>CM064335.1:8082500-9282500 GCA_032595735.1 Pelochelys cantorii
CCGCAGCAAATGTGTTGCTTGTGCAACGTACGGAGAGAGAAAGGTGGTTTAAGGAAGAACAGAGGTTCAGCTAGCAACAAGGGGGTGGGGAGAACAAATGGCAACATCACAAAGAATATAATAAAACGTCCAGGTGGGCCTAGGCTTATCCACAGTCATGTTCCCGAGCTGATAAAGCAGGTTTCTCCCCTCCGAGTTCAGGCTGATGCAGGGCTGGTGGCTTCACAGGACGAGGACCCAAACTTCCGTGAAACACCCTCACAGCATGAGATGTTTCCTCAGTGAGTGGATCCAGAGGGCATCTCCCCATCCCATGTGATACTGAAACGGTCCATTGTCCCTTTTCCTAGCCATCACGAGCCCTCGTCGATAGGAATGGTTCTTTCTTATCTACGAGAGGTTCTGATTGACAGTTGTCTCTCTTGTTTTTCCATTGAGAGTTTGGGATGGAGCCAGGCTGGAAAACTGAGCCTTGCATTGAACCGCCAGCAAGCCAGGGCAGGGTGACAATTCCCACCTGCTTGAATGGGCCAACACGGAGAGCGATTATCCTCCGGTGCCTAAATGCTGGTCCACACTACAGAGTTAGGTTGACGCAAAGCAGCTTACATTGACCTACATCTGTAAGGCCAGGCCTCCACTAGACCTGGAGGGCTGGGTTAATGTAAAATACCTAGCTGGAGTGGGCATACCTTAAGCCAAGTTTGGTGCCATCTTCACAGAGGGAAGCCAACGGGAGCAAATGCTCCTGTCGGTTTCTCTTATTCCCCGTGACTGCAAGGAGTACCGATGCCAACCGGAGCCATGCTCAGTATTCGATTTAGCAGGTCTTAACTAGACCCACTAAATCGCACACCAGAGGCTTGATCTCCGGCACGGCAAGTGAAGACGTGGCCTGAGCGTCTGCTCTAAAATTTCACTCCCGCTGACGTCACTCGCCTGCTATACCGACACAGTAACTCTATCTCCATAAGATAGTGGTCTCCAACCTTTTTAAGCACAAGATCACTTTTTGAATTTAAGTGCAATCCAGTATCTACCTCAGACCCAAATACCCTTGCCCCGCCTCCTTTGTGTCCCTTCTCTGAAGCCCTGCCCCTGCTCACTCCATCTTCCCTCCCTTTCACCAGGCAGGGGCAGAGAGTTGGGGTGCAGGCTCTGGTCTTGGGTTAAGGGATTTGGAGTGTGAGAGGGGCTCTGAGCCTGGGGCAGGGAGTTGGGGTTCAGGAGGAGGTTCAGGGTACAGGCTCTGTAAGGGAGTTTGGGTCCAGGGGCTCAGGGCTAGGGCAGGAGCTTGGAGTGTAGGAGGGGGTTCATGACAGGGGCAGGGATTCGGGATTCTGGCTCCAGCTAGACACGGCTTACCTCAGGTGGCTCCTGGGTGGTGGTGCAGTGGGCCGAAGGCAGGCTCACCCCTAACCTGGCCCTGCACCACTCTCAAAAGTAGCCAGCAAACTCCATCCCAAGCCCTGTGGCCCCTCCATTTTGTGGAGATAGAATACAGGGTGGGAGAGGGCACCCTGACATCAGAGCCCCCTCCTCTCCCCTCCCTGCTCTGCACACCAAACAGGAGGTTCCCGGGGGGGCGAACAGCTCCAAGGCAAAGGGCAGGAGATGTGAAGGGGCAGCTGAAGTGCTGCACTTGAAAGCCTCTTGGCAAAACCAGTCAGGATCACCTGGCAGAGGCTCCAAGATCTACCGGTAGATCCCGATCGACTGGTTGGTGAGCGCTGCCATAAGAGGTGTAGAGTCAATGTTGACGTGGTTCGGAGGACGCACTGTCGGCGTAGCTGCGGCATGCTTACCTCGACTGCGGCTGGCTTTCAGAAGCCCTCCCACACTGACAGTTTGAGTGGTGCGTGCACGCCTGGTGCGGTTGTGCACCAAGGACCCCAGGAGCAGAGCACAGACCTACCCAAGTGATGTAATTTCAGTGGTGGCCATATGATGACATACGTTAGGGGAGCTTAATTTTGTAGAATAGACGTGGCCTCACTTTTACTCCAAGTGCCTATAGCTACCCTATTCCTTCAATATTACATACCTGTCGCAATGATTCTGACTCTTCACAAGTTACCCACATTCTGGAGCTACCTCCCCCATCACTCCCGATAGATATACACTCGGCAAGAGGTGTGCTTGGTGTAGTGACTTTGCCAGGTCTGAGGCAGGACCTGTGGACTTGTGTTGGCAGGGAGGGTGGGGAGCAAGGTTCCCCATAAGCTGGATGCTTGGGCAGCTGCATAGGATGGATTCCAACACTGCCCAGCTGATTAGCAGAGCGCCCCCAGCTGGGTTTCATGTTTCTATTGGTGGTGCCCTGCCTCAGTGCACATAGAAAAATTTATTTCGTACATGGGTGCAAAAGATTAGCAGGAACATTGGTGGGGGATGCTCTGGGTGCTGGATGGAGCCAGGGAGGTTTGGGGCTATGCTCAGCTCAGGCAGGCCACCATTTCACTACCTGTGCCAACTCCCCACATGCCTCCTGCCTCGGATATGCCAGGAACCGACAGCTCAGGGCTTCCCAGAAGAATCTGCAGCATGCACCCCTGTGACGTAGCGGGGGTACCTTGCTGGTCGCTATGCTGGGCAGTGGGTTGTCAATGACCTCCACTGGCTGCTGGCTGCAGCACGACCCAGCAGGGCAGGGGATGAGTCATTATGCAAGGGGGCTTCGAAACTCGTCAGACAGGTATCTCCCATGGAGCGGAACAATGGAAAGGAAGGGGGCGAGGCCAGACCTGGCTGGGGGCAGGGCTGGAAGGGAGTGGGTTTTTAGTTTTCGGTCTGGGATCATGGAGGAGACAGCCTAGGGCCCAGAGGGGCTGGAATTTAGGGGCCCAGCATCCCCCATCTCAAGGGGGGCTGAGGCATCCTAGGCCTGGTTCCTGTAACCAGATGACATCTGTGCTGTGCTGTATCCTGGAGAAGCAATAAACTCCCTCTATTCTACTGGCTGGTGGAGTCTGTCCATGCCATTATGGGGGTGCAGGAGTCGGGGGACCCCGACGCGCCACTACAGCCCCTTCAGCACACAGGAGGCAAAGGACAGGGTGTAGAATTGCCCCCCTGCCCCCCTCTCTGCCCCACCCATCTCCCCCTCCACCCATCCCTCCGCAGCCCAGCTCCCAGCCCTGGAGGCAAAGGGCCCAGCCCGCTACCCTGCCCAGCCCCCAGGAGCAAGGTGCGAGGAGACTAAATTTTTCTTGGATGATGCTGGACTCTCCATTTCCATGACACCTCCCTGGAGAGGGGACTACTGGTGCCTCGGCCTGGTGGGACTGCAAAGGCCCTGTCCCTCCAGCTGTCATCGGACCATTGTGTCTCCATGATGCCCCTTATCTGTGTGCTCTGCAGAGCTCTTGGAAGCAGAAGGCCTTGAGGGCTCTGGGAGCGAGGCCTTCTCTCACCCCAGTGCTGCAGGGTGGGAATCCAGGTCTGGACTCCCCTCATATCCTGCAGAGTGGGGCTGGCTTGCCCTTGCTGCCCAAGGGAGAGGCACTGGGAGGTGGGTTCACCCCAAACACCCCATGGACAGAGTGGGGCCCGGCAGGGAGGGCTGGCCTACGGATTAGCCGAGATGGGCCGGGATGGCTCTGTTTATTCCCACAGATTGGCAGTGCTCGTGATTTGGGGGGAGGAGGTGATTTGGTGCATGGGGGGGTTGTAAGCCCGTTCCTAGGGGTGGGCAGCCTGCTTTGTGCAGGCGGGGGGCGGCAAGGGGCTGGCACGCCACCAGGCACCTGCTGAAAGGAAGTGCAGACAGGCCCTTGTTTATGTTATGGGGATTTCCTCCTGGCCTGGAGAAAGGCTCCTTCCCTCTGCTGTCCGCAGCGTGCCGGGGGGGCGGACAGACTCAGCCCTCAAAGCCTGGCATCTTGTGGACCTCTGACCCGAGACGTCTGGCCTCATGGCTGCCTCTGCTAGATCACAAGCTGCTAGGCAGGGCCCATGTCCCCTCCATGCGCCAGGCAGGGCCCCACTCAGCGTGAGCCCTGGGGCCAGGCTGCGTCCCCTGAGCGCTCCAGGCAGGGCCCAGCACCATTCGACTGAGTCGCATTGACCCATGCACGCGATGCAGGCTGGGGACGAATTGGGGCCCTGTGTGTCTGCTGCTCGCTATCCCTGCGCCCGAGCGGCCTCCCACTCCCCCTACGCCCACCATCCCGCTCCTCCGTCTCCCTCGCTCTCTGCTCCTGTCTCTTCTCCTCCAGCTCGCAGCATCCCTGGCCCCTCCCTGGCGTTTTCACTGGCAGGGGAGAGGCCTCTCTGCCCGACCGAAAAAGCCCGTGGTAATCTGGAGTGACAGATCGGTGCCGTTCCTTGCCTTCCTCGCTTTATTCCTCCTCGTATTGGAGGCTGGGTGAATTGCATCCCCATTTCCTGCAGCCGGGCCGCGAGCACGCGGGGAGGGAGCTGAGGACGTGCCCCGCACTTTAGTGAAAGGTGATCCGCCAGGTTGAATTGGCAGGTCAGCTTTCAGGCTGCATTTCCCCTGGCAACCCATTAAGTGCTACCTTTGACCTGAGCAGCCATTAGCGGCCTTCCCAGGAAGGAGGCAGATGGCTGCAATCAGGCATTTTGGACTCAGACGTGAAAGAGCCGAGCTCGATAACCCCCTCCCCACCCCCCACCCCCACACACCCCGCTGCCCTCTCTGGAATGTAACGAGCACCCGGAGACTCAGGACAGGCAGCCAGCCTGAAAACAAACCCCGCCGATAAGGAGGCCGGGAACGGCGAGGTGGGGATTACGGCATGAGGAGTTACGAGGGCTCTAAATTAACTTAATGGCTTTGGAAGACAAACAGATTAGAGAGATCGGGGAAGGGATCAGCGAAATTGGAACCACAGTTGCCGGAGAGCCGTCCGCTAACCCGGGGCCCGTGCCCCGCTCCAGCCAGCTGCTCTGGAAGGATCTTTTCCACACGTCCGTTATCCCGCAGGGGTGCCCATTTGCCACGCGAGCACCCCTCTGGAATGCTGGCCTGCAGAACATGCGCTCCAAGGAGGCACAGGCTGGGGGGAGACCCACAGGGGCTGCCCTGGCGATCCTGTTACCCCTAGGGCTGCCCCCTTCCTAATACTGGTAACTGGACCCCGGGTGCCACCCCTGCTTCGCTTCTTCCCCCAAGACCTCATCCCCGTCATTCACCCCTCTCCCTATGGCTCGCTGGATCCTCTTCATCCTCCCGGCCCCCGCTGGGTTCCCTCTGCTCTCGGTCTGGGACGGAGAGCCTGCCTTCAGGGAGAAGGCAGCCCTGGCAGAGCAGGGGCTGGTGCATATTAATGACCTGATGCCTCCCACTGCCCCGTGATAATCAGGCTTTTGGTGTCTGGTCAGTACGGCTGGGCAGGCACTGCCGGGTCCCCTTTTCAACCAGACTTTCCGCTCAAAGACTGGGCACCTGGCAACCCCAAATGGCTCCCGGACACAGACGCCAGACAGCGGCCTGTCTGGGTAAAAGCCAGATGGGTGGCCACCCTACTTGCCCCACAAGCCCACATCCCACCCGCTGGTCCCACCCATGAACTCTCCATTACATTCCCCTTGGCCTAGGCTCTGGACCACCTAGCCAGCCCAGCTGGCCTGGAGGAGGCTGCCCAGTTGCTCAGAAGAGTCAGCAGCTCGGCATTTAAGCCCAGCAGCTGCAGCGGCTCATGGCTGCCCAAAGCATTTGCCCATGGCTGTGATAGCACCTGGGCCTGCTTGTTCCCAGCCTGGCTCCTGCCTCAGCTGCAGCCTTACCCCTGCCTGGCCTTATCCCGCGTATCTGAGACCCGACCCTCAGCTCTCAGTCCTGAATTTGTCTCTAGCATCTGCTTCCAGCTCTGAGTCCTGGCTCCTGACCCCTGCTCCAACCACTAGGCATGACCACCCACCTCCTGGTCACTGATAGGCTATTCCACAGGGACGAGGATGGCTGGGGATGCTGGAACCAGCCTGGCTAAACTGCAGAGTGGCTGGGAAATTTCTGTTTGAATTTTTTTTCCCAGCAGAAAACGCAGTGTCTGCACGATGGAAATGTTGGATTTTGCCCTAGACGTGTCAATGTTTCACCTGCTGGGGGAGCTGCAGAGGCTGCAGCAATGAGTGTGGGGAGGGTGGGGGCAGGAAGCTGCTTTCGGAGCTGCAGGTGCCCTGCGGGGGTGCGGAGGCAGGTGGAGTCAGGCCTGCTTCATTCTGCTTCCTGAGCTAAACTTAGCCCGTGCGGCAACCGTCCTGTCAGCATGTCGCCTATGGGGCCGGCCTGCGGGAGCTGACATGGGAGAATGTCCCCCCCACAGACCCCCCCGCCCCCATGGGAGACCCTCCCTGCCCCCCCCCCCCCAGCCCTGTGTGGAGTCACGCTGCAGGCCCATGGGCCTGATAAAATGTCAGCACCAGCGTGGCTCTTCCAGCAACACCTCTGGCTGCTGACGTGCCCTCGCCTGGCAGCTCTGGGGCGGTAAGAGCCTGGGATCGGCTAGGGAATGGGAGCCAGCAGTGCCCCCCGGAAGGCGCTGAGCCGGAGCACAGCCTAGGCTGATAAGCGCGAGGGAGGGGAGCACGGGGGCATTAGCTAATGCCTTGGACGGGCTGGGTGGGATGTCTCCTGCCTGATGCAGACCCCGGCAGGCGCTTGTGGCTCCTTCTTAGACCTTCCTAGGAGCTGCCCTGCTCTGCCAGGGCCCCGGAGACAGCCCGGACTGGCCAGGATGGTGCCATTCGAATGGCACTGGCTCTTCTGGACCCGACAAAGACAGTCACTTTCTTGGCTAAGAAATAAGCAGATGGCGTCTCTCCCAGGAGGGTGCTTTGCTTTTGGGGACCTACACCTCTTCCCAAGCCAGGCCCCATCTCCCCACCGCTCAGCCTGGCTTCCGGGGAGCTACCCTGAGCTTCTAGCGATGCCCAGTTTCCTTACGCTCCAGCATGGCATTACGGCTGGCCATGCTGTTACTCCAGCATCACTCCTGGCCTGGTGTGCGGGATGCAAGGACACCCCACCTGCCTCTGAAGGGCACTGTCAACTGGAAATCGAGCCAACCTAAAAACTAGGCTTAAAAGCCATTTCCAGGATCCCTGGGTCCCACTTTAGCATCACTCCCCTCACCTCCGCTGCCAATTTTTGTGGCTCTGTGACCCCATTTCCCTATTTTCAATATTTTTTTTCTCCCTCTGTTGCTTCTCACTAGGCCCAAGGCAGCCCCAAGAGGAGCCCAGATGCCATGGTGATGGGCACTGATATGAGACCCAAGGAAAACCACCCCTGCCTGGCTGTGTAGAGGAGACAGAAGCATGGAACAGGCTCGCTCAGGGCCAGTCAGCTGGCAGGAAGGCTCAGGCAGGTGAGTGGCTTTCAGGCTGCTCACGCCCTCTCCCAGCAGGGGCTGGCTTTACTGCTGTTGCCCCAGAAGGCCTTTCGGCATGGAGGCTCCTTCCATTATCTACTTGCATTGTCCCAAGTATGCTGGTGGTTTGGGGAGCTCTCCCGTGGTGCTTCCCCCCCTGGGTTCCCCGATCAGCTTGGGGGTGACTTAGTGAATCCAGGCTCTCTGTCCTCCCGGGCACTTTACTTTGCTAACAATAACATCCACAGGTTCTGTTGGGGCAATGAGATTGCCGGAAGAAGGGCCAGGCTGGCTCAGCCAATGGCTCATCTAGCCAGCTCCTATCTTCTGACAGGAGCCTGTGCCAGATGCTTCAGAGGGTGTGAACAGAACCAGGTAATTCATCAAGCGATCTGCCCCCTGTCTTCCGATCCCAGCGTTTTGTATCTGGAGCGGTAGGGCCAGCAGGAGCAGGGGTCTGCATCCCAGACCTTCTAATCACCACTGATGGACCCATCCTCTGTGAACTTACTGAATCTTTTTGGCCTTTCCAACATCCCCTGACTCAGGCTGCTTGGGCCTCATGTGAAGAAATCCTTCCTCTTGTCCCTTTCAAACCTGCTGCCTACTCGTTTCATCGGATGAGCCCTGGCTGTTGTGTTACACAAAGGGGTAAATAACCCTTCTCATTCACTTTCGCCACACCAGTCGTGAGCGTAGAGACCTCTGTCACATCCCTCCTTAGTCATCTCTTTTAAACTGAACAATCCCAGGGTTGTTTTTTATTTGTATGGAAGCTGTTCTTCCATCCCCCTTATCTTGCCCCCCCCCCTTTCCCCCTGCTTCTCTGCACTTTTTCCAATGCTCATATATCTTTGTTGAGCTGGGGCGGTCAGAACTGCACAAAGTATTCAAGGGGTGGGAGTACCCTGGATGTATATAGCGCCATTGTGATATTTCCAGTTTTATTAGCTAGCCCTTTGCGAATGGTTCCCAACATTTGGTTTATTTTCTTGGCTGCCAGCGTACATCAGGCAGCTGTTTTCAGGGAACTATCCATGAGGATTCCAAGATCTCTTTCTTGAGAGGTAACAGCTAATTTAGACCCTTCGTTTTCTAGCTGGGATTATTGTTTCCAGTGTGCATTACGTGGTACTTATCAACCTTGAATTTCATCTGCCTTTCCCCCTCCCTCCCCGGACTCATCCAGTTTTGTGAGATCCTTTTGTAGTTCTTCATAGCCAAGTTTGGATTTAACCATCTTGAGTAATTTTGTAGCATCTGCAAACTTTGCCACCTCACTGTTCGCCTCCTTTTCCAAATCACGATAAGTTGAACGGCACTGGCCCCTGAGGCAGTTTATCTCTTTTCATTGTGAGAATTGTCCATTTATTCCTATTCTTTGTTTCCTGCCTCTCAACCAGTGATTCCTGAGAGGATCTTCCCTTTTACCCCATGACTGTGTAGTCTGATTAAGAGCCTTTGGTGAGGGACCTTGTCTTTCTGAAAGTCCAGGTACACTGTATTGACTGGATCACCACATGCTGGTTGACCTTTTCAAAGGATTCTACTAGATTAGTGAGGCATGATTCCCTTTACAAAAGCCATGTTGACTCTTCCCTAACATATTGTGTCTATTCAGAAGTCTGATTATTTTCTTCTTTATTACAGTTTCAATCAGTATGCCTTCTACTGAAGTTAGTCTCACTAGTCTATACTTCCCAGATCATTTCTAGAGCTTTTTTTAAAACATAAGAATGGCCATACTGGGTCAGACCAAAGGTCCATCTAGCCCAGTATCCTGTCTGCCAACAGTGGCCAATGCCAGATGCCCCAGACAGAGTGAACAGAACAGGTAATCATCACATGATCCTTTTCCTGTCATCTATTTCCAAACAGAGGCTAAGGACATCATTCCTACCCATCCTGGCTAATAGCCATTGATGGACCTAACTTCCATGAATTTATCTAGCTCTTTTTTGAACCCTGTTAAAGTCCTACTCTTCACAACATCCTCTGGCAAGGAGTTCCACAGGTTGGCTTTGCGCTGTGTGAGGAAAAACTTCCTTTTGTGTTAATTGGTGTTAATTAGCTACCTTCTAGGCATCTGGAACAGAGGCTGATTTAAGCAATAGGCTACATGCTGCAATCAGTAACTCTGCTTTCCAAGGGGAATAGTGGGAGCAAAAAACCTGGCTTGTTTTAAGAGAGAGCTTGACACATTTTTGGAGAGAAGGGCATGGTGAGATTTCCTGCAGTGGCGTTTGGCCCATCTGTGACTGCTTTTAGGAAGTATTTCCAATGGCCAGAGATAGGATACTAGTTTAGGGGGGGCTCTGAGTTACTACAGAGAATCAGGGAAGCAGGATCCTTCATAAAAGTGTTGGGTAGGCACAAGGCTCTGCCTCCTCCCTGGCCCACCTGCCTGCCTCCTCTTCCCCCCAAGCCCCACTGGCTGGCCAAGGTAAAGCTGCCTGAGCCACTGTGGGGAGCCCCAGAGCCTCCATCTGTCCTAAGAACAGCCCTTGTCACTATCCCATGAGCTCCTGCCCAGAGTAGGTGGAGGGGCAAGGGCTTCCCCATACCTGCCCTGGCTCTCCAGGCAGCTCTTACCTTGGCCCAGCTCTGGCATCTGGCCTGGTTGGGGGACAAGGCCTTGGATGTCCTGAAAAGTGGAGAGGCCAGGTCCCCACTTGGACCATGGCTCCACTGGTCTTCCTGGTTCCAACGGCCCTGCAGAGAATTCTTTCCCAGTTGTCTGCCTGGTGGCTCTTTCCCCCATGCACAGGGTTTAACTGATGAGGGCATGGGTCACTTGCTGGTTTGCACAAGAGTCAACGGAGGAGTCTCTGTAGTTTGAAGTCTTGGAGGACTTCCCTAACTCAGCCAGAGGTTACCAGGAGTGGGTTGGTGAAGTTCTGTGGTGGGCAATATGCAGGAGATCAGGAGAGTTTCTTCTGGCATTCAGCTCTGTATGTCTAGGAGAATTTCATACCTGAGTTCCTTCAGAGCTCTTGGGTGCACCCTATCTGGTCCTGGCAACTTACTGTTGTTTAATTTACAGCTGGTTCCAAAAACCTCCTTTACTGACACCTCAGTCTGGGACAATTCCTCAGTTTTGTCTCCGAAGAAGACTGCCCCAGGGAAGGGGCAACCTCTTGGATCCTCTGCAGTGGAGATCAATGCAAAGAATTCATTCCGCATCTCCACCATGGTCTTGTTTTCCCTGAGTGAGCCTTTAGCATAAAACTAGCCCATCATACAATTAACACCTCATTCACATCAAAAGCTAAGTATGGGACACTTCCAGCCCAATCAGTTTTCCTCATTAGCACCAGCACTATAATGGACAGGTATTTTTCCTCTTTCCCTTCTTTTTCTGTTATAAATTCTGGGTTCCTCTTTTTACTCCCACTCCAACTCATCTGAGGAAGTGGGTTTTGCCCACAAAAACTCACAATAGTATATATATATATTTGTCAGTCTCTAAGGTGCCATGGGACTGCTCGTGTTTTTTAGCATCTCAGTCATCCAGTGGTTCCACTGATTGTTTGGCAGGCTCCTTGCCTCTGATATACGTTAAAATGATGGCAGTTCATTTTTGTGTCTTTAGCTCGTTGCTCTTCCCATTCTTTCTTCGCTGGCCTTATTCTAGTCGACTTGCCAGAGTTTATGCTGCAGGTAGCGGCAGGTAACATTTCAACCCAGCGTCCATATCCATCTGACTCAACCGCAGCCTGCATATCCGAGCCAAGCTAGGTGACAATCTAAAGAATTATCGCCTGCGAATAGAAAAAAAAAAGGCGGCAGCCAAGGTCAGATCCAGCCAAGACTTCGCCATTAATTCCTGAAACCTCTTCCACCTTTGACAGCTGAATGTTTGCAATTCCCAGTCCCATCCTGGCTGCAGTGAGGGATGAGGACGTTTGAATGAACAGAGGCTCCCAGCATCCTCGGGGGTCTGTGCAGAGGCTCCCTGCATCCTCCAAGGTTCTGTGCTGAAACTCCTTGCATCATATATTCATCACATGTAAGGTCAGAAGGGACCTTAAATCATCAAGTCCAGCCGCTTATATATGACAGGCTGTTACTTTCCACCCACTGAGCCCGGTACGTAGCAAAAGCATCTCTTCCAGATTTGAAGACATCAAGAGATGGCGAATCCACCACTTCCCTTGGTAGCTTGTTCCAGGGGTCTATCACCCTTGCTGTTTGCAATTAGTGTTTTATTCCCAATTCGAATTTGTCATGCGTCAGCTTCCAGCCATTGGTGTTTGTCCTGCCTTTCTCCACTAGATCACAGAGCCTCTCCATGCCTGGTGTTTTCCCCCCCAGGAAGGTGCCAGATCCACCAGAATCAAGTCACCTATCAATCTCTGTTTGGAATAAAGTAACCCGCTCGAGTGTGTTGAATCACTGTCCACTGTTTTCTCCAGCCCTTGTACTGTACAGATAAGGCCTTTTTCGGTAGCCATATTATAAAGCCTGTAGCCATATTGGACAGCCTAACGCCTACAGCCTTCGTCTGCAGCCAGACTGAAAGAGCCGCAGCTATTAGTGGAGAAGCAGGACGTCATGGCCTCATATTCCATCTAAATTACATTCAAATAGTGCAGGGTCAGGCTGTTCAGGAGACCCTGTCCTAACGGCCCCCCCATCACCAAATAAAGAAACAGATCTCAAGAGGGTTAAATTTTAGTAGCATTTTGTCTGGCAAGAAACTACTTATCAATAGTTGGGACTGTGAAATCCTTAGTGCTTTATTGTTCTGTCTTTATGGTCCCTGCTTCCATTTGGTTTGTCTGTAAGTTCTCTGTCTGGTTCTTTAATTGTTTCTGTCTGTTGTATAATTCATTTTGCAAGGTGTAAATCGATTCAGGTGGTGGGGTGTGATTGGTTGGGGAATTCTGTTACAGAATGTTAGGGTTGGTTAGTAAAACGTTAGTAAAATAATCGGTGAAGGCGTAGCTAAGCAGGACTCAAGTGTCACGATATAAACTGGGCTCCAAAAGGAAGTTATTGGAAACCAACTCCAGGACACAGCTCCAAGATCAGAGCCGCTAGATCTCAACCCTGTGCCAATGACATTGTGCAGAAACTGGAGTCTCCTAGATAGACCTGATCCTGAGAGGCCATCAAGAAAAGTTCATCTGTCTTACGGGCAGCAGGGAGCACTGCATGTGTCGCGTGTGCAGTCTGTTTGTTTGGTGATTGTTAATAAAGGATTAATATTATTAATATTACGCTAAGTAGGATATTACCGGGAAAGGCTCTTTTACTGGCAAAAGACCCCGCAAACCTGCAGAGTGTACGGTTACTCCTGAGCCCCAGGGGTGGATAGGGTATTTGTATTAAAGGGAGTTATGCCTGAGCCCTAGAAACAGGTAGTGGTGGGTACCCCTAGAGTGTGTGAGTGACAGAGAATTATATGCGGGGAACAGCACCGTCGTGGCTCTTTTCTGCGCCTTTTTCACTTTTTCAACATCCTTTTAAAAATGCGGACAGCAGACTAGGACGCAGTAGCTTGGCATCAGACTCACCAAGGGCAGATCCAGAGCACCTCCCTGTTCCCACTCATTACTCCCATTTGTACAGCCAAGGGTCTCATTAGCCCTTATTGCCACAGCATCGCACTGGGAGTTCTTGATGAGTTGCTTGTTTGCCAGGACCCCTCAATCCTTCCCAGAGTCACTGCATTCCAGGGTACAGTCTTCCAAGAGCATCCTCTGCAGTGAGTCTCCCAGCATCCTCCAGGGCTCTGTGCTGTGTCTCCCAGCATCCCCTGGGCCTTTGCAGTGAATTGCCCAGCATCCTCCAGGGCCCTGTGCTGTGACTCCCAGCATCCCCTGGGACTTGGCAGTGAATCTCCCAGCATCCTCCAAGGCTCTGTGCTGTGACTCCCAGCTTTCTCTATGCATGTGCTGAGGCGGGTCTGTGAGAAGGCTGCTGCCTCATTCCCTCTGAGCTTTCCTTGCTCTTCCCGTCCTGCAGTGAATCCAAAAGGCCTCTTTGCTGGAATCGCTTTTGGCCGAGGCAGGGCAATCCAGCCCAGACGGGCTCCGTGGTTGCTTCAGGTGAATGCCTTTGGCTCAGAGCAGCACATCCCTCCCTCCAGTGCTAATCAACACAGTTCATCACCGCGGCCTCCTCTTTGCAGTCGGGGGCCCCCCAGCCGCAATGGAAGAGTCGCCCTCCCCATCTCTGCGTTCACTGGCAGCTCTGTGGCTGGTTCCCAGCCCTCTTGCGGGCCACAAAGCCTGGAAGTGCAATCACTGCAACATAACACATGTGGCCCTCTCCTGGGCAGGCTCCCTGGCATGGCCCTACCCCGGAGGCCGTGCAGGACAATCGGCTGGCAGAGGCAAAACGTCAATGAGCTGCCCCCCTACTGCTGCCTTAGAACAGCACTCTGCAGGAGGGAGGGGTGCCAGAAGGGCCTCAAAATCTGTGGCAGGCTACTGGTGTGGTGAGCCGGTGGCCCCGGCCACAGTGCTGCTCACCCAGATTTGGTCTGGCTGTCCTGCCGTCCTGATGGAAGGGCAGCAGGTGATGGAGGGGGCAAATCTGAGCGGGTGGCATTGCGACCTGGCGCACAGGTGGAAATCCCACTCCCTAGATAGATGAGCCAGGCCGCCCCTCTGTCATGATGGCAGGGAAGGGGCTCTGCCATTCGGCCACCCTGGGCTCCAAATCACTTCTCCCACAAATCTGCTCCTCTAGGAGCTTGTCTCTGGGTAGAGCAGCTCCTGCTCTTCTATCTAGATGCTTCTCCGGCCCCCAGCACCGTAATATCTGGGCTCTTTGCTGTCAGTAACGAATTGACCCTGTGCAGCGGAGGGCTGTCTCCCCTAGAGCAACAGGTGTAAATTCCAGCTCACGGAGATGTACCGGCGCTGGCTCAGCCAGAGCCCATGAGCCAGAACTAGTGCATAGCTGCGGCGGTGGGGCAGACCAGCCACCCCCAGTACTGTCCCTTCTAAGGCCCTTGGTATGGCCCGTCCGGCTGCGCTTGTCACGGCGGCTGCATGGCAATTTACAGTGAGCTAGCTTTGTACCCTAGGGCGGGACTCACGCCTGCAGCCCTAGTGGAGACGAGCCCCAAGAGGGGGTGTTCAGAGACTATGGGGCAGATTTTGATGAGCTCAACACTTTGGGCATTCATGGCAGAATCTGGAATCAGACACACAACTCTCACATCCTCCTGTAGAGCCCTGTACACAGGGCCGTCAACCCGCCCCAAAGAGCCGGTCCTTATTATCAGCTCCTCGAAGGTACTGATGCTCTCACTGCCTTTAAAATCAATAGGAAGGTGCCAAAACATCTTCGGGGATCTCTGAGCGATAGCCCGAGGGTGCTACCTCTTTAAGAGCAAGGCAAGCTGGGAATGCTGCCAGGTTATAAAGGAGAGGAGAGGTAGCAGCAAGGCAGCTAGGAGAAGGGAAGGAGTCGGTGAGAGCTCCAGCTTGGGGGTACGTGCTGGGCTTTGAGATCTTTCTTGTGTTGCTAATGAGCTGGAGGCTGGCCCTGATGTCTTGCTCTGGGATCTTGGTGGCCTTGTGTCCCAGTCCCCGTCCCCGCAGGGATCTAGGGGCCAAAAGAGCCGTTTGAGGTAGCAGCCAAGCGCCTATGATTTGTTGTGGGCTGGGTGAGGATGTAAGATCTCAGAACTGCCTCCACCCCATCCTCTCTTCCCTTGGGTAAGTGAGATGTGTCTGCGTGTGGCTTCAAAGGGAGGCTAGTGCAGCTATTGCTGGGGTTGACAGTGGGATTCGGGGCTCTGCCCTGGCTGCCGGTGGGGGTGGGGTTGGGTTAATAAAGTCCTGGGGTGCTGGGGATTTGGCTGCCCACGGCCCTCTCCTTAGCCAGGATCTGTGGAGGCCTGGAGCCCCCTAGACAAACATGAAGGCAGGGCGGCTGGACCTTTCCTGCAAACGCCCTTAGCTTCAGAGCTTGCTTCCCCCGGGTCTCTTAAGCTGCATGAGTAGGCCCAAGCCAAGAGCTGTCAGGGCGTCGGCACCACCTTGCCATTTGTGGGACCAGAGAGCAGGCTCCACGTCTGTTTCAACCCTGCCTGTGTCTGTCTGCGGGCCCCTGGAGAACTCAGGGGAATCTGGCATATATGCAAATCTTCAGGACGGGGAACAGACGTAACGACCTGGCTGATTTGCCTTAGACACGACACTGTGTTCAGGTCCTGGCAGCTCTCCCCGCTCTTCATGTAAACCAATGGCGAACACAGCTAATTGCCTGATGCGTCCCAGATTTTAACACTGAGGGGGAGGCAAATGAAGTAAAGGATATAGCTGGGGGTAGGAGAATGTACATGAGGAAGGGTAGGGTGGATACTAGTCTAACAGGTCATATTGGAGGTACAACGTCCGTGCCAAATTGGGTAAAGAATGTGAGTGAGGCCAAACAGCAAAAATTAAGATGTTTGTACACCAATGCGAGGAGCTTGGGTAACAAAATGGAGGAACTAGAGTTAATGGTCCAGGAAGTGAAACCAGATATTATAGGAATAACAGAAACATGGTGGAATACTAGGCATGATTGGAGTACAGGTATTGAAGGGTATGTGCTGTTTAGGAAAGATAGAAATAAGGGTAAAGGTGGTGGAGTCGCATTGTATATCAAAGATGAGGTAGATTGTAAAGAAATAAAAAGTGATGGAATGGAGAAGACAGAGTCTGTTTGGGCAAAAATCACATTGGGGAAGAAAACTATCAGATCCTCCCCTGGGATAGTGCTTGGGGTGTGTTATAGACCACCAGGATCCACTTTGGATATGGATAGAGACCTCTTTAATGTTTTTAATGAAATAAATACTCGTGGAAACTGCGTAATCATGGGAGATTTCAACTTTCCAGATATAGATTGGAGAACAAGTGCTAGTAATAATAATAGGGCTCAGATTTTCCTAGATGTGATAGCTGATGAATTCCTTCATCAAGTAGTTGCTGAACCTACAAGGGGGGATGCTATTTTAGATTTGGTTTTGGTGAGTAGCGAGGACCTCATAGATGAAATGGTTGTAGGGGATAATCTTGGCTCGAGTGATCATGAGCTAATACAGTTCAAATTGAATGGAAGGATAAACAAAAATAAATCTGAGACTAGGGTTTTTGATTTCAAAAGGGCTAACTTTAATAAATTAAGGAAATTAGTTAGGGAAGTTGATTGGTCTAAAGAAATTATGGATCTTGAGGTGGAGGAGGCCTGGGATTATTTTAAGTTAAAGTTGCAGAAACTGTCAGAAGCCTGTATCCCAAGAAAAGGGAAAAAAATTATAGGCAGGTGTGTTAGACCAAGCTGGATGAGCAGGCATCTTAGAAAGGTGATTAAGAAAAAGCAGAAAGCATATAAGGAGTGGAAGATGGGAGGGATAAGTAAAGAAAGTTACCTTATTGAGGTTAGAGCATATAGGGACAAAGTGAGAGAGGCTAAAAGGCAGGTAGAGTTGGACCTTGCAAAGGGAATTAAAACCAATAGTAAAAGGTTTTATAGCCATATAAATAGGAAAAAAACAAAAAAAGAAGAAGTAGGACCGCTAATTACTAAGGATGGAGTGGAGGTTAAGGATAATTTAGGAATGGCCCAATATCTAAACAAATACTTTGCTTCAGTCTTTAATGAGGCTAGTGAAGAGCTTAGGGATAATGGTAATATAACAAATGGGACTAAGGATATAGAGGTAGATATTACCATATCTGAGGTAAAAGCCAAACTTGAACAGCTTAATGGGAGTAAATCGGGGGGCCCAGATAATCTTCATCCAAGAATATTAAAGGAACTGGCACATGAAATTGCAGGTCCATTAGCAAAAATTTTTAATAAATCTCTAAACTTAGGGGTTGTACCATTTGATTGGAGAATTGCTAATATAGTTCCTATTTTTAAGAGAGGAAAAAAAAGTGACCCGGGTAACTATAGGCCTGTTAGTTTGACATCTGTAGCATGCAAGATCTTGGAAAAAATTTTGAAGGAGAAAGTAGTTAGAGACATTGAGGTTAATGGCAATTGGGATAAGTTGCAACATGGTTTTACAAAAGGTAGATCGTGCCAAACCAATCTGATCTCTTTTTTTGAGAAAGTAACAGATTTTTTAGATAAAGGAAATGCAGTGGATTTAATCTACCTCGATTTTAGTAAGGCATTTGATACAGTACCACATGGGGAATTATTGGTTAAATTGGAAAAAATAGGGATTAATATGAAAGTTGAGAGGTGGATAAGCAACTGGTTAAAGGGGAGACTACAGCGGGTCATATTGAAAGGGGAACTGTCAGGTTGGAGGAAGGTTACTAGCGGAGTTCCTCAGGGATCAGTTTTGGGGCCAATTTTATTTAATCTTTTTATTGCTGACCTTGGCACCAAAAGTGGAAGTGTCCTGATAAAATTTGCAGATGACACAAAGTTGGGAGGTATTGCTAATTCAGAAAAGGATCGGGATATCATACAGAAAGATTTGGATGACCTTGTAAATTGGAGTGATAGCAATAGGATGAAATTTAACAGTGAGAAGTGTAAGGTTATGCATTTAGGCATTAATAACAAGAATTTTAGTTATGAGCTGGGGACACATCAGTTGGAAGTAACGGAGGAGGAGAAGGACCTCGGAGTCCTGGTTGATTATAGGATGACTATGAGCCGCCACTGTGACATGGCTGTGAAAAAGGCTAATATGGTCTTGGGATGTATTAGGCGAGGTATTTCCAGTAGGGATAAGGAGGTGTTAGTGCCATTATACAAGGCATTGGTGAGACCTCATTTGGAATACTGTGTGCAGTTCTGGTCTCCCATGTTTAAGAAGGATGAATTCAAATTAGAACAGGTACAAAGAAGGGCCACTAGGATGATTCGAGGAATGGAGAACCTGTCTTATGAAAGGAGACTCAGGGAGCTTGGCTTGTTTACCTTAACCAAAAGAAGGCTGAGGGGGGATATGATTGCACTCTTTAAATATATTAGAGGGATAAATACTAGGGAGGGAGAGGAATTATTTAAGTTTAATACTAATGTGGACACAAGAACAAATGGATATAAGCTGGCTAGTAGGAAGTTTAGACTTGAGATTAGACGAAGGTTTCTAACCATTAGAGGAGTGAGGTTCTGGAATGGCCTTCCAAGGGAAGTAGTGGGGGCAAAAGATCTACCTGGCTTCAAAATTAAACTAGATGGGTTTATGAAGGGGATGGTTTGACAAGATAACATGGTCTTGGTAACTAATTGACTAGTCATTATCAGTGGTAAATAGGTCAATGGAGGGATGATAGGGGTTACTATAAAGAACTTTCTGGGTGTCTGGCTGGGGAGTCTTGCCCACATGCTCAGGGTTTAGCTGATCGCCATATTTGGGGTCGGGAAGGAATTTTCCTCCAGGGTAGATTGGCAGAGGCCCTGGAGGTTTTTCGCCTTCCTCTGTAGCATGGGGTACAGATCACAGCTGGAGGATTCTCAGCATCTTGGGGTCTTCAAACTATTTGAGGGCTTCAATATCTGAGATATAGGGGTGAGGATTATTCTAGGAGTGGGTGGGTGAGATTATGCGGCCTGCATTGTGCAGGGGGTCAGACTAGATGATCATAATGGTCCCTTCTGACCTTAAAGTCTATGAGTCTATGAGGATTGTTCCGTGTCTGTGCCCGCTGGGGGGCTGGTAACTGCCCTCCCTCTCTGGGTTTGAGCTGATAGGTGGTGTGCAGCACCGGAGGGAGCGCTGTTCATGTGTCAGCTGTCGGAGTCAGTGTCAGACTCAGAGCCACTTGTTGCCGTGTGTTTCCCTCGCCCTCTCTCTGGGCGAGTGTAGCGCTGACAGGCGGAACCGAACCTGGGACCTCGGTGCATGAGCCTGTACAGCTTGGGCTAAAAGCCAGCTGTCTCGCAGCTCAGGCGGTAGCACAGGCTCCTTACTCCCTCTCTAAGTGGTCTCAGTGCCACTGCATGGGACAGGGCTGCCCCCAACGGGTGTGTGGGTTATGCGAGCATCTGGGGAAAGGGGAGACCCCTCCACTGCCACGTCCCCACGGCTCTGGCTGCCTGCTCTGCCCTGGCTCACTGGGCAGGCATGGTGCCCAGTGTTCCAGGCCTGGCATTCCCCAGCCACGCCCCGTGAGCCCCACCTGCGTGGCACAACCGCGCCAGCCCTGCTGTCCTTGCTCTGTGTGCCACCGCTACTCCTTGCCTCCCCCCAGGTCCATGCAGCCCCTCCCCGTCCCCTCGCTCTGCCCCCGAGGCTCTCCCGGCGTGGCTGCAGCACCCAGCATTGGCATTTTGCTGTCTGCCTGTTGTCCCTGTCCTGAGCTGCCTGGAGCTGGGGGGCGGTGTGGAATCCTGCAGGAGTAAGGGACTCGGCGTGGGGCAGTGCCCCCCTCTGCTCCTACTACAGCTTGTGCTTCCATGACCTCGCCCCACCCTTCCTCCAGAGCTGAGATGCTGCCCTGGCCTCTGCTGGGCAGCACGGAGCTACCTGGCTGTGTTATTGGGATCCTGGGGCGGGGGGATGAGGCCTGCCTGAGTGCTGAGATCAGGGAGGGGGCTTTGCTCCACACCTGCCTGCTCCCCTGCCTCCTTGCTCTGAAGGCCCCCCCAGCTCTGTGCTGCCATCTGCTTCTCTGCTGGTCAAGCTGGGGCCCGGCCCCTCTGGAGGCAGGGGGCACCAAACCCCGAGACAGCAGCTCAGCTTGGGGGGTGTGTGTGTGTGGGGGGGGTCCTGCAGAGTCATGGGTGGGGAGGGAGCAGAGTGGTCTCATGGGAATATTCCTGCTCCCCCAGGATGCATGTCCAGCCCCTCTTTGTCTGCTCCCCCCCCCCCCGTGTGTGTATCTTGGCCGCTCCCCCCGCCCCATCTCCATGCCTCTCAAGCCAATTCACCACTTCTCTTTTCAAACCCTCTGAAACAAACCAGCTCTATTAGCCTGGGTGTCTGCGCTGGCACGGCTGGGCTCCTGCTGCCGCTGCCTGCTAATGCCCTCATTTCACGCTGCCAATGGGGAGCCGCGTGGGAGGGGGCGGCTCTAGCTGCAACAGAGCGGCCCTTCTGTGTCCTTCCTCCGCCCGGTTTTTGGAGCAGCCGGCACCCCGCTAATACTGGTCAATCTATGGGGCCGGTGGGCTTGAGGGGCTGGGAACTACCCTGGGAGCAGCCCCTCTAGGTGACGGGTTCCAATCCACACTGGGGATGGCCAGAGATGCTTTCCTGCCCCCTGTAGACACAGCTGAGTGGGCAACTCCTCCACTGCAGCTGGGGGGCTGCGGCCCGATCTCTGTTAAGTGACATCACATAGATAACTCTTAACGGGAGGCTAGCAGGGCTGGCCTGCTCGGTGTGGCTTTGCCAGTACTGCCACGAAAACGCTTGTCTGCAGCGAGGCCTCTCCTGTGCATTACCTGGCCACAAAATCCTCATGGGGACAAGGCGCCTGTACAGGGTCTGCAAGATGCCTACCCAGGGTCAGCCCTCAGCCCCTCGCACACCTGCCCAGCTAAGTGTTTCTCCAGCCAGTAGTTACCACGGCTTTGGCCAGCGAAAATCTAGCTGGGAATGCTGGCTGCCGCACGAGTGACGCCAGCTGCTCACATGACAGGTCTGGCTGCAACTCACGGCAACTTTGCTGTGGCGACCTAGCCTGGCTGGAACTCGTGGTAAGTCTGCCGTGGCAACTGCGTGATAACTCTGCCATGGCAAATGTGTCGCTGTGGCGACCCAGCCTGGCTGGAACTCTTGGTAACTCTGCTGTGGCGACCCAGCCTGGCTGGAACTCGTGGTAACTCTGCCGTGGCGACCCGGTGTGGCTGGAACTTGTGGTAACTCTGCCGTGGTGACCCGGCCTGGCTGGAACTTGTGGTAACTCTGCCGTGGTGACCCGGCCTGGCTGGAACTTGTGGTAACTCTGCCGTGGTGACCCGGCCTGGCTGGAACTCCTGGTAACTCTGCTGTGGCGACCCAGCCGAGCTGGAACTCGTGGTAACTCTGCCGTGGCAGGGACAGGAGAGTTGCGCCATGTCAGCATGAGAACTGGGGAAAATTCAGGCGAGTCAGCCAACAATCAGTGGTCTCAGAGCCTCTGGGTCACAGACTGAATGGGCCCCATTTCCTGGGTGGCCTTAGGGTGCGTCACGCTGGCAGTGAGCTCCCTCCTGCTGCCTGGCCTGGCCACCAGGAACCCCCCTGGGCTGCTGCCTTTCATCAGCAGGTAAATACTTTGGGGGGGCACCTCTGTGGGGGGGATTTGGGTGGGGTGGGACCAGTCTCTGCATGGGGGTGGATTTTGGGGAGGCAGGGCCACGGAGGAGGATTCGAGGTGGGCAGGGTGGTGGCAGGAGAGGGTGGGGTTCTTTCCTCTTTCCCCTGGGGCTCTGTTTGCAGTTCCTCTGGGGATGTGAGCTGGCACTAAGTGCGCATGTGCTGCAGGGAGCCTGGGAGTGGGTCGCCCCCCCCGCCCCCCGCCCCCCGCTGCCTCCACCCCACCCCCCTTGCCTCCCACTGAGCTAATCTTCCACTCAGATGAGAATTTAACCATCAGTGATGCAGAGCAGCAAGGTGTGGAGCTGCTGACAAGCGGCTGTTAATTGGGAATCAGCTGGCCCCCAGGACAAACCCTCTGCCTGTCCCTTGGGGGGTGTGTGGTGGAATGGGGCTCAAGGACAGTCCCAGCAGTGGCTACCAGGCAGCTTGGTGCTCCTGCCAGGGTGGCGGGGCTGGGCAGGGAGCGACAGGGCTGCCCCTGCCTGCCCCATTGGGTATGGGGGGTCTGGTTCCTCCCGGGGGCCAGGGAGATCAGAACGGGGTCCCGGCCTGCCTCTAATGGGAAGAGACCTCGGCTCACTAGGGGCCTGTCTGAGCCCACAAGGGGGGGGTGACCTGACCCGGGTGAGGGAGCTGGGTGTGGGGTTGGTGATTGTGCTGCCCAGAGATGAGGCCTAGGAAGGGCTCGTGACACGGACAAGAGGCCGAGGAATGGCTACCGGGCAGCACGTGGCACCTTCCGGCTGGGAGCTCAGAGGCAGGGCCACGGAAGAAGCCTGCGGGGTGGGGGGGATTCTCTGCGGCCCTGCTCTCCCCAGGGGAGAGCTGAAGGTGGGGGGGTGACACTCAGCAGGTGCCCGTGTCCACCTCGTGCCTGTCACTGGCCTTGGCCAAGCCACTGGGTGGTTCTGTGCCCACAGCCTCCCTTAGTGATGGGATGGGGGCTGCTGGCTCCCAGTCCCCCTGCCTGGTGGCTCGTCTGGGGCGACCAGGACCCGGCTGTGGGGAGGCGCTCGGCCGGCGGGTGCAGCCTGTGGACCGGCTGACACTTCCTCTGGCAGAGCTGGGGAAAGGCCCTGTTTCCAGAAAGGGGGCGTCTGTCTCCTGCACCCTCCTGGGGGCACCCACGAGCCCTGCCCAGATCCTCGCGAGGCCAGGTGTGCCGGCTGCCCCTCTGCCCCCCCTTCGGAGGGGAAGCTGCGGTGCTGGGCTAGCGGCACAGACTGACCCCGGCTGCCCTGGAGCTGCAGAGCCCGGGGGACTTTTGCACCAAAGCTCCCCCCATGGGGAAAGAGGCACCTGGGGAGCAGTGGGCTGTGCTGTGAAGGGAGGGCTCCCCAGGGGTGGAGACTCTTCCTCAGTCCCCCCCCTCCCACACTTGGGTGGGGAGAGAGACTAAGGGGGGGGAGCGAGGGAGGGAGCAGCCCTGGCTGCACAGGCCCAGTGGCTGCTGGGCAGGAATGGAGACAGGCTCCTCTCCCTGGCATGGGGTCCCCCACCCAGCCCTCAGCCCCCCTCCCCAGCAGTGTCAGGCTGTGTGGCTTGCTAAGAGCTGCTGGGCCGGGGGCAAAGCGTGCGCTCACACAGGAAATGAGTGAAGGCGGGTCGGGCAGGGCAGCCACCAGCATGAAAGGCTGCAGTGTCCTCCCCACGGCAGTGGGGCACTCCCGCGCTGGGGCCTGCCATCCCCTGGCACCCTGCCCTGGCCCCCTCACTCGGCGCCTGGTCGGCCAGAGGTCGGACGCTGCCTCCTGGAAGGGCAGAGCCCCCTTCTGAGCCCCCAAGCACAGCAGAGGTCGTTGTGTCGGCTCTCTGTGAACACCCAGGGCTCAGCCGCCTTGCTGCGCCCCTGTCCAGGGTGGGGAGCGTGTGTGACAAAGAATCTCATGAATGCTTGGCACTGCAGAGGGGGGTTTCTGAGACAGGAATGTT
This sequence comes from Pelochelys cantorii, assembly GCA_032595735.1. Taxonomy (NCBI): domain Eukaryota; kingdom Metazoa; phylum Chordata; order Testudines; family Trionychidae; genus Pelochelys; species Pelochelys cantorii. Next base: position 8,105,994 of record CM064335.1, read on the forward strand.
GCCCAGGTACCGGGTTACCAGCCCCAATGCTTAGGAAAGGGCCCTTGGCCTCTGTGCTGATCTCACATGGCCGGGGGTGGCTCTGAGCCAGGGTGATGCCCTTTCGCAGTCTGTATGGTCTTAGCTTAGGTGTGCCAAGATGGTACCTAGCCCCCTGCCAGAGAGAGCTGTCCTGGGCTGTGAGCTCTGTACAACACAGCAGGTGGGTGCTGGCGGTCAGACTGTTTCTCCTCCCCTCCCACCAGCCCTGAGCGCCCTGGCGCTTTGTAGGTCACCCCGCAACAGCTTCTCAGAGAACCTCTGGCCTGTTTGGGGCCCCACTGCTCCCCCAAGCAGCTCTGTCCCGTACCTCAGGGTATGGGTGTGCTGCAGCTGGGCAGGCAGACAGGTGCTAGCAGGTGCACACAGCCATGTGGACACGCTGGCTCAAGTGCTTTAGCCTGGCGGAGGCTCCCTCCCCCTGTAGTGTAGACAGACACTAAGGGTATGTCTAGACTACATGGCTCCGTCGATGGAGCCATGTAGATGAGTTTACTAGATATAGGAAAATGAAGCGGCGATTTAAATAATCGCCGCTTCATTTACATAAAAATGGCAGCACAGCAGGGCAGTCTGGACGCGCCGCGGTCGACAAGGGAAGCCTTTGTTGACCGCTCCAGTATGCCTCGTGAAATGGAGGTTACGTGAGTATGCAAGTGAGGCATGGATTAGCATATCACTGCGCCTCATTTGCATAATTTATGCATGCCGGTTTTGCGCAAGGGTTTTTTTGCGGGAAAAAAAGTAGTGTGGATGTAGTATGCATAAGGATCGTACGCAAAACGGGGTTTTTGCGCAAAAAAACCCCCTGTCCACGCTACTTTTTTTCCGCAAAAATCCTTTGTGCAAAACCGGGGTGCATAAAGTATGCAAATGCAGGCATGGAAATATGCTAATCTGCTTCTCATTTGCATACTCTCTGCCGGCAAAACTGGCAGTGTAGATGAAGCCTAAGAGGATAGAGCTGTAAAGCAGGAGGCCAGCATCCCAGAAGGACGGAGCTGGGGCCTGGCCAGGGGGAGGGAGCTGGTCCAGGCTCCTAATCCAGGAAGGACGGAGTGTTTGTTTTCATGTGACACTCTATGCCCCCGCCCCGCTGCCTTTCCTAGTACTGCAGAGGGGTCGTTGCAGCGGGTCCTTCTGCCTCCCCTTGCCGGGCATGGCTTTGGCTTGGCCTGATTCCCGCCCCGAGGCCTTTCCCCTGGGCGCCTGCCCCCGCGTGGGTTGAGATTGGACCTTGTGGTGCTCAGCAGTGTGGCGGGGGGAGCGAAGCTCTGGGTAGCTCTGCCCCTGGGGCTTGGCGCGTCCCGGCTAGAGATGTTCCGCATTTCTCCAGTGGCGGATTGGAGAGCAGAGTCAAATCGCCTCCCGCGATGTTACTCCCCTGCCCGGCGGCTTCAGCGCGAAGGGCTGCAGTGAACTTCAACCCTCCGCCAGTAGCTCTGGGCCACACTTAGAGGCTGCTGGGCACCCGGGGCCTGGTTCCCATCTCACTTCCTCAGCTCTTACCGCCTTGCAGCTCCCTGGGCGCCACGCCACACGTCTCCCACACGGATGGGAGGAGACTCGGGCCAGGGACGCTGGCCAGAGCTGTGGTGAAAGCGGCCTGGGCTTGCCTGCTCTGAGAGGGGGATTGGCCACTTTTCCGGCAGCTCCTGGGAGAGATTCCTCACCCCCGTGTGACTCAGAGCCCAGTGGGGGCTCTGCAGGGGAAGGGGGCTGGTGCTCCCAAAGGTGCGTGAGGTGGCGTTGTGGGTCCCAGTGTCCCAGAGCTGGTAGTTCCCCTGTGGGGGAAGGTCTGTCCCCCCCCGCCCGACCACACACGAGTCCACACAGGGTCTGTGGCAGGAGCTGGAGCTCTCTGGGCCCAGCATTCAGGCACTGCCACCTCTGCAAGACAGGAGGCAGCCGGGATCCGGGGAACACTGGAAAGCGGGCCATTCACCGGCCTCCAGAGACACAGGGCTCCTTGGACTGTCTCATCCACTCAGGCCGTGTCCTGGCCTCGCCCCTCACCCTGACCATGGGCCCAGCTCCCTCAGAGTCCTATGGAGCCTTTGGGTGCTGGGCTGGGCACTACGTAAAGCTGGGGGAGTCTGCTCATTCCCCCACCCCCATGCTCTTATCCCGGAGGGGGGGGCAGGGAGGAGCAGGCCCCATTTCCCAGCTCCACCCTCTGCTTTCCCTCTGTCGCCTCTCGCCAGTCCCCACTGCTGCCCTGTCTGTGCTCCTGTCAGGCCCTGCCGCTGCCGGAGCTTTGGGAAGGGGGGGGATCTCCTGGGAGCTGGGGGGGGCTCTTGGGGCTGCATTCCTGGGCAGTGATAGCATCGCGTCTTGGGGCCCGGGCTGCCCTCGCGCCGGCCGACCAGCCCCTTCTGTTTGCGTTCATAGGCAGAGATCTTATCGCCCGTAACTGACAACATCTGGACAGAGCCCCTGGCCGGGACTTTCCCTCCCCGGCTTCTCTGCCTCTTTGGGGGAAGTCCCCCGAGTTTATCTCATCTGCCCCCTTTCCCTGCCCTGACGCAGCTCTGCCGTGGCTCCCTGCCACCCCACAGGGCTCGTGCCACCTCCGGCCACCGCTAGCCCTGCTGTGCCCGCCGCAGGACCGGGGAAGCGCAGCGCCCGCTGGACCCTGTGTTAGGGCCTGGTTGGGAGGGGAGGGGCAGAGACTGCCTGGCAGGCTGAGCAAAGGGCTGGCTCCCTTTCCGGGCTCTCCCCCACCCTTGGCGGCCTGATCCTGCCCAGCGCCTGCTCTGGCTGCCCACCTGGAAGCCTCCCTCTGCGGGCAGCCCTGCCACGCGCCTGGCTCCTGGCAGCTCCCTGCTTGGAACGCCAGTAGCAAGGGGGCTTGAACTCCTGCCTGTGACTGAGCAGCGCAGGCCGAGGGAAGGCCCAAGGCTCACTAGCTGTCGCCAGAGATGTCAGGGCCACCTGCCCCCACTCAGCCCCTCCATTCATCCTGGGCCGGGAGGGGCCAGCGGGCAGGGCTGGGGATGGTCCCCAGGGGGAATATGGCTCCGCTTTGCTGAGGAATGTGCTGAGCTGGGCGGATTGCGTTACCCACCCCCGTCGACCGCTTCCCACAGCTCAGCCCTTCCTGCACTGAGCCACCTCGGCTGGCCCCGGCCCCTGGGGAAGGGGCTGCCAGCAGGCCACGGAGGCCAAGATGAGCGGGGACACATTCGGGGACAGAAGGGCCGTAGGGAGCAGACGGGCGGGGGGGCGGGGAGCAGAGCTGGAAGGTAGGGATGTTGGATATTGGGTAATTGAATAGTCGAGTAACCGCACTAAATCGTACTGGTTACTTGACTATTCTATAGTCCCCGGGGGTGGAGCCGGCAGCCAGTGTGCTCTGGCCCCACTCCCGGGGAGCCCCCGGCATTGCTGTCTCTGTCTGCGAGGTTCTGAGCTTGCCGCAGAGCTGCTGCTGCAAAGCAGCCTCTCTCCGCGGCCGGCCCAGGTTCACCGCAGGCAGAGGCTGCTTCACGGCAGCCTCCCCTACCCCCCCCCCCCACACACACTCAGGGGGAAGGGGGCGAGGCAGCACCACGGAGCCAGTGCTGAGGGGGCACTGGCTTTTTAACTGGCTCCCCCCAGCACCGGCTCCTGCTCCCCCCTCCCTTGCTGCCTCTGATACAGAAGCAGCAAGGGGGGGGGTAATGCGAGTTGTTGACAGGATTAGTAAGCCTGGGGGGCAGTGGGTGAGGACTGGGGGACATAGGGGGGCCGCAGGCCTGTGCTGAGCAGTAGCCCAACAACCCATCCCATTGCTCCCGTGCTCTGTTCAGCCTGCTGAATTAGGATGCAGGGCATTTGAGCAGGGAGCCTGGCTCCTTCCCCATCCTGGTGCTGGGACACGTTAGCCAGGCTGCCGTTGTCCCCTGGCTGTGCAGAGTGCCAGGGGAAGCTGCCTGGCACTGGGAGCCCTGTCGCCTGGTGGGGACTGAGGGGCCCCGGGTTCAGTGTCCTGGGGCAGGCTGGGGCTGGAAAGCGAATGGGGTGCTGGTGTTGGCAGTAGGACCCACACCTGCGTGCAGGACAGCGGGAGACACAGCAGCACGGTGTGGGGCCCTGGGTGCGGCTGCCCATGTGCTTGGGATGATGTGGATCCCAGCTGGGGTGGGAGCGGCCGTGGGGAATGCTGCATGGCCTCGGGTAGCCACCGGAGCTGGGGCAGAGATCGCTGGGGTAGGGCTGGGGGCATGGCCAGACGTGGGCCCAAACTCCCTGACTTTCCCCCTCTTTGCCAGGCTCCATGCCAGAGCAGCCCTGGCTGGATCAGCCCCTTTCCTGCCCAAAGAAGGGACCCTCTCCTGTCTTTGGGGCTTGGGGCATTCACGGAGGCAGCTGCCCTGTGGGGTGGGGGGAGGGATCGAAGCCTGAGCAGTGGCAAGGCCGGGAAGCCGGGGCACGATGGAGAGCCTGCCTCGCTCAGCACGGGGCAGCCCGGCTCCTTCCTCCTGCCGCGGAGCTGGCTGGAGATGCACACGGGGCAGGAGCTGTGCCACGTGCAAACATGCCCTCTCCCCTGCACACTCGTGCCGGGCTCTGGGTCTGCGCTGTCTCCCCTAGGAACCTGCTTGGACATCCAGCCGGCGGCCTGGGGAGGAGCAGCCTCCGTCTTTCCCAGGCAGGCTCACCCACCTCCCTTGCTCTCAGCCCAGGGAGAAGAGCCCACCCTGGGGAGACCCGGCCAGGCCCCTGGACTCAGCCCTCACAGCCTGGCGGCAAAGCCCAGACAAAGGGAGGCAGGAGGCACAGAGCAGGGTGAGGAGATCTGCGGGGCTGGAGGCAGGGCGCTCCCGGGACAGGTACAAGAGCTGAAAGACGCAGAGCTGGCTCAGTGGGGCTAAGGGGCCAGGAGAAGGGAGCTGAGCTATTTAGGTGACTGGGTGCCACAAGGCTGAGAGAGGGAGGCAGCAAAGGCCAGTGCAGGCTGAGGGTGGAGAAAGCGCCTGCTGGCGAAGGGGCTGCTGGCCAGGAATTGCCCCAGGCAGGGCTGGCATCCCTGTGGCTCCTGGATAGGGGGATGGACCCGGGCACTTCTCCCCCCCACAGCGCACCCCCAGGACTCTGAGGCAGCAGCAGCTCCGGGCTCCTCCCCCGCTTGGCCGTGGGATCTTTGCACTCCAGCCCCCAGAGAGACTGGCACAAAAAGGGACTTTCAAAGGGGCTGGTTTATGTTTGGGCCAAGTTAATTAATCCACTTACAGCCCATTCATCGGCCTGGGAGCAGCCTCCCCCCCGCAGCCCGGCTGCACAATGCGCCCGCCACCCCCACAGCCCTGCCCAGACGTGGCTCGGGACGCCCGGGGCGAGACGGACAGGCCCTCGGCTCGGGGATTCGCCTCCTGTCAGGCTCATTTCTCTGTCCGAACAAAATATGCTAATGGCGGAAATGGGCTGTTAAAAGAGGGGAGGGACCCGGAGGGGAGAGGGCTGGGGCAGGACCAGAATGGGGCCCAGAGAGGTGGGGTGATGGGGCTGGGCCTAGAGGAGATGACTGGAGCTCAGAGGTGGGAGAAAGGAGGAAAAAGGGCTGGGGGCAGGGGAACATGGCAAGCATGGGGAGGTCAGGGCAGGAAGAAGGGCTGGGGGCAGGGGAACGTTGTGAAAATTTTTTTTGTAAAAAAAAAAAAAGGGTGCCGGTAGTCCAAGGGAAAGGTTGTTGAGCTCTGATTGGAGGTGCTGGTACTACGTAGTGGGCAGTACCGTAGCAAAAAAAGCACTGGTTGTGAGCATCGGGCCAGAGGGGACAGGACAGGGAGGGGGATGGGGCTGGGGGCAGGGGATCATGGCGAGCAATGGGACAGGGGACGGGACAGGGAGGGGGAATCTCCAGACAATTCTGGGCTGGCACTTGCCCCCTCGTCGATGGCCGGAAAGCAGTGGAGGATGGATGGGGCTTGAGCCAAGGGTTCTCGGGGCAGGAGAGCGAGCTGCGGTCAGGGATGCTTGCGGGGCTGATGTGCAGCCTGATGGTGCCTCGCTTGGGCCTGTCCCATCAGGCGGGAAGTGATGCAGCCACATGGCACAGTCAGAGCTGGCGGGGTCCCAGCAGGCGGAGGTTGTGGGTATAGCCCCACAGGCAAAGGTCTCCAGGCACCAGCGTTCCCTCTGAGCTGGGCTCTTGTGCAGCCACTCAGGAGAGATTCTAACACCTCTAACAGCTAAGTTCTTTGTTTTAATGGTGGTGCACATTCTCTCATGCCTGGGTGCACATAAAAAATTATTCCACACATGGTGAAAAAAATGGATGGAAAAGATTAGAGGGGACATTGATTAGAGGGGGCACTGTTGTTCAGACCTGGCCCAGTCCCAAAGCAATTGAGGGGCCAGGGATCAGAGCCCCTGGCTCTTGGAGAAAGGGGGGGGAAGTATGGGGTTAGTCTGAGATGTGGGGCCCTGTGTCCATGCAGGGAGCCCACACACCATCCCCCCATCATGTCTCAGTGCCACAGAGTCCCTCACCCAGCCGAGGGCCCCCCTGCCCAAGTGCAGCTGCCAAGAGTTTGCTTTTGTTCCACCCGTGTGCTGAGTGCATCCGGTCTCAGCTGCTCTCCGCATCAGGCTCAGGGAAGTGGTGCTGGCTTTGTGGCCTGGGCTGTGCAGTCAGAGCCACGTGTGGGTCCCGCAGGGCTGGGGGCGAGGCAGGCCGGCCTGCCGCAGCGTCGGAGTGAGGGGGGGCAGGCTGCGCAGTGCCTGGTGAGTGGGGCCAGCCCCCTGCTGCCACCCCCTGCTGCTTCCTGTGCAGACGGCCCAGGGCAGAGGATGAAAGCAGCGCGGCAGATGTCTCCAGCTTGTTTTCATCTCATTAACTGTTTCCTCTTTTATTAGAGTATCAATTATTAATTGTTCCAAAGAGAAACCCGAGGAGAATCCCAGAGTCAGTTCCGGCCCCAGCCCACGAGCTACAGTGTTGTGGGGAGGGGGACTGGGGCTTGGGTTGGGAGGCTGGGGACAGGCCTCCTGGTGTTAGGGCAGGCGTTGGGACAGGGTGGGTGTGCAGGGAGGCATCGGGACAGGCGTTGGGGGCAGGGTGTGTGTGTGAGTGGGGTGGCATCGGGACAGATGTTGGGGGCAGGATGGGTGTATGGGGTGGCATCGGGACAAGCATTGGGGGCAGGGTGGGTGTGCGGGGTGGCATTGGGACAGGCGTTGGGCCTGGAGTGGGTGTGTGGGGTGACATTGGGACAGGCGTCGGGGTCAGGGTGTGTGTGTGAGTGGGGTGACATTGGGACAGGCGTTGGGGACCGGGTGGGTGGGCAGGGTGGGGTGACATTGGGGCAGGCATTGGGGACCGGGTGGGTGTGCAGGGTGGTATCGGGACAGATGTTAGGGGCCAGGGTGGGCAGCATTGGCTGCCGTTTGGGGGTGTCAGTGATGTACATGCCATTGGGAGGCGGAATATCCGGTAGGAGGCAGCCCTGTCCTCTTTCCCCTCCCAGCAATCTCCCCATCCCCCACCTCAGGTCCTGCTCCTTCTTCGCTCCCCAGCTGGGTTCTCCTGTGTCCCCCTGCCCGTGGCATGAGCAAGCCCGTCTCCCTGCTCCTCCCCTCCTCACCCCCTGCTTGTCTCCATCCCAGCTCCCTGGCTCCCCTGCCCCTCAGGGTCCAGTCTCTCTGGTGTTACCCTACCTCTTCCCTGCAGAGATTCCAGAGGTGGAGCTGGTGTGGGGATGGAGCAGGGTGTGTCCTGCCACTGCAGCCCCAGCCCCACACAGCAGGGGGTGCTGTAGGCCATGGGGCAGGCATGCTTTCTGGACAGTGCTCCCAGCGGGGATGGTGGTACAGACCCGGCCAGCCAGCCCTGGTACTTTTCAGCCGGAGGAGGCAGCATTTCTGTTTCCCTCCACGCTGCTGTGGGGTGTGGGTCCCTCCTCTGCTCCCGGGGTATAAACAGACAGGCAGGTGTGGGGTGGACAGGCCCCTGCCAGCCCGTTGGCTGTGGAATTGCCATAGCTTCCCTCTTCTGTACCTCTTGGGACACGTGTGGCTTCAGGCTATGCTGGCACACGGCTCCGGGAGACTGCCGGTTTAGCTCTCCCCCAGCTCCGCTGCCTGCCCCTCAGGGTACGGTCTGCCCTGGGTCCTGCCTCTCCTTCCCTAGTGAAATATTCATAGCTGCAATGGAGAGTTAATTGAATTGCCCAGACAAGCAGCTGAATAATTTACGCTTTCTGTGCAAACGAATTTGGGAGGCCTTCATTAGCACCCTGGGCTCTAGGCAGCACAGGACTCGGCCCCTAGAGTGTGCATATGGGCCTGCTGGGAAATGGAGTGAGATGGGTGCCCGGTCTGCTTTGGACGTGGCTGGAAGGTGGGAGCTGGCCTGTAATGACTCCTCCAACCCAGAGCCGCCTTCAGCTCCAGCATGGCCACCGGGAGTTGAGCTCCAAATGGGGCAGGAGCCGAGAGCTCCCTCCTGCTCGTCCTGCTGGACTCTGCTTCTCTCGCTCTCCTGCCCCATAGCCCCTGTCGGGCGTGGGGTGGCTGCTTCCAGAGGAAAGCCTGTAGTCTAGGCTGCAGGCAACTGGAGGGGGGGCCTCAGATCATGGCCACATCATGTGTTCCCTGTAAGCTGAGCGCTTGGGCGGCCACATAGGAGAGATTCAGATGCCGCTCAGCTGATTAGCAGAGCGCCCCCAGCTGGCAGCATGTGTTTCTACTGGTGGTGCACCTCTGCACGTGCCTTGGTGCACATAACGACATTTATTCCGCACATGATGGAAAAATTAGAGGGAACATTGACGGCTACTCCCGCTGATGGGCTCGTGCCGCAGTGGGCTCACGGGGACCAGCGTGGGTTGGCCCTTGCGGGGGCAGTGGTTAGAGACAGGCTGGAGCACTTGGCCCGAGGAAGCTGAACTGTGGGCCCAGGGAGCAGTACGTGGTATAAAGAACCCCCGAGCAGTGTTGCTGCCCTGTCCCAGTAAGGGGGGCACCGAAGGACACTTGGTAAAGAGGGTGCTAGGCCCCGCAAAGCAGTTCTGCTGGTGGGACTGGTGTCCCTGCTGAGCGTGCAGGGGCTGGGGCTGGTGCGTGGGGCAGGAGGGCAGCGCTGCAGATGCAGGGCCAGCACTGAGCCATCTGTGCAGGGCTGGCAGAGCCGGGCTTCCCGCCCTGGGCGAGGCCTCCCCTCCCAGCCAGTGTGTGATGGGCTGGGCACAGGGTGGGGCGACATGGAAGCCCAAGGCAGTGGGGGCTGGGTGTAATGCTCTGGAAGGTACCTGCAGCATGGGGCTTGGGGCCTTTTCCAGGTCCATGGAACCTCCCCCAGCACATCCCTTGGCCCAGTTTGGATAGGGAGGGTATTTTCCATGTTGGGTCTAAGACTGAGACCCCCAAGGGATCTCTATGCCAGGCCTACAGCTGCCCTGCTTCTGTGGGGCTGGGAAGGACATGCTGTATGGAGCGGATGAGTGAAAAGGTCAGGAGGGGGTGCTGGTGGGGGCCCCATTCAGCAAGAGTCTGCGGTGACAAGTTGGCTGAGACGCGTCCGAGTGGAAGGATGCTGTGAGAGCCGGCTGGCCATACCTTCCCTCCACCTCGTCCCAGGGCCTCAGAGTCGCTGGTTGGAGTTAAGGGGTGGGCTGCTCCCAGCAGGCTGACCTCAGCCCATGGCCCTGTGGCGGTTGGGGGCCCCGGAGGCCGTCAGCACAGACTTCGTCTCTCCAGGTCTCCTGGCCTCGGAGGTCCTAGTTGCTGGGGCAGGTTGCTGAGGGCCAGGGATCGCCTCCGCACACCTCTCGCCAGGGCCTCAGCCCTGAGGAGACTTGGCAGCTCCTTGGTAGCTCTTGCCCTTAGTAGTCACGTTGGAGAGAGACCTGTGCAGAGACTTTCTAAGAATCCCGGCTCGGGGCACATGCCAGGCTGGGGAGGGCCCGAAAGGCAGAGGCAGGATTGTCTCTGGCACGTTTGACTTATCCAGCCCCACCCGACTCTCTTCTTCACAGGCTCCGAGGGCCCTTCTCCTGGTGCTGAGCTGGGGAGGGTGCTCAGGCCTTCCAGCTTTGGGAGCAGCTGCAAGGGTTAAGGCTCTAGCAGAGGGAGCCTCAAAGGCTCCCGCTCATTCCCATGGGAGTTAGGCTCCTACCTCCCTGTGAGGGTCTGGGTGTTGCCTGTAACCTCTGCCGTTTCCATACCCGCAGGTGAGCCTGCCCCACCCCTGGAATTTATTGCGCCAGGTTGGGGAAGCGGCTCCGTGCATTCCAGGCTCCGCTAGCGCCATGTTCTGCTTTCCCGTGGAAGGGCCCTTCCCCATCACATGCAGCACCACAGGCTGATACCAACCATGTATTTTAACTCCTGGGCACAGCTGGCACCTCTGTTCTCCTCCCCACCCTGCCCCTCGGTCTCGCCCCCCCCCCACGCCCCTCCTTCCTGCTGCAAACCCACCTCCCAGAATCCTCCACAAGTCCCTGCCAGCTGGTCCCAGGCCTCTCACACCCCCTCCCCATTCCCACGCTGCTTTCCCACGATCGCCATGCCGCTGGATTTCCCAGGGCAGCCGCGGGGACAGAGCCAGATGAGGTGCGGGCAGCCGTGCCCTGCGGGCTGCACACGATCAAGTGCTGCCTTTGGCACAGGCACTGGGATTGGAGGAGCCGGGCCAGCTATGCCCTTGCATGACGATTTGGCACAGGCCTGGGGATTCCCTTGGCTAGCACCGACATGGGGAGGCTATGTCCCTGCCTCCCTGGAGACAAGCCATGCCCCAGGGCATGCAGGGAGTGTGCCCTGCCCCCGCCTCCCACCCACCTGGGAGGCTCCATCTCTCTGCCCTCTTGACGGATGTGCCCAGGGGAGGATGGACTTGTGGCCCTGGCCTAGACATGGAAGAGCTGATTCAGCTCCCAGATCTTACCCAGACTCAGCCTCTCTGAGGCCTGATCCTGGGAGTTGGGCACCTCAATAGCATGAGGATCCAGACCTGCGTCTCTGTGGGCTGCAGTTTCCCCATCTGTAAAATGGGATAACAAGTGCTCTCTCCTACTCTGCGAATGTGCAGCACCTAGCACGGCAGGGCCCCGATCCCGGCTGGGGACTTGCTGTAATAACCACTGTCATCCTGCCATGACCCCGAGACACCAGGCCATCACCCCTCCCTGCCTAGTGCCTTTCACTCTGATCGGCACAGCTGGTATTTCAGGGCCAGGTTCTCTGAAATCAGCGAGTTGTGGACTGAGATGGGAGTGTGTGTGTGTGGGGGGAAGGGGGGACTGAGCCCCCTCACTCACCCTGCTAGGCACTGCTGAGCATTCAGGATTGGCATGAATGAAATTATCTGGCTTCCTACGCAATGGGTGGGGGAGCAGGCGAAACAGAAAGCGAATGAGGACATGGGCTGTCTCCTCGGTTTGGGGAGACAGACCGAAGGCAAATATCCACCCCCCCCCCCCTTGCCCCCTGCTCTTGGTTTGTGTCCAAAGCTGATTCCTGGGATGAAAAATGTTTGGAGAACGAGGCTGCTCTGCCACCGGGCGAGCTTCGGATTCCGGAGATAACGGGGCAGGCTCAGAGGGGGAACGTTTATTTACATTTGGGGGGCTGAAATGTTGCTCTCTCTGGTGAAACCCAAGCCGGCTGGCGTTTATTTAGCAGATAAGAAGGACTGGGGATGAGGGGGTGCTCCGCTCCCCCCCCCCCCAGTTACTTTGCAGCTCTGTTTTCCAACGCGGGCGAGGCTCCTGGAGGGGCAAGGGGAGAGCGGGGAGGGAAGGGGAATGGCTGGTATGGCAGGAAGAGGGGACGGCAGAAGTGTCCAACCTAGCTGCTCAAGTGGGAGCGAGGGCCAGTTCCTGTTGTGGACAGGGCTGCCAGAAAACCCAGTGTGATTAGCAGCAAAAAGTGGCTGGAGAAGGCAGGAGCTGTGGGCCGGTGAGCTGCAGAAAGTGAGGCAGGGAGATGCTATGGGGAGGCACTGGGGGGAGGGGTGTGCCCCTCCCTTGGCCCACCCTCCTCAGCCTGGCTCAGGGATGCCCCGATTTCCCCTGGGCGCGCTTGGGGAAAAGGTGCCTTCCCCCCTCAGGCAATTGGTGTGTGATGGGTTGCATTAGCCTATGCCCAACCCCCACCCCTGGGTGGGCAGGGCCAGGGGCAAGATGGGTTGGCTGTTGCCCAGGCAATCCTGATCCATGTTCCTAAGGGCCGAGACCAGTCTTCCCGGCTTGGGCGGCCACCTGGGAGAGGTTGAAATGCCGTCCAGCTGATTAGCAAGTGCCCAAAGCCGGCATCATGTGGTTTCTACAGGTGGTGCACATCCACACATGCCTTGGTGCACAGAACAAAATTAATTCCACACATGGGTGGGAAAAAAATTAGAAGGAACATTGGCTGAGACCCCTGGGACCTTCTAGGGTTCCACCATGCCCCAGGGCCTTCCTTCCCCAGAGCAGGAGCTCAGAGCTCCAGCATGGCGCAGGATCCCTCCACACCCACCAGTCTGGCAGGCTGCACTCCGGCCCCTCCCTTCCCATGGCTGAGAGACACCATATGCTGCTTTCCCCACCCCCTGTCAGTCCATGTCTCTCTCCTCCCTATGGCTTTCTCCATATGCCCCTCCCCCTGCCTCCCTCTCCCACCCAGACCCTCCCTCCTCTGCCCCTCGTCTGTGCTCCCCCACCCCGCACTCCTGAATCAGGCTGATCCCCTACCCCCGTCTCACCCCCTTACCTTCTGTCTTTTCACGGGCCTGCCTCTGCACTCTCTGCCACGCTCTGGTGGCTTAGGAAGCAGCAACGGTGCAGGGCTGAGGCCAGGGCCTCGGTGGAAGTGTTGAAGCCCATGATAATGTTGTTATCATATTTTTATGTCAGGAAATTTAAAGGGCAGAGGCCACAGACAAGCAAACATCTGAAGCCATCAGCCCGATAAGGCCTGAATTTCCTCTCCCGGTTTGCGAGGCTTCTGACCTGATGTGATTGCATTTACATAGCGATGTGTTTTCACACAAACGAGGACTTTCCCAGCTGTCCCCTCCCTGTCCAGTATCCCTTCCCGGCCCCGGCCCTGACCTCCCCACGCCTTTCCCTCTCTTTCACAGGCACCCCCCCCCCCCGCAGCGGCTCCCGGCTAGCTTCATCAATGAACACACCGGAAGGCGGCCGCATTGGCACATGACTCCAAAAGGAAGACCCCAGAAAATCTCCCTAGAAGCCAGAGGGGAAAATTCAAAGGGCCTCATTCACAGCCAGGGCTGAATGGCTGCTTCAGAGCCTTGGATGTGTGAGGAAGGGCCGGGCAGACCTCTTCCCCAGCCCTGGCAGGAGCAGGAGGAAGGGCGACTGCCAGATTTGGGCTTTGACCTGGGCTCATGTGAACTGCCCTGCGTGTCCTTGGGTGAGGGACTTAGCCCCAACATGTCCCATCTGTAGGACGAGGGTCACAGCCCAGCGCTGCCTGCCAGAGCATCCGTCAGGTCCAATGCATTGAGCTCTGAGGCGTTCCCAGGCTTCGGTGAGTGTGGGGGGCGCAGTAGATTTTTAGCGGGAGCAATCGGCCTCTGATTTTCACCCTTCGCAGAGGGGAGGGATATAAACGTGCTGGGTTGGCCTGCACCGGCCCCTGCTGCAGAGAGCTGAGTGCCAGTCTCCCGTCCTGCATCGGCGGAAGACGGCATGGGAGGCGGGCTGGGAAACTCCCTTCTCTTCTGGCCAGGACGGAGTTTATAAGAGGATTGGGCCCATGTTCAGAGCAGGCCTCCCTCCCCCACTCTCCCGTGGGCCTCACCTACCGCTTCTGCCTCTTCGTCCAGTCCACGCTGCCTGCCCCCGGCCACGGGGCTGGTGAGCACAGCCAGGTCGGGTGGGCTCTTGGGCTGGAGTATGGTTCTGGCTCCTGCGGGGCCCCACCCACCTCCCCAGGGCTGTGCCATGCCTGGGGCTGGTGCAGAGGCTGGGCTGGTCTTGGTGGGGTGGGGGGCACTGCGGGAGCCTGGCTTTCTAGGCCACATGCTCTCCGGAACAGCCTGGCCCAGAGCCTCTGCAGTGGGATGAGCCGTGGGTTGTGGGCCCTGAAGTACGTGGGCTCTGTTCCGTCTCAGGTGGAGTTGGGGAGCCTGCCCCCACACGGTGCGTACCTGGTGCAGTGCTGCTTGCGCTGGGTGTGCAGCCAAGCGGGGTGGCCTGGTGGGGCTGTGCCATACAGCTGGGTGGGGGACTCACTCTTCCCCCCCTCACCCCGGATGCTTCAGAGACCCTCCCCCCTGGAGCACACTCTGTACTCCCGAGGTGAGGGCCTGGGCTTGGCTGCCGCAGGGTGGCGCTGGAGCCCGGCTACCCCGGGCGCTTGTTTGCACAGGGCGCTGGAGTCGGCCTGCAGCTGGGCCTGCGCTGCCCCGGACGCCACTGGCGGGTGGAGGCAGGAAGCTGCCCGTTTACTGCCTGCCCCGCACACGGGGCCAGAGAGCAGGAAATCAGTATTTTGACAGCCGGGAGCCAGTGGAACTCAGAGGCAGGATGCTCTGGAGCGGGGGCTGGGCTGCCGTGCTGGGGTGCACTGGGGCATAGGACCCTGCTAGGGCAGGTGTGCCAGCCGGGGTGGGGAGAAAGATGGGGACGGGGGTGGCAGGCAGAGCCCTGCCCTGCTTCTCTCTCATTGCAGAGGGAGAGTGAGCAGTGCATCACCAGCCCAAAGCAGGGAAGCTGGTGTTAACTCTTTGTGACCCTAGATCAGGGGTGGGGAACCTCAGGCCCTGGGGCTGGATGTGGCCCCTTGGCTTGCCTGGATCTGGCCCCCAAGGCTCAGGGGCTGGTGCTGAAGCCCCTTCCCCCCACTGCCCCACTGCTGGGCTGGCACACACAGAATCTACTAGGCTGGGCCCCCCAGGTTCTGATGTCTGAGGGCAATGTGGGGAGCGTCTTTCTCCTCAGTCGGGGGCCACGTCAGTGAGGGGGTTTTTTTAGCTTCTCACTTGTGTGCGGCCCCCGACTGATTTTTCTGTGGGTCAGCGGCCCCTGACCCAAAAAAGGTCCCCTCCTCTCCCTAGATGTATTTCCTCCCTTACCCCGACTCTTGCCTCCAAAGCTGAGGTCCCCCTTGGTCAGCTTTAGGAGAACAGTAGGGGCCAGCCCCTGCCCCATATAGCTCCCTGTCGATCCCCGCTGGAACAGAGCAGAAGCTCTGCCAGGAGGAGGAGGGTGAAGGAAGAGAGCAGAGCAGAGGGATCTCTTTGGTCTGTCTGGCCTGGAGGCGGTGGCGGGGAAAGGCCTGTTCCACCGGCCCGTTTGCTGGGAAATCAGAGGGTGGGAAGCCCCGAGCAGGAAGCGAGGGAGCGACCTGATGAACCACGAGCAGTAAATCAAGGGCCCAGACCAAGGGGAAACTGAGTGTAAAATAGCGGAGAGGGCAGAGACACAGCACATGCCCTCTCCAGGGCAGCCACTCCTCTGTCCCCGGGAGCCAGATTCACACGCTGCTGGGAAAGGGTTAATCAAAGAGCAGGGAGAGTCTAGAGACCACTCAGCCACAGCTTGGGGGCTTGTGCATTGGCGTTGCTGCCCCCTTTTGCTTGCACTGCTGCTCCCAGGGAGAGCGCTACCAGCACTTGCGATGTTGGTGCTTTTCTTGGCTCTCATTAAGGAAGTTTCTTGCCCTCAGAGCTGTGGAAAGGAGGCTGAAGAAGAGACCCTGAAAGGCTCCAAAGCCCGAGAGCAAAGAACCTCCCCACCTCCAGCTGCGCAGTGTGAAGTCAATCCCATGTTTACAACAAACAAAAGGACGTATTTCTTCACACAACCCCCCCAGGCAACCTGTGGAACTCCTTGCCAGGGGATGTTGTGAAGGCCAAGACTCTAACAGGGTTCAAAAAAGAACTAGATACATTCCTGGAGGATTGGTCCATCAGTGGCTATTAGCCAACATGGGCAGAGGTGCAAAACCATGCTCTGAAGTGCCCCTAACCTCTGTTTGTCAGAAGCTGGGAATGGGCGACAGGGGATGGGTCACTTGATGATTCCCTGTTCTGTTCACTCCCTCGGGGGCACCTGGCATTGGCCACTGTTGCAAGACAGGACACTGGAACAGGTGGACTTGTGGTCTGACCCAATATGGCTGTTCTTACATGCTGAGGATTGTGAGGGCTTGTGTGGGGTGGCAGCGACAGGCTGGCTTGCCCCATTTCAGCAGCTCTGGCAGCAGAGAGGCTGTTGGGGACAGTGTGCGAGGACAAGGCATTGCCCATGTGGGGCAGGCCAGGGGCCATCTAGGCTGGTCTCTTTCCCCAGCAGTGGCCAGCACATCAGGGGAGCTGCGAGAAACACCCATGGAGACTTATGGGGTAGCCTGTGGCTTGGGGAAGCAGGGTGAGGCTGGGTGGTTGGTTTGCCCTGAAGCTGGGTGGGAGTGTGATGGCTGTGAACAGATAAATCACCCCCGACTGCCCCCCCCACCCCCGGATCTCACGCCCTGCTACAATCCTGTGCATCCGCCCTCCGACATGGGAGCCACACTCACACCCACTTATCCACACAGCGCTGACACCATGTAGGTCGCCTCCACGTCTGGGCTACGGAGGTGTGAGAAATAAGGAGGGAACGGCTGGAGAGACTGTCATTTAGGGTATATAAGGTGCTGGAGGGGATAGCGCACATTAGAGCAAGCTGGGCCACAGGGAGACTGAACTAGCTGGGCCGTAGGCTCTAGGGCAGTGAGGAGGGTGTTACTGAGCTAGCCAGGCCGTGGGGAGGGCGTTACGGAGCTAGCTGGGACGTGGAATGTGGGGGCGGGGCGTTATGGAGCTAGCTGAGCTGTGGGACGTGGGGAGGCGGGTGTGGGGCTAGCTGGTCCGTGGGACATGGAGAGGCGCAGATGGGACATTACTGAACTAGCCGGGTTGTCCTCTCCAGCAGGGCAGTATGTTCTGTGTTCAGCTCCATTCCCTCTTGTTCCTACTAGGGAGGTGCTTGTTGGGGTGCTTGTCCCCTGATCTGGTCATCCTGGCTGCCCTGACAAGAGGCGTGAGCCCACAGACCACGGCTCAGAAGGTGCCACGGCCCTGTGGACCCTGGATTCCTGGGCTGCCCTCTCCCTGGCAGCTGCTTCACTTGCTCCCCTCCTATGAGTTATCCCCACCTGCCCCTATGGCTGCTGCTTCCCAGACATCCTGTCGGCCCAGGAGCTGCCTGGAAGGAGGCCCAGGCTCTGCTCCCTGGCCTCCTGGGGCAGGGGCAGCAGGAGACGCAGGCGCTGCACGGGCTGTGCTGGAGGAGCTCTCAGTGGCCGGATTCCCCAACAGCAGCCAGGGAGACGAGCTAATGGCCTCAGAGCCGCTGGGCCCTGTGGGGCTTCCCAGGGGCTCCCACACTCCAAGCTGTGGGAGCAGCCGGAGTCTGGGTCTTCACTGCAGTGTCCTTGGGCTCCTCACCCTACACTCTGTCCTGCTATCCCTGGGCAGGCTGCCTTGCTGCGCTCCAGGCCTGCTGCTTTCAGCAGGTCTGCCCTGTCCTCAGGCCCCGGGTCCTGCTCATTGCTGCAGCCAGAGTAAGCGCCCTGAGCCCAGGGCTTGCCCTGAAAGCCAGGTCCAGGGTTGCTGCCCGTTAAGAGCTGGGCTGCTGGTACTCAGCTCTCACTCCCGCTTGCAATGAGCAGAGGGCTGGGGACGAGGAGGCCTGGGAAGGCAGGGCGGGTGCGGCGCTCAAAGCTGCCGTACAGAGGCACCCTAGCAGCACAGCCGTCTGCGCACCAAGCGTTCCCGAACCCTCCCAGGCAGCCTTCGCGCGCTCGCGGCTCCCCGCAGAGCCTTTGAAGCCGAGCCGTCTGTGAGCAAGAGGAGATAAAACGAAGCCAGCTTGGGAGCCAGCGAGGGAGTGAGCGCGGGTGGGGGCTGGGCGCCGCCGGCTCCGGAGCACTGCCCGAGCGGGGCCGGGGTCCCTGGCTTCTGAGGCAGTGGGCACGGAGCTGCTGGGAGCCCCGCGTGCCCGGGGCGCTGCCGGGAGCCCCGAGGCCCGGCCCCGCTCCGAGTCAGGCAGTGTGAGGGGCTGATTTATTCCGAGGCGCCTGTCGAACGCCGGGCTGGCCGGCGTGCTGAAATGAAATGACTTTGTTTACTTCTGGGATCTCATCCAGAAAGGGAAAGTTCACGGGGCTTCCTGCTGTCATCGTATTTTGTGCTGATGGGCTGCGCTGCCGGAGTGCGTCGATGTGCCGGCTCGAAAGCCCGGGCAGCGGCAGCCTCCGCTTCCTTTGGCTGATAGGGGACAGCCAGGCCAGGGCAGAGCGCCTGGGGGTTGGCTCTGCCGCCTGGTCTTCCCACTGTCTGCCAGGCTGGGGAGCCACTGTCTGCGACCGCCCCCGCCACCTCCTGGGACTACGCCACGTCCTGACTTGCCTCGTGCCTGGGCATCCCTTGCCCTCCCCAGCCCTGGAAAGCTGCAGGCTCAGACACAGCCCTGAGGGGGGCCACACCAATCACCCACTGCAGACAGACACGTGTCATCTCTGGCTGCCACCCTAGGACCACCCCGTGCCTCAGTGCAACTGAGGACTCTGCAGGAGACCCCTGGGTCGACCTGGGAGGAGATGCACCCAGGCAGGGGGCATCCCAACAGGGCTCAGGGCATATGGTTGGAAAAAGGTTCCTGGACTGTCCCGCCCCAGGCATCCTGACCCACCTGTGGGACCTTGGGGGGGGGGGCGCGTTACCCTGCTGTTGACACTGTTCCCATGAGACCGGCTGCTGTTTTGGAAACATTGCTCTCCAGCAGAGACGTGGTGAAAGTGATGAATCGACACTGTCCCGCTGGGCCAGCGCTGGGCCACAGACATACCCTGCCCGCCCGCACCACGGTGGCATCCTCGGGGCTCAAGTGGCCAGCACAGCTGCTGCTCGGGGGGGAAACTGAAAACGGCCTCAGTCGCAGCTGCCCCCCTGGCACGTACTCTAGGGGGGAGGCTGCAGCCCCAAGCCGTGTGGCTGCACGGACGTGCCAGCGAAAATGAGAAATTGATACAGACCAGGAATGGTGCAAGGCTGACAGCAGGCAGCTGTGCCCACCCCCACAGGTCTGCTAGGCTCAGCCCTGCCCCAGCTTCTCCTGGCTCTGCAAATGCCCTTCAACCCTGTTCCTCCCCTGCTATTTCAGCCCCGTGCCCACCCCACGCCACCCTCGCACCCGGCAGGCCCTCTCCCCCTCACTGTTCCAGCTTGGAGCTCTCCACACACAGCCCTGCTAGCATGTACGGGAGAACCCACTTTAACCCCTGCTCCCCGGGAGCCGGCAACAACCTGTGTTTTCTTACCAGTCTAATGGCACAGCGGGGTTTGTGGCCCTGGCGTTAGGCTTTTTCCAGCTGACTTGGTTGGTCTGATCTGTTCAGGATGCTGCTAGGTTCTGACCCCAAGCCCCAGTGCTGTGCTGGCATTTTTGGCACAACCGTCTTGCATCCTCCTTGTGCATTCGAGCGGGGCAGGCAGATGTCTGCCTGGTACCTCTGCTCCATAGCCAGACCAGGCTTGGGCTAAGGGGCTGGGACACCTGGGATTGCTCCGGGCTGCTCTTGAGCAATTCCAAAGCCACCCAGCTGATTAGCAGAGCGCCCACAGCCACAGCATATGTTTCTATGGGTGGTGCACATCTGCACATGCCTTGGTGCACGTCACAGCATTTATTCCGCACCTGGCTGGGAAAAAAATGAGAGGGACCGTTGCTCAGGGCTGTTCCTGGACTTGACTCTAACTTGCTCTCCACTTGAAACCTGGGCTGCGATGAGCCTTGCACGTTGCGCTCACATTGTGTGCAAATATTGGAATGAGCTCGTTACCAAAGCCACTGCAGTGTCCTTTAGCTGTTGGATCTCTCACAGCATTGTTATGGCTCTTATCTTCCTCTCCAGACCAGATTAGCAGATAACGGCATTTTGCCGCCTCAGCTGTGGATTTCAGGGAACGGCTGAAGGTGAGCGCTGGCGCTGCTTGCTTTTCTGCTCCTCGCAAAGGTGTGTGTACTCCTAGTTCAGCGTGGGGGCCCCTGGATTCCACCCCAGCCTGTCATCCTGGCCAGCCGTCCATGTCCAGGGTTTGAGCCACGAGGAAGCGTTAGGGACTGTGTCATACATCCGTCACTTGTGTGGGCAGAAGCTGCAGGCAGCAGCTGCCCCTGTGGCTGATACTTAGTCAGAGAGACTCAGGCAGGGAGAAAGATTTTGCTGATTGGATGTTCAACTTCTTGAAAAGAAGGGCTCCATGCCAGGCACCAAGCACTTTGCTAAGATCCGGTTGCTATGCCTTCAGATACCTGCAAGGAACTAGGTCACTGACAATCGTGCTATCTATCTAGCTATCTATGGGTACGTCTAGACTACATGCCTCTGCCGACAGAGGCATGTAAAATAGGCTACCCGGCATAGTCAGTGAAGCGGGGATTTAAATATCCCCAGCTTCATTAAAATAAAAATGGCCGCCGCGCTGTGTCAGCTCAGCTGATTGTCGGCACAGCGCATGAGTAAAGACGCAGATCGGTCGACAGGGGAAGCCTTTGTCGACCGCGCCTGTAAACCTTGTTTCACGAGGCATAAGGGAGCGGCCGACAAAGGCTTCCCTTGTCGACCGATCCGCATCTTGACTCGCGCGCTGTGCCGACGATCAGCTGAGCCGGCACAGTGCGGCGGCCATTTTTATTTTAATGAAGCCGGGGATATTTAAATCCCCACTTCATTGACTATGTCGGAGAGCCTATTTTACATGCCTCTGTCGGCAGAGGCATGTAGTCTAGACGTATCCTATTAGTCCTTTGGGCTCCTAATGGAGCATAGGGCCTCCACAATCATTCTCCATCTCTTGCTATCAATCGTGCTATCTGGTGCTCCCCAGTAATGTTCCTCTTTATTCTTCGCCCGCAGCCCCCTCTGCTCTTTCAGTCCTGGGGCTCCGCAGAAGAGGCGCCGAGTTTTTGCCATGTAGGGGGCTTGTAACCTTGAGGGGTGGGGCTTGTCCCTGTGCCTTCTGGGTGCTGGCAGTGCTGGAGGATGCTCCAGACAGAGTTCCACAGCAGACAGTCGTGCCCCCCAGGAGGGGGCTGGGTGATTCCCTGAGTCCCCTGCACTTTGGCCCCCATGTTGCTGTCAGTTCGGGTGGTCCAAGGGAGGGACGGTTTCCAGATAGGGATGGCCTGCGGGGAGTGGGCCCAGTGGCGAGAGCTCCCTGGAGGCCACGGTGGAGCTGAGACAGGGCGCCCAGGCTGGGTGCGGGCCGGGCAGCTGGTGAGAGACCAAAGAGCCTGGGTCTGGGGTCTGACAGGAGCGTCCTCTTCCTCCATCTCTGAGCGGCACAGCCTCCCTGCAGCCCCCCCGGGTGCTCCTCCCCCTGCCCTGCCCTGAGCAGGTGAGATGCTGCCTGTGCGGGATGTTCTCTCCACAAGCCCTAATGACGCCTTGCCAATGAAGAACGGCGCTTTCCCCACATTCCTGTCTGCGCTCACCCCTGCCTGTTCCCTCGGGGGGTTCTCACGGCCGCAGATGAAAGGCTCCCTGGCTTCTCTTCACACCCAGCCTGGCATGGGGCAGAGCAGGGCGGGGTGGGAGGCTGCTATCAAGGAGCTTCCTCCTAGTTCAGAGAGGCAGAGGGGTGGGGCCCGGCACCCGGGGTGGGGGCTGTATGTCGAGGTTCTCCCTGTGTCTGAGGGCCTGTCTCCTTTGCCGTGTGTCTGTCTTTCCACTTGTGCCTGCCCCTTTAAATGACCGCGGGGCCATGACCAGGCACCCAGGTGCTGGCACAGGGACCCTGTCCAGCCTGTCAGGCTCTGGGGCTGGCTGGTTGCCGTACAGCGTCTCTCTATGGGGAGCAGGGCCGGTTTTGCCCCTAGGTTTCCTTTGTGGCCCCGGCCCCGGGGGTCCCAGTCGGGGGCTGTGGGCAGGAGCTGGTGGCTGTGCTCTGTTGGAATGGGGAAGCCTTGTGCCAGCACCATGGCAAGGCTGGGCCTGACACCCAAGGGAGCCCCCAGCCCATCCCTCGTGTGGGGCAAGGGGGAGAGATTTGGTGAATTAGGGATGGAGCAGAGGCAGCTGAGGGTGTGCCTCAGTTTCCCTCATGTGCTGCATGGTTACTTGGGAGGAAAGTTGTTTACTCTTTGCAGAGATCCAGCTGTGACTGACACCAGGCTGCCTAGGGCCCAGGGAGCGCCTGAGAAGACCATGGCCACTCCAGCTGCCCGGACATTCGGTACCTGACAACTGATGCCCATGAATGACCCACCCTCTACAGGAAGCTGGCCAGGTTTGACCAGCTGGAGGACAAAGGGCTGAGGAGGAGGCCAGGTGACCCTGCGTGCCCCGGAACAAGGACAAAGGACTGGGAAGGGGGCCCAGTGGAGGCAGAGGGAAGGATCTGGATGGACTGGGACCAAAGAGGAGTCAGGGGGATTGACCCAGTTGCTGTAACTTCCTGTTTTCTGTATTAACTAAGGGGCTTCCTCTGCTGTGCTCCTGACATCTCATAAAGCTCCCTGCTTTGCCAGTGAGCGTTGCTGCGGGGTGAGGATGTTGGGTGCGTTGCTCCCTTGGGTGGCTGTCTCTCCCAGGAGTCCAGCTCAGGCAGTGCACAGCAGGGAGCTCACGGTGGGAAGCGGGGGTGCTGGTGGCTCCATAATTTGGCCCCAGGTGAAGTCCAGGGGCCTCCCCAGTGAGACTGACCCCAGGGGGACTTGCACACTGAAGGGGTCTCCCATGGACTGCTCCAGAGCTTTGTGAGAGTCCTGGACCTTGGGAGGGGTCTGGATGATCCGCCCCCCTTTCCCTCCATGGAAGGAGTCAGGCTTAGCATGCAGGGGATATGACAAGAGGGTCTGGGGTCTCCAGAGAGTGTCAACTCAGGGGCTACGTCTAGACTGCAAGCCTCTTTCGAAAGAGAGTGTCTAGACTACAACCAGTACTTTTGAAAAAGCAAGCCGCTTTTTCAAAAGAGAGCACCCAGGCAGTCTGGATGCTTTCTTTCAAAAAAGCACAGTTTGCATTACATAGCGACTTTTTTTGAAAGAGCACTTTTGAAAAAAGACGTTATTCCTCGTAAAACGAGGTTTTCCGCGGTCGAAAAAACTGCCGCGTGCTTTCTATTTACTTTTGAAAGAATGCGGCAGCAGTCTAGACGCAGGGGAAGTTTTTCTGAAAAAAGGCCACTTTTTTCGAAAAACCCCTGTAGTCTAGACACACCGAGGGTGAATTGCTGCGGGACAAGGCTACTTACAGCCCAAGACTGGGCGTCCTCTGCTTTACCAAAGCAGTCACCAAGAGCACTTCCGTTCACCACTCTGGCTAGCAGGAAGACATACAAGCAATTCCCTCAGACCCAGCTCTCCTGTGCTACCACCAGCGCTGCTCCTTGTACAGATGAGAAGTTACGAAAATCGGCCTCACTAAATAAAATGGTTCTTCTGATCCCAAAGGACCATCCACATTCCCAGGTTATATTATAATTCAGATCGTACTCAAAAATCATGCTGATAGCCAATCCTTTAATATCTAAAGGTTTATTCATAGAAAGAAAGAAAGAAAGAAAGAAAGAAAGAAAGAAGAGGGAGGGTTAAAATTAAAAGTTGTTAAAAGTATCAGATGCATGCAACAATTGCAAAGCTCTTGGTGCAGATTCTTAGCAGAGATAAAGCAAAGTCAAGTCTTAGCAGAGATAAAGTTTAAGTCAAGACCCTGGAGTTCATTGGCAGCTGGGATGTGTCATTCAGTCCTTTGTCCCAAGGTTCAGTTTGCAGCAAAGCTCCTCTAAAGGCGAGAAGCAGGATGGAAGACAAAATGCAGGGATTTCCAGGGCCCTTGATATATTCGGGGCCATGCAGAGGGAATCTCATTGTTCTTACTGTGAACACGTCCCAAGATGGTGTCTGGAGTCACATGAGCAAGTCCCCTGTCCATGCGGGACTCAGTTCTTTGCAGCTGGAAGCCAACACTCACAACTGCAAATACATACCTGGTGCACACATACACATGGCATTCCCATATCTAGCGCAGCACCCGCTTTCCATTGACCCCTCGCTTGGCCCACAGCAGGCGAGATTAGTTGCACACACGGAACAGTGGTTGCAACCATGATCTGGATGTGCATATGCCCATCCGATAACGACACGGGAAGGTGTGTCTGGCTGGTTCTTTCCTGAGCCAGGGGACCACAGGAGGGAGGGTTCCTCCCAGCATGTTTCTGCAGTGGCTGGCGGTACGCAGAGCAGGACTGGGCCCTGGTTGGAAATTGGCCGGTGTCAGAAGTTTGGCACTTCTCTGCTGGATGATCCAGCGGCTGAGCAGGAAAGTAGCCCCTTTTCTCATGACACATGCAGTCTTCCCTGTACCTGTCAGGGCCTGCTCAGTGCCTCTGCCTTAGTCCTCCCTGGGTGCGAGAGGGTGAGCCATCAATGGGAGCAGCAGGTACCTCGTCTGCCTGGAGGGAGTGATCGCACTCTCCCCTTCAGAGCTGGCAGTGTCGCGCTCCCCCTGGCTGTAGCTTGGAATGGTGAATTCCCTGCTGAGGTGCTCGGCTCCTGGTTCTTCCCCCTGTGCCTTTGGATTGCAGCCAGGGCAGTGGGCTGCTGGGGGGGTTTGTGGGTTTCCTTCTGAGGAAGACAAGTGGCTGGTCTCGGGTGGCTGCTGCACATCAGGAATCTATCCCCAGCCCGCTGCTAAGATCAGAGCGTGGCTCGCCACACGGGAAGCCTCCAACCAGGGGGAAATCAAAGGGAATCAATAAAGCCGAGACAGATCTTCCCTGGACGAGCAGCCAGATAAGAGAGCAGAGGCCTGCTTCATATTGCCCACCATAGACTAGTGCCACTGGTGGCCTCTGCAAAGGCAGCCCTGGTGTAGGCAGCCTGCCAGGGCTCACGGGCACGGTACTGCCACGAGCGGCGTTAAGTGGCGCCATGTGGAAAAGGTGGGTAGCCAGTCTACACTGGTGTCCTCCCTGGGGCATGAGTAGTGGAGCTGGGCAGGAAGGTGGGCACTGAGCTCTACTACTCATGCCCCAGGGAGGACACCAGTGTAGACTGGCTACCCACCTTTTCCACATGGCGCCACTAGCGGAGTCACTGCTGAAGGCCCCACTCACACCCTCTGGGTGTGCACAGGAATGAGAGAGACGTGGGCATTGGGATGTGGGCACGAGGTGGGTTGTGTGTGTGCATGGGGGTGGCTACTGGAGGTTGGTGTCTGTGCATGAGCGTGGTTAGTGAGGGTGGGGTATGCATGGAGGGTGGTTATCAGGATTGGGGTGTGTGTGCATGGAGGGTGGTTATCAGGGTTGGAGGTGTGTGCTTGGGGTGGTTATTGGAGTTGGGTGTGTGTGCATGGAGGGTGGTTAGTGGGGTTGGGGTGTGCTTGGGAGTGGTCATTGGATGTTAGGGTGTGTGCGCATGGGGTGGTTTTGGGGGATTGGAAATGTGTGCTTGGGGGTAGTTAGGGAGTGTTGGGTTGTTTGAGGGGATTATCGGGCACTGGAGGTATCTGGTGTGTCCTGGTGTTGCAATGTGTGTAGAGGTTCCTGTGAGCATGGTGTGTCTGGTGTCTGCGTGTGGTTAGTGTCGGGTGTTGTAGATTTGTCAGGTGTGCAGGGTGTCAGGACGTGTGTGTGGGTCGAGTGCCGGGGCTGCATTCTGTGTTCTGGGAGCTCAGCCTGCAGGTCACCTGTCAGGTGTGTGGCTTGGTGTGGATGGGGGGGGGGGGGCTCAGGGAGCGGAGGGGGACACGCTGTGCAGCAGAAGTGGCTCTCTGCTCACCCAGGCTGCTGCAGGCACATCTGTGCTTGGGCTGCAGCAGCGCCAGCCCCCCGGGGGACCAGGCCTCTCACACTTTGCCCTTCTGCGGGTAGGAAGGCAGCGGGCGTGTGGTAGGGGGTGTCTTTGTGGGGCCCGGTGGAGGGGGGAAGCTGTGTGTTGCGGGGGGCATGCCTGGTTGTGTGTGGTGTAGTGGACCTGGTGGGGGGTGTTGCACAGATGTCGGTGGTGCTGTGTGGGGGCGACATGTGACGGTGTGCTGCACGGGTGTGTGCTGTGTTGTGGGGGGAACGTGTTCATTCATTCCGGAGCTTCACCCCCCACAGCAGTGTGCAGCCTCCCCATGTGACCTCCGCCCTCTGCAGCCTGACCCGCCCCCCCCCCCCCCCCCCCGGGCCGCTGCACTTCCTTGGCCGCACTGCCCCTTTTGCTAGGCTGGGAGAGCAGCCCCTTCCACTGTCCTAATGCCACGGCCGGAGCCCTGCAGCCTCCCAGGCAGGGCCCTTGCCATCTCTGCTCTGCCGTGGGCCCTGGAGAGGCGGCTGCCCGGCTCTGCAGAGCCCCACTCTTTGTCTGTGGGCAGTGGTGCAGCCGCGGGGGGCTGTTTCCCGAGGAGATAAGGGGGCTGGGAGGGGGCCGGCTGCGGATGAGTTACAGCCCCTGACCCACAGGTGACTGCCTGCACCTGAGGCCCTGGGGCTTCCTGCCCATTGTGTGGCTGCCAGCGCTGACAGGGTGCCTCTGCCAGATAACTAAGGTAAATACAGGGCCCTCCCAGGCCAGCGGGCCCAGTGCAGGTTCAGAGGGCAGGTCACCGGGGCTGCCAGGCCGAGGGCAGTGGCAGGGGAAGAGGTCAGGCAGGGGCTGTGATGGATTTGTGGGGTGCTGGGGTGACACAGCCTCCAGCCGGCCCCTTATGCACCCCGGGGTGGGGGGGGGATTTGGAACCTCTGCTGGGGCACCCCTGGGACCTGTGGGGGTGCTGGGCGGTGCACAAACGCCTGAACTGCATGGAACAGGGCTGGAGGCCCCAGGCAAAGCACGCCCCCCCCCCATGCCCTCTGCCTCTGCCGCCCACCACCCTATGTAGGCCTGGCAAGTACTGCCCCCTCCAGCAGCCCGTCCTCTCTCAGGCTGGGGCAGTGGGAAGAATCAGAGAGGGAGCTGGGTGCCCTCTCCCCCGTTCTTCTGAGCCTGGGAGTTCTGTGCTCCCCTCGTTCTGCCCACCCCACACGGGTGCCTGGCAGGGAAGGGCCCAGCTCTGTCCCCCCGTCTCTGGAGGGGTGGGGAGGAAGGGCCCAGCTGGGTGCCCCCCCAAAGCCCTGCTCCCCTTTTCCCCAAGACTGACTCCTATTTCCCGAAGTTTGGGGGGGGGAGCCTGGGTCTGTGTCCTGCTCTCTGCAGGGGGAGGATCACCCCCCCCCCCCCCCCGCCACTGTCCCCATCACACAGGCTGGCCCCTGTGGCTCAGTGGAGTTAAAGAGGTGGAAGAATTTTAACTGCATCGACCCTTGACCCTGCAGCCAGCAGAAGGGAAGTGATGCCCCAACCTGCCCCCAGCCCTGGCAAAGGCCGGATGGGGGGAGGGGAGGGCCCAGCGGGGGCGGGGCAGGGGATAAAGACTCTATTTCAGGTGACTCCCTCTGGCAGCCCCAGCTGGGCACGGGGAGGGGGGCAACCCATCCCTTGGGCTGAGTGGGGAGGGGGTCCCTGTGCTGGCTGAACCTGGCTCCAGCTCTCCAAGCAGCAGGAAACTCTCCTGGGAAGGGATCCAGCCTTCAGGGTCTTGGGCTCCCTCTGCCTTCCCTGAGCTGTCCTACCCCCCTGTCTCCCCCAAGCCACCATCTGCAGAGCTGCGTAGGGACCCCCAGGCAGAGGTAGCAGGGGGTTGTGTGAGGGGGCACTGGCAGAGCTGGGAGCAGGAGTCCCAGGCTGGGGTAGAGAGGGCTGCAGGTCGGGAGTGAGGGGCACTGGCAGGCTGGGTGTGGGGGGCCCAGGGCTGGGGTGGCAGGGGGCCGTGGGCCAGGAGTGAGGGGCACTGGCAGGCTGGGTGTGGGATCCCAGGGTTGGGGTAGAGGGGGCTGTGGGCCAGGAGTGAGGGGCACTGGCAGGCTGGGTGTGGGATCCCAGGGTTGGGGTAGAGGGGGCTGTGGGCTGGGAGTGAGGGGCACTGGCAGCGCTGGGTGTGGGGAGCCCAGGGTTGGGGTAGAGGGGGCTGCAGGTCGGGAGTGAGGGGCATCGGCAGAGCTAGCAGGGCAGGAATGCACTAGCGCTGGGGGAAGCTACCACCGACCTCAGAGGATCTAGCCAGAAGCTCCCGTCCACAGCCAGCCCCTCTCCCTCTGAAGGGCCTGTAGTTGCTCCAGTCAGCCATGCGGGTGCCTTTCTCCTTTCCCTGCAGGCAAGCTCCCCTCCCACAGGGACAGCACTTTGCAGGAGCCCTGTGATCTGAATTCAGGGATGGGGCCTCCTACCTTCCCCCGCCTCCTCCTCTTCCTCAGGAGGGCAGCAGGAGAGAACGCCCTGTCCACACCTGGCTCAGGGTGGCTGGCACATCTCTCCCCCGGGGGGCCCCAGCTGGGCCACCAGCTGCAGAGACGGGGAGCCCCCGCCCTCAGGTAGCAGCCGCAGCCCCTCCCGGCTGGCAGCGCGGAGGAGGCAGCTGTCAGGGGGCTCTGGGTATCTGTCTGCACCAAGGGCTGCATTTCCAATTACCAGCCCCTTCCCTCCAGCGCGCCAGAGCCTTCACACTCAGCCGCTCTATCGATTAGATGCTGCCGCTCAGTGCTCCCTTCCTATTAGGGCTGGGAGCTGAGGCGCCTCTCCCCAGAACGGCTGGCGCGCCCCTTCCCAGCGCCCACAGGGGGAGTGCGCGGAGTGACGGGTGAATTTAGGCCGTCACTCGGCTGGAACAGGCGCTCGTTCTGGGACCGTGAACACGGAGCTGCCTGGTGGGTGCTTGTCAGGGCTGCAGGGCCGAGGGCCTGTCAGTGCTCAGGACCCCTGGGAGCAGGAGGGGGCTCTGGGGGTTGTACGTGTGCGTGTCACTGTAGGGACAGCACTGCAGGGGTGCGGACATGTGCATGTGTTTGAGTGGCTTAGAGGTGTTGCGCTGGCTGAGGGGTGAGGGACAGCGCTGAGGGGTTGGGTGGATGTGTGTGAATGGTGCAGGGCAGTTGTCAGGTTTTGTGTGTGTGTGTGAACAACACCAGGAGGCTGCAAGAAAGGGGAGGTGTTGGCTAAGAGGGGCATGAGGGGGGAGTGACAGCTTGGGGGTTGTGGATGTGTGTATGTGTACACTGTGCCAGGAGAGAGAGAGTGAGAGTGTGTGTAAACAGCCCTGAAGTATTGTGGAGGTTGTGTGTGCATGTGTGCACAACACTGTGCAGTGCTGTGTGTGTGGTGTCCGAGACGTCATGTGTATATGGAAACGGCGTTCAAGTGTTGTACAGGGTTTGTATGTGTGGCTGCACAGTGCCAGGAGGTTTTGTGTGTGTGTGTGTGTGTGTGTGTGTGTGTGTGTGTGTGTGGACAGTGCCTGAGGGATGCGTGTATGTGTATAGCACAAGCTTGTGTGTGTGTGTTTATGGATAGAACTGGGAGGCTGTGTGGAGGAGGCGGTTGTGGGGTTGTATATGGACAAGGCTTGAGGCGTGTGTGTGTGTGTGTGAGTGCAGCACAAGCTGGGGTATGTGTGTGTGTGTGTGTTTATGGACAGCACTAGGAGGCTGTGTGGAGGAGGCGGTTGTGGGGTTGTATATGGACAAGGCTTGAGGCGTGTGTGTGTGTGTGTGAGTGCAGCACAAGCCGGGGTATGTGTGTGTGTGTGTTTATGGACAGCACTAGGAGGTTGTGTGGAGGAGGCAGTTGTGGGGATGTGTACTTGTGTGTGCACAGTGCTCAGGGTTTCTTCCCACCCCACCTTTTCCGGCTGCTGGGGGGGGGCTCACTCAAGCCTGCTGTTTGTGGGGTTCCCAGGCTCGGAGCAGCCCTGGGCAAGTCTGATGCCCCTCCCTTGGGGTCGCCCAGAGCTGGTGACACCTGGTGGGGTCGCTGAGCCCCATCCCCTTCTGCTGTGGAAAGTGGGTACCCGTCTGCGCCCCCTTTTTGCACAGCAGCTCAGGCTCCATTTCTTACTCCCTGCTGCACCATCGATGCCTGGATCCAGCCTCTGCCCTAGGACAGGGCCCTGGTGTGTGAGAGCAATGGGGTACATGCCCCCTTAGCTGGAGCAAGGGCCTCCCAGCAGGCGGGGCTGCTGAGAGAACCCCTTCTCACTCCTCAGACAGGTTACAGCTTCCGGCACCTCCCCCCGCCCTCCAAAAAAAACCCCCTGCAGCCTCCTGCTCGATGGGGCTGGAATTATTACAGTGTAATTAAAAACGCAATTAAGCACTGCCACTTAGCAGAAAAGTCAGCCAGTTTGGGAATAATTATCTGACAATATAACAAGTTGCACAACATTAATCAGCGCTGATCTGCTCCAGCAGCTGTGCATCCGACTCCGGCCCGTGCGCTTAATGGCGTCATTTAAGGGAAAGCAATAAATCAGGCATTTACCAGGGCCCCGGCGAGCAGCCTGCTAACCCTGGGCCCGCCCCACTGTGCCCTAACACGGGCACGCCTGGCTGGACTTCACTCCTCCTCCCACTCCTTGGGGGGATAGAGAAGCCTAGAGTCCTTCCTCCTGGGATGGGAGCACTGCCTAGTGGTTAGGGAAGGGAAGGGCTGGGTGTCAGGACACCTGGGTTCCATCCCCAGCCAAAGGAGGGAGTGGAGTCTAGCGGTTAGGGCAGGAGTGGGGCTGGGAGCAGGACTCCGCGCTGCACTCACCCTGCCAGGACAAGAGGGGAGTTGGTCTCCCAGCGTTAAGCAAGCAAGACAGTGCCCATGGAAATCATGGGCCTGGATCTTGGCTCCAGCCTGGCTCCCCATACCTTCCCCCCACTCCTGCTGGCCTGGGGCACTGGCCTGGGAGGGGCCAGCCCTCCCCAGAGCCCTGTCGCTGGCTCAGTGGTGTGTGATGGTGGCCACAGTGATGGCGCATTGCTAAGGGGCCTGTCCGTGCAATTTGGCAAAGGGCTGGTAGGGTAAGTGCCGGGCTGTGCCTGGCGCGCTGGGAGGGCAGAACCCCTGGGATCTTGCCACACCCACTGCACCAGCCGCCCCAGGATGTGCCAGCTGGGCCTCCATCTCCTCCCCACCCTGCCCCGGGCCCCAAACCTGCTCCAGCCAATAGGCAGAGCTGGTGCCGTCTACTCCCAGCTGAGCTGCACCGTGGGAATCGGGGCCAAGCAGAGTTTCCTCTGGTTAGACGCATGGGGGCTCTGTGCTGCCGAGGCAGGCCTGTGAGGCCCACCGGCAGCTCCCCCAGCACCCACCTGGCAGGCCGGCCTCCCAGCCATGGGCCCTGGCAAGAGGGGGAGGACATGACGCACGGCAGGGAAACCCTAATGGCAAAAGAACGGCTGCCAGTGAGACAGGGCAAGATGGGCAGGGTGCCCGCTCCCAGGGTGGAGCTGGCAGGGGGCTCTGGGAGGGAGAGGGTCTCCACTTCCAGGGTGGGGAGAGAGGGGGCTCTGGGAGGGGAGAGGAGGCCTCCCTGAAGCTGGGAGTTCTGCGGGGTCGCCAGGGGCCAGGCCTCCTCTGTTCCGGCGGGGATACGGCTGGAGCAGGCGTTTCCCAGCGAGGCCCCGGCAGCGGGAGCAGGAGCGTGTGCAGAGCTTCGGGGTGGGCGGTTTGGTGTGGCTGGAGCCGGGGAGCGCGTTGGCTGCTCTCGGGGAGGGGGGGGAAGGGGCAGGCGATCAATACGGAGCAGCAGCCCCGCCCGCTGAGATGGAGCCGCCGGACACCTGGGAGCCACTCCCCTGCCTGCTAAAGGCAGGCGCATCAATCCTGCGGCAGCTGCCTCCCTTCCGGGTCAGCAGAGAGGACGTGCCGGCCACCCGGCCTGGCTTCCCACCTGCCCATCACGCGGCACCCGATATCTAGCACAGGTGCTGAGAGCTGCGGGAGGGGAGGCTGCCAGAGCTGCTGCAAGAGCCATCCCTGCGGGTGGGGCTCACTGGCGGAGAGTGAGAGCCTTCCTGGAGGCATCTCCCCTTGTTCACCTGTGCTGGCGCCTCGTCCTCTCCCTGCCCCACTCTGTCCCAGCCAGGGCGTGGGAGGCCAGGGGGCAGCGGGGCGGCAGCTCCCAAATGTTGGCATGGGCTAAGCAGTAGCTTTCTGGCTGGATTCCCCATTCCTCCCACTGGGGTGCGGGGTGATTCATGGGCCTCATGGAGGCTAACGTCCGAGCCGGGCAGACGGAGCAGCAGGCCTGTAAATAATTTGTTAACTCCTAAGGAGCGAAGTGGGATGGAGTAAAGGGGGCAGTGTCTGACAGCTGGGCAGCGGTTGTGCAGGACCGGGCATGCCAGCTGCAGGCAGCTCCAGCCACGGCAACCTCGGCCCATCTGTTCTGCAGTCCAGAGGGGCGCGCGCTCTCTCCCATGCTCTGCCGCGGCCATGTCATTAACGGGGACTCTGCTGAGCTCGGTGGCATCCCCCAAGGCGCTCACTGCTTCGCCAGGCATGGCTCCTGTCCCGGGGCAGTGGGGCTGGGCGTTCGCTGTCGTCCGCCGGCGCATAGGCATTGCCAGCAGCTTGTGTGGGCAAGAAAGGCCCCACGCATTGCACACCTGTTCCCAGGTGCCCCTGCGGGAAGAAGCTTTTATGCTGGGAGACCTGAACATCCCCCACCCCAGCCAGCCTTTCTAGGAGGATCCACCAGTCTCTGCTGATGGGGTGCTTGCCTCTGCTAGGCCCCTTCTGCTGGCCTCATCCTCTCCGAACTCTGGGATGGAGGCTCTGAGCTCTGAGCCGGTCTAAGTCCGTCTTCCCCTCCCACGTTCCCTGGCTCTAGGGGCCACGGGGAGGGGAGAATTCCAGTGGGTTCCCCAAATGGGTCTTTCCACGTCTCTCTCCCCCATTAGAGGCTTGAAGGGATGCTGACTTACACACATGGGGCACGGAGGGCTGCCCCCGGAGTGAGGAGAGGGGCCTCAGGTGGAGTGGATGAGAGCTGCTCTTGAGACCAGCCACAATTGGGTCCATGGCTGGAGCTTGAGGCTTACGGAGAAGCACGAAGGAGCCGGCAGTGGTGCCGAATCCTCCACCAGAGCGGAAATATGCCTGACAGGGAGGAAGCCAATGGGAAAGCCCACCAGGCCCAAAGGCTGCCGGCAGGAGAGGATCCCCGAGCCACTGGGGAGAGACAGGCCAGGGCGGCCTGTGCCCCCCTCAGGGAGCTGGGAGCCAATAAAAATGCACAATAGCTGATTAATTACCGCGCCATAAAGGGAAACGAGGTGAGAGTGCCCTAAACAGAGCAATGGGCTGCAGAATAAACAGGCTTTGAAGGACATCAATTAGCTGGCAAATTAATGAGTATTTATGGCGTGCATTTGCTCACGCTAATGAAGTCCTCGGCTGGAATAACATTCATCCCGGAGCGCAGCCCCGTTCGGCACGGCTGCAAACTGTGCACGTGCGCCTGTCTGCCCCCGCCCCCCTGCAACCCTTTGTTGCCATGGCAGCCCCCAGGAGACTGGCACCTTGTGCTGCTTGCACTACTTGGCTAACGGGGAGCAGGGCCGGGCCTGCTCTGTGCCGAGTTGGGGGGACTAGGGGGGTGACAACTGTCAATAATTAGGGTATGGCTCAGGGGTTGGAGCACACTTGGGTTGCATCGCAGGGCAGGGTGGGCCCCAGCCCAGCACCCCAATCCCGGCCCCTAGAGATTTCCCTGGCTGCAAATGGCTGAGCCCTCTGGCACCACCGACCTTTTCTGAGGCTCACTGGGATGCCTTGGACCTATGGCATGGGAACCCCTGGGGCTTGCTCCCCTCCCCCCCCCCCCAGCCCAGCTCTCCTCCCGTCCCCAGGCTCCCCTTCCTGACCCTACATCCCTCCTCTCCTCCCCCAGGTTTCCCTCCCATAGCTCCTCACCCCCCTTCTCCCACCACTCGGGGGCTCCTTTCAGGGCTCGCCCCCCCCCCCCGCTTGCTG
The DNA here is from genome assembly GCA_032595735.1 of Pelochelys cantorii. NCBI lineage: Eukaryota > Metazoa > Chordata > Testudines > Trionychidae > Pelochelys > Pelochelys cantorii. Next base: position 8,139,788 of record CM064335.1, read on the forward strand.
TGGGGGTTTCCCATGCTGGCTCCGGTTTCTAAGAGCCGGAGATAAAAGGCAGCGATTGTCTCCTTTGTTCGGCGCGGTTCTCGCGCAGCCCCTTGGGCCTAAGCGAGGGAACCAGCCCGAAAGGAAATCAGGGGCTTAAGCACATTCATTTCTCCCCTAATTTGCCAGCTCTGCCATGAAATCCCATTACAAAGGGCTTAGTGGCGGCGCTGAGGGAAGGTCACTCCCGGGGGCCTGAGGAGATTTACGCTGCAGAAAGGTGCTAGAAAAGAGCAACCCCACACGGCTCTGGCCATAACCGCACAGCTTCTCCCCCCCCCACCCCCACAGCCGCCCCCAGCTCCCAGGCGACCCACCCCCAGATACATGCATTAAACTGGGGATTAGGCATTTCCTCAGCTGCTAGGCGTGTTGGGCCGCACCTCACCCCCTTGCAGGCTGCATCCTGGCCTGTGCTGAGAGATGAGGCCTTGTTCCAGTCCTGGGCTCTATGTGGGCCCAGCAAGGGGCCCTGGTGCTGAAAGCTGAACCAAAATCATCTCCCAACCCTCCCTCCCCTCCCGCCAGCTGGAGTGGATATAGCAACTGGCGCGTCTCAGGCGTGTCTCCAGGGCACCTCGGGGGTGCTGGACGCTGGGGAAATGCACATAGAATAATCATGGTTAACACCCTGACAAGGCAGCACAGCGCTGCCCATTAACCTGCCTGTTCACGTAGACACTGACCAGACCCCAGCAACCAATGCAGGGGCCAGGCAGCCCCTGAATATTTAGACAGAACAACAGCCCGTCTCGCCTGTGGAAGAAAGACTTGCAGTCGTTCTGAGCGGGGTTTGGCGTGTGTGGCGCCTGTACGGAGGGGAAGAGCTGAGTTATGTGCTGAGGTCAGGCAGGGTGAGGCACCTGCTTTCTCCTCCTGTGGCAGTGAGTTCCGCAGGCTGGGCCCAGCTCCTGAAAGGGTCCTGCCTCCTGCTCCTCCCCTCCTTGGCCAGTTTCAGTGGGCTGGTTGAAGGTAAGGGGATGGGATCATGGGCCGGGGGCTGATCTTAGGTACCCTAGCCCCTGCCCAGGGCAGGTGGAGCGTTCGGCGCCCCCTCACTTCTACATAGAGTCCAGCACTCCTTTGGGGGCCCCATAATGGGCACGGGCCCAGTTAATCTGTCACCAGTTGTCAGGTCCAGCAGCCTCAGCCCCTGCAGTGCCTGAGCCTGGAGGTTGGGGGTGGTTCAGGCCCTGTGGCTGGGTCCATGTCAGATAAGAGGGGGCCCTGGCTCCTGCCCAGACACAGGTGGGAGGGGTATTCTTAGCTAGTTGTGCACTTAGCACAGAGGAGCCTGAGTGTGACCCAAGCAGCAATCTGAGGGCAGGCACCCCATGCTGTGGAGGAGGCCAGTGCCTCAAAGCACCTCTCTAGTATAATTTCAATGTGTTATCTGTGCTACAGCAACACCCAGAGGCCCTTGTCAGGATGAGGGGCAGGTATCATGCTGCACACTTCACAGACACAGCAAGAGACCCTCCTTACCCCAAGTCCCCTGTAAAAGACTCCCTGTTTTTTTCATCAGCAAGCGCACCAGGAAGGAGCTGATTGCACATGTGGGTCACAAAGACTATGTGTGGGGCGGAGGGGCCCCTCGGAAAACGATGAGGCTGGCACCCACAACGCCGGAGTGAGACACAGGCCATGGTGGGAGGCTGATTTTGCCTTTGCCAGGAGCCAGACAAACCGGCAGACTCAGGCCTGGAACAAAATGAACTGCCTGGCCAGGGAAAGAGCTAGGGAAGCAGGAATCCAAGGGGGTTCTGACAGGCAGAAATCCTCTCCACTAGATGTGGTCAAGCTCACGAGCCAAGACATTTCCCAGCTCTTAGTTAAGTCTGCCATAAATTCAACAAAAACACGCAGTGCTCAAAGAGGCGTCACTCAGCTAAAAGCAAGACTGTCCGCCATCTCAGAAACAGCAGATCTGTATCCTTTACACTAGATATGAGAACACAATACAATGTTAACCCCAGGACTGGATTGCACACTGTAGCTAAGGAAACTGCCTCGAAATCTAGCTTAAAGCCGAGTTTGTTTCCCATTCCTGACAGACAGTACGACAGAAAGTAACTCTTACAACTCTTCATAAAACTAGAATCACTTAATAAGCCAGTCCGTAAATGCAGATGAACCATCTGTGTTATGACTCAAATCCTGCCTAGCTATGAAGTTTGTTAAAAAGGTGTTTGCCGTCAGGAATGCGCACAGCGATATGTGAGACTTAGTTGATATCTTCCATGGGCTAGGTGGTTTGGAAGGAGGCTATGAAGACAAATCAGTAACTCGAATGATTCCACCTCTAGGAAAATATGACTCTCACTAGCAAATAACTGAAATGCTGAACATGATACTATGGGAAAGCTGGGGAGATATTGAAAAGAGAGAGCAACCTAAGCCTAGGTTAATTCTGTGTACATAACTGAAAAGCTAAATAAAGTCCGGATCTACATTGATATACAGGATTTAAACAGAGCCATACGCCACTGTCAGTAGCTGAGAAACGATATTGAAGAAGCGGCAGCTGCATTCTTGGAAGTAAAAAAAATGTGCAGTATTAAATGTAGGACATGCAAGCTGACAAGTAAGGTTAAACGAGTCAAAGTTTATGTTAGCAACTTTTCATGAACCATTTGGGCTAGATTCTCAGCTGCTGTAAATCAGCCTCCTGCCATTGACTGCAGTAGCACTTTTCGGATTGACAACCAGCTAAGAATTTGACTCTATGGTAGTAAAGTGACGCAAATGCTATTGGGAATGGGCTCCGCTCCTGGTGCATTTCAGAGTGTTATCCAACTGGTCAGCTGCAAGTGTGTGACAAAGGCTTCTCTTCTAGCAGCTTGACCTGGGGAGGTGCTTGTCATGCTTTGGGTGGCTCCGTGTTCTTCCATGAAGAGAAGTCCCTGGGAAGGTGGGGAGAGGAGGGGAATGCAAGGAGAATACCACTGGCTGTGAACACTATGCTTAGCTGATGGGGTTGGGGCAAGGTTGAGCCGTAAGGGGGAATGACAGAGGCATGGAGAGGCAAAGAAGGAGACGACGCAGGTAAGTGGATGTGGACCGACATGGAGAAGGGCTGGACGCAGACTAAGCAAAGGTGGCTCAGTTGTGCTCCAGGTAAGACACAAACTGCTGTAGAGACGGCCCCTCAGGGACACAGCATGGGAGAGCTGTACTGGCCGGGGGGGAGGGAGGGCGGGGAGGAGGAAATCTTCTGCACACTTCATTCCCCATGGCTCTGTGCTCAGTGAGTCTTACCAGAGCCTCTGGGAAAGGACACAGCCTAGCCTGAGGGAGCTGGACAGCCAGGTACTGGAGTTGTGGATGCCGCCCACCCGCTTTAGACTAGATTTCCTGTAACGATCTCCAGCCAGGCCCCTCCCAAAGGAGCAGGCTGTGCTTATGCGGGAAGACCCCCTTGCCCGTTGCCTTTGCACCAGGGGCCCTGAAGAAAGCCGCGCGTTCAGCCTGGCATGGAAATGCTGTGATGATGTGTCGGGGTCCCCCGACTCCTGCACCCCCGTAGCGGCACAAACAGACTCCACCAGCCAGTAGAATAGAGGGAGTTTATTGCTTCTCCAGGATACAGCACAGCATAGATGTAATCTGGTTACAGGGCCAGGCCTAGGATGCCTCAGCTCCTCTTGGGATGGGGGAGACTGGGCCCCTAAATCCCAGCCCCCCTTTGCTCAGGCTGCTTCCTCCATGATTCCAGACAGAAAACTAACTCTTCCTTCCAGCCCTGCCCCCAGCCAGGGCTCCACTCCCCTCCTTCCCATTGTTCCGCTCCCTGGGGGATAACTCGTTGGACAGGTTTAGAGCCCCCTTGCATAATGACTCATCCCCTGCCCTGCTGGGCCATGCTACAGACAGCAGCCAGCGGAGGTCACCCACAGCCCACTGCCCAGCATAGCAACCAGCAAGGTACCCCCCACTACGTCACAGATGCTGACAGTGGAGCACTGGCAGGGAGAGGAGACACAGAGATGCTTGCAGGCTTGGGTAAAAATCCTTTGGCACCAGCATTCGGTGCCGTGGTCTGGAACATCAGCCGGGTCTGTGTTATCAGGGCCCCAGGCAGATTGGTGCCACCTGGCAGTGCTCTGGGAGCATGGGCAATCCTCTCAGTGGGGTATGGAGCCCCTTCACACCACCACTAGCGATGCCCACAGGTGAGGCCTCCAAAGAGGGGCTGGAGAGGAGAGGAGAGGAGGGGAGGGGGTGGGGAAGCTTTGATGAGCGGGTAACGGTGTGTCTGAATAGCTACAAGGGAGAGTGCAGGGGGGTGTACAACGGTGTATGAATGTGTATGCAGGAGTGTCAGGTGAGAACACACGGGTGGGGGAGGCTGCATGAGCAAGCAAGCCTAGGTGTGAGCATCCCCCCATGGGTGAATGCTTCTGGCTACCTATGCGGGGTGGGGGAGTGCCACCCTCCTTCCCGGGCCTTTCTCCCTGGCTGCCCGTGTGGACACCTAGCGCTCTGTCTTGGCGCAGCGAGGTGATTAGCGGCGAGGCGAGGGGGGGCCAAGGACTGAATGGGCCACAGCACAGAGAGGAGCAGAGGCTGCGCCGCTCGGCCTGTCGCGCTGATTCAGAAGCAGTGAAAGGAGCAGGGGAGCAACCCACCCGGTGAATGGCAATTAGGCCCCCTCGAGGCACAAAGCCGCCAGCTGGGGAGCGGGGCGAGAGCCTCGCCCTCCCACTCGGCAGTGTTTGCAAACATTGGAGGCCACTTAGCGCAGGGAGGTGTGAGGGAGCTGGCTAGGCGGGGGGGCAGGAGGGGGGGAAGGCAGGCTCAGGGCTGCCCCCTCGCGGCCTGCTGTAGCAAGCTGAGAGATGCAGGCTTCCCCCTGGCTGTGGTCGGCTGAGGGGATCTGCAAAGCCAACCAACAGACCCAGGCTTCCGCTGCACCCGGGGCAGCAAGGAGCCCAGCCAGCCAAGTCCTGCAGCTGGCTGCTGCGAGGTGTAATTGCAGGAAGGACAACACGTGGGGATCCGGGACCAGAGTCCTGGGGCACTGAACGCATCATTCCCGGGCCCCAGCAGTGGGTGGGAATCTCGCTGCACTGGTGATCAGCAAGGAGCTGGGTTCCTGGAGCCGGCCTGTGGTCCCTGGAGTTGGCTTGGCTGCAGGGCTGCTGGCCAGCTCCCCAAAGGGGCTTTGTTCCCGCGAGCAATTCCGGGTGCCCAGTGCTGGCAGCTCCTGGCCCGTCTCTGTGTCTGCAGCCAGGGGAGCAGGGTGCGCCGGGAAAGAATGTCCCTCCTGAATGCCCCCAAAGGCAGGCCTGACAAGCCTGAAATCGAGCTGTCAGTTCCCGTCTGGACAGCCCTTCACCCCCATTCGCTCTGCCTTGTTAGTCTCCCCTGGCCATTCACTGAACACAAACAAACCACTTAACCCTCTGGCTCACACACTCCCCCAGCCGGAGGGGGCAGACGGGGGAATGCGGGCCCAGAGCTGCACTTCGGGGCGGGACAGAATCCAGCTCAGACATCATGGGGCAAGGAGCCCAGGGGTGGGGTGTGAATCCTGGGGCAGGGATTTCAGGGTGCTCAGGGATGGGGTGTCGGGGGGGGGCAGGGATTTCAGGGTGCTCAGGGATGGGGTGTCAGGGGGCAGGGAGGACGCTGAAGGGATGGGGTGTCGGGGGCAGGGATTTCAGGGTGCTCAGGGATGGGGTGTTGGTAGGGCAGGGATTTCAGGGTGCTCAGGGGTCGGGTGTCGGGGGCAGGGATTTCAGGGTGCTCAGGGACGGGGTGTCAGGGGGCAGGGATTTCAGGGCGCTCAGGGACAGGGTGTCAGGGGGCAGGGATTTCAGGGTGCTCAGGAACGGGGTATCAGGGGGCAGGGATTTCAGGGCGCTTGGGGCAGGGTATTGGGGCAGGGATTTCAGGGCGCTCGGGGCAGGGTATCAGGGGGGCATTCATTGCAGGATGGTCTCTGCTCCTCACCTGGTCCTGAATCTCACCTCTCCCCCTCTCCTGCCCCTTCATGTGCCCCTAAGCCTGATGCCTGGGCTGCGGCTGAACATCGCCAGCCAGGAGCCCGTGCCTGGCCAGAGAAGGCCCCTCAGCCCTGCCCATCTTGTCCATGTCTCTCTCTCATCCCTCCCCCACCTGTGCAGCTGAGACATGTGGCATCACACCCTGAGACTGGTGGGGAACCTCAGTGGGGGGGGGGTGTTTCTTCCCATGACTAGGGGGACCCCACTTGGCCACAATGGCAGCAACCCCGTGTAGCACCCAGCTGTGAGCCAATCTCTCCCTGTTCCCCTTCCAGCCCCTCCCTCCTCTGAGACCCCGCCTCACCTCCACATGCCCCCGCCCCTGCTGTGAGACCCACCGCAATCCCTATGCCCCTCGGTGCCCTCTCCCAGCCTGGAGTCCCCCTCCCCCATTACCCCCTGCCCTGCAGCGAGATCACCTCTCCCGTCACCGCGCCCTCTCCGCGCCCCTCTACCCCTGCCCCTGCTGCGAGATCCACCCCAAACCATCCCGAACTCTGGCTGCTAATGAAAGAGCAAGTGTACAGAATTTTCTTTGACACAATTAAAAAGCCCGGGGTCTCGGCCTTCTCAGCTTGCTGCAGTGTGTTCAATTAATGTAGCATAAAAAATCATTATGCAGGGACACAGATGGAAGTGGCCAAGCAGAAAATGCGATGTGCAGCGGCAGAAAGACCCCTCTTCCCCAGGTAAACATTAAGGCAGGGATCGGCCGCCCGGGCCTGTCCCAGGCCTGCAGAGGGGCAGAGCGAGGGTTGCCTCCCAGGCTGGGATTTCTTGCTGTGGTGCGGCTTCCTTCCAGCCAGGACCCAGGAGGATGCCCCGACAGGGGTTGGGGGGCAGCCCCACTGCTGGGAGAAGGGGGGGGCGGAATCCCTCATAAGGGGATCCCTCTCCTGCCCCCACTGCAGCCTGCAGGGACCTGATGGTCTGTGCACCGACAGGAAGAGATTAATGAGGGACACCAGCTTGTTGGAGTAAAATAAACGAACGTGTTTGCTGTGCAGAGTGCCCCAGCCTGCGGCTAATGGGCCCAATGAGCCGCAGGCACCTGCTTCAGCAGGGTGGTGCGTGCATGTTTGTCTACCCAGGCTCAGCACCGGGGCCTGCGTGGGTGCAGGGCCCAGATTGCTGACAGCTACAACTCACGTGTCATTATGCACAGGCACGGATAGGGGCAACAGAGCAGAAAACCAGCCTGGTTCATGTGACTCGGGGCTCAAAGTGCAGAGGACCCCCCATGGCAAGTGCTGGGGGGGGCACAAGCAGGGGAGGACACAGACGTGCACGGAGTGGCACACACATCCTCTGCAGCTGTGCCCATTTAGGTCCCACGTGCAGCCCCCTCCCCCCCAGTGGTGCACAAGTGTCTGCCCAAGCGCACACCAGGCTGGCTGCCCAAGCACCCACACACAGCAGCATGTACACACACACACACGCGCGCACGTGTGCGCGCGCACGCAGCGGCACAGTCTGCCTACACACTCACCCCCCTCTGCACGCCGAGCTGGGCACACACATTCCCCACCAATCTCACAAGTGCTGCCACGTGCAGAGATGCTCATCCCCGCACAGAGGCCTCCGGCCGCCGGCACGAGGCACAGAGAGCTCCACCCCACAAGGAGCAGTGAGCACGAGAGGAAAAGCACTCCTGGGGAATCACCCTCCCCCCCCAACACACACAACCTGTCCCATCCTTCCACCTGCTCCGATCACACCTCACCGCAATCAGAGCTGGCGCTGGCGCACTGCAGGTGTGTGTCCCCACAGGGAAGGGTGAGTTGGCCTCAGGCAAGCGGCAGCCCCTGGTGAGAAGGACTCACTGGGAGGGAGTGAGACACCTTGGGATCAGCTACCCCGTGGCCCCTGCCTGCCGCACCCCACCACCCTCCCCCTGGCTAGCACTGCGGGATATGGGCTGTCTCCTGGCCGTGCACGGGCACACGCACACACACTTGTGCTTGTGCCCACATCCGTGCACAGGCAGACGGGTGGTGCAAGCGAGTCCTTCTCCACCCTGTGCTGTGCTCCAACAGGGCTTTGCAGAGGCAGAGAACAGCCAGGGTGTGAAAGCATCCAGCCACGCCCTGTCCCTCCTCCAGCTCACCCACTCTGCCTCCGCCAGGGTGACAAGGTGGATCTGGGTGCCAAGCCCCCTGCACGTGGGGAATTCCCCAGGCAATGGGCCCGGGCCACCCAGCAGCTGGCCAGGCTGTGACCCAGGGCCACTGGCCCACAGTGCACACACACATTCATACCTGGGCTAACACACCCATGTGCTGCTGCCGTGCCTTCCCCACACACCGGGCTGGAGCATCCGTCTGGTGCAAGGGAGCTGGTGGCTCTGTCTGTATGGTTGCCCGTGTGGGGTGGACGTAGTCCTGGAGGGGTCATTCCCTGATGTAACAGTCAAGCTTCATCTTTGATTCCTGGCGATTCCAGGACAGTCCTGGAGGGCTGGCAACCCCATCCGTTCCCTTCCCCCACCCTTTCCGCCTGGCTGGGCCAAGCAATGTAAATGAGGCTCTTTCTTGCTTGGCTGGCCCTCCTCCTGCGCTGAGCCGGCCTGCCCGTCTTGCCCCAGCACTGTGAAAAATCTGTCACCTAGGGTGTATTAATCGGCCTGGAATGATAATCCTCATCGTGTTAACCCAGCCCCTTGTTCCCTCCACGTAAGCCGCTGGTGGGGGTGGCACTCCAAGTCCGGCATGGCCAGGGCAGGCAGCTGATTTGCTCTGTTAATTTCTGGTGCAGCGAGGAGTTAATCCTCCTCTGGACAGGAGTAAAATGGCCAGAAGTAATTCACAGCAGAGAAACACAAGGGCAGCAGGAAGTGGGGGGAGGCGAGAGGGCCTGGTAGGGGAAAGGGTCTGGTTCTACATGCAGGGTGTGGGGATAGAGCAGGCAGTTCCGCTGTGGACCCAGCTGGGCTGGGGTCCGGGACTGGGGAGTTAGGTGTAATGCCCAGTCCCGGTACAAGCTGGACCACCTGGGATCACGTGTGAGACACCTGATTGCAGGTTCGGTTCTGGAGGGGAGTGTCAGAGAGTTGAAGGCCAGAAGGTACCACTCTGGTCTGACCTCCTGCCTGTCTCAGGCCACCGCCACCATCCAGCACGGGCATGTGAAACCCACAAACCAAAATGAGACCACAGCATGTGGGAGCCTATTCTGTGCCCCAGGCAAAGAGTAGGGCCGACCATGGTGCTACAGTGCCTGAAGGACACCCAATGGCGGGGAAATGGTTAAGTGAGATCTACCCAGACAATAGTTCCAAGTGCCCCCCTTACTTCCCCCCCCCCCCGTGGAAGGACTTGGATTCAGCTGCAGTGAATGATGACATGTTGGCCATCACATGTTGCTCTGGAAGACTGAAGCGAGCAAAAGTCCACGTCAGTGTCTTGATAAGACTGTGACATGTTCTGACTTCCTAATGCATTATCGCTATATACACCTGGACAGTTAGTCCACAATGGCCAGCTAATGCTGGCTTCTGGATTTGCATTTTCCTGTGGCGAGTCTCTTCCAAGGTCTTTCTGGCAGAACTCTTTGTACGCTGTATGGTTTGGTTCTAGGGTTTCCAGGTGTCCAGTTTTGAACCGAACAGTCCAGTATTTGAGCTTTCTTCTTCGGGAAACAAACTGAGAAAATATAAATGTCTGGTATTTTCTAAATAAGATGTAGTGTAGATTGTGGTGTACTGTCAAGTGTGTCCAGTATTGTTGTTGAAACCATCTGGCAACCCTATTTGGTTCGGCATTGTCTCTGAAGCTGATTTGTGCTGTTTCTCCTTTCAAAAACCCGGTATCATCAAATCCTCCATCAAGTTCTAGGTCCATCCTGGGTGCTACACTATGGCTGAGAAGGCTGTTGGTTTGTGACCCTTGGATCCCGGGTGCTCTGGATGCTTCTGTCTTTGTACTTTTTTCTGTGGTGAACTCGTCCATGCAGCTGAGCGTCTTTCTAGGGCTTGTCAGATCTGTGTTGGGCGACTTCAGCTTTGGGAGGGGCTGAAGGTGACTGTAAATCTCCTGAGTCCATTTTAAAGTCCACAATCTTGCTAGGAATATTCAGTTTCACTCTCCTGGCAGGCTCGGTGTCATCCCAAGTGATAGATCTAGAACAAACTGGATAGTAATGTGGGTCAACTCCCTGACTGCTTTCATGACCAAACAACTGCCAAGTATTCATGTTTCATACATTTATCACACCATGCGTCTCTGGCAGGACACACGTCATCTCTGGGGGTGTGACTTTTCCATGGCACGTGCATGTAGGCTGAAATTTGTCCCTCTCAGCCTGGAAGTTCTCTCTCCTTCCTTCAGGGGTTTTCTGATAACTTCTAACACGCAAGTGTCTGTTCATAGCTTCTTAGCTAGTTTTAGGTTTTTCAAGTTGCTTCTGCCTTTTGTTTGGTTGCTTAACTAATTCTGATGGAGGGCTTGGCTCTCTGTATAGCTCTGGCTAGGGTTAAATCTCCCTTCAGTTGGGGTGTGTCTAGACTACATGGCTCCATGGACAGAGCCATGTAGATGAGTTTACTCTGAAAAGGGAAATGAAGCGGCGATTTAAATAATCTCCGCTTCATTTCCATCAAAATGGCCACCGCGCTGTGCCAATCAGCTGTTTGTTGGCACAGTGCGGCAGTCTAGACAAGGATCTGCCAACCCCAGAACCCTTCGTCGGCAGATCCTGTAAGCCTCGTTTCATGTTTCACGAGGCTTACAGGATCTGCCGACAAACGGTTCTGGGGTCGGCAGATCCCCGTCTAGACTTCCGTGTTGTGCTGACAAACAGCTGATCAGCACAGCGCGGCGGCCATTTTGATGGAAATGAAGCAGCGATTATTTAAATCACCACTTCATTTCCCTTTGCCGAGTAAACTCATCTATATGGCTCCGTCGACGGAGCCATGTAGTCTAGACACACCCTTGTAGCTGTTGTGAAAAGTTTGTATCTGTTAACCCAGTAACCATCCTGCCTCTGATAGTTCTGTGTATTGCATTCCCCAAAATCACAGTTTTCAGCCAATGTACGCAGAGCTCCTATAAAACATTCAACATTTCCCCCTGTTCTTGAATTCTCTGGTGAAAACATGCTCTTTCCTAAACCACATTCTCTGGGGTATAACATATGCATCAAACAGAGCCAGAATCCTTTCATTATCATCTTTGTGAGTGCCTTCAGGAAAGTTAAAGGTCTTAAAGATATGCTCTGCTTGCATCCTGTAAAATAAATTACTTGTGTATCGCTGATTTCTTTGCAAAGATTGTTTACAACATAAAATCTAGCAAAATATTTCTTCCAGTCTGTACATTATGAAGGTTTCTCAAAGCTGAATGTCTCGGGGGGCATTTAGGAATAGCATGTTGATGAGACCCTGAAGCCTTTGTTGCTTTGTTCCTTCTGTCTGAAACCTTTGCTACTGGTTTCCTTCTGTGCCTTTTCTCAGTTTACTACTGAAGCCGTGTCATGTTCTTCTGTGCCAAATCTGGCCTGACTACAGAGCTTAAGCATACCCACCAGGTGTGTTCATCCAAGGCCCTTTACTGCTCTGCCAAGTATGACTTGGTCAGCTAAAATGAGATACTTTACACAGTACCAGTGAGTAGCTGAACAGTATATAATACAGTTTAGCATGTCACACAAATTCCCCTATGCAGACAACTCCCCCATACACACACCAGACACCCCACTTAGACTGGGTGTGCACACACACAACAGCACCTCATGTGTTGTGCATGTGTGTATACATGACAGGCATGCACCTACATGATAGATGCCCTCCACACACAAAAAGTCACCACATACTGTGCACATGCCCTGAGTAGACACCTAACACACTGCGTGCATGCACAATCAGCCCTTCTTCACACACACACACATACACCCCCCATGCGAGCCTCTACCTCACACCTGCTCTCAAACATCTGTGAGCCCCTAGGATTTGCTTGCAGAGCAGCGTGGGCAGGGTCGCACTGGCGTAATGTCTGTTGGGGTGGAGGCAGAGTTTGCAGCACTAGCCGGGCACCAGGGATGGAAATGCAGCCAGAGGCCTACATGGAACATGCCAGTCTCCCCCACAGACTCTGTGCCACAAGCTCTGCTGGGAATCCCTGTGTGCCTGCAACTGGCGGGCAGCATCTGGCTAGGAGGCCAGAGGGGGAGAATAATGAAACCTGCAGGAACGGGCTATCGCCTCCACGGATGGGGGAGGAGCAGAGACCTGGGCCAGGGCAACAGAGACCAGGGCAGCCAGCAGGCCTGAGCCCAGAAGGGAAGTGGCTCAGGGAGCTGGGAGGAGGCAGAGCAAAGAGAAGGATGCTAGGAGCCCCTCCCAAGAGGCTCTGAGCCGGGTGCCAGGCAGGGAATGCTGTCACCTTGCCAGGGCACAGTGGTGCACGCTCTCCTGGGCAGTGTGCCTGGCCATCACTCCCTGTGTCAAGGGCACGCTGTCCCAGAGATGCCTGCGCTGCCCTGGCCTTGTGGAGATGAACACCGCATGGCCTGAGAGATGGCAGCTCCAGCCTGAGGGAGCAGGCAACTGTGCAGAGAGGAAAGCAAAGACACCAGGCAGATGCCAGGGCAGGCAGAGCATCCCGCTGGCCATGGAGCACTGCGGGACCAGGTTAGGCTGGAAGGGCTGAGCGGGGTGTGTGTGTGTGTGTGTGTGTACAGGCAGAAGTTTGCATGGGGTGTGTGTGTGTATAGGCAGAGGTTTGCATGGGGTGTGTGTATGTGCAGACAGAGGTTTGCATGGTGTGTGTGTGGGTGTGTGTGTGTGTGTTTATAGGCAGAGGTTTGCATGGGGGGGGTGTACAGACAGAGGTTTGCATGGGGTGTGTGGGTGTGTGTACAGGCAGAGGTTTGCATGGGGTGTGTGTGTGTGTTTATAGGCAGAGGTTTGCATGGTGTGTGTGTGTGTGTGTGTGTGTACAGGCAGAGGTTTGCATGGGGGGTGTGGGTGTGTGTACAGGCAGAGGTTTGCATGGGGTGTGTGTGCATGCGTGTGCACAGGCAGAGATTTGCTGGGAGGGGGGAGTTGCAGGCAAAGGTTTCCAAAGGGATGTGACTGTACAGCAGTTGAATCTACACAGCATCTGGAGCTGCTGCCAAGAGTCTGGCAGACAGTCAGGCACTCAGATGTCTTGTCCAAAGAGCCCTCCTGGGCAAGCAGAAGAGGAGACCTACTTTCCCCAACTCACTCACACTCAAATCCAGACCCCAAGACTGGGGAGCGGGGCAGGGCTCAGACCCAGGCTGAGCAGGGGGGTAAGCGGGCCCTGCCCAGGCTGGGGAGGGGGCCACAGGGGCGTGCTAAGGAGGTGCATGCTAATGCAGGGCAGGGACTGCTTGGAATTACATTTTCTTACATTTCTTCCTCCTCTTTAGCATGTTGGCAGCTCCTGCTTAGCCCCCATCCCCACTAGGGGTTTGCCCTGGAAACTGCAGCCCTGGCTGGAACCAGGACAAATCTCCAACCGAGAGAGGAGCACAGGAAGTGGGGTTGTCTCATTTCCCCCGGGTTATGCACCACTAGAGTTGCCAGGTGTCAGTTTTCGTTGGGACAGTCTGGTATTTATGGCCCCGGTCCAGTAAAAAAACCAGAAAATACCGGACATGTAAAATTTCTAGTACGGAAGGCCGGTGGGGACATTCTTCCCCTGCTGCATCTGGTGGGAGCGAGGGCAGTGGGAGCGCGGGGATTTAAAGGCACAGTGACTTTTTTCTTTTTGCTCAACAACTTTGTTTCCCCCCCCCCTTTTTTTTTCTCAACAAGTTTTTTTCCCACCATGGTCGGGATTTTTTTGTGAAAATACCTGGCAAGCCTATGCACCAGCACTGCGCTTGCCCCGAGTCTCCCAGCTCTCCATGAAGGTCGCAGCATGGTTCTGACCTGCACCGAACAATAGCTCAGGGATCTGCTGCTGGACACCAGCGGTGGTTCAGGGCAGCAAAGGCAGCAGAAGTGCCTGACCCTGCTGGTGTCTGAGCCCTGCTCCGAGCTACCTGCACCACGGTGTCAAAATACTGCAGGGAACATCCAGGCTGGATTCCTCTCCTGGCCTGCTCCTTGGCCTAATGATTCCCTAATGGAGGAGCTTTACCGACCTCCAGCTATACCTGCCAGGGCCACTGCAGCCCGGTGCAAACCAGCTGCAAGGACCCTGGTGCCAAACTCAAAACTTCAGCGCGGCGCCAATAATCATTCCATGAAGAATGTGCAGCTGTAGCCACGGAGCAGAGCTTGCTTATGCCAAGGCTGGATGTGACCCCTGTCTACCTTAAATCACACAGGAAAACAGAGGCCATAAATACATCATCCAATAATACTGGGTATAATCTAGACCCACTAAAGGGACAGTGGGTTTTAGGACTAAGTGGAGGCCCAGGCAGATTTCTCCCTAGCGGTGTGCATGGTGTTTATGCAGTAAGCAGCCTCTCCAATTAAATGCAATCAAGTGCTGCTGCAAATATTGATTTTGCGGGTGAGAAGGAAAACCGCCCCCAATCAATGCCTCAAGAGAGCAAATGCCAAAACTGTTCTTAACAGCCAACCGTGCTCTCCAGGGGTACAAAAGCTGACCAGTTAAGACCCAAAGATGTTGTATGGATAGGATTAAACACAGGTACACAAGGGACGAGATGATGTTATGATGTGAGAGGAATAGCTGAGCATGCCAAGTGGGAAGTAGTGTTCGCCTGGGCAAACACACAGAAATCTGACTCCCTTGTGTGCACTGAAAACTGTACTCAGTATTACCAACTTCAAGCATGCAGCCAGGTCCTCAAAAATGGAGAGATTGGCTTAAAAACCCTGGGATTTTAATTATTTGGTGCCTGCAATCCAGTCAAGCCAAGTCACAGTATTCTTCATACGTCATTAACCCCATTGAGTTTTTATTGTTTTCCCATGGTTTTGCTGGCTAGAAGCTTTGAGTTAAAAAAAGACACAAACAGAGGCTGAGTGTCACACAAAATAACGTGACTCCAGGGGCTGGGCCTTTAAGAAGTACTGCAAGATGTGGGACAAAAGATCACCAGAGCTGGCAATATTGGAGCTGCTGGGCAAAGGCTTATTGAAACCGGTAGGTGTAATAGCCACTCTTCATTCAGGATAAATATCAGAAGCTGTTCAAACTCCTTGTGGGATAAGCTAACTTGCAATAATAGGAGTCGCTACCCAAAACACATGCCACATGGCTAGTCAGGAGCAGAGCTATGTGGCTGGCAGGGTTTCACTGCGGCCCGAATGTGAATGCAGAATGCTGATATTGTCTGGTAGAGTTATGTGTTTGTGAGAAAGCGGAGAAGCAGCTAGAAGCAACTCAGAAGCAGACCGAGAAGGCAGCAAAAAGTCAAGGACAGACAGTGTGGCATTTGTAGCTTGGCTCTGAGAGAAAGCTATGGGCAGAGAGTGCTTTTTTGGGTACAGTAGTAGTTAATGCCTATTATGCCCGCTGGCGGGTAGGGCAGCAACAAAGATTCTCCATTTTTGTTTGTCTTTGGCCATTTTCTCCAGTGTGTCCCAGTTGTAATTCATTCTCTTCATGTCTGCCTCAACAGTACACCGCCATGTTGTCTTGGGCCTCCCACATTTCCGTCGTCCTTCAGGCATCCAGTGAAGTGCTATCTTTACAATGGTGTCTGCCTCCCTTCTCATCACGTGCCCTATCCATCTCCAGCGTCTTCTCATAATGGTGGTCATGTCCTCCTGGTGGCATCGCAGGAGCAGGTTGTGGTTGGAGACTGTTTTCTGCCAAAAGATGCGAAGTATCTTACAAAGGCTGGTGGTGTGAAAGGATGAGAGCTTGGCATGGTGGCATTCTGTCATCTGCCAGCACTCTGAGCCATATAGTAGTGTTGATATGACACAGCTCTGGTACAGCTTAAGCTTGATGTGGACACTGTACGGTGTAGATCTCCATACATTGTTCATACTCCTGAGGACATTTCTGGCCTTACTTAGTCTGTTCTGGATGTCGTTCTTGGTGCCTCCATCATGGTGGATGCTGCTGCTTAAGTACGTAAAGCTGTCTGTGTTGGGAAAGTCTGCAACATCTATCTTGATTGGTGCTGGTGAATCTATATTGAGGATCATAATCTCTGTTTTCTTCTGGCTAACCCTTAGTCCAAGCTGGCATGCAAAGGTGCATAGGCGTTGTGTCTTTTCCTGCATGTGTTGATGGGTATGGAAAAGCAACGCAAGGTCATCCGCAAAGTCAAAGTCTTCCAGTGTGGAAAAAGGTGTCCATCTGATACCCCTTGACGCATCTGCTGTTGTTCTCTGCATCACCCAGTCAGTCACCCAGTCGTTGAAGAGTAGTGCAGACATGACGCATCCCTGTCTGACCCCAGTCTTGACTTCGAAAGACAGATCGCCGTATCCCACGCTGCATGTGAAGTTGGGGTAAAAACTCTTAATGAGCTGGACCACTTGTAGAGGGATTCCGTAAGCTCTCAGAATGCGCCAAAAGCTCTCTCTGTGTATGCTGTCAAAAGCCTTCTCAAAGTCAACAAAGTTTATGTACAACTGTCTCTGCCACTCTGTGCACTGCTCTATGATGTTTTTCAGGGTGAAAATCTGGTCTATACATCCTCTTCCCTTGCGAAATCCAGCTTGTTCTTTCCTCAGAGACTTGTCGACAGCATCTGAGATCCGCTGGATGATGACCTTGACTAGGATCTTGCTGGGTACGGATAGAAGGGTGATCCCATGCCAATTGTACCTTCTTCAAAGAGGCTTGGGATCTTGGACAAGGAACCTGTCTCTTATTGCTGGACTGGGTGATCTGAAATGGTAAGAGACCGAGCAAAAATTTACCACTTTTAGAGGGGAATCACCTTTCCCCATTAACTGGTGATGTCACAGCGCCGTCTGCCTGATGGGGCATTTCTCCACTTGCTGTTCTAGAGCGTCCCATTGCATAAGCTTGCAGAGCTCCACCACGGTTGGTCCTGAGGCTTTATACTGTAAGGCTACGTCTACACTGGCAGCTTCTTGCGCAAGAACTCTTTTGTGGAAGCGTTCTTGTGCAAAAACTCTTCCACAAGAGGGCGTCTATACTGCCATGTGCTTTTGCGCAAGAGATGTGCTTTTGCACAAGAACATCTGTGACAGTGTGGATGCTCTCTTGCGCAAGAAAGCTCTGATGGCCGTTTTAACCATAGGGGCTTCTTGCATGAGAAATTCATGTTGCCTATCTACACTGGCCTCTTCTGGAAGAGCTCTTGCACAAGAGGGCTCATTCCTCATGGGGAGAGGAATAACTCTTCTGGAAGAAGCCCTGTTTTACAACGCTGTACTGTAAATTTACTTCTGGAAGAACGCTTGTGCAGTGTAGACAGCCAGCAAGTTTTTGCGGAAGAATGGCTGTTCTTGCACAAGAAGCTGCCAGTGTAGATGTAGCCTGACTGATACAATGAGTGACAGAGGTTACCGTAGCTAAGCCTTTGCAGCGCAGTTCTGTGCAAGTCTCAGGGAAACTAGCCAGCTGCTAACTTTAAGAAACATGCAATAATTGGGGCCTCGAAGCCGAGGGTGTTACAGCAACTTTTGTGCACCTTTAGCTCATTTCTCACATGCCACCCTTATGTATTGCCATGCAAACCTCCCACCCCTGCTGCACCCACTGTGGATTTCCCATCCCCAAAGCAGCACCCCACTCCCTCAGGTGATGGCTGCTCTCTTCTCCACCGCAAAGGGCACTCTCCGCCCCAAGGGCCAGCACAGTGATGGCAGCTACAGTCCGCCAAAGAGCACAAGAATGTCTCCTTCCAGGTGAGAAATGCAGATTTATGGGTACATCCCAGGGGATCCCGGGAATTGATCCTCCCTTCCCACAATCCCCAGAAGGCCTTTCAAAATTCCCCACCAGCCATTGCTTCAAGGGTCTGCCCTGGTGTAACCCTGCATGCATGTTTTGAGTGCCTTGCTAGTGCCTGGTCTACAGAGGATAAGGGTCTACTACAGGTGCCATCTAGGGGAGCTATGACTTCAGCTCAAGTGCTAGAGGTGCCTGTTTTAGCAGCAGAGTCAGTGCTCGGTGAGGGACCATGATCAACTGGGACCACTGGATAGGAACCCAGCAGACAACACAGGTGCACGTCTATACCCAAGACAGCATGGGGGCGGGATGGCCATGTTACACTGCCCATGCTTACGCCCGAGCTGTCCCACCCACTCTGTCACTGAGGGCAGCACGCGGCAGCCGTTGGCTGGGTGAGCAGAGGCTGCTGAGAGAGTGGAGATGACCCCTGGCATAAGGTCAATTGGAGGGAGGTGGGAAGATAACGGCCCCATGTTAGCGACCACCAAGGGGACATGCCTGGCACTTGGTTCCTGACTGGTGGAGGAAAGGGAAGGGACGGGAAGGACCGTTATCTGCTCCTGGCCTGGAAAAGGGCCCCCTGGTTTGCAGAGGTTATCACACCGGGGCCCAAGGAGACACTGCCCGGAGCAGGAGGCTAAGCAGAGCTCTCCTCCTGTCGGCAAGGCGAAGTGTGAGGAGGCAGATGGGGATGGAGCATTCAGGGGCAGATGGCGGGGGGGGGGGGAGGAGGAGGAGTGCTGAGGGCTGCAGGGCTGGGCAGGCTGCTGCTAAACAGCAGGGTGAGAAGCTGGTTGCAGGGGGCAGCTGTAGGGAGCAACAGGCAGCGGGGTCTGGCCTGAGTGGGAACCCTACGGAATTAGATGCGGGGGTCTATGCGGCAGATAGCAGGTGGGGCTGACGGGGGAAAATGGTGGTGGAGGAGTCATAGGGAGCAGGGCCAGGGCCACTGGCTGTGGGGAGCGGGAGGGAGCAGGGCAGGGATTGCCCTACACCCCCCCATGGGGGTGTATACCCCCCCTGAATTTTCCCAACACCCCCCCAGTTTTGTGAACTATGGTGCCATACAGCTCACCTTCACCCGCACGCTCTCACCCCTCATCGGCCCTGGCCCCCCCCGTAAATTCGACACCCCCCCCCAATTTCAATTCCTGGGGAGGCTACTGGAACAGGGCCAGGGCACTGGCTGTGAGGGGCTGGAGGGAGCAGGAGCAGGGCACTGGCTGTGGGGAGCTGGAGGGAGCAGGGCAGGGCCCACCCCCCTGGGGGTGAGACCCCCCCGGACCCAACACCCCCCGTTTTGTGAACTATGGAGGCATACAGCTCACTTCACCGGCATGCTCCACCCTGATGGGAGCAGGAAATCAGGCACCCCCATGGCAATGCTGGGGAGTACTGGAGGAGCAGGACCGGGAACTGGCTGTGGGGAACTGGAGGAACTAGGGCTGTGGGCACTGGCTGTGGGGAGCTGGAGGGAGCAGGGCCAGGGCACTGGCTGTGGGGAGCTGGAGGGAGCAGGACCGGAGAACTGGCTGTGGGGAACTGGAGGAACTAGGGCTGTGGGCACTGGCTGTGGGGAGCTGGAGGGAGCAGGATCAGGGCACTGGCTGTGGGGAGCTGGAGGAACTAGGGCTGTGGGCACTGGCTATGGGGAGCTGGAGGGGCCAGCACTAGCCCCCTGCCCAATTCCAGGGCCTTGCCCTCATCTGTAAAACGCAGAGTGGGAACAGATTACTGCCGGAGAGGCGTCTGCATTCAGGAGCCTGAGGCCAGCCCACTGCTCCAAGGCCTAGAGATGGGGAATGCCCTGAGGTGGGTGCGGGGAGCTATTGGGAGCCCGGGGCAGGGAGTTTGAGGCCGGGGGCTCGGCAGCCCTTCCTGGAGGAATTCCGAGCATGCTCTAGGCCAGGCTCAGAACCTCCGGAAACTACGACCAGTCCTGTGCAAGCGACAAACCCCAGGGAGTGGCAGCACGGCCCCTTTCCAAAGCCTTCCCATGCTCCTGCAGGGCAGCCCCACAGTGCTTGGCACTGCCTGGTGCTGGAGACCGAGGGCGCCAGGCAGAGCCATGCCCCGGAAGTGTAAAGGGCCCCCCGTCAAGGCCATCTCTTGCCCTCCTTGCTCCGACAAAACACCCACCAGCTTCACAGGATGCAAGGGCTGAGTCTGGCGCTCGGGTGCCAGCCCGTTACAGGTCTGCAGAGGCCGTGCCAGTGGCAGGACGAGCGTCTATCCCAGGGCGGCTCAGCTCAGAGGCAGCCACTGGCAGGAGCAGGCCTCAGCCTCTGTTTCCCAGGGGCAGCCGTGTCTGAGAGGCATGCGGGGAGGCGGCTAAGTGCCCTATTGGCAAGCATCCCTGTAGGCACCCGCTGCCTGTATCCTTCCGCCTGCCCATTCCCATGTAGCTCCCACATCCGGGGACCTGTGGATTCCTGGTGTAACTGATCCGCGGGGGTGGGGGGCTGTCTCCGACAGGGCAGAAGGAGCTGGGTGGGTGGGTGGTGATGCGGCCGTGGCGGGGGCACTGGCTTTTTGTCTCCGCTCCGCTCCCAGGACTGGTTCTCACCGTTCGAATATTCATGGAGGGCGCTTCTTTTGCTGCAAGGCCCCCTCTGCAGCTAATCCAGCCAGAAACGGCCCCAAGGACTTGTTGACCAACCTGGCATATCCCTTAAACAAACAAGCCCCAGGCCGGGCTGGCCCCACAGCTGTCAGCCCAGCAGGCTCGGCTCTCAGGATTAGGAGACACCCTTTCACTGCCAGAGACCTCTCTCCTCCAGGGCCGTGCGGGGCCGTGTGCGGCCTGGCACCCCTCTCCCACACAGACCCACCCCCCCAGGGGGAGACCATCCTGCCCCCCAAAATTCCCAGTGCCACCCCGGAGAGGGCATCCCTGTCCCATTCCGATAGCTCCCCCAGACACAGACAGCTGCCCTAGTGCCAGGGCACATGCAGCCAGGCCCTGCCTGCCCTGTGCTGGGACATGTATTTCAGGTCATGGCCTGTCCCCCAGCCAACCTCCTGGAAGGGCTGGTTCAGGGTATGGGGCTGCTCTACACCATCTCTGCGTGGCTGCCGGGCCCTCACCCGCCACTCAGCGAAGGGTGGGGTCACTGCAGCAGGGAGAGGGCCTAAGCAGACAGCGACAAAGAGAAGCACCACCCCGTCCTAGCTGCCAGGAGAGGAGCATTAGATCTGGCCCGGCTGTGGTGGAGGGACATGGGGGGGCTGGAATGAGGGGAGGGAACTGTGCCCCCTCTCCCTGCTGTGAACGCTGCCTCCCGTCTCGGCCAGTCACCCTCAGCACTGCCACCGCCGCTGCTTCCTTGCCCCAGCCTCGCCAGGGTGTGCCGGACACAGGCTCCCTAGGGCCGGCACACGGGTAAAGCACAGACAGCAAGGAAAGGCTGTGGCAGTCCCCTGCTGCTGTCCCCTGGCCCCCCGCAGAGGGTGCTGCTTTGGGGCAATTCCCCTTTCTTCCCGCTCTCCCAGCTCGGCCCATGCCCCAGGGAATCTGTGGGCCGCTTGGGGGAAAGGATTTGGGAGAGGGGCCTGCTGGAGGGTACAATGGGGGGAGGGTCACAAAGGCAGCGCCAGGCCCGGGCATGGAGGGAAGAGATGGAATTACCCCCATGCAAAGGGGAGGGTGGGGGTTGTACACGTGTGCCCTGGGCCAGGCTCTGAGGAGCCATGTGCGCGCGCTGAGGCAGGAGGTATATAGATGGGTTAGGAGCTCCATGCGGTTCAGGTGGTCTCACGTGTGGCTGCATTCCCAGCTGGGCACAGAGACGTTTTAAGGAGGTGCGGGGAGAGCCGTGCTAAAGCTGTCAGCTTTTACTGCTGGGAGAGACCAGGCTCCCCTGGCCCAGCCGGCCTGTTACTGCCAGTTAGGGCCCTGGGGAGTTCGGGGGCTGGGGGAGGGGAGGCGAGGCAGGGCTGCTGGCCAGTTGTGGGTGTAATTCCCTCTCTCCCCTCTGTGCCTTTTCCTGGCGGTGTCTCAGGGTATGTACATGTCACGTCCCGGCACACATACACCCCCTTCTCAGTGCACGCATGTGCACACACATACACAGACTGTCCCAGGGTGTGCACGCACCCATACCCTGCTCCAATGAACATATTCACGTGTGCACACACACTCCTACCCCAATGCATGAGTGTACACAGATTTTCTCAGGGTGTATACACATCTTTCCCAATGCACGCATGCACACAGACTGTCTCAGGGTGTGCACACACACATACATATTCACACACACTGTATGCAAACACACAGGCATGGAGGCGGGGTGTGCACTTATGCTCACAGACTGTCACAGTGCACACACACGCCCTACCCTGCCACATGCTCACACAGCACAGAGCTCATACAGAGCACGTGTATGAGGCAGGATTTTTTTTCCATATGACATCTGGAGAATTTTGTATTTATGATTTTAAATTGGGCTTGGGCCGCACACAGCACAGGCAGGAGCATTCTCCCAGAGCACCTCAGTCCTGATTGCCTACCTCTGGTGCTCCACTCTTACACCCCAGTACGTCTAGACTATACCTCTCTATCGACAAAGAGATGTAGATTAGGCATGTAGAAATTGCTAATGAAGCAGGGATTTAAATATCTCGCGCTTCATTAGCATAAACATGTCCACCGCTTTTTTCCAAAACGGAACTTTTTCAAAAAAAACCCCGGCAGTCTAGACGCGGATCTTTAGAAAATACAACCCTTTTTCAAAAGATGCTGTAAACCTCATTTTATGAGGGATAAGGGATCTTTCGAAAAAGGGTTGTATTTTCGAAAGAGCCACATCTAGACTGCCGATTTCTTTCAAAAAAGCTCCGTTTCAAAAAAAAGCGGCGGCCATGTTTATTCGACATGCCTAATCTACATCTCTCTGTCGAGAGAGAGGTGTAGTCTAGACACAGCCCCAGCTCTGCTGACTGCCCCAATCCCACCCCACAGCTCCCTGCCAGCCCTAACCACTCTGCCAATTTACTCCTGTCCCCCAGCTCTTGAGGCTGCTCGCTGTGCCTCCAATCCACAGTGCATTGTTCCTAGGCAGTCAGTAAGAATTACAGATTTGCAAGACACTCTACAAATCTATGATTCTCTCCGTGATTATTATTTTATATTCCCTTTAATTACATTGCAGGGTCACCCGCAAAAAGACTGTCCGGTGGGCGGGTGGGCATGGGAGTGAATGAGGCAAATAACACAGGATCTTGCCTTCATTTCCAGCACTCTCAAGGCAAGCCAGAGAATAACCTCGCTGGGGAAGGAAGCTGTGCAGAGCAGGACGAGGCTGGTGTATCCGAAGGAAGGAGTAGCTCAGAGAGAGGGGAAGGAGGTAGGGAGAGAATCTCCTGGAAGGCCACAAGCAGTCAGTAAGGACGAGAAAGGTGCAACTGGTCCCTTTGCACTGGGCTTGGCCCCAGGATGGGGAACAAGACTGCCCAGCCCAGGGAAAATTCCTTTGTCTCTACTGTAGTCATGGACATGGGGGCTGAAGTGGGGAAGCTGACATGGACCTGCATCCTGGCAGTGATTCGTAGGGACCGTTGCAACAAGTAGTTCTGCACTAGTCTGCACGGGGACCTGCAATTGCCAGCACCACTGGGAAGGGGCAAACTTCCTCCTCCTTTCCATCCCTCCCTAGGGCATGCGCTAGCACAACGGGGAACCTATCCCAAGGGCGTTACTGCCAAGAGAGTGAGAGGAAGTTGCCCCTTTAAGAATAAGGAGGGGCAAGAAATGAATGACGATTCTAAGGGGGTCAAAGTGCTGTCGAACCTTTACGTATCCTCTGTGGGAACAGGATTTGGACAAGGAGGACGCGATGAAAATTCTATTAAAAAAAAAAAGCTGATAAAGAGCCAGAAAAGGAATACCTGGAAAATTCAGAAAGATGCTGCTTAGCTGCCTGGGAGGGGCCACAACCTAGAGCAGTGGTTCCCAAGCTTTTTGGCATCACGCCCCCTTTTTGATTTGAGAAACCCTCATGCCCCTGCTCCCAAAAATAGCAGCGGAAAAAAAAAAAAAAAAGAACTGACCAGGGCTGAAAAACTGTCGTGGCCCCTTTAATTTCCAGTGTAAAAAAAAGATTCTGGTACTCCAGGGAAAAAGTTGTTGACCAAAAAAAAAAAAAAAAGTTGCCCTTTTAAGAGCAGAGCAGGCATTGCCTTTTTAAGGCAGCCATTTTGAAGTCTGCCTGGGATGTTCCATCCTCCCCCCGCCCCAGCCAGCCCGAGCTGCGCGTGTTCTGGCAGACGCCCAAGCCAGGAAAAACAGAAAATATCGGACATTTCACGTGGTATTTTCTGAATTTTTTTACTGGCTCTTTCTTGGGGGGGAATTGACTGGGGGGGGGAGACTGGGTCACCTCATGCCCCCTGGAATTTCTTCATACCTGCCCCCAGGGGTGTGTGCCCCCCAGTTTGGGAACCTATGCCCTAAAGCATTAGGGTTGCCAGATGGTTTAACCAAAAATACCGAATCACCCCCCCCTCCAAAAAAAAAACTAGGAAAAAATTCTGTTGAAGGGGAAAAAAAGAGGGGAGACCAAAGTTGTTGACCAAAAAAAAAGATCCCAAATAAATAAATAAAATAAAACAGCATTAAAACAGCATGGCCCCTTTAAGTGCATGCAGAGTCAGAATAGGGATAGGAAGAGGAGAGGTTGAGCACTAAGACCCAGGGAAGGCATTGCTTCCCCTTGCTTCAGCCATGTTGTTTTCTTGGTCAAGCCAGAAGGGAGCTTCCTTGCGGAACCAGGTAAGCAGGGGGTGGGAGTCCGGAGGGGGGGGGGGCCGGGCCCAGTTTCTGAGTGTGTCGTAGGGTTGCCAGGTGTCCGGTATTTTTGCCTCCTGGCAGGGGAAAAAAAAAATCAGAAAATGCCGGACATTTTAGGTGTCCGGTATTTTCTGAATTTTTTTACTGGACAGGAGGCAAAAATACCAGACTGTCCGGGTCAATACTGGACACCTGGCAACCTTATAGAGCATGGTGGGAACAGGCAAACAAACAATCTCACTGTACAGCTGAAAAGGATTTGCGAAAGCTCACGGGCACAGGGGAAGGAGCTGGGGGGAGCCAATGTGGTACCAATCTTCAAACAAGGAGAGGAAGAGCGATCCTGGCAGTTACTAGCCTCTCCCCGTGACATCAGCCCCGAACCAAACAAAACCACGGAACAAGGATAAAGAGGCAGAGAGAAAGTGGAGCCATGTACAGGGTAAAGGAGCCGCAAACACATGCTATGTCAGGGGTCTAGCAAGGAGAAACCAGGCCAAACAAACATGCTGTGCTTTGTTTGATTGAATGGCGGAGGCAAAAGCATTACAAGCGGAGGTGAATTTTAAGTGACGTATTGAACGTGGCGTGGCAAAAGCAGACTCTCAGAGTAATGAATTCGCTCGGTTGTGGCCCTACCTCCGGGGGGGGGCTGAAGGCTTGTGATAGCAAGCAGCAGGGGAACGCAGCCGTGGAGGCCAAAAGAACTAATGTGACACTGGGAGGCATAAAGAGGGTAAGACAGTGCGGTGACACCACAGATGGGTTTGGCCTCAAGAGGAGCAGCCGCTAAATCAAGCCAATCACTGATGGAAGCCCGGGGAGAGGGGGCCCCAGAGGGATCCCCATGGTGCCAGGGTCACGGCGCTGAGCAGGCCCTCAGAGGCAGCTGCCGGGGGAAGGGCTGAGCCTCTCTCTAGCTCTCCCGATGCCCTTGGAAGGGAAGGGGTCAGAGGTGGGTCAGCCGAAATGCCCCCACAAAGGGAACTCTCTGGCTGATTAAAGGAACCACTTGGTCTGGGATTTGTCTGGTTTCTGTCAGATCGGCCCTGGGGAAATAGGCTCTGAGCTGCGCATAGAGAGCTGGCAGAGCCTCGCCCAAGGGACGGAAACAGGGCCGAGAGGGAAATGGCGGGGAGGGGCAGACGCACGCACTGGGGAGGAGGGGAGAGGGCGAGCCACAGAGCTGCAGAACAAGCAGACGAGCAGCCCCTGTCCATGGGGTAGAGACCAGGCAGCTGCCTCCATCACAGGCCTGAGGCGAGGTGTCTACCTGAGGGCCTGGGCTAGTCAGGGAGGGAGAGGGGCCCTGCACAGAGAGAGTGGCAGCCAGGGCTTCAATTCTCACAGAATTTCCCTGAGCCCTGGGGCACGGGGCTTCTGACCCATGGGAGGTGCCAGGGCGTCTGCCCCATGGGTTTGAAGAGCTCCACTCCGGACCGCTCTGGCTGAATGGATGCAACGGCTGCAGCCTTCATTCCCACCTCTCCAGCTCATCTCTTCTGCGGTCCGCCGCTTCCACGCCCCGCGTCGATGGAGATTAATGGGAATCTGCTCTCTGTCAGCCCCCTCCCCAGCAGCAGCTCAGCCAGGGCAGGGAGCCCGGGCGTGGGCGGAGGTGTGGAGAGGGAGATGTTTTCATGTTCTGGAATTCCAGGTCATCTGCAATTAGATTAATTAGCTAATGTTAATGGTGGCTAATTAGTAACTGTTTGCATGGGCTTTAGAAATATGCTGGGCCTGATAAGAGCTAAGGAGCATCCCCCTTCAGTCTTCAAGCCACTGATTTGGTGGGGCGGTGGAGCTCAGGTACCCTGCTGATGGGCTTAGTCTCAGTACTTCCACTAGAATTATGGAGATTTGTAGGGGCAAAGGGAAGGAAGGAACTCACCTGGGACTCTGCCACTGATGTTATGTGACCTTGGGAAAGCCATCTAGTGTTGCTGTGCCCTGACAGACAGGCTCTGCCCAGAGGGGGTGCTGTAGTGACTAGCTTGTCGGGCTTCCTGTTTACAACACACTAAGTGTGTCCTGCGGTTTCGGACAGCCCTTGCAACAAGATGCCAACCAGAAAGGATTCTCCATGAGGCTGGCACACCACGACCCCCAGACATGGTGCTGAGCTCTGGGAGAGGGGGGTGAGAGGAGAGCTGTGGGAACTGAGGGCTATGGGCAGGTATCAATGGAAGCCAGTGGTGAGAGGCCAGGTTGGGGGCTGACAGCAGCTGGGGAAAGAGGACCTTACACAAGGGACTACTGGTACAGATGAAAAGGAGGCAGAGGGATTGTGTAGGGTGGGAGATGGGGCAAAATGCAAAGGTATCTGCAGGTGTGTCCTAACCACAGGATGGCGTTGGCTAGCTGGGAAGCCCCATTATCTGATACATTTGAAACTGGCAGGCCCGATCGCAGGAGAACAAGTTACAGGTGATTCCGCCCCACCCTGGGTGGGGATGGGTTCTGTGAGCCCTACTCATTGTCTCTAGATTCAATCCAAAGGCCCATGTCCCAATCATGAGCAACACTGAGTGGGAGGAAAGATGTAAACACAAGAATGCGGCTGAGCCTAGGCAATGGTCAAGGGATATTTTTAATAGATGCCTAAGAACCCCCAATTCTACTGTTGTGACAGACAGGTTCTTTGGTGAAACAACATTGTGGTTAAAAGGGGAGGTAAACATGACAACAAATGGAAAATGGGGAAGCTGATATCAATGAGTACAAACCAGCACTAGGATATGCAGACAATTGATAAGGAAAGCTAAAGGCACCACTAGATTATCTATGGCCCATAAAAATTAAAGGACAATAAGAAGGGATTTTTTAAATCCATTGGGAAGAAATTAAATCCTAGAAGTGGTGTATATGTAGTATTAGGTAAGGGATGGTGAACTTGTCAATTGTGATGTAGACAGGGAGGAAGTATTCAGTAAATATTTCTGTTCTATATTTGGATGATGTATTCACATCTTATCTCACAGTCTTAATACAACACTCTCATGCCATCAATAACTAAGGAGGGTGTGAAACAGCAATTATCAACATTACATATTTCAAACATGGGTGGGTATGTCTACACTAGCCCCCTAGTTCGAACTAGGGAGGCTAATGTAGGCATTCGAAATTGCAAATCAAGCCCAAGATTTAAATATCCCGTGCTTGATTTGCATCTTCCCGGCCGGTCGCCATTTTTGAAATTTACAAGTCCAGACTAACTGCCCGCGTCTACACGCGGCAGGGACCCGGTAGTTCAAAATAAAGCCCTAGTTCGAACTGCCTGTTATTCCTCCTGGAATGAGGTTTAACAGGTAGTTCGAACTAGGGGGCTAGTGTAGACATACCCGTTGGGACTAGATAACTTGCATCCCAGAGTACTGGAAGAATTGGCCGAGTTGTTCGCCAAATCAGGAATATTGATTTTTAAACAAATCCCTCACCTTCTGTTCACGGGGGCTGTGGGGGGGGGGTATGTAGGATTCCCCTAATCCCTAGTGGAGTGGGCAATAGTAATCCCTGGGTCCCTGAGAGACTAGTCTAAGTCTAGACTATTTGAATGCCAGAGGATTGTTCCCCAGGTTAACAGAGGGCATGGTAAACTGGCAGGATGTCCCCATGGGCTATGAGACCAAATTCAGTGCAAGAGCCTCAGAGACAGGCAGTGCACTCAGGGAAAACTAAGATGGGGTGCTGAAATGTGTAGCATCCTGCGGGGGACAGTAATATATAAACTGCTAAGGGGGAGCTCACTCAGCACAGACCCCCCCTCCCCACCCTTAGCTTCATCCCCCCTCCTTAAGGGCAGGCTGAAAATTCATTCCACCCAGACAGGGAGGAGAGACACACCCCTGCTTCTTCCCCTGCCCTGCACACGTGTCCCTGCTCCCCCACCAGGTTGCAATGCAAAGTACGAGGAGGGGAAACTGAGGCACCCATAGAATTCATTAAACATGTCCCCCTTTGGCACAAGAGGCCACTGAGGTGGACAGGATTCAGGACAAGCCAGGCCGTGGTCCTACTCCACATGGCAGCTCTGACGGACCGGACGAGAGAGACTAGGAGCTCTGCGACACAGTGGCTCGGAGTCACCACTTGGCTGGCTGTGTGACTGCAG
The DNA here is from genome assembly GCA_032595735.1 of Pelochelys cantorii. NCBI lineage: Eukaryota > Metazoa > Chordata > Testudines > Trionychidae > Pelochelys > Pelochelys cantorii. The sequence continues at coordinate 8,168,564 of CM064335.1, forward strand.
CAGGGTCAGTGTGGCTGGCGATGACACTGCCTGTGAGGAGAGAGGGGAGCTGGAGTGGGAAGCTCCTGGCCTTGCTTCTCAATCTGTGCAGCAGCCTCATGTCTTAAGGGGGCCCAGCCCTACAAACTGGCCCATCTCACAGATGGAGAAGGCTGTAGCGCTCCCCCATGCATGGCTCATGATTGTGTATCACAGTGGTGCCTGTGAATCCAGCTAAGGTGGGGGCCCTGATGTGCTGGTCCCTGCCTCAGAGAGCAGGCGGTCTCCGTAGACACAGGGCCGGCTCAAGCCATTCCTGCGCCCCGGGCAGCGGGCGCGTGACATATGCGTGGCTCCGCCCCTGGGCACATGGCGCATGCGTGGCCCCGCCCCCTGGCGCGCTGCACACCTTACAGCTGCCATCGGGCACCCCCCCATAGGTTGGCGCCCCGGGCAGCTGCCCGGCTAGCCCCCCTTAATCCGGCCCTGCATAGACACGACAGGCACAGGGCAGAGCGGGTGGATGGATGAGGCATGCAGGGTATCACTGTTTCCTCCCATCTAGCTAAGGACTTCCTGGGCTGGGTTCCAGCTGACTGATAAACCCAATTGTTTTGACAGTTCTGCTTGCAAATGCTGGGTGAGGAAGGTGCATTGGTCCCTGAAGCATGGGCAAGCCTCCAGCCAGGAATCCAGGCCAGGGGATGCACAGAGCAGAGATCATAAGATGAAGCAGGGGTGCTAAGCCCCAGAGGTTCAGCCTCAGGAGGCAGAGATGCTCTGCAGGAAGAATGAGGCCCTTTGGGGATCTGGCACATTGAAGGAGCTCTGCTTAGCAGCCATCCTGATTCGCGGAATCGCTATGTGCAGTTCTGCCTGTTCACGGGTCTCCTGTCCCGGCCTGGGGGTGGCGGGAGCTGCAGGGAACTCACTGCAACAGCCAGGAGCTGCAGTGAGTTTGGCAGCTGTGGAGAACTCACCACAGGAGCCGGGAGCCGTTCCTGCATCCACCATGAATGGCGAAGGTTTCCTGTATTCTGTTGGCCGCCATAACGTCCCATTGCAACAAGCTCCGCAGCACAGTTGTGCAAAGAAGTACTGCCTCTTGTTCTGTGTTACACCCGCAGCCTGTGGCCTTCATCAGGACACCTGTGGTTTTTGTCCTGCGGGAAAGAGTAAATAAAACCCTTGTCTAGACACTTGTGAGTTTATAGGCCTCTATCACAGCCCCCTTTAGTTGCTTCGTTTCTAAGCAGACCAGCCCCAGTCATTTTAGTATCTCTTACAGAAGGAGTTTCCCACCCTCGATTGCCTCTGCTGCTCTTCTCCGAGCCTTTTCCAGTTCACTGCATCCTTTGAGAGATGGGGGGGGGCCAGAACTCGGGGTGTGGACGCGCCAGGGAGTTACACGGAGGCATGATGGCTAATTTCTGGTCTTATTTCCTATTCCCCACCTCATAGCTCCTGGGTGCGGCACACTGAGGGGAGATTCCCATTGAACTAGCCCCAGTAACTCACAAGCTCTCTTGGATCCAGTGAATTCTGTCCCTCTGTGAGGCCGCAGGAGCCCAGGCTGTCAGCGTGTTGCTGCCGCTTTGCTCCCCAATAGATCCCGGAGCAGGGGGCATCGGGGAGGAGGACACAAGCTTGGCGGACCCTGGGCACCATCCCCCCAGAGCAGCGAGCATTCGAGTCAGATGCTGGGCGGGGCATGAGCTCCAGGACTCATCTGAACAGCATCAGCTCCTCCTCTTCTCCCTCCATGCACAGTTCACTCCGCTCTGGCCAAGTGCTTCCCTGCAGTCCTACCTAGTCCCTTCCCTTCCTGCCGAGGGGCTCTCAGGGCAGAGCGGGTCACACCCCACACACACAGCAAACGGAGCAAGCTCAAGATGTGAGCGGAGCAGCCAGCTCCAGTCCTCTACCCCAGGCAGTCCATCCAGCCATCTGCCATCATGCTGGCCCATCTGTCCTGTGTGCAACACAGGCCAAGGCCAGCCGGGTGCATGGCCACAATCACCCTACATCCTTCCCAGCACCCCACACCCTGTCCAAGCTCCCTGCTTCAGCCAGTGGAGAACATCCACTAGATCACACAGGTGCTGGCGATTCTGACCTTGCACCTCTCCACAGGATCAGCACGGCCCCCTCGCCCCACTTTTGGGAGGAACAACAACAACAAAAAGTAACACGTGCTAAAGGGGTTGCCCCCTTTGGGAGGATGTGACACGCCAGCCGTGAGGCGCTGCAGGGCCCCAGGTAGCCTTGTTTCCCAGTTTCTCTCCATGCCGGGTGGGGGAGGGCTGGGCTAGCGCGGAGAGAAGGTTACCTCATAAATTCCAAAAGCTGGCACAAGATGTCCTGCCTTCAGAGAAGGCAGCGAGTGTGAAGTTAAGAGATAAAGAGGGAATTATGCGATAAGGTCTCCTTAATCCCAGTTGCTTCATGCAATTAAAATGAGCTTCACCCGCCTGTAATTGGGTGGAGGCATTCTGCCAGCCACAGTGCGACCACAGGCAGCACACAATCAGCAGAGGAGGGTGCGCGGAATGGAGCAAGGAGACTTATCTCCGCCCCAGAGAAACCAAGGGGGCAGCAGAAGAGCAAACGGGAATTAATGAGACGAGTGCGGAAAGGCTGACACAAAGGATTAGCTCCCTTCCAACTCCACTGGCGCAATCCCCAGCTTTTCTGGGAAGGCTCCCTTGCATTCCACACACCCGAACCACAGCCAGGCCTGTGCAGCCGCCATGCTGGGCCCCAGGGCCAGCACAGAACTCAGGGCCTGCTGACTGCTTGCAAATGGGCTCTGAGAGGGACCCTGCTGCCCTGCCCTGGTCCCACAGCAGTAACAACCTGCACCCTAGATCTACCACTGCCACCCCCTTGGGCCATCAGCACTAGGTGCCAAGCTCCTTGAGCCAACCCCCCCAAACTCCCACTGTGGAGCCATGCTGTTCCCTAATGCTACGTGAAAGCCCAGGGCTGGGACCAGTGTTCCTCGTAAACTGGGCGCTTGTGCAGCTGCTCAGGAGTGATTCCAGTGCCGCCCAGCTGATTAGCAGCGTGCCCACTGCTCGGTTTTGTTTCTGCGGGTGGTGCACATCCACACATGCCTCGTGCATCTAAAAATTCATGCCGCACAGAGGGAAGAGATTAGAGGCAACAGAGTCATTCTCTCACTCGACTCTGCACTGGTTAGGCCTCAGTTGGAGAATTGTGTCCAGTTCTGGGCACCGCATTTCAGGAAAGATGTGGAAAAATTGGAGACAGTCCGGAGAAGAGCCACAAAAATGATTCAAGGTCTAGAAAACATGAGCTATGAGGGAAGACTGAAGGAACTGGGCTTGTTTAGTTTAGAAAAGAGAAGACTGAGCGGGAATGTGATAGCGGTTTTCAGGTATCTAAAAGGGTGTTACAAGGAGGAGGGAGAAAAAAATTGTTCTCCTTGGCCTCTGTTGATAGGCTGAGAAGCAATGGGCTTACATTGCAGCATGGGAGGTTTAGGTTGGACATTAGGAAAAACTTCCTGCCAGGGTGGTTAAACACTGGAATAAATTGAATAGGGAGGTTGTGGAATCTCCATCTCTGGAGATATTTAAGAGCAGGTTAGACAGACCCCTGCAGGGATAATCTAGATGGTGCTCGGTCCTGCTGTGAGGGCAGGGAGCTGGACTTGATGACCTCTCGAGATCCTTTCCAGTCCTAGTGTTCTAGGATTCTATGATTCGCTGGGCTGCATGCCTGTCAGAGCAGAGGGGATACGGTTCCTGCTCAGTAGGTGGGCTTCACTAGTACACAGGGGCTACGTCTAGACTACATCCCTTTTTCGTAAAAGGGATGTAAATTAGACGTATCGCAATTGCTAATGAAGCAGGGATTTAAATCTCCCCCACTTCATTAGCATAAAAATGGCTGCCGCTTTTTTTCCCCCGCACGGAGCTTTGCTGGAAAAAAGCACCAGTCTAGACGCTGATCTTGCGGAAAATAAAGCCTTTTCCGAAAGATCCCTTATCCCTCTCTGAAATAAGGGATCTTTCGGAAAAGGCTTTATTTTCCGCAAGATCAGCATCTAGACTGGCGCTTTTTTCCAGCAAAGCTCCGTGCGGAAAAAAAGCGGCAGCCATTTTTATGCTAATGAAGCGAGGGAGATTTAAATCCCCGCTTCATTAGCAATTGTGATACGTCTAATTTACATCCCTTTTACGAAAAAGGGATGTAGTCTAGACGTAGCCAGGGTGGTTGGTGTGACCTGCAGTCATGGGCTCTGTACCAGAGGTTCCCATGGGTGGCTACCTAGGGAAGGAAGGGGGGTGTAGTCAGGGGACATAGCCAGGAGCGTACTGGCAATCAAAATAGGCCTGGGAAATGGGTTGAGAACAGCCCTCCCCATAACGTCACCCCTGCTTGCCCCTCAAGCCCTGCCCTGTGTCATGTCCGGCACACGGCGGGTCGGGCTCTGCGTGCCGCATACAGCACGGACGCGGAGCCGCTCGGAGTGAGGGGCAACGGCGTGCGGACATGACGGCCCACCGGACCGATAGCCCACCGGGAAATTCCCGGTATCCCGCCGAGCCAGTCTGCCCCTGGACGTAGCGTTGTCCTGAACACCAGAGGTCCCTGAGCATTGTGGAACCACTGAGGGCCAAGATACAGCAGAGGGGCCCCACTAGGCCACGTACCCCCAGGAGCAGCCATTTTCAGGCTTGCTTTTCCATTCACCCCTCCCCAGAGACTCCCCTGCTCTGCCCCAGTGTCTGCTTGGCCCTCTGTCTGAGCAGGAAGCAGGGCCCAGGCAGGATTTATGGTGGGGGTGAAGGACGGGATTCAATGGAGATCTGCACAGTTTTAATACACTTTTTGATAATGAAGTTTAAATAGCCTCATAAAAGGCCCCCCAAAGGCGGGAGAAGCCTGCGGTTTATTAGGGCCATAACTCTCCGGCTGGCATTTCATCAACGTCCTTTTAATCTGCACTTGGTTATTTTATTTCTGGTTAATATTAGTGGCTGTAAATGTTACTAGGGGCAGTCTCCTTCCAGAGACAGGGGTCCGGTGGGGAGACTTCCCCACAGGAAGGGGTTAAGGGGAACAGGAGGCCCAGGGATGAGGACCTGGGAATGGCAGAAGGCTCATGGGCCCAAGCAAAGAAGATGCGGGGCAGGGAGCTTGGGGGCTGCAGGGAAGAGTCCTAGAGCCACGTGGCTGCAGACTGTGGGGCTCATCACAGATGTGGGGGCCCCTTCAGGCCAGACAGAACTGGGGGAGCCAAGCCAGCCAGCCTGAGTGGGCAGGGTACCCGCCGCTGCTGTCCTGCCCCAGCGAGGAGGTTCTCACGGCGGGGCGACAGCAGGATCTGGGAAGGGGTGGAGCTGCTTTAAAACCATTAATCGGCTACCTGCAAAAATAACACACTAAGAGGATTTAGTGGCTCAGAGTCTCTCTCCACAGGGCAAATGCAGAGCTTATTATCCCCCACTAGTCAGAGAGAGAGAGAGAGAGAGAGAGAGTGTCAAATCCAGAGCCTGAAAACCCCCATTCACAGCTCAGCTGACTGCTCTCACTGCTGCCTGGCAGCCCCCCCCCCCCCCCCGCCACTCTAGTCCTGCCCCATGGCTCTGCCGACTGCCCTCGGTCAGTGTCCCTGCAATCCCTGTCCTGCTCCTACAGCTCTGCCAGCCCCCCACAGCTCCCTTTTGCAGGGTATGCACACCCTGTCCCCTTCTGGGGTCATGACACTACAGCAGTTATGGTCACACACCCATCCCTAGGCTAAGGGCAGCATGGTCCAGTGGCTAGAGTCAGCATGGCTGCCCTGAGGAGCAGAACTGTGAGTCTAATGGTCAGAGTAAGGGGGAGTGGAAGCCAAGGTCAGGAGACCTGAGTTCTTGCTGCTCCGCTGGGGCCCAGTCAGCTGCGAGTGTGGGTCCCACCCAGCCAGCGGGATCCTATCGCAGCATGTTGGCCTTCCTTGGGTGGGAAATACAACTCACCACCCCTCCCTGGGCAACCTCCTACCGTGCCTCCTGAAGCCAGGGTCCGTACGTTGCCGGGCTTGCCGAGCCCCTCCGTGTAGCAGCTCCCTGGGATTCTGACGCCATTTGGCTGCCCAAAGACAACAGGTCTCTGATCTGGCATTGGGATCTCTGGTCCCCACAGTCAAGTGCTGAAGCAACTCCAGGCCAGGGGACTCCCCCAAGCACCCTCCCTCATCAGTGGTCAGCCTCGAATGAGCTGGGCTGCTCCCTTTTATACTGAGGCTATAGTTGGAGCATGCCCAGCATGGTCTGAGGGGCGGGACTTCCACTGCCCATAGTGCGGGACTAATCCTTTCTTGCCCTTGAGCAGGTTGTGCACACCCTGTCACACTCCCGCTACCCCCATCCTTGCTCTGGCTGGCCAGAGGATGCTGCTGGCACCCAGACGGCAAAGAGGCTCTGGCGTGAGTCGGCTGTCATGTGAGGCAGAGGAGCATGCTAGGCCATGCATCAGGTAGTGTTCACATGCTGCACTTAGTGAAGACGCAACTTAGGCCAATGGGAGAGCTTCTCCTGTTGGCGTAGGCACTTTGCCTCCCTCAGAGGCCCACCTGTTGCCATAGTACCCCCGGGGTTAGGTCAGAAACACTGGATTTTCCATGACGTAGTTAACCTGACCAAAGTTTGTCAGGCAGACCAGGGCTCAGACCCGGAGGGAAGCGGACCCTCGTCAGACTCCTTGGCTTTGCGTGATCCCTGCATACCAGCGGCTCTCAACCTTTCCAGATGACTGTGCCACCTTTCCCAAGGCTGATTTGCCTTGCATAGCCCAGGTTTCACCTCACTAACAACCTGCTTGCTCACAGAATCAGACATGCAAATACAAATGTGTTGCCATAGAGCAGCACACTCAGAAATGACTGACTCTCTTATTCTTACCCTAGAACCCACTGGAATATAAATAGTGTATAGTACATAGCACAGTATAGACAAGTCACTGTCTCCATGACATTTTAACTTGTACTGACTTTGCTCGTGCTTTTCACATGGCCTGTCGTAAAACCAGGCAAATAGCTAGATGAGCTGCTGTACCCCTCCGCAAGGCCTGTGTACCCCCAAGGGGTGTGTGTACCTCTGATTGTGAACCACGGATGTACCCCCCAGATCTCACCTCCCACAGCGTCTGTCACTGGCCAGGACTCCCCGACCTCTTTGGCCGAAGAGGGAAGGATTAGGCCTGGTCTACGTTAAAACGTGTGGCTGGCTCAGCTGCATCGCTCAGAGGTGTGAAAAATCCACACCCCTGAGCAAGGCAATGAAGCCGAATTAACCCTCCGGTGCAGACAACCCTGGGTTAATGGAAGAATTGTCCCCTCCACCTCGGTACCGCCTCTTAGGAGCTGCATGAACTGCGCCCACAGAGCCTGTCCCATTGATGCAGGCAGTGTCTACTGTGCCTCAGGAGCATTTCCAGGGGAGCCAGGTGTCCTACAGGCCCTGCCTGAAGGTCAGGGGTGGGGTGGTGACGCCTGGATACCTTGGAAAGGAAGAGCCCTGGGACAGGTCTGTTGTTCCTTGCTGAGTCCCTCAGGGCACCAAGAGGCCTGCAGTGAGATAAGGCAGGGCCGAGGATGCTGGGAGGTGGGGCTGGCGCCCGGTTATCTCCCCATGGGGCTCAGGAGACAAGGGAGGTTTTGGTGCTGCCTAATTCATCATTTTGCCTTCTGTTTTCCTGGCTCAAGTTCACGGACCTGGCAAAGTCCCCACCAGCCATCCACCCTGACATGCTGCAGCGCCCACCAGCTCCTTGCGGCCCCCAGGGGTAGAGCTGGGGCGCGTCCCTCGGGCTTTCTTCCACTGCTCAGCCTGAGCCCATGACTGTCCTGCGCTCCCATCTGGCCGGCCCTCACGGTTCCTTTGCCGGCCCTGCAGCAGCAGCTGGATGGGAGAGACCAGCCAGCGCAGTCCCCTGAACGATGGCTCTGGACTTTGGTGCCCCATGGCAGGAGGGAGAGGGAGAACAGAAACACGCCAAAGCCAGGTGACTTACACATAGGGTTGCCAGATGGTTTAACCAAAAATACCGAACACCTTCCCCCCCCCCAAAAAAAAACCACTGGGGAAAAATATTCTGTTGAGGGGGAAAAAAGGGGGGAGACCAAAGCTGTTGAGAAAAAAAAAAAAGGATCCCAAGAGTTGTTAAGCAAAAAAAATAAATAAAATAAAACAGCATTAAAATAGCATGGCTTCCCCTTGCTTCAGTCTTTAGGCTTTTTGCCTGCAGCCATGTTGTTTTCTTGGTTGAGCCAGAAGGGAGCTTCCGTACGGAACCAGGTAAGCAGGGGGGCTGGGGGCGAGGGTCCAGGGGGGGCCCGGGGGCTGGGCCCAGTTGCTGAGTGTGTCATAGGGTTGCCAGGTGTCCCGTATTTTCGCCTCCTGGCAGGGGGGAAAAAATTCAGAAAATACCGGACATTTTAGGTGTCCGGTATTTTCTGAATTTTTTTACTGGACAGGAGGCAAAAATACCGGACTGTCCAGGTCAATACCGGACACCTGGCAACCCAACTTACACATGCGGGTTCCTACGGCAATGCTAGCCGAGCCGCGCACTGATCACAGGCCTGGCAGGACTGGCTAAGCGAGGCTGGATTGGCCCCTACAGCGCGTTTGGCTGTTAACCCTTCCCAGTGCCAAATGCATGCCACGGAGAGCTTCTTGTGGGCACTCACCTGCCCTCTCCCAGCCCTGGCCTGCCTGCCCAGCCTTTGGTGCCTACCAACCTTCCCAGCACTTCCATGTAGCCCCCACCTCCCAACCGAAGCCCTCCTCACTCCTACTAATTTATCCAATGGTCCCCGCACCCAGGCCCCATCAACCTGTCCAGGCCTTGGTGCCCATCCCCTGTTCTCCATCCAGGTGCTCATTGCCAATAGGCATAGGCTGAATGTGAGCCCCTCCCACCTTAGGCCATTGCTTGCCTCTCCCCCAGCCTGTATTAAACAGAGCCCGGGGCGGGGCGGGAGAGAGAAACAGCCATTGCTCTAGGATGGAGCTTTCCCCCACCTGTGGGGTTTGGCCGAGCTAGTGCGGTTGTTGCTCTGTCTGTCTGTAATGCCCCAATGTTTGACCATCACAGCAGCTCAATTCCAAACTTTCAGGGCAAGTTTTAGGACTCAGTAGGCAGAACCCTCATGATTCTGAGCAGGAAACCGGAAGGGGGCAAATGAGGGACACTTGTGCCCCTGGCATGGGAGGAGGTTGCAGGTAGCCCCTAAAAGAGATGGTGTGGGATGCCAGGGGCACAGGGAGGGAGAGAGGGTTGCAAGGAGCTGTCGGTGCGCGCGAGGAATTTGGCCGACAGAACCAACAAAGGGTCTGGCCTGCTGGTGTTATCAATCTCCACCAAGGATTTCCCATCACCGTTGCTCTGTGAGCCTCTCTCCCTTGCCAAACCCTTGGCACACAAACCGTTTTCTCCTCCGGAACATGCCTCTGAGAGCCCCTGTTGAGACTCCACCCATAACACAGTAATAAACACATCCTACAAATCAGACGCTTTTCACCTTTAAAGGATACGGCAAAAGACGTGGGCAAATTTTGCAGTGCAAGAGAAAGATCCAGGGAACAGCGGGCTCCAAATCATGGCTGCGGGGAGAGGAAGGTCTCAGGGCAGCATCGCCAGGGGTGAGGGGGTTGGAGAAGATCCAAGCTGGAGTGACAGTGTGTTTCCCCCACCCCCCCGCAGGGGCAGATGGGGCCAAGACAAGATTTGACACAGATCGCACCCAATCAATAACCTCCCCACCCCAGGGATTGCTGCCAAGTGGCATGGCCCGTCTCTCCGAAGCTGCGCAAATACAAAGGGGAGAACTTGCAGATCCCTAGCACAGGCTGGGCTGTGCCAATAAATGGATGTTGGGGGGGGCTACCTAGGGGACGCTACCATGTCTGGGTTATGTTCCGAGCAGGCCCACTGGGATGTATCCGCGCCCAAGGGCTGGAGATGACTTGTGCCAAGCCAGGGGCTAGGACTGTCCCGTGGACAAACCAGCCTCCTGCCTGGTGCGGTTCCACACGGGGAGGTGTCTCTCAGACTGCCAGCTGCTGGGTTTCACTGCCCTGTTGGCCCCGGGCCACCAGCAGCCAGCTCAGCCTGCCCGTAACGTGGGGCTGTGTGTGAGGAGGTATGAAGCACAGAGGGATGTGGGTGTGGCCGCTCAGGATCTGCTGCATCATGGTGCCCTCACGAGCTCTGGCAGGCTCCGGCCTGGCCTTGGCGGTTGGCTCTGTCCTGCTTAGCAGCTGCCAGGAACTCACCCTGCTGCTGCCATGGGGCTAAATGACGGGGCTTCTTGTCACATGAACTGCAGAGGAGGACGGAATCACATGAACCTCGCAACGGGGGGCCAGACAGCCAGGGCAGGTGGAAACCTGGGGTGCAGGCGGGTGCCTATGGGGGAGGACTGCATGGGGGGAGCCATAGCAGGGCTGGGCAGGCAGCCAGTGGGGACAAAGCAGTGTTGGATCCAGACTTACAAGATCTACCCTACCCTCTGGCGCAGACTCAGGCTGAATGCTCGGCTCCCCCCCACCATCCCAGGGCAGACCAGGTGAACAGATGTTCGCCACAGCTGGGCCAGCTTATCCATGGAGCACCATTCGTTCAGCAAACCCAATGCTCTGGCTCTGTGCAGCCAGCCGTGGGCTGGGGCTGCCGGCGCTGGGCAAGGGGCACCGGGGAAGATGGCAAGCAGGCTGTGCAGTGCTGGGCGTGGGGGGATAGGGGTGCCAACCCTGCGGCTCTGTTGGCAGCGCCTTGCCTGCAGATGGGCCCTGTGGAGAACGCTGAGAGTGGAGGCAGAACTGAACCCTGGGCAGTCCGGGAGAATGGGCAGTGCCCAGGGCTTATTGTCCCGGGGGCAGAGCGGGGAGCCCCGTGTGATCCAGGCACCAGAGAACATGTGACAAATCCGTGCACCCTTCGGGCTTCCTGGGGACCACTCTCCTGTCCCGTGGGAATGGAATTCTGCTGCCCGGCACCAGGCACCCTCTGGAGCTAGGGGTGAGCTGTTGAAAGCCTAGGACGCATCTGGGAAGAACTGATTCTACCCAACAGAGGGCAGCCAGGACAGCTACAGAGACACTCACCTGCCCGCTCGCGCCACGGGGTACAACGTTACACAAGATGCCACTAGACTCTCCCTCTCGCCGACGTGTGACTCACTTTGCAAGCCCCTGCCAGCGCAGCAGGGAGCCTGTCCCCTGCATTACGCTGCAGGGGCTTTGGCCCAGTTACAGACCTGGGACTGCAGCAGCTAGGGAGTGAAGCCAGGCCGAGGGGCTCCGAGCCAGTCCCCCACCCCGTTACTCCAGCTGCAGCTGGCTTCAGGGAACACCCAGACAGCAGCCGGCCTGGAAACCATCCCGCCTGAACGCAGGTTTATTTGCACAGCGATGAAAACATCAGCTCGCATACCGCAGCATGTATACCGGGTCCCTGCCACACCCGCCTGCCCCGCAGCCTTTCCTCACCCGCCCAGGCGAGAGCTGGCTGTGTACACAAACACCCGCTGCTCCCCTCACCCACTGGCTGCCAACTGGCCCTGCCGCCCCAGCACCAGCCCCCCTGGCAGATCAGCTGCTTTCATTTCCCAGCCGAAGGCAGGGAGAGGCTGGGACCGTGGTTGCCGAAGGAGGCCGCCCCAACCGGTCTCCGAGGGACAGACTGAGTCAGGGGTGGGTCATGGTTTCAACAGATCCTCCTTCCCCAAGCACAACCCCAGACCTGCTCTCTCCTGTGTGTCACTCTCCTCACCTCAGAGGCACTGGCGGGAAGCAGCCACTGGCCGCAGCTAGGTGCCTTGGCCCGGAGTCCATCCTCGCAAGCCTAGGCCCCGGCCGGAGCCGACGAAGAGACTCTCTCGGTTCTGTCAGAGTCGTGTCTGCCATCCTCGGCCATTTACAAACCCGTCTGGCCCAGCGTCCTCCATGGACCAGTCTGCATGGCAGAGAGTGCCTGCACCCCAGCTGGGCTTGGCGGGAACAACAAGGCCCAGGCCTAAAGCAAGGACTGGGGCACGCAAAGCACCCATGGGAAAATTTGTGGCAGCGGAAGCCAGGCTCGGACCTCTCCGCCCTCGCTTGCTGGAAGAGCATCGAGTGCCTCTGGGCCTCTCTTGGCAGGAGCCAACTCTGATGCCCACACCAAAGCCCACACACCCTACAGAGGCCAACGCTTAGTTCAGGGGACTGTCCCCGGGCTGGTAGCACATGCCCTCTCCCTACAGAACGAGGCCCCAACACATGCCCTCTCCAACGCTACTGCCAGCTTCCTGAGTCCACCCTAGCTCGGCTTCAGGTCAGGGTCTGGTATGAACCTGTCCCATCTATAGCCCAGAGCCACCCATTCACACCCACCCTGCTGGGCCTCTCCGCTAGGTATGTAAATCCTGTTTAATTGATTAACCGGTTAACCAATTAAAGGGGGGCAGCCCCCTGCCCACGGCGGTCAGGGATCAGCTCCAGCCCCTACTGATTAAGGATGAGGCATCCCGATTAACCGTTTAACCATTCACATCCTTACCCTCTGCAACACTCGGGATGGTTGATCGGCAAACTTCTAGCCACGGGAAGTCATGTTACCTCTGCAGGGAGGGAGGTGCACGGGGACAGTGAGATGGCACGGGGCGGCAAGCCGCAAAAGCTCCAAAGCAGCGAACCACTCCCGTGGACTTGGCAAGCCCCGGAAAAGCAGCGCGGCTGGCCCTGACGCAAACACATGCCTTCCTAGCACTGGCATGCTGTCTGTCCGCCTTCGTGGCGCAACCCGGAAATCTCTGCCACCGATCAGACGATCGACTCATTCTCAAGGCAACGTTTGCGACAGTGCTGTGGATGCCACTGGCGGGAGCGTCTTGGAACGTCCCAGATCCTAATGGAGCAAACTGAGCTAAAGCAGGGGGGCCGGGGGCAAAAGGCCACCGATGGGCCACGCTGAGGGCACGTTCTCAAGGATGCCACCATCATGACGTCCAGAGTCAGTGAGACTGTTGACACTCCCTGGAAAGAGACAAGGAGGCCGGCCCCGAGAAAAGTGCAGAGCAACAGCGAAAGATGTCAGAGCCATGGCACGACACTCCGCAACCTGAACAAGACCGAAGTCCAGGGTGGAAATGGGCAGCCGCCCTCTGGCCCCAGGCGTGCGGGAGGAGAAAGCCCTCGCAGATAGAGCAGGAGACAGGGACACATGAGAACACAGACAAGCAAAGACTGGCCTGCACTTTCTGCTTGTGCATACCCTCCTCCTTCCCATCCCCCACTGTGCTGGGTACAAGCCCCCCCCCACCACCTCCCAGCCCACCTCCTGTTCTGTCTCTCCCTCCGAAAGCCCCATTCCCAGTGGGGATTTGCTGGGATTCGGGCTGCCAGCCTCCCCAGGCAGGGAGGCAGCCAGCGCACACTGGTTTTCTTTTCTTGAAGGGGCTGTTTAATCTTTAATGGCATGACGGGAGCAGCCGATTGTTTAGAGAATAATTCAGGAATGTGAGCGCTTTGCAATGTGGGGCTAGAGAGGGAGGAAGGGGGAGGGGCTGCGATCCTCCCGCAGGAGGTGGGGGGGCAGAGGGAGAGTCTAGCCTGAGCGTAGGGGCTGCTAGTCAGGACTCACGGGCGTCGGGAGAGCCAGGGGGAGGCTCCGATTGAGGGGTGCAGGTTGGGATGAGAGGCACCAGTCACAGCTCTGTGTGTGGGGAGTCCAGGCGTGGGCCAGCAGGGGTTGCAGGTTGAGGGCCCAGGGCAGAGCGCTGTGTGGGGTGAGTTGTTGCTTCACGGGGCCTAGCTTTAGCCATTGCTAGGCAGCTCAAATTTTATGAGCGGTAAAATTCACAGGCCGCCCCCACACAACAATGGCCCAGTTTAAGGGCCCTCAGCCCCTGATGTTTCACACGCTGGATCATTAACTGGTGCAGGGAAAGGAAACCCATTAATGGCAGAAAATGACTCCAGGCTGCAGCCAAGGAGTGAGTGAGCGTAGAGCCGAGATGAAACCCACACAGCTGCGCCGGGGAAAGAGGGTTTTGCTTTGAACTTTCTCCACAGCTTCCAGCTCTGACTCGCACTTTGGGAAACTCTCTGATGGCTGGGATGCCGGGGCCAGGGGCAGGGAGGGCACGAAGCGCTGGCAGGAGAGGCCCTGGTAGCTCCACATGGCCAGCAGACACCAAACTCGTTTTCACACCTCATTACGCATTACACAGGCTGCCTGGAGCGCCCGCTCACATCAGCTGGTGCCTGTTCTGCACGTTTTTTCTAGGCTGTGGTTGGTGGGCACTCCCTGCTGTGGCTTGCACACATGGCATAAGGGACGTAGGGCTGCCAGCCCTCCGGGACTGTCCTGGCGTCTCCGGGGATTAAAGATGAAGGTTTAATGGAAGGTTACAGCAGGCAATGGAACCCGCAGGAATACGTCCAGCCACAACTGCCAACGCTCGTAAAAGTGCAAACGGCTGCGCAGGAGTGCGGGTGTGCAGAAGCCTGTGTCACCCGCACCAATGTATGCCCGGGCACACACCTACACATGCACCACCTGTGCAAATGCATGCACCTGCACTGATCTGTGCAAACTCTTGCAGCAGCATGCACATGTGCAGGAACGTGTATTGTCTGCTTTCAGCGCGTGCGCACACACACACACACACACACACACACACACACACACACGTTCTATGCAGCTTGTGGGGTGGCCGTGAGGGATGTCAAGAGCAGGTATTTGCACGCTCCATCCCCCCCCCCCCCGCCACACACACACCCGCCTGCAGCCGGACGAGGGTTCGTGCTCTGCTCAGCAATGAGCTGTGGGCTGGGGTCTGTCAGGCTCTAATTCCCCATTAATAAAGGAGCAGGTGGAAAAATACCACACAAAGCAGCTCCGCTCCTGCCCCCCCCCCCCAACCACCACCGCCCTGTCCCTGTCTGTGTCACATTCCACAGCAGCTGCGCCCTGGCAGCTCAGGCAGGGACATGCAGAGACATGACAGCTGCCCCCTTCCCTCCAAGAGGCAGGCAGAGACCGGGGCTAGCACAGGGGCTCTACACCCCTGCCCTGGGGCGGGAGGGAGAAGTCCCGTGTGCTGAGAAGCCCCATGAACCAGGCTTTCAATGGGCAGGGGAAGGGCTGACGGGAACTAGGAAGAGGGACACCATCAGACCTTACCCACACGAGAAGGAACTGGGGGCCCCCCGAGTAAGCAGGGAGGCCAGAAGGAGCCTACCAGGGCTCAAGCTGCTTCCCCGCCGGAGATGGAGCCAGGGCACAGTCACAGTCACTAGCCACATGGCTCTCTGCAGCTCCGCTCGCTTACCTCTGCAGAAAGGCATGGGCCAGCCCAGACCCCCAGAAAAGCATGCTGGGAAAAAAATGCTTGTGATCTTGCCTGCAGCCACACTGAAGGTGAGATTTTGCTTAGGGACGTGAAAAAGGCCTCATGGCCAGGCATGGTTTCCACGTAACAGAGAACGTGCCTCCCTTACACCCAAATAGGAATGTCCCCAATTTGCATTCGTTCAACTGGAGTAGCTCACAAAAGTCAAAGCCGTGCAACTTCCCACATAGCTGTGGCCTGTTACAAAGCAGCTCCTAGTCACGCTTTCTCCCTGCTGTTTGAGAGGCAGTGTTACCTAGTGGCTAGAGCATGGGTTAGGCCTCAAAAGAGCTGCGATCTACTCCCCGGTCTGCCCTTGGCGTGCTGGGGTGACTAGACTTTCTGTGTCTCCGTTTCCCCATCTATAACACAGGAGTAAGAATATTTCAGAAAAGTGCTTGGAAATCTGCTGACGGTCGGAGCCAGAGCTGGGTCTCTGGGGCAGGGGTTGCATAGATGTACTGGACTTTAAAAGCAAAGCCAAACTTGAATGCCAGGCAGTGGAGGGGAACACAACAAGCATGACAGGACCAGCAATCAACCGCATAGGGCACGGGCGTTGCAAACTTGCGTGATTCTGCCACAAGCATCGTAATACAAATCAGCTGCTGGAATCCAGAGAACCTCTGCTTTCACTCAACAAATACGTGAGTTTCTGGCCTTTCTGGGTGCCGAGAAAAAGCTTGCAAATATGAAGCAAGCGTGGCCTATCAAATCAGAGGGCAAAGAAAAAGAGCCCATGGCGTATTATTTCAAAACAATCTCAAGCTGTTCTGGGGCCGACCAAGAATGTTGTAATAACAGCCTATAAAGTATTGAGGAGGGGGGTGTATCAGGTGGTAGGGAGCAGGGGGAGGGTGGGTGAAGCACTCTTCCAAAAAAAATCTTCATTGCATTGAATGAGCTGACACTTCTGAAGAGCCGGGATGTATGGCAGAAACTTTCTGGATACGGCGCCCAGATCATAAGGATGCAAATATGGAAGGGGCGTGCAGGGGTCTGCATTTGCAAAAGGGTCATGAGTGCACAGTGTGGCGGGAGATCAAAGCGGCAGCTAAGTCTAATAAAAGGTAATAATGGGTGACTTCAACTTCCTGCCTGTAAACTGGTGAAGTGTCACATGAGGACGGCGTTTAGAGTAACCATTTCTCAACGTCCTGAACAGCCGCTTCTTGGAATAACTTAGTTCTAGAGCGCTCCTGCCGTGAGTTAGGTGATAACCAAAGTTGATTCAAAATAGTAACACTGAATGAGCCACCAAGGCATGGTGACCAGAATTTGAGATGCACATTCTCCAGGGAAGATTCATTGTCTTTGGATTCAGCCCCACGAAAGGGGATTTCCCAAACAGAAGGAAACTAGTCACAAATGAAGAATTTCAGCAAGGAGGGCACGTAAGTGAGCGGAGCAGAGATGCAGCAGGTGCACACACCCCATCCCAAGATAGGAAGCAGGAAGACAAACAAAACACAAAAGCCAGGTGGTTAAATAGCAAAGGACAGGTGGCTATAGGAGACAAACTGACATCCTTCAAAAAATGGAATTCCAGTCAAAGGGAGCCCCAGAGGAAGGAGCATAAACTTTGGCAGGTTCAATTGTAATAAGGAATTTGAAGAGAATAATTTCTTTTTAAGTTAGATGAGAAGTAGGAAGTTGGTGAGAGAATTACTGGGTTCATGGGACCACCAGGGAGCAAAGGCAACAATTAAAGAGGATAAGGATATTGCAGGAAAATCCCCCAACTTTTTTTGTCCATCAGTCTCCACTAGAGCGGAAGTTGGGGAGATACCCGTTCTTCTCAGTGTAAAGGAGAAAGAACTGTCAGCAGCTGAGGTGCTTCAGTAAACTAACAAAAAGAAATAGCAACAGGCCTCTGGAGCCAGATGGTACCTCCAAGAGACCAGAAGGCGCTTCCAAAGCAAGTGGCTGAGTTTTAGCAACAATAGGCTGTCACTCATTAAACTCAGCTGCTAGGCTGGACAACTGCAAGGCAGCACATGTGTGTGTCTTTTGAAAAGGCACTCAAGGTCATCCTGAGCATGTCAGACTTCAGTGCCAGGTAAACTAGTTGAAAGGTTAATTAAAACAGAGAATTAACAGACAATGAATGATCATGATGAACAAACCAGGCTTCTGTAAAGGAAAACCATACCTCTCTAATCTGCTAGGAGTCTCTGAAACTGGTCAGTAAAATAGCCAAAGCAGAGCTGCTTGATCGAATGCACCTGGGCTTTCAGGAAATCTTTGAGGCGTCCCTTACAAGCGGTTGTTAAACAAATGAAATGGCCATGCAGTGAGAGGCAAAGTAGGGTCAGGGGTTAGAAACTGGTTAGGACAGGGGCGGGCAGTAAGCAGCCTTTGGGTCGGAGGTGGTTCACTGGAGTTAGCTCCTGGTGGGCCACCAGATGCTTTATTACCGGAGCCTCTGCAGCTTCTGTTGGCCGCGGTTCACTGTTCCCAGCCGGAAGCCTGCGCCGCTTCCCATAGCCATTGGGAGCTGCGTGCAGCTGGACCTGCAGACACTCAGGGAAATAAAGTGTCTGGCAGCCCACCAGGGCTAAACCTGGCAAACCAGGTCTGGCCCACGGGCGGCTTATTGCCTGCCCCCGAGCTAGGATGTAGGAAGCGAAGAATAAAAGATCCCTTTGCCACATGGCCCAAGGTTAATAATGGAGCAGAACGTGCTGCTTACTGTCAAATCGGTCTGGGAGCCAGAAAACGGATGAGCAGGGAAGCGGTAAAATATGTGGAGGATATAAAAGTCTTGTCTGCTCTAGAAAAAAGTTTGCCAGTAGAGCCGTACTGGAATAGCTAGCCCAGCCCTAACCCTAAGAGAGATGGAGCAAACAAATGCTTCCCCCTAGCTGCCTTCTGCTCCCACCCCTCTTCCTTGAAGAGGTATCGCAGTGAGGAAGCGCTGGATTAAAAGGCCCCAATTCATGGGTTTCTCAGTTTTGCCTGCCTTTGATAATCAAAAGCTGGATTTTTCCTCTTGGGCCCGTCCCATTTCAGATTTCCCCTGAAACAATGCAGACAGGCAGCCGGATGATTAATGCGGGTACGTTTGCACTGAACCTTCCACGCTAGCTGAACGCTGCCAAAGAAGATCTCAGCTTGGAAACATTTTGGGGCAGAGCCATGTTCTCTATGGATCGTGTCTTCCAAGGGCTGAGCCTCTGAGTACCCCCAGCCGTGGGGAAAGCACATTTTCCTTGCTTGTTTCTGCAGCCTTTCCAGAGCGGGCTCCCATGTTCCTCTGCAGCATACAGCAGGGACTTATGAGCACCCAGTTAGCTCACTCCCATTCCTCCTGGCTATTCGCCCTCTAACAGATGATCCTGGTTAACTCCTGGAGTCCCAGGTCCTTCTGCTCTGAAACACTGCAGGTGTGCTGGCTACGCCACGCAGCAAGTAATGCTCTCTCAACTGCGCTTTCGTACTTGGTGTTTTAGATGCTGCTTGTAATTATTAGAACTGGTAAATAAAGGCCTGTCGAAGTTTGTTACTACCTTGCTTGCATGATACAACAGCAGTCAGGAATCTTTCTGAGCCAGGTTTGAATGCTCCTTGCCAGGTCGGAACAGGTCAAGTCTGGGAACTGTCCTTTCTTCTTCCAGAGCAGGGAACATGTGTTGGAAATACCTTGACTCCGCCCTGCAGAGCCCTGCAAGCACAATCACAGGGCCAGAAACAGACCCCAATCCACGGCCAGGCCACATCCGACACACCTCCCCTTTCAGGGCATGCACCCTGCCAGTGCAGCCCACTCCCTCCCTCCAGGGACAGCTTTCCTCCTCAGACTTTCCCATCTGTGTGTGGAATAAATATTTATGTGCACCAAAGCACGTGCAAATGTGCACCATCACTAAAAACAAAACACCCAGCTGTGGGCGCTCTGTTAATCAGCTGGGCGGCATCTGTTTTTTTTTTTTCCTGAGAGGCTGCACAAGTGCCCAGCTTGCAGGAAACATTGCCCCAGAGTGTCTCCTAGCTGCCCTCCTACAGCCACCCCCAGCCCGCAGGCACAGGGGGAGCCCAGAGAAATCCAGCAGCAGCATTTCCTGCCACAGGCAGCTGTCACCCCACGGCTGCAGGAAAAGCACATTCCTCCTGCCCCGCACTGTCTCCCCCCGCCCCTGCGCCATGCTGTGCATGGACTCCAAGCCCATTTCAGCTTGAAGACCCATTTCCTTCAGGCCCAGGGACTGGTAATGGCACCACTGTGTCCTGTGGGGCCCACCAGACATCCCCCTCCGCAACCCCCATTGGCCCTGCTCTTAGGGGCTTTAGCAGCTCATTAAGAACCAGGCAGCATTGGGAGCTGGAGCCAAAGGTGCACATGGCAAAGGTCAGCCCTCCCAGCCCCACGGGCACGCAAGCCGGATACCTCCCCTCCCCCAGTTGTTATTGAGCCACAGAGACTTTTACAGGGGGAAAACTCCATGGGAAAAAGCTGAGCCGGGGCCTGTGTGTTGTCAGTGTGGGAACAGGCTTCCACCGTCCCCATAAATAATCCTAACAGGAACCAGGAGGCGCGAGCTGGGGCCAGGGGCCATCCCGCAGCCTGGGAGACAGGCAAGACGCTCTCCCCTTCCATCGCCACAGGGGAAGCCCAGACCCCAGAGCCGTGCAGGTGTCACTGGGACTTCTAGGCCTAGCCTCCGCCTGTGGACCTGTCTCGTCCAGCCAGCCTGATCCCCAGCCTGGCCCGGCCCTCCCGAGCGGGGCTCCGAACTGCTGCCTGGCGGCATTCATGGCCTAGCAGTTCCCTGTGAAGCAGCAACTCCTGGGCACGTGGCCAGGGCCTGAGGAAATCAGGGAGGGTTGTGGGGCTGGGCCGAGAGGGTTTCAGTGAGAATGGGGCCTGTTCTGCAGCTCGCTCCCCACTGCTCCATGAACCCCATTTAGGCCCCCTGCCCTCACATCCCCCCGTTCCCTGCTTCGTGCACACGGATGTTCTGGGCCGGGCCCACCCTTCCTCGGTTCGGCTCGTCTCCTGGGGGGGGTAGCGAGGCTGAAGGCTGATTCTTTCCAGCTGTATAGGCCCAGGCAGCTGACATGGTTTCTGAGCTACGCTGCCAAGTCACAGGAGTGTCAGCCAAGAGTTAGCAGCCAGAGCGCTGGGAAGCCAACAGCCTCGGCCAATTAATCCCAACTCTTCCTTCTCTTGTCAGGGGCGGGAGCAAGGGAGAGGCGCTAATAGTCCCAGCCGAACTCCCAGCCCCCAGGCACTGCGCTTTGCCTGGGCTTGGGGGTGGGAATTAGGAGGGCTCGGTCTCCCCATCCCAGCCAGAGAAGAGGGACTTACTCTCGGCTCTGGGGTGCATTGTGGGGGGGACACAGGGCAGGCATGAAAGGGGACTGGCAGGGGCGTCTCCCTGCTGCCCTACCCCTCGCCCCCAGGGACGAGCTCTGTGCCGATCACAACACACCGCGACCCAGAGACCAGCAGGCTGACGGTCTGGCCCAGGAGGACAGAGGCCATAGGATGAAAGTCTCTGCCCTGTGGAGGGTGGGAGCTCATTGTGGGGGGAAGGGGAGATCCTAGGTGTGGCCAGTGTAAGCCACGACCGACCAATCACGTGGAACAGCTTTTCTCGCACCCGTGCCTAGTGGGGCGCGGAGCAGGGTGGTTGGGCAAGGATCCCATAGTGGCCCAGTAGCCACAGCCCAGCCAAGGAGCCTGGGGCTTCTATGGAGCTGGCAGAGCACAGCAGGGTACATCAGCGCACAGGAGGGCTGTGCTCCACCGGCAGCCTGGTGCCATGGGGGCAGCGAGACACAAACACCCTCCCCGTGAACGAGGTGGGAACAGCCTCAGAGACAGGGCAGGTGGCTACTTTACCCAGCTGGGACTCTCCCCCAACCTGGGAAGGAGGCATCTCTGGTTCCAGAAAAACAGGCTTTGTGCTGGGCAGAAGCCAGCAGGAGCCTGGTGCTGAGAACAATGGCCCACAGCCCTGAGAGGGAACAGGTCGCAGGTCTGTTGGAGGGGGGATATTCTGGGCAGGGGGCAGCCCTGCCCGCCCATCTGAGATCCCAGCAGACTGCAAACCCTGGGGTGTCCGCTCCACCCCCTGCCCTGGCAAAAGCCTTTTGCAACAGCAAGACAGGGGCTCCCTGCCCTGCTCAGCAGCCACTCTCTGGACCAGAGGGGGCTGCATTGCAGTGCTGGGCCAGCACTTCCCATACTGTTAGGCTGATCAAGCCTCATAACACCACAAGATCTTTCCTCCTTCCCCATCAGCAAGGCAGGTCCAATCAGCTCCACCCACCCAGCCTTTGAACTTCCCTGGCTGGCTCCAGTCCCAGGTACCTGCTAGGGCGGACGCTGTGCTTGGGAGTAAACTGCACGCAGCAGCAGGGAGGGGAAATTAAGGGAAACCCTGGGCGACTTCTCCAGGCCCCATTCTGGGACACCACTAAGTAGGCTCTGGCCCCGCAGCCAGCAGGGGAGGCTCCACCAGCCCCTCTGCTCCCCACAAGTGCAGGTGGAATCCCCTTCCCCTGCTGGGGTGTGGGGCAGGAGACTGCTTTAGGCTCCTCCCTCCGGTTTGTTTGGAGACAGAGGCGCTGCTCCCACCCCTGCCTGAACTTTCCAGCAGCTCCAGGCTCTCTCCAGCCCCAGGAACAATCGGCGCCTTTGTCTCCCCCTTAATCTCCTGGTTAGGAATTAAAAGAGGGAGAAAAGCAGCAGCACAAAAGGCCCCTTTGCAGGGGCTGTGGGGAGAGCAGAAAGAGGGCTCTGCTGCCCAGATTGCATGGCCACTGGGGCCTCGCTCTCCTCCCCAGGAGACCGGCACACAGTTACCAGCCCCCCTTCCCCGTTTCCTGCTCCTCTGCACAGCAAGAGCCAGCCCCTCCCTGGCACACCCTGTCTGCACAGTGTCCCACCACCTTGTGGCCTGGTGTGCCCTGGGCCTGGCCCCTTCCCCTCTCCCCGACCTGGGGAGCAAGGGAAGGAACATCCCTCCAGGCAGGAGCCAAGGGGCCGGGACTGGGGGGATGAACTGGCTGAGACAGCAGAACATTGAGCCAAGACTGGAAGTCAACACACCAGAGGGTCCGCCTCAGTGGCCACCTCTCCCACGCTGGCCTGCCCAGACAGAAGGGTGGGCCACGGGGTCCCACGCAAAGAACCTGCTTCTGGAGATGGCTGGGCTCCACTGAGAGGAACCAGACCCAGCGCAGCCCTCGGTCAACACTTTTCCTTGGAGAGTTGTGGGAAGCGGCAGATGGGTGCTGGTTGAGGGCAGGCCAGTATCCAGGTGAAAGGCACTGGGGCAGATGGGTCCAGTGCTGAGGGACCTCCCAGCCCCCTGGGGTGGGAGCGAGGGGGGCCATGCCAGCTACCCACCCGGGGTACAATTGGAAAAGGACTTGGGCTTTGCTGCTTTAAACCTCTGCTTCTACCTCCCACCCAACCTAGGTCACCCTGGGCAGGGGGGAAAGGGAGGAAGAGTCCAGCTCATCTGTTACTATGGCAGCAAAAGACAGCCTGGATTTTACTTCCCCAGACCCCTGTTCCTCCTCATTTACAAAGCTGCAACCCAGGGGCCCCTGCAGCAACAGCAGGGGTTGTACTTAAACCACCTAAGGTTACTGAGTGCAAGGGGGGGCAGCTCTGGACTAACCCTCAGGCAGCTCCTCCAAGCACCAGAACAGGCTGTACCAGAACCCAAAGCCCTGCCGAATCAAGCAGCCTCTGCCCGGGAGTGCAGAGAAGAGGGGGACCTTGCCCCGGGGCCTGATCCCCCTGACACAGGACTGGGAGCCACATCCCAGGGTGGGGGGGGGGGGGGGACAGCCCGGCTGTACCTCTTCCCCTAACTACAGTTTCTCACTGCCTGTACTGAAAGCGCTCCCAGCATTGCTGAGGCGTTTATCGACAGCCCCTCAGCCAGCAGCAAGCCTCAGCTTAGGTGGTATCAGGGACAGCCGCGGCAGAGGCAGCATGAGGGAGACGGGGCAGCCGGTGTTCGAGAAGGGCTGGCAAACAGCGGCTGCTGGAGCACTGGAGCTGGCTGGAGGTTAGTGAACCACTGAGAGGAGCCCACTAAGAAGCAGCAGGTCTCTCCTAGAGACTCCCTTTTTAAGATCCACCAGCCCTCAGGATGGTCAGGGCTCCTTGCTCCTCCCTTTGCCTTAGGCTCTGGTGGGAAGCAAGACGCTGGCTGAAATGGAGGCAGCACACCAGGGACAGTGAACAGCAAGCTGCTAGCAAGGAAGGGCGCCCAAGCAAGACCACAGCCCCTTGGAAAGCAGCCTCATGTGGAACCCCCTCCAAGCCCGGGCCAACAAAACACACACAAACTCAGGAGCTCCATAGATTTCTTAAATAATTTAATTGAAAAAAGTATTTCTTTAAAAAATATTTCTACAAATGCACGATTGCATCATTTGTTTCTTTTTTTTTTTTTTCCTTTTTCACCATTAAATACATCTCAATATATAAAAAAAGGTGGCAGGTACAGTACAGGAGAACCAGCTGGGGGACATGGGGGTGGGGGAGACCACCGCCTGGAGAGACCTCCGAGCGTCACCGGGTGCAAACCAAGCTGTGCTGAAAAGGATCGGCCAGGGGCTGGTGGGGACACTAAGCTCCGGTTCAATAATGCTGCAGTTCTACAGGCGCGAGTGACTCCCCCAGGACTGCCACCAATCACACCGCTTCAGGGAGGTACCGGGGTAGGGAGTCACAGAGGCAGTCCCATTAGCTAGGGCTCTCCTGAAGCGTGAGAACTGGAGTGATGCTACCAGCCAGGCTGTCTGACAGAGGAATGTGGGCAAACCAAGACAGCAAAGAGGGTTGTGAGGTTGGTCACTTTTAGAGCCAGGGGCAAGTAATTTCTGCAGAGATCACGAAAGGGAGCAAGCGGAGCTACAGTGTGGCCTCAGACTCAGAGTGGGCCAAGGACCGGCAGGAGAGGAGAATGCACTGTTTGTTCTGTAAACGAATCTGAACTACAGCCCAGGCCAGGCTGGCAGGATGCACTGCCAGACCCACTGCAAGCGCCAGTGTGGGAGGATGAGGCCAAGATGCCCATCTGCAGCAACCCGAAGAAGTGGGGGCGAGGGGGCTGTGCAGACGTGGTGTGAGAGGAGACTGTACGAGGGGCTGATTGACACAGCAGCGCGAGGAGCAGCGACAGCGACAAGTTGTCCTACTGTCACCAGCCGTCAGGGCTATGGACTGAACATGTGCTCTGCAGGGAACAGAGCCGCACAAGGCTGCCCAGAAAAGAAAGCTGAGGATGAGAGGCAGGGGCTAGAGAAGACCTGAAGTGGCCCAAGAGAGCCCACTCCTCCTTACAGGAAGCGGCTGGCTGGGAAGAGCCCTGGGGCTGCAAAGAGCTGTGCCGAAATGCCAGGAAGTGCAGCCGGAGACAGAGCCAAGGGGCTGGAGACCAGCAGGAGCAAGAGAACAACATGGGTGGGAGCAACGGCCTCTCTGCGGAAAGAGGGCCCGGAACAATCGTCTGGGCCAGGCACTAGTCAAACTAGTTAGCTGGGGCGCCTGTGGGACATGGGAGACAGTGCAGGGCCCCCCACACGGGAAGGGGGAACCACTGAAGGTGGGATAAGGGACATCATGAAACAGGATCTCCAGCTCTCATCTCTTTTGATGCCTCTTCCCCTCCCTGCTATTTGCTATTGCTTCTCTCTTCTAGGGGAGCGGCAGGGGTGTGCGTGGAGGGGTGGGGGGGGTGGGGAGGAGGAACACAGCTGTGCAGCAGGCGTTCACCTCCTCAAGTATGCTCCGCTCTTCCCCGGGCTGCATGTTTGCCATCACCGGTTGGACACAGCCCTGCGTGGCCGGAGAACAGAGCTTGCTTTTTGCCCCCGTGGCAGCGCAGGTGCCCGGGGTGGTGTGCTAGGAGAGATCCCAGGCTCCTGGCTAGCTGCCCAGATACCAGGCTGTTCGCGTCCCTCTCCAGGGGATGGGACTTCACATGGATCAACAGTTTCCATCGCCATTCACCCTGGAGTGGGAGGCCGCCCCCAGCTAACGCAGTGCCTGAGCCACTGGCAGGAGTTTCTGGGAACTCCAAGGACGGTTGCGTTCCCAGCAGCGGGAAGGGGCAAGCCGCCCCGGCCTGAGCGAGTTGCAGGGAAAGAGGCCAATCGACGCCACCGCCTGCTTTAGCGGCCGGAGGAGCCCGTGCGGAGCACGAAGAGGAAAGGGACAAAAAGAGGCAAGATGCCTTTGTCAGGAGCAAACCGGGCCACAATGGAGCCCGGTTCCTTCCCCTGGCAGGCGAAGACTCTAATTGGACAGAGCCTGGGATGGCGCCGGGGGAGAGCCCAACACACATGGCGCATTTCACGCCATTTTGGAAAGGATCCATTTACCGGGCTCCACACCATGTGCTGACAGCTGCTGCTGGGAAGCCTGTTGCTAGGCAACGCTGGGCGGCTCCATGCACTGCCTCGGCAGCAGCCCCATTGCGCTGGACAAGGCCCTGCTCGGGGCCAGGCTGTGAAATGGGGAAGAGATCTCCTTTCACAGCTGGGCCCCTGGGTCTGGCGAGGGCACGCGCCAGCCTCCGCCGCCATTCCAGAGCCCGGGCAAAGGGGCTTTGGAAGGAGTTACGCAGCAGAATTAACTCGCCATTTGTTCCAAGCCGCACGGTGTAACCGGACGCAAGTCAGCTGCCTGGCGCGGAGCAGATGGCACTGCACCAGAGAAAGGGAATGGAACCAGCACAGAAATGCAACTACCTTTCCCACCCCTCCCAAGGAGCAGCACAGCATGACCACGCTGGGAGGGCTGAGAGGCAAAGCCTCGAAGGAAACTCAGCAAGGAGTCCTGTGGCACCTTAAAGATGACACATTTATCCGGGCAGAAGCTTTCGTGGGCTGCAGCTCACTTCATGCATCTGACGAAGTGCATTCCCGCCCACGAAAACATATGTCCGGTTACAGTGTTTCTCAACCAGCGGTACGAGTACCCTTAGGGGTACGCGAGAGAAGTCTGGAGGGGGTGGGGGGGGCGGGACGTCAACACAACTGAAATGTGGAGAAAACTGTATGTGTGTGTTAAGTGTTACAGCGCTTTATTATTGGTGTACTTTTAACACCCAAAAATTTCATCGCCCGCCCGGCTTTATGATTAAGTTGTTTAAACAAACGCATTGCAATGGTAGAGAAAAAAAAAAAAAAACAGTGGGTGTCTGCAAACTGTAGGTACTGGGGGTACTTTTTTTGAAAAAAGGGGGTACTTTATAAAAAAAAGGTTGAGAAATGTGTTAGTCTTCAAGGTGCCACAGGATTTGCCGTTTTTGCTGAAAGAGACTAACACGGCTCCCCTCAAACTCAGCTGATCACGACGGGAAGGCTCCCAAACACTCAGACGGACTGAACGAAAGGACTGCCTGCCCCGCGGGAGCGAAGGAACAGGCAAAAAAACAAACCCTGGAACACAACACCGTGCATTATGACTCAGACAAAACCAAGACAGCCATGACACGGTGGCACGTGCTGGTGACTCCGTGGGAGAAATGGCAATATGGAACGGTCCGGTTGAGCTGTATGACAGACTGTCACACACAAGAAGAGCGAGGAGATCGTCCAAGCCCAGCTGTTGGACGCAGGGCAATTCAGCCTTTTGTGCAGTTCTGGATAAACTGGAGCAATGCCTGATTAACGTTTGGGGAGTGTCAAGGAGATTACCCTGCATTGTACAGGTTGGACAAGATGACACTGGTCCCTTCTGGCCTGGATCTCTAGGAAGCTAGACTGAGGAAGAGCTGAGAGCACAGGAAGGAGGTTCACACTGGTGGAAGGAAAACCATCCACAGATGCATCAAGGGATGCTAGAGAGGAGCAAGCCCACCAGGGTCCAGAGACCCATCAGGCAGAAAGAAGCTTGAACTGCAGCAAGAAAAAAAACCCGGTTTCCATCAAACCTTAGGGGGATGCCACCCCTGGAGCTTTCAAAGGCCATGGGGGGGGGGGGCCACGCACTCCTCTTGCAAGCATGGCACAGGGGTTGAGAAGTTACCAATGCCACAAGGGAGCTAGCACAGAGGCCCAGCAGACACCCCTCCTCCCGCCCCAGAATGAACGTCAGCCCATGCCTAAGTGGCCAGCGCTGTCCATGGAGGGGTATAAAGACAGGGCTCCCCATGAAGGGCAGGGAAAACCCCTGTAGAGCCATCCAACCCCAAGACTTCCATGGTTTGGGCAGAGGTAGCTGGCTCTGGCTCGGCCTGCTGGGTAAAGGCATTTGCCTTGAACAGCTTTCTCTCCCTCTGGTTGACGTCACTGTGCATCTCCAGCAGCCATCTTGGGCAGCTGTCCTGCGCAGGAGGTGGCCAGGCGGGGCAGATTACAATTTGTATCATGTCATCCTTTTGACTGAGAACATCCAGGTTTATTCTGAAACTTGTTCTGACTTCTCCATTGAAATTCTCACAGCTGGGTGAAACATTGGAGGTGGGTGGGATGGAACGGGGGGGGGGGAGGGGGAGGGACGACAACATCACCTGTCAAAATACAGGGAGCAAATACCCTAAAACCAAATGCCAATGAGTTCTCAAGCAGCATGTTCCTTACTTTGCCTATCTAAGTGGCCAGCGCTGCCCATGGAAATACTCCTTCCAGTGGCTGCGTGTGCACGGTGAAATCGACGTTCACTAACATTTGCCAATAAAAATCGAATCCTTTCAAGCCTAGAGGTGGTGGAGGATCAGGCATGAATATTATAGCTGACTCACGGGTGTAGCTGGTTGCTAACACTCCACCCAAGTTGTCCCCTCATTCTGCGGGGCTTAATAGTCCCAAGGGAATGCTGGAGGACTGAAGATCCCCAGCAGTGGGCGAAAGAGGGAAGACTGTTTCACAGCTGGGGAGGGGGGAGGCACAGGGGATCTGTCTAGCTAGAAGGGCTATTGGCAAGAGCGGCCAACAGACAGGACAGAATGGGGCCTGGCCCAGCAGCCAGGAAAGTCAGACTAGCCCAGCCAGCCTGGGCGGTTTCTCTGCAAGCTTAGGGTTGGGCCCAGACAGAGCTCTGGCACTGGAATGGAGCTCTGCTCCCCGTCTGCTGGCTGCACCCCGCTCAGCTGGTTGTGTCTGGCTTTGGCTCTAGGATTGTTTTGCACAGTTCGGATCAGAAACCAGCATCGGATACTGCACTAAGCGTAGCACTTTGTGACCAAGCCTGAGATGCTCCAAACCCCAAGCTCCACTCCCTGCTACCTCCAGGCGGAGTCACCCTGCTCCCAACAAAGCCAGGGAGCAATGCCCCTCTCCTTCAGCCTCTGCAGCTTGCCCTTGGGTAAGGCTCCCTGGTAAGCATTACAGGGGAAGGGCAGGGTTGACGCTGGTGGGTTGGTGGCCACAGCTGAGGAAGTGGCCAAGACCCTGTATGACCAACATGGCATTGGGGAAGGGGGTTATACAAGTGAAGGCAGCCCTTCTGCCAGCTCCCTGTGATATTTACAGCCAGGGGATGGTGCACAGGGCTGGGGGGGAAGGGAAGGACCATGCCCTGTGCTCCAGGAGAGGGAGAGCACTATCCCGGTACAAAGGAAGGAATGGGCTCACGCCCCGCGCCTCTCGGGTTCTGTACAGCGGCAGACACTAAGCGAGCGAAGGAAACTCAAGTAAAATTCTTATTGCCTTTATTCTGCCTGTGCCCTCCCCCAGCCCCGCCGGCCAGCACACACGCACACACATGCACGCACACACGCTCGCGGCGCTGGGACCCCCCCGCTCCCCTCTCTCGGGAAGAGCCGAGCGGCCGGGAAGAGTCAAAGAAGCAGAAGCGAGAGTCTTTTGGCAGCAATCACAGCGTGTGTCAGGAGAGGCTCTGCAGAGACGGCTCTGCTCTGACAAGACCTGCTCCTTCTGCATAAAACATGAGACTGGGGAGAGGCCGGGCTCTCCAGTCAGCTCGGCCTGGCCTCCCCAACACCTCTCCGAGCTCTGGCTGAGCAGGAGCAAGGCTGCCGTTGCTCCCCGGGTCCCTGTGCAAACTCGCGCTGATGGCCTTTCTCCACAGTCCAGATTCGGCCATAAAACAAAGAGGGACGAGAGATCTGGAGTTGGCGTGCCCAACTCCCTGCATAGTAATCTCATTGGGTTCAGGTTCCGGCGTGCAGAGCCAAACGGACCGATCCCCTCCCTTCCAACAGATTCCAGTGCAGATCCCTGCAGGAGGGCAGCAGGGGGGACGTGATTGTCTGGGGCTGCACAGGCGGCGGCCAGCCCGGACTCCGTTCCATGCCCTCTACGGTATATGCTTGTATCCCCACAGCCCCCTCCTCCCTCACTAGGGCGAGGGCTCGGGAAGGTGCCAGTAACCGCCGCAGTGTCTCCAAAAGGATCTTCCGGCCGCAGAGCAGGAGGAGAATGTTTGTGACTTCGGCGTTAAGGAAATCCAAGAAGTAGAACAACTCCTGCACCAACGGCGCGGTGAGCAGCGGCGACGGGACAGGAAGAGGGGGTGAAGTCTTCATCCAATAAACTGTCTTCAATATGAAGACGGCATCGCCGGCTGTGCTCCAAAACGCAAAACCCACGGCTGGTCTCCCTCTCGGCTCAAGTGCCTTGGATTCAGGGAGCGCGTCCCATCCTGCGTGACCGTCCAGGGGCCGAGAAGCTCCACGCAAAGGGGAAAAACAGGAAGCCGGGCTGCACCGCAAACTAGAATCTTATTGACAGATTCCCTCCGTCCATTCCAGTCCCAGAGTTCCCTGTGGTCAAACCTGAACCGGGAGGGTCTGGTTCATTTGCAGTCTCATGTCCTGAATACTGCTCAGGATCTTCTTCTGATGTCCTGCGAGCGTTACCCCTATCCTGAGCAGGTCTCTGAAAGGACAAGAGAGGCCAGCACTTGTAACAAGTCTCCAGACTCCTTCGAGAACCCTGTGCTAGGGCAGCCGTGGCCGATCCATAGCTCGTGAGCCGCATGCGGCTCTTCCCCCCACCAGGGTGCGGCTCACAAAGCCCCCCCCGTGGCTCGTAAAGCTGCCCCCGCACCTCCAAAAATGGCCCTACTCCTGGTTCCCTGTGTTGACCTGGGCAGGGGAAATGTCCCGGACGACCATTAAAAAAGGAGAATTAAAGATGGTGTCTGCCAGCGGGAGCCTGATGTGGCCAAAGAGCCTCTAAACACGTTTTCTTAAAAAGAGGCAGAGCTTTTTTTTTTTGCTTGCTCAAACACGACCAGGGGCTCCTTTTAAAGGGGTAAGAGTGGCAGAAAGGGGCAATTTTTTTTTTTGCTTGACAACTTTGCCCTGGCTCTTCGTGCTGCATCCACTGATATCTTGGCTCTTTGCCCAGAACGGGTTGGCCACCCCTGTGCTAGGGCATTTCTGCTCCGGCATTAACCACTCGCTGGTGGAGCAGACCGATTCCCCAGCTGTGTTAAGAGGCCCAGGAAAATCCTTTAATGCCACAGCCTCCGGGCCAGACACAACAACCATCTCATCAGGGCCTCCACCCACCCCGACTTTGTTCAAATCCTCTCCACCCCCAGCCAGGCACTTATCTGCGCCTGCTTCTCCTAGCCACTCAGGTACAGCTGCACTGCATTGAGTCTCAGAGCTCAGGCCCACTGGCTCCGGCTCGCAGGGCTCAAATGAACCACACACACAGTGGGCCGAAGCCAGGAGTGCCGGCTCTGACCTGGCCGAAGAAGCTGTAAGAGTGCTGTCTGCTGCTCACAGAGCTCCCAGCCCACCAGGGAAAGCTGCCCGGTTCATTGGGCAGGAGACGTTTGCCATCTGAGCTGCCGGCCACTTGGCCTCCCCGCAGCGCCCTCTGACCCGGCCCTGCTCTCAGCCCCTCTGCCCCCCACTTACTCTGCCGTCATCTGCGCCACCAGGTCGAAGGATGCAAACCCCGCGTTGACGAAGCTCTCCTTGTACCGTCCCATTTTGATGGCGTCGAGCCAGTCGCCCACGGTGGTGAAGGTGGTGTAATCCGGCACGGTGCGGTCCAGGAGCGGCTGCGACACACTATGAGGACAAGAGAGCCCAGAGGTAACACGGGGGCATGGGGTAGGTACAGGCGTCTGCCCGGCACAGGCGGATCATGGGCCTCTCCCCATGGTGTCTCCAACTGGATTCCTTAGGTTTCCCACCTCCAGCCCCCTAGGGCAGGGGTGTGGAACTTAAGGCCAGGGGGTGGATGCCCCGGCTTGCCTGGATCCAGCCCTGAAGGCTCCCTCGCCGCATTGGGGAGCCCGTGCTGGCACTCCAGTCCCCTCCCAGAATCTACTAGGCTAGGCCGCCTGAGGCTCTGGTGTACAAGGGGAATGTGGGGAGCATCTTTCTCCTTCTCAGTCGGGAGCCACATGAGCAAGGGGTTGGTTTGGTTGGCATTTTTGCTTCTCCCTCATTTGCAGGCCCCCCCGCTGAACTCTGGGAGGGCAAAGGGACGAGAGGCCTGGCGAGGGCACTGACCCCGACTGGACGCTGGCGACGACCTTCAGGCTGGCTGCGTTGCGGATGAGCTTGTCCAGCGTGTTCACGATCTGTGCAAACTTGGGCCGTAGGTTGCGGTCCCGCACCCAGCAGTCCAGCATGAGCTGGTGGAGTGCCGTGGGGCAGTCCATGGGCGGTGGCAGGCGGTAATCCTGCTCCACCGCGTTGATCACCTGCCAAGACACATGCACGGCGTTCAGAGCTGCCGGGAGTCAGCCAGGGCCCCCCGGCACCGCCACAGCCTGGCGCCCGCCCGCCGTCACACTTACGTCTTGGTTGGACATATCCCAGTAGGGCCGCTCTCCGTAGGACATCACCTCCCACATGACAATCCCGTAACTCCACACATCGCTGGCCGAGGTGAACTTGCGGTAGGCGATGGCTTCTGGAGCCGTCCACCGGATCGGGATCTTACCACCCTGTGGGGAGAGACACTTAACTCCATTATTTAGTGCCTACCTCCAGGCTCCCCCGGGGCCCCAGCCCTCTGCGGCAGGGCAGGGGGCGCCGCCGCCGAGAATCTCACATACCAGTGAACTGGTGTAGGTGGGGTCGGCGGGGTCGTCCTCCAAGAAGCGCGAGAGCCCGAAGTCTGACACCTTGCACACCAGGTTGCTGTTGACCAGGATGTTGCGGGCGGCCAGGTCCCGGTGCACATAGTTCATCTCTGCCAGGTACTTCATGCCGGCCGCGATGCCGCGCAGCATCCCCACCAGCTGGATTACCGTGAACTGCCCGTCGTTCAGCTGCCGGCAGACAGAGGGGAGAGGTCAGAGAGCCCCCGGTTCCCTGCTTCCACCAGGGGCTCAGGTGGGGTTCTGAGCTGCCTCTGGAAGGGGCCGATGAACCTGCTTAGAGCCTCCCACACCCCCAGCAGAGGAAAGGGAAGTGCACGTGTGCACACCCGAATGCACTATTACCCTCCCACATAAGGTGCCATCAATGCCCCTCCTCCAACAGGGCTCCTCTCCTCCTAATACTCGGACCCTGGGGGAGTCCATGTGAAATGCAGGGAAACAAAAGTCGTGGGCAGAGTGCAGAGCAGGGCTTCCCAGTCAGAGAGAGGAATGGGAGCGTTTCCACCTCAGCCTCCTGTCCCCACATTCCCGTATGGCACATCCTGCCCCCCTGGCCCAGCAGGCCTGGCACCTCACCCGGAGGAAGGAGTCCAGGGCACAGTTCTCCATGAACTCCGTGACGATCATGACCGGCCGGCTCTTGGTCACCACGCCCTCCAGGTGGATGATGTTGGGGTGGTCGAACTGCCCCATGATGCTGGCCTCACTCAGGAAGTCCCGCCGCTGGCGCTCCGTGTAGCCCACTTTCAGGGTCTTGATGGCCACAAAGATCTCCCGCCGGCCCGGCAGCTTCAGGCGGCCCCGGCAGACCTCCCCGAACTCCCCTGCAGGGGAAGGGAGGAGGTTACACCCCGAGAGAAGCCACTGGCCAAGTAGCAAGATGAACTGCACCCGGTCAGGTGACTTGCCTGCTCCAATCACCTCCTCGATCTTGACGCAGGAGATGTCGATCTCTTTGGCAAACTCCCGGACAGCCTCGTTGGGGTCCTCGTAGGTGAAGGGGTCGATGTAAACCTTCATGCCGGGAGTGACTGTGGGAGCAGAGCCAGTCAGGCCCCGTGCGAGGGCACGGCACCAGCAACGCCCTCCTCCACCCCAGCCTGCAGTGTTGTAGGAGCCCTGGGGTCTAGGCCAGGAAGTCCAGCGCCGGACGCCAATTCCCCCACCACAAAGGGAATTGGCTCTTGCGTTGCTAGGGTGTGGATGCGCACAGGGACCAGTCTCACTGCCTTGCATGCAGGTGGGGGTACAAGGGCCAGTCACACGGCTGCAGCATGCCGGGCAGGGGGGAAGGGGGACCACGAGCATACACGAGAGCTTGGGATCACACTCACCGTATTGCTGCAGCTTCTCCGTATACTCTGAGTCCGTGCTGCTCCGCTGCTTCCTGCCAAAGGAAACGAGAACCGGTCAGGGCAGTCCAGGCCTGCTGGGTGCCGAGGGGGCCGCAGGGAAATCCAGAAGGCAGGAGCAGAGGAGATGCACCGCTCCGGCGCGATACAGTGTCAAGGGCAGCGCCTGCCCTCCCCTCCCCTCCTCCCGGTACTGGCACCCTCAGCCCAGAAGCAGGACACGGGCCTGGCCTGCGGGAGGGGGCCTTTCCTCTGGGCTCGGCTGCCCTGAGTCACATGGGCTCAGAGGCCCTGCGAGGTTTGCAGCGGGCAGGGTGGGACTGTATAGCACACAGGGGGAGTCAGGGAGCCGGCCCCAGGAGGGCTGGAGTGGTAGAGCTGGGCTGAAGGCTGGCTACTGCTTGGGGGCGGGAGGCAGTTGCGTACAGCCCAGTTTGTGTCCGACGGCAGCGGAGGAACAGTCAGCGCCATGCTCCCTCGGCGCAGGCCGGCTGCCAGGTGAGAGCAGGGAGGGTGAGTGGAAGGGGCACCAGCTCCCCTGATGTTTCCAAAGTGGAGAACGCCCTCCCCTGCCAGCTTAGTGCTCGTGTAGCACCCCAGGCTGAGGACAACGGAGCTGGACAGGCCTGGAGCGACCGTTACCCTTGTGCAGTGGGGAGAACAGTCTGAAGGACCCTGTGGGCCGGGCGAGGCCCCGGGGGGTTCCCAGCCTGGGGCTCACCCCTCTCCCTCACCGGCTCCTCCCGGAGCCCATACCTGAAGCAGACGATAGCAATCACCACCACAGCGATGACGAAGACCAGGCCGGCGGTGGCCGACCCCACGATGAGGGGCAGCTCCTGGAAGCTCTTCCCACTGGAACCTGCAGGAGAGGCAGGAGGCCGATCAGAACAAGAGGGCGAGCCGGGGCATGGGGCAGGGAAAGGAGCCCCAGTCCCAGAGCGTACCGTTCTCCGCAGGGGTCTGGAACTCCACAGGGAGGCTGTACCGGCCATAGCCGGCCACGGTGCGGGCCCGAACCTGCACCACGTACAGGGAGTTGGTCTTCAGCCCGTCCAGCCGCACCGTGTTCTTCTGGCTGGTGACGGTGTTTGCAATGCCGTCGCTCTGGCCCTGCTGGGGGGCAGGGAGAGCAGGGTCGTGTACAGGCGATTATCACAATCCCCGCAGGGAACGGGCTGGTTCCTGGGGTACCTCTAACACCGCTACCAGCCCCGGTGTGGCCAGCGGGTGAAGGCATCCCTGGGCTCTGTGTTACCTTCTCAAAGTACTTGATTTCGTAGTCCAGGATGATCCCGTTGGGTCTCTCCGGCGGGGTCCACGACAGCATCATGCTGCTGCCGGTGCTGCCGTGCAGGTGAATCCTGGGAACGGCCGAGGGGGCTGCACACAAAGGAAGGGCAGGGGCCGGTGAGGCTGAAGCATTTGCCGCCCGGGCCCTTTGTTCATCCACCGATACCTCCGTGCCCCCCGACCCGCATCTGTCTGCTACTCTGCACCTCGGCCTGGCCACAAGGCAGCACCTCTGGCACTCAGCTAGGAGCACCCACGGCCTAGCTAGGTGGAGCCCTCCCTACCCTCAGCCACAGCTGGGGGCTGGTCGGAAAGATGCCAGGGGAGCCCCGAAAAAGCGCTCTGCCGGGGGCAATGTCTCCTCCTTCCTACTCACAACCAAAGGGGCAAAGATCCACCACCAGCTGAGGAAAGCAAGATTCCCCTCCTCCCACCTGCCTGCGACTCCCCCCCTACCCCCCACCCTGCTCCCAGGGTACCCTCCGCCGCTGGGAGGATGGCCACGAATGCCGCTCCGCAAGTGGCGGCAGGTTTCCAGTGCGCTGGAGCGGAGCCCGATGCGGGGGAAGGGGCCGAGGGAAAGCAAAGCGTGCGCAGCATGCTCCGAGGGCCTGAAAGGGTCCTGACCAGGCTCACCAGGAGAAAGCCCATCTCCCCCTGAGAGCCGGGGGTCTCTGGAGCCAGGATTAGAGACCCGGGACCCTGAGGATCCTGAACCCCTTCCCCCTTTGTTTGCAGGTGTTCCGATCTCCTCCCCTCCAGGGACAGGAATTTAAAAACCGAGAGAAAAATTCACCCGGGGGATTAGAGGCGGGAGCTCAGAGCCAGCGAGGCTGCACAAAGGGAGCGAACAAAGGACAACGGCCTCCAGGAGCGTGGGGTGGGGCTGAGCAGAGATGCCCCCTCTCCCGGCTGCGGCGGCCTGCACTGACCTGCCTGGTTGGTGGTGATGTTGACGGAGGCGAAGTGCGGGGAGTAGGGGCTCTTGCTGGACACGCTGTTCACCGCCTGGATCTCAAAGGTGTACTGGGTGTGCGCCAGCAGGTTGCTGATGTAGATGCGCCGCTCCATCAGGCCGAGCTGGCGGGGCACGAACTCCACGTTGTCGTCGCACCGCGTGCACACGCGGCGCTCCACACTGCACTTCTTGCAGATGACGTTGTACAGCAGGTCGTCCCGGCCCCCCGTGTCCCGGGGCTCGCTCCACTCCAGCACCAGCGAGGTCTCGTTCACGTTGGAGATGACGTTGAGGGGAGAGGACGGCACAGCTGCAGACGAGACACTCGCGTCAGGGGGGGTAGAGCCCCCCCCCCCAAGCCCAGCCCAACCCCGGGTCTGTGGGGAGGTGGCCCCATGGATCTGCAGCCCTCGGGTCTGGATTCACAAGTCTCTCCTTCCGGCTGTTCTGCCTTTACAGCGAGATGCTTAGCCAGGGCACCCCTCCCCCCCAACACAGGGAAACTCACCAGTGGCATGCACTGCTGCAGCCTGGGGACCCCAATTGTGCCCCCCCACGCTCAGGGCCCGAATGAGTGGGGGATCCGTGACACACGCCAGACAGGGATGCACTTACTGGTGCAAGCGCTGTCTGCAGAGTCCGCATCTGCCCGGAAGTAGCCGTTCCGACAGGTACAGAGCATGGCTGCCCCAGAGCTCGTCCGGCTGTTGGGGGGGCAGGGCGAGCAGAGACCTTCTCCTTGCTTTGACTTGAAATACCCTGGACCACAGGCTGCAAGGAGGGGGGAAGAAGGGAAAAATTAATGTTGTTGCCAACCCTCCTGGACGGTCTCCCTGAGGCATTAGCCCTGCACGGGCAGTGTGGGAAGAGCTGCGAAAGCCCAGGGCGCTCCTGCCCTGAAAGGCCAGTACAGAGACGCCCCCTCTGCTTGGGAGCTCCCTCGGAGCAGCAGTGGGATTCGTGGTCAGTCTTTCCCAGGGACGCTCTCCAGAGCCCGAAGGCCGAATGCCGGGACCTGCCTCAGCAGAAGCCGGGGAGAGCGTGAGTCACCTCAGATTCCTTCTGAACAAAGCGCTCACCCCAGGGGCTGGACCGACGGCTGGGAAGGAGCCCAGAACTTTCCTCAGCAGCCCTCTCATCCCAACACCCACAGCACTGACAGGCAGACGCCAATCCCAGCCCCAATACCGCACGAGATGGGAGAAATGAACAGACCCCTCCCCGGCACTGCTCTCTTGGTGACCCCAGCCCAACTCGGGGCACTCCCCCCGTGGCTGTGCTCTGGGCCTGAGGAGCCAAAGCAGGGTTTCCTACACCAGTGCGAAGCATGGCCAACTCCCCAGGGACTGGTTTGCAATGGGAAAACAGGCCAGCCGCCTCTGAGCTGGAGCGGCTCACAAGGGGCTTGCTGGCTGGGGTAAGGGAGAGATTGTCAGTAGCCCAATTCAAATGAAGGCTGCTGGGCTCAGAACAGCCCCTTGCAAACATTTCCACCCTTCAAACCACCAGGGAGGAAGACGACCTCACCATCTCAGTGGGCCCCAAGGTTGCTGGAACCAAGACGGTCTCTTGGAATAGGGGAGTTTTGCCAACTGCGCTCGCGTACCGCGGGCGTGTGGGATGCGCCAACTGAACGGGAGCAGCAAACGGATTGGCTGCAGAGGGAGCGCGCGGCTCTCAGTCAACGTGGCGTACAGTCGGCACGCAGCTCCCTTCCCGTGGCCCTTGCTTTCCCTACGTGTCACTTGAGTAATAGCAATAGGAAAAAAACCCGAGGTGGATAGAAACCAGGGGAATCTGGCCACCTTGTGCATGAGCAACAGGTAAGCAAAATATCTGGTGGGACAGATATAGAACCCCGCTGGGCCGCGGGTGGGCTAGTCCAGCCCCTGGGTCAGGGCAGGACTGACCCCTAGAGCACGTCTGCCATTGGTGTCACCTGTCCCAAGCCCGCGGCCTGAGGAATCCATGCCAGGGGGGGTCTCACCCATCCGCAGCTCCAGCTTCCCCCTTACTCTCTTCCTTTTAGCCCCAGTCCCATCCCAGTGTACTAAACTGAGCAGCTGCCACCCCTCCCAACACACAGGTTCTCGGCAATGCTTGCCCCGCTGGACTTTTCAGCTTTCCTTCCCGCGCCTCGCTCGGGTCTGCTGCCTGCTCCCGAATCCCCGCCCGACCCCACGAACCCGGTTCTAGGCGCAGTCCCATCGGGGCTGGTAGAGGGGACCCCTTGGTGCTGCGTTCCGAGGCCGCAGCATGCGCGGCCCTAACGACAGGCCCCTTTCTCGTGGCGGCTCCCCGCTCAGCCTTCGCGGCTTTCCAAATGCCTCCTTCCCCGTTCAGTCTGCGTCTCAAATGATTACACCCCCTTCGTGCTAGCTGTTCCGATTGCCCAGCACGGCCCTCCGTCTGGCTCCCCCCAGGCCGGTCCCAAGCCCTTCAGGGGCCATGTAATTAGTTCTCTGTTCCGGCTGGTTTTCATCACCCCGGCTCGGCACGTCTGACATGCTGCTCGCCCCTCTGAGAGGCACCGACTGACTCCAGCAGCCCAACACCTTTTGTTTAGGGTCCTTCGGCTGGTTTTCAGCTCCTGCCACAGTGTCATTGAAGTAGTTTGTCAAGTAAAGTTCAGCAATTCTCTATTAGATGCTTTGCTAAACAGCCGCCTCTACTGAGCTGCCCACGTCCGAGAACCCTCCCAGCACAACCCCTCACGGAAGGGGAGGGAAAAGCCTGGAACCCGGGCCTGGTGTGAACAATGGACACTTTAGTCTGTGAAAAGGCTAACAGCACTTGAACCCGAAGGAGCCCAGGGGCGGCGAAGTGCCATGAAACTAACCCAGATCTGGGGCTAGTAATGCTGAGCTTGTCCCTCCAGGACCGGTCCTGAGCTCCCAAGATTCAAAGGCACAAACAAACGAGGCTAGAAAATAAGTTAGACCTTGGCCCGCTGAAAATTCAGTTACAGCTGGAAACGGTCTGCAGACAGCCCCCCGCTGTGTGCTGGCATCGCAGGCTTCCCAGGAACTCCGAGATTCCTTTACCTATCCCCTCTGGCCCCCTCCAACCAGACAGCCCTTCCCCCTCCCCTAAAGGCACCTCATGGGGCTCCCTCCCTCCCCACTCACCCGGGGGGGTATCACCATCTCCAGCAGCCCCATCTCAGCGGAGGAGCCCCCGGCCTAGGCCTGCTAGGCTCATCACCCACAGCGTGAGAAGACCGACCCGCTCCGTCCCTGCTTCCGAGGCATTTCCTACCACCCACGGCGAGGAGGTTTCCAGCTGGGAACGGCAGCCTCGCACACAGGCTGGGTGGGACATTTCGTAACCACACCAGGGCTTGTGTTCATAGGCCCTTCAAATCCTCCCCATTTCCTAGAGACGCTGATTCTGTTCCCAGGTGTCCGCTTTGTGCAGACGGGCGCCGAACGAATGCCAACGCCTTGCCTCATTTCATGCCATACTGCGCCTTCTGCCTCCTAGCTGCTGCCGAAGACAGGTGGCCCAGCACGACCCCTGGCCCTCGAGGCTGTGGAAGGGCCTCATGAGAGCAGAGATTCAGATCCAGAGCCACCATCTCCCCCTATTGTTCCTTCTCCCAATCAGCCCACTTTGTGCCTCAGAACTGCTGCCCGGTCTTGTAGACCTACAGGTCCAAAAATCACAGGCCGACCTCCTGCTGAGGAGAGTTTTCCAGCGAGAGCACCCAACACGCCACACGGTGTCAGCGGCTACACCCCGACCCAGGCCGCTCCATGCCAGGGACAGCAAGCGCTACCACAGCTTCACCAGCAGCGACTGTGGCTCTTGCCAAGTCAGAGCACACGTAGCCACAAAGCACGGACACGAATGTCCCCGCCTGTATTACGCTTTGAAATAAACTAACAGAACAGACATTTTAAAGTTGCATTCTGGGTCCCCGACCCCACAGGTTTTTGATGTCCAATAAAATCTATATTTGGGACACAATTCTTTATTACTTCACCATAAAGGCTGCCGAGTGTCTTGCGCTACCGAAAGTGCCCACTGCTTGTTATCGTACAAGGGGACAGAGCTTGCAGGATCAGGCCCTAGCAAGGGTCATAGCTGGAAACGTACAGCCAGCACTGCAAGGCTAAGAGATGCACCAGCTGCCAGGGTGGTATTTACAGATGCACACCAGACTTCACTCAATTCCTAACAGCCCCAAAACTCCAGGGCCAGGTACAGCACAGTCCACTGCAGCGCACTACTGTGGCTCACTTGAGAAGTGCTCCTTGAAGGCCTCCTTCAGCCACAAAGCTCCCTGAGGAACACTTCTAATAGCCCGTGTGTCTGGCTGTTCCCACTCATCACACAACTGCTCCACCTCTGCCCGGAGCCAACTGTCCTACCTTTGCCTCACAGATACTATGTAGATCAAGCAGGCAGCTATAACCATTGGGATATTCTCTCACTGAGGTCCAATCTTGCACCCACATCCCTTCAGTCTACTGAAAGCACATTTGACTGTCACTTTGCACCTGCTGGGCTGGCAGCCGTCTCTTTCTTTGGTGCTGACAAGGTGGCCAGCATACAGTTTCACGAACCAGGGGAGCAAGAGGTAGACTGGGTCCCCCAGGATCACTATTGGCTTTTCAACAGCACCAGTGCTGAGGTCAGGGATGCATCCCCCACGAGCCACTAACAAGTGCATAGCCACAGAAAAGTAACCCTTTCTGTTGGGTGTCCTCTCTGGAAAAGTGCGCTGGGGCCAGCATAGGAAAAATGGCACCATCCATCGCTACATTGCAGGTCAGGAACCCCACCAATGTTCCCTTTCATTTTTTCCATCCATGTGTGGAATAAATGTTATGTGCACCATGGCATGTATGGACATGCACCACCAGCAGAAACATCTGCTGCCAACTAATCCACTGGGCGGCATTAGAGTCTCTCCTGGGTGGCCCCCCAAGCACTCAGCTTACAGGGAACACTGAACCTCACTGCTGCAAAGCCATCCGCTCTGCCCTGCATAGTACCAAGCGTCACAGTCCTGCATTGCAGGGCTGGCCCTGCACACGCATGTGGCAATAGCCCTCACTATGGATTTTCCAGCTCCAAAGCAATTTACCACTGGACAGGCGCAATCCGACAGGGCACGACTCCCCAGCACAATCACCACTCGCTGCTCCACTGGCCATGCGGCTCTCGGTCTGCTGTCCCTGCACTGGAAGACTGGGGCGAACGAGGGGAACGCACAGATTCAGGGGTGTGTCATGTGGAAATAATGCACCAGGAAGTTCTTGCCATCCTAGCTCTGAATTGTGACGTGGCCAGTCAGGGCTCATTTCTCAGGCCCGGATACAGCATTCTGTCATCTACAGCCACTGCGTGAATGCCACCAACACTGAACTGGCTCTAGGTCCCCCAGCAGTCTGCCCTCCACAAAGTCATCATGTCCCCCCCCCTCCGTGGCTGCAGCTCTGCAAGTACCGGCAGGCTGTGCACCCTGTGTGTGGAGTAGGGGTGTGAAGGGTTAACCTCCTTAGTGGGTGATGCTTATCTGGTTATGGGATGGGACCGTGACCCTTTGCTCCCAGTCATGCCTGCGTGACTCATTTCTGTCCCACCATGCACTTTCCCAAATGGCTCTGGACACTGCTGTGCAACCGCCTCTGGGAGCGCTGACACAAGCACCACTGCTGAGTACGTGCGGCGATGATGCAAGGTGTCGAGCAAGTGCACAAGCACCGTGCTAAGCCCGGTGGCTGTCTGCTGATGTAACTTGCCTCAGCCCAAGTGTGTAGCGTACACATGGCCCCAGCCTGCGGTTGCATCACTGGAAGACAGGATACTGCAATGCCTTTCCAAGTGTACGGCCTCTACAGACCCACCCTGCAACAGCTGCATGCCCTGCCACATACACCACCGTGCAAAGCAGCAAAGCTGGTCGGGGAACCTGCACATGCCTCTGATCCCCTGTTCTAGAGCACCAGGGTATGGGAGACCAAGGCATACTGAGTCACTGCTTAGTTTCTGTGGGAGGGAGAGGAACATCACTGAGAACTCTGATGCAGAGGGTAGGAGGGCAAATCCCTGTGGACCTACACAAGCGCTACTTCCTAGAGAGTATTTTTACCATGCAACCTTTCTTCCTCCTTCACCTCGGTGTCTGTGCAGGCCCGCAGCACAAGAAAGAAGAAAGCGGCAGCAAGGGAAAAGCTCAGTGCTTCTGATTAAGAGCCTGATGCATTACTCAGATTTGGAAATCCAATCTAGACTCAGCAAAGAAAATGCTTTCAAGTCTACCAGGCGGCTGGTTTTCTCTTACAGAGACATTACGCAGGCAGGCTGCAGAAGCTCCTGTCCCTCTAACTGACTGGGCTCCAAGTCAGATTCCAGCCTGGCCATACCACACAGATTACATCGCTTAATCCATTGTGTTACTGTCTGAGCTGAAGTCACCTGGTCCTTTGGTCCCTTGACAGCCTGCTAGATTAAAAGTTTTATCAATGAGACTGGATGCCCTGGCTTTGCCCCACAAATAGTACTGGGAGGCAATGTTTCCCATCCACATACAGTTTTTTTCCACCCATGTGTGGAATAAATTTTATGTGTACCGAGGCATATGTAAATGTGCACCACCCATAGAAATAAAAACCTAGCTGTGGGCGCTCTGCTATTCAGCTGGACAGCACTAGTCTCTTTCCTGAGTGACCGCACAAGCTCCCCGCTTACAGGGACCGCTGTTGGTAGGTGGACAGGCTCAGATGAAAACCCAGGACCACCACGAGACACAAATAGGGATGGTGTCTACTTTATCTTGATGGAAAGCATAGTGGGTGAGTCTGCGGTCCAAACTCCTAGCCAATTCCACAGCCACAAAGTGCGCTTATGTGAAAAATGGAGACCCAAAGAACCTCCGTGTGTTTAGATGGACAGGTTAATGCCCCACATGATTACAAGCTGGTGCATACAAGTGCAGATTTAAGGAACTGTAGTCTCCACTCTCCAGGGGTGAGGAATGACGGAAGCCCCTTGGACACATCAGGCTGAAATAGCTGCCACATGCACTTGACCTACAGCAAGAGAAGCCTGAATCCAGCAGGGTTACAACCAGATCGAGACAACAGGAAAAGCTCCCATCGTTTGCTCCAGGTGAGAAACCCTGATGCTACAAATGCAGCTTCATCACTTTCGTAAAGCTGAAGAGGTCTGGCTGGATCCCAAGTTGGATCATGACACCCTGCCTCCCGGCAGCTTCCTGCACATTGGAGTGGATATGGCGTTCTTTGTTCTCAACGGTGTGCAGCATTGCTGGGGGGCAGCTAGCCTAGAACCAGCTGCATTTCAGCACAGAGAAAAGTATCCAGGTCTGAACTGGTTAGCTTGGGTCAGTCCTGTCGGTAGCAGAACCCACGCCCTAATCCTGGGGCCCCCCAAAGCAGTAGCGGAGCCCTTGGTTAGACAGCGGTAAACCCATTGGCGTCACTTATTTATTTTACTTAAGTACTTTGGGATGAAAGGCCCTTGAATGTGAGGCAATTAGTAACTGATTTGACTCATAGCATCACCATCTCGAGGAGTTTCAAGCCAGCAGTCCCGGGGAGGAGCAGAGAGGTGCGGGCTTCAATAGAGTCACTCTCTCATCCCGATACAATCTCCCAAGCCCGTACACCCAGCTGGTGACAGATACAAGAATGCAACAGCCTGGCTTCACTTCCTCCTGTATCTGGTGAGAGACGCAGACTCATCCTTCTTGTGTTCTTGCTCCTCCCCCATCCAAGCCACGTACGTGGGCTCCATCCCTATAGGAGCCACTCTCTTCATTGGGTTTATCTTCTTAGCACCCGTGAGGCAGGGCATGGGGACGGAGGGGGATGCAGGCACAGTGAGGCTATGCGAACTCACACAAGAAAGCACAAAATCTGGGGCAGAGCAGGGACGTCCTAACCACTGAACCGTCCTTTCATGGTGAGAAACTGCATGTGACAGCCACAGTCTGGGCTAACGCCCCAGGGACTGCAGCAGGGCTTCTCCAGAGATGGACGTGCGAGTCCTTACAGCTTGCACTAAAGAACCAGCAGCCCCTGAGCTTCCCGACAGGAGCTGACATTTCTGGAAATGCTTTTCGGGCCCAAGGTTCCCCAGAAGACTCCCGACACACCGATCGCGTCTGTCAGAACCGAGATGCAGCCAGCTCTAGGGGGTAACGCAGCAGCTATTTAACAGCCGCAGCACAACTGGACAAGGGAGAGGAAACAAAGCCAAATCCCAGTCTTTTAAAAATAAATAAGCCAGCGCTGAATGCAGGGGGAGGGGACAAGCTGGCAGGAAGTAGTTCCTCACACTAGACTTTTGCCAGCCCTCCAGAGAGGACGCTGTCATGGGATGACACCACAAAAGGTTCAGATTTGGTTTCGCATTTGGCCTGCAAGAGTCAACTTCTCCTCCAGCGACACAGCGCTGATTGCATCATGGGGAGCGCTGGCTCAGAGGGCCCCCTGCCAAACCCCCACTTCCTGCAGCGCACGGGGGATTTTCCGCAGAGCACGCTCCCATCCAAGTATTGACCCAGCCCAGCCTCGCTGAGCCTCTGGGAGTCAGACCGAAATCACAGGACCAGGTGGTCTGGTTGCAGAACGCTTCTCTTTCAAAAACAAAGCCCCACCCCTGTGAATACAGGCCAAGGGAGGGAGCTAAACACACTGAAATAAATCAAGCCGACATGACACACCATGACTCACTATGCGCAGGGCCCGCGGTTACTGCACTGCATGTGGGCAAAGGGAGAGAGGAACCCCCCCCCCCCGCCACACACATCTCGATATGCTGGGGTCCCCTTCTTGCACAGGGCTGAGGGAGGGTTACCCAGACAGCATGAAAATTCAAATCTGCACGGTTCCGCA
This sequence comes from Pelochelys cantorii, assembly GCA_032595735.1. Taxonomy (NCBI): domain Eukaryota; kingdom Metazoa; phylum Chordata; order Testudines; family Trionychidae; genus Pelochelys; species Pelochelys cantorii. The sequence goes on from CM064335.1 coordinate 8,213,427, forward strand.
TACTTCACACAGTCCAAAACATTAGTCACGCTGTAACTCTCCACCCCACCACCAACTTCTACAGGACTGTGCTGCATTATAGCTCCTTCTTCGAGGTGGATAATAACCTTGAATTATACTGTTTAAGGGCTGAAACAGTTTTCTATCCACACCACACTATTCTAACCGAGGCAGCATCTTTCCAATTTCTCTGTTCCTTTCCCTACAGGACTGAAGCAAAAACCTCATGACTCTAGATAAATTAAACCCATCACATCCCTTTGTCCGGCAACCCTGTAATTTTGTTAAAGGCAGCAATCAAGTTTGCCTGGGACAATCTGTGCTTTATGAACCCGCGCCGTTCGCTCACATTACTCTTCTGTAAGTGCCTACAGATGGATTAGCGTCACAGCAGCAACATTCGAGCTGCGGTTCAGGTGGCAACGCTCATTCTAAACCTCCATTTTTCAAGGCACTTAATTTTAAGAAAAAAATCACCATTTGGGCTGAACACACTCCCATGCCAGTTCTGTCCAAAAGTGGTGTGTTGGGGAGGTAAAAGGAATGGGATTTGGAGTAAATCTGAAAAAGTCTTTGCGTGTTTGATGTTCAAGTAAAGTGTAAAACCAATCTGAAAAAGGAAAACTTCATTTGTTGTACAAATCACTGTAATATGAATTTAAAGGGCACTGATGGATCAGATATAATATTTAGGAGTCAGGTTCCTTAGCTATGCTGCAAGTTAACAGATTTTTTTAGATTGCAGCTTACTTCTCATGCTGGGCTCTCATGCTGCCTTGGAATCGGTCATCTCTTCATTTAATTATCTAACTAGCTAGTTTCACTTCCTGGTTTTCATGCAGCAAGCCAATGTTGCAAGGTTGGGTTGTAAACAATTGGTAACTGCTACGATTAGTAGGCATTTTAAAAAAAAAAAGCCATGGTAATATTTCTATTAGTCATCGGTTGCAAAAAGTTTGTTTCTACAAAGTGCAGACTTTGGCCCCAATTTGACCCAACGGCAGTCCCTTGAAAAACACTCAAAGTTAGTTTGCAGGCTTTGAAGGAACATATGCTTTGCTGAGTCTGGAAGACAGCTGGTTGAGGAATAAAATGAGTAGTGAGAACTGCCTAGCAGAACTGCTCTGGGCTCTCTCCACATTTAACCGATTAGATATTCACTTATTATTGAACTAAGCAATCACATTTCTCTTTTCGAACAAAAGAAGAGGAAATGTACACACAGCTCATTGTTCCGGTAATACGATGGCTCTGATTTTATGTGCACAGAAATCAATCAGAGAAGCTGGGCTGCTTTCTAGGCAATGGATTACTTTGAATAGATTGCCTCCAATCTCATCTCAGATGATCATGTGAGTAGGAGTGTTGAAAGACATGGAGAAGGACTGAGTTACCAATGAGACTTCAAACAGACATCTCTAGAGATCCCATCAGTCTGACGTGATGGACACCATGAAGGAATCTGGATAAACTGCCCCTTACAAGTGGTGTGTTGTGTGGTGTGTTGTGTGGTGTTTTTTTTTGTTTTTTTTTTTAAGAGGACGGGGAGTGGGGGAAGGAGGGAAAAGAGGGAAAAATGAACAAGGACAGAACTAAACTACCACTTCCCCATAGCCACTGTGCCAAGTAGGGATGTAAAAAAATAATTTAAAAAGTGTAACCGTGTAATTGCTAAAAATCCTAGTGGTTACCCGTGCTGCAGACTGAATGGCCAAAATCCCAATAATATGTATGTAAGATCTTGACCACAGTCTTTGTTAAGAATCTTTCACATATGCCCAAACCTTATGGGCCTGGTTTGAGGCCCAGCTAACAACAGACAAGACATGGCTAAAAGGGGAACAGAGATAAGCAAAGACAGGCCTTGTCTGTACAACTAGGCATGAAAAAAGTTCAGACAGCATAACCCCAGGTGCAAGGCAGTAGTTGGGGCCTTACTGTGAATTATAGACACATAACTCTTTGAGAGTGGCCTCGAATGTCTGCCTCCCAAGTTCAGGAGGAGATATCAGTGTATCCTCCCCACATACCAGCCAGCATTTGGGGAGGGGAAAAAGCCAGCATGACAGCATCAGTAATGATATCCGTCCCTCACAGATGCCAATCCAGTCCAAAAGGGGTGTGATTGATAAATATACACAATTGCCAATGCTGTGTATTGTTTTCTGTTCTCTTTAAGACCATAGAGGAATGTACCTTCGAGCAAACCTGTCTGGGAGATGCCACCTGTCATTTCTATGGACCTGAAATCAGGATTTAATCTATTTACTGCAAAAGGACACTTAAGCCATAACACCTGGTTTTTAGCATACATGTAAACCTGAGCCATGGGCGGAGCAATGATGTAATCTTTTAGACTACTGGCTTATTGCGCTCACTATGTCTTGCTGCTAGAACCTATCCAGGGGCTCAGGAACTCCCACCCCGTCGCTTCTCTCCACCCACGGGCATCCTATATATAATCTATAATAATCCATTGTTTGGCAGTCTCACTGAGCCTAACAAGCCAAGTGTCACTCCACCAGTGCTGTGCGCAATAAACCGTCGTGCTTGGATCTATACGGTGTTGAACTTCTGTTCCTTCAGGGATCTGTAGTATAAAGCTTTATACATAAAGTTTAGACTCTAGAACCCGCAGCATGGCCCGGCAGCTGTGAGTTTTTATACTGCGGAGCCCGCAATGTAGGGTGAAATGAGCCGGTGTGTAACAGTAACAGGAACTGATAATCGGATGCTTACTGGTTAACCATTTAAACGGTTGCACATTTGCATCCCTAGCGCCAAGGTAGGAAAAGCATTAAGCCAACTTCCCCAGAGAGTGATCTAAGTGCAAAGAGAGCTGAGTGTTGTCAACACAAAAGACTGGTATAATAGGGACACCTACCTTTTGGGGGAGGGGGGGGAGGATGGTGGAAGGGATGTCAGATACAAAGATACTGTGCATTCTGTGTCACTCCCTCGAAGACACACATCTAACACGGTGCGGGTGAAAGCCCATGGGGGCGGGGGGCCCTAAGCAGGAATACTAATAATTAACAGGGGGGTGCCCTGTGCTGCTCCGGGCCCTAAGCAATTGTTTAGCATGCATATGCCTAGCGCAGGCTCTGGTCTGATGTGACCTGCACCTGGAGGAAAACTCCAGGGGCTGCTTCACCCTACCATTGTCCCATCCAAAGGACAATGACAGAGACCCACTAAACAAGCCAAGGTGACATAACGGTTTGCAGAAGCAATACAATGTGGGTACGTCTACACTGCAAAAAAATAAATCACCTGCCGCAGCAAGTCTCAGAGCCTGGGTCAAGCCAACTTGGGCTTAAAAAAAAATAGCCAGGTAGACATCTGGCCTTGGGCTGATGCCCGGGCTCTGACACGCAGCAAACAGGGAGGGTTTCAGAGCCCAGGTGCCAGCCCGGTGCCCACACTGCTAGATTTAGTCCAGCAGCACGAGATCCCATCAGTTGCCCTGGGCTCAGACTCTTGGCCATTGGGTGGGGTTTTCTGGTTGGATCATTTTGCAGGGTAGATGCACCAGGCACCACACAAAGCAGATGGAGCGCCCATGCTCACAACGCGGCTGTCTTGGGACCCTCTGGAAATGAGCAGCCGTTAGGAGGAGGAGGGATGGAACACCTCTTTAAGGAACTCAGCAAATTCCCCCCCCCCCCCCCCCCCCAACACTCCTCCTCATTCAGGGATCTGCAGGAGTCCAGAGAAGCCAGGTGGGGTTGGTGGATCTGCAGAGATAACAGGTAAGTGCCCTGCGTGGATACAAAACTGGTATCCGCATCTGCAAAAATAAACCACGGGTGCAGATCCCCGTGGCTACAAAGCAGATATCCGCTAATTTGCAGGGTTCTCGATGCAAACTTTGTATCCACCTGCACAAAAATGAGCCATGGACACCGGCATCCACGGATACCCACGGCTCTCAAGTGGCTATCCGCAGATTTGCAAGGTTCCAGCAATGGGATCGGAGAACCACGGCCAAGGGTCAGCAACTTTTCTCCCTCCCAGAAGCGGTGCCTCTGGAAGTCTCCATTCTGGGAAAGCGGCGAGCAACCAACGCCACTTCCCAAAGAGCTGTGTGCTAATGTAACCAAGACAATGCGCCGGAGAGCGAGATGGCGAACCAATGCTGTGGAAATGGCAGCGTCGTTGGCGTGCTCTATACGAGACTTCTGCCTGGTGGAACGAGCCCTCAACCCCTCCAGGGGCAGGATACTAGCTCATCTAACAGGTCTGAATACAAAGCCTAATCCTGCATGGAGCTCTTCACGTGTCATAGCTGCAGGGGGGTGGGCTTGCAGCAGGTTTTTCCTATCTCAGCAGTAACTCAGGATTGCGCCCCCCCCCAGCATTGAAGTGACCCCTAACCCCTATCAGCACTTACACCCAGAGATCTCCAAGCCCTTCACAAAGTAACCCTGACCATTAACACTCTCTGGGGCAAAGTACCATTTCCACCCCTGTCTGACCAGCGCTTGGCAAACGGGAGCCACGAATGCCATCAGGACCCCTGGGTGCTGTGCCATAAGCACCCCTATTTTATGACTAGGAAAGGGAGGCAGAGAGTAGTGGAATGAGCCGACAAGTTCCACACCAGTATACTGTGCAGCTGAGACAGGTTAAGTTTGCAGGCAAATAGGCGCCCGCAGGCCCCAAACTTTGCGCCATTTTCCAAAGGATGACAGAAGACTCCTCCTTCGCATGAGTGCATGGAAAGCAGAGAGAACAGCCAATTACTTTTCAGTTGCATCCCAGGGCAATCTTTAACTTGCTAAGGACAGAAGGACTCTAAGGTACATCTAAACAGCAACACTATTTCGGGATACCAAAATAGCTATCCCCGTGTCTTCACAGCAAACCCATTATTTCGGGCTCGCTATTCCGATGTCCCTGTACACCTGATTCTACGAGGAGTAAGCGACGTTTTGGAATAGCAGGTTATTTCGAAATCTGGTGCTATGTAGACAGCGCCAAATGACGAAATAAGCTATTTCGAAATAGCATCAAAATAAGATGAGCAATTTGCGTAGCTCAAATTGCATACCTTATTTTAAGTTACGGTGCAGTGTAGATGCACCCTTTATGACTGGTAAAGGGACAAGAAAATGGAGTGACTTCTCTAGGTTCTCCAAATCCTTGTGCTGCTTTCATTTATGGACTCATGGCCATGGAATGCAAGATCTCCGATTCCACAAGGGCAACATGATTTTATCAGGGAAATGAAAAGATCCCCTTTTAACTCAGCAACCAATGCATCCCATGGAGATTTCTAGGTCTAAGGAGCCTTCCTTGTTGAGGAGGAAAGAGGTTGGAGCAAGAATTGCCATGGAGAAGGCTAACCAAACTGAGATCACTTCTGCATCAACTTTTGTTGAAAGGAGAAGATGGGGAATGACAGATGAATCCTCTTTCCCCAGAGGGACAATCATTTAACAGAACCTGGAGCCCCAGATTCACTGCAGTAGATCAGGTACAATTCCAACTCCAAGATCCACGGATGGGGGCAGGGAGGGCACCTCACTTGACAAAATAGGAGTTTGGTTCCGTCTCCATGAAAACTACTCGTGTCAATCAGACTTATCTGCTGGGCACTTTTCTCCTCCTGCCCCAGGATGCAAGATGAAAGCATGACCTGACCCAGAAACCCCACCCCTCTGACTGGCCCACTAGGACCCCAGGATCTCCCTGGCTGTTCAGATAAGTGATTGCTGCAGAGATGCTCCTTTGAACCTCTGTTACCTTTTCTCTGATCAGTGAAACAAAGCACAGACACGCATTAGGCCAGTCATAGGCCCAGCAGCTTCCCGTGCACTGTGGATCGTCCGAGTAATGCCTGGCTCGGAGTCTGGGCTCCAAGACCACCTGCTAGAAGCCCCCTTCCATCTCCTGGGAGCGGGCTAAATCCTCCCCACCCCCTTGGAGTCCACGACACTATCAATGTTAGAATCTGAGCACCAGCTAGGGATGTGAAAGACTAGTTGCTAGTCGCCCCCCCCCCAGCCTCGCCTCTATCAGAAAGAGGCAGCAAGGGGCGGGGAAGAGGAGGGGAGGCTTCAGAGCAGCAGCGCTGCATGGAGCCGGGGTCAGCTGGACCCGGCTTCCCGCTGCATTTCAAAGTGGCAACGCTGTGTAGAGCCGGGGTCAGCGGGGGGAGTCCCCAGCTGGCACTTGGCTCCATGCGGCGGTGACACTTTGAAATGCCACAGGGAGCAAGCGGCCAGCGGGGGACTCAGTCAGTCCCCCACTGGCCCCGTGCTCCCCGCATTGCTTTTGCCTTTGAAGGGTAGCAACAGCCCTGGGACTGTTGTTACACTTGAAAGGCGAGGCTCCCTTATAGACTAAATCGAACAGTCGATGCAAATTGACTATTCGATTAGCCTATTAATCTAAAGTTAACATCCCTAGTACCAGCACAGCCAGCTTCCCTGTGTTCACTCTTGACCGTAAGGTTAAGAAGAGGGCCAAATGAATCACACCCTTGTAAGTACAGGCTCTCAGAAGCCAGTTCTCTACATATGGATCCCCCTGCGGGCTCTGATGGTATCAGCTGGCAGCCACCACTGTCTGATGCTCTCCAAACACCCTCACTCTGGCCGTTCACACTACAGGCACTGCTCTGCACAAGCCAAGGCAGCCTTCTCTGTTGAACCCATGTCATTTTCTGCACTGCTCACTTACTGACACATGGAAGCAAACGTCCTACATGGGTTCTGAATAGCCTTGAGAATGTAGCGTACGGATTCTACTGCCCAGAGATGCAGTACAGCTCCGCCTTCAGCGCCACTTCTCTTGCTGCCCTCTCCAGGAGGCACAGACCCTGTCGCTATCTACCGCAAGGAGGGCGAAGTGAAAAGGGATGGGGACTGGGTTCTGGCACGACTTCATAGGGAGAGGTCACTAAGTGGTACATCCCACTGATCCCAAGGTTCCCTGTTAGGCCTGTAAATAGGACATCAGAAGTGATTCTAGTTCCTGCAGCAAAACTGGAACCCTCAATGGCAAAGCCTTAGCTGGGATGATGTAGTTGGGGTTGGCCCTGCCTTGAGCAGGGGGGTGGACTAGATGGCCTCTAGAGGTCTCTTCCAGCCCTATTCTTCTAGGATTCTACGAATGGCATGCGGTGTTCGCCCTGATGCCAGGGAAAGGACTGGGAGGTGTCAGAACCTGGCCATAGCTCCCAGCTGTTGGAACCCCCTGGGCGTTACAGCGAGTGCACTGCGGCGGATGTTAACCCTGTTAAGATCGGTGTGAGCGTAGGGGCCGTGACACCATCAGACACCCAGGTGGAGACACAGAAGTAAACTCGGTAATTGAGCTAGAATCAGGGATGATCAAACATCAACGTTCAGGACAGAACGGGAGACACTGTAAGCACCAGGCCTCGGGCCACAGGAAACGCTGAACACGTGCCCTACTTCAGAGTCACAGGCCACCTAGCCCCATGCTTACCTTGGCACTCGGTATCTTTCATGGCAGGCTCATATCCAGCAGCACACGTACAGGCTCCAACTGGTACCATCCACTCCCCATCTCCATTACAGTACAGCTTCAGGGGCACAGACACTTCCACAGCATTGGGGATGCAGGTCCCTGGGGCAATGACCAGAGACGTGGGCTCCGCCCCAGTTAAGGTCTCCGGAAAAACAGCAAAGCCAGCGATGGTGTTGGAGCATTTCTTATAGAAAGCACGGACAGAGATGAGGGACATGCAGGCGCCCAGGTCCTGGAAGGCCAGGTAAAAACCATTCTTGGAGAGCGGCCCAAAGCTGCGCACCTTGGTGTTCACACGGCCAGACTCCAGCTTGGAGAAACTCTCATCAGGAGCAATTGTATCCACTTTGACGTAGGGGTTTTCCATCCAGAAGGGACTAGAGGCCGAGGCAGAATCTGTATCCGATTCGTAATAGAAGAGATTGAAGGTCTCTTTGCAGGAGCCCGGGATATTGGGGATGCTGTTACAGTCCCGCACAGTGAATTTCAGCTCCACGTAGACACGCTGGATGTCTTGGCGCTGGATGAACTGAGTACGAAGCCAGTTGTTCTGATTGGCCTCCCGCACATTGCACACCTGGTACGTTCGGATGGGGTTCATGGCTTCGTCGTAACCGCTGACTTCCTCCCACTGCAATGAAGGAGAGATTGGGGGTTAGCCAGCAGGATGGGCCGACTGGAATGCTCCAAAACACGGCCCCGCCCCACAACAAACCCAAACCACATTTCAGAAGCCAGACACACGATTACCCCCCAAAGCAGCAACGCAGGCACACGACCAATATCAACCCGAGGTCTGTCCCAGCCCTGCTCCCTCCTGGCCCGACTTTCCTTGTCATGCTAAAGCCCGTGAGAACTTGACACCCCTCCACACGGTACCATGCAGTTGTGACTCCCACCACAAGAGAGTCAGCATCTCTGAGCTGTGAGCTGGTCTGGGGAACGGTGGGGATGTCACAAGGCACAGGAGGGAATCCAAAGGGGGCCCTTGTCATGGGTCATGCCCCAGTTTGACACGGATTGAGACCAGATGCTCAACTGGGAATCTAGAGCCTTGCACAGGCTCTGAGAGGAGAACCTGAGTCTTACCCCGGTCTCTGGATGAGCTGTCCAGGCCAACTCGGAGGTCACCCACTTCGTATCCATCAGGGTTTCTGGAGGGAAAATGGAATTGAAAGAGGAGGTCAGGGTTTAGGAAAGCAGAAGGGAAATCGTTCAAAACATTTCCAGACAACGCAGAGCGACGCAGCTCGGGGAGCAGGGGAGGAGAGGGGCAGAGTGAGACGGACTCCAGATTTCCCTCCATTCTCCTGTCAAGGGGAGAGAAAAGACCCCCTCAGGAGAACTGCTAAGGAAGCCGAGCCACCACAGAAATAGGGTGGGGAATGTAGACAGCAAGAGCAGCCATCTTCCTTTCAACAACCTCACCATGGAGCCCCCCCTTGATGGGCACGAACACAACCTCCTCCTGCCCCCAGACACCTCCCCCTGCTGCTAGGGGCTGCCAGAGAGGGTAATGCCCCCCCCCACACACACACAGGTGTCTTTGCTGCGGCTCAGGCTGAAAGGGCCTGTTCCCATGACGGGGTGGTGCAGGCCAGGCTGGTTTCTCCCGCGGGGGAGGGACGGCAGGCTGTCCTCCCAAGCCGCCCCACATCACTCATTTCACAAGAGGCGAGAAGAATTTGACCGTCTGGCCGACATTCCAGAAACGGATTACAAGCCAAACCTCCCCGTCAGCATTCCCCCGAGAGCCCCAGCCCCAGCCCCAGCCGTGGAGGGGGAGGGGGGCCCGTGCGAGAAGCCAGTCTGAGGCGCGCTGGAATTGCAGCCAGCTGGGGCTAATCCCAGGCTAGGCCAGGCAGCCCTACCAAACCTGAGCAAGCTACAACGGGGGAGAGTCTTGGCTCGCAGTAAACTGTCTCAGTCCTGGTCTTAACCCCAGCTGGGACCCCTAGCAATCCTTCTGGGTGGGGTGGGGGGGTGGCGGCAGAGGCCTGGAGGCACACAGCCTCCCCCCTTCCCCCCCAAATCCACCACAACCAGCAGACAAGCTCGCTCCCAGGCTGCCTAGCGAAAAGGGTCTTCACTCAAGACCAAAACAGCCCTAGCTCCCACTGCCAGTTACCCAGCACGAGCTCCCCAAACCCATGGCCTTTCCCGAAGGCACAAAGCACACTCAGGGCGAAGAAACACCCCTTCTGAACGCCGCCGTGAGAGTCTGTGCCCGCCCCAAGCCCTCCCCACAGACAGCTTCTGCCTCACATGCTACCCCCATGCTTGGCACACCCCCCACTGCTCTCTGCCCCTAAGGGGCCCCTCTTCAGGGCAGAGCCGCCCGCCAACAGGGAGAGAGAAGAGTCATTCCTCCACCCAGATCACATGTCCCCATTCCCCTCTACCTCCTCTTTGCCCCCAACTTGTGGCCTTTAGCCAGAAGGTCTTTTTGGCCAATCGCCCCCTCTAACTCCTGTCTCACACACTTCCCAGGAGGCCTACAAATCCCAGGCCCCCAGTGGCATCCCCTCTAGCATGGTGTGTCACATGAAAGTCATATGTGGGTCCTGCACCTTAGCAGGCCTGGGATGGAAGTTTCCATCCCTGCTGTATCCAGCTTAGCATAGCATGGGACCCTGCAAGCCCACACAGCAGCTGAGCTTTATCAGCTTTGACCCGTGCCTTGAGCTGGGAAACTACTAAGCAGTAAACAAGTCTGACCTCGGTCTCAGCCCATAAGAGTGATAAGAATGGTGTTGAACCAGGTACGTGCACACCCGGTAAACAACTGTAGTATAAGATCACTGGGAGTTCTGCCCCTCAGAGTCTCAATGGGGACCTAGACCTCGAAGGGTGTCCTGAATCCCCTAGCTGGAGGCATGTCCACTGCGGCCGGGTGCGCTGTGACCGGAACAGGACTCCCCACAGACCTAAATGGGTGTAAGCATTTCCAAGTGCCTGTTAACTCTTATACGCATTGCTTTGCCTATGCGGACTGTTGTATTACTTTGCAGTAGCTGTGTAACCATCTGGCAGTATTAAGCCTGTAATAGTAGTGACGTAGTGAGATTAATAAAATTATAGAATCATAGAATACTAGGATTGGAAGAGACCTCGAGAGGTAATCGAGTCCAGTCCCCTGCCCTCATGGCAAGACCCAGTACTGTCTAGACCATCCCTGATAGACATTTATCTAACCTACTCTTAAATATCTCCAGAGATGGAGATTCCACAACCTCCCTGGGCAATTTATTCCAGTGTTTAAGTACCCTGACAGTTAGGAACTTTTTCCTAATGCCCAACCTAAACCTCCCTTGCTGCAGTTTAAGTCCATTGCTTCTTGTTCTATCCTCAGAGGACAGAATGAACAATTTTTCTCCCTCCTCCTCGTGACACCCTTTTAGATACCTGAAAACCGCTATCATGTCCCTTCTCAATTTTCTCTTTTCTAAACTAAATAAGCCCAGTTCTTTCAATCTTCCTGCATAGGTCATGTTCTCTAGACCTTTAATCATTCTTGTTGCTCTTCTCTGGACCTTCTATCCCTAATCGACTCTGTCTTGAAGCGAATCCACAGCCCTGTTGGGCCCTGCCCCTGTGGCTTGACATAGTGATACCCAGCATTGGGAGCCCAGCACCATGGCTCAGTCCCCAGGCCTTCGCACTCCTTTGCACAGGGTCTAATCAGCGAGCGAGCTCAGCTTGGGCAGCGCTATCCAAACACCTTCTGAATCAGGGATGTAAAATCCCAGTTAACTGATTAAACGTGATCCTGCTCCTACCTCCCTCCCTGCCTGTGCAGGGGGGCCAGCAGTGGAAGCCAGCAGCCCTGCGCACTGGGCGACCGGCTTCTGCTCCCAGACCCTTCCCCCACATGCACGGGGCAGTGCTCCTGGCCCCGCTCCTGTGCCGGGGGTGTGTGTGTGTGTGTGTGTGTGTGTGTGTGTGTGTGTGTGTGTGTGTGTGTGAGAGAGAGAGAGAGAGAGCTCCCAATCCCGGAAGGGCTGCTCCCTGGTTAACCGGTACCAGCAAGCATCACCCGATAAAGGCTCTCTGGGGCACAGACGCGACGCCAGGACACTCACCACTATTCTGCCAATAGGATACAAGTCATCTACCCTGGGCCAGCAGAAGTTGCCCCAAGTGGGGACCCTTCTAAGAGGAAGTGAAAGGATTATCAGATCCTACCATCCAGCCCTGAGGTGACAGGGAGGTTAAGTAGCAAAAACTGGAATTCCATCCTCTGCTCATTTTGCAGCATGGACACAGGTCAGGCCCCCCAAAGAACCTCAACATATCAGCACAACGAACAAGGAAGGAAGAAGGGTGTCTGGCGAATGGGCATTGTTTGGGGAAACTCCATTCGCTGCTCAAGAACCTTCCTCTCCACGTCTTGCTTCAGCAGAACCTCATTCCTGGAGACGAACCAACAGAACCCTCTCCGGGATGTTCAAGGGATGCACGGCACACGTGGCCCTGAGCTTTCCGCAATGGGCAGCTGGCTTCTCTCAGTGGGGAGGAGTGCGCAGTTAAGAGCGTCAAGGGACGTCCCTTCAGAGGTCCCGTGGGAAGATGGTGATTACAAGAGATGCTATTAATACCACAGCCCTGGTAGAGCCAGTGTGCTCTGGTACCACTAGCCCAGACTGGGCTCAAGAGCCAGGACAGGCCTCTCTACTCAGACAGCCTGGGCTGAGATGGTCTTCCCCATTCATGGCAACCACCATCAATAACTGCTTGGTTCTATGCCCCACAGCAGGCATTTGGCATTGTTGGGAGAGGGGATTCCAGTGCAAGACAGACTATAGCGGCTGATGCTTCGCCTTCCTCCTGGCGCTAGCAGCACCGACGGCAGTCCCCCTCCCCAGCCAAGTGACTGGGAGAAAAGAGGCCGCGGTGCGTGTTCCTCTGCAGAACGACAACTCTGTGGGACAGATGCCTTGAGATGTGCGCAGCCCCTGCCAAGGAACAACGCTGCTTTGCTTCTGACCAGCACGGAGGGAATCACGTTGCTCAAAGCTCAGGGCCACGTGGGAAGCTTCACATCTCTTGAGCTTTTGAGTCAGTGGGATGCGACTCCCGCCAGCATGAATTGGAACAACGATCCCCATTTTTAAATCTCTTGACAGCTCTAGCCCCCGCTTCCCCCCCCACTGAGACAGTGCACATGTGCCCCCCGCATCCACCCACAGCAGGGAGTCCTGAACCAGGACCACACTAACGCGACCTGGTTTGTGGTGGGAATTTAACCCTGACAAGTTGCGCCATTTCAGCCTTGGAAGTGGAGGAAGCAACACACCGGGATCGGGGAGACCTACACGCCAGATGAAGCAGAGTCAACAAAATAGCTGTTACACCACCCTGGTTATTAGGCAAAAGGAATCTGGATCCGTGCTCCAGATCTGACAAGCCCAGGCAACAGCTCTACCCAGCGTTGCTCTCCTGAGGTGAGTGTGTCTATGGAGGAAGTGGCAGAAAGGTCTCGAGCAGGACAGAGAAGAAAGCACCAGGAGCGTCCAGCGGGTCTGCAGAAAAGAGGACAATTGGCCATCTCTAGAAGGGAGCTGTGCCCCAGCCCATAAAGCTGATTCTCACAGATCCCCTTAGAGACCACCGGTGCTAGTGCAGACTCTGGAGATGCCCATTCTGTCCGGCCCTGCTCCTAGTTGCAAAGCCCTGGATAGTGTTCCTGCTCCCGGACACCTGGCCTCGAGACAGCAGCACTTCACCCCACATGGCTTAGTCATTCCACCGGGAAGAGAAAGCAGGAGAGTCAAACGGCCTTAAATTCTAGCATATTGGTAACAGGGTTTTTCCTGAAGAGCAGCTTCCACAGCAATCATCCCCAATGAGGTGGGCTAAGCAGGAGAGCTCAAGGTCGTTGGACCCCGTTGCCAACCGAAGCAGAGTCTCTCCAACGGCTCAAGGCGCCGTTCGACACGTGCAACCTAGAGGGTAGCCAGCGGTTGGCCTAAAACGTTACTACAGCCTGGCAAAAAGTGTCATGGACCAGGGTCACGAGATAAGGCAGCTTCAGGGAGACTTGTCTGTTCCCCGGGAACTGTAGCATCATTACAGATCCGTGTGTCCCACTTCCTACAGCAGAAAGGCTGCCGTCATGGTGAAGTCCAAGGGGAGCGCCTATAAAAGGCAGTTGGTTTGCAGTCCCAGTTCCCTGCAGTGGGAGCAGATAGCAGGAAGGGAGAGACACCCTTTGAAAGGACAGAGGCGGCTGTCCAAATACAGGCACACTGGTGTTCCCTGATGCATCCTCCGCCACTAAGCATTTCATCGCGACCCAAGTGGCTGTAGCGAAGCCATACAAGCACTCGGCATTGGCAGGGATTGGCCTTTGCCAAGTCTGAACGTCGTGTTGTCAAATGGTGGTGAGGGAGTACAGCATACCTCAACACGGCCAAGAGCTCTGAGCCAGGCCCAAGGGCTCAGAGAGAAGGGATTAACGCTTCCAGGGGAATCATACAAGACTTGAGCTTCTGACTAGAACCCTAGCTCTTCAGTGCAATGGGGCATATGCCTCTTTTGGGGTCAGGAACCTCTTGGAATAAATCCGTATTCCCCCCAGAATTGATTGGGTATTGCTGTGGTTGAGACAGGCCAGCCAAATCTTCAATACAACACCATCTTAGCTCTGAAACCAGCAGGCAACAGAGGAAGTCCACAGCCAAGGCCAGACACCACACAGAGAAACAACAAGCATGTCAGTCAATAGTGAGATATGAACCGAGGAAAAGGCCGTAAACAGAGGGGAGAAGGCCTCTCCCAGGCCTGAGGCCTACATGTGAAAGAGGCAGTGAACCTAGTTGGGCTTTTCAGGCCTTCTGTAACTTTGTCTGAGATTGGCTGTATGTGAGGGTCACGCTTAGGGTGACCATACACCCCATTCTGGCTGGGACAATCCCCTTTTTAAGCTCTGTGCTGGACATCCCGACTTCTTTGACAAAAACAGGTGTTGGTTCTGTTTTCTCTTCCCAAGTGATCAGTTGGCAAGAGCAAACAAACACATGCCCAGTTTACTGAGCCAGGGCTGGGGGGAAAGGGGGGTATGCAACGCGAACTGCAGGTAGCACAGGGCTCAGCCCCAGTTGTGGGAGGGATGGGGTACAAAACTAGGACGAGGAGGTCGGCCCAGATATGGGTTGCCCAGCTGCTCAGCCCCAGTGGCAGGTGGCTCGGGGATGGCGTCAGCCCCAGGGAAGTTCGGGGAGGGGGTGTCAGCCCCAGCCCCAGGCAGTGGGTGGGTGGCTCTGGCAAGCCCTGGGGCTCTCCCATATTTACTTTAGGAACTAGGACACTCTGCTCATGCTTGAAACGGTTCTGGGAGGCCAGAGCAGCTTCCCCTGCCCCGCTGCTGCCTCTGCAGCAGTGGGGGAGGGGGAGAAGGGGCGGTGGCACCGTGGGGGAAACCAGTTTTTAAGTCAGTTCCTCCATCCCCTCTACCTCTGCTATAGAGGCAGCAGGGGGTGGGGGGAAATGCAAGTAGTTGACTCAACTAACCGATAAGCCTAGGCTTATTGGGTAGTCAGTCAGTCGTCTACTTGCTTACATCCCTATTATGGAGGCTGCATCAGTGGCAGAGAAACCCAACAAGCTATATCACCTGCCTTTCCTCTTTGGTGGCCATCACTAATTGAGCCCAAGGCGTTTCAAAGAGAATGGCGTAAGTTCAGAAGACAGGTCCATCAATGGCTACTAGCCAAGGTGGTCAAGGATGCAACCCCATGCTCTCGGTACTCCTAAACCTCTGAGTTCCAGAAGGCGGGACAGGACACCAGGGGATGAGGGATTACTCAAACTGCTTCTCTCAGAGCCATTTGGCACTGGCCACCATGTGAAAACAGGCTACTGGGTGAGAGGGATCATTGGGCTAAACCAGTATCGAGCCCATGGAGAGAAAGAGGACTCTCATTGCAGTGAAGAGCGTGGTCCAGGTAGGCAAGAGAGAAGTCCATTGGTTACATCAAGCCGAGGGGCCCATTCTGCAGCCCGCTGATATGAAGAGCAGAAGCCAGGGATCTTTGATGCCGTAGAACATTTGGGCCCACACCAGAGGCGAGCCCCTCTCTGGAGTGCTGGAATGGAACCACGGCCAACCCAACAGCGCAGGCCCTAACCAAGAAGTGGGTGGAGCTATTCATGAGTCAACACCCTGTGCACAGCGCTTTCAGAAGAGGAAACAGTATTTGCGGGGGGGTGGGGGAGATGTTCCTGACTCTTGTGCTTGGCCACCCCCCACCCACATACAGAGGTCTCTAAAAAGAACAGGGAGATCCTTTGGGTGTGGGCAGCAGATCAGGCTAGGACATGCAGGGGGCGCTGCCACCAAAGGGGGCATTTCCTGCACATTTCAGTTCCCTCCCCCGCTTTGAGAGCATTATAACCGGAACGAGCGGCCTTGTGCGCTTCCCATTCAGGCACCTATTGGTACAATTAATCCCAGCCCCGTTCTAAACTGCAGCACAAAGGATTTGGAGCGAGGCCCTTTCTCTGGAAACAAAAGGCAGCCTGTGGGAGAGAACCTGAGGTTGCACTTTTCCCGCTGACGCGCATTTCACACACACAAAGCAAAGCCACACAGAGTGCTGTGCATCAGGGCAGGCCCTGCCGGGAGACCCTTCCACGCACTTCCCGGACTCCAATGCCCACCCACGCCTATATCCCGCCCCCAAGCCTCTGGGAGGAGCCTTCAACAGAGGCAGGGAAATGCCCAGGGAGACGGCTGGCCAGCTGCTGGGGACTATCCCAGGACAAGCTTCTGCCCAGCAACACCCTGAATCCCATCCTGGGTGTGCTGCACAGGTCCCACTCAGCCCTTGTCACTGGCAAGGGACAGCTGTGATGAACTGGGGCTGTATCCGCACAACTTATGTATTATGGCTGAGTGTGCGAAGGTGTGTTATTAAAAGTGGCTGTCCTGCGAGTCCCCCTGCGAGTCAAGATCCAGCACTGCTAACAGATCTTCAGGTTCACAATGCTGCTTAGCCCACAGAAAGGTTATGCTAGAAACCAGCCCCAGCCTTGGAAATCCACTCTAGCTCTACCCTTCTGAAGGGAGAGCAGAAGAGGAAACTTACCAGGAGTAAAATAAATGAGACCAGGTGACAGGGGTTTATATAAAGAAATACACCAGAGCGGGGGTGAGAGAGGAGGAGGAAGCATGGGGCAAGATACAGCAAGGTCACAGAAGCCAGGTAAAGGACTTGCAGGAGCAGCACAGGGGGGAGGGGGCCTGCCTGTTTTCCTGATCCTAGCTGGCCCAAGGACACGGGGCAAAGCAAGGGAGCAGAATGCCCTGTAGTGGTGAGGAAACGGAGGCAGAGACGTGGGTGTAAAGTTTGTTTTGCGCGATCTCCTCTGATTCATCTGACTCAGTCTAACAGAGCACCAAGGGGTTAGTCAGTGCAAAGCCTGCAAGTGCGGGGCTGACAGCTTTACGCCTACCATCGGCCCCGCAAGAGCTGAACTGTAACCTGGGGAAGGGGAGGATTCTGGAGAGGGCTGTGTTTGGGGGCAGCTGGGAGCATAGGGCAGATGAGCCAAGGAGCCCCATTGCTGAGGGGTAGCAGAGTGAGCATTGGTGCCCAGAGAAGAGCAGGCCAAACAGGGTGAGCATTGGTGCCCAAGGAAGCACAGGTTAGTAGGTGGGCAGCAGGTTGCACTTGCGAGGGCCGGTGACAGTGCCACACCCCCCCAAACAAGACCGATCCCATCCACCCATCCCCGTTGCATAGTCTGGCCCCACCTGGGAGCCCCACTGCAGGGAATGCTCCTGCCTCACCAGGCTGCCAGGAGCTCTCCTTGCTCCCCTGCCTGCTCCAGCGCCGGGGAACGCTCCCCCTTTCACAGTGCATTTCCCAGGCAGGTCCCAGTGGCGGAACAGAGGGCTCTCCGTGGGAGGGACGGGAGGCAGCAGCTGGGGCGTGTGCTGCGAGGGGGGAGAGGAGAGGAGACACCCAGCGTGGTTTGGTGCTAGAATCCCAGGCTGGAATTAGCAACGCTGGGGCACTGGCAAGAGCCACGGAGGTGGGGCTGCTCACTCCTCCCACCCCCAGTATTTTTAACATGGGAGGCCCTCTCAGCTCCTTCCCCACACACCCCAGGGGATCAGAACTGTCAGCACAAAGCTATTCCAGGCCCAGGAGCGGCTGTGACCCCTGAGCTTCGGACACGGGCCTCTGCAGGACTGCCAAGGCCCCAACCTGCGCTGGCTGCCTTTGATCTACAGATGCTGTGCGACAGCTCCCCCTGCAGGAGCCGGGTCTGGTTGCAGCTGCAGACACACACCAGAGCGAGGAGCCCTGAACTCCTGTACTCTGCCAGCGCCCGATAAATACCTCCCCCCCTCTTGCCCCATCCAGCAGGTTATCCCCACACCTGGGATCACTCAGCCCTAGGTCCTGGCCACATGACCCCCCCCCTTGGGGAATCCACCCAGCGTGGGATCAATCCTTTGGCTTCCAGCCCCTTCCGCAATTGCATCTCATCAGGCACGGATCGGCTTCCCTGCCCCCCCTTTTTACCCACCTTACCCCTTTGCCCCCGTGTGTGGTTTCACACCTGAGCCAAAGCAAGGGGCTGTACCCCAGCAGCGTACACCCTCCCCCTCCCCGCAGCGGCCAGGCAGGGCCCAGCCCGAGCAGATCGTGCAAACAGACCCGCTGCACCCGCGCCCTGCCCCCCCCGACTCCAGTTCATCTCCTGCAGCCGCAATGCAAGGGCAGGCATGGATCCCCTCCTGTCTCTCACCAGCAAACATGCGTCAGCGGCAGGCACCTGTCCCGGAGTCAATTCTTCCCTTTCCAACCCAGGGGCATCTGGGCGTGGCAGGAAAGAGGGAACATCGTGGTCCAACAAGCTTCCCATACTAGCCTACACGGCTCCAGTGGCAGGGGCCACACCACCCCCTCACTTCAGAGCTGAGGATGTTAAGAGGCAGGTAACTGGCTAATCATGTAGTCGATACAATTTTTATCGACTATGCGATTAGTTGAGAAGAGAAGGCGCTCCGTCCTGGCTCGCACCGGGTCCAGGAGCTATCCCTGCTGCAGCTCTGAAGTTTAAATGTGCTAAGGGCCGGGGTGCCTGCCTGCCTGTCTCTTATTACATTTAAAGTGAAGAGCCACAGCAGGGGTCGATCCTGGCTGCAGCAACTTCTGCCTGCAGCCAGCCCAGGCTGCCACGGACAGGAGCTGTTGCCGGAGCAGCCTCTGCCCTTGGTGAGCATGGCCCGCCATGGGCAGAGGTGGCTTCGTGGCAGCCTCCCCTATTCCACTCCCCCATGCTGCTGCCTCTGATAGAGGCAGCAGCAAGGGAGGAGGAGCAGGCAGCACTGCAGAGACGGTGCTGGGAGGAACCAGGATTTAAGCCGGCTCCCCACAGCACCGGCTCCTGCTCCCGCCCCCTCTTGCTGCAGGGAAATGCAAGTAGTCGACTACTCGCTTACATCCCTGTTCAGAACCTCGGACTGTCAACCTGTGCGTGCCAGCAGCCAACTGGGAGCAAAAGGAAAATGAAGCCAGGGTCACATCTGTGGCCCTTCATGCCCAGGACATTTGGATCATCATCAAAGGAGATCAGTTCTGCTGAGCCAGACACTGGCACACGCAATCCAGTATCTTGCCTCTGGCAGTGGGCAGAGCCTGCCCCACTTTGAGCTAAGAGAGCTGTGAGCACTTAGGAACAGACTCATGATTGCTGTATCATCATAGGGCCTAGACGCCCCAATGAGACTGGGGCCCCATTGTAGAGACACAACGGCAGTCTCTGCCCTGAAGAGTTTACAACCTCAACAGAAAACCCAAAGGAAGTAGCTTCATTTATTGATGGGGACCTGAGGTACTAGGAGATTCAGGGCCCCAACTCCAGGCTACACTGGGAGTCTGTAGCAGAGCCAGGAATGGAGCTCCGCTCTTGAGTCCCAGGCTGATTCCTTTACTGCAGGGCTGTCTGCAGGGGACAGTACATGTGCCCCCAACAATCCTCCTGGAAAACTAGCCCAAACCAGAGGGCACAATCAGCTGAACCAGGGGTGGGAAGGGATGGGTGGGGTCGTGTGACTGAGCAGCCAGCAACTCCACCCCCGCCATCCCTTCTCCCCTGCAAACACATCTCACTGCTCATGACTATTCCACCCACCCTCACGCAGACCCTCGGTCATTTGCAAACACAAATCTCAGACAAATAAATATCACTGAACGAGCAAGGAGGCCGGAGGTAGCTTCTCTGAGCTGGAACATTTTCTCCAGTCCCCGGGTGTCTCACTGGCCCACCACTAAAGCCCCAAAGGGAAGCTTCTGGCTGGATTCCCCACCCCCCCTTGCTCCCCCGTGAGCAGAGCTCAGATGGGAACAAGGCAGACTAGGAGCAGGTGACATCAGACAGGTGCCAGCTCTCCAGCTGGAAAAGATGCTGAAGTGCTGGCAATAAAGGGAGGGCCGAGTGCTCGTTACCTCTGGGTCACGCACACTCTAGGAGCAGAGCCCTCAGCTCTGACCTCCCAGGAAGCAGAGGCTAGGCCAGGCGTTACCAAGGCAGGCCTGCCCTGCTCACCACTCTGCCCCCCACCGGGGGGGGTCAATGCCTCCCCACCTCTCACAGACTGAGGCTTGCTAACAATTGGTGGGCCTAGTCACTTTATTGCCATTCCCTGCTAGTGCTGGACATGCAGCCCCTGGGCAGCAAGATTCAGGGAAGAACAGCAGCAGACAGTACCCGGGCAGAGGGGCAGCCTGACATCCTCCTGCCCCCCATACTTTGGTGATTCTCTCCCTTCTACTCTGAGCTGGAGCTTTGGGTGCCACCTCCCAAGCAGACAGCCCTACCAGCTGTGCCAGGCCCTCGCACCTTCTGGGGCGGCAGCAGCCATGGCTGAAGGCACCAAAGATGGAGAGAACCCAGAGCCATTCAGAGCCAGCTGCTCAGAGCCTGTTTCCACGGTGCAATTACAGTTCTATTAATACCCCGGGGACTTGGGAGTGCGATGCTTCCTGTGCAACTCCAGGGTCTGCAGAGGGAGGCAGCTTCACGTGGAAGAAGAGCTATTCCCTGGCTCCAGCTCCCCTTTAAAGGTGCGAGCCAGGTCCCTTTGCTCTCCTCTGCAGGGCCCGTTAGCATCCCCAGATAAAGGAGCAGCTCTCTTTCCCATGGGGCTGCTACTGGACTCCTTCACAACGGAGACCCCAGTTTCTGCTCACTGGCTCCCTCACATTCCCAAGCTGTGGTCTCAGCCAAGCCTCCAGCTGCCACTTCCTGCCCTAGGCCTCACCTCAGCCCTGCGGCCTTCATCACACCACAGGTGTCTCCCTGCCCTGTTGCAAGGGGTTTCTTTTTTCACCGCTGCAGCAGCCAATCCGGGCTCTGGGGGCAACGACTGACACCCCTTCCAGCTGCGGAGACCTCCCAGGCCAGCCAGCAGGAGGGATGGATAAGTCACTCTCCTGACAGAAACGGCCACCCTGTCCACTCGCTGGCCATGGGAATAACTCAGCCAAGTGGGTGACAACAGCCCTGCCCGAGCCGCAAACTCCATCAGCTGGGACACAGAGGCAGTGAGCTGCTCCACAAACCCGCCTTCCTTTCCAGACTTTATGGCAAAATAGAACCACTCCGCACCCTCCAGCACAGTGAGGCGGAGAAGAGCGCTGCCTGCCAGCCTGCCTCATCCGCGAGTTCCCAACAGCCAGAGGAGAGGGCCACTGCACGGGGCAGAGTGCAGCAGAAACAAGCAGCTCCCTGCTCCTCTAGGCTGCACCCCTGGCTCCAGGGTTCCTGCGGGGCAGAGCCTGTTTTGGGAGGTTCAGGCATCGGGGGCTCTGGGTTGCAGATGATTCAGGGCCACCAAACAAGCTCCGGTCCGTCTCCGGCTTTGCTGTGGCTCTTGGAGGTGGCAGCCATTTCCGGGCCAGGGTACCTCTCCCTGAGCTGCACTGGCAGGTTATTCTTCTGGAAACATTTTGGTGGGGGGAGGAGGGCAGGGGAGAGAAAAGCTTCCAGAAGTTCCTTATCATGGATCCAGAGACGCTCCTCGGCCCATAGACGCAGCGGCTCAGAGAGGCAGCGCTCGACTGTCAAGCTGCCTCTGCCAAGACTTCCCTCCCCACTCTGCCTGGGGCAGTTACCCGAATCTCCGCGCTGCACTCTGCTTACTTCCTCCAGCTCTCAAGCACTGACCCCATCTGGAACTGCTTAAACCCAAATACGCCCCCCCCCCCCAACTTTCCAAAGTCAGATTCTTCCGAAGTTAAAACAAGCAGAGAGTCAAGGAGGGGGGCGCCCAGGCCTGGCTGACTCTCTCTCCTCTTCATTTCAGTTTAATTTCTGGGGAACTAGAATAAATCTGTTCCTGGCAATCGTTCAAGCCCCGCACATTTTTCTCATTAATAAAAAAAAGGCTGCGGACTGCACGCCGTTTGTGCGTGCATGTAGAACAGCCCCCCCCCCACCGGTAATCCCTCAAGTGGGGGATCTCTCAGGGCTCGGTGCTCGCTGGGCAATTGGCAGAATTAGCCAAGTGACAAGCGGGGACGGCTGGAGACGCGGACAACCCACCCCCGCCCTCCCACCCAGATGGATTTCAGCCCCTCCACCAATGGTACTCAACCCCACCTCCCAGGGAAACCAGTCTGAGCAAATGCTGAAGCAGCAGCTGCCATCAGGAGGGCGAGGCCTAGTACATCCGTCTCTCCTACCATCCACCCCCTGAGCTAACTGGCTCCCCAGCTCCATCTGGGGGGCAGGAAAAGCCGGGGAGGATGGGCCTTTGGTTGGCTCCAGCCTCAACTCCAGCTCCCTCCAAAGCAGCTCTTCACAGCTCGGCCGGGCCCCAAGCCTGCAGCCCGCCATGGTTAGGAAGAGCTGGCCACTGCTGGCATTCCAGGGAAGGGGGCTGGGAAACAGGTGCTGGTTGGTGCCTCCCGGCGCAGGGGCGGGATGTGCCAGCTCACTTGGCGTCGCTGAATTCCCATTTGGGGGGCCCCAAGTAACACCACGAGGGGACGCTGCACCCCGAATCTCGCCACATGGGCGCACAGCCTCGGCACTCAGTGTCACTCGGCATCCCTCTCTGTGCAAAAGCACCCTAACCTAACCAACCCCCCCCCCCCCCCCGTATTCTGAGCTTGTCCTGCTCCACTGCCCTCCCCCGGCAGAGGAACATCCCAGCTCCGCACCCACAAGTGCCCATACTTCAGTGGCCATGGATTCGGGTGCTTGACCTTGATGGGAAGTGGAAACAGAGGAGTCAGATGAGCTCAACAGCAGGAGGGAGGGATGAAAGGCCGGTCAATGGCGCTTCGCTATGGCAACCCCACTGGAGTGCAAGAAGTCTGAAGCAGTGGGGCTGCTCAGCAGAAAAGCTACCACTGTGATGGACCCAGGGCTGCAGGAAGGCAGGACGGCCTCTGCCCAAAGGAGTTACAACTACTGGTAACTCCTGGACTATCGGCAGAGCAGAGAGCGGGGATACAGAGCCCCCCACAGATCACGCATCGTCTCAGCGTCATGGATGCCTGATCTGCACCCCCTGCCATCGCCCTCTTCCTGATGGGGATGTGCCATAGAAATCCAGGCATTGGCAAGGACAGGGAGCTGTCAGCGTCGTGTGACGAGAGCCCCAACGCGCTAATGTGCGTTCCTAGGGACGTTTGTTTTTAAAGGTGCCCTTAATCAGGAAGGAGAATCACTAAGAAGTCGAGTGTAGGTGGCCTGTTTTGCTTACAGAATGGGTTCCTGGTTTCCTTCGTGGCTGCCACGGCCCTGCCCTGCAGGCTTAGGATCCCCTATCCGAGTTACCCAGTGCTGGCCCTGCTTGGCAATCACGGTATTTCCCCATTCGCCTGACTGGAGAACGGGCCAATTTTTTTAAAAGTTCCTTCTGAATCTCATTTAGTGCCATCTTACTGGGCTACAAAGGGCTCAGCGCAGCTCCGCCGCTTGCCTGCCTGTGCCCACGCGGCTGGGAGGGAAGCCGAGACCGGGGCACGGATCCCAAACATTGTTTGGGCCATCAACATTTCTGACTTTTACCGACAAGCCGAACAAGGCCGATGTGCCTGAAACACGACAGCTCCGTCATCCCCCCAGCCCAGAGCTACACCGGAGACCGAGGAATGGAAGAGGACCCGGATGAAAGATTTTTCTCCCCCCCCTTCCCTCTCTCCAATATGGCAGCTTCTGGTCAGAAAGCCTGCTCCGAGACCGCGCTGCCCTCCTCCCACTCCCCGTGCTCCGTGGCCGGGCGCAGAGGGGCAAGAGTTCTCAACCTTGACAAATTCAAGGCTGAGAACGGGTTTTCTGTGCCTGTTTATTTCCTAGTAATATGCCGAGGGCGATATCCAGGGAGCTGTGAGCCCACCTCACTGAGCTGTGAGCCAAAGCACGCATGTGCAACCCTCCCCTTTGCCCCGCCACTGACTCGCCTCCTGAACACACGGCTGGCCGAGCAGCACACCCTCTTGCTGTTTTTACTTATCCTTGAACCGAACTGCAGAGGAAGCAAAGGGCAGGACAGAACCCACCCATGTCAGGATTTAGATGCTAGCAGCCAGAAGACACCCAGCCGA
The DNA here is from genome assembly GCA_032595735.1 of Pelochelys cantorii. Lineage (NCBI taxonomy): Eukaryota > Metazoa > Chordata > Testudines > Trionychidae > Pelochelys > Pelochelys cantorii. The sequence continues at coordinate 8,237,501 of CM064335.1, forward strand.
GCGGTCAGCGCGCTCCCTGTGAACCCAGGGCTCTGCCTGACCCTCCTGCAGACCAGCCCCCTTTTGGGGATGACTTGGTAACTCTTATTTGAATTGCTACCTTGGCCCTAAGGGCAGAGCCAGGCTGAGAGCCCTGCGGAGAAACTTGGCACGCACCCCATCGGCTTGTCCGGCCAAGGGCTGAGAATCCCAAGCCACTGAAGCAGGGCACCCAAACCACACCGGAACTGGGCCTACAACATTGTGTGCCTGGACTGGAGGGCACTTGGCTGTTTACACACACACACCCGCCTGCCGCCACCCCTCCCCCTGTGCTCGGCACCAAGGAGGAGACGCTTAATCCCGACAAACCAGTTTGACTCAGCACAACAACAGGCACAGCTACAATTTTAAAAACATGCAAGTCTGTGATTCAGAATCTTCTGGTCCCTTAATTAAACCCCGAGCTCCGATTTTCCAATCGCAGCAGCAGCAGCAACTTATCACGGAAAGAAAATGCAACCAACTGGTCTCCCCGAATGTTTGGTGCAGTAAGTCATCCCCTTGGTGGAGAGCTCGGGGAGGTTTCGTTCAGGCAGCTGGATGCGTTATGCCTCTAACTTGGAGCAAAGTGCTATTATGCAAAAGAACAATAGAAGTGAGAAGCCACAAACATACTGACTGCCACGGAAAGGCTCACCACATGCAACACCGTGCAAGTTCTTCCCTCGCGCTAACTCGCTGCATGCTCCACTTGACACAAAAGAAAGCCCTCTCTGCTCCTCGGCTCAGGAAGCACAGACAAGCAGCTTTCAGGCAGCAGGGCATTTTGTGAGGAATGGGAGATTTCACAAGTGTAGCCCACACGCCGAAGCCCCACGACTGGCATTCTCTCCCCCCACCTACCCCCAAGCGTCAATAAAAGGGCCGAACTAAGATCTATTAGTCACCCCCGTCGAGAAATGAGGCATGTCAGTGAAATGTATTTAAACAAAAAGCAAAAATCCTCTGCCAAGAAAATATCTGACAGGCTCAGAACTTGGGGAGCTGGGGTGTGGTTTTGTTACAGGAACGAACGTGGGCGCAGCATTGGGGGAGGGGGCCTTCATACAGCTACGCGGTGGCTGTAGACCAGCAATCGGGAAAAACCAAGACAAGGATTGGTTCTTCTTCATGGTGGCCATTTGTGCCAGCCAAGGCCTGGAAGAGGAGCCTGCGGCTTCTCCCTGCAACTTCAGTCCAAATCTTTCACATTCCCAAATGTTCAGGGAAGGTGCGGACGTTCAGCTATTTACATTAGGAGAGCCCAGGAAATGAGCTCCGGTCAAAGCGAGAAGACAGGGCATCCGCTTCGGGAGAGGTGCACAGAAAATCGCCTCCCTCTCCCCAGCCGCAGACGCGCTCCCCAACGTGCAGCTCATGGGCAGCCACACAGGAGCCTATGAGAAAACAAACACTGGAGAGGCCGAATTTCACCCCGGAGAAAAACACAAGAGAAGGCAGTCGTCTTGTCTGCCCACCCAGGCCACACAATCGTGAGGGAGCCTGGCGGAGCCTCGCGTCAGCAGCTATCCACCATCTCTTCTTCCATGACCAATTCTACCCCCAGCTGCACAGTGCCAGGGACCTCGCCTGGACAGCTGGCAATCACATCAGACATGCTGAGGCATTAAACATGGGGAGAGAAAATGTGATTTTTGGGAAATAAATTAATCCCAGAGCATTTTGCTTGGGTCCCACATTTGGGCCTTGACAGGCTGGGACGCAGAGTCTCTGACGTAATGGATGGTTCTCAGTGCCCCGAGCGGTTCCACAGCCCAGACTAAGTGCCAACAATTGGGTAGAGAGGCGGCTAGAGAGACCCAGAGGCCATAACACGCATGTTAGTGAGCCCTCCATGCAGGCTCCCATAGCCAGTTCCCGACCCCAGCTCCCAGCCAAACCCGTCTCCTTGTATTCAAACGCTTCGCCCGCAGAAAGCCACTGCTGTGGCTTCTGGACAGAGCATTCCTTCTCCAGCAAGCCGAGGCTCTGCTAAACTGGAGAAGAAAAACACATTGTGACTTCAAACAAACGCAGCGCACTTACAGGATCTGGAGAGAAACCATTTTCTTCTCGGCAGCACAAAGCCCTCACTGAGCTGCTGCGGAGAACAGCTTCCCCCCACCCTCCCGGGGCCTTGCTAAGAAACCCAACTCCAAGCGATTCCATCCCAGGACAGGGCCGGGAGCACAACACCACGCCAGCCGTGAGCGGTGACCCCCCAGCCCAAGTGACCACGAACTACAGCAGTGACAGTGGACTCTACACCTCAGCCAACCAGCTGGTAGCTGCCCGTTCCCAGCAGAGACCCCCTGACAAGTCAGACGGCAGGATCCTGGGCCACTAGCAGCCCCGGTTACAGAGTATCTGCCTACAGATTTATTACTGTGGTGGATTTATGATTAGCACTAAAATATCTGAAAAGCCATGCACACTAGATTTACAGGAATGGCCCGAATGCTCCAGTCCCCGTCAGGAAACAGCTTTGCGAGCGGCTAAAAAGCACAACACAGCAGAAGGGCAGGAGCGTGATCCCCTGCTGTGGGGCCACGGACCCCAGCTCCCAGAGCTGGGAAAGACAGGAGTCACTGAACCCGCTGCTGGCCTAGCCAGCCAGCTTTGCAGCCTTACTAGAAGAGGAGCTGAAACAGGCTGGGGGCTAGAAGCGCCCTCTAATCCCAGAGACAGTCATGCAGGCTTGTTCCACACACAGGCAGCCTCCAAACCCAGCACTGAAGCAGGGCTGCTCACGGAGACCTGGCAAACAGCTGGAAGATGAGCCCCTTGGAAGGAGCCCTCGGCCCTCCAGAAGCAGAGAAAACCCTGCCATGCCTAAGTGAAAGCGGTTTGTTTTCCCTGCCCTGCTCTTCACCCCAATCCACGCAGGTTAAACAGCCGAGCCCATCAAAGCTCTTCCCGAGGAAAGGCAGCCCAAGGCCCCTCTCTGGGAGCTGTGTGGATTCTGGCTGTTGCATCTGCAACCCATTGACACTGCAAGACCCCCAGTTCCAGCACTAGGGCTGGAATGCAGGTGCCCAAGACAGCCCACCAGAAGCGCTGCAGAAGGACAATGCAACGGCCAGGGAGCACAGAGCTGACCTAGGAGCATCAGGCAACAAGAAACTCAAGCTGAGATGCATGCCTGTGACACACAATCAATCCCCCTCTAACACACACCAAGTCAAAATCCTCACCGATTGTGCTGGGCCCCACAATGGACAGGGCTCAACTCCTGCACCATGGTTAGGAAACTAATTGTGGGATAGAAGTGGGATAATGCTGCACCCAGCAATTCCCATCAACATCAAAGCTCTGTGGTGTCTGTCGGGTGCTGCACAGATGCATAAGAACCCAGACCCTGCCCAGAAGTACTTAATTCTGCAATATCTATTCACTACAGCCACTCTGTCACGTCAGGCAATTTCCAGGCGGATACTGAGGGGACCACCGCTAGCTCAACATTTCCCCCAAAAGAGCAGTGATCATCCACACACAGCATGCAGAGGGAGTCCCGGGGTTCTAGAAGCTCAAAGCCCAAGTAGGCCAAGAGATCCCAGTTTGGCCTTCATAGGGAACCACTCAAGGTGACTTTTGCCTAAGATTTGAAGTTTTCTTGGGGGGGGGGAGGGAGGAGGGAGAATGTACATGATTTGGAACAAAGCCCCAGCCTTTCACAAAGCCCAAAGGCCACAAGAAATGTCGCTTTTTCTACACTCCAGCAGAGGAAGCACCCAAATCCACCACCTTCAAAAACAAACATCCCCACCCAAAGGTTGCAGCATGGGACCATGCACAGGGAAAGCAAAATGACTCCAAACAAGACACACACTTCTATTTTTGTTATCCCAGCACAGCCACGCAAACTAAATTACAAATGTTTTCAGGGACTAGCTGATGTGTTTAATAAGGAAGGAAATTCCCTTAATCTGTTTTTGGGTTTTGTTTGTTTGTTTGTTTTTTGAAGTGGTCAGTAAGCCCTACACGCACACAAACCTTTTTATCCTCTGGCAAGCCAGAGTGGTTAGTTACAGAAGGGGGGGAGGGAGGGGGAAGGGAGCAAAAATGAGAAATCTACAACGATCCCAGCAGAGGGGAGACTTTTGTCACTTCACAAAAATTCATTTTTGCAAGAAGTTGAGTGCAAAAATGAAACGTGTATCATCCACAACTAGCCTCCATTCCAAACTGTCTGTCCACAAGGCACACAAATTCCAGTCTCTTCCCCCTATTATCCTTAGCCAGCTGGGACTACAAAGCTGCTTTCCTCTCACAAATAGGAAGGATCACCCGGCTACCTAGAAGATTGCAATTTCACCCTGTTCGTGGAAAAAAATTAATTGCCTTTTTATCTTCAAGTGAACTAGAAGAGAGTTTCTTTTCCAGATCAAGAGGGGGAGGAAGAAATCTGCCCACAGCATGCCTACTCTTGGAAGGACACACACTAATATAGTCACCAGCTACTTCCCTTTGGGGGAAGGAAGGTAACGAAAAGGCTTTAGGCTCTGTATGGAGGCCTTTCCTTCATATTTGCGGTTAAATCGTTCAGAGCTTTGTAGCCACCATTTGGTCTCAGTAGAGGAGCCAGGATACAGCAGTCCAACACCCAGGTATTTCTCTGGGGGCCTCATCAGCTTCTGTGACCTCCAACCTTTCACTTAAAAAATTTAAATTTCTAGGCTTTTTGGTTGTGGAGAAAACCCACTAACTACCAACTAAGGAAGCTCTTTCTCCTGTGTTTGCAAATGGACAGCCTGAAACAGTTCACAGAAAGAGCAGCTGCCCACATACAGCTCAACAGTGTGTTAACTCTGAAGTCTAATGATGTGAAATTTCAATGCTTCACCCTGGATCTGGCTACTTGAAGGATTCAGGCAGAGTTTTAGGGTTGTGAGTACACTACCTGTCCCACATCCCACTCGGCTCCTTGGAATTTCAGCGGGAAATCCTAACTTCCTGAAAGAATCGGTCAATTAAAAGAATAAAAACCAAGGGGAAAAAACAACCCAAGAAACGTTGCCAACAGATTTTAGTTTTTTCAACCAACTTCCACATATGCCCTTGCAAATCTCTCTCAACACCCCAGGGACACCAACCCCTCTTGAACTCCGCCCCACCAGCCACCTGTCTGGGCCCAGCGGCACCCCACCACTTCAAGGGGTGTGTGTGTGTGCTCCCCCTACACCACAGGGACGCCTCTCTGCCACCCCATACAGACTGGCTGCGTCGCCCTGCGGACGCCTGGCACCCCGGCGCAGACACGGGTGGGCAAGCTGCGGAGAGCTTGGATTCTCGCCCCCGGTGCGGGTCTGGCCAGCCCACGCGGGGAGCCAAACCCGCACTCCCTCGCCAGGCGCTGACCCCCCCCCCCCACGGGCCGGTGGCGCTGGTTTTCGTGAGCCGGGGCAGCGTCCCCGCCACCGGCGACACCCCGTCCTGCGCACGGCGCCTCCAGATGTGCAGCGCAGCCGGGGCGCCCCAGCCAGCGCCCGGGACTGGGATGGCCCAGCGGCGGGGGGGGTCCCCCAGCCGGAGCCCGGGACACCACGCGAGGGTCCCCCCAGGGGGCGGGGAATCCCGGGTGCCCCCCGCCCTAGAGAGACCGGATCCCAGCCCCCCCGGGGGAGAGGCGCAGCCCCGGCGGGTCTCACCTTCCAGGGCGCGGCGGCCGCCGGGCAGGAGCAGGAGCAGCAGCAGCAGCAGCAGCGGCGGCGGCGGCGCGGCCATGGCGGGGGCGCGGGGCCCCGGCAGTGCCCGGACTCGGGGCGGCCCCGCGCGGGCGGGTCGCGGGGCTGGGGGGCCGGCGGGGGAGCGGCGGGGGCGGGGGGGGGCCCGGGCTGGTGCCGGGCTGCGGGGGGCGAATCGGCTCCGGCGCGGCTGCCCCGGGGTCTCGCGGCTCTACTCGCCGCCGCTCACGCTCCAGCTCTGGGGGCTCCGGCTCCGCCGCCGCGGCTCAGCCCCGGGGGGCGGGGCCGGGCCGCCAGTCACCCGCTGGACACGCCCCTGGCAACCAAACAGCGCACTCAGCGGGAGCGCCGCGCTGGGGACACGCCCCTGACAACGCCAAGCGCGCAGCCCATTGGGCGCAAAGGTCCCTGAAGCCCCGCCCCCAGCCGCGAGGCGGAGCTTAAGATAGGGGCGGGGCTTTGTGGGAAAGATGAATTAGAAGGGGCGGGGACTCGGTACAGGCCCCGCCCCGTCCCCTCCCATTGAGCTGCTAGAGGCAGCGCGAGGAGAGCGCCCCACCTAGCGGCCACAAATGGAAGTGGCCTCTTAAAGGGGCCGCACCCCCCACCCCACCCATAGGGGGCACGAGAATAATGAGACTACCTTAAACGGGAAGCCACCGTCCCGCACGTGACGGCCTGGCCCCTCCCGCCGTGCAGCCAGCTCTGCTCCCCCCTCCGGCAAGGCAGCTGCTACCCCATCCCCCCATCCCTGCCCCGCCCCCGCCAGCCTCCTCCTTGTCTCCCAGCCCTCTCCCAGGCTCCTCCTACAGTCTTTGCTCCCATTCACATCCACATCCCAGGTCCCCCCACTGTTCCAGCCCAAGCCATCTCCTCCTGAGCCCCCCTTTGCTGCCCCAGTTCTCTCCCTTCACAGTAGCCGGCCCCCCACATGTGCTTGCTCGTCCTCTGGTCTCCTGTCCCTCTATCCCTCTGCACTCTTCCGTCTCCCTCCTGCCCCCCCACATCCCCCCCCTCAGTCTTCCATCAGCTCTCCAGGTTCCCCTGCACCCTACTCCCCTTAGTCTCTCCCCCAGCCCCCACACTCTCCTCCCCTAGGTCCCAGGTGGCCCCCATTTTTCCTGAAGGCAGCCTGGCCTCCCTCCCATTGGAAACAAGGACAAATGGGTGATCAGCGGCTTCCCCACCCCGTGATCCTTTTAGTCGCAGATCTCCAGCTTCCTTTGAGATCCAAGAGCTGCAGTATTTGCAGGGCTGACAGTCCTTCCCACTCACATCCACCCTTGAGGTTGGCATGCAGTTCTGCAAAGCGGCTGGCAGAGCCCCAGCTGTTAACACTGTCCTGGCTGCCCAACCCCCTGACACTCTGCCACCCTTCCCCCCTTCTTACCGCTTCACATGCCTATGCTGGGTCTTGCAGCCGGCCCAAACCTGGAGAGCTGCAGCAGCAGAGGGAGGAGGTTACTGTCAGGGCTAGGGCTGAGCACGGGGGCTCCTTTGTCCCTCAGTTGTGCCCAGGGAGGTGGGAATTTCCTGCCACCCTTAGCTCCAGGTAGCAGCAGTCCCAGTAACAAAGCAACATGTCCGGAACCCCTCCATGCCAGTCTTCCCCCTCCTGGCCATCAGCACCCACCTGCAGCCACATATGCCAACCAAGGACCAGACAGCAGAGGAGTGCCCAAGCACCCATCTCTCCCGCTCTCTGGGACGTGGGTGATAACACCTGCTGAAGGACATGTAGCTAATGTGTAAAGGAGGTAACCCTGCGCCTTCTAATCCCTGAATCAGGGGGCCTGAGGCTGCTCCCCACTTTCATGGCACTCTCAGCTGCACTGGGCCTGGCATGGTCCCAGGTAGAAACATCCAGACTGTAGCATTTTACAGGGCAGCTCCTTTGCTCCACTCTGCTATCTCGGCACCGCTCAGGTGGCACAAAGAGGGGAGAGATGGGCTGTGCCCTTTCAGCAAGGGATTTTCCTGGACTAGGAGAGTTGATGGCACAGAACTGGCAACGCTGGATCCTGTGTCACCATCCCAGCAGCCCCCAGTGCAAGGTTAATGGCTGGAGCACAAGTCCCTTTGGTTGTCCCCTGCCAGTGGTCCTTAGGGGCCATTACCAGCTAGCATAAGAAAGACCAGGGGAGGGGACCCTTGATACCCCTTCGCCCCTCCCCCTAGTTCATGGGGTCAAAGTAATTCATGGGAATGCCTAACGTAGTGAATGCTAGTGGAAATGGGGTAGGTTTAGAAGATAAAATAAAAAAAGAAGTTACAAATTACTTAGAAAAGTTAGATGTCTGCAAGTCACCAGGGCCTGATGAAATGCGTCCTAGAATACTCAAGGAGCTGATAGAGGAGGTATCTGAGCCTATAGCTATCATCTTTGAAAGACCATGGAAGACAGGAGAGATTCCAGAAGACTGGAAAAAGGCAAATCTAGCATCCTTTATAAAAAGGGAAATAAGAACAACCCAGGAAACTACAGATCAATTAGCTTAACTTCTGTGCCGGGAAAGATAATGGAGCAAGTAATTAAGGAATTCATCTGCTAACATCTGGAAGAAAATAAGGTGATAGGTAACAGCCAGCATGGATTTGTAAAGAACAAATCTTGTCAAACCAATCTGATACCCTTCTCTGATAGGATAACAAGTCTTGTGGATAAGGGAGAAGCAGTGGACATGCTGTACCTAGACTTTAGTAAGGCATGTGGCACAGTCTCGCATGATCTTCTTAACAATGAACTAGGCAAATACAACTTAGATGGGGCTACTGTAAGGTGGGTGCATAACTGGCTGGATAACCATTCTCAGAGTAAAGTTATTAACGGTTCACAATCCTGCTGGAAGGGTATAACAAGTGGGGTTCCGCAGGGGTCTGTTTTGGGACCGATTCTGTTCAATATCTTCATCAACGATTTAGATATTGGCATAGAGAGTACGCTTATTAAGTTTGCAGATGATACCAAGCTGGAAGGGGTTGCAAGTGCTTTGGAGGACAGGACCATAATTCAAAATGAACTGGAGAAATGGTCTGAGGTAAATAGGATGAAGTTTAATAAGGGCAAATGCAAAGTACTCCACTTGGGAGGAACAATCAGTTTCACACAGACAGAATGGGAAGCAACTGACTAGGAAGGAGTACTGCAGAAAGAGATCTGTGGGTCATAGTGGACCACAAGCTAAATATGAGTCAACAGTGTGACATTGTTGCAAAAAAAGCAAACATGATTTTGGGATGTATTAACGGGAGTGTTGTGAGCAAGACACAAGAAGTCATTCTTCCGCTCTGCTCTGCACTGATTAGGCCTCAGTTGGAGTATTCAGATAATCCCTGATAGATGTCTATCTAACCTGCTCTTAAATATTTCCAATGATGGAGATTCCACAACATCCCTAGGCAATTTATTCTAGTGTTTCACCACCCTGACAGTTTGGAAGTTTTCCTAATATCCAGTCTAAACCTGCCTTGCTGCGGTTTAAGCCCATTGCTTCTTGTCCTATCTTCAGAGGCCAAGGAGAACAATTTTTCTCCCTTCTCCTTGTAACACCCTTTTAGGCACATAAAAACCACTATCATGTCCCCTCTCAGTCTTCTCTTTTCTAAACTAAACAAGCCCAGCTCTTTCAGACTTCCCTCATAGCTCATGTTCTCTAGACCTTTAATCATTTTTGTTGCGCTTCTCTGCACCTTCTCCAATTTCTCCACATCTTTCTTAACATGTGGTGCCCAGAACTGGACACAACTCTCCAACTGAGGCCTAATCAGTGCATATTAAGCGGAAGAATGACTTCTCATGTCTTGCTCACAACATTCCTGTTAATGCCTCCCAGAATCATGTTTGCTTTTTTTGCAACGTGTCCCCTCTTAGAAGCGATATGCAGCAACCTTTACCAGAGCTATATTTTTTAAAGAGAAATTTCCAGTCTTTCCGTGAAAAAAAACCCGACCAACCAAACAAAAAAAGAATCAGCGTCACACTGTTGACTCATATTTAGCTTGTGGTCCACTCTGACCCCTCGATCCCTTTCTGCAGGGCTCCTTCCTAGACAGTCGCTTCCCATTCTATAGGTGTGAAACTGATTGTTCCTTCCTATGTGGAGCACTTTGCATTTGTCCTTATTAAACTTCATCCTGTTTACCTCGGACTATTTCTCCCACATGACTTGCTGAAGGCCAGACAGGCAGGCAGTGTCAGCCCCAGGAACAGCCTGCAGCCAGTTACCTACCTACTCCTGCTCTCCTCCCCCGTCTACCAGACTACATCCTGGAGTGGGAGCTCTCCAAGGCAGGCACTGCCTCTGCCAGGGCTTTGCATGGCGTGCAGTGGGGCCCGAGCCAGATACAGCTCTTTTACTGACTGCTGCGGCAGGGATCCCTCTGCCTCCTGGGTGGGAACTGCATTCCACTGAGCCTCCTCTTCCTCACCCCCTCTGCCGATGAAAGTGGGGCTCCTCGCGCTTCCACGTGTGCCTGACCGGGCCAGCCAGCATCACACGCACCCCCTGGTTTATGTGTGTCGGAAGAGTCCGTTCTCATCCTCTGGTGCCCCAGACCGAGGGACGGCAGCCCCTGCCTCCCCCCAGGGCTGCACTTTAGCTTGGTGTGGGCCAGCTCAGAAGCTCAACTCAGCCTCGCCACTCGGCTAGGAAGCCAGAGGAATGTCCAGCTTTTTGGCCCGGCAGGGCAGGAGGTGACTTTATCCAGTGCTAACCAGAAACAGAGGCCCAGCACCAGCAGGCCAGCAGTAGATGGCTGGGTGAGTCTCCGCAGCTCCTCACCCACCACAGCTGCCCTCAGCTGCTTAGAAGGCAGGGTTACAAAGCTCGGGTCCTACGCAAGGCAGGGCACAGTGCGGAGCCCCTACCAGCATTGGGGGGGGAGCTTAGCCCACAGCAGAACCTTGCCCATTACGGGCAGTAACTGCCCCTTCAGCCAGTGCCAGGCGGCTGCAGTCAGCGTGGTACTTAGGCGCACTGGCAATTGCACATGCAAATAAGGCACGTTTGCCCACGTGTTACTAGAAAACATGCCCCCCCATCAGCCTTAGGGCATAAGAGTCAAAACCCACTGACTGGTGGAGGCCCACCGCTCCCCTGGCTGAGTGTCTCCCATAGACCTGCCCCGAGGCATGGACGGAAGGCTCTGCGCAAGCATCCGGGTTGGAAAGAGCCTCGCAGGAAATAGAAAGCTCCCCTTCTACACAGCCAGGGTCTGCTGCTGCTGGGCAAGTGACCGCCCCCTGTGCTGCAAAGGGTCTGACCCCCAAACAGAAAACATACATAGCACTACAGGCCCCACAGGGGCTTGGGTCTTACTGCCTGTCACCTCCGGGGCCTAGGCCCCTGTATAAGCTGTTCAGACCAGGCCTGTGTCCTGCTGCATGTGTGGACAGCACCAAACATAGCATGGGCATTGCTCAGCATCCTAAACCCCTCTCCATTCTCCGGAGGGCACATTATCCCGCTGCTTGGGTTGCATTTTGCAGGCTTATTACCAGGGAAGGGGGCCCCAGCAGCGAGAGGTCCAGCTGGCTGAGCAAAGGGAAGTAGGGAGAGTTTTGAGACTAGAGATTCATGAATCAACATGCCTGATTAGCTTGGCTGTATCCCTGGGGTCTCATTCGCCACCCAGGGGGCTTCGGGCATGCGCTAAGTATCTGTGAAAATGCTCACAGAGCTCCACAGTTACAGGCATTTTAACACCCCCGATACCTACAGGGAGGTCTGCTCTTCAGCATTCCCTGTTCACTGCCCTGACTGCCTCATCCCCCCTCCTAGAAAGGCCAGGAGAACAAACACAACCAGCAGGCTGGAATACCCGGTGGGGGCTTTGCTGGAGAATGGCACATGCTAAGTCTGGCTGATAGAGGAGACCGGGGCATTAGGTGTCCAAACTGCAACCCCCATACTGCACTGCACTGACATTTCAGAATCACCAGTTTCAATTTCCAGGCAAGTTTTTCAAGGAAAAAAGGATTTTTTTAATGCAGACAGAGACTTTTCCAGGGCAGTTTTTACACAGACACACACGTTTTTCACAGAAAAATGGACTTGGTCAAAATCCTAATTTGCCATGGGAAAAGCAGCGTCAAGGGAAATTTTCAACCCATCCGAGCTGGGAGACCTCGCTCCCGCGTGGTGGCTCAGGGAGGAAGTGGCTGCCATGCTGTTCGTCTGTTCCAGAACGTGACCTCGGAGAAGCGGGTCAGCTGGAGGGGTTTGAAAGAGGAGAGGGCAGAGGCTGGCTGGGGTAGCATGGAAGGAAACGCAAAGTTGGCTGACTCATGCTACGTCTAGACTGCAGGCTTCTTTTGGAAGAAGCTTTTCCGGAAGAGATCTTGTGAAAAAACTTCTTTCAAAAGAGAGCGTCCACACTGCCAAAGTGCATTGAAAAAGCGATTTGCTTTTTCAAAAGAGAGTGTCCAGACTGAATGGATGCTATCTTGCATTTAAATTGTGTTTACTATGGACAGAGTGGCCACCAGGGCACCTGTGCTTTTTCCTCTTTCCTCTTCTTCCAAAAGAACTCCCTCTTCCTCGTCTACACATGCCTTTTTCCGAAAGAGCCTTTCAGAAAAAGGCTTCTTCCTCGTAGAAAGAGGATTACCAATGTCGGAAAAAACCCTCTGTTCTTTCCATTTTCTTTCGAAAGAACGCGATTGCAGTGTGGACGGAATTGAAGTTTTTTTGGAAAAACAGCCGTTTTTCTGAAAAAAAATTTGTACTGTAGACATACTCAGATAGGCAAACCGGGGCCTGAGGTTGGCAGTGTAAACATAGCCGTGGAGGGCCTGGGTGAGGAGAACAAAAAAAGTAAGCCTGATAGAAAAAAGGAGAAAAAAAAATTCTATTGCATATGTGTGAACTTGCTAACTGTAAATACGCCCCTTTTAAAATACAGAGCCATGTGGCCTCCCGTGTAGCTGGAAATGCACATCTCGAAACGATGCAGAAACCACGGTGATTTTGTGATTTCAGATGTTTGAGTTACCTAAGCACAACATCTCTCACTGGAACACATGGGAAAACTGTTATTCACACTTACATAATTCAAAAAAGGGTTGAACAGACCGAAGGCTGGAAAATCTCAACCCAAAAGGACATTCTTCAAGAACGTTCTGAGCAATGGAAGGGCAGGATAGAATGGAAGTTGAAATCCAACCTTCACTGCCAGATGGCACGTGTTTATTACGCTTGCTACAATGAATCAGTGGAATGGTAAACAAGGACTGGACACCTGATTCAGGAAACACTGCTCAAGGTCCTTTGCTCATTGGGCATAAACTCCAAGGTTACGCTAGATGGCCAAGGGTGTCCATTTTTAGATGAAACATGCCGGCCACTTGTGGAAATTAAAGATCAAATTCAAAGAGGTTAATTCCAGTGTCCTGACCAAATTCCTGTGTCAGGCCTGGTCCTTCACCGAGCCGATTAGTCAACGTGGAATCCTGACCTCAACCACCCCCTTCACTCCAAATCCAGAAGAGGACTCTTGAGGTAGCATGGACCGACAGCGAGAGCACAGCTGGGAAGCTGAGTTTTATGCCTAGCAGCTCGCAGGCCTTGCTGCGTGGCCTTGGAGAAGAACCGCTTCCCTACTCTGTGCTCCATCTTCCTCCCCTGTAAACACGGGTAGTGACACTGAACCAGGGAGGAGAGGTGCCGTAGGAGAGCTAAGTGTGGTCATTAGCGGGAAAATGGCAACAAAGACAGGGGAGAATAACGGCACGGGAGCGGGCAAACCCCAGTCACTGCTAACTAGCCTGCCCACCTCTCTCCTTCTATAACTGCATCTGCCCATCCCTGTTCTTGGGAAAGGGCCCTAGCAGGTTCTCTCCCAAAGAACAGAAAGTAGGGGGAAGGGAAGAAAACCCCCCAGAGAGACTGGGGAACAAGAAGCAGGTGCTGGCAGAATATTTGATCCATCAGCAGCTCCACATGGACCATAGTGTCATCGCGAGAGGTGAAAGTAAGCAGGTGGGCCCTGGCGTGCAGCTCCAGCAAAAGCCAGCCAGGAGCTATTGAAAGAGCTGGCAGGGACCTGGCTTGCAATAGGACAGCACCTGTAACACATTTATGTTTCTTTCACCCTGGTCAGCACCTGCACATGAACCCTTCTCTGTCATAGGCTCCAAGCTGACACAAATGCGTCATTCCTGAGGGAGAAATGTTCATGTGTAGCCAGCCCTAATCAGATGGGTGTGCGCCTAGCCCCGCTCAATCAAGTTTGTGTGCACAGAGCCTAAACTTTCCCTTCTACCTAGTACCCTGCACGGAAACAAAAATGTGTATCCTCATCTGTGTCCGCAAAAATGAGCCACAGAAATCAGCATCCACACTCTCGGAGGTGGATCCCCACGGATAGAAAGCGGGTATCAACAAACTTGCAGGGTTCTAGTTACAAAGTTTGTATCTGCATCTGTATCCATAAATATGAGCTGCAGCTATCTGCAGATGTGCAGGGCCCTACGCCCACCTTGAATGAAGGCAGAAAGGGGTGTAAAATCCCACATTTTTCAAATAAAAACTACCTGCGGAGGCAGAGCGACTCAGGATCCCCCTCGCTACCAATTTCTGGGTTTTACAAGAGACAGGTCAACTCAGAGCAGTAGGACAATGACAAATTTCAACCAGAGCCCAATTTCAAAGACTTCCTTTGAGCAATGTGTGAAGAGAAACCAAACAAAAGCGACAAGGAAAATTCAAAGGACAACCCCCTCCCCCCCGCCCCCTCTGTGAAGTTTCACATCAGCTGGCTCTCTGCCTTTAGAGCAAAACCAGCATCGATGCCCCTTTGAAGCCCAGTGTAGAACACAGCTGAGGCGTCCCTACAAGATGCTTTGTGAATTTGACAGGAATAGTTTCTGCCATTCCCCAAACAGCCTATGGAGCCAGAGGAGGTGACAGCAGTGGTGGAACCCTAAGTTCTGTGCCTGGAGCCCTAGGCTGGGGTGTGGTGGGAGACCGGGGTATGGATCTTCACCTTTAGAACAGGTCCCCAAACAGACTCTACAGTGGACTAAAAATTCTGAAAAGTTTCAGATTTGGTTCCACCCAAACTGAATTCACGATGCTAGGGTGCTGCAGGACTATTCATTGTGTAAGTTGTTTCCCCCCCTCCAATGTTTTAGGAGTCGCCGCCGAATGTAGAAACCGGCCATTTGCCAGTCCTGCATATGGGCACCCAGGTCTATATAATGTACGCCAATGCACTGCATGGCTCATCTGCACTTAGAAACTTTTACTGCGGCTTAAAGTTTTTGGGTTGGGAATTTAGATAAGCTGAAATCACTCTGATGCTGGGCTCCTGCTGTGTCACATGACTAGCCCCTGGCGAGCTTGTCTGTCCCTTCCAGCCTGGTATGTAAAGCTTTTCCCAGAGCAGGTATAATTGTTTTCACAGCTAGTTGGCTCCTGCCAGTTTCTTTCCCCCTCTGCTTTCCCCCAGTCCACACTTCCCTCTGCAGGAGGGAGTCCTGCTCTACTGGACTTTTGCAGGTCTGCTAGATACTTGCATATGTAGGATGTTATTTATCTGTAACACCTGCCCCCCCATCCACACCCTTCCCATCCTCCTCCACTTCTGTACTCTGTCATGACTCACCCTGCTCTGCTCTAGGAGGTCCAGGATGCAAGTAAGCAATTTAACACTCAAAATTTCAAGTGCTAATTGCTCAGTAATTAAAACTTTAATCACTGGGCAATTAACACTTTAAGCAACTGTCAGAGATCTATTCCCTGTCAACAAGGATGTAGCCATCCCTTTTTCTCCAGATGCCCTTTTTGTAAGAACCCCACGCTGTCCAGTCATGCGGAGATCTACCTATGCATGTGTGTGATACAGAGAGAACTTCAAATGTCTCAGAGGGGTAGCTGTGCTAGTCTGTAACTTTAAAAACGAGTAGTCCTGTGGAACCTTAGAGACTAACTAACTATATATAAAAGCTTCAGAGGGGTAGCCGTGTTAGTCTGCAACTGGAAATACTTAAAAAATAACGAATAGTCTAGCAGCACCTTAGAGACTAACAAAACATGTACATGGTATCATGAGCTTTTGTGGGCACAACCGACTTCTTCAGATGAATGGAGTTAATAAAGGTCCAGTTCCAAAATAAATAGGGGATGGAGAGGAGAAGGAAAAAGGATCTCAAAGTCACTGTGTTGTGTCAGGCCTATTCCACAAGCCAAATACACAGGGAAGCCTTGGAACTTACTTTCATTTACAGGTTTGGGACCCAACACAAAGGTGTGAATAAAGACATTACCTGGCTAGCACACTACCTTCTACGTCCTAATAACTTAAAAAACCCAAACAACAGATACTGAAGAACAGTTTGCACCTTCTCTATCGGCTTCATGTGGCATGAATACTTGGGGCTTCTTCTACACTGTAGAAATCTTCTGCAAAAAGTTCTTGCACAAGAGCGCATCCGCACTTCCATGTGCTTTTGCTCAAGAGAGCATCCACACTCCCATGGACGCTCTTGCACAAGAAAGCTCTGATGGCCATTCACAGAATGGTCATCAGAGCACCTGTGCTTTTTCCAATAGGGGTTTCTTGCTCAAGAAACCCCTGTTGTCCGTCCACATACGCCTTTTTGTGCAAGAGCTCTTGTGCAAAAAGGCTTATTCCTTGTAGAAAGAGGAATAACTCTTGCGCAGAAAGCCCTGTCTTCTGACGATCTACTGTACTTTTTCTTGTGCAAAAATGTGCTCGTAGTGTGAACTCTTTGGGTACGTCTAGACTACAGGCTTTTGTTGACAGAGACTTGTCAACAGATACTGTCAACAAAGCTTCTGTCGACAAAGAGCGTCTAGACTGAATCCAGTTCTGTTGACAAAGCAAGCCGCTTTGTCGACATGAGAGTGTAGACGCAAAGGACAATGTGGATGCAATAACGCCTTCTGTCGACAGAACTCTGTCAACAAAAGACGTTATTCCTCATAGAATGAGGTTTACCACTGTTGACAAAACTGCCGAGTTCTGTTGACGTTATGTCGACAGAACTCGGCAGTAGTGTAGACGCAGGTATAGTTTTGTCGACAAAAGTCCACATTTGTCGACAAAACCCTGTAGTCTAGATACACCCTTCATGAGTTTTTGCGCAAAAACAGTAGTGTTTGCGCAAAAACTCTGCAGTGTGGATGTAGCCTTATAATTGACTATTTCTTTCACCCTTTTTCCTTCTCCTCCCACCATACCCTATTTATTTTGGAGCTGGACCTTTATTAACTCCATTCATCTGAAGAAGTGAGTTGTGCCCTCCAAAGCTCATGATACCACCTACGTGTTTTGTTAGTCTTTAAGGTGCTGCTAGACTATTTGTTGTTTTTAAACTATGTGTCTATATCTATAGACATCATGAGCTTTCCTGGGCAAAACCCACTTCATCAGAGGGTTCTGAAAAAGTGGGTTTTGCCCACAAAAGCTCATGATCCTCTCCATATTTGTTTCTCTCTAAGGTGCCACAGAACTACTCGTTTTATGGGGAACTTCAGGATTTCCTGTGCTGAGCAAGAGGTGGGACAGAAAAAGATCCCTCAGCGGCTGTAAAATTTTAAACCCAGACCATTTTGTATCAAGTCGCATATGAAAGGGTTTTGTCTCTTTAAATCTCCTACTTTCCAAGTTCCCAGGATTAAAATTCTCTTAATCACTTATTTTAACCACATACATCTGCAGACAAATTGCTTCGCCATTCAAAATCTGAAGGAGGCTTGTAATGGAAGTCAGACCACAACCTTCGGTCTCCAATCACTCCAATGACTCCTGGATACCGTCTTTGCTCCACGTTTTATGGTTCAGATTCACAGGAGAGTTCAGCTCCCATCTAGGCCCCCAGATAAGTGGCTTGACCTCCAGCAGAGCGCAGCCTGTTGGATACACCTGTGAAAAGCCAGTCTTGAGGCTCAGAGCAGGAGATGTTGGGTGCTGTGCCTGGCTGTAAATCAGGTCTCTTATCTGGACACTTAAATGAGTTCTGAGCTTTTTGGAAATTCGGCAGGGAGGGGGAGCGAATAAATGTGGATGCCAAGCCCTTGAAAATGCAGATCCTCCTGTGTGTTGTATCACACACCCACACGAGCACACGCACACACATGCTATGTAACTTTATTTTGCTATTTTCAGGTGACACCGTCTATTCCCACATCAAAAGCTTTTGATCAGATGTCGAGAAATGCTACGTCAGTTTCCATCAAACAATAGATATGGTTGTGTCCTCTTTTCCTACGTCAGTTTCCAAAAAAAAAAAAAAAAAAAGCACAGGGAAGTTTTGAAAAGGGAGGAGCCCTGAGAATTCAAGCAAGAAGGGCCACAGGCAGGCCCTGTAGGGCTGGAGGAAGGGGGAGCTCTCAGAAGCTGCAAACTAGCGTCTCCTGCTGGAAGATGCGGAGATGCAGCCACCTCTAGGCAGGGCAGCAAAGCTCCTCCTCCGTCCTTCCATCAGAGCCGCCTCAGTGTCGGGAAAGCGCTGCCTTTGAAATGCTTCCCTTCAGGGTGGGAAGCCAGTTCCCCACTGCCATGTCAGAATGCCCCCTTTCCAAGCCGTCTTTGTGGCTGCTGGTCATTCCCAGTATTCAGGCGATAGCGCGCTGACTAGACCTGACTTCTGCGAGGTTAGCAGCTCAGACAAAGAAACCTGAATGTCCTCCAGGGTGAACAGAGAGGAAGGAGTCTGGGGCAGGGAAGAAGCTTCCACCTTCACCTGGCAGATCAAAACCAATCAGGTCACATTCAAACAATGTGGCACATAGAATCATAGAATCATGGAACACTAGAACTGGAAGGGACCTCGAGAGGTCATTGAGTCCAGTCCCCTGCCCTCACAGCAGGACCAAGCATGGTCTAGATCATGGATTCCCAAACTGGGGGTGTGCCCCCTGGGAAGGCATGAAGAAATTCCAGGTGGGGGGCATGAGGCAACCCAGCCCCCCCTCCATCAATCCACCCCCTCCCTGCTAAGTTTTGCTGATATTTTTGGTTTTTGGCTCCGGTCAGTTCTTTTTTTTTTTCTCAACAAGTTTTGCTGCTATTTGAGGGGGGAGGGGGCATGACGGTTTCTCAAAAATCAAAAAGGGGGCATAATGCCGAAAAGTTCGGGAACCACTGATCTAGATCATCCCTGATAGATGTCTATCTAACTTGATCTTGAATATCTCCAGTGATGGCGATTCCACAACCTCCCTAGGCAATTTATTCTAGTGTTTCACCACCCTGACAGTTAGAAAATTTTTCCTAATGTCCAGCTTAAAACCTGCCTTGCTGCAGTTTAAGCCCTTTGCTTCTTGTCCTATCTTCAGAGGCTAAGGAGAACAATTTTTCTCCCTCCTCCTTGTAACACCCTTTTAGGCACATAAAAACCACTATCATGTCCCCTCTCAGTCTTCTCTTTTCTAAACTAAACAAGCCCAGTTCTTCCAGACTTCCCTCATAGCTCATGTTTTCTAGATCTTGAGTTGTTTTTCTTGCTCTTCTCTGCACCTTCTCCAATTTCTCCACATCTTTCTTAATATGTGGTGCCCAGAACTGGACACAACTCTCCAAATGAGGCCTAATCAGTGCAGAGAAAGTGGAAGAATGACTTTTTGTGTCTTGCTCACCACACTCCTGTGAATGCCTCCCAGAATCACGTTTGCTTTTTTTGCAACAATGCCACACTGTTGACTCATATTAAGCTCGTGGTCCACTTTGACCCCTCGATCACTTTCTGCAGTACTCCTTCCTAGACAGTCGCTTCCCGTTCTGTATGTGTGAAACTGATGGTTCCTTCCTAAGTGGAGCACTGTGGCGGCGTATGCACACCCCATCACAGGCGGAAGCCTATTCCGGAGTGGGATGCTGCGTGCTTGGCCATGAGGCAGCTGGCTGTCTCTACAGTCCCTTAATCTTCCCTTGTCTCAGGGTAACCCTGAGTCCATAAGCAGCCCCGTGCATAGGGCAGTATAGGCCACTGGCCAAAAGTCACTTAATAGCCCCTATTTTGGGGTAACACCAATAGTCCATAAGTGACCCCTAATGCAGGGCAGTTTGTCCTACCAGCTGGAGTCTCTAGACAGCCCTTGGCTCAGGGCAGCATGACCTAATAGCCAGAGTCAGTATACAGCGCTCTGTTCAAGGCAATGTGTCAGAAGGGTTGGGGCTAGCATCCTGGTAGGGGGACCTGGGCTCTCTCTGTTCTACTGGGTCCCAACCCAGGGCCCTGTGAGCAGCAAAACGGTCTGCCAGTCCCTTGGCGGGGAATCAAGCCAAGACACGCGGGGATACCTGGGTGGGAGAGGCCGCTCCTGCACCCTCTCTGGATTACTTCCTACACTTCTGTTGGGTCAACATCCCACGTAGCAGCTGGGTCTTCCGGTTCCCTGGCAGCAGCTTCTCCCGGAAACTCCACAGGGGTTACGTCGTGTCCGTCTCTTGGGACTCCGGTTCCTACTGTCTGAGTCACTGGTTGCTGCACCTCAGGAGCTCTGGCTGGAGATTCTTCTCCTTTGCTGGCTAGCCCAGGCTGAGCAGCTCTGCTGTCTTTTATACTGCCCCAGCATTTGGAGCATGCCCAGTCTGGGTGAAGGGGTGGGACTTCCTCCGCCCACAGGGTCTTAATCCCACCTGCTACAGTACAGGGTATGCAGACCCCATCACAAGTACTTTGCGTTTGTCCTTATTAAACTTCATCCTATTTATCTCAGACCATTTCTCCAGATTGTCCAGATCATTTTGAATTTTGACCCTATCCTCCAAAGCACTTGCAACCCCTCCCAGCTTGGTATCATCTGCAAACTTAATAAGTGTACTCTCTACGCCAATATCTAAATCATTGATGGAGATATTGAACAGAACTGGTCCCAAAACAGACCCTTGCGGAGCCCCACTTGTTATGCCTGGCAGTATGACTGTGAACCATGAATAACTACTCTCTGAGAATGGTTATACAGCCAGTTACGCACCCACTTTACAGTAGCTCCATTTAGTTTGTATTTCCCTAGTTTATTGATAAAGTCATGCAAGACCGTATCAAAAGCCTTACTAAAGTCTAGGTATAGCACGTCCACCGCTTCTCCCTTATCCACAAGACTTGTTATCCTATCAGAGAAGGGTATCAGATTGGTTTGACAAGATTTGTTCTTTACAAATCCATGCTGGCTGTTACCTATCACCTTATTTTCTTCCAGATGTTTGCAGATGGATTCCTTAATTACTTGCTCCATTATCTTTCCTGGCACAGAAGTTAAGCTGACTGGTCTGTAGTTTCCTGGGTTGTTCTTATTTCCCTTTTTATAGATGGATGCTAGATTTTCCCTTTTCCAGTCTTCTGGAATCTCACCTAACTTCCATGATTTTTCAAAGATGATTTTCCAGCCAAAGCCACCAATGCATCCCAGACGATGCTATCACCACTGCCTGGCAAACACAGCCAGTGCCATCTGGCAAACACTACCAATGTCTCCTGGCACTGCCCGGCCAATGCAACCGACCAACGCCACCAGCACCACCCAGCAAAAACATCCAGTGCCATCTGGCCCGTGTCACCAGTGCCTCCCGGCACCGCCCTGTGAGCACCACCACTGCCCCTCAGCAAACTTGCTTTCTCAGTGAATTTCCTGTCCTGTGCTTAACACACTCGAGCCAGCCTCCCCCCACAACTGGTCACTACCCCTCCGTGGCTGCTTTTGCTGCCTGTGCAATTGGCTGGAGCGTCCCGAGTTCAGGATTCTCTAGGAATGCTAACTCAGCTCATAGCACCCGCTGCATATTATATATTCAATGACATGCCCCGAGGCCCAGCCCTGCAGGGCGACAAGTCATGGGTGCCCCACCATAGCTACTTCTAAACCACGTGAATCCGCAGACAGAGGATTTAGTTCAAGTGGTACCATTTGGAATCGGTCCGGAAAGAAAAGATCTTGGCTTTACCCAGCCACAAGCATCCCTCTCCCCTTGCTCCAGCGCTACTGCCAGGTTATATGCCCTGCCCTCTCCCCAGGGAATGCAGAGGAAGCTGATTTGGTATTTGTGCCGTGGCAGTGACTAGAGGCCCCAGATGAGACTGGGATCCCATTGGGTGAGGTGCTGTACAACCAGCTAAAGGAAAGATGCCCCCCCCCCAAATTCACAATCTGCGTGTCAGACAAGAGACAGCAGTGGGTGCAGCAGACAGACCAACAGAGATGGTGATGGGTAGCATAAGGCACTGGGCTCTTGGCATGCCAGCTGCTTACCCATGGTCCAGTGTTTGCTGGCATCACAGATGAACGCTGCTGACATATGGGCTTTTCTCATTCGCAAGAAACGAAACATCTTTGATGCTTATTTTCAGCCTAAGGTAAAGAATCCAGGAAGAAAGAACAAATATAAAGTCTCCACAAGAGTGAGTGAGCTCAGTCAGTGCATGCCAATCATGGCTCCCAGAGATTTTATGGCAGCGCAAGGAGAAAAGTGAAAAAATTGCCCTTTCCTTCCCGCTCATGCTTTCCTTCCTGTCTCTTTCCTTTCCATTCACACCTCAGGCATCTTTGGTTCATCCTCTAAGCCTGGCCTGAGCCTCACCCCCAGATCCCCGATGCAAGAGACCTAGCAAGAGATGTCCCGGTAGGACAGGCACTGGAGCAAACTGGTGCCAAATGCATATTGAGTGGGATGCTGTCCAGTCTAGTTTTAAATGTGCCAAGGGATGGGTCCCCCCCATTGCCCCTTCCCATCTCAAACTGCTCCTCTCCAACATCTCTCTCATTTCATGGTTGCCATGACACCCTCCTCTTCCTTTCTCAGGTTGCCATGGCTCCCCCTGCCTGTGGCACCAGCAGCATCTTCTTCACTGGCAAGGCGCCATTTTCACTTTTAGTATGTAATGCCCCGAGAGGCTAGGGCCACCAGGAAAAGCATCTGAGTTCAGGCTCCCACCGACACAGCAAGTCAGCTGTGCTGCATGTGGGGCTGCCAAATTAGAGATGAGTTACAGTCAGGACCCCCATGGGGCTTATAGGGACCCCTGCTCCTGATTCCTGCTACACTTCCCCTTGACACCATGCTCTGGCACACTCAGAGCCACTGGTGCCCATTGGGAAGGACTCAAGCGAATTAGCAGCTGAGGGAGAAGGATCCAGGGGGTGTCCTGGGGTTCTCACTGAGGGCCCCTGAGGTCGGATGTGTGTGCTGTGGGTGCCTCTTGGATGGGAGGTTAGTAGCTGGATGCAAGGTGAGTAAGAAAAGATGTGGTGCAGGGAGGGGCTTGGTTCAGAGTCAGAGCATAGCTGGGAAAGGTGTAAAGCATGGAGAGGCATGGCATGGCACAGTGAGACATGGCCCAGTGAGACATGGCATGGTGTGGGGAGGCATGGCATGGTGAGACATGGCATGGTGTGGGGAGGCATGGCACAGCAAGGCATGGCATGGTGTGGCAAGGCATGGCATGGTGTGGGGAGGCATGGCACAGCAAGGCATGGCATGGTGTGGGGAGGCACGGCACAGCGAGGCATGGCATGATGTGGGGAGGCATGGCACAGCAAGGCATGGCCTGGTGTGGCAAGGCATGGCACAGCGAGGCATGGCATGGTGTGGGGAGGTATGGCACAGCGAGGCATGGCACAGCGAGGCATGGATGGTGTGGTGAGGCATGGCACAGCGAGGCATGGCATGATGTAGCGAGGCATGGCACAGTCAGAGGGGTATGGCACAGTGTGGTGCGGCACAGAAAAGAGGGGCCTGGCACAGTGAGTTGTGACGTGGCAAAGCAAATCCTCCCTCTGTTACTTCCAAATATTCCCAACATTGTCCTTCCAAATGGAGCTTCCCTGCCTTCTGCCCAGGTACAACCTGTGGTGTTCCCAGAGCACATCCCCCGCCCATGTCCTGCCCAAACATGTGAACTGGCGGCATTTCTCTGCAGCTCAGAGTTAATTCAGCCTCCCCGGAAATGCAAAGCGAATGCACACAGTGGCGTACAATTACAGACCCACGTGCGTGAGCAGACACCAACACACCCACAACCCCATACGCAAAATCTCCCCCCCCCACACATACACAGTCACACATGCACCACCTCACCCACCCAGCCCAGCCAGGACACATTTCCATCTCAAAGGAGCATTTCCAGGGACACCCTGAGCCATAGAGAGGAGCGGCTGGAGTCGCACCGCCATCTCCTTCTCTGGAGTCACCACCCCACCATGGCAGGTGCAATTGCAGGCAACGTATCCTGCCATGACCTGGGCGTAAACAGGGCCCTGATTTATCCTCATTGCCACCATTATGGGGACTACTCCACTCACCAGGCGAGGCTTCTGCATTTATCACTTGCTTCAGAGAGGTAGTTTCTGTCAGTGCCGCCCAGAGGATTCAGGGGACCTGGGGCAAAGCAATTTTGGGGGCCCCTTCCATAAAAAAAAGTCTCAGACCTCAGACATTCTCGTGGGGGCCCCTGCAGGGCCCGGGGCCTGGGGCAACTTGCCCCACTTGCCCCCCCCCCCCCGGGCGGTCCTGGTTTCTGTTTTTGGTGAGGGACTAAGTCTTGCTGGGGAACTCACCCCATGCCCGGCCAATGGATGTCCTCCACTCTAGAACAGTGGGTCTCAAACTTTTTGGCCCATGGCCCACGCTGCTCAATGCAGACCTTTCTGTGGACCACCAGCTAACTGCCCATGATAATGGATGCAGGAGAGGGTGGGGTGTAGGGTCTGGCTGGGAGGTAAGGTGCAAGAGCGGGCTGAGGGTGGGGTGTCTGGATACCAGGGTGCAGGAGAAGGGTGAGGGGTCTGGGTGGGAGGGTACAGGAACAGGATGGGGGGGGGTGTAGTCTCGAGGAGAGCGGGTGTATGAGGGGGATGAGGGTGCAAGGTCTGGGCATGAGGGGGATGGGGGACACTTACCTGGCTCTGTGCCTTCTGCCGCTCCCATGCACCGCCCCCTGCTGCTCCCATTGGCTGTGATGCCGGCCAATGGGAGCAGTGGAGAAAGCCTCCAGGTGAGCAGTTTCCTGTGTTATCATTCCCCCAGCCGGGGGAAGGCGGAGCAGCAGTGTGAGGAGATGCTACCCCCCACCCCCTGCAAGCTGGATGCGACCTGTGGGGCTCCCCTCCCCACACAGCAGGAAGCCGGTGCTGACGCTCTAACCTCGCAGGAGGGTGGTCACGTCGCTGGAGCATCAGCGCAGGCTCCCCAACGGGTGAGGCGCCTGTGGTCCCACCTGCAGACCACACTTTGAGAAGCACTGCTCCAGCGGCTCTCAGGCATTTCCACGCTGAACGCTGGCATTACAGAGGCAGACGGCTCCCTTCCCTGCGGTGGGGGGTTATGGCTTCCCTCAGACGTGCCATACAGCGGGCTCAGAGGGCTCTTGGCAAGCCGCATTAAATCAATACAAGCACTATGAGAAAAGCCAGCCAGGAATAAACAAGCAAACAAAATAATAGGCGGGAGGAGAAACAACTTCAGGAAGTGCCCTGGCCCAACGCAGCCTCCAACCCCACCGGGAGCTGCAGGCAAACCCACAGGCCAGGTCAAGCATGGGCCATCCCACCAGCACCCAGCTGCAAGAATGCCCCTTCTTAAAGGGCCAGTGCCTTTGATTTCCACGGGCCTTTCCCACGCAGGGTCTGGTATTTGTGTGGGTGGCTGGGCGCATCATGGGATTAGCCCACCGCAAGGCGAGGATAACCCTAAATGAACAGCCAGGAACCCGGTTTGTTGGGCAAGCAGGCTGGGGACGTGTGGCACAAGCACCTTGGCATGAACACAGGCTTCAGGAAACAGGTGTCCTCCCCCCCGGCCAGCTCAGGGTTCAAAACCTCTGTCAGATCATCCTTCCCTGTCATTAACATAGCCTCTTCCCTCTGTGACACCTCTCGGCCCCTCCTTGGCATGCTGTGACCCAAAGGCTTTTACAATGGACGCTTTATTGAGCTCTGCAAAAATATGGGTAGACCAGTGAGTGTCCCCTCCCCCCCGTGTCCCCAGCTGCCACTCCATCCTGGCATGGATCCACGCCAGTAGCCCTGAACCAGCTGGATATGTAACGCTGTGTCTGGAATTCGGGCCAACAAAACATCTGCCCAGGACTGCCCAGTGAGGAGGAGCTGGCAGAGGAGAGGGAAGTGGATGACAGAGAGGAGCTCTTGGAGACCTAGCTAAGCCCAGAGAAAAACTCACTGAGGGAGGGGACTTGGGTCAGTGTAATTTACTGCTCCCATTCATGCACACCTTGTCATGAACTCTCTGCACAGCCCCCGACACCTACACCCTATCTGACCCCTCTCACCCCATTGGTCTGTCAAACTTAGGGTTGCCAGGTGTCCGGTTTTGAACTGGACAGTCCAGTATTTGAGCTTTCTGTTCGGGAAACAAATTGAGAAAATATAAATGAGAAAATAGAAATGTCCGGTGTTTTCTAAATAAGATGTAATGTAGATTGTGATGTAATGTCAAGTGTGTCCAGTATTTTTGCTGAAACCATCTGGCAACCCTAGCAAACCGGCGGCCATCGGCACACGGCAGGTAACAAAAGAATTCTGTTTTAAAGAGGGTGGTTTATTTTAAGAGCAAGCACAGCACTCATCAGGGATGGTCAGGGTTATATCTACCTACGCCCTGTCCCTGGAAGGCTGGGCCTGAGGGCACAAGCTATGCCCTGACAGCAAGAGGGGGAAAATAACACAATGCTTATGGCAACCCAGAAGCGTTCCAAGATTTACATTGGCACAGAAATCCTTGATATGTGTTTTGTAGGCAGAAAAATAATTCTGGTCAAATAAAAACAAGGCAAGTACAATTCAATGCATTCAAAATAGAAAGAGAACTCTGCAGCAATGCACCCCCAAGCCTGCCAATTAAACAGCTCCAAAATACAAAAGAAGGCTCACGAGCTGCCCCGTGACTGGGCAGTCAGACAAAATGAGTTTGCAGAAATGGCACCGTGAACCGATTGGCTGCCGGCTCTCTAGGCCGAAACACAATCGGTTTGGTTTCCCTGTCTGAAAGACCAAGTCCAAAACAAATTAACTTGCAGGCTGTGCTTGGAGTCAGGAAAACAGTAGCAGTGTGGCTGGCTCCGGGGGCTTGGCTTGGCCTGTCTCAGCTCACAGAACTAGCCCGTGACCGTAAGTATTCTCCGTGCGTGGCACTTGTGGTGTAGCTTGGCCCTCGTTTCTCTGACATTCCCAAGCAAAAATGGTTTGAGCTGGGCCTGTGCAATAGTAGGCGGAGCCGCCTTGTTTCTCCCGTTGTGGTACAGCAGCACCTTCCTGCAACGCTCGGCAGTGAGCCCTGGAGAGCACAGTGCTGGGAAGAGCCTGGCCATATAGGGGCCTTGGCAAGCACAAGGAAGCTTGAGGAGCAGCCTTGTCTGGGCCTTTGGCACCTCATGAGCCCTGTGGCCATGGCTGGTGGGTATAAGAGGCAGGGGAAGGCATTGCCTTTCCGAACTGCCCCCCTGGCCCCGCCCACACTCCGCCCCCTGCTATAGCATGGCACCCAGGCTGCCCCCGGGATTTAGCCATGTTGAGGTTGGGGCCACGTGCCACCCACTCTCCCGGTGCACCAGGGCCGGGGAGGCTCATGGGGGGAGGGACCTGGAGATCTGCCCCTCTAGTGGAGGGAGGGCTTGGCTCCTAAAGGGGGTGGGGCCATGGGCAGGAAAGGCAGGGCTGGGAGGTTGCCTCCCCTAGCCCTAAGTTCACCCCCCGCCTGTGATCCTGGCTCAGCACCGCCTGAAATACACTTGGGTGTGTTTACCACACTATCCCTGCACCCACCCGGAGCTCCGTCCCTGGCCCCCACCCCTCCAGTCCGAGCGCTTCTCAACCTGCAGCCCAACCAGCCCCGAGTTGCGGCCCACGTGACCAGACCACACAGGTAACACACGGAGGGTGTAAATGGGTGGAGAGCCACAGGGCTAGCGGGTTTGAAATAGCACCCCCAGACAGCCCTGAAGCAAGCAGGGGACATGTGTTCTTGCCGCATGCAGAGCTATGTGGGGAAATCGGAGGGAGCTGTGACACTTGCCTTTTGAAGTCTGCTAGCCCCTTCCATCTCACAACCGCTGGCGGGCTGGTTGTTTCCTGGTAAGCACGTTGTGGGGTCGCGAGGGCCACCCCTCCACACCTGCTGAAAGCCTGGCCAGGAGATGGAGGAAAAGAAACACACAAGGAAGCACATGTCCTTGGAGCTTCTGCAGTCCCACACCCATGAGACCGGGCAATGGCTGAACACATGCTGGATGGAGGGCAGGCAGGAGGGCTGCCGGGGGCTTGGAGATGCTCACCAAGCCAGGTGCAGCTCCTCAGACAACAAACTCAGATGCTCCCAGGTGTTATGGAACAAAAGACAACAATTCCTTCTTCCTGGGGTCGGGGAACACACCTCCCCCCCTTCAAGATGGCAGAATTCTTGCCACTCATCCGAGGGGACAAGGAGAGCTGCTAGGAGAACACACACACTGACCAGGGACGCAGCCCACGGTGACTAGCGCCTTGCACCCTCCTGTGTAGTCGAATGTGTGTTGTGTAGTGTTACACAATAAAGTTGTCGTTTGTGAAAAACATGATTTATTTTCTCTCTCTCACTGTGCTGAGATGTGAGCCCCTCATCGAAGGCTAGAACAATTCATACCCTGGCCTGGACTGTTTATTCCCCCAATGCAGGGTGGGCAATAAAAACACAGCGGCTATATTTGCCTGTGCCTCCGCAGGTATCGGACAATCGCAGCTCTCAGTAGCCACGGATCGCTGTTTGCGGCCAATGGGAGCGGTGGGAAGCGGTGGGACCGGTACATGGCTTCCTGCCACTTGCATTGGCTGCAACCTGCAATTCGCAGCCAGCAAGAACCGCGATTGTCTGACACTTGCAGAGGCGCAGGTAAATACAGAGGTGGGGCCCCGCCAGGGACTAACCCTGCGACCAGATCCAGACTGTTCTTGCCCCAGCGCAACACCAAACAACACAATGCAGCACACTCGAGTCCTGCCTCCGCTGCACGGCACCTCCTTGGACTCTGGCCATCACTCCCGGGTCCGGTTGCTCACAATCAGCAGACAGTCCTTCCCCTTCCCCTCCACCCTGCTTGTAACGTTCCCCATTGGCCTGACACATTCTATGTAAAACATGCAATGCAGCAATAACTACATTTGGCTTGCTGAGATCTGGACCAGTCAGGAGATCTCTCTCCTTTTAATCTGCCCAAGGTACATCCTGCACCGGCTAAGGCAGTGGTCTCCAACCTTTTTGAGCACGAGATCACTTTTTGAATTTAAGTGCAATCCAGGATCTACCGCAAATATAAACACCCTTGCCCCGCCTCCTTTCCACCCCTTCTCTGAAGCCACGCCCCTACTCACTCCATCTTCCCTCTCTTGCCCATCCTCACTCACTCTCATCAGGCTGGGGCAGAGGGTTGGGGTGCAGGCTCTGGTCTTGGATTAAGGCATCTGGAGTGTGAGAGGGACTCTGAGCTGCTCTTGGGGCGGCTAGTTGGGATGTAGGAGGGGTTCTTGGTGCAAGCTCTGGGAGGGTATTTGGATGCAGGGGTGCTTGGGGTTGGGGCAGGAGCTTGGGGTGCAGAAGGGGGTTCATGACTGGGGTAGGAGTTTGGGATGTGGGCTCCAGCTGGGCACTGCTAGTGGCTCCTGGGTGGTGGTGCAGTGGGGCTAAGGCAGGCTCACCCCTGCCCTGGCTCTGGACCACTCCCTAAAGCAGCCAGCAAACTCCATCCCAGGTCCTGTTGTGCCCCCGCTCTGCTCTGTGGAGAAAGGATACAGAGTGGGAGGGGCACCTTGACATCAGCGTCCTCCTCTCCCTCCCCTGCCCTGCACAGAAAGCAGGAGGCTCCCCTCAGGAAGGGGCAGCTCCAAGGTAAAGGGCAGGAGATGAGCAGCAGTGAGAGGAGGAGTAGCTGAAGTGCTGGCACTTGATAGCCTTTTGGCCAAGTCAAGGATCACCTGTCAGAGGCTCCAAGATCTACCGGTAGATCCCGATCGACTGGTTGGTGACCACTGGGCTAAGGCAATAGCTGCCTCTTTCCTTGCTGTTGTGCCAGGAGCCAGCGCACCGTGCCTCCTCCCTGCTCGTGCACCACTAGTGTCAGTAAAACGTCCAAGCTGACCCACCAACGCTGGCATGACCCTGCAGGAGTCTCCCTTTCTGATCATGTGCTCAGACCCAGGTTTGCAAGGGAGGGGGTCCCTTTGGGAAGCCTATTCCATGGAATCACCCATTTTGCTTGCATGTCGTCTGGGGAGCATGCCCTGCTGCACTAGCCATGCGCCCTTGCAGGGTGACCACCCTTTCCAATGCCAGACTGTTTGTCCGCTGACCGCGCGTAATCCAAGACTGCGAGCTTCGGGAGTGCAGTGCCCACCGCTTTCTCTACTGTCCAAGCAGCTCTCCTGTTGGCATTTCTGCGCTGCAGGGCTGGGGTGAGCCAAGCACCTCGCTCCAAATATGGCCGACTGCCTCCGAAAATTCTGCAATTCTGCTTGTCTGTGAACGCCCGCAGCAGCCGGTGAGCCTCACGCGCGGCCTGCATCTCCCGCTCATTTTTCACTGCCGGCCGCCCAGCCACGGTGGTAGTTGTCATTCCGCAAGCGCGGAAGAGTCAGTCGCCCTGTCTCGCCACCAGACAAGACAGCTCCCCTGATCTCTTCAGCAGCCGCGCTGCTGACAGCGAGCTGGTGGGGAGATGGAAAACGGGCACCAGGAAGAGCAGATTCGGGGATGGAACTAAGGTGCCGGTGGGAATGGTACAAAATGGCGTGAAAAAAGGAGAAGATTATGGGATGAAAACAGAAGGAATGGTGGGAGTTCAGAGCCAAGCTCCCACAGTACTCTGAGAAGAGCGCTATTATCCCACAACGCACTGCAAAAATTCCCAGGAGGCAGTGCAGCAGGCAGTGGCATGGGGCACTGGAATGCCTCCCCACGTGTGTCTTTTGCCAATGCAGCCTGTTGCTATGAGGCCGTGCTATACCGGCAAGGGCAGCCAGACGAGAACATACTCCAGAGCCAAAGCAGTATCGGCAGCTGTGTGCTGGCAGCAATGTCCCCAGACAAACTTTCTAGGCCACACAGGGCCTCAGCACAGGAAAGGAGATATCCCGAGCCCTGAGCCCCTGTCTGGGCTAGGTTTCTCCTCTGAAGTGCACCCTGCCGCCAGCCCCAGCCAGCAGAGTGCGAGACAGGCCCCTCGCTTGCGTTGCTGATTCCTGCTCTGTGCTGAGATGGCACCTCTGTTTGCTCAGCTGGTGCATCATGGGGCTGACCCCTGTATCATTAATAAGTGGGGGGGCAAGACCGGCATCGCCAGCTCTCCCTTATGTGCAGTGCCAGTTCCCGTGGGGTGCCACTGTGGCGTCTCATTGTGGAAAGCCACGTTCGTTGCTTGCATGGAGAGAGATGCCGGGTATCCAAGAGGTACCATTCGGAGCAGGCGTGGCTGGCTCAGGACCCTCCCCCTGCACGTCGAAACCTGGCCTGGAGGAGCCGGCTTGGTTTTTTTTTTTTTTTTTTGTTTCTCCCCCAAGATGAAGAATTTAATTTTAGTTTTTACGGCTCCTCCTAGATGGATAAATCCCTTCCTGGTGAGTCCAAGCCCTGGAAAATCTTGTGAATCCAGCCCTGGCCCTTCTGGCAGCTGCTGCAGCAATTCCTGTTTCTCTCCAGCCGCACTCTGTAAAGTTTTATAGCTTCCTGGTTCTAGCTGGAAGGCCCCAGCAATGCCGATGGGGGTGGCAGGGGGAGCACAGGAAACTTGAGCCCAGGGAGGTGGAGTGGGGAATGGCACCCAGGTGGGGGTGTGCTGCTGGCTCACCAGCCAGCCGGCCCCTGCATCCAAGGCATGGCCAGCTGCCCTTGTGGAGTCCTCCAGCACTACCAGGCCTGGAGACGCCCCATCTTGGAAGGAAAGCCCAGGCTCCCGCCAAGTGCCAGGGGAGCTCGTGCACCCAGTGGAGTGTATCCCGGTGCCGACAGCCAGAGCAGCCTTGGCATACAGGGCACAGGATGGTGCCACTGAGCAAGAGACCTGGGCACGAGATAAACGTGGTAACGGTGCAACGCGGAGGCCTCAGCCCTGCCCTACCGCCCTTTGCTTCCCACCCCCGGGCATAGGACTCCTCAGCTGGGGGAGCGGGGGTGTAGCTGGAGCAGGCCTCAGTCCCAGTGCAGCTGGTCCCGCCAGCAGGACTTAGCGCTGCGTTAGGTTATACCAGGAGGTGTTTCAACTCTGGGAGTCCTAGGATCAGGGAAATAGAAAAGGGGCTTACTTATTGTAGGTATTTATACACTCCCATGGCATCCAAGTGCCTCATAATCTTGGATGTATTTATCCTCCTGACTCCCCTACGAGGTAGGACAGTGCTGTTATCTTCACTTTACAGAAGGGAAACTGAGGCACAGAGACACCAAGTGACTTGCCCAAGGCAGGAACTGAAGCCTCATCTCCCCAGTGCTGGACTAGTGCCCTAACCACTGGACCATTCTTCCTCTCAATAGAGCTACCTACTCACCCACCTCTTCCCCCTCCCAGCACCTGAGGGTCTAGCCCGGTGGGTGCTAATGGGCCAGTGAGGGATCTGCGCCGGGCAGAGTGGGAGATGGAAGCAGCATGGCAGCAGAGCACCTGGGACCGACAGGTACAGCACAGCACAAATCGCCACAGCCCGAAGCCCAAACCCTGAGACTTTCGTTCAGTCCAGCATCTGCAGAATGCTGCTGGTAAAACCACGTTCCTGGTCATGGCTCTACCCACATCATCTTCTTCTCTGAGTCCTGCCGCTGGCTCCCCCACTTAGCCTCACACTGGACTAGGAATTTATCGCACGTGGAGCTTCCCACTCACCTTCCTCCCCTGGCTGGTTGCTCTTCCAGCACTCCCTGCCTTTGCCACCCACTCCTCAATCCCTCTGCTAGGCCACTCGCACATGGGACAAACGCCCTGATGAAATCCAAATAGCCGGGACGTTCTTCTCTGCCAAATCCTGCCTTACATCCAATGTTCCCTCTCATTTTTTCTGTCCAAGTGCAGAATAAATTTTGTGATGTGCACAGCAGCATGTGCACCACCCGTAGAAACACACACTGCCAGCAGTGAGTGGTTGTGGGCGCTCTGCTAATCAGCTGGGCGGCATTTGAATGTCTCCTGGGCAGCTGCCTAAGCTCACAGCTTACAGGGAATGCTGCTTACCTCCCACCTCAGCCAAGATGCCTCATGAGCCTGATTATGGCTGGGCAGGTGCTGAGCTCTGACTGTCCCTTTCCCCCACCCTTCCTTTTCTTATCCCTTCACGGATGCGAACTTCCCAGTGCTTACCACTGTCACCCTGCCTTGACACCCAAGCAAATAAACCCAGGTCGAGTAGCAAAGCCTGTAACTAATCAAGCTGGGCCAATTCTTTACCAGACTCATTTGCTTTTGTGTTATATCCACATCCGCTGCCTGGGGTCTGGGTGGAGCTTTTTAGATTGTCAACCTGTCAGAAGGGCAGGGTTTGTCTCTCTTCGTGGCTTGTCTAGTGCCTGGCAGGAAGGCGCCCCCATACCAGCTGGTGCCTCTTTGCTGTGCCCCAGGAGTAGTTTCAGAGGGGTAGCTGTATTAGTCTGTCTCTACAAAAACAAGGAGGAGTCCCGTGGCACCTTAACACAGGACTGGCAGAATCTTTCCTGGGTCGGGGGCTGCTGATCCACGGAAAAATCAGGCAGGGCCACACACAAGTGAAAATCAAACAAAACAACCCCCCCCCCCACTGACGTGGCTCCCAGCTGAGAAGGAGAAAGACACTCCCCACATTTCCCTTGCACATCGGAGCCTAGAGGGGCACAGGCGAGTACATTTTGTGTGCTCCAGCCCAATGGTGGGGCAGTGGGGGCGGGGCAGCTGGAGCATCAGCAAAGGCTTGCCAATTCTGGGGGGGGCCGTAAGCCTTGGGGGTCGGATCTAGGCAAGCCAGGGGCTGCATTCTGCCCCCGGGCCTGAGGGTCCCCACCCGTGCCTTAAAGACTAATGTAAGCTTTCATGGGCAAAAACCCACTTCGTCCCGAAAGCTGATGCCCGAATAAATCGGTGCCGCACGACTCCTCTTTGCTTTTGCCCCAGGACATTCACCGCTGCTACCACCAATCAGAACCACAAGGGCAACCCCCGTCCAGTGTAGGGCACTGCCTGTTTCAGCTGGAATTGCAACTTCCTGGGGCAGGGTGAGAAGTGAGCAGCACAATGGTCCAGCTCAGAAAATGCGTGGACCCTGCCAAATATTACACCCTGCATGTAGATACCGGGTTTTATATCTCACTGTAGCCCACCTATGACGGCAGAGCTGTTAATTCATTTTGAATGGTTTTGTGCAACGTGTGTTAACTCCTTATGCGTAACTCTCTGTTCCACCTTGTATTTAGCTGTGATGCCTGGATTACCGTTCCTGACCCTCAGGAAGAGCTCTGTATAAGCTTGAAAGCTTCTCCAATAAAAGATATGACCTCACCCAACGTCTCTCTTCCATATCACAGGACCAGCACGGCTACAGCACTGCAACCTATGGATATGAAACTCCACCCAACAAAACAGCGAAGGAGTAGAAGAACTAGTTCAGCCGTAGAGGCGCTCCCTAACAACTGCCATAGATAATCGAAGCGGAAGATGTGGAAACTTCTTCTCAGTGCACAGCTGTGTTCATATGATGCAAGGTCACAAAAACAAAACGATAAAAGGTAAGCCCGAACATATGATAATGCCTTTATAGACGATAATGGCATTTCCACTGGTGGAATACTGTGTTCATGTAGGTGTTCTCTCTCCCAAAGTACATCACACAAGCGGAGAAAATCCTGAGACAGGCAATGAAAATGTTTAGGGATTCCCAGAGGAGAAGACATTGAAAAGATTAGCTAGAGAGGGGAGCTAACAGGGGGTCTGATTGTGTTATATAACACAGTAACAATACCTAACTCTTCACTAGCACTCTCCAAAGGAAGTCAGTATCGCATCCCCACTGGGTCTGCTTCAGTGTTGCCTCTAATATTTTCCATCCACGTGCAGACTTTTTCCATCCATGTGCAGAATAAATTTTTATTCTGAGGCACGTGCCAATGTGCACCATAAGAACATAAGAATGGCCATACCGGGTGTGACGGCGCGTTGGGGTTTTCCCGTCTCCTGCACCCCCGTAATGGCATGGACAGACTCCACCAGCCAGTAGAATAGAGGGAGTTTATTGCTTCTCCAGGATACAGCACAGCACAGATGTCATCTGGTTACAGGAACCGGGCCTAGGATGCCTCAGCCCCCCTTGAGATGGGGGAAACTGGGCCCCTAAATTCCAGCCCCTTTCCCTAGGCTGTCTCCTCCATGATCCCAGACAGAAACCCTACTAACTCACTTCCAGCCCTGCCCCCAGCCAGGGCTCCACTCCCCTTCTTCCCATTGTTCCGCTCCATGGGAGATACCTGCCTGACGAGTTTCGAAGCCCCCTTGCATAATGACTCATCCCCTGCCCTGCTGGGCCGTGCTGCAGACAGCAGCCAGTGGAGGTCACTGACAACCCACTGCCCAGCATAGCGACCAGCAAGGTACCAGCACTACATCACACCGGGTCAGACCAATGGTCCATCCAGACGAGTATCCTGTCTGCCGACAGTGGCCAATACCAGATGCCCCAGAGGGAGGAAACACAACAGGTAATCCTCACATGATCCCTCCCCTGTCACCCACCTCCAGAGAAAAGAGGCTAGGAACACCATTCCTACCCATCTTGGTTAATAGCCATTGATGGACCTAACCTCCATGAATCGATCTAGCTCTTTTTTGAACCCTGTTAAAGTCCTAGTCTTCACCACATCCTCTGGCAAGGAGTTCCAGAGGTTGACTGTGAGCTGAGTAAAGAAAAATTTCCTTTTGTTTGTTTTAAACCTATTGCCTATTAATTTCATTTGGTGACCTCTTGTTCTTATATTGTGGGAATAAGTAAATAACTTTTCCTTATTCAGTTTTTCCACACGTCATGATTTTATAGACCTCTATCCTATCTCCCCGTAGTCTCCTCTTTTCTAAGCTGAAAAGTCCAAGTCTTTCTAATCTCTCTTAATATGGGATCGGTTCCAAACCCCTAATCATTTCTGTTGCCCTTTTCTGAACCTTTTCCAATGCCAATATATCTTTTTTGAGATGAGGTGACCACATCTGTATCCAGTATTCAAGATGTGGGCGTACCATGGTTTTATATAGAGGCAATAAGATATTCTCTGTCTTATTCGCTATCCCTTTTTTAATGATTCCTAACATTCTATTTGCTTTTTTGACTGCCGCTGCACACTGAGTGGATGTTTTCAGAGAACTATTCACAATGACTCCAAGATCTCTCTCTTGAGTAGTTGTAGCTAAATTAATCCCCATCAACGTATAGTTGGGATTATTTTTTTCCAATGTGCATTACTTTACATTTATCGACATTAAATTTCATTTGCCATTTTGTTGCCCAATCACTTAGTTTGATGAAATCTTTTTGAAGCTCTTCACAGTCTGCTTTGGTCTTAACTATCTTGAGCGGTTTGGTATCATCTGCAAATTTTGCCACCTCACTGTTTACTCCTTTCTCTAGATCATTTATAAATAAGTTGAATAGGATGGGTCCCACGATAGACTCTTGGGGGACCCCACTTGTTACCTCTCTCCACTCTGAAAACTTCCCATTTATTCCTACTCTTTCTTTCTTGTCTTTTAACCAGTTACCAATCCATGAAAGGATCTTCCCTCTTTTCCCATGTGAACTTGCTTTACTAAAGAGCCTTTGGTGAGGGACCTTGTCAAAGGCTTTCTGGAAATCTAAGTACACTATATCCACTGGATCCCACTTGTCCACATGTTTGTTGACCCCCTCATAGAACTCTAGCAGATTAGTAAGGCATGATTTCCCTTTACAGAAACCATGTTGACTTTCCCCCAACAAATTATATTCACCTATGTGTCTGACAATTTTATTCTTTAGTATAGTTTCAACTAATTTGCCTGGTACTGATGTTAGACTTACCGGTCTGTAATTGCCAGGATCACCTCCAGAGCCCTTTTTAAATATTGGCGTCACGTTAGCAATCCTCCAGTCATTAGGTACGGAAGCTGATTTAAAGGATAGGTTACATACCATAGTTAATAGTTCTGCAGTTTCCCATTTGAGTTCTTTCAGAACTCTTGGGTGAATGCCATCCGGTCCCGGTGACTTGTTACTGTTAAGTTTATCAATTTGTTCCAAAGAAATTGGATCCACCAGTAGAAACAAAACAAAACAAAAAAACTAGCTGTGGGTGCTCTGCTAATCAGCTGGGCGGTATTTGAATCTCTCCTGAGTGGCTGCACAAGTGCACAGCTTACGGGAAACAGTGCTCTGCTTACTTAACTCTGGTACAAAAGGAGTACCTCTTTGTACCCAACATATAAGTAAACTGTGGAACTCATTGCCACAAGATATCACTGAGGCCAAGAGCTTAGTAGGATTTAAAAAAGTCAGTAGACATTCATATAGATCAGGGTTTCCCAACCTATGGGTCGCCATTACATTTCAAAAGGGTCACCAAGTGTCTCCCCAGGTGGCTCTGCCCCTCCTCCTCCCCCCGTTTTTGAATTGCTTTGGGTCACCAAGTCTTCCTGAATTGTCAAAATGGGTCCCCATCTGGAAAAGGTTGGGATCGCTTATGAGAATATCCACAGTTATATTAGAGGGAGAAAGAATATTTTAGGGAACTAATTCTTATGCTTCATAGTGTAAGGCCTGGGGTTAGTCCTAGTTAATAATGTGTGAGGCCATTACTATGATCCTAAAAAATATTTAGGCATCTAATTCCCAAGCCTGGATACCTTTGAAGATCTGGTCCTACCTGCCCTGCATTAGGCCTCATTACCAACTGCCTGGTTTTAGGAAGAAACTTTCCCTATGAGTAGATTATCACATAATTGTCCATTCTGGAGGTTTGGTATCACCCTTGGAACCATCTGTCACGGGCCACTGGTAATGACTGGGAGAGACCACAAGAGAGGGCCCTCCGGTCTTACCTTGTTTGGCAGTTCTCAGGCTGGTAAACAATTTGTAAAGTGTCACCAAAACATGCCATGCCAGGGGTGTCACTTTTTTGCTCACCTTCCCAGGCTGGGGTCACACCTACTGTTGCCACCTCTCACAGGCTGGACGCCGTTGCTGCTAATGGCATCCGGCCCATTCGGGCTGGGAGAGCTGGCAACCCAGACCCAGCTACAGGCGGCTGTGGAGCCCTGGGCCGGTGGCAGGATCTGGATCAGCAGTGCAGCCTTCAGGGCTGGGGGCCTGGACCCCAGGGACGGCAGGCTGCGGAGACCGTGCGGATTGTGGATGCAGAACCCCTAGGGGTGCTGAAGCTGGTGGGGCCAGCGGGACCCTGGAGGGGCTACCTAGAGGCCTGGACACGGGACTGATGGAGCTGGTGATGGGGCTGGCCCCAGGCATAGGGAAGTTGGATGGAACCCTTCACTACTTCCCACACTTATGCTTGACCCTGTTCCAGTTCACCCTGGGGTTGGGGGTGGGAGTCTATGACAACACAAAGCCACACCCACACCGGCTGTTCTGTGCACACGCCAAAGCACTCATGCTCACACTACATGCGCACACATTCCACTGTACACACACGGCTGCGTGTCTGCACTCCCCCCCAAGACACACGCATCCTTGCATGCAGACACACACGCATTCACATACACCATGTACCCGCAAACTAGCTCATTTGCACAGACTCACGCCTGCAGGCATTCCTAGACACAACACCACTCAGCACGCACACCCTGCACTCAGATACACAAGGGGGGAGTTGCGCACACACGGTAGCTCCTTCAGACACGCTCACATCCGCAGACACAACACACACACACAGCACTCACACAATGCACTGCCTGCACAGATACTCACATGTCTGCAGGCAGAAACCCCCAACCACCCTCCCCCTGGCCGCATACACACAATAGGCCAGAAGCAAGTTCCCAACAACCTCATCCCCTCCGGCCTGGTCTCCACACAGGACACAATGACAACATTTACACAGCACGTGAGAACTCTCCTCCCAGCCGGGTTGAGAGCGGCATTGTTCCAGAGTGTTAGGGGTCACTGAACAGGAGAAAGACCCAGTTCCCCCTTCGCACCCTTCCCAGAAACAACAGGCCAGGGGAGCAGAGGGGAGGGCTGTAAACTCTGCATTACCACTAATTAAGCACTTGGCTGTCACTAAAGCTTCCCAACACGCCTGTTTCTCTGACACTTTTACTGTTTGGGGAAATGGTGGCGCAGCCCTTTGATGAACTCACTGTGAAGTTGAAAGGAGTTCGTGGCTCAGTGCCAGAGGCCTCTACAATTCTCCGTCAGGACCGGGATGTGAAATGGGCCATTTATAGAGCGGGGTAATAAATGAGACCTGGGAAACCTGAGCCACTTATGCTACAGATAAAAGGCAGCCTGGGCCGGCCATGTCTCCCAGTGGCAAATACCTCAGGAGCGTGCTGGCTGGGACCTTCGCCTCCAGCACCCAGCACAGGGGAGCTGGGCCCAGTGCCCTGCTGGGGCTGGGGAAGGGGGCTTGCAGAGTCTGAGTGACTCCACTGGAGGCTCCGGGCC
Source organism: Pelochelys cantorii (assembly GCA_032595735.1). Lineage (NCBI taxonomy): Eukaryota > Metazoa > Chordata > Testudines > Trionychidae > Pelochelys > Pelochelys cantorii. The sequence continues at coordinate 8,276,808 of CM064335.1, forward strand.
CACAGGTCCCGAGCTGCTCCCGCCACATGACAGAAGTGCCTCAGTTCTCCCAAACAAGTGGCAAGAGCGGTCCCTGAGGCCACGCAGAGATTGGGGTTGGAGCAGCAGGGTGGCTGCCGGCGGGGACTGAGGGGTGTCAGCAGAGCTGTGGGGGGAGGTGATGCCTGGGACAGAAAGGGGGTGGGGCTGGATGGCAGATTGAGGGGCATCAGCAGAGCTGTGGGGGGAGGTCAGGGCTGGGACAGCAGGGGGGAGGCTGGGGGCAGGGCTGAGGGGTATCAGCAGAGCTGTGGGGGGTGAGGGCTGGGACAGCAGGGGGGAGGCTGGGGGCAGGGCTGAGGGGTATCAGCAGAGCTGTGGGGGGTGAGGGCTGGGACAGCAGGGGGGAGGCTGGGGGCAGGGCTGAGGGTATCAGCAGAGCTGTGGGGGGTGAGGGCTGGGACAGCAGGGGTGAGGCTGGGGGCAGGGCTGAGGGTATCAGCAGAGCTGTGGGGGGAGGTCAGGGCTGGGACAGCAGGGGGGAGGCTGGGGGCAGGGCTGAGGGGTATCAGCAGAACTGTGGGGGGTGAGGGCTGGGGTAGCAGGGGGGAGACTGGGGGCAGGGCTGAGGGGTGTCAGCAGAGCTGTGGGGGGTGAGGGCTGGGGTAGCAGGGGGGAGGCTGGGGGCAGGGCTGAGGGGTGTCAGCAGAGCTGTGGGGGGTGAGGGCTGGGGTAGCAGGGGGGAGGCTGGGGGCAGGGCTGAGGGGTGTCAGCAGAGCTGTGGGGGGTGAGGGCTGGGGTAGCAGGGGGGAGGCTGGGGGCAGGGCTGAGGGGTATCAGCAGAGCTGTGGGGGGTGAGGGCTGGGACAGCAGGGGGGAGGCTGGGGGCAGGGCTGAGGGGTGTCAGCAGAGCTGTGGGGGAAGTTCAGGGCTGGGACAGCAGGGGGGAGGCTGGGGGCAGGGCTGAGGGGTGTCAGCAGAGCTGTGGGGGAAGTTCAGGGCTGGGACAGCAGGGGGGAGGCTGGGGGCAGGGCTGAGGGGTATCAGCAGAGCTGTGGGGGGTGAGGGCTGGGACAGCAGGATGAGGGGCTGGGGCGGGGCTGAGGCGCCTCCCCAGCAGCGTGCGGTGGGTTCTTGGCCCTGCTATTCCTCACCGCAGCCATCAGCCCCAGGTGGCCTGCTCCGCTCAGTCACACCCACACCCTTTGCAAAGGCTGGGCTATCTGCAGGGGAGGAGATGGAGGCAGGTCTAGCAGAGCTCCAGCTCCCTTCTGCCTCCTGCAGGGCCCCACAGCCTCTCCCGTCCAGCCCCAGCCCTCCACCTGGAGACAGCGCTAGCCCAGCCCAGTGCAGCACTTTCTCCCAGTGCCTGGCGGGGGATGCAGAGGAGACACCTTCCCTGCTTCCTTCCCAGCTCCTTCCTTCTCGCTGCACAGGCTGGGAGGCCAGGACAAGGGGGTCTGGAGCTATGCGGTGGGGTGACAGCTGAAGCTCTAAGCCCGGGAGCTGGGCCTGTGGGGTAGGTGCAGGGGCAACAGCGGAGCTGGGATGGCAGAGGCTGCCAGTATTTCCCACACCAATCTGGCTCCAAATTTTCAATGAATTGACTTCAGCTGTGGTTATGTCCCTCCCTTGCCTCTCCCCCCTTCCCTGGCAATGGTCTAGAACAGGGGTTCCCAAACTTTTTGACACAGGGACCAGTAAATCCATTCATGAGCTTATGGAGGACTGGTAACAGTCATTTGCATATTTGCATATTCATTAAGCAGCTGATGAATATTCAACTAAGTTGTTTCTGGTCCTCCCGAAGTCTCCAGTGCCAGCGTTAGCAAAGCTTTTGATACAGTCACCCACAATATTTTTGCCAGCAAGTTAAGGGACTATGGACTGGATAAATGGACTGTAAGATGGATAGAAAGCTGGCTAGATCAGCGTTTCCTAAACTTTTTACTTTAGTTGGAACCCGTTTTTTTCTCAGTACTGTTTTTTGCAGCCCAAAAATATAAACACATATAAAAAAGAATTAAAATTGAATAAATTTTCAGTGTTTCACCTGGTTGCATCCTCCACCCAGCCTGGGGAACCCAGCGCTGCATGGGCCCTCCAGGAGGCAGGAACAGGAGCAGATTGGGGGTAGGGTATCTGGCTAGGAGGGAGGGTGCAAGGAGAGGTAGGGTTGCCAGGTGTCCAGTTTTGTACCGGGTAGTCCGGTATTTGAGGCTTCTGTCCGGGAAACAAATTGAGAAAATACCCGACATATAAAATGTCCAGTATTTTCTAATTAGTTAAGCTATATTATTATTAGGTGTATCAGTCCTTAGCTGTGAACTGCCTGGCTCGTAGATGTGCTCAGGCTGCGTGAGTGTGTCTACCTGCCAGGTAGTTCGCAACTACTCGAGGGAGGGTATGGGCGGGAGCAAAATGGTGTGCCTGGGTCTGCATGTGCCCGGGTCAGTCCTGCTCCCCCCTCCTTCTCCTCCCGATCTCCCCAGTCCAGCCCTGCTGCCCCCATCCAGCCCTGCTTCTGGCGGCCAGTTCCCCCCTGCCCCCCACCGATCTCCCCCGGTCAGCCCCGCTCCCCCAACGACCCCCCCACCAGTCCCGCTGCCCCCGTCCAGCCCTGCTTCCGGCAGCTGGTTCTCCCGTCCTCCTCCTCCTCCTGATCTCCCCTGGCCAGCCCTTCCCCTCCCCCACACCCCATCCCCTGGCCAGCCCACTGCCCCTGTCTAGCCCTGCTTCCGGAGGGTGGTTCTCTAGTCCTCCTCCTCCCGATCTCCCCTGGCCAGCTCCCCCTGCCCCCTGTTCAGCCCTGGTTCTGCCGCCCTCCCTCCCCAATCTCCGCAGGACAGACCTGCTGCCCCCAATCCTGCTTCCCGGCGGCCGGTTCCTCCCCCCCCCTCCACACCTCCTCCCAGCCCGCCCTGCCCCGCTCACCTCCCGAGAGGCCATGCTGAGGCCCGGTATTTTTTTCCCACGGCCCAGTACCGGGCCGCAGCCCATAGTTTGGGAAACGCTGGTCTAGAAGTTTTTCTCACCCTTCACCGGCAGGTGCTTGCCCCATAGACACATTTTCTAAGCCAAATGCTCACAGAAACCCTGTTTCAAATCTGCCCAGGGGGACTCTTCACGGGTCAGATGCCTGTACACACAGAGCCAACCAGGGGGCAGGAGACAGCCCAAGGGACCAATCACAAACACCTTACACAGTTTGGCTAGCGAATGGTGACTCATCTCTGAGATCTCTGTGACCAATCTGGAGGGCTGGAAACCCACAAAAAATCCATGGAGTGTGTTTGGTGGGTGAATCCACTGCAGGAGACTCCCAGCAGGGTTGTCAGTTTTGGTTGGATGTATTCTTTGAGGTTTCAGCACATGCCCTAATCTTACTTAAAAATGAATCTTTAATTTCTGGTGACTCCCGGCCAATCCTGGAGGGTTGGCAACTCTAGGTTCTAGCCTCTGCCATGCTCTGCTCCCTGTTGGTAGAGTAGCTCACAGAGGAGAAGGTGGTGGGTGTCACACTCTTCAAAGGAAGTCCAAGTCCCTTGAATTAGTATGAGCCCTGCACTAAACATCGAGTTACTGCAGCAGTGAATGTGGACGGCAGCTGGGAAAACAGGTGTGAATAAGTGGAATTTGGGAGCAATTATTATATGCTGTACCCTTAAAAATCTCAGGGTATGTCCACACAGCGGAGCTCTTTTGGAATAACGTCCATTATTCCGAAATAACATTATGCGCTGTCTCCACAAGGAGCCCATTATTTCAAAATAAATTCAAAATAACGGGCTTCTTACTCCGACTTCCTGCAAATCTCGTTGTATGAGTATTAAGGAAGTCAGCGGAATAGCGAGTTATTTCAAAATAAGTGCTGTGTAGACAGTGCCAAATTTCGAAATAAGCTATTCTGAAATAAGATATGCAATTTGCATAGCTCAAATTGTGTGCTTATTTCGAGATACGCACTGCTGTGTAGATGCACCCTTAGAAACTAACCAAAATCTATACAGTCTCATGTGCTTTCATGGGCAAAACCCACTTTTTCAGATGAGCTGAAGAGGGATAACAGGAACCCAGAATTTATAAAAGAAAAAGAAGGGGATAGGGAAGTATGTGTCAATTTTAGTGCTAAGGCTAATTCAGTGGGCTGGAAGTGTTCCATACGTAGCTTTTGATGTAAAAATGAGGTGTTTAATTGACAGGTTTCTTTTTCAGTTATAAATTCTGGGTTCCTGTTACCCCTCTTCAGCTCATCTGAAGAAGTGGGTTTTGCCTACAAAAGCTCATGAAACTGTATATATTTTCGTTAGTCTTTAAGGGTACATCTACACTGCGCCTCTAGCTTGAAATAAGCCATGCAATTTGAGCTACGCAAATTGCATAGCTTATTTTGAGTCAATTTTGAAATAGCAAATTGCATAGCTTATTTTGACTTAATTTTGAAATAGCTTATTTTTAAATTTGGTGCTGTCTACAAAGCAATTATTTTGAAACAAATTGCTATTCCAAAATGTCCCTTACTCCTCGTGGAATGAGGTTTACAGGGATGTCGGAAAAGCGAGCTCGTTATATTTTGAAATAATGGGTGCACTCAAAAGACCCAGAATAGCTATTTTGGAATACCTCCACTATCCCGAAATAGCGCTACAGTGTAGACCTAGCCTAAGGTGCCACAAGACTACTCATCGTTTTTAAAGTTACAGACTAACATGGCTACCTTCTGAGACACCGTACCCCAAGCCTGCAGAAAACTAGGACCTCATTCTCTTGCTTTCCGTGCCAATAAAACCCCACTGAATTGACCTGGAGAGCAGCTGGTGCGTTACAGGGGCTGATGTGGCCCTTATTCTGCATCACAGCCAACTCACCACGGGGCAACAGTTTGGTGGGCAGAGGATGGGGAAGATGGTTACAGAAAAGTACTATGGCAGAAGATGCTTTCCAAGAGTCTATTTCGCTGTGATCACATCCCAGGTATTTCAGCCTCTGACTAAGGGGTGGGGAACCTCAGGCCCAGGGGCTGGACGTGGCCCCTGACTTGCCTAGATTTGGCCCCGAAGGCTCTGCACTGGGGAGCCTGGCTGGTGCTCCAGCCTGCCTGCCATCCACCCATAGGGCTGGAGCACACAAAAACTACTACCCTGGTCCCCCAAGGCCAGTGGTCCCCAATGCGGTGCCCGAGGGTGCCATGGTGCCCACTGGGGCATTTATGTGCACCTGCCTAGTGACCAGGGCCGGCCTGAGCCATTCTTGCACCCCGGGCACCCGGCACATGTACGGTGCCGCCCCTGGGAGTGCGGCGCATGCATAGCCCCGCCCCCGGGCACCTGGCAGCCCCAAAAGGTTGGGGACCACTGCCCTAGGCTCTGGTGTGTGAGGGGAATGTGGGGAGTGTCTTTCTCAGTCGGGGGCTTCTCACTTGTGTGCAGCTCCCGACTGATTTTCCTGTGGCTCAGCAGCCCCTGACCCAAAAAAGCTTCACCCAGCCATGCACTAATGCCACAAGCTGAAGACTTGCAGCTTCAGCCAAAAGAATAAAAGCCCTGCTGCAGGAAGAGGGGGTTGTCAGCAGGACACAACTGTAAATGAGATCAGGCTGGCTCCCGGAGCCCACGCCCTAAAGATGACTGGAGATTAAATACATGAGAGTGGAGGAGAGATGGAGTCTGAGGCTGAAATAACACATGGCCCTAGTACCTTAGCTGTGTCCTATATTAAATGAGTTACCAAGGGGGCGGGTGCCAGATTAGCTAAGCAGCTTTCATCAGCTATGAAATCTGAAGGCCCAGCTGACTGAGGAAATTCTGAGGATGTTAATTCCAGGATGCCTCTCGGCCCCGATCCAGCACGGCATCTCCAGGAGGGGAGTCACGCCATTGACTTCAGTGAAACCCCTTGTGTGCTTAAAGTTAAGCAGGTGCTTAGGCGCATTTCTGGAGTGAGGCCCTAGAGCAGTGTCGGGACAGGTTGGCACGCAGTTCCCAATCCTGTTTCCCAGGCTGCAATTCTCATTACTCAAAGCCCACGGTAAGCGCAGCAGATCGTTTGTGTTTCGAAGGAAGCTTGCACAGAAAGGGTCAAACGGGGAGATTTCTAGGAAGGTATTTCCTGGCAAACCAGAGCTGGCGGGATGTCAGGAGACAGGGAAGCGAGGTGTGGGAAGGAAAAGGCTTGCTCTCGTGTTGTCAGGAGTAGCTAGGAACCTGCCACGGTGATAAAACTACTGCTCATAATTCCTGAATGTAACAGATTTCAAGCTTGGGCAGCCAGCAAAGCACCTTCACTAATCCTCTTGTGCACCACAAAATCGCACTCCGCCGCGCCGCACCACAACAAGGATGGTGATATATTTCACTACACAGGACTGGGTAACCAGATCCTTTCAAGCTACAGGGCTAGCAATCGGCCAAGGATTTGGCATGATGGGGAAATGTAAAGATGTTAAAGCGCTTTGGGAGCCGTTCACACAAACAGCAGCCACAGCTGACACACCTGGATCAGAAAAAGAAGCGCCCCCTTCCACTCCCACCCCAGAACAGCAAAGAACTTTCACATCAGAGACATTCCTGCTGGCACAAGCTGAGAACAAAGACCAGAATATAGAACGGGTGGCGCTGAGGTTTGAAGGCTTCAACAAAACCCTTGTGAAGAGGAAGAATTATAATGGGTGGCATCTCTCTACAGCTTTACCTAGGGTGCTGGACAAGCCCTAATCCAGCCCCAGGGCCTCCCTAATGAAACAGGTTCCTCCCCACTTTAAAGAGGAAGAAACTGAGGCAGACAGAGGGCAGGACTGTAAGGAAAATCAACATCAAGCTAACATGCTGAATGGAAATCTGTGCAATGTAAGCAAAAAGCCCCTGGAGAATCGGCTGCAGCCATTGACACCTGCTGCTACTACTGAGTCAGCCTGGTGGCCTTATGCGCCCACCTCTCAACAGTGATGAACTGGGCTCACTGAAAAGGGGCGCAGGGCTCTGTTTGGCTCCCTGGCTGCTCCCATAGCACGTGGGTGCAGTCAGAGAGGAAAATAAGTCCTCAGGCCCAGGGATTTGCAAGTCAAAGAAAGCTCTGGGGAGTGCAGTGCAGAGATTTGACTTGGAAATGCTTTCTCCCCAGAGCCGGGCTGCCTGTGGGGAGATTTCCAATGCAAAGGTGCCCTGGGGGAGTGGGCCCAGAGGGAAGATGCACCTGGACTTTGGCTCTGGCCTGGAAACAATCTGACCCGCACAGCCCTAGCGAGCTCCCGGTGCTCCCCCTCCTCTCCCATTGGGGAGGCCGTGCAGGCCTCGCAGAGTGATGGGGCCCCTCAGGTCTGAGGGGCAGGGCTAGGCTGGGTTTCCGGGTGTGAGGAGATGCTACAAGACTGGGGAAGACCAGGCTGCTTGAGACAATGGACGTGACGGGCAGGCTATTTGCAGCGAGATGGCCCCTCAGTAGCCTCCAGCCAGGGGTGCAGTCAAGGGAAGGAGGGAAGGGGTGGGTGCCGGGAGCAGCGTCAGTGAAGGGGAAGCTGGAGGGGCGGCCCTGGAGCTAGCCTGGGTGGGCAATGGAAGGCGGCGTGCCAGGGGCAGGCGAGGAATTTGCAGTGGGAAGGAGGCAGCAGGAAAGGGGCCTTCTGCCCCAGGGACATCTCGCCGCACAAGGCTGGCTGAGCCGGGAGGAAGGGGTTAATGGCTCCTCAGAGCCGAGTACGAAGCTGCCGTGCTTCCTACGGCAGATTGGGTTTCAGGACCAGATGTGAACTGGAGGTGGGATCCTGTCTCTGCCCAGGCTCCGGCTCTTGGCCGCAGAGAGAGGCTCAGGTGACGCCAACTCTTTTCTAAATGTCACATCCAGACAATCCAGACCCTTTCCCCAGGACTCGTGCAGCTGGTGAGAGCACCAGCAGGTTCGCATTCGTAAAGCGCCACCAGGATCCCGGCCTGCGGCATCAGGATGGAGACTCCTTGCAGCCTATGGGACCCGACTGTCTGGACTCCAGGTGATAGCCTGTTCTGCGTTCACCTGCTGGGCCCTGCAGGGGGGACCCTGCCCCCACAGTCAGATTAGCCCCTCGCAAACACACAGCGCCAAATGCCACAGTGCTGCGTGAGGTATGGCCGTCCTTAGCTCCCATGGCAGGGCGCTCTGGAGCTGACAGCTGGCTGCCCAGGAAGCTCCATCTCCTGCTAGCCTCCCCTTGTCCTAGCTCTGGTTTTCCTGAGAGCACATCTGTCACAGCTGGTCAGGATTACAGAGGGAGAGGCTTTCGCTGAGACAGCCTGGGCTCTGTGCAGTGAAGGCGGTGAAGATCAGGACCTTATGCTTAAGAGAGCCCATGGAATGGCTTGAAAACCTGATCATCGAGCAGGGATTCTTATTTTTGCATGAGTGGGAACATCTCTTCCCACGTCAGAACTGCTCTTCACGACTCACTGCTCTCCCTGGACCCTCATTAAAATGGGGACCAACTGTAAAATTCAACATCTGCTGCACAGGTGGCTTTCTTCCAATGGGACCTTCGTGGAGGCTGAAGAGCAGCAGATATCTGGGAGGACCAAACAGCAGGCTGGCTGACCAATGCAGTCTGCTGCCCAGCCCTCACGCTTCCTGTGTCCTGAGAGATGCAAGTGCCTGGCTCTCATCCCACATACATAGTTTGTTCACATTCCTACATGCGTCCTGCAGAAGCCAGGCTGCAAAGGGGGCATAACACATGGTGTCAGAAGTGGGATCCAAGAACAGGGCTGATCACCTTCTCTTCTGTAAAACACCCCAAGTCAAGTGCAGATGTCGTGAAGATTCCCCTGGCTAGCGTGGGGCTGCTGCTCTAAGGACAGGAGCCAGCTCCCCAGAATTTATTAAGCAGAGCTACAGCCTGGCTCAGGCAGAGAGTGTGGGAGCAGGCTCATGTCTCTACAACCACAGGTGAGATGCTTGCTGTGAATTTTTCAGGGAGGAACAGGCAGCCTAGCTGGAGCTGGGGGAAGCCTGTTCAAAGAGAATGAGAAAGTCAGCGAGTCGAGTCTCTATAATCACGCCGCGAGTAACGATCCTGGATGAAATCATCCTCCCCAAGAGCTAGCGCCCGCATTTGCTGGCGTGCAAGCCTTGCTCTGGCACGGCTCCGTGGGCCTGGCTCGAAGGAACAGGCTGGAAAGGCTCCGGCTCCATTTATTTGAGGATTTCAAAGGCAAGCACCTTTGCAAGTGCCGCTCCGCTGCAAGGAGGGATTGCTACAGCTTGTGGCTGTGCTAATGAGAGCCAGTGCAAACTGGACAGACTTGTCTTGGAGCTGGAACACTGAGGGAAGAGAGAACCTGAGCCTCTGGCGAAGGAAGCTCTTGATTTCATAGGCCCATGTGTAGGGACAACTCGGCCGGAATGAACCAAAAGGGCTGGTGTGCGGGTGAGACTAACCCGACCCTTCCAACACAATTCATTAGTTAACTGGCTTGATGGGGGCTGCAATAAAACCCCATCGTGCATCTCCCTGGGCATTGGGCACCAGAAGGAATGGAACGTCCCAGGATTCCTGCAGTTGAAGCATCGCCCATGAAAGGAGAAAGGGCTCTAACGGGCGGGTGTAGCGCCGCAGCAGGAGGCTGCGTTCGCAGTGCACGTGCATTCTTATGGGCTTCCCGAGAGTGGAACCCCACTCTTGTCAGACAGCTTATTACCCTCTCAGCCGTTAGTCGCCTTGCTGCCGGCACTCCCGTGAGGTGCCCAGATGCCCCGGCGTGGAGCGTGGGAACCGATATAGAACAGAATCTAGAGTGGAATCTTTCAAGATGCTGCAGAAAAAGAGAGGAACGGTGGGCGTGGGGGAGGGAGGAAGGAAAGCATCCGGCATCAGGCCCTGTATACTCAAACACTAGCAAGGGACTGAGATTCCCAGACAGGCGGGAGAGGAGGCAGGAGGCGGTGACCAGGCCCATGCCAGAAGCGTAGCCTCTCTCCTGCCTTTCCACCTCTTCTCCATGCTCCTGAGGGACAGGCAACTCAGGGTCCTCCAAAGGGCTCCTCTTAAATCACTCTCCATGGAGGAGAAGAGCCAGAGGGAAACCAGCTCCACACACAATGGCAAAGTGGGCCCTGCTATTCTGAGGCAGAGCTAGTAGGGTTGCCAGGTGTCCAGTTTTCGCCTGGACAGTCTGGTATTTGTGGCCCCTGTCTGGTTAAAAAAAAAAAATTCTGGACATGTAAAATATCCAGTATTTTCTGTTTTTCTGGGCCGGAAGGCTGGCGGGGACATTTTTCCCCTCCTGGGGAAGCGTAGGAGCAGGGAGCGGGTGGATTCAAAGGCGCAGTGACTTTTTTTTCGCTCAACAACTTGGATCCCCCATTTTTTGTTTGTTTGCTCAATTTTTTTCCCCACTATGTTTGGGATTTTTTGTGAAAGTATCTGGCAACCCTAAGAGTTAGCCCTGTCTCCTGGATCCCACTAGGCCAGGGGAGCTCACCTTTCACCAGGCTTGGGGACGGGGGTGTCACATAGGGCCGGTAACTGGTCACAGCAAAAGCTGCCTGGTGAGTGAGCTTTGATCAGATGGGCTCAGTCCAATATGTGTAGGAACCAGAAAAAGCGTAGGAATTTACATCCCCAATGTTTGCTCATCAGACTCAGGAGCCTGGATCAAATGCCTCAAATAGCCCATAATGCCCTGGGCCAGGGGGAGAAGATCCCAGCAGTGGTCAGCTGCTGCTCTGGAGGTAGAGGCTGAATTAGCACGTGGCTTAAAAGCAGGACCAGTGGTTGCTGGAGTACAGGGAGCTAGGTACCTGAAAAAGGGGGGGGGGTAATGTGTTTTTACTGGTGGTGCACATCCATACATGCCTTGGTGTGCATAACAAAATGTATTCTGCACACAGATGGAAAAAAGTAGAGGGAACAGTGATGCCAGCCCGTGCTCAGCATACAAGTCTCTCTGCCGGCTGCAGGGGGAGCTGTCCATGCCATGCTCGGAGGCAGAGTGTCACCGACAGTGCACGAGGTGGGCTCACTATTTCCTGCACTGATTCTGGTAGGAGCAGGCTCAAATGCTGACACTGGTTTTCAGGTCAGCTCAGCGACCAGGCTCAGGGCCAGCTTGTGTGTGTGTGTTTCTTTTTAAATCCAGACCCACTGCCAGGTGCGCGGCCTGCAAATCTCTGGCCCATGTGGGTGTGTGAGCATGCCTCTTCCATTAGCTAGCTGCAGATCATAAGGTTTGCCTACCCGTGACGGCAGCTTTGTTCAGCTTTTGGCTACCCATTGAAAGATCCAGGTAAGAACCAATGTTCCCTCTAATTTTGTGTTCCATCCATGTACGGAATAAATTTTATGTGCACCAGCACATGTGCAGATGTGCACCATAAATAGAAGCACATGCTGCCGGCTGTGGGTGTTCTGTTAAATCAGCTGGGTGGCACTGGAATTTCTCCTGGGCAGCTGCCCAGGCCCTTTCCTTACAGGGAACACTGGTAAGGGCTTCCAGATCAGGCAACCCACTAATACCTCCCCCAGCCCCACCAAAAGAAAATCATCTTTATCCCCTCCAGGAACTTGGAATCTCACCGCCCAAAGAACTGCCCCAAAGAACCACCAAGGAGCAGGGAAGCTGTCTTTGTAGAAGGCCCCAACCCCTAGTGCTGGTAGGAATCTAGCTCGATGTGCAGAAAGATTCATTATAAGGAGCTGAAAATATCACTCTGTGGTAAGAAAAAAAAAGAAGCTTTTTTAGAAAGTCAGTGGAGTCCTTCCGCCTTCCTTGATCTCCATCCCACTGCCCCAGGAGGGTAATGGGGAAGATGCTGGTTTGTTAATTCAGTGTCAGACTCTCCCCCATGATCCGCTCGCTTCCCTGTGATTTCACACTACGGCAATGCTCTCCTCATTTCCGAGTCTCACCGCCCCTCCAGCTGACGAAACTTTCTTCCCCTTTGCCTGAATTCTTTTTAACACTTCTCTCTCTCCCCTCCGCCCCCCATATTCCTCTCACTCGGCTTCTCATTCATTATTCACATCTCATGAAATAGGAATGAAAACAGATTAAATGATGTTGGCCAGAGTCCTGCAGAAGTGAACTCAGCCCCATGATTTCCTGCAACCATGTCGATGGCCCACATCTGGAGCGAAATGCTGAACCGGGGCTGGGGAGGGAAGCTTGGAGCCAGGGCTGGATTTCTCTGGCACACCGAGATAAATGCTAAAGGCACAGAGCCCTCAGACGTTTCACTTACGCAGGGGGATTCGGGGTCCATGTTTAATAGATTACAGAAGGCCCAGAAGGGACCATTACCATCATCTAGTCTGGGCCTCCTGCATCGCACAGGCCTTGGAACTTCACCTGAGAGTTTCTGCATCAAGCCACCTGTTTGAGCTAGAGAGTAGTTTTTAGGAAGAATCGTTCAGTCTTGACTTAGTTTCAGAGGGGGTAGCCAAAGAGGAGCTGACAGCCACACCAGGTCCTGGGTAAGAGAGAGAGAGAGAGAGAGAAAGAGAGAGAGAGTGTGTGTGTGTCAGCTCCGCACTTCTGAAAAGGATGGGGCCAATGGCAGCAAAAATGCCATGCTGCTCCCCCCTCCCCCCCCCCAGCCTTTAGAGCTGCCCGGAGCAGTGCTCTGGTGGTGATTTAAAGGGCCTTTTAGAAGGGTTCTGGGCCCTTTAGAATCACCGGGCCCTGGGCCAATTGCTCCCTTTGCTGCCAAGGAGTCCTGTGGCACCTTCGAGAGTAACAACTTCATCTGAGCGTCAGCTTTTGTGGGCAAGAACCCACTTTGTCAGATGCATTTTAGTTTTTCAGGTGCCACCGGACCCCTCGTTAGTCTTGACTTAAACACTGCAAATCTGGGAGAATCCACCGCAGCCCTAGATAAGTTTTTCCAATGTCTAATTCCCCTGTGTGTGCACCTTATTTCTAGGCTGAATTTATCTACCTTCAGCTTCCAGCCCATGAGGCTTGTTATATCTTTCTCTGCTAGTTTAAAGCAATCTCTTCCCCAGGTAGGCACTTGTAGACCATTATCAAGTCAAGTCTTAACCACCTCTGTGATAGCTATTATATATCTGAGAAACTTAGTGCGTCTGGCTGTGTGTTTGTCCGTCTGGGAGTCCATTTGTTCAAGAACCCCCCCTCCCCAAATGGTAAGAGCTAGGACCACCACATTCATTAGGCAGTTTCCTCATCATAATTTACAGCAAGATCAGGGTTTGGTTGTGGCAGGACAATGGGATGTGCCTGGAATGGGATTATTTCTCATAAGGCTAAGGGAGGGGTCTGCTAGCAGGCACAGTTATACTGCAGAATGACCACAGAGGGGCAAGCACACTTGTAAGACAATGGCCCAGCTCGGGGAGGGGGCTCAGGATGTTGCCAGCCACCAGCCATGGGTAAGGTTCCTGTGCTGATGCTGCGCATGGTCACCCTCCCCACATCCTGTGCTGGCCCCCATACCCCACAACTGGAGCCAAAACCACTCCCCCTGCCCTCGGTCCCAGTGCCATACATGGGGGGTGGGGACTCTGGGAGGGCAACACAGCTCCTGCTGCCCCTGCCAGCTCAGAGGACCAGCTGCCAGCCAGCCAATGCAGCCCCAGGTAGCCCCTCACACCTACCAACCCCCTGCCCTGAGGCCCCTCACATTTTCAACCCCCTGTCCTGAGTAAGGACCTGAGCAATGCTGGGTAAATCTGCTAGTACTAAATAAATGCACTTTCTTAAGCCTCTCACTCTATAGCATGTTTTCCGTTACGCCCAGCATGCCTGTCGCTGCTTTCTGACCTTTCTCCACTTTTCCCCAACTCCTCTATAAAGTGCTGGCCCCAGAATGGGCCACAATCCCCAGTAACGGTCCCACAAATGCCCTGTGCAGAGGTAACACCACCTCCCACTTAATCTTCTCCAGGTTATACACGCAAGATAGCCCCTGCCCTCTGCTCAGCTAGAGCAATACACTGGAGCTCATCTCCCTTCCCCCTTCCCCCCTGCACTCTTCTCAGTGTCACCGCTTTCCAGGAGACATCCCCCATCCCCTAAGCATGCCGGACATTCTTTTTTCTTAGGTACAAAACCTTGGATTTGGGTCTCACAACACATGGACGATAGGAACCCCCCGACTTGTTCATACTGCTGTACGTACTATCCACTGAAAGGTACACACCATGTTTACGTTCCAATGAATGTATTTTATGACTTCATGGTGAACATGAGAAAGTTGGCAGTTTTTCAGCTCCCGTATGGCTGTGACATTTTTATATGGTTATGCCTGATTCTGAAAGCAAGTCGCTCTGGCGTGGAGTGAAACTAGTGGGCACACAAGACAAATCAGACTCCTGCAAGGGGTGCGGGCGTCTGGAAAGGCCAAGAGCTGCTGCTCCGTTACAAGACCCCACTCTTCAGGCTTCCTGCCTGAGAATCCCCAAACCTGTTCTCTCCCACAGGTTGTGTAGCTCCCCAGCAGACCTCCCGCGAGGGGGCTGCCTGCCAGTGCGATTGTCTCCAGGCATCCTTGTGTGAGTCTTAACCCTGCTCTTGGGAACCTCCCGTCATAGCCAGCAACCCCTTGCTTCTGGCCATGCCGGTTCTCCCCCTTCATTTCCCTGTTCACACTGTCCTGGCACTAGCCAGTCCTCCCAGCAGCTGGAGCACCCAGACCCAGCCATTACTGCCCCCTTCCGGGCTCAGGTAGCAATTATTCCTCAAGCAACTCCCTGCCCCTACTTCTAGGCAGTTCTCACCTGTGTGTCTGGGCTGCCCTCTGGAGCTCCCTCTGTAGGCAGCTCAGGTGCCTTCTCTCAAACCCCACTGGGTGGCTGCTGACTGGTCTCAGGTGCACTGCCTGCTGCTCCTTCTTAAAGGGGCCTGTCACGCCAGGACAGCTTGTTGTTCAAAGGAGCCCACCTCAGCAAGCAATCCAGATCAGCCTGGACCACTGGCCTGTCCCCTTGTTCTTTGTGGCTCCACCACTGCAGATATGGTCCCCTCTGTGGTGTGTGTGGATCCCACCGCTGCCTGCATCAATGGGCACCTCATTGTTGGGGCCCCTTAGGGCTTGTGGGGCACACAAGTCCTGCAGCTGCCACAGCAGCAAGGAACACACCTTTGGAAACCTGCCTCTGTAAGGCCCTAACATTGATAACCCTCAATGCTCCTGCACTGAGGATGTTGTGTGAGTGAGGGAAGGTCCTTGTTCAGCTGAGCTCCAAGCCTGAGGCTAGGTAGGTCCTATGTTCCAGGCTCTTCACTGAGCTTTCGACCGTCACTCTCCGACACAGCTACCACCTCCATTCTGACAAAGGCTAGTTCTAGGTGTCGCACAGAAAGTTGCCAGAAGCCACTTAGTGGGGCAGAGGTGCACAGAAAATACGTGTTTCATTTTGGAATCTTACTAAGCTTTGGTCCTCAGTGCCATCCAGTGGCAGGGAGTTCCACAGGTTCTCGGCACACTGTACTAAAATGTGTGTTAACGGTGTGCTTTTTAAATGAATTGTTCTTGTGCTGTCAGAGAGGGTAAGTGTGAATGTTCAATTTGCCTTCTATGGCGCATTCATTATTATATCGCACTCTGTCACATCCCCTCTTCTCTAAACCAAACAGGGCCAGCTTCTTCAGTCTCACAGAGTACAGATTTCTCTCCAGGCATTTTTATCACCCATCTCTGAACTCCTGCCTCCTTTCCCAGATGGGGGGACCAGAACTGCACACTGTACTCCAAGGAAGTTTGTATAATTGATCAATATGGTGATACAACATTATCAGTAGTTTTCAGCTCATGCTTTATGCATCCTGACATTTGCGTTGCTCTT
Organism: Pelochelys cantorii; assembly: GCA_032595735.1. Classification (NCBI taxonomy): domain Eukaryota; kingdom Metazoa; phylum Chordata; order Testudines; family Trionychidae; genus Pelochelys; species Pelochelys cantorii. The sequence goes on from CM064335.1 coordinate 8,292,556, forward strand.
GTGGCTGCCACTGCATATTGAACAGAGGTCTCCACAGCGTCACTGCGGTCTGTTTTCTTGAGTGGCTACATTGAAGGTAAGAACCCTGTAATTGCATTTGACTCATTCTGACGATTTGCCCCAAGGGGCCTCACCTTGCTCTGGACGACAGTGACTTCTGTCTGGGACGGCGTGGCCCACTCACCCGGCTTTGCTAGGTGCTTCCAAAGGTCCTCACAGTCTTTTCTTGTCTTGACTAATCTAAATAATTGGGTCACATTTTACCCCTTCACTCCTCGCCCCCCTTTCCAGATCATTAATGAATGTATTAAACATCACCGGTCCTTGCCAGAGGCCACCCCGCTCTTAACCTTCAGCCACAATGACAACTGACTCCATGTTCTTGGACTCCTCACCAGTTTCTGCTGCACACCAGGACTATTCGTTTCCGTTAACAGTCTCTTGTGAGGAACTTTGTTAAAGGCTTTCTAACAAGCCAGGTAAATTCTGACGACGACCAGTTCTCCTTTAGCTGTGACTAGCTGGAGTAACCCGGCGATGCTTGGGAAACCGGTGGAACAAAATGTAGAAAAACAGTAGTCCATTATCTTTTTTTGAATGGTAGAAAAGTTGTACTGATTTCTATAGGGATTAAAATATAGGTCCGTGTCATCCCCGGAGGGGGCGGGGGTGCAACCCCGGGTGGAGGGGAGGTTACACGTCGGAGGGGCGCCCCAGCTCGCGCCCGGGGCTGCATGTGCCGCAAGGGGCAGGGCGGGTGCCTGAGCCATTCCGTGCGTGGGTTGAGTCACTGCGTGCCAGCGCGGGAGGGAGGGAGAAGAGGGTCGCTTATGTAACCTCACGGGCAGGAGGGGGCGAGTCCCGGATGGTGCTGGGGGCCGCAGGCGGCAGGCACAGGACCTAGGGTGGGTGGGGCGGCCCCTGAAGCGCAGCGTGGCGGGTTACTTTTTGATTTTTACAGCTTGAGCTCGGGCCCGAAAACCTTCTCCTGGATGAAAGGTTATCTCATGCAAAGTTTGGTTGTGGTAGTTCTTATAGTGTCCAAGTTATTAGCGCACAAACTTACAAACATTCTCCTTTATATATTAGATTTTTGTGGACAGGCTCAAAGGGTTCTAGAACACTCCGGTGCCAGTCGCTGTCGCTCCTTCCCCTCTGGTTTTGGGCCTAGCACTCACATTGTTGAAGACTTGATTCTGTGGATCTACCCGTAGCATTTTCCTTAATGTTCCTTGCTTCAAAGGAATGTTTTAAGTGTTCCTTGCTCCATATAAATGTGCCTGGTGGCGCGATTTGCAGGCTGATGTGTCTCTAACACAGAAGGTACAGTCTTGAGAGAAGCAGCAGAAGGATTAAGTCATCTCTGAGGCCATGTCTACATTGCAGTTTTTGCGCAAAAACTCGCGGAGAGTCCACACCTCAAGCGCGTTTTTGCCCAAGAAAATGTACAGTGAATCGACAGAACAGAGGGGTTTTTGCGGTATAGTTATTCCTCTTTCTACGAAGAATAACTCATTTTTGTACAAGAGCTCTTGCGCATAAAGGTGTGTGTGGACGGGAAACGGGGTTTTTTTTTGCGCAAAAACAGCCTATCAAAAGAAGCATGCTCTGGTGGCCAGTCTATGAATGGCAGTCAGAGCTTTCTTGCGAGAGAGCGTCCATGCAGTTTTTGCAGAAGATCTCTTCCACAAGAAGCCTGCAGTGTAGACATAGCCTGAGCGCCCTGTGGGATGGTGTAAGAATGCTGGAAGTCACTGATGGTGCTAATCTAGACTGAGTGGCTAAGTCTAGCCATCAGACTGTACAGCAGTTAGATCTGGGAGTAATGCTTACGGTTGGTTATGGTGCAGTTCTCTTTAAAATCTGTGTGTACCATCAGTGAAGCCTGCTCTGATGTTTGTAGTTCATAAAAGCAAAACTTTAGGCCCCCATGGAAGTAAAAACGTGCAAAATGAGGGCCAAAATCTAGGACAAGGTTTTCATTTTCATAGGCCAGCTTCTTTTTACCTCTTGGGCAATGTGAAAGGGCCTGAACAGGGGAGTAAATTGTACTTTCAGGCTCCTTCCCACTGCCTGAGTGGTGTAAAGGAACCACTTTAGTGTAAATGAGACTCTGGTTCTTGTGTTTTGGCCACGTTAGGTATGTGCACAGAAACTGAGAAGGGTTCGCTAGTTCTAATGTTATAATAGGGACACTGGACCATCTGTTTTCTCCAGCAAGAGTGAGCATGCACGCTTCAGTGAGGCAGTCACAGCCTGGCATAGCTCACACCAACCTACACACCATGACAACCTGCTGGGGACAACCAGACAATGGAGGGCTGTTTATATTCAGTCAGAGAAGTTTGCTCCAGTCATAATGGATTCAGATTCTAATTACGAGGTCCAGTTCCAGACCAGTTCACAGTTTAACTCACCAAGGAGATTTTATATCACCTCTGACCACACTGAAAGTTTCATCGCCATAATCCACTAAGAATTCAAGAGACACAAGAACTTAAGTCCCTGGTACTGGCTCGGTTATAAAACCATCTGAGAGACTGAATCTGTAAATATTTGTTATCCGGTTAATATTTGAATAATGTGGCTAGAAGTTAAATAGCAATGTCCTGAAATATTTGGTTTCAGCAAATTTCTAAAGTATGTCAATAGTAAACCCGACAAATTTCCTTTTCTCCTTTTTCTCTTCTGGGCTGGTTCTTACATCACACCTATCGCTTTGGCATGTGTAAAAAGGAAAGTGTGTAACATTATTAGCTGTCACCAGATGGCACTGTGACAGATGGGTTTAGTTTTGTTGAGGTGACTGTCTAGCACAAGGGTGGGCAAATACCGGCCTGCAGTCTGGATCCAGTGTGCCAGGGTTAGCCCTGGCAACCCCCCTCCCCCCCACACACACCATATTTACCTGCGCCTCTGCAGGTACGGGGGAGTCACAGTTTCCATTTGCTGTGGATTGCTGTTCCCAGTCAGTGGGAGCCGCAATCGCCAATAACTGTGGAGGTGCAGGTAAATATAGCAGCAGTGGCCCACCAGGGGTAAAGCAGGTGAACTGCCCCTGTTTTACTGCCCACCTCCAGTCTAGTAATTAGACCTTGGAGAAATGCTTATTTGTTAGCTGTGGTGCAGTTCTTTTTGTTATCTAAGTGTTCCTCTGAAAACTCTGTTCTCCCTAACTCTCCATCTGCCAAAACATTTCTTGTATAGGTACAGGTGCTCTACAGGTTACATCCACCCAGGCAAACAAGCTTAAAGGGGATAGGTGTAAAAGTGGGTTAATATAGCAGCCTTCAGCCCTGAAGACCTGGGTTCAGCTCTGTGGGAAACTGAAGGGCGTTGGCAAAACTGTGAGACACAGGACGCGGCTTCCCTAACAGGCAATTCAGTCCCTACAGCCTGCCTTAAAGGCAATATACATTATAATGGAGTTTCCCATTCTGGAATCACTTTAATTACAGCCACAAAAAATCTTTCTTCTATTAAATGTTGCGTATATGCCAAGAAAAAGGAAAGCGTCAGAAGGAGAGCACACTCAAGAGAGACAGACTCCTTTCTCCTCGGCTTTGGTGTGGGATATCTGGCAGCCCTGTCGGAAGAAGCCTTCAGTGACGGCTGCCGCTGCTGCTGCAATGTTTTTGACAGGTGCATCAACAGAGCATTTGCTCTTGACAGACTCCAAGTGGGGCCCAGGGGGAGCGGCTGGCAGCCTGAGAGGGATTTCCTCATGAAAGATGCTGCATTCTTTTTTTCCGCAAGATTTGATTAAATTACCGACACCTAGTAGAAATCAGAAGAGAAGCTAATCCGGAACAAACCAGGCCTCCTGGCGCGGGCTCCCTGCCACTATCCCAGCTCCACTCGGCTCCTCGCAGGGGTGTGTGGGCGCAAGAGCCAGACGCTGGCTCGGGGGAATGGAAGCTGCTCCAAACATACCCAGGGCTAAACTGCAACCAGCAGGCTCCTGCGATAAAATGGCATCTGTTCTCCCCACAGAGCATCATGCCTGGGTTGGGGGTTACACTGACGGTATGGCAGCCTCAGGTAAAGTCATGCTGTATACTGGGGGCAGGGGGAAATTCCTGCAGACCCCTCCCCTGCCTTTCAATCCCTCCCTCTCCTCTCATGCTGTTTTCAGTCCCACTCCAGCTCTGTCTTGCTGGATTTGCCTATCACTGTGGTCTCTTTCTCATTCCTGGGTTCTCCCCATGCTCTCCGGCTTCTCTCCCCAATCCCTGCCTTTCAGATGGAGGCAATTTCACTTCTCTCCCAGTTTTGTTGGCTGGGGGTTTGTTTTGAAGCCACTCGAGAAGAGCCTACGAAAGGGCCAAGCAGTGAATCATGGAGCCCCAGCTGCTTGTGTGGAGCCACAAGAAAGACTGAGGGTCTGGAACAGACACAAGAATTCTCCCTCTTCTCCCAGACTTCCTCCCGAGGAGATTCCAGATTCAGAGCCTCCTTCTCTCAGATGGCAAAACAAAACACAGCCCGAGCGTTCCCAGCATCCATCTCTCCCTGCAGCTTCCCCTTCCTCGCTGAGACGTTTCCAGCTGTGCGTCCCCCTTCTGCCAGATGCGGCAGGTCAGAATCCCAATCTTGGGGGGGGGACACCTTTGACGCTTTATGAAGAAGAGGTGTTAGTTCCTATGACTCAGGCGAGCATCCCAGGTCCCTCGTAGAAGCCAGCTTGCAGAGGTCCAGCTGAGATCAGCTTAAAGATGAACTGCAAAGGAGAAAGGATTGGGCCTGGAGCCTCTTTTGTTTCTTTGTGACACCGTGACATGCAGAGGCCTGGAAGAGCTTTCTTTAAAACAAATACGTTTTCCTGCTTTTTTTCCTCTTAGAAATACCAGGATGCCAAATCCAGCCTTCTCTGATCTTGCGGGATGGGCCCTTGGATGAGTCAGGGCTGTGCATGGAAAGCTCTCACAGACTTGAAGGGGGGGGTGTTGGATCTTTGGCTTTTCTTGCAAGGCTTTGAGTTAAGTACCAAAATAAACCACATGCAACTTGCATGATTTGTCTGGTGTTGTACGTTAGCTTGTTCTGCAGTGACCATAGAGTCCTCCAGGAGGGGTGGCCAGCATGTTCCCCAAGGGAGAGGACACTTGATTGTACAGAGCAAGCCAAGCTTTGTAAAGCACTCATTAACTTTGTAAAGCACTCATTACCAGGAGTGTTGTGAGCAAGTCATTCTTCCACTCTACTCTATGCTGATTAGGCCTCAATTCGAGTATTGTGTCCAGTTCTGGGCACCACATTTCAAGAAAGATGTGGAGAAATTGGAGAAGGTCCAGAGAAGAGCAACAAAAATGTTTAAAGGCCTAGATACCATGAACTGTGAGGGACGACTGAAAGAATTGGGCTTGTTTAGTTTAGAAAAGAGAAGACTGAGAGGGGACATGATAGCAGTTTGCAAGTATCTAAAAGGGTGTTACAAGGAGGAGGGAGAAAAATTGTTCTCCTTGGCCTCTGAGGATAGGACAAGAAGCAAGGGGCTTAAATCGCAGCAAGGGAGGTTTAGGTTGGACGTTAGGAAAAACTTCCTGTCAGGGTGGTTAAACACTGGAATAAATTGCCTGGGGGGAGGGGGAGTTGTGGAATCTCCATAACTGGAGCTATTCAAGAGCAGGTTAGACAGACATGTATCAGGGATGGTCTAGATGGTGCTTGGGCTTGCCGTGAGGGCAGGGGACTGGATGTGATGACCTCTCGAGGTCCCTTCTAGTTCTAGGGTTCTATGAAACCAACTCTTTATTTTAAAATCACCCAGGCCTCCCCACACGCCATAAAGCAGCGCAGAAGGGCATAACCTCATAGATCTCAAAGGGGACAAAGAAGACCAAAATCATTTAATGGGACCGGGGGGTGATTGGTCCAAAGTCACCCAGCAGGCTGGAGCAGAGCCAGGAATAGAACCATGTCTCCTGAACATCAGTCCAGGGTGCAACTCACTCATCCTCACGATGTGGGACCAGACATAGACAAGGCCCAGAGAGGAAAGCAGAATAAGAGAACCAGACAGGCCTAGCTCAGCTCTTGGCAATGGGGCAGCATTACCCCTGGGCCCTATGGCCATCACTGCATGTCCTGTCATGAAACACATCTTACCTTCAGCCTCAGGCAGGGATCTAACTTACCCGGCCCGCAACCCCTGAGGGCTCGTTCTGGGCTGGAAGCAAAGGGCTGCAAGGGTTGGTGAGAACTGGAGCTGCCCTGCAACAGGGAAAGGCCAGTCTCCTGCTGCTTTGGAAGGTGAAACCCAACGGCCAGGCCCCAACACAGCAATGATCCAACAGTGACACATTTCCCCCTTGACGTTCGTTCTACACAGCCTGGGGCCTTCCCTAGCTAGTGCCTCTGCAGCCAGGCCCCCTGCTGGTAGCATCTCCATGAGGGATTGCTGGAAATGATCCATGCTCCCCGCCTTCCCTCAAGTGCCTGCATCTGCCCACTTGCTCTGTGGGGTTTTTTTTTCCCCCGACAGACTTGTACCCCTGGAAGGAGGAGAGCAGAAGAGGAAGGGGCTGTGGCCATAACTAGCTGACTTGGGAGAAGTCCCTCTGCCTCCTACTCAATAAAAAACACAAGAGCAACCAGTGAAAACAAAAGAGTTGGCTTCGGTTGGTCATGCCCCCCCCCCGCCATACGCCCTTCCTGCCAGCACCAGTCTGCTGTTTTGGGCAAAAGTTCCCAACTTCAGCAGCAACCGAGCACAAGGCCCCCCCCAGGGAAGTAGAAGCCCGGCCCACACAGATGCATGATGGGAGAAACCCCGTTTTGTGTCACTGCCCAGCGGTTAAGATGTGAGCGCAAAGGAGAAAGTAAGCAGGTGGGGCGCCCCGGTACGGCACTGGCCGGCTGGGGGCAGGGCTCTGGATGCTGCTGGCCACTTCAGGCTGCACGGCACAGTACACCCTGACTCCAGCTCTGGTGCTCAGGCAGCATGGCCCCACCACCCCACGGTCGGGCAAGTGCAGTCCCTGCCCCTTGGGAGATCCAGCGGCCGGGCAGCATAATGGCCACACTCGCAGCTCTGAATCCCTCCCCCCAACTCTCTGCCCTGAGCTCCCCTCCAAATTCCTGCCCTGACTCCTGCACGACACGGCCCTGCCCTGAGTGCCCCACCCCTGCCTTGACTCCTACACCCCTCACCTTCAGCGCCCCAGTGCAACCTCCTGCCCTGACTCCTGCACCCCCCCACATACCCAACCCATGAGCCCCCCCCATATGCTCCAGCCCCCTGCTCTGAGTCCCCCTCTGCATCTCAATCCCCTGTGATGAGCCCCCCCCCCCACACTCCATCCCACACTTAAATTTCTTACAGGTTCTGCCCTACTGCAACCCCCTGCCCTGCCTCCCTCAAGTGTGTGTGTGTGTGGGGGGGGGGTTGTGATACCTCAGTATCTGTAAGAAATTTAAGTTATTTTCACCCCTCTGTCAGAACATTTAGCTCCCACCCTGCAGGCTCACTCGGGCAGGACCCCAGAGGGAGAAAGACTCTGTCCTGGATGCCCAAAGCGCAGGCCTTGCCACAGAGAGAGCTCCAGCCCTGGTTGGGATGGTGGAACCACTCGCTGGCCCTGTACCCGGGGTTAAGGATGGGTTTATGCGCGGTAGATTGGTGCTAACGTGCCCTTCTGACGTCAGGCGTTTACAGGACAGCACTGATTGCCCTTAGAGGGGTGTTGCTCACAGGGGCCTGGGACCAGGTGTCGGCAGAAGGGGCAGTCCCCGCTCAGGAGCCAGCCAGCTGTGTTTGGAAAGGTGCAGCGCCACCAGGAATTAACCTCCCTTCTGCGTGTTTACAGCCTCTGTGGGCTGCCTGGTGTTGAGCCCCGACAATGACCGACATTGTTGGTCGCCGGCAAGGCCCAGGCAGGCTATTTTACTGCTGATTCCTACACTCGGCCCCCTTCCCCCAGCCCTCCACACAGTGAAAACCGGCCAGGCTCTTGGGACAATTGTCCGGGGGAGGGAGGTGGGGGGATGCAGCATGACTCGTGCTGGAGCTGCCCTGATGCCGAGGGCAAACGCAGTGATGGGGGGGGGGCTATAAAAATAATGCTGAGCGTCTAGGGAAAGCAGGGCCCCTGAGGGAGAGGTTGCCTCAGCGCCACTTGCTGGAGTGGGTGCTATGGATGTTCATACCAGTGTCAGTGGGACGCTCCCCCAGGGCCTGAGCCAAATAAACAGCCAGTGACCTTCCAGCTGAAATCATCCACAGGGACCATGCAGAACTCCAGACAGGGTGGGGCAAGGGGCTATCCAGCCCCCCACCGAGGGGCTGTTGCAATGGGTCTACCTGGTGCCCACACAGAGCAGAGTCGGGACTGCATGACTCCCACAGCAGCGGAGAAAGGGCCTGGCTGGGGCGGGAAGGCACTGGCCATATCAAGGGGGGGAGTGAGGGGGCTTGGCAGTGCCAGTGGACGAGGGGCATAGTCAGCAGGGACTAAATAGGAGACGGGTGCCTCCCACCTCCCTCACAGCCAAGGGCAATGCAAGAAGACAAGCGCCTGGTCTCTCTCTGCCAGGGCAGGCCACATCAGCCCAGCTTGTAGGGCTGGCCTGGGCTAAGGGGGTGTCATCACTGGCGAGTCAGAACAGGGGCTTGAACAGCCCGTTGAGGAAAACCTCAGCCTGCCAAGCGAGAGTTGCTGCAGTGCGGCCAGGGGCCAGCTGCGCTCTGGTGTGCAGACATGTCGGTGGTGCCCAGAGTCTTCACCCCTCCCCCACTCAAACGCCCCACCACCTTTGTTTTTAAATTGCCCCGGGATAGCAGGCAGGGCCAGGGGACACATGGGGACGCGGGGAGGGAGCAGCAGGTGGGGTGGCAGGCAGGGATGGGGGATACACAGGGGAGCATGCGGGGGTGGCAGGCAGGCCAGGGGATGCACCCGGGAGGAGCACACAGGGGCAGTAGGTAGGGCCGGGGGATGCATGAGTGGGCAGAGCATGCGGGGCAGTAGGTAGGGCTGGGGGAAGCACAGGAGGGGGAGCATGCAGGGACGGCAGGTAGGGCCAGGGGATGTACCTGGGGGGAGTGCATGGATGCAGCAGGCAGGGCCGAGGAGAGACCTAGCCCTGACCTTTGGTGGAGCCCGCCAGGACTATTCCTGGTGTCGAAGAACCACAGGCCCATATAACTTGCTGCCCATGGCTGCACTCAGAGGGTCTGGTCTCTCCCTTTTGCAGTGAGACATTGGCTCCAAAAGCATCCCCCAGTTTAACAAGAGGGAGGCTTTACATGTGTGAGCACAATGCACAAAAGCGTGAGGCTGGGGCGGGGGGTCAGCGGTGCTGAAGGAGACCCAGGGAGGGCTGTGCACACAGCCTGTGGAGCGGCAGAGGAATAGGGGGGCGGGGGGCAGACCTGATGCATCCGTTAACTCTAGAGATGCAAGAGGCCAAACCTCACCGGGTGAGAGCAGACCCTTCCCCCTTTCGGTTCCATATTACGCCCTGCCTCTATCTGCTGCCCAGCGAGGCGGGTACTGTGGCTCTAGCAACGGACACCGTGAGAGGGGTTTGCAAGTGAAAAACAGCCTCTGCAGGTTTGGGCTTCTCATCCCAGAGCAGGGAGGGGACAGGCCCCTCCCCTCCAGCTGTGGCGCAGCATCACCTGGGTTGGTGCAGTCACGTCCCTGTAGAGCCGCCGGGGCTCAGAGAACCCTCGCAAAAGCGGTCACAGGGACTAACTGAAGGGAACAGGTTAAAAGAGTTGAAGACACAGAGTGTGGCTAGGGGGCCTCTAGCTTACCCAGCTCGGAGGAATGGAGGGGGGTGGGTGGGTGTAGGCTGGAACAAGAAGGGCAACCAGGAAGAAAAGGGGTGGAATGGAGAATGGGGAAATGTAGGCTGAATTTCAGGGAAAATTCTCTCACAGCACGATGGATCCAGATGGAGAATTGACTCCCAGGGCAGGCTGGGAGCCCCATCACTTAAGATATTTAAAGCTGGACTGGAGAAAGCCCTGGGGACTAGACTGCAGAGAACAGTCCTGGCCCTATCCCCAGAGAGGGCTCCTTCACAACAGCATAGAATAGGATGGAGGGCTGCAAATACTCTCCTCTCTATTTACATTACAAGGAATGTATAAAATTGGGGACGGGAGGGGGAGTATTGGCTGATTGTTCCCAGGATCCCCCTGTCAGAATCCCTCCCTGCTCTGTTAGTGTCTCTTGATATATGGCTTGCATTAGGGGGATGAAAGTGAGGCATAGCTCAGGGGTTTGGCACGACAATCCCCATTAAACTCTCTCTGGGAAATGATTCCAAAAAGTATTTGGAGGTTGGGTCACTTGTGATACTAAATAAGCCATGAGTGGTTCATGCAGCGTGGGGCACATGGCTCGGTCTGACGGGCCTAGTGCCCCAGGCGGGACAGGCAACAGGAGGGCGCTTCTGGGGGAGCGGCCACTGAGCTGCACTTAAGACACAGACTCAGAGCAAAAGTTTCAGCAGGCAAACTGGAGCGGCTTTGCCTGGATGCAGGAGTTTATCATGGGGGTGAAGGTATGGCTGGGCAGATGGTAGGGTGTATATCTGGGCGTATCAGGCTATGTCTACGCTACAGCTGTTTTTCTGAAAAAACTCACAGCACATCCACATGTTAAGTGTGTTTTTGTGCAAAAAAATCAAAAGAACAGAGGGGTGTTTCTGGCGTAGGTATTCCTCATTCTGCGAGGAAGAACGCCTTTTTCTGAAAGAGGTGTGTGTGTGGATGGGGAAGAGGGGTTTTTTTGGCGCGGAAAGAGGAAAAAGCACAGGTGGCTTGGTGGCCATTCTGTGCATAGCAATCAGAGCTTACTTTCAAGAGAGCGTCCACACAGGCTGGACGCTCTCTTTCGCAAAAGTGCATCGCACTGTGGACGCGCTCTTGCGCAAGTTTTTGCGGAATATCTCTTCCAATAAAAGCTTCTTGCGCACAAAGCCTGCAGTCTGGAGGGTGGCACATCTGCTTACCGGTGGGGTCCTGTTTATTTTAGGAGGGACAAGTGGTCCCCAATGTGGCTCTGACTCATTTTCACTGCAGGCACAGCCAATAGAAGCTGGCTGGCCAAGCCTTGCTTTACCAGCTCCGCCCTTCTTCACTCCTCACCTCAGCAAGCATCCGCAGTATTCATGGCCACCGCGGCCACCCAGTGTGCGCCAAAAACATTTTCTGGAGGGAGCCGCCGGCCTGCTGATCCTCTGCTTTGCTCTAGGGAGGAGGCTGAGCGGGTTTGAGCTCCAGGGGTTCACAGGACTCCAGCCTTTCTCATTTGAGCTGGAGAGGACCACGGAAGCTAGGGGAGTTCTCTGGGCCTCTGTGTGGTATCTTGGAGCAGCCTGGCACCCTTAACTCAGACATGCTGAGCTTGACTCTCTTCTGCCAGGGTCTGCCCTTCGCACATGCTCTTGATTGTGCAAGGTGCAGCAGCCCGTGTGACATCACAGCTGCTACAAGGCTCAGCCTCTGCAGACTACGGCCTGCACCACAGGACAGGTCAGGGAGAGAGCGAGCGGTCCCCAGGCCGGCGGCAGAAACCAGCACCAGCTTGATATCTGCGCAACGGCCCCTGGATTTGCTGCTTCTCTCCCACAGAGGAAACAGCAGGAATGCAAAGAGCTGGTGAGCACAGCTCTGCTTTATGTTAACCCCCCTTTTTCTAATTTGCTGAGAGTGGGGGTCTGTGAAACCAGGAAACTGTGACTCGAGGTCACAAACATCTGGAACTTAAAAAAAAAAATTGGAAGAGATGCAAAAGCAATGTATGTTAATGCAAGGCCCTGAAGCTGGCCCTGATCCACCATGCTGTGTGGCAGGAGCCTGCTCTGGGCCTGAGATTGCTGTCTCACAGGCGCAGTGCTCATCCCACCTGGCCCTGGCTAAAGGGTTCGGAGTCACCAAAGATCGGGGATCCACACCTGCCTGCCATGCTTAGCCCTGCGGATAGTGTCTCACTGCGGGCAGATAGTTCAAGCTCCGTGGACGTCACCTCTGTCTCTAGTTAATTTCTCATCCCACCTGAGCAGGATTTAGCATAGGTGGGGGTCACCCAGCCGGGAAGGTTGCAGGGGCTCTGAGTTTGGGCTGCCATGGAGATCCCTGAATTCATTAGGTGCTCCCAAGTGTGAGTTTAAGGTGACTAGCAGGGAGTGGGGTAGGAATCTCAGAGGTATGGGCGCGAGGTTCTCAAGTCTGGGAGGGGCTGCGAGAGCTCCATGTGGGGTTCTCCGGCCCGGGAAAGGGTGGAGTTCACAATTCCTCGGCCCGTGACACCTTGCCCAGCATGACAGCGGCTGGGGCTGCGTTTCCCTGCGCTCACAGATTTATTTATGATAATCTCCTCTGTTTGTTTAATGAATGTGGCTGGGGGAGCAGGCTGGACCTGGGATGCCGCCCGCTTTGCTGTTCCTGGCAAACTCCCTTCTCCCCCCCCATCAGCTTCCCTGGGACTTGCTCAAGAGCAGAGACAGTGTTTAATTTATATCCTGCCCCCCGCCACCGGCTACTGGCCCCTGCTGAAGACACAAACAGAATGAGACACTGCAAGGTGTGGCAGGAGTCTGCGGCACTTCCCTCAGCCCTCTTGCAAAGGTTTCTCCCGCACAAAGTTGCCTGGTCATGCAGGCACTTGGCACGGTGCCGGTTCTCGCTCTGTGCTCCAGGATGTGTCCCTCACGTACCAGATGGGAGCATGCAGCTGCACCCATGCCTAGGGATGGCCCTGCGGTCTCTCTCTGGATGGCCTCATCACTACGCCATCTGAGTCCTGGGGAGCAGGAGAACCCCTGCCTGCCTGCTCTCTCCAGACTTCTCTGCTTCCTGGCTGCTCTAGGCGCTTGCTGAGGGGCCCCAGGGTAAATCAAGCTCCTGGAGGCCCCAAGAGGCAGGATGTGGGAACAAACCTTGGGCAGCACGTGGTCGTGGCCATGCTGGGCCGCCTCTGCTCCCTCACCTAGCCCTGCGGCAGGAAAGCACGTAAGCACATGCTTAAAGTTAAGCATGTAAGTGGGGAACTTAAGTTCCTGAATCAGGCCATATGGGGTAAGATTAAGGGGGGCTGGTGTGAAAAGCAGCCCTTTCCAGGACCTGTAGAGTCACAGGAACTCCTACGTCGAGACCGGGCCTTCCTGAGAGTCGGCCCCGACAGCACACGCAAGGAGAGAAGATGGCTTGTTTCACCATTAGCAATGTAGGAGCAGCAGCGGCCAGGCAGGAGGCACCGTGGGGAGGAAGCCAGACCCATCGTGGCAGGAGCAGAGTGCTGGTAGGAGCTCCATTTTTGGAAGACAGGGTGTTTTGACTGACACTGCAGCAGCTTCTGTGCTGTTTGTGAAGGGCTACTGTGCATCGTATCCATTGACGGTTGGAGATGCCGGTACCAGGGGATGGAGCTAGCAGCAGCAGGAGTAATGGGGTCCAAAGAAGGAAAGCAAGGAGTGGCAGGCAAGGAGATGGGTCAAGGTGTGGAATCGTCTCCTGGTGGGGATTGCGTGGGGGAAGGGAGAGCAGGAACTCTAGGGCTTGGAGTTCTTGACATTGGACACAAGGCTGAACAACAGACATGACTGGAGAAATCCAGCTCTGGCCAGATGAGCTAGCTGGCCTTTTCCCGGGCTAATTCCCGGGATCTTCTGGCTGGCAGACACACAGCATCTTCCGCAGGACAGCACGCAATAATTTGCTGGTGTAACCCGCACACCCTCTGGCGGTGGTGCACTGTCCCATCTCTTGGTGCTGAGATCACTCACAGAGGGAATAAGGAGTCTGCTCTCTTAGCTGAGAGCCGGCTGGCTTTTAGCTCATGCAGTAGAGGCTCATCACAGCTCCAGAGGTCCCAGGTTCGGTTACGCCTGGCGTCATATTGGCAACAGCAGGTGCTGTGCTACTGAGGCGCTACCCTTCATACCTTGGCCATCTTTTGGGGGGGGGTGTATCATAGGCAGGAGGAGGCTTTGCCTTCCCAAACTGCCAGCCTGGCCCCACCCAGACTCCACCCCAAAATGCCTGTGGTAGGAACACCGAGGGAGGAGTGTTGCTGCCCCCAGGGTCCCCTTCCTCATGCTCGGGGGCCAGGGAGGCGGGGGCTGTGTGTCACCCCATCTTGCCGTGGTGCTCCAGGGCAGGGGAGGCTGGGATCGCGCACCACTTCACCTCCCCTTGGTGCTTCAAGCAGGGTTTTGGGAGAGGCCTTGGCTCCGATAGGGGGTGGGGCCTGGGCAGAAGGGGCGGGCCTGGGGGCAGAGCTGGTGGCTTGCCTCCCCCAGCCCTTCTTTCACCCACCGACCATGTTGGCCATGCTCCCCTAACCTGTCATTAGGACAGGGGTGGGGAACCTAAGGCCCGGGGACCGGATCCAGCCCCCCCAGACTCAGGGCTTCCCTCCAGCATTGGGTAGCCCATGCTGGCACTGCAGCCTCCTTGCCACCTCCCCATGGAGCTGGAGCACACAAAATCTACTAGGCTGGGCCCCCCGAGGCTCTGGTGTGCCAGGGATATTGGGGGGGAGGAGGAGGATTGTCTTTCTCCTTCTCAGGCGGCGGCCACGTCAGTGAGGAAATTTTTATTTTTTGCTTCTCACTTCTGTGCGGCCCCCACTGAGATTCTGGTGGGTCAGCGACTCCTGACCCAAAAAAGGTTAAAAGGTTCCCCGCCCCTTCATTAGGGGATGCTTTGCCATCAGAGGCACCAGCAAACAGGACATTGGGAAGTAGGGCACCGGGACTGGGTATGGCCAGGATATAAATGACAGCACCTCCAAGGGACCTGGCATCCCCACCCCTCAGATAGCAGCAGTAAACCCCTAATGCCTTGCGGGGGGGCAGGGGAGCAGCACAGACTGCTCATACGCCCCAGGGATGGAGAGTTCAGCCATGGAGTGCCCCTCACTGCCATGCTGAAGCACTTGGAAAGGAGCCACCTTGGTGACTGTAATTCACCCAGGCCTAACCCTCGCCCAGCTGTCCCTCTTCCAGACAGTACTCTGGCTCCTGGTCGCTGCTGTGTGAGAAGAGTCCTCTGCGGAGTCCCTGGCAGGTGGAGAACAGGCCTGGCTTGTTTCCCCCCCCACACACACCCCCCACAGCCACTGTAACCTTTTCCCTCTCTCCCTGGTTCCCAGAGGGGCTGTTTCTCCTCAGGCATGCTGGCAGGGCTGCAGCCTCTAGCCAGGCCTCCTGACCCTTCCTGCCTTCAGAGCCTTCTAGCTCCCGCTTGGAATCCATCCCCACAAAGCCAAACAGGAGTGACTCAGCTGATGGTCCCCGGCTGATACAGGCAGAGGAGGAGGAGGAGAACCTGATGGGGAAGCTGAACCAGGGGCTCCATTCAGTGGTGAAGGAGGATACTGCAGGTTCGCTCACCCTCTCCTGCCACGGCTGGGTCCTGTGAACATCCCGCAGGAAGTGCCGCTCCCTGGACAACGGGGACCAGAGCAGTACGGGGTGGGGAAGCTGGGAGACTGACCTGGTGCAGGTAAGAGAATGGTGCAGGGAATGAGCCACGGGCGTCTTTTGGGTCCAGTCTCCACAGAGGCCGTGGGGTGATGTCCTTATTCTAACAAATTTGAGAGACAAGGTGGGCCAGGTAATATATTTTCCCGAGTAATGGCTGGTGGGGAAAGGGACAGGCTTTTGAGCTACACAGAACACTTCATCCAGTCTGGAAAAGGTACTCCGAGCATCACAGCCCAATGATCCCTGAAACAGATTGTTTAGCAGGAGCAGTTAGCGTATATTGTAAGGGGCCATTCAGGACAGAATGACCCATTAACACCTCTGCAGTCAGAGGACAAAAAGAGAGGGTTGGAGGCGAGGGATTATTGTGATAAACCACACGTCCCATGTCGCTGGCCAGTCCATGATTTTTAGTAGCTAACTGAGTAATACATGTAAGCTACAAAGCTTGTCTTTTGAAAGCACCATTCAGGGTTCCTTTGAGAACATAAGAACGGCCATGCGGGGTCAGATCAATGGTCCATCTAGCCCTGTATCCTGTCTGCCGACAATGGCCAAGGCGAACCAACAGAACAAAGAACCATCAAGTGATCTCTCCTCTGTCACCCTTTCCCAGCTGCTGGCACACAGAAAATAGGAACATTTCGGAGCATGGCTCTGCATCCCTGCATGGGCCTATCCTCCATGACCTTATTTAGTTGTAGAGGATGAGGACCAATAGCTCAGACATGCAGTGAGCACTCTGTGAAAAGGGTCCACCCTCAGGTGATATGGTCGTTTTGTCCTTTATCCTTTTCCAGCGGGAGTTTACGGGGGATTGTTTTACCACCTAGTTGTCCTGGCGCCAGAGTGCACTGGAGGAGGCACACCACACTTTGGTTTGCATCGGATGTCCTGGCAAAGTCTGGTGCTGCTTGGAGTTGGGTTTGTCCTATCTGAGGGGAGCTTTCTTTGCAGGACTAGCTTGCAGGCCAGAAATGGGACGGACACTGCGACAACTATGCTTCATACAACAGGTTGGAAAGACAGGCGGAGGAGCTGTGGGCCTTGACTGCAGCTTACCCACAGCAGCTACCGACCACCCTTAGCACAAGACCATCTGCCCCTCCAGTATCCTTGGGGCAGGTCCCTTCCCCTCACCCAGCGCCAGGAGGGCGAGGAGAGGCACCGACACATGCCATGCTTCACAATAGCACATTTTCCTCTAGCTCTGCTGGGGTGGGGGAGGGCAAGAGGAACTGTTAAAAAATGAAAAGCGAGACCCTGGAAGGGTGCCAGCTCTGTTTTAATTAACCTGAACAAGCCAGAGCTTCGGTTTCTAAGCCAAGCCGAACTCTTTCGGTTAGGAAAAGCCTGCAGTACCTGGCAGTAATTTAATAACTCTTATTTCTAGCGCTCTAATAGCAGGGCTGTGGAATGGCTCCAAACCCTCCGGTATCCCTGCCTTTCCGCAGTAAAGTTACCTTTATTGCTACAACGCAATATTAACAGAGATACCAGTGTTAATACCTTACCTCAAACTCAGCTGGCAGGGAAGGGCCTGTCAAAGCTAAGGGAAGAAACCCAACTGTGTGCGCGTCTCTGAGCTCCGGTGGGGCCCCAGAACACCGGCTCTGTGGTCCAGTGCCCCAGGGACCACCTACACCACAGATTCCTCACAGCTCGGCCATGCGAGAGTCGCTAGCCCCTCCCTGCTCCCTTCACTCAGGCTCACTCCTCCGGGCAGGGACCCAGCTCTGATTAGTAACCCTTGGCTAACACTATCCCTTTGTCAAGGCCCTGGGACTTCTAGCAGTCGGTCGCTGGGACAGACGCTCTCGCAGCCAGTAGGCCGAGACCGGTTGTAGGGGGAGGAGGCTTTTGAGGGATGGTAAAATAGGAGCCTCTGTGCTGAAGGAAGTGGCGGGAGCAATCTGGTAGCACGAGGTGTGGAAAGTTCACGCCTGCTGTCGCTCTGGGAACAGCCTCCTTCCAGGGAACATATCCGCCATTGTTAGTGGGGCGAGGGCTCCACCCGCAGCCCGGGCAGCCTGACAGCTTCAAAGGGTCCCCATTCTCTCAGCAGCTCCGCTCTCCCGGGGAGCTGCCAAGAACAGCAGGGGTTTGTAGTGCTGGCCTCCAAGCCCTCCTACTCCAGCCAGCTTTAAACTCTCTGAACAGCACTTCCTGAGGCAGGAGCTCAAATTACCTGCCTCACAGT
Source organism: Pelochelys cantorii (assembly GCA_032595735.1). NCBI lineage: Eukaryota > Metazoa > Chordata > Testudines > Trionychidae > Pelochelys > Pelochelys cantorii. The sequence goes on from CM064335.1 coordinate 8,310,200, forward strand.
TCAGGGATTCCCCCCTTCCCATTGCTCCAGCAGCCTTTCCTGACTGGCTCCATGGCTGCAATTAGCTTGATTGCACAAACCCCAGAGAGGGGCTGGCGTGCCCCTGGTACAGCTCCAAGGAAGCTCCCAACCCGGGGCGGGGAAGTGGGGCTTCTACCAGGGAGCTGCATTTGTTGGCCAGAGTCTGCTCTGCGGGGAGAACCATCCCGGCAGCCCTCAGGAGGCACGGCCTTCATCACAGACCCTGCTTGGCCCCGTCCTGTCTAGTGCTGTCATCGCCAAAAAGCTGAGGCGTGCCGCTGAAGGTAGAGACCGTGCTATTTAAAGCCACCCTAATTAAAGCTCCCTGGCCTATAATTCTGGGGCTCTTTCCCTTGTCCCACCTTTGAGCCTCCCAGAAAGCTGCGCCACAGAAGCGCCTCCATAATAGAACAGTGTTGTTACCTCAGCCCGGGTCTACACTAGGGAGTTATATTGAAATGACCCCCTTATTTCGAAATAATAAGCAGAGCATCCACATTGCCAAGTCCGTTACTTCGAAATAATGGGCTGGTTATTTCGAAATCTGTACTCCTGCCTTCCTTGGGGAATAACGCTTATTTTGAAATAGCAGTAGTGCTGCTATTTCTAAATAACTACTCCCCAGAGTCATCTGAGGTAATTACTCCCCAGTGCTTCCTGGGGCTCTAAGTCGAGGGAGCATGTCCACAGTAACGGAGCCTGCCTTGGACTAATTTCGAGGCTCCCCTGTAGTGGGCACACGCTATTTCGATTTTGTTATTTCAGGAGTTGTTATTTCAAATTTATTTATTTCAAACTGATTTCCTAGTGTAGACATGCCCTACAGCAAGGGGTGGCTAATATTTACCCAGGGCTCCCATCAAATTTTTCATCTGCACCATGATAAATCCCCAGTCCAAGGGAGTATGGACATTGGAGAGTCAAAAAGGAGAGACAACTGAACAAACAAAATGCTTCCTCACACCCCACCCAAGCAGGGCAGTGCCACTGGACAAGCAAACTCCATGCTGCTGAGCTGAACTGTGCTGGACATGCTGCTGCTGCCTTCCTGAAACAGCCGCCCAGGTGACTGACAGCTGGGGCAGAGCTCAGCTCAACCCGGTGCCGGGGTCGTCTTCCTTGGGAGGTGCTCTGCACCAATGGGCAGATGCTGTCAATCTGCATCAGGCCAAAGGCAATTGCTCTACGGAAATAGAAAAGTCGCTGCAGGCCAGTCGGAGATAGCAACGCCCTCAGGGGAGTAACTCCATCGGATAAGTCATTGAGGTTATGACCAGAAAGAACCATCGGGATCACCTAGTCTAACCTCTGGCCCAGCACGGGCCCGAGAACCTCACTCAGCCCCCAGCCCTGTCCTCCCATCCTCCTGCTCCAGACAGTGGCGGGCAATAACAAGGGTTCCCAGGAGCCCCCTGCTCCAACCCAGTGGGGAGACATTAACGGGGTGGGGAATCTTTATTGGGTCGGGGGCCGCTGACCCACAGAAACATCAGTCGGGAGCCGCACCCAAGTGAGAAGCAAAACAAACAAACAAAACCCCTAAACGCTCACTGACGTGGCCCCTGACCGAGAAGGAGAAAGGCGCTTCCCCCATTCCCCTCACACACCAGAGCCTGGGGGGCCCAGGCTAGTAGAGTGTGTATGCTCCAGCCCTATGGGGGTGGCGGCAGGGGGCTGGAGAGCCAGTACGGGCTCTCCAGTGCTTGGGGGGTGGGGGAGACCCTGAACCTTGGGAGTGGATCCAGGCAAGCCAGAAGCCACATCAGTCCCCTAGGCCTTAGGTTCACCACCCCTGCATTAGAGCATGTGGCCTCTCCAGAGTCAGACTTCAACTGGCTTCTGTGAATGGGAAGTTGGATGCTTACATGTAGCCCCTAAAAACTTCTTTATTGAAGCCACTTAGTTGTCCCCCCCCCCGCCCCGGGGGAGGGAACAGGGGCAACAGAACATGAGAGGGAGGGAGAGAGCTGGAGACACTAAACTCGGCGGTGGAAGATCTACATTCTGTTCCCAGCTCAGCCATGGACCTGCCTCGTGGCCTGGGGATTTTCTTCCCTTTCTATTTCGTTTCCTGCCCTTTATCTGTCTTCAGACTGTGAGATCGTTAGGCAGGGACAGTTTCTGTCCAGCAGCCAGCAGGGGCCTGGTCTTTGGTGGGGCATCTAGGTGCTAGTGTAATGTAAGTTAATACCAATCACTGGCAGGTTCCTATGGAAGGACTACGGGACCTGCAGAAGCAAGCAGCAGAGGATGCTGTGAGTGACAGGTGCAGCAAGATACACCTGGTTTGGGCTCGGTGGCAAAGGCAGGTGGGTACAGTATCGCTCCAGAGCCCTGCGTATAAATCCCGGAGGCAGGGTAGGTCTGGCTGTGGCTAGGCAATGGGCATCGAGAGAGATTTGTCAACAGCTCTCCAGCAGACGGGCACATCAGAGACAAGAACAAGAAGGGCAGCACAGAGAGAACCAGCTGGCAAATGGCATCTTGGATCCTGGAAATAATTGCCGCTCTGTGAAAGCAGCCCAGCTGTGAGCGCAGGGAGGGCACAAGCCGCATGGGCCCTCCCTGTTCTGCTCTGCAGCAGTCAGTCGTGTTAGAGTTGGCGTCCCAGGGGACAGCAGGCTGAAATTAATTGTGTAAAAGCCACTGGCCTTTCCCAACAGCCAGCACATGGAACCTACAAAAGCAGCCCTGTTCTGCTTTATTGGATTGAAAACAGATGCCTGCTGCACGCAGAGCCCCTGACATTGTCTGTGGGGGGACAGGACGGGCTGTCTGGGACACAGGGAGAGGAAACGCTGACACACAGTGCGCCAGACTCTCCACTGGAACTTTTCCTACTGGATCCAGTTGGAAACTAAAGTGTGGGAACAGAGCAGCAGAACTGCCAGCCTACTGATTCCTGGGGTTAATAATGGAGTCTACTAGCACTTCCTCCACTTGGATCCACCATGCACCAAGCCTTTCTTGGTCTCCTCTACAGTAGGGACCATTATAGCCATACCCTGGTGTTCGGCAGCTTACTAGGTTCCTTTAAAGCCAGGAAGGGAGGGAGGAGGGAGCCAGCACTGGGAATCAGCTGTCAGGCTCCAGCAGGATTCATGGGCACCAGTGACCGTCCCTGCACGCCGCGAAAGGGGGAGGTGGGGCAGCAATTTCTGCACTGAAATTCCAGGCCGACGAGCCTCACCCTGGAACTTTAACAGGGTCTTTGTCTTTGCTGAAGTTGCACTCAGACACCGGCAGCAGAACAAGTGGCATACACTGACTGTAAATACACAGCCACAGGTCAAGCCCCAGCCTTCCCCGCAGACTGAAAGCAGCAAGTCCTGTCTCAGAAATGACACAATATTGCCAAACCTAAACATTCAACACTCATGAGTTGGCCTCCGGAATCATAGGATTTAGGGAGGGGGAATCCTCTTTTTTTTTTGAAAGATAATCAGGGGTTCTTTGCCTTCTGGTTTGGAGCCTTGAGGATCCACATTTTCAAACTGTTCTTAACAACCTTGAGAGCCAGAACTTCCTTTTTTAAATAGAAGCTGGAATCTCATGGAATCCCACATCCAAGGGCGCTGGGGCTTGAAGGAAAGCCAGGGGGGCAAGTAACTTGAGATGTCTTACAGGTGCTGTCCTATTGCAACCCAGGTCCCTGCCAGCTCTTTCAATAGCTCCCTGCTGGCTTTTGCCACAGCTTAGCCAGCTCTTGCCAGAGCCGCGCACCAGGGCGCCCCTGCTCACTTTCATCTCTGAGTAAAACATCGAATAGTGCGAGAATTGTGATAAAATCATGAGAGATGGCAACACGGCAAACAAAATCCCCCCAGTGCAGGATGGGCTGGTGAGCAGGGCCAAGAGAAGGCAGAGGCGGCCCTTGCTTCTTCTCTCTTCATTTGATTCACTGCAGGATCATAAAGGAAGGAGAGGAGGGATCCCCTGGCAAATGGATCAGCACCAGCACAGTCTTATGTACTGCCCCTTTCTTCAGTAGGATTTGAGCGGGGACAGTGTAACTCGTCCCAGGGCAGTCGCACTGACAGTGCAGCTGAACCCTGGTGCACTGTGCCTGGCCCAACAGGTTGCAGCCGGGCCAATACAACCTGGCACAGTGCCCCCTGTACACTAGAACTGGCAGCATCACCATGCCCTGGCACAGTGCCCCTGGTACAGCAGAAGTGCCCTCCGGCACAGGGCCCCAGCAGAGGATAATTGGAGCAGGGCTGGTATTCCCTGGCACCGTGCCCTTCACGCGGGAAAACGTGACCAAATCTGGCTCTGCTGCTAGGATGCTGCTGCTGGTCCAGTTGGACAAGGCAGTGCCCCCTAGCATGTGTCCCCTGATCCAGTAGGGCTGGCAGTGGCGGTGCATCCTAGCATGGATCCAATCCAGTTCAACAACCAGCAAATCGGCAGTGTCGCTGGGACATCCCCCTCTTGGGCTCCTCTGAATTGACACTTGCGACAGCCACCTCCCTCCAGTTCTTTGCCCACTTCCTTCCCCCATGGATGGAATCCAGAGGCTACATTTGCCCCTTTAGCTTCCTTCTAACCCAGTGGAAGAAGGTTCTGAGGCACAAGGGTGCTGGGGGGAGAGGGAACTTTATCCCTAAGCAGGAAGCAGCGAGATGAAGTAGATAGCACACTAGACTGGGAGTTAGGGACCCTGGTTCTGTTCCTCCCTCCACTGCTGATCTGGTGCTGGCTTCCCCTCCTACCCATTGTGCATCATGCCTGTTTACACTGGCAGTGTGAATCCCTTGGCGCTGGTCACTGGGGCTATGTCTACATGGGATACCAGAAGTATCCCAAAATAACATAAGAACGGCCATACTGGGTCAGATCAAAGGTCCATCTAGCCCAGTTTCCTGTCTGCCAACAGTGGCCAATGTCAGGTGCCCCAGAGGGAGGGATCAAAATAGGTAATCCTCAGGTAATCCCTCCCCTGTCACCCACCTCCAGAGAAACAGAGGCTAGGGACACCATTCTTACCCTTCCTGGCTAATAACCATTGATGGACCTATCCTCCAGGAATCTATCTAGCTCTTTTTTTGAACCCTGTTAAAGTCCTAGCCTTTACCACATCCTCTGGCAAGGAGTTCCAGAGGTTGACTGTGAACTGTGTGAAGAAAAACTTCCTTTTGTTTGTTATGTACCTGCTGCCTATTAATTTCATTTGGCGACCCCTACTTCTTATATTGTGGGAATAAGTAAATAACATTTCCTTATTCACTTTTCCCACACCAGTCATGATTTTATAGACCAGTGTTTCTCAACTTTTTTTTATAAAGTACCTCTTAAAAAAATTAGACGTACCCCAGTACCTACAGTTTTCAGACACACACAATTTTTTTCTACCATTGCAACACATTTGTTTAAACAACTTAATCGTAGCCGGGCAGGCGTTGAAATTTTTGGGTATAAAAAGTATACAAATAATAAAGTGCTGTAAAACTTACAACAAAAATTCAGTTTTCTCCAAATTTCAGTTGTGTTGACATACCCCCCAGACTTCTCTTGAGTACCCCTAAGGGTACTCGTACCACTACTTGAGAAACACTGTTATAGACCTCTATCCTATCCCCCCCTTAATCTCCTCTTTTCTAAGATGAAAAGTCCAAGTCTTTCTAATCTCTCTTTATATGGGATCCATTCCAAACCCCTAATCATTTTTGTTGCCCTTTTCTGAACCTTTTCCAATGCCAAGATATCTTTTTTGAGATGAGGCGACCACATCTGTACGCAGTATTCAAGATGTGAGCGTACCATGGTTTTATATAGAGACAATAAGATATTCTCTGTCTTATTCGCTATCCCTTTTTTAATGATTCCTAGCATTCTATTTGCTTTTTTGACTGCTGCTGCACACTGAGTGGATGTTTTCAGAGAACTATTCACAATGACTCCAAGATCTCCCTCTTGAGTAGCTGTAGCTAAATTAGTCCCCCATCATATTGTATGCATAGCTATTCCACATCTTTAAAGCAGCCTGTTGTTTCAAAATAACGGGTGTACTATTCCGGCATCCTGGTAACCCTCATTCCATGAGGGTTAGGGATATTTCGGAATAGCGCTTTATTTCGAAGCTAGCTTATTTCAAGGTGAGGGTGCAGTGTAGATGCACCCTAGCTGAGTCATGGAGATAAAAAGTCTGCGACCCATTGCACCGTGGATCAGCCTGCCCTGGCTGCGGTGACCACAGTTATGCCTGGAAACGGGACGGAAAGAGGACCCTGGAGTGGATCTAGTCCTGCAATCACTTCCATGTTAAAGCCAGGGGAATGCAATGCATAACACAGTGCTTGTTTAAAGAACAATCCATCCTGATGGTCTGTAGGTTCCGAACCGAACAGAACAGAGGCTAACAAAGGCAGCAAGGCTCAACCAGTGCCCAAAGGTCAGGAAAACAACTCTCCCCAGCTCCACTGTAAAAAAAATAATCCTCTGTGGAAGGCTGCAGCGTTCCTGCTGGCCTCCTTAATCTGCCCTCTGCCTATTGCCGCCAGACTGGAATGGAACGGAATCCCAAACAGCACTTTCATAGCAAAGTCCTTCCTTCCCAGGGCTCTCTGCTGGGGCACAGTCTCTCTGCTTGGGGGCCAGGTCAAACCACGGCCAACCTCTCCCCTGGGCTGGAAGAGACCAGCAGTCCTCCTCCTGCTCAAGACTCCCCCATTGTGAGGGAGGGCAGATTAGATGATGTCCTTGTAGGCTGGGGGGCGGGGGAGGGCTGCACTACAAGGCACCTGGTGCCAAGCCCTTAAAGAAACAGAGTGTAACCCACACACCTAGTGCAGTTCACTGTCCCAGGTAGTGGCACTTAGACCACTTACAGCGAGAGATAAGAACAAGGGAGCTCTACCACCTAAGCTGAGAGCCAGCTGGCTTCAAAACTCAAGCTGTAGTGGCGCCTACACTGAGGTCCCAGGTTCAAATCTGCCTGGTGGCAGTTACAAGAGCACAGACACTAATCCCCCCCGAGCCATTTCCTCTCTCCCTGCAACTGCCTCTCTAGTCCCAAGTCTGCTGCAAAACTCCTGGAGTGGGTAGCTTGGCCCCTCTGGCCTTAAAGGGCCTTGCATACCCCATTTACACCCTCCATGAGCCAGAGCAAGAGAGCAGAACTGGAGCTAGTGCTGCAGGTGAAACCAGAATAGTCTATGCCTGTTTACATGTGGAAGTGAATAGAAAAAGGGCCAGTTGACAGTACTCAGATATAGAGCGTAGCTTCTCTGAGGTGTGTAGGAACAAGTCAGGCTGCTGTGTATGGCAAATGTCTGTCTCAGCTAGAGGGGAATGGCGGGGCCTGTGTGCTTAGTTGCATTGTTTACACTGCAAGAGCTCTGTCTCTCTGCTGTCACCTGAAGAGGAGGAGATTCTGGGGCCCTCGACAGAGGAGTGCCTGCCTCTTGTCACTTCATAGCGTCAATCCCACTTGACCTCAGTGGGAACCTAGAACAATATTTGGCCCCTTGAGCTGGTTGGCCCATTCATGGTTGTACAGACTAAGCAGCATAGCCTTGGCCAGCCCCTGGGAGAGTCATCACTCCTATGAGCAAAGGCCGGTGGGTAGCAGTGCTGCGGCATAACCGTGTGCAGACGCATCTCCTGCTGGTTGCTCTGGGAATTAGCTCCCTGCTCCAACAGTGCACCTTTCTCTAGGGTTGTCTCGCCCGTCGTCGCTCTCGTGTCAGCTGTCTCAACCCTCTGGATCCTCGTCGCTCATTGGAGCACCAGGTCCTCTTTGGGGCATGGCTCTGATGTCTCCCTTTCTGGGGGGAGTCGGCAGTCCTCAGCCTGGTCTCGTGGTGCAATGGCAGACTGCAGCATGGAACTGAGCCCCTCCCTCAGGGGCAAACTGGTCCTTTGCTGGCCACTTTCTTTGGCGACAAGTGGGGTAGGGGGTCCCAGCCTAGTGACCTTTGGGTGGCAGTCACCTTTACTCCCCTCCACTACCTGCATTCCCTGGGCCACTTCCCCGTAGCCCTTGCACCCTCTCAGCCCTCTGTATCAGAGCCCAGTCTGGCTCTTATCAGGCTGGAACAAACCTCTGGTTCCCCTGACTTTGCCCAGCACTATCCTGCCCTAAGCCCTTCTCCCTAACCCTTCAGGCACACAGTGATCTCTGTCCTGCTGAGCAGCCTCTTATATTCAGGCCTTTCCAGCAAGCTGCCTTCTGATTGGCTCTTAACTCCATCCCTGATTGGCTGGGTCTGTGTAGTTCTCTCCAGCCTGCCTTAAACCCCTTCTACTCCGAAGTGGGGCAGCTGTCTCACTTCAGGCCATGTTCTGGCACAACTGCTGCCTACAGCTGGGTTTCAAAGGTGCCCCAAAAAAAGCACATCCCATAAAGCCAGCCTGAAAGCCACAAAGCACAGGGATAAAATGGGGCAGGGGCGGGCTGGCCTTGAATGACACACCAAGAGGAAAGACTGCTACCTTCAGATCCTCCAGAGAAGCAAAGCCAGGTCTGAAAGAGGTTTCCACTTTCAGCTCCTGGCTAAGAGTGTGCCCCGAGCTGGGATCCCCTCTCAGATCCCTCAAGGCAAAGCCCGTGAGTAGATATTGCAGCTGCTTTCCATGTAAGGTCCTGCAGACACTCCTGCTCCAAGCAGTGATTCACTGGGGCTGCGGGCATTCGGTACCAGTTTGGATCAGGCCTAATATTGCCAGCTGTAGCTTCCCTAGTCTGCAATTTCAGCCACGCCCTGCGGCAGTGCTGAAACATTCTCTGCAATCAGAAGGAATGGCAAGCAATCGGAGTGGCAGACGTGTACAGGCGACACTTCATAGCAGGCCTGGTCAGGTCTGTGTGGCTTCACATCCCCATGCGGTGCACCACGGGCAACCGTCGTCCCCATGAGACTCTGGCCTTGTCTCCACTTACCGGGAAATCAACGCTGCTGAGTTCAATCTCCCAGGGAACGATTTAGCAGGGCTAGCAAGGACCCACTAAATCAACCGCTGATGCTGCCCCTGTCGACTCCGGTATTCCACTGGATCCCCAGGAGTAAGGGAAGTCGACAGGTGAGTTTCTCCCATCGACCCCCCACACACAGTGGGGACGCCGCAGAAATTCGAACTGGAATTGCAAACCTTAGGTCGACTTTGCCTCCTAGTGTACACCTGCCTGTGTCTGGGAGTACTTGAGTAATTTTGTCTCTTTGCTCTTTTCTCTGCCAGATCGCGCTTCTCCAAAGAGGCCAGATTCTTGCCTATCTCCCTCACTGCGCACACGGTGGGGTGACCATGAGGGGGATTGTGGAGCTGATCAGCAGCATCTGCAAACCCCTGGTGAGTCAGTCTGGCCCTGCCGCTTACGCTGCCAGAGTGCTGCAGGCTGTTGGCTGCTGGTGGATCAGGCTCTGCCCTGAAGGGTTGACAAGTGCGCCCACCACTGCCCTGAGCTGCCGAAGAGCATCATCTGATTGCAAGGTGTGATGGGGAGGCCAGAGCTGCTGCAGAGATTCTTCCCTCTGTGGCACTGTGGCAGCAAGGAGAGAAGGCCCAGAATAGCAGGGTGTGTTTTGGAACGGAGCTTCTAGGTGACAGAAGCTGCAGGTGAGCGCTAATATAGAACGGCTGCTTATCAGCTCCATTCCCGCTCGTAAAACTGCAGCAGTTGCCTGGAATTTACTGACTTGTTCTCCAACCCCCCCTGTGCCCCCATATCACTACAGCCATCCTGCCAAATTCCAATCTCTGCAGCCAGGGCCTCTCACCGTTAGGGTGACAGGCACAGAGGGAGGGGGGAACTCACTAATGACGCTGCAGGTAAAGTTTGTGTGACAGCCTGTAGGGCAGAGCCTCTTGAAAGCCCCTGTTCACTTGCACAATCGGCCCGGACACATAGCCCACCCAGCTGCATTCTCAGGATGCCTCATCCCCGATCGACATCCGGTCTGAGCTCCTTGCACATCTCGCTCCTCGCTCCATTATTGTTAGCATCCCCTCAGTGTACTCTTCTCCCAGGAAAAGGAGCCCCACTCTCTACTTTTCTCCATCATTTGGATCCAGCAGACCTGACACCATCTGTACTGTCCTCCAAAGTCTCCTTCCCATAGGACAGTGCCTAGCCCTGCCCAGTGTCCTAGAATGGGGTCTCTGCCTAACACACTGATAGCCTCCTCCCCTCCCCAGGTCACTCCTCCCTATAGCGAACAATGAAGGGACCTGAGCTGGAACCAGCATTACGGGGAGCTGTGTTGCTGGGGACACCCTCTGTCAGATCAGACTTAAAACTGAGGTCCAGACTGCTAGGGAACATTAACGATCTGATGGCATTTTTCTGTCCACCCCATGGTCCTGCCCACATGCCAGCTTGCACAATTCCAGTCGGCCTCCCTGAAGCCCCCTTGCTATTTCCACTGGCCATGGGATTCTTCTGCTTAAACTCCTGCCCCGTGCTGCTGTGTTCCACCCCAGAGGTGTGCGCATTCCTGCGGTGTGTAAAGGAGCGCTCTCTGCCTGCCCCTTGCCTATAGTATTACACAGGAGAGTTGTGTTGCTTAATTAGCTAATGTTTGTCTTGAGTGCTGGCTCCTGGGATGAAAGGAGCTAGAGAAGTGCTAAGTGTCATTTTGTGTTCAGTCCTGCTGCTAATACCTTCTTTGCTTTCTTAGTGCAGCTGTGCTGGGCTGACTGTTTCAATGTTTCTTTTCGGCAATAAATTCTAAATCCTTTCTCTGGTTCCCCTCCTATTCCAGGACTCTGCCTGAGCCATTCGTCTTTCATCTGGAGCGTTTTGAAACTCTTAAGTACAGCACCGTCCCTTGAATTCGTCTTATCGAGCAAAGCAGTTATAGCCTCAAAGAACTCCAGCAGGCTAGTTAGACACCTGACCTCCCCTGCTTGAATCCATATTGGCTATTCTTCACCCTGGCTTTCCATGTGTTCCTCTGCAGAGAGTATCTAAGAAGCACATGATGCAGCTGCCGTGCTTTCCTGCCCATATCCAGGAGCTGCTGTCAATCTTATTTTATAGATCCGAGACTGAAAAGGACAGCAAAGTGCATAAAAGGCCAATTTTTTAAAAGATGCCTGAACACAACCTTTCATTTTGCACCAGCAAGTAATTGCAGGTTCAAATAATAGTATTTAGACATCATAGTAACGGATTTGCGGATGCATTTGGACAACCACACCTCCATGCTGTCATTTGCAACACCAGCTGATTGTGTCTGTAATTGATCACGGAGGCAAAATCTCAAGCTGTTCTTAAATCTGTCCCCCAAATGTCTATAGCTGAATACATGAAGCACAGGCTCCAATTAAAGTCAGATGCTGTTTTCAGGACACTGACACCAGCTATAGAGAGAGGGGTCAATTTAAATTCATCTTCTACTTGTATAAACCCGATTCGTTATTATTAAAAATTTACAAAATATTTCAAGGCTAGGTGGGAATATGTTGAAGAATGCTCGTTAAGTTTCTAAAACATGTTAAATCAATCAACAAACTGACCAGATGGAATCTTGCATTTACAGGGATGGAAAGGCACCATGGTCTGAAGATTGTCACTAGTGAAAATTCAGTCCTAGAGCAGTGCCAAGAAAACTCTGCTGGGCCAAAAGATGTAAGGTCTGGGACTATATTGTCCACCAGGGCTAGAAACAAAGCATTAAGCCATTTGATGGACGGGCTCCCCAGGTTTTCCCCATGGTATCTCAGGAGCTCTGTGGTTCCTATAGTTTACAAGCTCCACTGGATGGTTGTAGAGCACTGTTCCTTAAAGCCGAGTTCTGCGGATTCTGCAGAGTACAGACTCCATGGGCTATGCAAACAAAGCTGGAATTTCTAGACTCACCCATTTCTGAGGCAGGGCGTTCCAAAAGAAGGTAAGCCTACTCCACAGCAAAATCAATTCTTTCCACTAAATCCTACATTTCCAAAAACGTCTTCTCCAGTTAATCTCAAATGTTCTGCTCCAAATTCCCCGCTACAAAACACATATGGGACATTTTATGCTAAAAGAGCTTTTCCCAGAAAGATTGGGGGGAGAAAAGAGGGGTTGACCTTATATGGAAAGGGTAGTACCACCTTAATTCTGGAGTCATTACTGAGAATTGAGGATACCTTGGAGAGATGGGGCAGATGCTAACTCATGGAGACAAGGAACGTGCCCAAGATTGGAGTCGGGGGGCAGGGCAATCATTGATGGGGTGGTGCAGGTAGATTGGAGGAGTGGAAGTGGTTATGTGAGTGGAATGCTGACTTGAAAGGAGGTGGACAACTACCATCCATGTCCCAGTCTGCCTTCACAACAAATCAGCCTGTTCCTCCACTCCATGACCTTTTTGGCCCACTGAGAGTTCTGCTTCGTGCACAGAAGTTTCAGCCTGTTTTCTGGGATCCCACCTGCAGCCCGGCAGCCCTCTTCCCTCACTCAGTTCAGGTCCTGAGGGTTAACAGACAATCAATATCCCCTTTAGGAGACCCTCTGCTGCAGATGAGCTGTAGATCCATTCCAGGTAGTACAGGGCAGCTCAGGACACAGAGCTGCTCATGGGCAGCATGGAGGCAAAATACAAACATCTCAAAAACATGAAAAGCCCGGAGGGCCTTAAGGCCCAGTCAAGCAAAGCCTAGAAGGGTGAGCTTTAAGGGCAAGCAGAGGCGGCTCATCAAGGCCAAATTAACATGAGAACTGCAGAGTGCAAATTAATGCGAAAGACTTCCAGCTAGTTCCAGTCATATGGGAGAGAGCTGCATGCAGAGCTCCATCGAGCAGTTTAATCAACTCAAAAGGCAATTTGTTCTCTCTCTGTTTATAACCTTGACAAGCTAGCAGGTTATTTTTAAGCACATCGCCAAGTGCAAAAGCTCTCTCCTCCAAAGACAATTCCCAGGCTGTGTCAGAGGGGAACTCATCCCTCACTCTAAACACAAATCACGTCGGACCAGGTAACCAGCCACTCGGAAACCCACAGACCAGAAACACTTGCTAAACAGCCAAGATGCTCATGTCTTTCCTTCGGCAAGCAACAAAAATCACGTGGCGCTTTAACGGCTTAACTCCCAAGTAAGGGATGGAGCAGTTGGGAGAGAGAAGGAGACCACAAAGATCAGGGAACAATGGACAGGTGTCCATGGGAAGGTCAAAGGGGCAGGTCTACCATCATCTGGGAAGGAGCCAGGAAACACAAAGAGGGAGAAGGCTCTAAGAACATGGCAAACAGGGAAAATCTTGAGGGCCAGCAGCTGTTCTCAAGTCCAAAGCAAAACACCCATTAACTTTGGTGGGACAGGATTTGGGCTTGAGGGACAGGCTACAGATATCTGAAGAAGTGGGTTGTACCCTGAAAGCTCATGATACCATCTACATGTTTTGTTAGTCTTTAACGTGCTGCTAGACTATTCGTTGTTTTTTAAGTTTTTTAATAGCTAGAGTGTGAGCTGACATAAACCCTGGAAAAGAAGCACAGGGCAAAATGAATGCTGTTAGACATTGTGATGGACAGGAGGAGTGTTGGTCAGCGCTCTGTGACTAAAAGGTTAAACTCAAATAGCTAGTGGGGGTGTTGGCAGAAAGCCAGGAAAACCAATGGGAAAGACTGAGGAAATTTGAATTGTACATAGGTACCTGGCTGCTCCTTCCTTTGTGTGAATCCTACTTTAAGGACTGGAGGGAGCAACATGCAGTAATCAGAACTACCATGCCTCCAAGGAATTCGGGGCATGGAAGTGGACCGGACCATGAAGGGATCATGAGTAAATATGGGGAAAATGCATATTTAGTTGCGATCAGGGTATTTTTCTTTGTTTTGGTTGTTTGGTTAAACTTCTCTGTAAAATCCATATGCTCTCCCCATCCCCCCTTTCACTATGTAAGCTGTATCCAGAGATATTATGTTCTCTGTGTTTTAATCTGTTCTTTTCTCAGTTGCGCTGTAACATCTAGCAAACAAGCATGCTTTATCAAGTATAGCTTTTTTCTTTTGTTAATAAAAATTACCCTTTTTAAGGCAATGATTTCATTCTGGTGTCCTAGAAGGTAACAGGAGGTCTGTGTGTGTGCTTACCTAGCCTGAGAGGTCAGCTATCAGGGATACTTGTTTGTTTTTTGTGTTCTTTTTTTTGGTTTATTTTGCAAGCTCTCTTGTGGCAAAAGAGCTTGGGGTACCCCTTGGGAAGAATTTCAAGTGTTTCTTCCTGGTTTTTTTTTTTTTTTAGGGATTAAATCACTTGATGGTTGCAGCTACCTCCCAAGTCAGTGAATTTGTGACTCCGGGGAGTTCTGGTAAGCAGAGCCTATAGAGGCAAGGTATTTAAGGTCTTTTGCAGGCCTCCACGTTCTGCACCCGGTGTGCTGGAGTGGGGAACAGCCCTGACAGAGACCAAAGAATGAGACTCTCTCTCCAGCTCTGACTTCCTGGGCTATGTCTTCCCTACGTACTGGGCAATGGGCCTACGGCCTGCGTTATGCAGGTGGTCAGACTGAATGATCTAGGTTTAAAAAGCATGACACCATGAACACAGGGCAGGTTTACTTAGCAAGAAAACCCTATGCACCACGGTACTGGTGGAAGAGTCCTGGGGAATGAGTGGTTGTCTCTCCGCTTCTGGGTCAAAGGGAGGCCACACCGCCTCACTGCCTCCTCAGGGTCCCTGCCTAGTCTCAGGGGAATTACAGCCCAGGTGTTAGCATCCCAATCCCCCTAATGGACAAAGCCCCCCAGACAATCTATAGTCTCTGGCCCTCAGGCAGGGCAGGGCCACCAAGGAGTCTGTAGGCTTCGGCCCACTGGTAGGGTCAGAGCACACAGTGATCTATAGGCGCTGGGCCCTGAGGCAGGGGGACAGCAGCGACCAGTTTATGAGCTCAGCTCTCAGGTAAGGGCAGAGCAACAAAGGCTGAGAGGCCTAGGCCCTCAGGCAGGGCAGGGACCAAATGGTCTAAGACGCCAACCCGAAGGCCAGACAGAGCAGTGAATAGCCTAGTGTCTTTGCTTTGGTGGGCGGTAGGCTAATCCCAGCCTCCTGGCCTGCAGTGGAGTAGCAGGGCGTAGGGGCAACTGGGCCTACTCGACTCCACCAGGTCCCAGCCCAGGGCCCTCTCAGTATCAGAGTGGTCCACCATTGGGTCAGTAGAGAATTCAGCCACAACATGCTGACTGCGTTTCAGGGAATGCTACAACCACTGGAGTGAGCTGTCCCTGGGCCACTTCCTACCCTTCCCTTCGGTGCCCCTGGATCAATGGGTGTCCCCCGTCTCCATGGGGCAGCCCTAGCAGCTCCCCTCCAGAGACATGTTGCTCCAGGAGCAGGGCATCTCTTGGCTCAGCACCCTGGAGAGAACAGGAGCACTCTCAGGCTTGCTGTCTCAGGCTGTGCCTCTTATGCTTCCTGTCCTGCCTATCCACTTCCAGCAGGAGGAGTGAGATGGGTCTAGCTTCACCCCCCCCCGCTCCCCCCCCGGGCAGAGGGGGACGCTTCTCTGCTTCTGAATTGGAGGAAGGCCATGCTGCTTCAGGTTATCCTGGTCCCACGGCCCACATTCATGGACCCGTGAGCACACCCGGCATGGTTCACCCCCATGCCTGCCGCCTGCCCTTTTTGCAACGTGAGGGAGAACCAGACACACGCTCACCTACAGTGCGCCACGTTGCAGCCCCTTTTCCGGCTCCCCCAGAGCCTCCTGTTCAGGTCCTGGTTGCCCTTTTCCCCTCACGTGTTTATATTCTCAGACCCTGTCCATGGCCCAACAAATTGTGAGACTTCTTCTGGCTCTGGCCGAAGTGGCCATCTACAGCACCCAGAGGAGAATGGGGGTGCTCTGTGATGTATTTCTGTTCCTCCCAGGCCTCACACCTCCAGGCAGGGTTCCTGTGAGAGCCCCCTAGACAGCTTTGAGGAGCACTGGGTGTTGTCCAGGGTTCTCTGCTCCGTCTTCCCCTCTGGGTCTCTAGTTTTGAACCCACGGCTTCCACTTCTTCAGTTGTCCCCTGGTGTTCGGTGGCTCCTCCAGCATGGCTGGGGGGGGAGGGGAGGGGCTGTTAGAAGCAAATGGGTTTGTGCGCTGACTCTCCCTCCCCCCATCTTTTGGAATTTCAGAAAGGCCTCACTACAAGGAGGAACTATGTTTGGTTGGCATTGGTGTCTGTTTAATTCCAGGGACCACAGTGATAGGCCCAGTAGAAAGACCCAGAATGCTCTCTGCAGGAATGGGTAAGGACACAGGACAACAGAGACCTTTCCTGCCTTTCTCACTTTCTATTTATGTGATTAACTTACCTGTCAGAGGTTCTCCTCACCATCATCTCCCATCACTTCCTACTCTTCAATGCATTCAGTCTCACAACACTTCCCCAAGAGGTAGGACAGTGCTTTCAGCTCCAGAGAGAGAGGACATCTGTGGTAGGGTAGGGAACTGCACTTGGAACTTCTAAGTTGCAGGCTAGCTCCCTAACCACTAGACAATCCTGCCTTTCTAAGGGTCCCTCCTTGCTCTGCAGGCTACCTGTGCTAGTGCCAGGCCTTCTGCATCACAAGCAGCAGCAGCGGCTGGGATGAATGGGAAAGTTCTGTTGCTAATCCCCTGCCGTCTGCACCCTCTGCGGAGTCGCGCCGCAGATCTGATAAGTTTTGCCTCTCAGAGTCTCATTAACAAAGTGAGAAAGGGGCCAACTGGAACAAAATGGCTGGAAAATAGTGACCTGGAAACTTGAGACTAAGAGCAGCTGTCTCTAAAGCACTTTCTGTCTTTAGGGTCCCAGGGTAATGTTTGCTTTGGCCCGTGGTTGCCCGGCGCGCCATGAACAGCTGTTCAGATTTGCTGATGATATCACAATTAGCAGCAAATTGGTTAATACTTTCCCAGAGAGTAACAGTCAAACCAGCGTTACAGTCAGGCGCCTCCTCCCCCCACCCTGGCCACCTTGTCTGACTCAGGCCGAGTCGAAAGTAAGTTGGAGTACAACCCGAAAGTTGGTCAGTACTTGGACAGTAGAGCCATGTGGCTGAGCTCTCTGGTTTTCAAACTCTAACATACCTGTCTTCTCACTTCAGCAGTGTGGTAGGTGCTCTGAAAAATCAGGCCCAAGGGAATCTAAAAATGGAGCCACCCCATTGTCAGAAGTCACCGTTTGAAAATTGTTGCCTTTTCCTGAGAAAATGGGCCAGATGCCTGGTGGACAACACATAAAAGTGGGTCACTTTTAGATCTGGCTCAGAGCAAGGGCTGGTGTGCAGACTAGGGGGAGATTTCCAGCGGAGGAATCCAGGTCAAGAAGCAGACTTTCTGCACACACACATGCAGGGCACCCGCCCTGCCATTGCCCTCATGGGAAAAATGCCTTTCTTCTCCTGTCCTGCAGTCTTCTCCATCTAACCAGCCCCTTTCCTCACATCCCTGTCAGTCTTCAGCAGCACCCCAACCTCCCCACCCCATCCTGTCCTGTGTCCTTCCCCGGGACCCTACCTGCTTTGTGCTGTCTTCCATCTGCCCTGCCCTTCTGGCTTCTTGTGCCCAACAGCCACAATCCTCACCCATTCTCCCTCACATATATTCTCCTTCCCTGCCCTTCTACAATCCCTTGTTCCATTACTGGTCCTTCTTGGGTCACCCCTGGGGATTAGAGGCCACCATCTTAGCTAAGGGCTGTCTGGTTTTAGTCTTCCTGAGAACAATGGAAGAGGGAAGCCATTTTTAGTAACCCTCCTCCCCCCAAGTTTCTGCCAACATCATGAGCCTCTTAAAAAAATCATGAGTCGAGGACTAATCTTTGGGAAGCTGGGATGGGCTGGACCACAAGCCTGGGGAGAGAGGAGGCCGAGCAGAAGGAGGAGCAAGGACAAGGTGTCAGGTGTCCTAGGCCCAGTCAACATGGAGAACTGCCATAGCCAAGACCGAGCTGAGCGTCCGCTTGCCGCCCTGACTGTATTGCCTCAGCGAGGACAGAGCATTGTGGGAGGGGCATTCAAAGCAGCAACCATCTTTAGAAGGCAGGGTGGGGAGGCAAAACACTCTGATGAGTCCTACTGCACAGAGATCAGGAGGGCAGGGGGCCAGGCGGGCCTATTATGAAGGCACGTGGTCCTGTCCACACAGCAAAAAGAGCAGCATGGCGAATCAGTTTCTGGGAGATGACTGCTGACCAGTGTAGGCCTCTGGAGGGGCACTGGTAACTCTGCCATGGTTACTAATGCAGTGTTCTCACACAACCATGCTCAGAGCTATTCACTTGGCTAACTGGTTACAAACCCTATTAGGGGCTCTGTGCACGGTCCAGACATCCTCTATGAACGGTATAAGTCATGGGAACTCCAGACCACCCCCGTCTTACTAGCTGAAGACACGTCCACCTGGGTCTTCTGAGACACACCTGAGCAAGATAGGGCTGATGTTGACCCTCGGCTGGTCCCTACACCACAAACTCAATCAACTTCAGTGTGGCAGGAATGGCCAGGAACCACAAATGGACCCAGCAGATCACATCCCAAACACAGCGTATGACCCCGGCTGGGAGGGGTTGTCCCCACACTTGATGGCTACTTGAGGGGCGGGGGAGGGCTGCTGTCTAGCTTCTCGTGCCTGCCAGGTCTCACCTGAACTGAATTGTGATGCTTCATGACTGCAGTGGAGCAAACGCCTCTTCAAATAGAATCCAAGTGCTGCAAAGGGGACACAGGTAACAGCCCGTTCTCCTTTTGTTGAATATTTCATCCCTTTTGGCCTCCGGCTTTCTTTCCTGTTCCTTTGAGCGCAGGCCTCTCTCCCGCCACCTGTCTGTGTTTTACCTTTGTGTTTGGAAAGCACGTGTGACAGCTCAGAAAGCTCCTGAGAACCAAGGGGTTTGTACCGCTAAATGAAAACTTCCACTCTCATTTCTTGTGGGGGAATGGGATGCAGCGCCTCCCACTGGCACTGCCAGGCTACACACCCCCTTGCAGCTCTGGGATCAACAGTACGTGTAGGTGCAGATGGACATCAGCGATGGTAAACGGTATGTGATGTGCATTGTCTGGTTACAAAGGCAAGCCCTCACAAATCAGGCAATGCCAGGATTAAGTTTGCCCCTGCAGATTTCAGATGCCCCCTAAAATCTTAAATTCACCTTCCGGATGCTGAATCTACTTTGCTGCAAAGCTTACCAAAAGCTTGACAAGAGTTTGCTGGAGTTCTGAGACCACTGCTTATGCTGACCAATGGTCTCTCATTGTTTCCTTGTACTCCCCCATCGGTCTGTATCCACCTGTTGTCTCTTGTCTTTGGGTGGGAAGGCATGCCGAGACAAACAGCTAGTGTGCAGCATCCTGGGGTGACACTCTACAGTGCTCCAGTGTACCATGCACTAACTGTCCACGTCTGCTACCATGCACTGAAACTTTCCTAGTGAACTTTGAACTGCTCCACTTTGAAATGAGAGAATGTCAATGCACATAATCGGGTAGGGCCCTGTAGTGGGGTGGCTGCCACACTCTGGCCACAAGGGGTAAAAGCAGAGCCTGCGCAGAGCTCTGGCCAATCAGAGAGAGGCTTGTAGGGAGCCAGTGAGAGGGCAGCTTGCTGGAATAGCCCAGATATAAGGAGCTGCTCAGCAGAGCAGAGAGCAGTTGGGTCTGGACCAGGGAAGGTGCAGGACTGGTCCCCTGAGAGAAAGCACCCTGGACACACTGAAAGAAAGCATTGGTTCCCTGAGAGAAAGCACTCTGACCTGATGCCCGGGGCCAAGGAGACTCTCTCTTGTTACCAGAAGCTTCAGGGGGTAGCCGAGTTAGTCTGTTTGGGTACGTCTACACTAGCACCCTAGTTCGAACTAGGGAGGCTAATGAGGATGACCGAAATTGCTAATGAAGCGTGGGATTTAAATATCCCGCACTTGATTAGCATATTCCTGGCCGGTCGCCATTTTGGAAACTGACTAGCCTGAAGTAACTGCCCGTGTCTACACGCAGCAGAGAAGCGGGATTCTGAGATAAACCCCTTAGTTTGAATTAACTGTTAAACCTCATTCCACGAGGAGTAACAGTTAATTCAAATAAGGGGTTTATTTCGGAATCCTGCTTCTCTGCCGCGTGTAGACGTGGGCAGTTACTTTGGGCTAGTCAGTTTCCAAAATGGCGACCGGCTGGGAATATGGTAATCAAGCGCGGGCTCTTTAAATCCCGCGCTTCATTAGCAATTTTGGTTACCCTCATTAGCCTCCCTAGTTCAAACTAGGGGGCTAGTGTAGACGTACCCTTACAGAAAAAACAACAACAAATGTTCTGGTAGCACTTTATAGACTAACAAAACATGTAAATGGTATCATGAGCTTTCATGGGCACAGCCCACTTCTTCAGATGACTGGAGTCATCTGAAGAAGTGGGCTGTGCCCACGAAAGCTCATACCACCATCTACATATTTTGTTAGTCTATGAAGTGCTACCAGAACATTTGTTGTTTTTTTCTTGTTACCAGGTAACTTTGCAGGCATTCAGCAAGGTCTCCTTCCTGCGGGGTCCAGCTCTCGGCCCACTGGTTTCTATCTGTATGCCACACCATACCCATCATGTACAATGGTGCCTCCATGGACATACTGTAGACAGCACAATGGCATCTCCAAAGAGCAGCCCAATGTGTGTTTGAGTGTGCGCGTTTGTGTGTGTGTATGTATGCACACTATTCTATGCCACAGATACGTACACTGTTTATCACAACATACACGTACGTTCCACACAAGTGCTAGACTTACTAGAGCAGCTGAGCCCTGTCATATCAAGGGGATAAACACCTGTGCACACAACCAAATTATGCTCTTAATTATGCCACGGTGAAAACAGTGTACAGCTTTCTTCAACAGAATTATGCTACTTTATGCCAGCCAAGGCTCTGGCCCACAGTGGGGTAATGGAACAGAATTTGGCCCACTGAAGACAAAGGCACACAACCACAAAATCAATGGCAATCACGTACTGTGTACAGTGTTGCCTTATGTTTACTACTATGCAGTCTATGCAACACACCCACTCTCTCTTTCTCTCTCTCTCACGTGCACACACACACACAGATTTATCTCTCCTCCTAATTCTGAATGAACGAACTTTCTCCCAGAATAAATAATAATGAAATGGAAGTTATTTTAGGGCTGGTCTCAGTCGTTGGAGTTCCCGCGCCTACTGACGGCAGCCACATTGTTTTCTTTGCTTTTCTTGGCAAAGCCCCAGTTCAGGGTTCAGAAGTTATTACTATAAAAGTCAAATTGCTTTGAGTGGAAAAGCTGGGGAGGGGGATGGGGAGAAATGGGATTCTTGGAACTTTGCCAGCCCGGAATAATTGTGAGGCTGCACAAAGTTTGATCCGTCTCCTGCTGTCCTCTCGGGAGCGTTCCGTTCGGCTCCCAGCCAGCTGGGAACGGCAGGATCCGATGTGGAGAAGAAGGACTCGCTTGTTACAGAATTGATGATTCATAGAAAGTCGAGTGCTGCAGAGGGTCTGGAGCTGCACTGGGGTTTGTCTGAGAGCCTCCGACCAAACAAAAGCAAAGAGGCCCGAGTGTCGCTCTGCTACTGAGCAGAACACAAGTGGGTTTCGTGGATAGAACCACGTGGGTGAGGCCAGTCATGTGACCATGCTGGGGCTTAAGAAGCCAGCAGAAAATGGGCTTTGATGGAAGTGTCCAAGGGGCCATGTAGCTTTCTAGAAGTTTGCCCAATGTAAATTGCTTGTCCTTGTCTTCCAGGCCCTGAACACCCCATCCTACCTCTTGGAACTGGTCTTCTTCTCTGCTGCACCAGCAATGCCAGCCTCCACTGCTTGTTCATTTCCTTCTCCATTCCGGTCTCCAGGCTGGCCCTCTTACCCAGAACTCTCAGCTGAGAGCATGGGAAAAAAGCAATCACCCAGGGCCAGACGGCACCTGGTTCTTACAGGTGTGTGTGGGAGAGGTCTGGGGATCAGGGGGCATCTCTGCCCCTTAGGGCCCATTGCAGGAGGTTGGGCACAGTTGGGGACCTTCTTCTCAGGGAGCACAGGGACTGCACCGCTCACCTCTGCAAAGGGACTAGGAAGAAGCTGACCCCCAAACTCTGCACTGACCAGCTGTAGAAGGGCCTTCACATGTTGTGCCATGGCTCCCTGCCCCATGAAGCAATGCAGCTGCCTTCAGGCCACAGCTCAAGGATCTGAGGGCATGTTACCCTGCAGCCTCACCTGCCTCGGCGCATTCTTCTTTGCTCTCCTCCTGGTTCTCCATTGCCAGCAACGAGTTTAGCTCTTCCTGATCCTTGAGCCGGCGTTTTGTAAAACGAGCTTGGCTGCTTTTCATTTCTTCCAGGCCAGTTTCTCACAGGCGCCGGAGCCTGCTGTGCCTTCGTTATGGCTCTGCCTCCTTTTCCCACACTTCAGTGCTTCCTCCCACTGCGCCTCATTACATTTCTCCATTTCCCCGGATTCGCTGCTTGGAAATAGAAAATGCCGGTATTCAGAGAATCAGAGACTCAGTCGGCTCCCACACAGCCCCTCTCCCAAGGCCAACAGAGGACGGCTCCCCATTAGCCTGCCAGGCAGTCTAATTTTAAAAGTCCCACATGATGGGCCTCCTATCATGTCCCTTGGGATGCTGTGCCACAGCTCAGCACCACTCACGGCAAGGACGCTTCCCCTTCTAGCCAGCCTACATATCCCTGTTTTAACTAAATCCTAGTTCTTCCTCCCTCTGCACCCCAGAGCCAGGCCTCCCCTTCCTTGGCTTAGAGACTGGCTTAAAACCCAAAGAATGAGGTTCCAGCTCCCTTCTCAAACTCTATTTTAGTATTTCCTATTATAACCCACTCATGGTGCTCACTCACTCACTCAACCCTGTCGTGCTTTTCCAGATCACGACTCCAGAAGATGTTCCGTGATGCTCAGACCTTGGAAGTTCTGGGGCCAAATTAGCGATCAACATTTTCCAAAAGAGCCACAGAAGGGCAAATGCATTGTTTCATTTACCACAGTGCAAGATATATTCATATTTAAACAGCATGATGGGAGACACTTAGTGTAAAATATATGATTCCCGCTGCAAAATGACTGACCAAATATTACTAATTTATCAGCTGTACTTGGTTAATAACAGAGTAAAATATCCTGATTGGTTCACAATTAAATCACACGGAGTTTTAATATTGTACGCTACAAAGAGCCGTGGGAGACAGATTAACAAAGCCGCTCTCAGCTCGCGAGCCTCAGTCAGAATATCACTGTGTTATATAAAGGCAGTCCTAGCCCTGATTCCTGCAGCGCCTCCTGCCCCAAGCCCTCCAAACTGCCACCCCAGGCTTCCTTCCCATTGAAACTGTTGCCATTGTCATTACTCTGTGTATGGATCTTTTGCCACCGTCGATCAAATACTGCCAATGAGAATTAAGTCGCCAGTTAAGGTTTTGCTAGATGTTGTATCTAGCATGCCACTTAAGCCCAAATCCACGGCATCTGCCCCACTGTACTTTGCCGCTTTGTTGTTGTCAGTCAAAAAGAAAAGCAATCAAGTTTGTCTGGCAAAATGGATCCTTCTTTCTAAACCCCGGAGCTGCTGCCTGCGGAAGGCATTGTTATTCCTGAGATGCAGAGTGATTATTTTTTTTCTTAGTCAGTGTTGATATTAGCCTCAGAGGATAGTAATGATCGGAATCAATGTTTCCTTTCAACTACTGTTCCAGTTCCTCTCCAGCTCATCAGGATTTATAGAAAATTACTACCGTGTGTGATGTCCCCATTTCTCACAGTGGTGAATTCAAGCAGCTTCACTATTATCTTCCCATTGTCAGTCACTGCTTTTCTAGCAGTAACATGTCACACCAGAATCGCCTTTACCATGGCTGGCTTCTCTACTTTTTGTATCATAAACTTTTCCTCTCTGGAACTTAGGAATCGCTTTGATTATGCACATTTGGCCGTATCAGTTACTGAACAGATGGCTGGGTTGTTAAAGACCACAGGAGTACGGCATCCTTGAAAACTGGTCTAGGGATTTTTCATCCTTATGGCCCTCCAGTCTTGGGATCTGCAGCAGGTGCTGACAGCGTTTTTGCCTGTACTTTTAATTCCTTGTATCCTTAGTCGTGGTGTTTCACAGCTATGCTCTTCATTGTCAATCTGTATCTCACAAGTGCTTCAGTGCAAGGGACTAGTACAGCATCAGTCGTATATTTCCTCCCCTGAATTACGGTGTAGTGTTGCTGTGCGGTTAAAGGGATGCAACATTCCTTACCAGAGGTGGCTGCATTTCAGGGAGGGAGTAAAGTAAAACCCAGTTCTGTCATTTGTAAAGCATTTGGCTTCAGGCTGCGAAAGGAATGTAAGATGTTAGGTCTGAGTCTCGTTTACATCTCAGCCCCTTTACACAGTTCCGGTGGGGTACAGAGCGTTTGGAGGGAAAAGTCACAAATGCCCACCTGAAAGCCCCTTTCTGCTGCCACATAGATGCAGCGGCCTCAGGGTGCATACTAAAATCATTGGTCGAAGCAGCAGTGGCCAGGGAAGAGAAGCCAGCTGACCATAGATTATTTCCCACTCTGGAAGCAAAACAATGGTGTGGACAGAGGCCAGTAGAACAGACCCTGGCAAAAGCAAAAAGAACCAGTCCAACCCTTCTGTGACCATGTCAGTTATCCCTCCCCAGTGCACTGGAGGAAAATGAAGTTTTCCCTGCAAATAGACCCTGAGGAAATCCATTCTCTCCTCAGCCAGTGGCTGAATCCAATACACGCAGCCCCATTTCCTGCTAGCGTCCAAGTGATCCTCTGGTTACAAGTGAGAGGCTTATGTCAAAGCCTTCTGGGAAAACAACCCCAAGTAGTGATCACCCCGTAAAAAACCTGCACATGTCTTTCTTACACTTATGGCACTTCTACAGTCCCTGTTGCCGCAATCTGCAAGCTTCTCAATGGAGTTATCCTCACCACACCCCTCTGAGGTAGGGCAGGGCCGTTCTCACTTTACAGCGGAGGAATAGAGGCGCGGGGAGACTAAGTGACTTTCCCAAGGTCACCCACAGTATGTGGCAAAGCAGGAGTTGAACGTGGGCATCCAAGCCCCAGGCTAACACCCACGGCACTCTCTCTTTTTTCTTTAGTCTAAACTGCACATTTTTTGACTTCCAGAAAATTACATGATTCTCACTGCTGCTTTGTTTTGCTAGCTTAATTAAAATAGACTGTCATTTCCTTTTTTCTCCAGAATGCATCGGTGTTGTTATTACTTAATATTAATGTCACGGTAGCGTCCAGAGTCCGCCGTCAAAACAGAGGCTCCATTGGGATGGGCGGCTCACAAATATGCAAGCCCTGCCCTGAGGAGTTTACAATTAGATTAGAATCATTTTACAGCCACTAGGATATATACTAACCTGAGAGGGGGCTGCAAACGCCACCGAGGAGACGATCAATATGAAGACGACTAGAAACAGAGACAGGAGATAAGAAAATGGAGTTGTGTTTTGATGAATGTTGCTATTATGACTGGCGCAAAATAGTCGGCAACACTGGCATTGAGTGGGAGGCAGACGCTGCCGGACAAACGTTGGCTCACAGGAAACAGTACCAAGGAGAGACGTATGGGGTGGCAGTGCACAGAAACAGATAATTCTTCGCAATGTCACATGGCAGCAAGAATGACCCTGGCAATTTGAGCTGTGTTAAAAGACATGGACATTAAGGGAGGCAGTTTCTCAGGACTCCTCTTGCTTGACACCTCTGCAGCTTTTGAACTGGTCAATCACAGGTAGCTGCTGTCCTGCGTGCATTATGCGGCACACATAGCGTGGCACTACAATGGCTCCCAGTCTTCAACAGGAAGCAGTGACCGTGGGCAGGTGACTGCTCCTCTTCCCTCCAAACCTTTCCCCGTGAAGACAGCAAGGATCTATCCTGCTTCCTCTTCCCTTCAGCATCCACTGGCAGAAGCTGGGAGATACACTGGGCTCTCCTCCCAAGAGAACGCCGGTGTCATTCATTTTCTACCAAGGCAACCAGCTCCCTTGGAAGGAAGCCCCCAACCCTGGAGGAGACCGTCGCCTGCACCAACAGTGGAGTCAGACTCATCCCAGGCAAAACTGAGGTGTCACTGGTCCGAAAGGGAAGCATTTTGGGGGAACTAGCTGGGATATTGCCCTCCCCAAACTGGGGCAAAGCCTCAGGGCCCTGTCTGAGTCATCACTAACCCTAACTGGCCAGGTAGCATCAGGGGCAATGTTTTCTTTGATCTCCTGCTGATCTCCTGCTCCCATCTTCCTCCAGAATGGGGATATAGCCACAGCTATCCATGCATTCATCTCCCCCAGGCTGGATTACTGGAACTCACCCTATCTGGGCTGAACAAAGGAGCAAAACAAAAGCGATCTCCAGGGCAAAGACTCCTCCTGGGAAGAGGCCCCTGGAGTTTTTAAGGACCACATGCGCTCAGGATCACAGATTCGTATCTCACTGGAGAGAGAATAACTCCAGAAACACAGCTGCCCCTGCTACCACACCAGGGCATTGGCTCAGGATGGAGGGTACATCTACAGAATCATAAGCAGCAGTTGGATTTTCCTTGGATACCTCCTACTGAGCAAATCCAATCATGCTTAGCTGGCAAGAGCTTACATGGGGCAGATCTGCAGGTCCCTGTATTCACCAGTGTGTGCTTGTTCTTAAATTGCAGGTTCTGTCGGACCGTGGACCATGTTTTGCTTTGCCTTTGTACTCTGAAGCATTGGTCCATGACTGAGACCCCCTCAACATTACCACAATACAAATGAATATGCAAATTATAATAGGAGGCTCTTGCCTCTTAGCCAGGCCCCCCTGTTCTACACTAAAGAACTTCCTTCTCCTTGCGCTCACTGCATAACCTTCAACTACTCATCCTCTTTTCTTTCCCTTGGAGGCTTAATAATGGATCTGACAGACACTCTTTGCATTCAACTTTGCCCCAGTCTCTGGGGTAGGTTTGGTTTTATTGGAGCCTCTGTTTTTCCTCTACGGTCTACTGCAATCCAAGAACTTTACCAGGGTCATAAACATGGGATGCAAATCCCAAACGGATTCTCTCCCTTCCACAGGCAGTCACCTCAGGAGTTCCTGAGTGACCCAAGCCTCCTCTCTACCGTCATGACACAGAGGCTGTAAAGACCGGGCAAGCATTTGCTGAATAGAGATGGCTGTGGGGAGGGGGCCGACAGAAACTGGGTAACTGGAATCAGATTATAAACTAAATAAATAATATTACAAAAGTAAGTGCCTGTTGAGTATTGGCCTCTAGGGCCACGTTAGCCCACAAACGTTACAATTAATTTACCAAGTAAATGGCTCGACATTAGAACCCCTCCGGGTGGACCCCAGACTATGTGTGGTAACAGAAAGCAAGGGATGCACGTCGTATTATTTTCTAATTTAAAACCAATTGCATCTCGGTATTGAACGACTGTAGGCTGAGAGGTGCTCCCCATGGGCTGGGGAAAGCGAGAGGAAGCAAATGAGAAAGAAAGGGAGGGCGCGGGTGGGAAGGGGAGGCACAGTTTGAAAGAGAGGTAGCAGAAATTAACCTTGGAAAGCATTCAAATTAAGCTGTGTAATAAGAGAACCACTTCTCTGGGCAAATTTGTTAGGATTAGGTCTAACTGAGCTGTTGAGGAGAATTCAGTGTGGCTCCCAGCCAAGGCAAAATAAGGCTCCTGGCTTCACCCACTGCAGGAGAGCCCAGGCTAATGGCTTCAGTTCAAACTTTGATAGGAAAAAAATCCAGGAACAAAGACACTAATTCTTCCAAAAGCCCCAGAATCTCAGTTTATACATTTCTGTTTATGTTCATTCATAATGGATACACACAGCTGTTCTTATCATTCATATTCAAATTCCATGTGCATCTTTATTATTTATAATGCCAGCTTCAAAAGCACTTGGAATGAGATGCTCTGGGCAAACATCGGCCCAGCATTCCCCTGGACAAGTCTCTCCCCGGAACTGTGTCCTGGGCTGAGAGTCAAGGCCAAGTCCCACATGCCCTCAGGCCTTGCTAAAACTCTCGTGTGGGGCGGGGCGGGGAGGAGAAGTCAGCATCCCTGTGCACTGGCTACTCAATGGATCTCAGACTGGACCCTCCCTTTTCTTATGGGCTCATTCTGAGCTCTCTCTCTTCAGTCACAAGTTTTGCTGGCTACCATGAAGGTGCATCTACCCTGTTGGGCTCATAGCAGCTGCTCCCTTCTGCATTATCTTGGCTAGTCCCATCCGCCATGATAGGAAGGATATATCTGAAAGGGGAGAGCGCCATCAGCACAACAGGCCTTTTCCTGCTAGGCATGAAGACAAGATCCCTGCCCCAGACAGACTGCAGTCTAGACAGATATCTAACACTGAAGAACTTTCTGTCTTCTTGGTGTGGAATATCCACTCAGAGCCCCAGCTAGCTCCGACCGCTCAGATGCATGTCGGACATCCCCTAATCCGTGAGTGTGTGCGCACATACCTCTGAGACAACAGGCACCGTGTAGGCCGCCTGAGCAGTGGACACCTCAGGTGGGAGCAACTGAAACCACTGCTGATGCAGCAGAACACTGGGCCTTTCGCGGTCTTGAGCCAACACGCACGGCTCTCCAACTCGCGTCGGAAGTGAGATGTCGAGGCTCAAAGAGGAAACCCCTGCAGAGTTCTTTCCAGCTCCATCTCTGGGAAGGGCCAGAATTCCCCACCAACTCCTGCCTTGCCTTTGTGGTGGGAAGTTATTTGTACTGCGCGGCAAGACACATGGAACCGCTCAGCTTTTCCGAAGGCCTGTTGAGGAGGGGAGCCATCCTCGGCGAGATACAGCGTGAAGTGAAGTCAAGGGTGCAGTGAGAGACAGAGGCTGCTCCCCCCTACCCCCGGGTATGGTAACTCCCAGGGAGCTCTGCAAGGTGTAGACAGCTGGGGAAAGAAACTGGCGCAAAAGAAAGCTTAGATTCGGTGCCAGCAAGCGATTACAACTCTCCCCTAAATACTTAAGGGCCGTAACAAGCTGGAAAATAACGACAGGTTTGAAGTTTGGGAATGTTTTAAGAGCCTAGTGGAGTGGTGAGGTAACTCTCAGAGGGGCAAGCTACACTCGGATCAGCAGGAGGGGGTCTGGAACACATTCAGGAGCTCTGGGTACAATCACTGGCAAAGAGGCAATAAAGCATCACCTTACAAGGGCCAAGGAGAGCCAGTGTAGCCTCTGGGTGAGGCCCATGCTATTGAATAACGCTGAACTCACGGCAGCTCACAAAGGGGAGTGTGTTTGGAAAGAATGCAAGGCGTCTGAGAGGAGAATTACTGCACGGCCCAGGAGCTCCCTCTGCCCCCAAGCCTGGCAGGAGTAGCTCAGGTGGGCCATGAACCTGGCCAGACTGGTCACTTTAGGAGAGATCGTATGTAGGCTCTGATGAAAGAGGGGCCTGAAAAGCGGAGGAGGCTCCTCGCAGCTGGTGCTCTGGCCGGGCCTTTGTGCATGACTCCTGTAAAAGCCTCACCCAGCTCTGCTTCTTACGACTCGCCCAGTCCACAACCTCCAACCCACCCTCGTTCTGCTCTCAAGACCGCTGCACCTGCCACTTCGCCCCACCCCATTCTCCGCCCCTTCTGCTGAGGCCCCGCCCCCCACAGGAGCCAAGGCACCTCCTCCCCCCCCCCCCACACCATGCCAGAACCCCTCCCCCATGTAACATGGGAAGAGAGGGTGGGCAGCATGCAGCCCCTAGCCTCCCCGGCCCCAGAACAGGGGGGAGGGCGGGTTCTCAGGGGGTGCAACACTACACCCCCAGTAGCCAACAGTAGGCATTCTGGGGGTTGCGTGTGGCGGGGGGGAGGGGGCAGGCTGGTGGTTTGGGAAGGCAAAGCCTTCCCCTGCCTAGCATACCCGCCACCCATGGCCAACGCTCTTCTCATGCTTATAAATACGATTGTGTGTTTCCTTCATGTGCCTCGCCTGGGCGGGTGGGGCACACCAGTGCTGGCAAGCCAGGGTGAGGGGTCAACACTGCAATGCTCATGAGGGACGATGGAAGAACAGAGTGAATTGCTCACCTTCAAATGTTAGGGAAGCAGCGTCTATCCCTGCAGAGGTTGACCTCAGAGGGGAGATGTCCATGCAGAAACCAATAGATTTCTTTATGGCCTTTCATAGAAACATAGAACACTAGAACTGGAAGGGACCTTGAGACGCTATTGAGTCCAATCCCCTACCCCCACAGCAGGACCGAGCACCTTCTAGATCATCCCTGTTACATGTCTGTCCAACCTGGCCTTAGATGCTACCCATGCTGCTCTTTGACTGCTTGCATTGCAGAACCACTGGGAATAGGGAAAGACTTCCAAATTCCTTTCCCCTTCCAGCTCCTGCAGAGAATGTCAGCTAATTGGTGGGATTTGGGTTTAAAAAAAAAAAAATTCCAGCTACAAACCCTATGAAAAGACCCAATGAAGGGTTCGATGAATTGCTGGGATCTTCAAAAACACCTTAAATGCCAGCAGATCTGACACAGTGGGTCTATGCCCACAAAAGCTGAAGCCCAAATCAATCTAGTAGTCTTTCAGTTGCCACAGGACGTCTCATTGTTTTTGCAGGTACAGACTAACATGGCTACCCCTCTGAGACGTGGGATCTTCAAGAAGCATTTCACCTGGAATTTTCTTTTTAAAAGTTTCTCCTCCGTTCCCTGTATCTTCCATCCTCTTCCTCATGACTGCCTCCCACTCCCTTAGAACGATTTCCCCTCTTCCCCTCGTCCCTGGACTCCCAAACTAAAGAACAATAAATCAATATGAAATTGGATATTTGATGGAACGTTTGCATCTTGTAAGCGTTTGCAGCCCGGAATTCAACTCTCCCCTCCCTGCCCTCCAACAGACCTCAGATAGAGCTGCTCAAATGATCATCAGCGACACAGTTAAATTCCTGTTGATATTTAAACAGATATCACTAGGCCTCAGTGTTAACCCTGCTAAGAACGAGGAGCTATTCACGCAGAGGTGAAAGGAAGTGGGGGCCCCTGGCATGCAGCTCTGATAAGAATTGGCTGAGCTGCGGCAAAAGCCAGCAGGGAACTATTGAAAGAGCCGGCAGGCACCTGGGTTGCAATAGGAAGGCACCTGTAAGAAATTTTTAGTTACTTTCATTGCTGGATTCATGTATAGGGTGGAGCTGCTGTTGCAGGCTGTGGCCTAGGGGATAGAGCATTCGCCCGGGGAGGACTGGGTGGCGGGACTAGACCACCCCCAGAGAATGGTGGAATAGCCAACACACAGTGTGCCCCGGTGGAAGGCGTGATAAAGGGTGCCCTGAAAGTAAGGTGGTGGGGTGGGTTCCGGCGTGGCCCAGAGGATAGGGCGTTCACCTGAGGAGGGCAGAGTGGCAGGACTAGACCCTCCCCCCCCGGGAGAGGCAGAATAGCCAACACACAGTGTGCCCTGGTGGAAGGCGTGATAAAGGGCACCCTGAAAGTAAGGTGGTGGGTTGGGTTCCATTGTAGCCTAGGGGATAGGGTGTTCATGTGGCATGGTGAGGTGTGGGGGGCTGGTTCTAGTCCTGCCCACCCAGGGGAGGAGAGATAAAGGGCACCCTGAAAGTAAGGTGGTGGGTTGGGTTCCATCATAGCCTAGAGGATAGGATGTTCACCTGGGGGGGGACAGGTTCTAGTCCCACCCACCTAGGGGGAGGCAGGATAAAGGGGGCCCTGAAATTGAGGTAATAGGTGCATCAGGACTAGGAATGTGGGTTTATCTCTTAATGAAAGGAAAGCTTAGATGTTGCAGAAAATGCAGCAATCTACAGAGAACCCCTAAGCCTATGCAAAAGTGCTACCTTTCCACGGCATGCCTGTATGGTGTCCCTGGTCATTATGTGCTCATCTGGGCAGGCTAGCCTCATGGGAGGGTGGCTTGGCTCAGGGAGATCTCAGGTGATTTGACTGGCACGCCTTCCTCCTCCTGACCTGGTGAGTCCCAGCAGGGTCAGTTACGGTTCCTTCTGTTGTGCAGAGCAGGCAGAGAGTGTGTGTGTGTGTGTGTGTGTGTGATTTTTACTCAAAGTGCCCATCCATCACTGGGCCCTTCACCATCCATACTACTGTACACTGTGAAATTCAATAAGCACTGACAGTAACGTACTGACCAATGTCAACCAGTCACTAGAATCTGAGCGATCAAGAATTTCCCTTCTTCCTCCTCCTGCGAGGAGGACTTCATAGCGCGTCTAAAGGGTTAACCTGCCAATGGGATGTTTCGGGTACACCTTTTCCTCGTCTCTTCTGCTCCCCTTCTTTCTTCCCTATCCCCCCTCTCTGCAGTAGCATGACTGGGATGTGCAGCACTCCAGAGGAGAGGAAGCCCCCCTCGGGCTGAACGGGGATGGAGAACCCACGGCAGCCTTTTTGGCCATCCGGCAGGACCTGGGTTGGGATGAGAATGCGCTATCCCCCTGCGTGGGCTGACTCATTCGCTATTTACATACCATTGTAAATTGAATTCTCCTCCCCTCTCTTTCAGGCCTGGCATCCTGCTATCTCCATCCCCTCCGATCGCCTCCTGCTGTGCATTCCTGCTGCTGCCCGCAGCGGCGCCATATGTTTGGAATATACTCTAATCGT
Organism: Pelochelys cantorii; assembly: GCA_032595735.1. Classification (NCBI taxonomy): domain Eukaryota; kingdom Metazoa; phylum Chordata; order Testudines; family Trionychidae; genus Pelochelys; species Pelochelys cantorii. The sequence goes on from CM064335.1 coordinate 8,342,764, forward strand.
TGGCTCATGTCTCCCAGCGAAAGCCCCGGGTCAGAAGGAAAACATCAGTCTGGATGACGGGAGATGATTAAACTGTGTCCAGTCGAGGGGCATCCCGGGACAGCTGTGCTGCTCGGCCTGTCAGTCATTCGCTCAGTCGGTAGCTCTGTCGGCCCCTCTCGCTGGGACCCCGGCTCTGCCTACGCCGTTCAGGCAGCCCAGGGAGGACTGAGAAAGGAAGTGGAAGGGGGGTCTCGCCAGCCCAGGTGGTCATTTGGAGGAGAGACTGGTGATGAAAACATCAGCTCTCTCTTCTGACAGGAGCCTCTGACCTGGGTGGCCTAAAAAGAGGGTGGCGGAGGAGATGTTAGAGAAAGGCCAGCAGAGTGAGGCGGGAAAGCAGAAAGTCTGCCTCCACCCTCTGTGAGGCCTTCTCCCCAGAGCTTAGCCCTGGCACCCTCTCCCCCAGGTGCCTTTCTTCTCCCATGTCCCAGCACCCTGCCTTTCACTCCTGTGGTGTCTAGAGCCCAGATCCTCAAAGGTATTTAGCCCGTCTAACTCCCATCAAAATCAATGGAAGGCAGGCAGCTAAATACCTGTGAGGATGCGGGCTTGGAGAAGGCAGAGAGCAAGCTAGCCACACTGGGGCTGTGGAACATCAGCTTTATTACCGCACTAGCCCACAGAGCTTTAGACGCGTAATATAGGGGGAGGTTACCCAGAGCTACCAGTGTATGTCCTGCGGGAATGCTACCCCAAATCCCCTGATTCTCAGACACACACCCCTGGCCACCGCATAAGCAGCCAGCTACCCTCCCTCCTTCCCCAGCAGCCGGGGGGGCAGTGTTGCTAGGCTCAGAGGCTGCTCAGCTCTGGGAGGGGATTTGACAAGCAGGCCTGGTTGAGGCGGGGTGGGGTCAGCAGGGTTGGGCAGGCTCAGGGCTGGACTGTATGGAACAATAACAGGGATGGAGGCCTGGGGCGAAAGGCCAGAGCAGCAGGGCAGGTGGCAAGGATGAATATTCAGTACCCGGTACTCTTCCCTCTGAACAGGACAGCGATTCTCTTCAGGCCCGATAGTCTGAGCGGGGAGATGGTGCTGCATGCCATCCGTCTGGCTCCCTGCTCCCCGTCTTGCCCTGCCCACGTCCCTCGCTGCTGCTCTGAACCTCCTTCCCTGGGTGCCCCTTTCGCAGAGGCAGAAGCAGAGCTCAACGGGGCCACGCTGCACTCGGCCATTTGCCTCCTCAGGACGGGGGCTCTGTGACGAGAGGCGCCTCGGTCTGTGGTGGTGCGGGTTGGGATTCCTGGGATGCCCCAGCAGCCCCGAGCCTCTCGTCCTCACTCGAGGGCAGGCAGCAGCAGCGGCCAGATATGGGGAAGGAGCCATGGGAGGAAGTGACTCCAGCGTCTGGAGAGCATGAGACTGTTGGCCTGTCACACAGAAAGGTCTTCCAATGCTCAGAGGGGCCCTGGGACAAGATGGGGGTGGAGGGAGAAGAGAGGCTCCTGTCTCAGGACTCTTATCTTCAGCACTCAAAGGGTGAAGCGATTCCCCAAGGGTGCCCAGAGTGTCAGAAACCAGGAGTGCCTGGCTCCCTGCTCCCCACTCAGCCCACGACTGTCTCTCATACCCATGTCTATTGGCAGGAGGATTAAATTACTGAGCCTGTGAGTTGGGGGAGTTTCCATATCAAGCCAGCAAAACCAACCCAACTTCCTCTACCCGACCCACAACTGGCATGAGAGCTTCTTAGAGAGGCAAAGGGCTCCATCCTCCCAGGGCCACAGAGGCTGCTCAGAGACCCGGTGAGGGAGGCTGGAGAAATGGGAATATGGCTCACTCAGATGGCTTTCACATAATTAACCAGCCTACAATGTCCTGGAAGCAATAAATCCAAAAAATCAGACTATAAAACCTAACATAGCAACAGCTCCCCCTGAGAGCATCTCCTGCCCTGCTGTGAGCTCAGAGGAGGAGCTGGGACGAGGAATGCAGACCCCCATCCTCCCGTCAGGGCGGTTCCCTTAGATGGGAATGCTCCTGGTAGCAATTAGGATGCCTTTAAAGGTTTCCCATTAAGGTGCTTAGGCAAAAAGTACAATCTAATGCGAAACGGTGTGGGCCTTGGTCTCTGCTCACCACAAGGTACGGCCCCTCCTCCTGGACATTCTGGGGAACAGTTCACCAGGTCAACACCCCTGCCCGTGGTTGCAGGCTGTCACGCCGTCCCTCTCCGCCAGTCTGAAGCCCCTTTCTCGCTCCATGAGCTGCTGCGGCCTGTTGGTGAATCAGCCTGTAGGCCAGGTCGCTGTACAATATTTGCCAAAGCCTTTCTTCAGCAGTCCTGGGCAGTCTCCCCACTCACGGCCTTGTAGAGCCACTCCCTCAGTGGCTGACAGGAGAATCTGGGCCCACCCTCTACTCCAGATTCCAGCTCATGGACCCTCTTAGGCAGCAGTCACAGTTTGTTCCCTTCTAGACCTTTACCGCCTTTCCCTGAGCCCCCTTCTCTGCGTTTGCCAGCCCAAACACACCTCCCTTCTCCCAGGGAGTGACCGCAGCTCCCTTTCTACTGCTTATTTCCCACCTTCATAGCCCCAAACCAGCTTGTTTCTCCTCAGCTGGGCTCCCCTCACTCCGTCAGGGGCATGAGTAGGCACCAAGGGTGGAATTTCAGGATGGTGGGGGGTGCAGCTGGGACACGGCTCCGGAACGCGGCTTGCTTTTCATCCCATTCCCTGGATGCTAAAGAAGTGAGGGGAAAGTACTTGCATTCCGTGCATGCCTCCCTTCCGTGAAGGGCACTCACCAGCCACGTGTGAGAGGCACGCCCTGAATGCAAGTACTTTCCCCCTCAAATGAGGCCTGTGATGTTCACAAAGAATAGGCTCAGAGGGATGGTCATGTTAGTCTGTAACTGAAAACAGCGAGCAGTCCTGTGGCATCTTAGAGCCTAACAAAGATATCACGAGCTTTCGAGGGGTAAAACCCACATCACCAGATGAACAGGAGCAGGCGAGGAGGAAAGGAAAGGGAGTTGGGCCAAGAAAATTCCTGGGTCCCATGCGCCATGGGGGACTTTGAATTCTTGCGGCGACGGCTCCCTCTGCAGTTCTGAAACGGGCTGGTGCCAGCAGCGAGTATTCCTGTGCTGTGCCAGGGACACCCCACCCCCAGGTGTGGCAAAGGTGGGGAGGTCTATCCTTTTCCAGTCAAAGCTGTTAAAGATGAAAGGGGTCCCCATCGTCCCTTCCCTAGCAGGGAAACCACCGGGGGAACGTTCCCGACAAGCTGTTCTCCAGGACAGCTCTTCTTCAACCCGTTCCTCCCGTCCCCGTTACGCCCCCATGTATCGCTCTAACTAATTGCACTCCCGCCTTGCAATACCCACACGTTTGCAATGCCCACTGCCTGTCATGGGCCCATTTGCCATCCTCTCGCCAAGCTTCTCAGCTCTGTTTTTAAATCCTTCCCCTGTCACTCAGCCCCTCCAGTGCCCGATGGCTTTGGCTGCTTTTCTCGGCAGCCCCTCTAGTAGGGTTGCCAGATGGTTTCAACAAAAATACCAGACACACTTGACATTACATCACAATCTACATTACATCTTATTTAGAAAATACCGGACATTTATATTTTCTCAGTTTGTTTCCCGAACAGAAAGCTCAAATACTGGACTGTCTGGTTCAAAACCAGACACCTGGCAACCCTGCCCTCTAGTCTGCCAATGCTTCCAGCAAGGAGAGCCCAGAACTGAGCCCAGTATCCATGGGGGGGGTGTGTGTGTGTGTGTCTCCTCAGATTATCCCGTTCCTGCACCAGACATGCGGCCTCTGCAGACTCAGAATCCCGTTGGCCTACGCGCTGCCGGGTCCCACTGCAAATTCCTTCCTGGTTGGCTCCCCTCTCCCCCTTCCCCCAGCCCTTCTGACTTCTCCCTCCCACTGTGTACAAAATAGGGCCCTGCCTGTCCGTGCAAGGTGCTTTTTAAACGCCCTGGCTGTTTGGCGTGGAAGAGCAGGGAGGGGGCTGAGAGAGCGCCATGGGCAGAGACAGGATGGGGAAGGGGTGGGGCCCCAGAAAGACCTACTGTTTCTGGCTCCGGCAGTTCCTTTAGCCGCCCCCAGGCAGACAGCTTTGAGTCACCAAATTCTTTCCCCCTTCCTTCAGCAGCTGTGTGCAGAGGGGAGGGGAAATCTTTCCCCTCATTCCAGCGCCTCAGAGAAAGATGGGGTGGGGGGAGGGGAGGGTTTGACTGGGAGCAATGAACCCACAAGCCCCAAGGTGCCACCGCTGCTGCCCCACTAGCTGAGGGCGTCAGTGCTTTTTGCCCCATGCTCCTTACAAATGCCTTGCAATGTTTGCTGTCTGCCTCCCCTCACCACACCTCTTCCCCGGGCTCAGAGGAGGTGCATGTGGCCAGAACAACAAGGGCCTATCCTTCCCCATTGCCCCAGCTGGATAGTTCGATCCTGGCCGAAAGAGACAGACCTGTTGGTGCCCCGCTCTTGCCACTCATGCTGGGCTAGAAGCCCTGGGCCCCAGAGGAGAAGCAAGAGATGCTATGTTATTAGGGAAGGACAAAGATCAGCTGTTCCCAGATGCGGAGATGCCAGCTCTGCTCTTCAGGGTTCCTATTTCACAAACTCCCCACGCCACTTAATTAGCAGCGGAGCACCAAACGCTTGTCCCTGGTACAGAACATCACTCTCCTAGGGCGCTTGGGAGCGCGCTAAAGGTGGCTGTTTCGCTGTTAATTCCCTGATTGCCCCCCTCGCCCCTCAATCCCTTCTCTCATCAGACATTCCCTATGCAGGACAGGGTGTTAGTTGCTACATGCTTCCTTCCGAAGACCAAACCCATGTGCAAATGAATGGCACTTCCACACACAGCCTCCCTCCACTTTCTCCTGGAAGATATCTCCGACCTTAACTCCTTTTGGCACTGGAAAAAGTTCAGCAAAGGGCAACAAAAACCATGAGGGGTTTGGAATGGGTGCCCTATGAAGAGAGATGAAAAAGGGTGCGCTATGAAGAGAGATGAAAAAGACTGGGACTTTTCAGCTTAGAAAAGAGGAGACTAAAGGGGGATAAGATAGAAGTCTATAAAATCATGTGAAGAAAGTGAACCAGGAAAAGTTATTTACTTGTTCCCATAACGTAAGAACTAGGGGCCACCAAATTAAATCAATAGGAAGTTTTTCTTCATGCAATGCAGGGTCAATCTGTGGAACTCCTTGCCAGAGGATGTTGTGAAGACCAGGACTGTAACAGGGTTAAAAAAAGTACTAGATAGAGTCATGAAGGTTAGGTCCATCGATATTTATTAACCAGGATGGGTAGGAACGGTGTCCCTAGCCTCCGTTTGTCAGAGGCTGGAAAGGGACGACAGGAGAGGAATCATTTGATGATTCCCTGTTGTGTTCACTCCCTCTGGGGTAACTGGCATTGGCCGCTGTCACAAGACAGGACACTGAGCTAGATGGACCTTTGGTCTGACCCAGTCTGGCCGTTCATATTTTCCTCCATCTACATTGATCTATCTATCCAGCCCATATACAGCTTTTCTGGCCTTTCTTCCATCCTTCGCTACTTCCTGCTGTCTCCTGTCTTCCATGCTTATAGCCTGCATCCTCATCTGTCACAGGATCTTCACTTGCTCTTTCTTGCTTCACTTGCCAGCACAGGTCTTGTCGCCAGCCCCAAAGGCCAATTGCTATCATCTCAGTTCAAACTAGACAAAGTCTCAAAGCTGTTTAAGGGAGGCCTGAGGCCTCCTAGAAACTTTGGTTGTCTCATGCTCTGTACTGAAGACAAAGGCCCAGGAATCAGCAATACAAGTTAACTGGCCTTTATAAAACAAGGGGTTTAACATATAAAATAAAAGGGAAGGAGTCACAACAGAAGCTCCAGAAAAGAGAGAAAAGAAATCGGCTCCATGCAGTCCCACCTGCAAACTAGTCAATCAACCAGGGCACTTCTCCTCACCTGTCTTGGCAGTAAATCATCCCTTCAAAGGGAAGGCTAAGATATGATCTCGGCAGCCTGATCTAGTTCAGAGAAGAGCTTAACAGCGGTAGTGATTGTGGCAGATAAGTGAGTATGCGAATGCTGAGGTTTAAATTAACTAATCACTTCTGATGCTTCTGATAGTCTGCAGGGGACAGGGAGGAGTGATTTATTGGGCAAGATTAAACAAACTAATTGGGCCAGCCTCATCACTTAGGAGATGTGAAAGGAGAGGGGAGAGCAGAAGGTGAGGCAGGCCCCTGGGGGGAGGGTTTAGATGCCTGATTTTCAGTAATCAAGCGCAAGTGCACCTTTGCTCTCACTTGACACCAAAGGTGCGGGAACAGTTGTTATAGGAGGGGTAATGTGAGCCATTGAACCAAACTGTAAATCTCTATATTTTAGAGTGAGTGTCTGCCTGCCAGCCTGTAAGTCCGTTTGTTCAAGAACCTCTCCTAAACAATAAGAGCTAGGGCCACCAAATTTGTTATGCATCCTCCTCTTCTCTTCACTTAAAGCAAGGTCAGGGTTTGGCTGTGCCAGGACAACCAGAAGCCCTGGGAAAGGGACTGTTTTCCCTAACCTGCAAAGGGAAGGGCCGCTGTTCGGAGGGACAGGATACGAGAGTGGTCACTGGGGGTGGTGAGCCCGCAGGGGAGAGCTATCCTAACTCTTTCTCCCCTTTCCGGCCCTTGGCTGCAGCATGGGTGGGGGGGAAGGCCCCTGCAGGCTGGGGTGTGGGGAAGAGAGAAAACATCCCTGGCAGTCGGGGGGAGCTGGCGGGGCAGGGGGAGAGAAAATGTCCCTGGCGGATGCGGGGGGAGGTGAACTAGGGGGAAGAGAAAATGCCTCTGGCAGTTGGGGGAGGAACTGGGAGGAGAGAAAAGGCCCATATTAGATGGGCCTCCCTGCCTTGAGCCCCTCTTCACCACCCAACCCTCACTCTTGCACCCTTCCCGCCCCCAAACCACAGATCTGCGTGTGCACCTGTAGCCGTGCAAATGCACCCGAGGCCTGCCTTCGCCCAGGCACAGATGTTTGCTGACTCGGGTTGTGAAAAATCAGGCCTTTCGCGACCCACTGGGTCTTTTTAATTTCTGCTTTTTTAATTTGTGCAGTTAGCTACGGTCTGTTACTGCAGTACAGTTCTGCAATTGTTGCAGTCTCACATTACAGCCGCTCAGAAGGCCCTGGCTGCGTTTAACCCTTAACTCAGTGCCGGTTGTTCAGCACAAATGGGGCTACCCAGGGTCTCTCTTATTCATCACACTGGAATCCTGCTGCTTTGGGTCCTTGGGACGCCATCCGGGATCTGATGATGGACTTTGGAAAGCAGAATCCTTCAGCTCCTCCACTCTCTTGGGTCAGGCCTGGTCTTTCTTTAGTAAGGTTGTGCACCTTTTGCATCTGCTCAGGGCAGTCTCCCCTCTAGTTTCTTAGGAATCCTTCATCAATCCCTTTTGCAGTGTCTGATCCAGCACCTGGAGGGTTGGCGGTTCATAGCCCTGGCACCGCTGGGCTTGTGGCATCAATTATGAATGTAAAAATTTTTCTTGAGCCCTGTCACCTAATTACTTGAGCCCCAGCACCTCTTTATTACAAATTAGGCATTGCTCATTAGATGGTGGGGCTGTGTAAGCATGTGACTCCCTGGTTGGTGTGTCCCGTAGTGGCTGGGGGTGGTGTAGCAGGCTCTCCTCTTTAGCGCTCCTTGCTGACCGTCTTCTGGCCCGACTTTTCCTCGCGACCCTGCCCTCCAGCTGGCCACACAGAACCCCACCCCTGGGGAGTACCAATAGCCCAATCAATAATAATCTGTCAACATCTCATTGGCCTCTCGGTCTGAGTCTGGACTGGCCCCTCTCTACTCCTGATGTTAGGGGTTGCAGTAGTCCTTGCCCCTTGTTGGGGGGTCCCACTCCACCTTCCTTGGTGGGCTGGAATGGCACCCCTGGGGCCCTCCACTGGGTTCCAGTCCAGGAACCCTTGAATCAGAGAACACTGGAACTGGAAGGGACCGCGAGAGGGACCTCGAGTCCAGTCCCCTTCCCTCCTGGCAGGACCGAGCATCATCTCGATGATGGGTTCCCAAACTGGGGGCTGTGCCCCCCTGGGGGGCTTGAAGAAATTCCAGGGGGGGCGTGAGGCAACCCAGCCCCCCCTCCGTCAATTCCCCCCCCCCCCAAGTTGTGCTGCTTTTTTTGTTTTTTGGCCCCAGTCAGTTCCTTTTTTTTTTTTTTTTTGCTTAACAAGTTTTGCTGCTATTGGCGGGGGGGGGGTATGAGGGTTTCTCAAAAATCAAAAAGGGGGCGTGATGCTGCAAAGTGTGGGAACCACTGCTCTAGATGCAGACACAGTCAAGGTCTGGCTACACAGACCCCTGACTCTCCCTGGATCACTTCCTACCTTTGCCTCAGCCTCGTGGGTACCCAGTGTGGCAGCCATGCTCTCCCCCAGCCTCACCCGCTGGCTCACGGCAGAGTGCCTCAGCACTTTCTACCGCCCAGGGCGTCCTGCTGGAGGGGAATTTCCCCCCGTACTCCTGTTCCCCACAGAGCCCTGCGCCAGGGTACATTCACTTCCTCCTGAGCTACTTTCCTTCACAGAGGCCCTGCCGGCCAGCAGTCCCACTCCACACCCTCGGCCCAGCCACGCTTCTCTCATTGAGGGGAAGCCAGAGATTTGTACTCCTTTCGGGGGCAAGCCTGACTGAGCCAGGCTCAGCCTTTTAACTCCTCCCTCCAGGTTTGACCCCCAATGCAGGTGGATTGGGACAGATGGGGCCCACAGGCTCTCATTAATCCCTTCAGACCCAACCTCATATCCATTGCATCTCTGGCTTGGATACTTAACATCCACCTCACTGGCTCCCTGACACCAGGGCTCCCCAACTCCCTTAGATGTAGAACAGAGTCCTGCTGCCTGGGACCTCCCTGGCCGAGGCTCTCTCCTGCCAACCCATGAGACCAGTGACCTCTCTAATCTTTCCCATCCATGTGCGAAATACATTTTTTCTATGTGCATTGAGGCGTGTGCCCCTGGTACAAACAGAAACCTAGCGGTGGGCGCTCTGCTAATCAGTGGGACGACATTTGAATCTCGCCTGCACGGCCGCACAAGCACCCAGCTTAGAGGGAACGCTGCACGAGACCGGTGCTTCCTACCTGCACTGCCATGCTAAGTCCCTTCCCCTCTCAGCACTGCATCTCATAGGTGACTCGCGGTAGCACTTGCGAAGTGCACCACCCCCCTGTGCCCCTGCCAATATTTTAATTGCTAAATGGGGTGCCTCCTCATGCCCCCTCCCTATTCCCCTCCTCCTGCACCGCGTCCTCCTGCAGGCACCAATTGTCTCCGCCATCACCACTTTCCAATAACATCTCTCATTGTTTGCATCCCATTGGGCCCCAGTCCAGCTTCTGAACATGATGGGCAAGCTGCAAAAGGCTCGGTTTGACCTGGCATTGCAATCTGAGGTTCCCTCTCTCCTTTTGCACGACTTGCTCCAGCTTCGTCCCTTCAGGGACCTTCTCACGGCTCCTTCCTCCCTCTTCTCCCATGGTGGCCCTCCCATGCCCTGTGCTTCCACTTGCAGTCCCTCACTCTGCACCGGGGGCCTCTCCCTGGGCTGAGAGGAGAGGCCGAATGCCTGCGTGTTACAGTGACATCTTTACTGCAGCAGTGAATTACGAGCTAGAGTTGCGTGGACATTTAAATGCTTCTTGTCTCGTCGATGCTTTTCCTATTAGCAGATAATGTTTATTGTTCTCAGACAATGGTCGGTTGTTGGGAGAATGTAAATCACCGGCACATGGGTGTGCTTTGTTCCACTGGGGTTTACTGGCTTGCAGTCACTCACTTGTCAGTGCATGTTCATTCTCCCTCCCCCCCAGCCCCAGCAGAAGTGCACCTTAGCTTTGTGCTACTCCAGTAAACTCAACAAGAGCCGCCAAGCCTCTGTCTAGCAGTCACCCCTGTGCTGCATGGACACATGACCCAGCAGTCCCAGTGCATGGAATCCTTTATCACTTTGTGGGAAATAAACTTGTGGGTTTCCTCTCCCGGGAGCACTGGAGGTAGCCAACCGACCTCCTCAGGGCTTCAAAGCCCGGACAGTTGGTTGCTTCTTGGGCTGAGAACAAAGCTGCATTGAGCAGCGGCCAACAGTGGTTGTCCCTGTCCCCTTCATGTGCCTTGGGCATCTGCTCCCTGGTGCACCAAGACATCGCACAGGACATTGAGTACAGACAGCTGCAAGCTGCCTTTCTCACAGCCGTTCTCGCTCTGCTCTCAGGGAAGCCGCTCAGCCTGCCCTGCTCTGAATGTGAAAGAGAAGCCAGGCTCCCAGGGCAGCCCTTTCTGCATGGCACACTCACAGGGTTTGTCCCGCACCTGGTCTCCACTCAGCCGAGTGCCTCATGGACAAGGAGTTGATTTCGACAGGGCCGGGACTGCGTTGGTTCCCGACCACCTAGCGCATAAATTGATTAGAAATGTACAAAAGGTGCAGCAAATTGTTCTCTTGCTCAGGGTCAGAGCAAGAGATTTTGGAAGCTGATCTTTGACAGAAGCCATGAGGCTCCCGGTCCAACCCCCTGGCCTTGCTCGCCTGCAGGGCACTTTAATTTCCTTCCCGCACCATCAGGGCAGCACCTTTTACACCAGGCCCCAGCACGGTATGAGATAATGTGATTTTCAGCAGGGATTGTGAGCTTGGCTGTGTAAATAACACAGCGAGAGCCGCCGTGAAATCCAGCTGTTTTCATGTGCAAATGGAAATGTAACTGGTGGACTGCTGTGGCTGTTACCTGTGCAATAGCTCCAACGCCGCTACATGGGAGCCAAGTCCATTTGGAGGTGTCAAACAAACAACCACTCATTTCAGAATGCACTAACTATGGGCCAACAGCAACACTGGGACACGGAGACTGCCCGCTGAGAGCATACAGACTGGGAAGACGTTGTAAGAATCCTGTGTCGTAAGTTTCATCACCCTCCTCTTCCTCAAGGGGGAAAGATGGGCAGTCAGGGATAATTGCCCTGATCCCCTGAGAACAGAAGTCACGGTCTCTGTTACTTGCATTGTGCAGGGTCCATGGGATTATCCCTGGCTGGTAGGAAAGGCAGGGAGACATTCTAGGTTTAGCCGAAGCGGCATCTCTCGTGTGTGCAAACTCATATGATGTGCCTGATATTTTTCAAGCGATAAGTCCGGCAGAGAACTAGAACGCCCTCGTATGGATCGTTATGCCTAATGGGAGTCATGCCCATTAAACCAACACTAACATCCCCATGTACCTGTGCAGCAGACACCCTTCCAGCAGCCTCTGCCTGTGTAATGGGTGGGTATGTCTACATTGCATTCCTCCTTCGAGAGAGGAATGCAAATGCAGACAAGCGAAATTGCAAATGAAGCGCGGATTTGAATTTCCCATGCTTCATTTGCATAATCGCAGATGGCTGCTTTTCTGAAATAGCGTATTTTGAGAAAACAAATGCGGTCCACATGGGGTTATTTCGAGAAAAAACCCTTCCTTCGAAATAACCCTTACTCCTTGAAAAATGAGGTTTAAGGGTTATTTCGAAGGAAGGATTTTGTCTCGAAATAACCCCGTGTGGACTACGTTTGTTTTCTCGAAATACGCTATTTCGGAAAAGCAGCCGTCCGCAATTATGCAAATGAAGCGCGGGAAATTCAAATCCGCGCTTCATTTGCAATTTCACTTGTCTGCATTTGCATTCGAAGGAGGAATGCAATGTAGACATACCCTAGCAGCTCTCCAGGGGCACCACTGAGAGGGTCAGATCAGGGTGAACTGCTTAGAGCCAGGGCTACTTACAGCCCAAGCTCCTCCTCTATAAAGCACCAAACCAGTTGCACAGAGCACTTCATCTGCCACTCTGGCCAGCAAGAAGTCACACAAGCAATCCTCTTAGATACTTCCGTGTTCCCTGTGTCACAACCAGCACCACACCTTACAGAGGTGAGAGGTTATAAAAACCAATGTCACCAAATCTGATCAGGTTCTCCCAGTCCCAAAGGACCAGACACATTCCCAGGTCAATTTATACCTTAGATCTTACCCAAAAAAGCATGCTGTGCCAATCCCTTAGAATCTAAAAATCTAAAGGTTTATAGAAAGAAAGAAAGACAGACAGACAGACAGACAGACAGAGAGTAGAATTGTTAAAAGAAATCTCATTACATACATCAATCACCAAGTTCTTGATGCAGGCTCTTAGCAGAACTGTAACAAACTGTTATCTTAAAAGTCTCTGGAGTACATCCTTTGCTAAGATGGGTCAACAAATCCTTCCAGGCCCTCTGACATAGCAAAGATGCATCTGAAGTGAAAAGCAGGATTGAAGACAAATGGAGGAACCCCTAGGGTCCTTTTATAATCTTGCCCATGTGGAAGGAAATCCATTGTTCTCCTGTGTGAAGGCACCTCCCAAAACAGAGTCAGCCACATGACCAAGCCACCTGTCCTATATCCTTTTTATGCAATGAGCCATAGTGTACCTTCTGGTCTGCAGATTTGCAGCAGAACTCCTCACATGTTTACTGGCAACCCTCAAGGGTCATGTCCATGCAGCATGGCTATTCACTGAGTTGCCACCCCTCACAATAGGTGGGCGATGTCTGCCGCTGTCTCCTAGACAGAAAACATTTCAAATATCAGTACAGAGCCATTATTCATAAAATCACACAGGCATAGGAGTGGCATACACAGAATCAGCACAACACAAGCTTTCCTTCGACACCTCACTTCGCCCACTTTGCACAGAATTTGGGGCAAACCCACAACAGGCGGGTACAACAACGATCTGCATTTTTTTATTAAAATCCAATAACGCGCCAGCCTGTCCCTCAGGTTCTTTGCCAGGAAACGCTGCTGAGTGCAGTACCTTGGGTGGGCATGAGGTTTGTGATGAGCGAATTGCAAAAAAAGCAGGGTGATTATTTTGATTATCGATTGACTTCTGGGCCCTCCCGGAACGGGCATGGTAGTGTCTGAACACACAAGGCAGCACCCTCCTTGTTCACGCAAGGTGCTAAGATGATACGCCACATCCCAGCAGTGGGAGACCAGGACAGCGTAAGCCTACCTGACCTTCAATCTACCCATTATTAGTCAAGCTGGTCCACTGCTGGGCAGCAGCAGCAATTTGGGAATCAGCTCAGATAAGCTTCCTACTGGAATTCTCTCCTGGCTGGCGAGGTGGCGGCGGTGTGGGCTGTTCGGGGGATTTTGGACCAGCAGACTTTCACTACTGCCACAATGCTATTCTGCTTCCCATTAGTGGTGTTCATTCTGTGGTTTCTCTGGCTGCAAGAGTCTAGCAGTTAGCTGCCAGTTTCTCTAAGATTCTTGGTCTCAGCTGGCTGAAGTCATCCGCACATGAACTAGTGCAAAAGTTGCAATGCAGCCAGAGCTACCTGGGGAAGTGTGGGTTGTACTGTTGGGTCAGTTCAAGTATGGAGGGGGAACTTGCAGTGGTCTGTGCAGCAGTTTTCATGGAGAATGCTTGGGCTTTTGCCTTGCCTTATGTGTTTCTATTGGTGGTGCACATCTGTACATGCCTCAGTGCACATAAAATTTATTCCGCTCCTTTTCCCATGACCGCTTCTCTCCTTCCCCTGGGCTCTAAGCTCCTTTACTTGCAGCCTGTGTTGTCCTCTACAGCCCCTTCCATGCTTCACAGCTCTGAGTGTTTCTGAAAAGAAATGGGACCAGCCTGTGACATGGGGGCTACATAGCTCCCTACCCCACTGCAGTCATGGGATGTCAGCATGATCCCTGATGCCTCAGCCGGGCCAGGAATGAGGCCTTATGGGCCAAGTCTCACCTGGTGCTTACAGGCCCTGGCAGGAGCAGTGGGAAAGATTGTTCCCTTCTTTGAGGCTGGAACTGCTGTTTGCTTTTATTCTTCGGCTCCCAACGCATCGGCCGGTGCTTGCCACCTGCAGTCGGTTTCCTAGGTAACAGGAGGACGTATAGTTTGTAGGGAGTCAGAAGCGGAAGAGCTCATGTGGAAAGTTGGTGGAAAGTGTCTCTGTAACTTACCGTAAAGTCTGTTCCAGGAGCTGACCTCCCCGCCCAGGCCAAGAGGGAGCAGAGGCCGCTCTCTGTGGGAAAGCCTGAGGTGGAGGGAGCCAGAGCAGCGACCATGAAGGGAGGCCGGGGTGCAGGACTGAGGAATAACCACAGGGCCGACTTGGGCGGCTGAGCAGGGATGTAAAGAATTCCTGCGGGAGCTGGAGGGTGAAGGAGGGAAGGAGCCCCGGCGCAGGCAGGTGTTCTCCCGCAGCCCATCAATCCCTCCTCTGTTCCTAGTCTACCTTCTGGAGACTAATTTGCTGGCAGGGCCCTGCTGGTGGGGCTGTCTGGCAAGCTGCTGACACGCTGCTTTACAGAGGAATCACTTCATCAGTGAAACATCCCAACTTCCACCAAAGAAAAGGGGGATTAGCCTTGAAAGGGACCTGTCTGTGTGCAGGGAGGGGGGGAACTCCTAGGGCCAAGCTAAAACCCCTTTTGTATGCAGACACCGCAGATCCTAATTGAGGCCTAAACATTCCTATGCGGAGCAGCGTTTCTATTCCCCAGCGGTACCCAGGCTCCACAATCCTGCATTCATTACCGCTGCCTTTTATGGAGCGGGGGAACCAAGGACTTAGCGAAGCGGGAGATGCCAGCTCCTGATACACCGCATGACCAGGGGCGAGGTGCCCCAGAAACTCCGCGCTGACAGGCATGAGCAATGGGGTGGCTGATGGAGAGGACAGGAGAAAGAGCCCGAGAGTAGGGGCAGAGGTGGAGGTGAGAGAACTTGGAGAGAACAGAGGAGAGTGGCCGAGCCCATGGGGGAACAGTTATCCATGTCACTGGCGAACACTAACTCCTCCAGGGATGAGATTCTAGGCCGGCACAGCCCGGCCTGAGCCTGACTGCTAGTCTTTACCCACGGAGCATGACGGTGACTAGACAATGTGACAGGGTTTCTTCCTCTGACAGAGACTTTATTAAGTGAAAGGAGGAGAAGTGCCTTCCCCTTGGGTGCGTGATGCACTGTCAGCGAGTGGGGTAACTGGGTAACATTTACCTTGCTGTCCTGGGCGTTCCCTGGTGTCCCCTGTGCCCACCAGCCCCAGCACCTCATGTGCTGCACCGTGTGCCAGCCAGGGGTGCCAACCAGCCCCAGTACACTGAGCAGTAGCCAGCACCAGGCATGAATATCTTACCCACCATGCGCCAGCCAGTCACCTCCCATGTCACAGGCTGGCTGACCCTCACACCAAATGCTTCATGTGCCATGTACCGACCCTTCCTGGCACCAAATGTCTCTCATGGTGCATGTCAGCCAGCCCTGGCACTGAAATGCTTTGTGCGTTGGATGCCAACCAGCCCTGCTGCCTCACATGTCAGGTACCAACTAGTCCTGGTACCTCACGCGCCATCTGCCAAACACCTCACGTGCCACAAGCCAGCCGGACCCGGCTCCGAACACCTCATGTGCCAACGGCCAACCCAACCCTGGCACTGAACACCTCCTGTACCATGCACCAGCCAGGCCTGATGTCTCAGGCACCACATGCCAACCAGCCCTTGCACTGAATCTCTCACGTACCACACGGCAGCCAGCCCGGCACCTCATGCCCCGTGCACATAAGAACATAAGAATGGCCGTACTGGGTCTAGCCCAGTAGCCTGTCTGCCGACAGTGGCCAGTGCCAGGTGCCCCAGAGGGGATGGAACGAAGACAATGATCAAGCGATTTGTCTCCTGCCATCCCTCTCCAGCCTCTGACAAACAGAGGCCAGGGACACCATTTCTATCCCCTGGCTAATAGCCTTTTATGGACCTAACCTCCATGAAATTATCTAGCTTCTCTTTAAACTCTGTTATAGTCCTAGCCTTCACAGCCTCCTCTGGCAAGGAGTTCCACAGGTTGACTACACTCTGTGTGAAGAAGAACTTTCTTTTATTAGTTTTAAACCTGCTACCCATTAACTTCGTTTGGTGTCCTCTAGTTCTTCTATTATGGGAACTAATAAATAACTTTTCTTTATTCACCCTCTCCATACCACTCATGATTTTATATACTTCTATCATATCCCCCCTTAGTCTCCTCTTTTCTAAACTGAAAAGTCCCAGTTGCTTTAGCCTCTCTTCATATGGGATCCGTTCCAAACCCCTAATCATTTTAGTTGCCCTTTTCTGAACCCTTTCCAAGGCCAAAATATCTTTTTTGAGGTGAGACCACCACATCTGTACGCGTCAGTCCTGGCCTCTCAAGTGCGGCACAGTACGCCAGCCAGCTTCGTGCCTCATGCCACATATGCTGAAAGCCAGCCTAGCCTCGGGGCCTCCAGCTTTGTGCTCCAACCTGCCTCAGGGCTTCACACCCCCTATGCTGAAAGCCTGCCCATCCTGGCGCTCCTACATTGAGCACCAGCCAATCCTAGTGCTGAATGGCTATTGAACTATGGTGCCAGGTGGCCTCAGTGCCAAACATCCTCCGGCACCAGCCAGCCCCAGCACCTGGGCCTCATACCCTGTGCACCAGCCACCCCGCAGCACTGAGTGCCTCCCAGGCAGCATTTCAGCCAGTCCCAGTGCTCAGCATCTCATATGATGGGCACCAAGCAGCCCTGTCACTTCATGCCTCAAGCCCTGTATGCCAATCAGCCTCCTGTGCCACATGTCCGCCAGCCCCAGCCCCAAATGTCTCATGCACCATGTGCCAGGCAGCCCCAGCACCCCACACACTGGCCAGCCCTGGCATGGAACGGGCCGAGCGCCATCCTCAGGCCTCATTTCATTCTCCACCCACTGCCCCTTTTCTGCTAGAAATAAGGCAGGTGTGCAAGGCTAGTTAGAATGAACTCCAAAACTAGGAAAAAATGTATTACAAGAGCCAAGGTAACCCCTGAAGGAACCCCGCTGAGTTACTGGATCTGGTCAGAAAACACAAAAAGTTATTCACAAGCAACTATTCTGTGCACAGCTATTTCCAAAACCGGTAATGAATTATTCAGGCAGCTTGCGGAGTTACATCTGGGAGGATCAGGCCGGGTGTATTCCCGTCAGTGCTCCCTTCCCCAAAGCATTCCTGAGCTCTCCAGCAAACAGAAAACATGAGAAGCAGCCGTTTTATCTGATCGCGGCCCCTTTGGCCTGGGAGCTGGACAAAGCCACAGCCGCAGACACGGTCCCCATCCCCCAAAGAGCTTCCCATCTAATTCCCAGGGAGAGGGGCAGTCCTGAACTGCAGACAAGACTTCACGCGGGACAGATTGTTCCCTGGGGAATCTAACCCAATTCCTGCTGGAACTGCTTATGGAAAGCTGGCGTGGGATTGGGGCTTGAAAAGTAACAGGTGGGAGCTTTTATTCCAGAGCCAGAAATGGTGCGTGCTTTCTCTCTGACATCCTGGCAAAGGGTCCCGCTCACCACTAAGGCGCCTCTTCCTACTTGCCCTGGGGATTAGCTCTTTCAGGTTTGAGGCCCTCTTCTGCTGCCCAAAATGTGCCCCGCCACCCTCTCTTTCTCTCTCAGCCTCTCGGTGCTCTCCCCTCACGGCCTGGCCTGCCAGCCACATCACTATGTATTTACCCCCTTCTGGAGTATTGCCGGGGCACACTCACTGCCCCCTGATGGCAGCACTGGGAATTAGCTCTTGCCAGCCCACCGGGCGCCTCCCTCTGCCTGGTGTCTCCCCCGTCATGCCCTTCTCCAGTGCCAGACCCGCATCGTTCCCAGACCGCGGTGTCCTCTCCAGGACACGGCCCTCCGGCAGTGCCCACTGTTGTCTCCTCTCACCCCCCTTCTGGTGGGGGGTTTATCAGTCTCCACACTCTGGGCTCCTCCCCTCCCAGGGAACCCCCACTCACCCTATACCCACCTTGTCTCGTTGACCCACTGCCAGTCTTCATCTAGCCCCGGCCACAGGGCAAACTGCAGTCGGATATGGCCACCCATCACTGGCAAAGGGGGTGTGGACCTGCTGCCTTCTCCTATCCTAGCTGCCCCCCTGCAGCCTTAGTACTCTCACCAGAGCTCCCCTGCCCTGCCTGACTTTCCCCAGCCCTGCTCTGACTTGGGACTCCTCCAAGCTTCCTTAGCAGCCAGCTCCCTGCTGCTCCCCAACGAGAGCAAGTGTCCCCCCCCACTCCCGGAGCCCTTATTTATACTGCCCCAAGCTGGGCCCTAATGGGCGGTACCTGCCTCAGCGGGGGGCCCTCTCCCAGGGCTGGGTTCTGCCCTTAAAGGGCCAGTGTGGGGCAGATGCCCCATCAGAGGTATCACAAGTCTTTCCTTATAAACTGTCCCAAGCAGCCTTCCCTTTCCCTGCCCAGATGGTGCCACTTCCCCAGTGGCTTGTAGGAGAGCCTGGGCCAGTCCTCTCCTCCAGGTTCTGGTTCAGGAATGAGCAGCCAAGCTCTGCACCATCTTAAACCACGAGGCTTTCCTGCAGCCTCTCCACTAGGTTTCCTTGCCTTCCCCTCTAATGTTCAGCAGGTGGCTACCAGCTCCCTCCCCATAGCCCACTTTCTGCTGCCAATTTCCTGGCTTTATACCAGCCCACCTGGTACTTCTCAGCTGGGCCCCATCATCAATCAGACTTTTAATCTCTGGCCCTTCCCCGGGTCCAGCCTCTCAGTTTAACAAACCTCATTTAACCTGCTCTCCTCTGGGTGCAGTGAACAGCCCATCATATGCTGCAGCAGGGGCATAGCCACAGGTGGGCCTAGGAGGGCTATGGCCCAAGCACTTAGCATCCAGGCCTACCCTTGGCTCTGCTCTCACCCCAGCGCTTGCCCCACTCGACTCTCCTGGAGTCAGGTGCATGCCCTGCTCCACCGGCCTGGAGCTCCTGCCTGGGAGTGGGATTGGGGAATGGGGGATTGCCAGGTAGGAGCACTGGGCAGGCAGAGTGGGGCAAGCCATCGACCCTGCTCCCAGCTGGCGTACCAGGTGGGCAGAGCAGGGCTGGGCAGAGCGGGACAAGCCTGGATTGCTGAGAAGGGGGAACACATTTTTACAGGTCCCTTCATTTTTCCAAAAGTCTGACCAGAGCATCGAGTGTCAGCCCTCTGCAAGGCTGGCTGGGGGGCGGAGGGGTGCTCCAATCGCTCCTGCCCCCTTGTCATTGCTGCCCCTCCCCCCGCCCAAGTCAGGGCCCATCTACGTTTCCTGTCCTGGCTACGCCACAGCCTCCAGGCTGTATTTATACATTGAGTATGGGGTGATTAATCTGCTGAAGCCAGATTCACATGAGAAATTAGGCACACGTTTTTAACAGCAAGGCTGATTAACGATTGGAACAAACGAGCAAGGGAAGTGGTGAATTCCCCACCTTTTGCTATCTTCAGATCTAGGCTGACTGCCTGTCTAAAAAGCACGCCCGGGCCAAACACAAGTGATTGGACTCAACAGAGGGATGGCAGGGGGGACTTTAGCATGCGATACAGGGGTTCAGATTCAATGAACTAATGGCTCCTTCTGGCTTGAATCAATGAAATCCTGCTACTGGATGCTTAATGCAAGAAAACCGTAACTTGGACAGCTCACTGCCCCACACCAGTGTTGTTGCAATAGAGAGTCTGATTCACAAGGAAAGAACCAGAAAAATGGAGACCTCAGACTACACTTATGAGTTCGATCTGTTATATACAGTAATGAGCCAAAATTCATCCCTCTGGAAGCCTGCGGATGAATCCAGCCTAATGTCTGCAAAGTGCTTTAGATATGAAATGTGCTATGTCAGTGATAAGTTCTTCACGCCACAAGAAGTGCCTTTCAACTTCCAAATAAGCCAACAGAATACAGAAGTAATACAGGGATAAAAGCACCTACTAGAGAGACTGCTATTGGACATGATTCTTTTTTTAATTTAAAAGAAAAAACCCCCCAACAACTTACATATTAGAAAACAGCATCAGTAAGCAAGAAACCCAACCACCCTCCTGAACCAGGTCATTCTCCCCAAAGAAAAGACAAGTTTTTCAAACAAACCAATAGGGGGACTGGAAACAGGCAGAGCCATAATATATGCTACCAACGGGCAAAAGCCCGAGGTGCTGACAGTTATCTGACTGACAGTGCTCACAGCACTTAATCTGATTCAATAAACCGAGCTGCCAGCCCCCCCCTTTGCCTTGCTAGAATAACTGTACTTCATCAAAATGTTAGAGACCCACACTTCCCACAGGTCTGTCTTCTGACTCAAGTGTCACGTGAAGAATTCTCCCTCCAAGACTAATTAAGGTCTTGCATGGAAAGAGAAGGTGCTGTTTCTTTGCCCATCTTGTAGGCTTCCCTTCTTGCTGCCCTTTAGCGATCAAGAAAGATGAGATGCTGTAGCTGGTTTGAATCTCAAGTCTCAGACACCTGTGGCCCAGGATTCATTTTATTACCTGGCGTGAAGACAAACTAAAACCAAAATCTTGGCGAACGGATGAGAATCCAGCAGCTGTTTTCTTTGTTGATGTCTGCAGAGCCTCCAACAGGGTGTGGGTGTTCTGTGACATTCTGCAATTCCACAAATGGACATCTTAATCGAGAGACAGCTTGGGGCTTTTTTATAATGTATATTCGGCCATAACATCTCCCCCCTTGCCTTTCTTCCCTTCATCTTCACGCTCGTGCACTGAATTTACAGCCATTCTCTCAAATTGTTTTTCAAATTCATTCTGGAGCCTCAATAATCTAGCTCTTCCTGCCTTCCTTCCAATGAAGGGCATGGCCTCTTCCCATCTATGTCTCAAGGCCGCTACTCTATCGGCATCCTCTCGGTTGCTTCTGACACGATCAGTAAGATCGTCTGCTGTGACAACTCCCTCTTCCTTTCCTTTTGTGACTTCTCCTGGGTCTCCTCCTACCTTTCTGCCTCTTCTTTGGTGGGCTCTTTGCCTATACTGTGGGATCCCACATTTACACCCTTCCCCTTTCATGCCCTTTGTCTAGGAGATCTCTTCTGTTAACCTGGTTCCAAATACCATTTTGGGCTGATGTCTAGGCTAGCAAATCTACCTTTCCACTCTTCACCTGGCTCCCTCTCTCTGACACTGTGTCTCAGCCTGCCTCTTCTTTTGGATGCCTAGACTTCAGCTTAAATTTATCAGGGCTGAAACCAAACTCCTGGCCACCTCTTTGGAACATCTCTTCCTCCCTCATTCTTGGTCACTATTGATCACAGGCACCTTCTCTCTTTCCCATTTTTGGACAGTGTTGATTGCAGGCCAGTCAGGCCCAGAATTGGAAGTCAACTTCATATCATCCCTCTTTCTTACTCCCAGGTAGTGTCCACATCTTTGGAACATCCCTGAAACTTGGTATTTCTTCTCTGTTCACACATCTCAGACATCCATCCATGCCACCATCATGTCCTGTCTGGATTACTGTGTTCTCCCCTCCTGCCTAGCCCCCATGTCATGAGCCCTCCTGCACCTAGTTCATACAAAGTGCAGCCACTAAAGAACATCTTCTTTTCCTTTTCTTTTTGAGGCCATCAGCCTCCTGTGTTGAATCCCTCCACTGGTGCCCACTCGGTCACACCCAGGTCAAGCTGCTTATGCTCTTCCCAGACCTTGCATAACTCTGCTCCTCCTTGTCTCTTGTGCCTCCTCCTTGCTCCCGACTGAGGTCAGCTTTGTTAATCCATGTGTCCACTCTCCTCAAGCTGTCTGCCAGGCTGCCTCGAGGCATGGAAATACCCTTCCCGAGCCAGAACCTGATTTACAGTCTCATTTCTTCTGCAATGGCTAAAAGAACGTACCTGACCAAGCCCTCTGTTTATTTCATTCATTTGTCAGGATAGCAATTTCATGCATGCCGAGGTGGCCAACTGATGGGCGGGAGAGACTTATCGAGGTGGAAGCAAAGCTAGGGGCTGCTACGGGAAGAGACTGAAAAGTGGAGGAAGGATAGGACAGGGGAATCTAGTGTGTTCAACGTAAAAAGACGAAGCAGAACGAAGAAGCCATGCTGTATCTCCCCTCCCCTGACACATCCGCTTGTAAGCTGTATCCCTTTCCCTCAGCTTCTCTTTGTCCCTCTGGCTTCAGAGCAGAGAATGTCTTCCTCAGTGCTAGGAATGTGCTGAGCCCGTTCCGGG
This sequence comes from Pelochelys cantorii, assembly GCA_032595735.1. Classification (NCBI taxonomy): domain Eukaryota; kingdom Metazoa; phylum Chordata; order Testudines; family Trionychidae; genus Pelochelys; species Pelochelys cantorii. Next base: position 8,364,877 of record CM064335.1, read on the forward strand.
CCCTGCGATGATATACACAGCAGTAGACCCTCATCCAGGTTCAACGGCCCTGTAATCCTCCAAGAAGTCCAGATCTGCTGGTGGGATGGTTCTGTAATTTATAGGGATTCTTTGTTGTCTTTTCTGATAGCACAGGGAGGGGAGCCGGGGTGAGACCGTGGAGAGGGCTATGAAGCAGTAAATGAAAGGGATTCTATGAACCGCTCTGCATTTCCTGTTTCCCCTCTACTGCTCCCTGCTTCTCCCCTACTCCTCCTCCCATCCCCTGCACTCCTCCATCCATGGTGGCGTCTACGGTGGGGAACGCTTGGTGGAGCTTTAAAAACCCGGCAGATCCCATCTGTGCATGGACTGGTCTCGTCATGTGTCTTTCCCTTCATGGTGCAAGTCATTTCCCCTTCCCACGTGCGGCACATCAGTCTGTAGCCAGAGGAGCCTGGCTGCTGCTGGGATAGGGCCATCTCTTCCTGCAGTGTTCAGACGCAGGCTGGGAAGTTCCCCATAGAAGCGAGCACCCGGAGCGCTGCCATCACTCAGACAGACGGCATGCAGCACACTGGCTCGCCTGCAGGAAACATATGTCACCAGTTAAACAGATCATGAAAGCTTCAATCACTTCCGTATGCTGGAGCCCGGCGACTCTCTGACCGGCGGCAGATGCCTTCAGCTGCCTCATTTGCTTTTGGAAGGGATGGGGATGACTTCAGGATCGGCCGCAAAACCTTCTCATGCTGGGCTGAGGGGCGATTCGCCCCCCTCTTCTCCTCATGCCTCCGACACTGAAGGAGCCGGCTCCAGCGAAGGTGGGAGAGGCTGTGAATTCATGATGTTCCGGTCACACTCTCTCGCCGTCTCCCTCTCTTCCAAGATGAGCTGGCTCCACCCCGCCCCTTGAGAGGAGCAATGAAAAAGCATTCAGGAAGAAAAACAGCTTCCTGTCAGTGCCTTGTTAGCGCCCCAGCACCGAGAACCGGAATGCTCCGCTCCCCCCCGTGCGAACCTGTCTGCAGTTCTCATTGCAGAGCTGTTTAAGATGGGAAAGCCCCGTCTGGACTCCCCCAGCCCATACCCAGGGCCAAGAGTAGAAATGTTCCCTTTTGCGAAGGTGTTACTCTTCTGAAAGGCTGCCGGCTGTTAGAGAGCCAGGTGAGATCTCCGTGGGGGGTAGATTAGCCCATGTCTGGGCCTGTGGGGTTCTTACATCTTCCTCTGAAGCAGCTGTTGTCTCAGAGCCTTGCTACCGGTGTCCGAGTGCCCCCGGCCAGACTGGTACAAAGCAAGGCACAAACCCTATGTGGGCTGGAAGGTCTAGGCTTTATTTTCACCTGACTATTATTACATGCAAACCTGTGGGTGCTTGCTCTGCCTTAACTTGCAATCACAGACAGTCCTCTCGGGCCCTTTGATCTATCTGACCACACTAACAAACTTGCCTCTCTGAGAGATGATCCGTTACCCCCCAAACCACAAAAATATCCAGGTTACTCCCAGTCTCAAAGGACTAGTCACTTACCCTGGTCAGTAGCTCTGTGGATCTCTCACTGAAGACACTGCTTGTAGCCCAACCTATAATTAACTAACTGAAGATTAACTAGAAAAAGGAAATGAGCATTATTTGTGAGATTAAAGCAGGCCAACACACGTACATACACATTGGCTGCATCTAGACTGGCATGATTTTGCGCAAATACTTTTAATGGAAAAGTTTTTCCGTTAAAAGTATTTGCGCAAGAGCGCGTCTACACTGGCATGTGCCTTTGCGCAAAAGATTTGCTTTTGCGCAAAAGCATCCGTGCCAGTGTAGACGCTCTCTTGCGCAAGAAAGCTCTGATGGCCATTTTAGCCATCGGGCTTTCTTGCGCAAGAAATTAATATTGCTGTCTACACTGGCCTCTTGCGCATGAATACTTGCGCAAGAGGGCTTATCCCTGAGCGGGAGCGTCAGAGTATTTGCGCTCTGTACATTACAGAGCGCAAATTTTGTACATTACAACGTCAGTGTTCTTGTGCAAATACTCGCGGCCAGCGTAGACAGGCGGCAAGATTTTGCGCAAAATCTTGCCTTTGTAGACACAGCCACTGTGAGAAGGAATTACAGTCTTAAGTTTCGAAAGGAATAGAAATTTCTATAATACACACTCTATATGGCCCTCAGGGCTAATCCAGGCTAATAGCTGGGGAGGGGACCCCTGCTTATGTCTTGAAATCTTCCCCCTCCTGTCTCCTGTCCAAGCAGCAAAGAGACACAGTTCTTCCTTTTTAGGGCTTTTTATTTCTTGTCCCTTTGGCTATGAATTGCCCAATTAGCTGATGGGAGGAATTCACTTGCAAATCTCTTCATGGTGGCCTGGAGGGAGAGAAATCAACAAAGTCTTTTTTCCTCTGATGTTCTACAATGGTTTGTCTGTGTTGATGGGCCTTCTCTGTTGGGAAGGACCAAAAAAAAAAAAAAAACCAAACCGACCACTCCTGGTGGAAATGAGCATTTCATGTCTCTTTCCTGCATGGTGATTTACACATTTACAGAGGGTTACACTGCAAACACATGAATATTACCTGTAACAGGGGGTACAGATGTGATTGATGTCTGCAGTAGCTTGCAAGCATTCAATGCAGTCTACACAGGAAGCACATTTTTATCATTCTGATGCAGGGGTGGGCAATAATTTTAGTGGGGTGGCCACTTCACAAAATTTTGGAGTGGCCCAGGGTGGCCCTAGAAGGGGTGGGGCCTTGGGCAGAAGGGGCGGGGTCTGTACGCTTCCGTGCTCCCCCACCACAGACCCTGATTGGCCTGCGGATGGGGGAGTGTGTGAAGTCTTTGCCCCTGACCCCCAGAGAGAGCTGCCAGCTGTTCTGAACAGCTGGTGGTTCCCTCTAGGCACCCTGCCCCTGGAGGCGACTTTGTGCGTGCAAAGTCTCTTGCTCCCTGTCCCCACCCTGCAAGTGCTGCAGACCTCTGGCGGGGGAGGAGACTTCGCATACTCCCCTGTCCCCAGGCCCAGATTGACCTGGCGGTGGGGGACTGGCAGGGCATCCGTGGGCTGGATCAACCTGCTTGGTGGGCTGGATGTGGCCCGCGGAGTCTCTCTTGCCCACCCTTGCCCTGGAGTCATGGTTAAAGTGTGCTCCCCCTCCCCAAAATGTGAAATGTGCCCCTCGGGAGCCAAGAGTGGCCGGGGCTCTAGAAAGATGCAGCCTCCGTGTGTGACAGCCCAAAGCCTGTCTTGAGCTGCATGCTGAGCGCCAGGCACTGCAAGCCACCGCAGCAGTGCAGAAGTAAGGGTGGCAACATGCCATATACCATGCAGTGGGGCTGACAGCCACTGAGGGCCTAGGGGCAAGGTGTGTGTGTGGGGGGGGGGGGGAGAGCTCATCTCTGTGCCCCAGGAAGGGATGGAGCATTGGACAGAAGGGGAGTGGCCAAGGGCAGTCAGCCCTTAACTCCGGACCCCAGAGCCGGGCAGAGTGGCAGTTCAAAGGGGCCCGGGGCTCCAGCCGCTGCCACAGAGTCTGGGTGCTGGCAGGGTGCTCTGGGCCCCCTTTTGAAATGCCGGGCCCCTGTATTGTCCCCTTTGCCCCCTCCCCCACCAGCCAGCCTGATAGCAGCAGCACAGTAGTAGTGGGGCAGGGTATCAGACCACCCTGCTAGTGCTTAATTTTTGCTGGGCTGAGCTCTGACACCTCTTTCAATACAAATTAAACACTAGAATAGGCAGTGGGGCCCAAAAGTGATGGGGAGGGGGGACCCAGCCAGCCCATGGGGGCCAGGTGAGATGGGTGCAGGCGCCAAAATACAAGTCTGTTCATGACACCGTTTTCCCTAAGGCCAGCCCCAGGACCAAGCCAATGGTCTGAGGTTATAACACACCAGCTGCCTGCCTCTATCCCAAGCACAGCTCCTGTTCCTGTCAGTTCATGGTGCTGGGACATCCCAGAGGTTTTCCAACATGGGAGGACATACAGCTTTAGCCCTGTAAGACAATCAGAGACTTAGTGACTGAGCCAAGCCGGCTGCTCCTCGGAGCGGGAAGCAGTGAGATGAGATTCAGGATGAAAAATTATAAAATAGAGGGAATGACCCACACAGGTAACCGGGGGAAGGCAAAAGCTACCCGGCAAGCATCAAGCGTAAGCAATACCATGCATGAGCGGTGCTCTCACAGCTGCACAAGGGACTTACTGCTGAACTCGGCAGGACGGTCTCTTGTTTTGCTGGTGAGGCCAGTTCAGAACAGAGTTGCAAACCTCGGGCCTGTCGTGGGGAAGGCAGCAGAGTTGCTGGTTCACTTAGCAAAGGAGCTGAACTAGCTTTTCCACCCTGCCATGCTGCTCTGGGACTGGGACCAGATGACTATGGGTATCAGCATCTTCACACAAGTATGTGCTGAGCTTCTCAGAAAAAAAAAAAAAAAGGCATTTTCCAGCCCACTGAGAAATGGAGTGGATCTGACAGTAGTCTGTCACTCAGACGCGCACTAGAAGACAGACGGCAGGTATTTGACAAGTGACGTGTCACTGCTTGGCTGTGCCAGGGTCCAGCTGGAGCACTGACAACACGACTGGCCTGACTCCCTCTTGGGGTGCCAACTGCTCCCAGCTCACAATAGCAACACATTTCACATCTACTTTGCCCAACGGTCAATGATGATGCAAGGTACAGATGTGCCTCCTGGCAAATCCAGATATTGTCGTATCAAGGTGGGCAGGGATCTGTCCCTGTGTCTTATGGAGAATTTTGAGAACGTAAAGAAAAATGCAACACAGAGAGGGAGGGAAGGAGTCTGTATGAGAGCTATGTTCATCGAGTCCAGGAAAGACGACTGTGTGTGTGTCGCCCTAGATGGTACCAGTATCAGTGATGAGGTTTGCACCATGAGCGCTGTCCTCAGCCCGTACATCATCTGTCCCAAGCTGATGGAAATACCACTGACAAGATAGTGAATCCATGTCTTCTGCCCTGGATTACCCTGAGCAGACAGACACCATCTCAAATTGTTCCATCATGGATGGGAAGAGTCTGGCCTGACTAGTACCACAGGGAATAAACAGTTGTCCATAGAATCAGAGAACCTTAAAATATTAGGGCTGGAAGAGGCCTTGGGAGGTTATGTTGTCCAACCCCCTGCTCAAAGCAGGACCAACCCCAACTAAATCATCCCAGCCAGGGCTTTGTCAAACCTGGCCTCAAAAACCTCTAGGGATGGAGATTCCACCTCCTCCCTAGGTAATGCATTCCAGTGCTTCACCAGCCTCCCGATGGCATAGTTTTTCCTAATATACAACTTAGATCTCCCCAACTGCCACTTGAGGCCATTGTTCTTTTTTCTGCCATCTGCCATCCCTGAGAATAGGGCTGAATCCGGCCCACCAAGGCACTGCATCCGGCCGAGGGCCGTCTCGCCAGAACCCTTAGGCAGAGAACAGCTCAGACTTTAAAAAGCCCGCTGTTCTCTGTTCTGGACAGCTGGGGAGGGAGACTTCTCATGCTGTTCCCGCCGCCCAGCAAAATCTCTTAGCTCCCATTGGCCAAGCTCTCAGTTTCCAGCCAATAGGAGCTGAGAATTTTTGCTGGGAGCAGGGGCAGTGTAGGAAGCCTGCTCCCTTCCTCCTCGACCCCCTCCCGCTCCCTCTCATGCCAGGAGTGGAGCCACGTGGAGCAGCGAGCAGCCTGCAGCAGACAGTCTGTCTCAGGTTTTTGCTGGTAAGCACCTCCCAGCCAGAGCCTGCCTTTGGCACCCCAGCCCCTCCCTTCCCAATCCTCTGCCCCCCCTACATACTCAAACCCTCTGCCCCCTCCTGCACCCATATCCCCTCCCAGATCAGGTACCCCAATCTCCTGCCCCAGATCACATTCCCCTCCTACCCTAGGTCACATCCCAGAAACCTGCATCTGAGTCCTCTGCCCTAGGTCACAACTGCCTCCTTCACTCAAACTCCCTCCCAGATCCCATTCTCCCTCCAGAACCCCAATCTTTTACCTCAAGCTCGTAAGAACATAAGAACGGCCGTACTGGGTCAGACCAAAGGCCCATCTAGCCCAGGATCCTGTCTGCTGACAGTGGCCAGTGTCAGGTGCCCCAGATGGGGGGGGACTGAAGACAATGATCAAGTGATTTGTTTCCTGCCATCCATCTCCAGCCTTTGACGAACAGGCCAGGGACACCATTCCTTACCCCCTGGCTAATAGCCTTTTATGGACCTAACCTCCATGAATTTATCTAGCTCTTTTTTAAACTTTGTTATAGTCCTAGCCTTCACAGCCTCCTTTGGCAAGGAGTTCCACAAGTTGACTGTGCACTGTGTAAAGGAGAACTTTCTTTTATCAGTTTTAAACCTGCTACCCATTAATTTCATTTGGTGTCCTCTAGTTCTTATATTATGGGAACAAGTAAATAACTTTTCTTTATTCACCCTCTCCACACCACTCATGATTTTATATACCTCTATTATATCCCCCCTCAGTCTCCTCTTTTCTAAACTGAAAAGTCCCAGTTTCTTTAGCCTCTCCTCATATGGGACCCGTTCCAAACTCCTAAACATTTTCATTGCCCTTTTCTGAACCTTTTCTAATGCCAAAATATCTTTTTTGAGGCGAGGAGACCACATCTGTACACAGTATTCAAGCTCCCTTCTGCACCTAACCTCCATCCCAGACCCCGGAATTCCTCCATTAATATCCTGGAAGAGTGCAGCCCTCGACCACTTTCCAAAATCTTGGAGTGTCCCTCCGTCAAAAATTATTGCCCACCCCTGATCCAGGGACTACTTAGGTGCCTGAAAACTCTAGGTTCTTTTTTTTTTTCCAGGTAACAGTGTAGGAATTAGCTGACAGGAGCACTATATTGATTTGTTACATAGAAAAAGAAAAAATATCTATGGACGCCAAGTAAAACCACATTTTTGTGTTTATATGTAAATTGTGAACAATCAGGAGATAATACACCAAGATATTCTCAATCCCATGCTTTTAGGTATCAATTCTGGAGTTTTAACACAGATATCAGAAACACATTTGATACTTTGAGCACTGATTTTACTAGCAATAAATAAAAATAAATTAAGTCTGCTTAAAATCAGCTTATTTTTTCTAACAGACACCCACTCTGTGACTGCCATTATCTCTTTGAATAGTTTTTCACTCTATTAAAACATACTTAATTTTAACGTATGTAATTAAGGGTTTTTCTTCTCTTTTACAGATTGAACCTCTATTGTCTGGATGTCCATAGTCTGGCAACATCTGTGGTCCAGCATCCCCGTGGGTGCTCCCAGGCTGGAGCACTCACAAGCAATGTTCCCTCTAAATGTGTCCATCCATGTGCAGAATAAATTTTGTGATGTGCACCAAGGCATGTGCATATGTGCACCACCAGTAGAAACACATGCTGCCAGCTGTGGGCGCATCTGGGTGGCATCTGAGTCTCTCCATGATGGCTGCCCACACGCAGCTTACAGAGGGGAAAAACCGGCCCATGCTCAGCAACTCCTCATCCATGCTCCCAGAGCTTCCGGAGCACCACAAATAGCTCAGGGAGGGAGGGAAGGAGTGCAGATGGGTGTGTGTGTGGGGGGGTGAGACACTCAGAAGAGGCAAGCTGGCTGCACAGTGCTCAATGCATTCCATAGGTGCCCTGCCTCTCACGACCCCACTCAGCCAATGCCAGCCCTTCTGCTAACACCAGGGTAGAGCCCAGTGACTAGCAGCAGTAGAGGGGCCAGCATTAACCTCCCCTAGTCTGGCAAATTCCCTGGTTCAAGACCAGGTCCTGAGGCTACTGGACCAGGGAGGTCCAACCTGTATTAAGAAAGGGAATTTATTTTTCTAGTTATTTTGGCATTTATATTTACCAGTCACTAACACTTGACTCCATCATTACTATTGGTACCTTGCTTGGAACGGCACTTCTGTTCATACACATTTTAAGTTATTTTACTAAAAATACAGTTTGAAAGCAAGCGCCCTTCATTTGCACGGTTTCTACAGTTAAGATGGTTAGCTAACGTTTTTTAAACGGCCCCTGTTAAGATGAGATCAAGCTAGATACTATGATGTGATGGTACCATTTTAAATAACACATGACAAAGCACAACATGATAAAAATAATAATGATAATGACTCCATCCAGGACAGGTTAGGCATTTTAGAAGTCACTACTGAAAGAATTAACTGTAAGCACAAGAGAGCAATAAATGTATGATATGCAGACGAGTCAAAAAACTAAAATAACAGCACTGTAATCTTGAACACCTTTGAACAAATAAAATTACGGAGAATACGTGTGCATCGCAGGAAGCACCAAATAGTTGGGTGAGAGAAACAGAGCATGTGTGCATGAGAGAACAGAGAGAAACAGAGAGAGAGACAGTGTGTGTGTTGGGGAATGAGAGAGACAGAGCATGTGTGGGGGGGGTGAGAGAGCGCGACAGTGTGTGTGTTGGGGGGGTGAGAGACAGCATGTGTGTGTGAGAGAGAGACAGACAGTATGCGTGTGGGGAGGGGGGAGAGAGAGACAGTAAGGGTATGTCTAGACTACATGCCTCTGCCGACAGAGGCATGTAAATTAGGCTACCCAACATAGTCAAAGAAGCTGGGATTTAAATATCCCCAGCTTCATTAAAATAAATATGGCCGCCGCACTGTGCCGGCTCAGCTGATCGTTGGCACAGTGCGGCAGTCAAGACGCAGATCAGTCGATAGGGGAAGCCTTTGTCGACCGCTCCTGTAAAACTCGTTCCACGAGGCATAAGGGAGCGGTCGACAAAGGCGTTCCCTGTCGACCGATCCGTGTCTTGACTCGTGTGCTGTGCCGACGATCAGCTGAGCCGGCACAGTGCGGCGGCCATATTTATTTTAATGAAGCCGGGGATATTTTAATCCCCTGCTTCATTGACTATGTCGGGTAACCTAGTTTACATGCCTCTCTCGGCAAGGGCATGTAGTCTAGACATACCCAATGTGTGGGGGTGTGAGAGAGAGACAGAGAGACAGTGTGTTTGCTGGGGGCATGAGTGAGAGAGAGAATGCACCGTCACTTTAAGTAGAGCAGCACTCTCCGGTCTGAAAGCTTTTTCAGCCAGCAGCTCGGACTCACTCCTGACCCCTGTCCCCAGCCCACAGTTCATGGAGGTGAGGTACACGGCTGGGGGACACCCTGATATCAGCACCTCTCTGTCCCCCGCTCTGTACAGCCAACAGGAAGCTCCCTGGAGCAGCTGGCCAGGGCAGCTCCTAGGCAGGGGGCAGCAGGGTGAAGTTCATCACTGCCGCGGAGGTGCCCCACTTACAGTGGTGCCCCATCGCTAAGACTGGTCCTGCATGGCACAGGAGGAAGAAAAAGAGCGCCGCTTACCGAGAGCCTCCGCCCAGCTGCTGGAAGGCCTTGCTTTGCCTGCTATGCTAAGGGCCCCCTCCCCAGAGAGGTGCCCCTCCTCTCTCAGTGGCGACTAAGGGGGACATTTTCGCTCATTCGGCCCTATTGGCAGGATTAGGGGCATTGTTAGGAGTCTCTGGTGGGCCCTCCACTGCCCCTCGTGGCAACAGACCGGCAGGGCAGCCTTTGGCAGCCCCAGAACTTTGGTTGGGACTGACCTGGCACGGCAAAGCCTGGGGCAGAGCCAGCCAAGATGGGACTGTTGGCAATCATGCTCCTAGAAAAGGGAGGGCTGAGATGCTGGCAAGGAGTCCTGCCAATGCAAGTTGGAGGCTGGATGACTCACCCAGCCTTTATCTGGCTCCTTGATGTAGGGTACTTTGGCACATACATTAGCTTTGTTTCACCTACTCGGCTTTATCCCTGATGTGTGAGGGCAAACTTCCTGCTGAGTTTTCAAGGCTCTTCTACGTACTGAATTTTGATCCCGTCCAATGACTGGCTTCCCGGATCCTCGCTCCAAAAGACAGGGCACACCCCATCACCCCACGAGAAGAGGGGTTCATGAGACTGACGGCCCATGGCAGGAGGTCAACCTGCCTCTGAAGGAGCCATCTACATAGATGCTGCAGGTGGCCCTGGCTGAACAAATGGATTTTGAACCAGTCCTGCAAGACAGGAATGCTTCCTGGAGCAGGACTGGTCCCCCCAGACAGAGGTGCCACAAAGACAAACTGAGGAATCGTCCCTTTGGTAGATGAAATAAACCCCATCAAAAGACAAAGCTCAGCTTACAAGAGATGCTGTTTGTCACATAACTCATCAAGACCCTGTGGACTGGGACGCTGGGAATTACCGGCTAACCTCTGCTGCTCAGAGATGCATTCCCAGTTGTCGCTGGCTGCTGGAACATGTGCACATACATACCCGAAAGGCAGAATTGAGCTCTGTTTGTCTAATGCAGGGTTTTCAGCGCGTCCCAGTGCTGGGCGGTAGCATGTCGAGCTCTGGGTCTTGTTGCTGCAGGGGGATCAGGTGACCAGTGGGGGTGCTAAGGCAGCTTCCTGCGGTTCCTGGCATCACAGGCTGCTGCGCCCCAGAAGCGGCCGGAATCAGGCCTAGCTCCTGGGGGGAGCACACAGGGCTCCACGCACTGTCCCTGCCCTGAGCACTAGCTCCCCACTCCCATTGGCTGGGAACATGCTGCTGGCTGCTTTGGGAGCAGCATGGTCTGCGGTGCCAGGAGAGGCAGGAAGCCTGCCCAAGCACCCCTGCTGTACTGCTGACCAGGAGCTGCTCAAGGTGAGCTCCACCTGACTCCCCACAAAGCCAGAGCCCCCTCCTACAGCCCAAAGCTCCATCCTCAGCCCCACCCAGAGCCCAGCCTCCAGTCACATGATGTTGGGTTGCGGGCACCAATGATTTTCTTCAACTGTGTCATAAGAAAAGGTTTGCAAACCCCTGGTCTAAAATAAGATCTCAGACCTTGTCAAGGGTTTTTCCAGAGATACAGGCTGATGATCCGAAACACACGTGATCTTCCACCTTTGTACTTGTTCTAGGACCTACTGAGACACTCCAGCTCCTCCTGGCTGGAACAAACACCGATTTTCAAATTTCAGCCTCTATTGCAAAGAGCCTTTTGGTTCCATTAGGCGCCAGGTTTTCTTTCTCGAGGTCCCGTTCCTCGTCTTTCACGCAGAGCCTAATTCACTGAAAATTTACACACAGTTAAAAAAAATTTATGTGGGTCTGTAAAATCACACGCATTCGAGGCCATTTAGAACCTGAATTATGTTTTAAAACGTTGTCCAATTTGCAAGCATCATAAAAAACCCGTAAGAAGTTATCTTGGAAATAACTTCAGGGAAATGACAACACTGGCTTCCAGCTGAGGAGGCCGTGACCTGTGCATGAGCGCGGCAGCTTTGTCTGTGACTAATGCAATGGGCCAAGTGCAGGGCTGCAGGGCCTTCCAGGGACTATATTTTAGTCATCTGGTTGGCCATAACTTGGAGCTGTTTGAATTGAAAGGGAGATTTCCTCAGCTCGTCTTTCGCCACACAAGTGTGTGTTCGTTCCGAGAGCCTGTGTATTCACGTTTGTAATCACCGGCTTTGAGACAGACACATCACACTGAAACCAGAGGCAGGGATGGGCACAATGCAGTGGTGCAGCCAGAGGGTAGCCGTCTAGCATAATGGGGACTGCATGGATGAGAGTGTTTGTGTGTGTGGGGGGGGAGGGGGGCAAGTGAGAGAAGAGATGCAGAGGTTGTGAGCCTGAGTAATAGAGAGGTGTGGCCAGGTCTCCCAGGCAGTGGGGTGGCCTAGTGGTTAGGTCCCAGTGTTAGCTGGGGGCCCAGGGAGTAGGACTTCCGGTCACTTATCAGAATCTATTCCTTCAGTTTGGGGCATGGCCATCGGAGTCCAATTTCCCCCTCCTCAGTGGGGTTTTCTTTCTGGTTCTCCTCCTTGGCGCCAGGGGGTGGGTTGGAGGCTTGCGTCCTCCTGTGGCCGACCCAACAGACAGCTTCTGGCTCAGGTCCTGCGGACGGCAGAACCAGCTCCTGCCTCTTTGTTGGTCAGCCCCTAACTGAGCTAGGTTCCCTCCTTTTATTCTCCCTCCAGGCCTGGCATTGGCTGCAGATAAAATGGGGCAGGGCTAATCGGGCAAAAAGGCCTTGTTTAGTCCCTGCACTGCCAGGCCCTCCTCTCACTCCCTCACAAGAGGATGCTGACATTTCAGACTGCATCAGGATGCAGTTATGTTAATGGAACCAGGACCTGGAATTCAGCTGGTGACAGGGCTGCGGGAGACAGAGCTCCGGCGTTTTACCTCAGATGGGTTTGCCGGAGCGGGGTTAGGCCACATACCTGAAAAAACAGGAGGCTTGCCTGCATTAGTACTCCCGCCATGACTGCCACCAGTAAAGCTGGACTGAGAGGTTAGGTGTAGACACATCGCTGCTGTCTGAGCTTTGCTATCAGTTTTACCATTCTAAGATCCTGGGGGACCAGGGCGTCTCTAGATCTGTGTTTCTCAACCTTTTTTTTTTTTTATTTTTTTTATAAAGTACCCCTTTCCCCCCCAAAATATAAGTATTCCCTTTAAAAAAAAATTATAAGTACCCCCAATACCTACAGTTTTCAGACACACAAATTTTTTTCTACCATTGCAACACATTTGTTTAAACAACTTAATCGTAGCCAGGTGGGCGATGAAATTTTTGGGTGTAAAAAGTACAAAAATAATAAAGCGCTGTAAAACTTAAAACAAAAATTCAGTTTTCTCCAAATTTCAGTTGTCTTGACGTACGCCCCAGACTTCTCTCAAGTACCCCTAAGGGTACTTGTACCACTGGTTGAGAAACACTGATTTAGATCATCCAGCAGCAAGCACATCAGATAAAAGCACCCTGCCCAACAGTCTCCAGTTGCCTTTTCCACAAATGCTGGAGAGGACAATAGCTACAAGTTGTACCCAGCCCAGCCCTGCCCAGTGGAGGGGAGCTCCCTGTTGCACTAGCATTCGCTCCTGGCTCCCTGGGGAGATGATTCTATGGCTGAGTTCTACTCTAGGGATGTTAGATAGCAGGTAATAGAACAGTCGACTAATCACATGAATTCTTAGTAGTTAGTCAACTATTCTATAGTCCCAGGGGTGGGGCTGGCAGCCAGTGCAATCCGGCCCTACTCCCAGGGAGCTCCCCATGCAGACCGGCTGCCTGTCACCCCCTGCTGCCGCCTCTGATACAGAGGCTGCTGGGGAAGGAAACACTTGGGGGAAGCTGCTATGAAGCAGCCTCTGCCTGCGGCAGACCCAGGTTCACCGTGGAGAGAGGCTGCTCCACGGGATACAGAGCAGCCTCTGTCCACAGTGAACCGGGGCCCACCGGGGAAGAGGCTGCTTCAAGGCAGCCTCCCCTGGACTCCCCCTCCCCCAGTGCTGCTGCCTCTGATACAGAGGCAGCAAGGGGGGGGTGGGAAATACTAGTAGTTGAGAAGAATAATTGATAAGCCTGGGCTTATCGGTTAATCATCTACTCGACTACACATTCACATCCCTATTCTACACCTTTCAGTGTAACTCAGGAGCTTCGTTGCATCTCATTATTCTGAACTCACCGCCAATATCCACATCAAGGCCTTGTCTACATTTGCAAAGTTTGGTTGCCAAAAAAATCCCTTTTGGCGACAATACCCAAAGAGTGTCCACATTGTGATGCACCAAAAGTCACAGCAAACACCGAGTTTTGGTGACAAAAACTTCTACCTCCACATGAGATTTTTGTCTCTCCCTGTAAACGGGTCTATCTGGTGCCCCGTTGGCACAGCTGTCTCTCCCTCAGTCCCGTGCTCCTGTCACCCTTTGACTTGCCCTCCGGCGTCCCAGGTTGTCCCACCACCAGTCCGTAGGATTTCTCCTCGTGCGAGAGCCGACTAGCCTCTCGGGGCAGGGAGAGGGGGGTCCGGGCCCGCCCCTTCTCACAGACCCCAGCCCAGGGCCCTAAGGACTCGAACGTCTGTGTCGTCCAATCTGGCTGGCGGGGTGTCCGCCGTAACTCACCAGCCCACAGGCTCCCTCTGCCTGCCCTGGGCTACTTCCTCTCTCCGCCGTCCTTACTACATCCGAGCCGGCGGGCTTACCTCCTCGTCTTGGGTCCCATCCGTTGAGGCTCTCTGCTGCGGAGGGGCTCTCTCCGAGCTCCCCCCTCTCCGGCCGCTCCCAGGATTTAAATCCCCGTGCCGTCTTCCGGCTAAGGGTACTCTGCCCCTCCCTGCGTGGCCGTGCTTCTGACCGGCCGGCGGGGCCACGCGGTGACGTCACCACTGTCGTGACGTCTGACGGAGCCCCTGGCACGCCCAGGTGCCCTGCCGTGATAGCTGCCTGGGAACATCCGGCGCACTGCCGGTATGCCGCCGCCGGGGCCGCTCGGCCCCTGGATTGTGGCGCGTACGGCTCTGAGGCGCCCGTCTCCGCCCCCCGAGCCGACACCAGCGCGGCCACCGGCGGGACTGGAGTGCGGGGCGCCTCTGCCCCGTCACACTCCCCTTCTGTTTATCATTGACAATTATGTACTGTGTGCTACAGTAGGTGTTTTGTTGAGTTTATTGACCTCCAGCATGTTTCCCACAATGCCTGATTAGCCACTCTGGCTAGCACTTTGAACTCCACTCCTCTGCAGCTACATAAACAGGTAAACAGAGGTGCCTCCCCTGTCTGCAGTCCATAGGAACTTTTTAAACGTCAGTTTCCTGGTGTCTGGTTCATTGTGTAGTGGTTCTCGTGGCATCTTCTCAGGGAAACCAGGGTGGCTGTCACTCAAATCTCTCTCCTGCTTGGAGCACCCCAGAGCTTTTGAATCTTATCAGTGTGGGGGGCGAAGAATCAGTTCAATCACAACTGCGAGTGACCCATAGGAACTGGGACATGGACGGTCACATTTCTCAAGCCCTGTCTGAGAAGGGGTCTGAGCAAGACACCCCACAAGGCAGAGCCAAGATAAAGGGACCCCGGCTGGCTTAGCAGAAGGTGAAGGAGGCAAACAGCCAGCTTGGTGCTGCACCCACAACGTGCCGTTTTTATAAAGAACTGGACGCAGTCCTGGGTGTTCTCAAGTCCCGTTGTTTGTGAGAACTCTCAGCGACTGTACATGGAGCTGAAGGAAGGGAAGAGATACAGGGTCAGTTGCTGTGCAGGCTGGGAGTGGGGCGGAGTAGGATGGTGGAAGCTATGCAGGGCAGAGGCCACGCAGGGCAGTAAGTTGTTCTATGGCAGCCGAGGGAGAGGGAGTGGCAGCCCGGTGGGGTGGTAAGTGGCTGTGTATTGCAGGGGGGTGGGCTGGCTTGGGAAGTTGCTCTTGCAGCCATGGGGGAAGGGTCAGCGGCATGGGGCAAACAGGGGCTGTATTTCTGTGAGCTGGCTAAGCCTTGCCTGGCTCTGTGTTCTGTCCAAACAGCACATCGACGCACACAGAGGTATCAGTAGAGTCTTGCTGGGAGATGGTGTCAAAGCTTTGCCCGACGTACTTATCAGTTTTCTCGCAGAGATTCCATGGCAGGGCTGCCATCGAGATGACACTCTCCCACACCATTCCTCATACTGTGCTGCCAGAGCCAAGGCGGCCCAGAGTTTGGGATATGTCAGCCCGAGTACTCTCGGCCTGTGGACAAGTGTAGGATTATTACAAATTGTTTCCATGTGCAGTTGCTGCATGAGTGCAGACTGTACTTTCTTGGGAACCCAGGCCCAACATGCATTCTCCTCTTTACCCTCACCACTAAAGCTCAGCGTGATCAGAGGGTCTGGTGAGATCTGTGTTTTCCTCTTGGGTAACAAGAAAAGTGTCAGGTTTTGTACAGAGCCATGCGTGTTAGTGAATGTTACAAGCTTTATCGTGAATAGCACAGTCATGCTATTGTTAATGGTTACTTTTCCAGACCAGACCATGAGAAATCAGGCACGTTCACCAAGGAAGACAAGGGAGGATCTGGTCAAGGATGTGTTGCATCCTTCAACACTTCAAACAGAGAAAAGGGAGGCAAGAAGAGCTATGGGGACGGAAGCGCATTCACAAACCACTGAGCGCACGCTAAAGCTCATGGAAGATCAAATTAGATGCTGAAGTGGCTTATCAAGATGCAGTGAAGACAAGCAAAGGCCTCACCCTCAGCACATGCAGAACTCTTTTCACAGCAACTATCCCTTCATGCCCACACATCAGCTTCCATGGCTGCACATGCAGAATTCTTTATCCAGCAACCCTCCCTCTATGCCAGTGGTGGGTGAACTTTTTTGGGGTTGGTTGGGAGCTGCACAAAAGTAAGAAACAAACAAAACACCAAAAAAGCCTTCTCTCACTGATGTGGCTCCTGACTGAGATGCTCCCAAATCCCCTCACATGCCAGAGCTTAGGAGGGCCCAGGCTAGTAGATTCTGTAGGCCTCCCTAGGCTCTGGTGTGGGACCAAAAATGTGGGGTTCAGTGTGTGGGAGGGGCCTGCCAGGAAGTGAGCTTGAGGTGTGGGGTCTGGGCAGGAGGGCAGGTGCAGGAGTGGGAGGGGGGTTGCTGGGTCTGAGAGGGAGATAAGGTGCAGGAGTGACTGGAGATGGGAGGGCTGGGCAGAAGGTAGGGTGTAGGAGCAAAATGGGGGTGGGGATTCTGACTGGGAGGGGTTGCAAGAGCAGGGTGGAGGTGGGAGGGTGCCGGAGCAGGCCGGGGTGGGGAACGTGGGTGGGAGAGGGAGTGCAGGAGTGGGATGAGGGTGGGAGATCAATGTGGGATGCAGGAGTGGGCTGGGGTAAGGGGAGTTTGGGCAGGAGGGGGGTGTAGGAGTGGGGTGGGGGTGCAGGGTTTGGGCCATGGGGGGGCTTACCTAGCACAACTCCCCAGGGACACACATGGCTCTGTGTTCCCCACCACTCCCAGGCACCACCCCCTGCTGCTCCTATTGGCCATGATGACGACCAATTGGAGCGATGGGAGAAAAGCCTCCAGGAAGGTCTTTGCTGCATTGCTGTTTCCCCAGCTAGGGGAGGGGGAGGGAGAGTGGCAGCACATGGAGCCACTTCCTCCCCTGGCCAAGCAGAGCCCATGGGTTGGATCTGGCCCCAGCTTGCCTGATTCTGGAGCACAAGGCTCAGGGCTCCCTGCCTGCCCCCCAGCCTCAGGGAACCAGTGCTAGTGCTCCAGCCCTGTGGGTCCTCCCCCCACCCTCCCCGCCCCATGGGGCTGGAGCATCAGCACTGGCTCCCCGAACATCATGATTGAAAGACAAATCTGGTGCAGGTTTCCACGCGTTTATTTTGCCTGACGCATCCCACACCCATCGCTGTGGCCCCCGCGGAGGCCTCAAATATCCCTTGGTTCCATGGGAATGCCTCATGCAGGAAGAGCAGCAGGATGAGTCTGGGAAGCAATCCCAACCCACGGAAATGTCAGCACCTGTCACTGCCAGAGGGGTTCCTCAGAGCCCCCCTATATTGACGGCCACCCCACAGCACACAGGTCTGTGTTCAAACTGTGTGTCTAGGCGCAGTGTCTCATTGTCCCTCCCATAGGCAAACACTTCACCCGCACTCTCACACAAATGGGCTGCGTCTAGACTGGCATGATTTTCCGCAAATGCTTTTAACGGAAAAGTTTTTCCGTTAAAAGCATTTGCGGAAAAGAGCGTCTAGATTGGCACGGATGCTTTTGCGCAAAAGCACTTTTTGCGGAAAAGCGTCCATGCCAATCTAGACGCGGTTTTGAGCAAGAAAGCCCCGATCGCCGTTTTAGCCATCGGGGCTTTTTTGCGCAAAACACTTTTTAGCTGTCTACACTGGCCCTCTTGCGCAAATACATTTGCGCAAGAGGGCTTTTGCCCGAACGGGAGCGTCATTGTATTTGCGCAAGAACACTGACGATCATACATTAGATCGTCAGTGTTCTTGCGCAAATTCAAGCGGCCAGTGTAGACAGCTGGCAAGTTTTTGTGCAAAAGCAGCCACCTTTGCACAAAAACTTGCCAGTCTAGACGCAGCCATGATGTAAGCAATGGCATGCGGCCACCACTGTGGGGATATGGTCCTCCAACAGGTCCAGCCTGCCACAGAGACATTGCCATCTCGCTTTCAATCTGCCAAAGGCACATTCAACAACTATGCAGCATTGGCTTAGCCCGTTGTTGAACCGCTCCTTATTGCTGTCCAGGTGCCCCATGTAAAGCTTCATGAGCCAGGGCTGAAAGGGGTATGCCAGGTCACCTAGGATCACGGTTGGTATTTCCAGTTCTCGCACGGTCATTTGCTGGTCTGGACAGAGAATGCCAGCCTGCCGCTTTCTGAATAGGCCCTTGTTCCTGAAGATGTGTGTATCATGCGCCTTTCCAGTCCACCCTGCATTTACGTCTGTGACACGCCTGCGGTGCTCCACAAGAGCCTGCCACTGTGTCATCCACATTTCCCAGAGTCCAAGTCCTACCCAGTGTGACAGACCAGGCCGGGTCTGGGCACAGCTAAGGGTGTCCACTCAGGGCAAATTGCTCAAATTCGGGGCTCCTTAGAGCCCCCAGACTGGAGACCTTTCCAAACAGGCCACAAACCAGTCCCACAGAGCACTTCAGCTGCCTGCCTGAAGCCTCATGAGCAAAACCTCTCCGACACCCCAGCAATATCTGTGCCCCAGATGGCCCCAGGCCTCATACACAGGTGAGGGGTTTTAGAGCCCAATCTCACCTTTCCCAAACAAGTTCTGTCCGGTTCCAAGAAACCAGCCACAGATCCCAGGTCAATTTACACTCTGGATCTTACCCACAAATCATGCTGAGCCAATCCTTTAGAATCTACAATCTAAAGGTTTATTACTACAAGAAAGAAAAGCATGAGAGTAAGGTTGCTAAAGTATCATACATTACATGCATCGAATCACCCAGTTCTCGATGCAGGCTCTAGCAGAGATGTTACAGCCACTGGCTTAAAAATCCTTGTTGCACATCCTATGCCAGGATGGGTCCACAGTTCTTCCTGGCTCGTGATTCCCTGCGAAGCCGCATCTGGGGTCAGAAGCAGATCTGAAGACCAACATGGAGTCGGCCACATGGCCTATTTATCCCTCCTTCCAGGTTTCTTCCAAGCTGGCTAGAGTCACATGGCCAGTGGCCAGGTGTGTCTTTGGCCTCCAGAGATCCACTGTTCCCTGGAGACTTGCTCATTAGCATGTCAATAGGCAAACATTCCTGGCCCATTACTCAACCACATATAGAGAAACTTCCAGTCTCCATACAGAGTACATATTCATAACTCCACCCCCAGACATTATACAGATATATGAAGAGCATATACCGAACCAGTAGAAAGTAAGCTTTTGTTTGACACCTCATATGGCTCCCTTTGTACCACTTTTGGGGCGAACACCCCCCCATGGGTGCAGCAGTGACCCGGCTGCTCCCCTCAAAATCCAATAACGTGACACCCAGTAAAATGGGA
Source organism: Pelochelys cantorii (assembly GCA_032595735.1). NCBI lineage: Eukaryota > Metazoa > Chordata > Testudines > Trionychidae > Pelochelys > Pelochelys cantorii. Next base: position 8,384,222 of record CM064335.1, read on the forward strand.
TGTCTGGCCTGGCTCCAACAGTAGACTTCCCCGCTCCAAACTGATTTGCAACTGAACGGTAGCAATCCGGAGTCACCAGCGTCCACAAAGCAATGACCACACACTTCTGTACGGAGAGAGCAGCTCTCCTTCGGGTGTCTTTGCACCGCAGTGCAGGGGCCAGCTCAGCAAACCGCTCCAGCAAAGCTGCTTTACACAGCCAAACGTTCGGTAACCACTGCTCTTCATCCCACACCAATGCGATCTCACCACTCACCGCTGGTTCCCCTAGTCCAATGCCACTTCCCTAGTCACAGCCCACTGTGCACACTGTTCTGGGACAGCCCAATGCAATGCCAGTTTGGTGCTGTCCCTGTCACTCACACTATTGTCCACATCCCAGTCTTTGTGCTCTGCTAGTCAGTGCATAAGTAGCTCTGCTGCAACGCACAATGTCCTAAGCACATTGAACACAACAGGGGAGAGAATCATAGGCGTTTGCAACAAGGAAGTGGTGCAAAAGTAAGCGGGAAGCCCAGGGAGGGATGGGAAGCAAAGAGGTAGCTGACGGAACGTTTTTCACGTTCCCAAAATGAATAGCGCTATGTTGCGTGATCCCACAGTGCTCAGTGACTGAATGTGATGCCAGACACAGCGGGATGCTTACCCACATTGCTCTGCTCTTTCTGTCAGCAGGAGTGCTAACCATGTGCCCATGAAATGGCAACAGAGAAAAACAGATTTGACCAGTTTTCTGTTTTGGTGACGTGTGCATGTCGACAACACTTTCATTGCCAGACCTTTCCATTGCAGATATACCCTAAATAATTCTTGCTTTCTTAGGTGACTGTAGCTACTTATTGTGTCACATATATTCATTACATAGCAAAAACAAGATGCACCCAAACCTTGACTTTCAAGCCCCTGACATTTTTGTTTGGAGATATACCTATCTCACAGAACTGACAGGGACCTTGAGAAATCATCAAGTCCAGTCACCTGCCCTCATGGCAGAACCAAGTACCATCCTTGACAGATTCGCCCCAGATCCTTAAATGTCCACCTCAAAGATTAAACTCAATCCTGGGTTTAGCAGGCCAATGCTCAAACCACTGAGCTATCCCTCCCCCTAAGTGCCCTCTGTTTTGCCAATTTCTTCCAGGTAGGGAGATATACAGAAATAAACACAACACACCAGATTTTCACAGGCATAAAGGGAGTGGAAAGCCACTAGCTCTCAGTATGGGGCAGACTTCCACAAACAGAGCCATCAGTTCTGGCTCCTGTGTCACCCTCCATAGCCCCTCGGTCAGCAGAGGGCAACCTAGGTTAGTGAGCGGGCCATGTGAGTGGTCCTCCTACATCTCAGTGGGCCTCAAGATTATGATGATAAAGATGGTTTCCCAGGATATGGGAGTTTTGCTAAATGTGCTGGTGAACCGAGGATGTGCGGACTGTACCGTAGCAGCACTTCGACTGGATTGGCTCCCGCAGTCAACGCTGCGTGCAATCAGCACATGCCTCACTTCATGTGTTCTTGCTTTCTGGGTATGTCACTTTCGTAATACCGGTAGAAAAAAGCCTACGCGGATGGAAACCTGCAGAATCTGGCCACCCTGCACATGGGCAACGGTAAACAAAACATCTGGTGGGCCACACATAGAACCCGTTGGGCTGCAGGCTGCCCATCACTGCCCAACTGCCTGTCTACAGGATGCTCTAATCTACAACAGCACCGGGACGGGTATAGAACTGGCTCCAAATTCAGCAGATGCAGCCTACTCCCCTTGCAATCCCCCTTCATCTGTTCCACACATGTAAGCTCACGTAAAGCCATTGCTTTCAAAGAAGCTGCACACTTTACATGTTCACAGGGAACCTTGGCCTATGTCCCAGGTGCATTTGCACTGCAGCTATGTGGAAAGGAACAATTATTACTTTCCGGTCCCATGTCTGACGCAACACTCCTGTGCATGCAGCCTCAAACTGGCCTGGCCTTTTTGAAAGCCACAGTCCATGCAGCCTCACATCTAATTTACTGAAAGGAGAGGGTCACAGGCAGAGAGAAAGATGAGGCGGGGCAATCGGAAGGTCTTACAAATCATCCACAGGGGAATTTTCCCACACCGATCCAGTAGATCCTGATTGCAGACACAGCCTTCAGCCTTGAGTGCCTCCTGGAGGCCAGGTGAGCTGACAAACTAGTACTGGCAAAGGCTGCTTTGGCAGGCTGCCCGGTGCAAGGCCCTGCACGAGTCTGTGCAAAGCACGTGTTGTAAAATTAAACTGCACTATGAGCTAGGGAAGCACGCAAATATCCACAGCCGTGCAGAAAAGCTGTGGACAGCCGCTGGGAGGAAATCCAGCCCATTTAGTTGTGCTCCTAACCCCAATCTGTCTCCAATGTAGAAGTGGTTTCCCAGCTCACTGACCCTCTGATTCTTTCCAGAGCTTTTCCATCCCAAGGACTCAGGCTGTTCGGCACGTTGCCCTCCTGCTTCCCTAAACTCCTCACAGATTTCTCAGTGCGGCTTCCAAGGGAGCAGGCCGGCAGTGACGGGCGCAGTGCCTTTGCAAAATGCAATACAGCTAGAGCAACCTGCTGCAGCCATCTCCGGCGAGGCTCAGAGGCAGGTTTAAAAACCGCCTGTCATTACCCTAGAGGGAAGCAGGTTTGTGGGGCATGTGCCATGGAAGGAAGGTGTTAATAAAGACCAACCAAGCAGGCTTCAATTAGGCTGCTGGCCAGGAATCAGCTCGCCACGTTCTGTTGTGCTGCCAGGTTGTCAATGGATCCATCAAGCCGTGCCTGCGAGGCGCCAAATGTATCCGCTTCCCCATACGGATGCCATCCACAGAGAGCCATTTCCTGCCTAATCGGTATCAGCCCCACTCCTCCCTCCCTGACTGTGTTCTTTACAGCCCGCTTGTTACTGTGTACACAGTGTTTTACAGCAGGTAAACCACCCACCCACCCACACAGGCTTTGCAGCGTGGCAAGACTGTGCTGTCTGGGATCTGCCATCAGCTGACTCAAGGCCTGAATTTACAGGCCAGAGCCAAGGCAGAGCTGGAAATCCCCCAGACCCTGTCTTTTGGGCCCTTGGGGTTTGAGGCTAATTTGTATTCCAGTTTTCATGGAGGTTTTGAAGATGCCACATTGGGAGCCCTCCAGCCTAGCATGCAGGAGGAACGGCAGGAGGCTGCAGGAGGAAGGGCAGGAGGCTGCAGAATGTGGTACCTCATTCCCCATGCAGGGTGCAAGGGCGGCTGTACCTCATGCCCCATGCAGGGTGCAGGGGCGGCTGTACCTCATGCCCCATGCAGGGTGCAGGGGCGGCTGTACCTCATGCCCCATGCAGGGAGGGTGAAGGGGCGGCTGTACCTCATGCCCCATGCAGGGTGAAGGGGCGGCTGTACCTCATGCCCCATGCAGGGAGCGTGAAGGGGCGGCTGTACCTCATGCCCCATGCAGGGAGCGTGAAGGGGCGGCTGTACCTCATGCCCCATGCAGGGTGAATGGTAGAGGGTGCTCTACCTTGTTCCTCACACAGGTTAATGGGAGGGGGCTGTTCTGCATTCCCCATACAGGGCGACAGCATGTGTGTGTGTGCGGTACCTTTGTCCCAAGGCAAAGTGAGTGCAGGGGGGGTTGTACCTGGTTCCCCATGCAAGGCAAAGGGTGGGGTGCACAGTCCTCCATTCCCCTGCAGGGCTTGAGCATGCAGGCATTCAATGGAGTCAGTGGAACGCACGTGGCCAAGTTTCCAGGCTATGCATGACAGACGGGGATTGTTCTGGCTTTCATGTGGTCTCTGATGAAAGGGAGTCTGAAACAGATGCAGATTAAAAAAAAAAAAAAAAAAAGGAAATTTTGCAGAATGAGGCTTCAGCTTCCCTTCCCTATAAACAGTGTTGACAGCAGGAGATGGCAGTGATGGGCACCAACAGAAGAGCCGAGACAGACAGGTAATTTGAGGTAAAGTGTTTCTCTGGTGAGGTGCAGGTAAAAGTCGCTGCCTTTTGCTGAAAAACCAAAGCCCAGACTCCTGCCAGAGTAACAAGATGGGCTCAGTCTTCAAAATCCCCGGACTGCTCTGGCTCTGTGCTATCGGAACGCAGGGGGATTTTCTCTCTCTCATTAAACCCAGCTGATTTGCAGCTTGGCTGCATACTCAGGAGGGTCTCTTTGGACAGATTCACCCTGGCCAGGCAGCTCCTTCCTTTCTGAGCAGGGAGAGCCATTTAGCATTCTCCGCACCTCCAGCAAAACATTTCACTTCTTCATTTGATGAGCTGTCACATATTCTTAAAGTTAAACCTCTTCACAAACATTTGCTATTCTGGGAAATAATTTCTCCTGTTTAAAGATTCATTGATCCTGGGTGTTTGAGAGAAAACAGCTCTCCCTCTACACCCCCCCCCTCCTTTAGTAAGAAATCACTGTGGGGTAAGATCACTTCTGATAACAATAAACACTAGCTTGGCCCCCAGACCAGCCGTACAATTTCCAGAGCCGTGGGCAAAGGGGGTATAAATCCTAAAGCATCCAATAAAGAGTGTAAATGTTTTAACATGGGAGTGTGGGTATAAATTGTGTAGAGATTTATACGTGTAGCAGAAATACAACCCTGCTGCTCCAATGGTGTAAAACATACGCCACAATGAAAGTGATTCATTCGAGTAAAGTGGCATTCATCATACAACATTGGGCAGAGAAGGTTTTTATCCTGCACCCTCATGTAAAATCCCACCAGCCTGGGCTGGGATCATACCGAACCAATTCACCTCTCTTCTAATTTCCACATCCATGGGGCCACTGGCCAACCAGGAGAAAAGGAAGCAGTGAAGGAGGATAAGGAAAGAGAAACTCAGTGATTTCTCTGCCTCGATCTTCTCTACAAAGGACAGTGAGGAGACACCTGCTTTGTCCCAGGCAATAAAGATGAGCTGCTGTGAGAAACAGTGTCAAAAGTGGAAGTGCTCCTGGTGAACCAAATGTGCACAATAAAGAATGAGTGAGGCAGCGCAGATGGTTATGCCCAAGAGCTCTGATGAGCCTTACATTCGAAGGCCCAGATCCTTAGGTATTTAAGCACTTAAGTCCCACTGTTTTAGGTGCCTAAAACCTTGGAGCATCTGGGCCGACGGGCTGTTAATAAAAATATGCAAATTAAAGCATTTGAGTCAGCGACTCATTAAAATCAGCTCCAGCTACTCTTCTAGGAGATGGAGGTGGGAAATTTTAAAAGGGTGTTAGAGGTGACCCTGGAGATTACAGAGGAGTAAGCCTTACTTTAGACCAGAGAACTGGGCTGAAATGATCATTAAAAATAAAATTTTAAAATATATAGACTATTGAGACACAATGAGAGCAAACCAGCCAGTCACCTTTAAAGGAACATTAGGCTTCTCCACTTTAAACCAGACCCTTTGGCGAGGTTCCTCACAAGGGACTATTAAAGAAACTCAGTAGTCTTAGCGTGTGAAGCAAAGTGTCATCATGGTCCATGGATTAGAAACCAGCTAAGAAATAGAAAACAAAAAATAGGAATAAATGGTTATTTGATATGGTTTCATATGACCTTCTTATCAATAAACTAGGGAAATACAACCTAGATGGGGTTACTGTACGGTGGGTGCATAACTGGCAGGATAACCATTCTCAGAGAGTAGTTTTTAACAGTTCACCATTATGCTGGAAGGGCATAACAACTGGGGTTCCACTGGGGTCTGTTTTGGGACTGATTCTGTTCAATATCTTCATCAACCAAGCTAGGAGGAGTTGCAAATGCTTTGGAGGAAAGGGTCATGATTCAAAATGATCTGGACAAACTGGAGAAATGGTCTGAGGTAAATAGGATGAAGTTTAATAAGGACAAATGCAAAGTATTCCACTTAGGAAGGAACAATCAATTTCACACATACAGAATGGGAAGCGGCTGTCTAGGAAGGAGCACTGCAGAAAAGGATCTAGGGGTTATAGTGGACCACAAGCTAAATATGAGTCAGCAGTGTGATGCTGTTGCAAAAAAAAAAGCAAACATGATTCTGGGATGCATTAATAGGAGTGTTGTGAGCAAGACACGAGAAGTCATTCTTCCGCTCTACTCTGTGCTGATTAGGCCTCAGTTGTAGTATTGTGAGCAGTTCTGGGCACCACTTTTCAAGAAAGATGTGGAGAAATTGGAGAAGGTCCAGAGAAGAGCAACAAAAATGATTAAAGGCCTAGAAAACATGAGCTATGAGGGAAGACTGAAGGAACTGGGATTATTTAGTTTATAAAAGAGAAGACTAAGGTGGGACATGACAGCAGTTTTCAAGTATCTAAAAGGATGTTACAAGGAGGAGGGAGAAAAATTGTTCTCCTTAGCCTCTGAGGATAGGACAAGAAGCAATGGGCTTAAATTGCAGCAAGGGAGGTTTAGGTTGGACATTAGGAAATCTTCCTAACTGTCAGGGTAGTCAAACACTGGAATAAATTGCCTAGGGAGGTTGTGGAATCTCCATCGCTGGAGATATTTAAGAGCAGATTGGACAGACATCTCTCAGGATGATGTAGATCAGGGGTGGGCAATAATTTCTGACCGGGGGCCACTTTAGTAATGTTTGAAGCGGCCTCGGGGCAGCCTGGAAGGGGCAGGGTCTCAGACAGAAGTGGCGGGACCAGGACAGTTCGGTGCTTCGCAGCTCACAGACCCTGATTGGTCTGTGGGTGGGGGAGTGTGTGAAGTCTTTTACCCCTCCCCCCCCGAGAGAACTGCCAGTTGTTCTGAACAGCTTTAGGCACCTGTGCCCCTGGTGGTGGGAAGAGTCTTTGCACGCTCCCCACCTTTCTCCCAGGTCAATCAGGGCCTAGGGGTGGGGGAGTGGGGGCAGAGAGGGGCATGCTAAGTCTGCCCTCGCCCTGCAAGGGAGCACCATGCTTAAGGTCACCCACCAGCTGAGCAGCAGCCGGCATTTGACTCTAAGTGCAGAGTCCCTTGAAGGGACTGTCCAGTTCAATGTCCAATTGAAATATACGCCATCATATTGGTGTAAACATACTGTCCAATGTAATATACGTCATCATGTGCCAACAATGCCTCTCTGCTATATACATCGGCCAAACTGGACAGTCCCTACGTAAAAGAATAAATGGACACAAATCAGATATTAGGAATGGCAATATACAAAAACCTGTAGGAGAACACTTCAGTCTCCTTGGACACACAATAGCAGATCTAAAGGTAGCCATCCTGCAGCAAAAAAACTTCAAGACCAGATGCTAAGGAGAAACTGCTGAGCTACAATTCATCTGCAAGTTTGACACCATCAGCTCAGGATTAAACAAAGACTGTGAATGGCTAGCAAACTACAAAAGCAGCTTCTCTCTTGGTATTCACACCTCCAGATCAGCTGCTAGAAGTGGGCCTCATCCTCCCTGATTGAATTAACCTCGTTATCTCTAGCCTGATTCTGGCCTGCATATTTATCCCTGCCTCTGGATATTTCCACTACATGCATCTGATGAAGTGGGTCTTTGCCCATGTAAGCTTATGCTCCAATACATCTGTTAGTCTATAAGATGCTACAGGACTCCTTGTTGCTTCTGCAGATCCAGACTAACATGGCTACCCCTCTGATACCTATCTCAAGCACTTGCTCAGATAATGCTTTTAAGATACATGTTGGGGGAGGCTATTCATACTGCCTTTGTGCCCATAGGTCCCAACGTCAAGGCTGCATAGGCCTCAGTGTACAAACGCCAACAAGAGACTTTCCCTGCTTTATAGAGTTTACAGTCTAACAGACTAAGAAAATATTATCTCATTCTTCTGCTGGGGATCTGAGGCATTACATTATTGCACAAGGTCACACCAGAAACCTGCAGCTGAGTGGGTATTGAACCTAGAGCTGCTGTGGCAAACCTTTCCTCAAATGAGGGAGGAAGACTGCTCTGGGGGGGCTAAGTGAATGTCCAAATAGTTTTTGTGTTGACAGTGATCTCATTGTGGCAAGGCCACGGGCACCCTCCCCCTCCCGGTGCATACTGCACCCAGCATGGCATGGGCCCGATCGGAAATAATACCGATCCAATCAAAATGCCAGGGCTGGAGCAGAATCCATATAGCTCTATAGCAGTGTTTCCAAATTTTATTTGGCCATGGAACCCTTTTCAGCTTTTCAGAATTTCAAGGAACCCCTAGGTTTGTCAAGCAAAAAAAAAAAAAAAAAAAAAAAAAGGGGGGGGGGACCCCACCAATGCATGAAAATCACATTCCTTCCCCAAGACCCCCCACCCCTTCCTTGAGGCCTCATCCTCTCTGTTCCTCTCCTCTCCATCACTTGCTATCCCCAGCCCTTATACACTCTCACTAGGTTGAGACAGGAGGGGCAGACTCTGGGGTGGGAACGAGGGATTTGGGTGTGGGAAGGGGTGAGAAGTACAAGCTCTGGGAGGGAATTTGGATGCAGGAGAAGGGGATGTTGGCTCGGGGAGGGGGCTCCAGGCTGGGGAGTGTTGGGCTCAGGTGGAAGGTTGGGGTTCTGAGCACACCATGGGCTTGTGGATGTGAGGATGCAGGAGTTTGGGCTGGATATGTGAGGGGCTCAGGGCAAGGAGGTTGTGAGTATCATGGGCTCAGGACACAGATTTGTGATGTGTGCATGGTTCAGGAGTGTTGTGGCAGAAGACTGAGGATGTGGGGATGCAGGAGTTTGGGGATGTAAGAGGCTCAGGACAGGGGGTTCCCCTGTATGACAGGCTCAGATTTGGGGTCAGGTGCTGCAGGAGTGTTATGATGCTGCAGTGAGATGGGGGTTTGGCCCCAATTGGGGGCTTGTTGGCCAGGTTTCATTTTTAAATAAAATATTATGTCAAACTCAAAAGGCTTTAGCATTGTCTTTATTTATGAGAGGGGTGAGGAACCTGTTTTGAGTCAAGGGTCGCTGACCCACAGAAAAGTCAGTTGGGGCCACACAAGTGAGATGCAAAAAAAAACCCCAAACCCCTCCAAAAACACCCAAGCCTCACTAATGTGGTCCCAACGGTGCTGGGGCCAGGGAGAGGGTGCTGCTGGGTGGTAGGATGCTGGCTCAGGTGGTAGGGTGCTGGGGCAGGTGGAGGGGTGCTGGGATCAGGGACATGGTCCTGCTGGGCACTGGGGTGGGTGGCAGGGTGCTGGGACAAGGAACAGGGTGCTGCTGGGTACTAGGGTGGATGGTAGGGTGCTGGAGCCAGGGACAGGGTGGTGCTGGGTGTTAGGGTGGCTAGCAGGATGCTGGGGCCAGGGTGCTGCTGGGTGCTGGGGACAGTGCTGGTGGGGACAGGGTAATCATGGGGGGGGACTGGACAGGGGTAGCTGGGACCAGTACCTGGCAATCCTGCAGCACCTCTGGGTTCTGGGAAGTGTGCCACTGCAGTTCCCCTCCCCAAACAGCTGGCGTGAGCGCTTCCTCAGCAGCAGGGGCTGTTGCACCCCAGCAATTTACTTCCGCGATGCTGTCCTGCGGGGGGAGGGCGCGGGGAGTCCCAGGGCAGAGCGCACTGCCTGCATAGTTTGAGCTGCGCAGGCACGGGTCTCCTGAACTTCGTCCCTTCCCCCGCACTGTGCAGAAAGGCCCCGGAACTAAGTTGCTGGGTGCCACAGCCCCAGCTATTCAGGCAGTGCGCGCTGGCTCCTTTGGGGAGGGGAAGTGCTTCCCTCCCCGCTGTGGGTCACGGGGGGTCACTCCTGTCCCGCACTCCCCTGGTGTGCCGGCCAGGAGCAACTGTTCCCTCTGCACCCGCCTCCATACGCCTCTGCTGGCTAGCCAGCTGTAAAGGGGTGGCAGTCCGCTCCCCCTTTTCTGTCAGTTTACTCTGGCTTTCATGGCTGCCCGGCCGTCCTTTTGTTAACCAGTTTACAATTGTTTCTGCCTCCATGACAGTCCATTTTGTAGTCCGATACCACAAGTGTCTCCAACAGATCTGCTCCGCTGCTGGCGGGTGGGGGGTGGGGGTGGGGGGGACCCGGACCCGCTCTCTCTCACGGGTCCCAGCCCAGGACCCTAAAGACAGGTGCAAGTAAGGACATGTCTGGCTGGTGGGGCTCCTGCCACAACGCACCAGCCCATGGGCTGTCTGTAGGCAGGCTCCACCCTGGGCTTCTTCCTACCCCTAGGGACCTCGGACTTCGGCCCCCCGTTCTCCCTTAGCTCCAATGCTCACCACCCCCGTGCCTTAACTCCAGGCGTTGGGATAATGCTGGCGCTTCCTCCTCTGCTCCGATTCTGCTCCCGTTCCCCTCTCTCCCTCTAATCTCCCTCGCTGCCTCCCCCGCCCTGTCTCTTGCGGCCGCAGCCCTTTTGAATTCCCCGCTCTGGCTCCACCCTGCTAACCCCTCCCCCTGACACACGCTCCATCTTGACGTCACCCGTCCTGCCCCCTCCCGCCCCGGACGCACGGCCCGGCGGGCAGCTGACGTCTCCCGGTTCAGCATTCCCCCGGCGGCAGGAACGGCCCCGCTGTGCCGCTGCGTAAGAACAGGCGGCACAGACAGGCGTCCGCCCCTTGCGCGCCCCGTAAAAGGCAGGGGTCGGTGAGGACTGCATGCGGGATGGATCAGTCGTCCACCCAGGGTGGGTCCATCCCGTCACACCGGTGCTCTCTCTTTCAGAGGGGGCGGGGGAGTGCCAGCTCCTCGTGGAACCCCTACTTTTGCTTCGCGGAACCCCAGGGTTCCATGGTGCACCAGCTGGGAAACACTGCTCTATAGCATTCTATAACAAACCTCTGTGGTGTCTTTGCAATGGGTGCAGATATTAAAAGCAAGTTGCTGGAATCACAGGAACAGTGTGCATGTAGTGGGGACGGGCTGGACCATAGAATCACAGAACACTAGAACTGGAAGGGACCTTGAGAGGTCATTGAGTCCAGTCCCCTGCCCTCATGGCAGGATCAAGCACCATCCAGACCATCCCTGATAGATGTCTATTTAACCTGCTCTTAAATATCTCCAGTGATGGAGATTCCACAACCTCCCTAGGCAATTTATTCTAGGGTTTAACCACCCTGAGAGTTAGGAAGTTTTTCCTTACGTCCAACCTAAACCTCCCTTGCTGCAGTTTAAGCCCATTGCTTCATGTCCTATTATCAGAGGCTAAGGAGAACAATTTTTCTCCCTCCTCCTTGTAGCGCTCTTTTAGGTACTTGAAAACCACTATCACATTCCCACTCAGTCTTCTCTTTTCCAAACTAAACAAACCCAGTTCTTTCAGTCTTCCCTCATGGCTCATGTTCTCTAGACCTTTAATCATTCTTGTTGCTCTTCTCTGGACCTTCTCCAATGTCTCCACATCTTTCTTAAAATGTGGTGCCCAGAACTGCTCACACTACTCCAATTGAGGCCTAATCAGTTCAAAGCAGAAGAATGACTTCTTGCGTCTTGCTCACAACACTCCTGTTAATGCATCCCAGAATCATGTTTGCTTTTTTTGCAACAGCACCACACTGCTGACTCATATTTAGCTTGTGGTCCACTATGACCGCTAGATTCCTTTTTGCAGTACTTCTTCCTAGACAATCACTTCCCATTCTGTATGTGTGAAATTGATTGTTCCTTCCTAAGTGGAGTACTTTGCGTTTGTCCTTATTAAACTTCATCCTATTTACCTCAGACCATTTCTCCAGTTTGTCCGGATCATTTTGAATCATGACCCTCTCCTCCAAAGCACTTGCAACCTCTCCCAGCTTGGTATCATCTGCAAACTTAATAAGCGTACTCTCTACGCCAATATCTAAATAGTTGATGAACATATTGAACAGAACCAGTCCCAAAACAGACCCCTGCGGAACCCCACTTGTTATGCCTTTCCAGCATGATTATGAACCATTAATAACTACTCTCTGAGAATCATTATCCAGCCAGGTATGCACCCACCTTATAGTAGCCCCATCTAAGTTGTATCTGCCTAGTTTATTGATAAGATGATCATGTGAGACCGTATCAAATGTCTTGCTAAAGTCTAGGTATACCACATCCACCGTTTCTCCCTCATCCAGAAGACTTGTTAGCCTATCAGAGACAGCTATCAGCTTGGTTTGACATGATTTGTTCTGTACAAATCCATGCTCGCTGTTACCTATCATCTTATTTTCTTCCAGAGGTTTGCAGATTAATTCCTTAATTATGTCCTGGATGTGAGAGTCAAATGGGGGGAGATAGGGCAGAAGAGCAGTTTGCTAGGGGGGACAGTGGGGCTGGAACTCAAATATGGTGCAGTCCTTTGGACCAGAGAGGGAAATGTGGTACAGTAAGGAGGCCTGTGGTATCAGCCCTGACGAGGCATTAGCAGCTTGTCACATTGCAGCATTGCACCCTGGGAAATAGGCTCATTTGGCAAGGCTCTTTGCAAACTTGACACATGAGAGATACCAGGCCCAGATCAGGGGCCTCGCCTTGAAATCTGGACAAAGCGGCCCACGGAGATGGCTTTGGGGAATTCTCCATTACAAACAGGGAGGGGAATAACCGTAAAGCCAAAGCAAATACCACAGGCCAATCCAGGGTAAACAGGCCTTTCAGAGCGGCTCACACAGAGCAGATGGGGAAAATGCAGTGGAAATGATACCAAGGAGAAAATATGTAAACAGTGCTGAGGAAGGCACATATGGAGGGGGCAGTGGAGGGTGTGCCTGAGGGCTCTGCCTTCCCTCACGGAGTCCCTGAAGACCTTGGCTCTCGCACACATGCACGGAAAGCGGCGCTGAGGACTGGGCCTCTGACACAGGCCTGGATTCACAGACATTAGCCAGCGCAGCCAGCCTGCTGCACAGGATGGTGCCGGCTGCACCGCTCAGAACTTGGCGGCGAGCAGACGCTCAGTGGTCAAAGCGTCTTGTGTTCTTTTGAAGGCCCAGCCTGCTCGGATCTCCCCAGCCCAACCCACAGCTGCACAGGGGCTGAGCCGTTTGCCTCTGCCTTCCTCCGGGGGTCACTGCAGGGCCCTTGTGGCTCCCTTGCCCCCACAAATGTCATCATGACCCCCGCTCCCTCAGCTGGAGGACTCAGGAGGAGTGGGGGGAGAGGGGGGTGCACAGAGAACCGGAGAAAGGCAGCATTCTGAAAGGGAGGCTCCAACTTCTCACCAGCAACCAGCTGCAGCCGACTGCGCATCAGTCCTCCAGCCCACGCTTACACTGCTCACCACCACGTGGTGAGCAGAGGCTGGGTGCAGAGCCCCCGGGCGAGGGGGAGGCCGAGGTATGGAGCTGGGGGCCCCCGGAGCCCATACGCAGCACCCAGCTATACAGGGCACCATCAAATGTGGTGCCTCAAATTCCATGGTGCACGCTGCAGCTGCGTGTTGTTTTGTGTTTTGGTAGGAAAAGCCCTGCTCTCCAAGGGGCATGTGTGTGAGGCTGGGAGCATCAGCAGCGGGGAAGGAGTAACCTGGAGCCCTCTGCTGCTTGGTAGCATCTTTGGACTCATTAGCTCCTTTAACGGCATTAAGGCAGCTAGCGCAGGAAGCACACCAACATCCCTCGCTCCTCTGCTGGTCGGGAACACCCGTAACCCATTTCCTGGGCATGGCAGGGCTGGATTGGGGGGAGAGATCTGGCGGAGCTGCAGGAGGGACTCTCCCTGCTGTTTCAGGGAAGTGAGAAAGGACAGCGTGAGCTCATCTGGAGCAGCGGGAGAGGGACTAGATTGGAGGTGGCCAAACGTACTGCCTCTCTGAGTCGCAGGTGACAAGCTTCAGGAGTTCGAGAGCCAGGGCCTACCTACTAGGGCTCTGGACTTCAGTCCTGAGGGAGGTGCCTGTCAGGGCTCCGGGCTTTGGCCCTGCTCTTGCTGACGCTCCAAGCCCTGGCAGGCAAGCTGAGTGGGGCAGAAGCCCCGATGCCCCTCTCCCTGCACGGCAGAAGCCCTTTGCCTCCCCATTCCACCGCAAGGTAGAAGCTCCCTCTGCCCCGTCACTGGGCAGGCAAAGAATGGTGGGGACAGGGTGGGGCGGGGGGCTCTGGGAGCTGCACTGTAACAATACAAGAGCCACATGTGGCTTGAGAGCCATGGTTTGGCCACCTCAGGCATAGACAACTCTGGCACCCGACTCAGAGTCTGCACTGCGCTTGGTGTGATGGCAACTCGGGTTGGCCTGCTGATCTAGCTTCAGTCTAGCTAGAGTAGCAGTGAAGACATGGTGGAGTGGGCTTCTGTGCACACTGGACAAGCCCTCCTGGAGGCCTAGATACATATTTGTGTTGCTGGCCGGCACTGGGGTCCATGCCATTCATCTTTGCTGCTTTTTTTAGCCGTGCCAGCGAGGTTAAGGCTAGCCCAGGCAAGGTGCAGTCACTCCCTGCCATAGAGACAGACCTTCAGAGGGCAGGGTGTGAGGGCAGATGCCAGAAGCCTGCAGTACAGCATGATTTCCACAGCAGTTTAGCTACGTGGGTGTACGAGGAGAGGAGAAAGGGCCCAGCGGGGGATGTTCTGGGAGAAGCAGACTCCTGTCACCACTCTTGGGAACAGGGTTTGGTGCCCAGCAGGTTACTCTGAAAATAAGCAGTCAGGAACAGTCGTTGTCTTATAGACAACTTCCGCTTCTAGCGACAACCAAAGCTATTCCTCACCGTCTGCTGCGAATTGTAACCCAGGCTCAGCATGACTAGAAGAAACCTGACCCCCTCCCCCAAAATAAAAGCAAAAGCAAAACCAACCAACCAAAATCCTGGGACTCCGAATTCCTCCAGGCTGCCCTGACCATGGCCAAAAGAGGGCACACATCCCCAGCTGGCGGACAGGGCCAGGGAGGGGTGAAATATAAAATATCCTAGCATCAGGCCCTCTTTCTGCCACATCTTACATGCTGCTTCATCTCCAAACATATCACCGTTAAAACGATGAGATAACGGATTGGATTATTATTCACTGGTGAAGGGCGAAGCCTGCTACCCAGGGACTGTCCTTGAGCTGAGGGGCCCAGACGCACGGAGATGTCAATACAACTTCTCTTCGGAAAGGAACTGTTTGTAAGCACAGAGGCATATAGAAGAAAGTGAATAAAGACTCCTGGAGGACCACTCCTGGATTTATATTGGACATTCAACTTCTTCAATAGCTAGTTTTCTACAAATAAATCCAATGTTTATTTCCAACAAGTGGCTGGCAGGAGGAATAGGAAGGAAGGACACTTATTGAATAATTGTACAACCTTCAAGAAAAGCCATAAATTACCCAGCTCTATCTGTCACTATAATTTCCAGCCAAAGTCCTAATGAATCTTTCCAAACAATAGTGTAAGGACAGGGCTGAAAATGTATTGGACCTTATAAGTACCAGGGTAAGCAAAGCAGGGGTATTAATAATAACCAGGAGACATGTGGAGCCAAAGTGAAACCATGGGGGCTGGGATTGTACAGGCAAGCCCACAAACAGGTTTAAAAAGGAAACCTCCCTTCTGTTTTTAACTGCTGCCTAAACTCTGCCGTGAGCTGAGTCGCTGGGAACCAGGGCCATGCTAGGGGCAGGAGCAAGGTGGGTTCCAAAGCACCGGGGCCCACAGTGGGGTCTGGAGCAAGGGGGGTGGGAAGTGGGTTGCAAGGGCAGGAGGCAAGCCCAGGAGATGGATGCTAGTACAGTGGGTTCTAGAACAGAATGATGGTTGGGATACGGGGGGAGCTTCCTACAAAGTAGGCCGGGAAGGAAAGGGAGGGGGTTAAAGTAGTATGTTGGGCAGAGGGATGGGGGGGGGGGGGAAGGTGAGGTTTTAGAGCAGCCACCCCAGTGGGAAGAAGTGGGAAGAGGGATAGCTCAGTGATTTGAGCATTGGCCTGCTAAACCCAGGGTTGTGAGTTCAATCCTTGAGGAGGCCATCAGGGATGGTATTTGGTCCTGCTGTGAAGGCAGCAGACTGGACTTAATGACCTTTTAAGGTCCTTTCCAGCTCTAGGAGATAAGCACCTCCATTTACTCACCCGTCTCCAGGCCTGCTGAGAGGGGTGGGGGACAAAACAGGGAATTACCTCAGGGCCTAACAATTCAAAGGGGCCCAGGGCTTTGTGGCAGCAGTGTCAGTCAGAGCTCTGGGCCCTTTAAATTACCACCAGAGCACTGGGCTGTGCGCTCTGAGCAGTGCAGTGCTGACAGCCAGCTGTCCTCTGCCCTGGGCCCCACCCCTTCCCAGAGCACAATACCAGTTTCCCTGACCCCAAGTTGCCCAGGGGCCCGTGGAGGCTGTCAGTTTCATGGCCCATCCCATGGTTCTGAGAATGCAGCCCTAGCACTGGAAGAGCAAGATAGATATGAACATGGGCATTAGTTTACAGGAATTAGTCCCATCTCAAATATCAGAAAATGCCTCGGCCGCCTGGGAAGAGAACAGAGCCTTGTACTCTTAGGAGAGGTAGGAGATGTAACCACAGGGTAATAAAAATCAACAGGCTAACAAGAGAGCCCCAAGTTCTATTTTGCTCGAGGAGGGTCCACCACGTCCCTCTCCATATGGAAAAGCTTTTAACACAGAGAGCCTTTTGTGACAATATCCTTGATTCAGGAGGGTCAATAGATTACATTGCCGTGACATAAATATAGCTTCCCATGTTATACCCAATACACCCAAGGGCGGTTGGGAAAAAATATCTCTTCTACCCGAAACAGCATCCGGAGACTGCCGGAGAAACCACCCAACCCAGTTTCTCTAATGGGTGGAGAAGGTCCTTATCAGAGGGCTGTGCCAACAGAAAAGCGAGCTTGAGATGGATTTCACAGGTTGTGCAATAATCCAGCAAACTTTGGCCCCGGAGTTTTGGTACGTTGAACAAGAGTGAGAGAGACAGATTGGTGGTGCTCCTACCCTAGCCCAGAGAGTCTGTCCAAGTTGACACACTGGGATGGAAAGCACATGCTCTGATCACCAGTAACGAAACAGGACAAACACAACGTCCATGAACTACTGCTCTAAGAATCACTTCTCTACACAGCTTATTCAAACTCACCTTTCTCCTTTTTCTCCTAAGCCATTTTTGGCTACAAGCGTATGAGAAGATGACTTCAGTTCAGAGCACACAGGGTAGGGTAGGGATAAAGGGAAGCTTAATGCTGTATTCCATGGATGCATGTGTCTTCTTCCGTTATTCAGCGTGTAGGCAACAATGTCTTCAGCCTGGAATCTCTTTTTTATGCTGCCCTTCAGTGACAGATCCCTCAGCATTCAGAGGGAAGAGCACATCTATTCAAATTTCCCTGCTCCACTAACAAAGCCTGGCTGAAGGCAGCAAATCAGCTTGTGATAGAGGAAACACTTTAATTAGAGCCCTATTGTTCCTTGTGTGGGGCTCCTACTGAAGTCAGGCACATGGAGCACTGATTTCCATCAGGATCAAAGTAGCTGAATCATCGCTTTCCAAAGCAACAATAATAAAGCTGCCAAGACTCTTAACTAAGAGTCCAATTATACATTGAAGTCACTGGTGCTCTGTAAATTCCCCCTCCCCCTCTCCATCCCCGAGAATCTCTTGCACTTTGCATACTATTCTTAGACAGAGGATAAACTTCTAGATTCGCAGCAGGCTTCCACTGCATAGCAGGATCATGTATTATCAGTTGCAAACAGCTCCAGAAACAATCTAGCCCCATATCACCTTCATTTCTGAACACTTCCCATCATCAATGACTGTATCCTCAACACCTTTCTGAGGAAGGGCAGAGCGATTCCTTCCATTTTCTAGATGGGGAACAGAGAAACAGGGAGACTAAGGCCTTGTCTCCACTTACCGGGACATCAGCGCTGCGGAGGTTGATTTAGCAGGCCTAATACGGATGTGCTAAATCGACCACTGATCGTGCTCCCATCAACTCTGGTGCTCCACTGGGTCGTGAGGAGTAAGGGAAGTTGATGGGAGAGGTTCTCCCATCCACTAATGTTCCTTTGAATGTTTCCATCCATGTGTGGAATAAATTTTGTTATATGCACCAAGGCATGTGAGGGTGTGCACCACCTTCATATGCAGCAGGAAACACCTCATCTCTTCCAGCCACGATAGTGTATTGTGTGAGTCACTGGGCCATGGTGCATCATGGGAGACGTAGTCCAACTGATGAACTCAGCCGTAGAGGAGAAAGATGCAATGAGGAGTCCAAACTACAACTCCCACGTAATTCCTGTGGGACAGACATTTCAATTTTCGACTAGACCTAGAAATTATAAACATAAGGACAAGGTTTTTAATTACATGACACAAGACCTGCATCTCAGTGCACTGGATAGATCGGGGCAGGCAAAATATGGCCCGCGGGCCACATTCATTCTGCCAAGCTGCCAGATCCGGCCCCATGGGAGCCTCAGGCAGGCTCCCTGCTGGCCCTGCCCCCGGCACGCTGCTCAGAGCAGGTCTCTGATGGCTGCAAGCCCGGGGCTGGGGGAGGGGAGAAAAGGCTTTGTGTGCTGGCCCTGCCCCTAGCGCCATCTTGCAGCTCCCATTGGCCAGCAGCATGCGAAATAAACCTCCCCCCTCCAGGCTCAGCATTCAGAGCCGTGCATGGTCCCTGCAGCTGGAGAAGGAGCATGGAAGGCAGGGCCCCTGGCTGAAGAACCTGCTGGGCTGCTCATTGGAAGCTGCCCAAGTAAGTGCCTCACAGCCAGAGCCTGCCTCTGGCACCCCAGCCTCTCCCTCGCCCAACCCTTTGTCCCCCTCCTATACCTTTCCGCCTCCCAGGCCCTGCACCCCAATTTCCTTGCACCCCCTTTTACACTCCTGTCCCAGGTCACAACCCCCTCCCAGACCCTGCCCACCCCCTTCTGCATCCCTCTTTCAGGTCAGAATCCTCTCTTACACCCATACCCCTTCCCAGACCCTGCACTCCTTTCTGCACCCCAGTCTCCTGCTCCCAGTCACAATCCCCTCCTTCAGCCAAACTGCCTTCCAGATCCCACACCACCTCTTGCACTCCCAATTCTTTACCCCAAGCTCCCTTCTGCACCCAGTCTCCATCCCAGACCCCGCACCTCCTTAATATCAGACAGAGGCAGAGGGCTGCAAGAAGAGAAAGGAGGCTCACTTGCAATGTTCCCTCTAATGTTTTTCATCCATGTGCGGAATAAATGTCACATGCACCAAGGCATGAGAGATGTGCACCACGAGTAGAAACCCACCCTGCCGGCTGAGGGCGCTTTGGGTGCTCTGTTAATCAGCTGGGCGACATTGGAATCTCTCCTGGGTGGCCGCCCAAGCGTTCAGCTTGCAGGGAACACTCCTCACTTGCAACAAGTAGGTTCCATTCCCGGATCTGCTGGAGATTTCCCATGGGATGTTGGGCTAGAGCAGTGGTCACCAACGAGTCGATCGGGATCTACTGGTAGATCTTGGAGCGTCTGACAGGTGATCTTGACTGGTTTGGCCAAGAGGCTATCAAGTGCAGCACTTCAGCTGTCTTTCCCGCACTGCTGAGCCTCTCTTGCCCCTTGCCTTAGAGCTGTCCCCCATCCCCCACTTGCTGAGCAGGGCAGGGGAGAGGAGGGGGCGCTGATGTCAGGGTACTCTCCTCCCACCCTGTATTCCATCTCCACAGAATGGAGGGGGGCACAACAGGGCTTGGGATGGAGGGAGTTTGCTGGCTGCTTTTGGGAGTGATGCAGGGCCAGGGCAGGGTTGAGCCTGCCTTAGCCCCACTGCACCAACACCCAGGAGCCACCTGTGGTAAGCAATGTCCATCTGGAGCCCCACCCTAGACCCAAACTCCCTTACAGAGCCTGTACCCTGCACCCTCTCCTGCACCCCAACCCTCTGCCCCTGCCTGGTGAAAGGGAGGGAGCATGGGGGAGGGAGAGAGGATGGAGTGAGCAGGGGTGGGGCCTTGGAAGCAGGGCAAGGGTATTTGGGTTTGAGGTAGATCCTGGACTGCATTTAAATTCAGTGATCTCGTGCTGTAAAAGGTCGGAGACCACTAGGCTAGGGACACTATGCTAATGCATGAGGATGTTATCTGATACAAACGTGGCCGTACAGTTCATTCCTGCCACCACGTTTCTAGAGTGGCAACGAAACTTGTGCCAAGTAGGACACGTGACCAGAAAGGGTTAAATAATCCCAGGCCAAATGACTCAACCTATGGAAGGGTGTGAGTAAAGTATGGAAATGGCAATTAAGGCTTTCAATGCTAGTTAGGCTAGAGCTTTGAAATGCAAACCTGGCTTGTTAGAAATGAGAGGTAATACTAGGGATGTGTGTTTACTTCTATCTTACAGGTGCTACCCATGTCAACAGACATCTCCTGCAGGTCACTGTGACTGCTGATTCAGAGATCAAAAGGGAATATTAACGTTTAGATGAAGCTTGGGTGAGATAATGCCCTTGTCAAGACATCTCTTTAAAGTTTATGATAAACTGCTTAATGGATAAACTTAAAAAACAAGGAATGGTCCTGCTTAATGGATACATTTCCTTATGTTAATTACCTAATGTTCAATTACCATAAAGTTACAGCAAAAGACTATTGTGTTCTCCCAAGCCAAGAGGCTGCTGCAAATGTGTAAAGGCCCCAGGGTCCTGATCCTGTTTGTCTCCTCTCTGATCAGATGCTCCTGGGGACAGTGGCAAGCCATAAGAAGTGAGATCCCAGGTGCCCCTTTAATGGGCATTGACTTAGCTTGAGGTTTCATACCTAAGCTGTAAGGGCTGTGGTTCTAGCTGTTGGCTGGAATCACCCTAGTCTTGGATATGGATTTTGGACTATAAATGTGGACTAAATTCTAAAATAATTTTTTGCAATTACAAAAATCACCCTCTCTATGTAACTGAGCCTCAAGAATTGAACTCATGTCTGTAGGTATCTTTTAACCAATACACTCTCTCTTTTTAAAATACATTTTAGTTTAGTTAATAAGAATTGGCTGTGTGTGTTTAGGGTAGGTCTGAAATATTCATTGATCTGGAAGGTAATGTGTCCAATCCTTTGGGATGAGTAGAACTTTATTTGGCTGGGGTGTCCCAATGGTGACTAGAGACTGGGTATTTTAAGGGCACTGCGTGGTTTGGACTCTGATTAACCAATCAGGTAGTACAGAAGCTGTTTTGTGTTGGCTTGGTGAATATAAATATTGGAATAACCCCCAGCTCTGAGGATTGGCAGTCTCATTTCTTGCATTGCATCCTAATTGAGTCACATCAGCTGGCTCCCCTAGGACTTTGCTTATCACATATGTACAGCACAAAGGGGGTGCAGGGGCGGCCTGTCCATATAGGCGAACTAGGCGATCGCCTAGGGTGCCAAGCTAAATGGGGTGCCAAATGGTGGCGCAATATCATTGAGGGGTTTGGAGGTGGGGGCGCTGATTGTATGGTTCGCCTAGGGCGCCAGTTGCTGGCAGCTGGTCTAAGGCCGCCCCTGAGGGCGTGAATTAAAAGCCCTGGGCTATCCTTAATTCTGGCATCATCTTTGAGTGCTTCACTTTGCAACCTTAGCATTCTTCCAAATAGAAGGGTTTTCAAAATGCAACATCAACTAAGTTTGCCCTGGTTCTCCATTAGGTCGGAAGAGAGCCCTGTGCAAGAGGAGCAGAACTGAATGACCAGGTACCTGGTGACCTAAGCCCAGCTTATTCAGATGGGGAAAGAAGAGAGATGCACAGTTCTAGGAGACAACTTTTTAAAATGGGTGTTAAAAGTTAGAATCCCTCCGTCTGTATCGAGGGACCTAAATACACAGCATGATTTTTTCCAAAGATGGTCATTATTGAAACCAAACAGCCAAATATTGAAATTCTTCTTTGCATAGCACAAAATTAACCCATGAAACTCACTGCCACAAGATATGACTGAAGCTAAGACTATTCCAGAAAGGATCCAAGATTTACATGGAGAAGAGAAACACCCAGTCACAAGAGATGGGTTTGGAGCTGGAACATTTGAAGAAAGCCAATTTTGGGAACTTAAACCTGAATGACACGATATGATGGTGCAAAGAGCTACAACTTTTTCTCAGAAATTACAATACAAGGAAGGGAAAAAAGTTTGATACAAGGGACTAATTTGAAAATCTGAGGGCAAACAAGGACTGAAAATGAGAAAGGTCAGGAGGTAAGGAAAGAAACAAAAACAAAAGAGTCTGTTAAAGCTACAGGGAAAAGATAATTCAGCTAAAGAGCAGAATGAGTTAGTGCTAATGAAAAGGTTACAAGGAATATGATGGGCTTTTACAGGTACCAAGGGAAAAGAAATGCAAGAGAGACAGTAAGATAATAATAAATGAGACGAGCTGGAATGAATGAATGGCACTAAAATGGCTGTTACTGAATTGCTTTTTTTAAATGGCTCTTTAAGAAGATAACTAAAGAGAAGAGGCACGCTCAATTAGGAAGTAATGAAGACCTTGTAAATACACTTACTGATAAAAAGCTTGTAAGTGAAGTCTTGAAAAACCAAACATATACAAAAATCAGCTGGTCCAGGCAGTTCACATCCTGAATTATTAAGGGAATTTGCTAATGAATGTACTGAGCTACTGCTATAAAGAAAAACAATTGTTGGGCCAAATTTTCGGTGGATGTAAATGGGCACCATGCTATTGACTTTGAGGCAGCTAAGCCATTTAGCCAGCAGAGATTTTGGCCCTTGGAGTGCTGACAAAGGTTTTGTACATGGGGAAGGAAATACAAATTCAAACTCTCAAAAATAAACTCAAAGGAAGAGGGAGCCTGACAATTAATAACCTGTAAATTGGTTTCAAACCCCCGGAACAGAATGCCACAGAGATCTGAGAAGAAGAAAAAGAAAATGTCAACTCCCAGGAGATAATGGAGCCATGAACAATACAAAAACAGGGGATTTATTTAGGAGACATTGTGCCATTCAGGCTTGATTGCTGTTTTACATAGCATGGCACCCTGAGCAGAGGAAGGGAACTGGCAGATTAAAGCTAGCCGGACTTCACTAAGTCATTCATGGTTCAGGGTCTCTCAAAAGCCTTCCTTGAAACAATTAATTGGCTTGGCTATGACACTGTCATTCTGGCTGAAGAGGAGGAGAAGGATCAATGGCAAGAGTGCCATAATGAGCTGAAGGAGAAGTCCAGAGGCTGTTACGGGGACCAATATCAGGCCTGGTGATCGTCACCCAGGAATGTTGATAACGAGGAAAGGGATCACCGGTGTATTAATCGCATGTGAAGATGCGGTTTTGGAAATGCCAGCGAGAACAGAAAACCTACGATGGGAGCAAGGAAGCTTAGCAATAGGGGAAGGAGCTAGGGTGGTAAGTAAGCTGGAAGAATGCAAGAGTCTTGGAGAAAAGGCATCCCAAACACAAGTACCCAATGGGCACAGAAACCTAGGGAGCAGAAAAGACTTAGGAGACCTAGGGTAACTGTTGGCAGCAAATGAGGTAAACGCTTGCGACGTATCTGGTTCCTCCCAGCCTTCAGATACCATATAAGCTTCCTGAATATTAGGCTGTTCTCTGAGCCTTAGCAGCCCTGGGACTATCTGGTCCATGCTGATTGTTAGTGCAAGGGGAGTACCACATGGAAATCTTGCACACCAGCGACTGGATGTTTTCTTCTAGGTCAAGACAACAGCTGGTGCTTTTGGAGCGGATGGTTTAGAGCAGCGGTTCTCAAACTTTTTGGGCTCCAGAGCCCTTTACATGCGTAAAAATTTATGCGGAGCCCCAGCGGTCCACTGATCGTATGTGTTGTACCTATCGATGTTTCCAATTTGTCAACCTTGCAGAGCCCCTGGAGATGTCTCGCGGAACCCTGGGGCTCCGCGGAGCACAGTTTGAGAAACACTGGTTTCGAGTTCAAGTCCTAGCATGGAACTGCTTCCTTGACCCCCTTCCCCAGGTGCTGAGTCACCCTGGCAGCACCTGGAGGGCTAGAGGGATGGACAAAAGGTTTAAGTCTGAGGCTGCGAAGAGGAAACATTTTGTGCGGGAACAGCCCCCCGTTGCAGCCTCTTCTCCGTGCTTTAGGGAAGCGCAGAAGGAAACCACCACCCACCAAACAAGCAGCCGGGAATGGAGAATGGAAATAAAAGCAGTGTGCCCCATCAGAGGAGGTGTTTTTTGGGAGGGCTGTCAGAGCTTTCCCTCCCCAGGCACCTCTGCTTCTCATCGGCCTGATGGAGGCTGACGTTGTGTGAACCTTGCCGAGCAAACCCAAATTATTTTAATTTCTAAATCCAAACAGCTCCAATTATATCATTTCCCTTGTGTGGAGCCGGGTCACTCCCCCCCTCTGCTTCCCTTCTGTGGCTTTTGGGACCAGCGTCTCCTAGAGCAGAGAAGGATCATAAGGTCGCTAATCAGACTGTCCTTTCAGGACTGACTCGCAAGCTTCCCTGGGATATTTCACCCCTCCCGGAGCTGCTCTTCGTGGACCATGCTGACGCCAGGACCACAGCAAGAGGAATTTCCGGAACAAAGGGGGAATACAAAAGGACAATGCTAAAGGTTAATTGGAACATAACATCAGCAATAGGACCAGCCTGCAGAACCACATTCAGCAATTACTCCAGAATCAAGGAGGGGGGTGAAACAGACAGAAACAATGTCCCTAGTATCTCAGGCTGCCCACTCTATCTCAACCCTGCCATGAATTACTGTACCGAAAGAGAGATCCACATATGTCACGTTATTGGATTTTAAAATGAGCAGACAGATGACTGCTGTGCCCACGGGGGGGGTGGGGGGGAGAGGGTGTTTGCCTCAGATTTGGTACAAAGGGGGCCATGCGAGGTGTCAAAGGAAAACTTATGCTCTGCTGATTTTGTGTATGCTGCTCATGTGCTCGTATGATGTTTGTATGTGGAGTGATGAATATGGGCTCTGTGCTGGTACTGGGAATGATCTCTCTCTGAGACAGAGCAATGGGTCTGGACTGCCTGTCGTGAGGAGGAATGTTCAGTCAATGACTTTGCTAACTAGCAAGGCTCCAGGGACAATGGCTCTCAGAGAGGCCAATACACACCTGAGGAGTGTGTCTGGAAACCTGCAGACCAGTCAGTACCTCATGGCTGCTGGCTTGTGAAACAGGCCATCATGTGACCAGCTCCAGCTTGAGAGGCACCAGGAATGAATATAAAGGTGCCATGAGGCTGACTGCATTTTGTCTTCAAGCTTGCTACTGATCCCAGATGTAGCCTTGCCAAGGCCAGAGAGCCGGGAAGGATTGCTGACCCATCCTGCCATAGGACGTACACCAGAGACTTTTAAGCTAGCAGTTTGTAACATCTCTGCTGAGAGCCTGCATCAAGAACTTGGTGATGGATGTATGTGATGTATTCTCCTTAAAAATCTCACTCTCAACCGTTTCTTTCTTTTTTAAAATAAACCTTTAGATTCTAAAGGATTGGCGTGTTCTTGTGGGTAAGATCCAAAGTGTAAACTGACTGGGAACTGTGGCTGGTTCTTTGGGACCAGGAGGACCTGTTTGGGGTTGGTGAGATCGGGTTCTATAACCCCTCACCTGTGTGTAAGGCCCGGGGCTGACTGTGGCACAGGGAGAGCTGGGGTGTCTGAGGGGTTTTGCTCGTGAGGCTTCCTGTTGGCCGGATTGGCAGCTGAAGCACTCGCTGTGACTGGTTTGTGGCCTATTTGGGAAAGGTTTCCAGTTGAGGGCTGTAAGTAGCCCTGGTTCTGAGCAATTCGCTCTGAGCTGATGCCCTCAGTGGTGCCCAGACCTGGCCCGGTCCGTCACAACATCTCCAGGAATTCCTGACAGTGGCAGACTCCATCTGGCTCACTGAACTCCATAGTGATCAGTCAGATGTTGGTACTTGGAGATCATGGTGAAAGGAACTTTGCAAAAACCTTAAATTAGATTTGGCTTTAAAGGGATTTCAGGGACTTTATGGCTACATCTAGACTGCAGGCTTCTTGCGCAAAAACTTGCAGAGCGTCTACACTGCACGCGCGTTCTTGTGCAAGTAAATTTACAGTAAGGCGTTAGAACAGAGGACTTCTTCCGCAAGAGTTATTGCTCTCCCCACAAGGAATAAACCCTCTTGTACAAGAGCTCTTGTGCAAGAACACAGTGTGGATGGGCAACAGGGGTTTCTTGTGCAAGAAACCCCTATGGCTAAAATGGCCATCAGAGCTTTCTTGCGCAAGAGTGCATCCACGCTGCCACAGATGCTCTTGCGCAAAAGCACAAAACAGATCTTGCACAAGAAGCCTACAGAGAGAGAGTGTGTGTGTGTGTGTGTGTATGTTTTCATTTCTTTTTTTGGAAAAGCAGATATTTTCTGTGCGAATTTTCTTAAAAAAAAAAAGGGACATTGTTTCCCCCATCAGAAGCAAACTGTTTCATTTTCCAAAGGTAGACTGTGCCTGAGTTTTAAGTGGGTTTTAACTGTATGGAAAGTTCACAGGGTTAGCAACAAGCTGGTTGTTAACTAGAGACAAGAAAAAGTGAGCCTCAAAAAAAATTCCCTAAGGGCCCATTTTAACTAATTAACAGGTTTACTAGCAAATCCAGTGTTTGTTCACACCTTACATGGGGTGGATGCATTGTATTCATATGCAATGTTTCATAATGGGGTCTCGGTCCATCAGTAGGGTTCCTAGGCACTCTGATAATACAAATAATAACAATCTTCACCATAGGACATAAATCCTGTGGGTATTTTTTCCCTATAATTACTACTCCCCTCTTTTGTCACTCACTAATATTTTATCCTCCTTCCTGGTATTACCCCCGTATGTTATGGATTGGGACACCTAATGTTAAGGGAACATGTATCCAGCAGCGAAAGTAACTTAATATTTCTTACAGGTGCTGTCCTATTGCAACCCAGGTCCCTGCCAGCTCTTTCAATAGCTCCCTGCTGGCTTTTGCCATAGCTCAGCCAGCTCTTGCTGGAGCAGCCTACCGGGGCGCCCCCGCTTACTGTCACCTCTACATGTATTGGACAAACACAATGAACGCAGTTCTCCCTTCTCATTTTGCAGTCTCCCAGCCTGGCATCTTCATTTCCTTGCAGCCTCCTGGGTGGAGTGGCTTGTCCTTTTTCTGGGTACAGTTTCTCCCACTGTCTGGGTTTCCTTGGTTCCATTTCATTTCCCTCTGTTGTCTGCTCCTTGGCTTCTCATTGTTTTGGTTTGTTTGTTTTCCATTTCAGGCAAGGCCTCCAGGTCTCTGCCTCCAGGAATTCAAGTCCCCGATCAATCCCCCCACCCTGTATTCCAAGCTATAGTCCCTCTGATGGTTCTGTTTTCCACACAGAACCTCCAAGCAAACACTGCTTCTGCTCCACTGTGGGTTTAATCCTTCACAGTGCAAAACCTGGACTCTCACCTCCTGAACTGCTACGGTGCGGCTGTGATTTAGTCCTGGGGTGATAGATTGGGTGCCTTAGACCCACTGCCTCTTCTTGTCCCCCCCCTCCCATATTTCCTTCTTCCATTCCCCTTCCCTTCTCCCCTATTTATTTTGATCCTGGACATCCAACACTCTCGTCATCTGAAGAAGTGGACTGTGCCCACGAAAGCTCATACCACCATACATGTTTTGTTAGTCCTTAAAGTGCTACCAGACTATTTGTTGTTGTTTTAAGTTTAGATGTTTCAGATTGGCAGCTTTGACTCTAGGCACTTCCCTTCATCTCTGGTAGCCCATCCTTCTTGTCTGCTCTGGCCTCCAGCTTCTTCTCTTCAGTGAATCTCTCTGCCCTCTGGAACTGAAGCCCGGTTTGCGTCCCTTTCACACTGCACAGTTAGCAGCCTCCGGCCATCCAGCTCTGAACTAGCTGCATGTCACCTGGTTTGAGGCTGAACCTGTCCTTTTAATGACCTCGCTGAGCTACCAGCAGCTTCACGGGTGATTAACTTGCCAGCACCTCCTTTCTGCTGCTTATTTAGACATGTCCAGGGGCGGACTGGGCATTTCTACCATGTACTTTATTCCCGGCATGACCTCAGGGGCTGCCCCTTTCGGCGTCACACAGCAATTGCACTTAGCAGCAGTTTCTGAGTTTTAGTTCTGGTTTAAATTCTGTCCCCCTTATTAGGTTACAAAGGAACCGGGGTGTCACAGGGGATCCTGGCATGTCTCTACCAAACGAAAACACATTTTATTCTCATTAAAGGGGAAGAGAGGGAACCTCCCTCTTCTCTATCTCCAAGTTGGAAGCTAATTAATTACTATTGACTTTCCCAGCAGACGTTCTGGCTTCAGCATTGGTAGAAAGGTCAGTGATTTGTGAACCAAAGGCCTCCAGTTTGAGGCCAATGGAAGAACAGGAAGCACAGCACGTGGCCTCCTGGAGAAAGAGGAGACCATTTTCCAGCTGCTGTCGCCTTAGAAATGGGAGAGAAAGTGGCTGTTTATGAGAAAGAGGGTTGTTGTTTTTCTTGGAAAGAAGTGAAATCCTCAGATCGGGGTAAAATCCTGATTCCACAGAAAATTAAGCAGTATGGATTTCAGTCAGGTCTGGTCGAAGGTTTATTTCCCTCGCACAAGAGGCTTCACATAAATCACTGCACTCTCCAAGGACGCTTCAAACCTGTGATGCAAAACAGAACCTCCACTGTCCACAGAGCAGGGCCCGTCTCCTCAAAGCACGCAGGACAGGTCGGCCGTCCCTGCAACCCGAATCCCGCAGCCCCGTCACGAACCTTTCCTGGAGTGTTTTCCCTCTGTCTGGATGAAGTCTCCTCGTGCCTGATAAAACTCTGGCAAAGGGAGAAAACAGAGAGGAAGGGTAGCATGCCCTGGGGCCGGAAGGCACCAGGAGGGGAAAACTGGCCAGTCTTAGATCCCAGTAACAAATAGGGACTGGCCCATCTGACCCAGCACCCAGAGAAGCCTCACTCTCACTACGCTTGTGGTCTCTGAGCTCTGCGAGTCCCACTGGGGTGAGGAAGAAGCTGCAGTTTCGATGTCTGGGACTCAACCTTAGAACAGGGGTTCTTAACCAGTGAGGTGTGCCTCCCCAGGGGAGGCGTGAGGTGCCTCCCAGAAAATTTATTGCAATTGCCTTCTCACTGGATAAAATTCTAAAGTTTAGATTTCTTCATAATTAATATTATGAATTAAAATTATAAACATTAATTTCTTATTAACTTCTAGAGATCGGCACACTACAATAGCAGTGCGAATCAATCAGGCCTATGTGACGACACACTACAATAACAGTACGCAAGCATTGCCAACTTTCATCTTCAAATATTACGTAAATTTGTTAGGAAAAGGTTCAAAGTAAAAAGCTCATATTATTCATTTAGGCATTGTAACGGGGTTCACTCATCCCACAGAGCCACCAGCCGTTGGACTTGGGAATTAGCTCGGACGGCTGCGTCCAGCTGGTTCGCCAGGTCCCAGGGTTCAGGCAAGCCTCGGGGTTTGAGCTGGGCCTTCAGCTCAGGCCGGTCCTCCGAATCGCCAGGCACCAGTAGAGCCTTGGGCTCCTCAAGGTCAGAGGGTAGCCCTGCTGGCCGGCTTGGCCAGGCATCGGTGGCCCAGGCAGGGAAGCCTTCGCTGGCCTGAGGGAAGGCGGCTGTGGGAGGCCCGGGCCAGGTCTCAGCCTCATCAGCCAGGAGCTCTAGGCAGGCCTCCGTCTCCCTCAGAGGCTGGGCCCCAACTGAGCTCCCTGGCAGAGTTCTTATAGTCCTAGCCACGCCCCTTAGCTTCCTGTCAGGTGAGGGGGCGGGGCTAGGCTGTGCACAAAATGGCTCCCAGGAGGGTGTGAACATGAAGTTCGCTTTCAGGGGAGGTGTGAAGTTAAAAAGGTTAAGAACCCCTGCCTTAGAAGAACCAAAGAACGGAGGGCATCAATGTGCCCTGCCCTGTACAGAACACGGGAGAGGACATGTTCCCTATCAGGAAATTAGACGGAGACCTCGCCCACACCTGCCCAATGCACAGGAGACATGGCAGCAGGTGAATATTTGTGCTTCAGGCCTGAGGGTGTCTTAGTGAAGGGCCTCACGCAGGAGAAGGGGGCTGGGTATAGGGGGAAGGGAAGTTAGCTCCATGATGAGGCCTACCCTGGAGGAAAAGGAAGGCAAGGATGGTGGAAGAAAGCAAACTGGGACCTTGCAAAAGGGGGATTTGGGACAAGGGACTCAGGCGGCAGCAGCATGCGCAGTAGTCTGAAGGTGAGGAGGACACAGCAGGTACCGAGGTGGAAGTTGAAGGGAAGTAGTGGGAAGGAATGGATCTTTCCACCACCATTCTGAATCGCCTCGAGGCGGCAGGCCCAACCAAAGAGTCTGCCAGGTCCAAAGCGGTTGGCTGGGCCGCGTGGCTGGGCTGCTTCCAGCCAGGGCAGCGAGCGGGTAGCTGGGGAGGACGGGCGACGAGCGGGGCCCTGAAGGCGTGGATTCCAAGGCAACCACCTTGCCCTAAGGCCAGGCCTGAGAGGCGGTGAGCTGGGAAGCGAGGAGACTGGAGAGAGGAGCCTCTCACTGACATTAATTCTAAGTGATTGAACTACCCCAAGAACCCCCATCTTTTCCGGCCTGTACCCTGGCATCTAGCAATCCGAACCCAAGTGCTGAAATGATTGGTCAGCCACCCGTTGGTCCCGCAAGGTCCCCAGAGATGTTGTCAGCGCAGGAGTCTGTCGGGGAAGCGCCAAGGGCGCTCAGAGCCGACCGCTGGCGCTTTTCTCACGGGAGGGCTGTGGAAAGGCCCCAGAAAAACCCAATGAGTAGCAAGCCGCCCAGCCTAACAACCATACAAATTACTTTGGTGATAACAGAGACTGACTAATAGCGATGGAAACCTCAGCGTTAATGAAATGCAGTGAAGTTAAGCAACCATGGAAATGCCAGCGTAAAGGAGAAGGGCCACCAAACAGACACTAATGGAAACTTAAATCCCCAGAACTAAAGTGGCATGTTTGGAGGAAAGTGTGGGGGAGGGGGGTCTTCTGTGTGGTCTCTCGATGTTGCTGGGACTTTTGATTTCCCAGCTGCTGCTTTCCCAGAGGTGCCCCTGTGAAAGGGGAAGCATGCATCTGGTACAGAGGCACTGGAATTGGATGCTGCCAATAGAAAGCAGGAGGAAATCAGTGGGTTTCTTGCACAGGCCTTGACCCCTTTGCTTTAGAAATGCTTTTTTTTTCTTTCCAGAAGAGTGCTCAGCACCAGCAAAAAGTGCTGACTCTGAAGTGTGCTGCCTAATGAATTCAGCCATTGAGCGGCGAGCCCTGGCTGGCTCTGACAGACCATTTCCCATCAAGCAGTGGGGAGAAAATGGGATTTCAGCTCTTCCTTTTCATGGTAAACGTTTCTGATTCTGCAGGCTGGTGCGTTCGCCTCTCGAGTTAATAGACAATAAGCAAAGCAGCGTCGTTCCTATTAAGGAGCTAGAAAGGACTCCATTTACATGCAGCGTGGAGAGCGGCACAGGGAGGGCTAGAAAAGAATACCCCCCCGAGTGTCAGCGCTGCATTCAGGGGACTCAGGGAGCAGTGCGAAGAGGGAGGGAAGCTCGCTCCCCCCGCCCCACAATGGAGGATGGATGAATTAGACCAGAAAAGGCCCTTTTTTGTGATATTTCCTTTGCTTTCTAAGCAATTTGAATCAAAACAACTTATGTAAAAGCTACCTCAGAGAATGGTCCCAGTGGCCTTTTCTTTGCTATGGGGACAGAGCTGGCTTCCTCCCACACCCCGGCTTTCTTCTCTCTTCCCCCTCTGCTGCTTGTGGAGAGCTGCAAACTAGCACTGTGCCTATGCCATCCATGGTGGCTCGCTGGAGAGTGCCGAGTAACAGGGGCCAAACTCTTTCGGACGCCATCCATCTTCCCCACCGTCTGCAAGGGGCCAGTGGTATAGAATGAGCAGGGGGAAGTTGGATAGTGGGTAGCTTTGCAGTACTGTGCTTATTAATTGCATCAAAAGCCCCACATTACAAGAATGATAAAGGCACACGGACTGTCGGCTTCAATGGGCAAAACGTGACAAATGACAAACCTTCAGTTTCTGATTAAGCCCCTTTTCAAGAGCAAGGCTGGAATTTTCTTTTATAAAATTGCTTTGAATAAAAAATTCCTCGGGCTTTTTTGCTCTCCTGACGATGTTCATAATGGTATTTTTGAGCCAGAGAGACACAAAGTCCCAGATTCAGGACAGGACTTTAATCTGAGCTTAACTTTTGGAAATTTTCCCACAGCTTGGCAAAGAGACGGCTAAGGGGAGATATGATAGAGGTCTACAAAATCCTGACTGTTGTGGAGAAAGTAACTAAGGAAAAGTTATTTACTTGTTCCCATAACACAAGAACTAGGGGTCGCCAAATGAAATTAATGGGTAGCAGGTTTAAAACAAATAAAAGGAAGTATTTCATCTCACAATGCATAGTCAACCTGTGGAACTTCTTGCCAGAGAATGTTGTGAAGATCAGGACTTTAACAGGGTTCAAAAAAGAGCTAGATAAATTCACTGAGGATAGGCCTATTAGCTAGGATAGGTAGGAAGGGTGTCCCTAGCCTCTGTTTGTCAGAAGCTTGGAATGGGTGACAGGGGAGGGATCACTTGATGATTCCATGTTTGTTCATTCCCTCTGACCAATGCCAGGTGCCCCACTGTCGGAAGACAGGACACTGAGCCTGTTGGACCTTTGCAAAGCACCAGCCCAGCATGGAGAGTGGCTGCGTATCTGCTTTCCAGGCCAGTACTAGAGAAAAAGTATAATGTGGCACACAGGGCTGCGACCTCCTCCACAGTGCTTGCAATAGGCAAAAAATATCCTCTAAGTCAGCCGAAGACAGGATCTAGCCCCATAATGTCTGCGACATGCACGTGGAACCCGCTTCTCTGAGTGGGCAGCCAGCAGAAGACTCAGCAATGATGAGCTTTATTTTTATATAGCTCCGAAAGCACCTTAGTAACTGATCCCAATACCAGAGATCACTCCCCCAGCACTGAAATGCAGTCACCTCTGGGGAGGAACCTGGCAGCTGCACACCGCAGCTTAGGGTAGGGAGGGTAGATTTTTAAACTGGAAGAGGATCATGACTCACTCTGGACACCTGTGCTAACATCACTCTTGCTAAAAGGACAGTTAATGATCGCACACAGGCAGGACCCCAGTTTCATGTCCCTGATAGAGGATCCTAGTTCCACTGCAACATCAACACTGTGCGGATGTACGAGAGCAAAGGCTGACTTGGAGAGAAAAGGGCTCCCTGCTGATTCTCCACCACCACGGCCACAGCACTTGGGATTTCTTTGGAGTCTCCTGTATTTCTCATCCACCTCAAACCTGCATAGCTTGCGAGATTTCACAAGATCATGGCCTCTGTAGCAGCTGATACACCTTACACATCACCTGCCCTTCCTTTTACACACACACACACACACACACACACAGCTTTTGGTTTATGGAGAGCAAATCAGGCCAGACAAAACTGGCCACTTTTTTGAGAGGGAACAAAACTAGTAGATTGGGAGCCTATAGTGGGATGTATCATAATAAACCCTGATGTCTAGTAAAAAAAAAAAGTATTCAAACTGGATAGGAGCCGTATCACATGGGTGGAAAGCCAAAAGACCATAAGCAAAAAATAACAATGAGCGGGAAAGAGCTACTTGGAGCCACAAGGATCCGTGTGAAGCTTGGCTTTCTCTCACACCTTCAAGTAATTATCTAGAAGAGGGAACAAATGGCACATTAATTAAATGTTCAGATGACATTACACGGAGAGGCGTTACAGACACCAGCAGACAGACAGAGGAGTAATACGAAAAGGATTAGAGAGGGGAGACACATTGAAAAAAGGAAATTCAACCTGGCCCATGGCAGCTAATCCATCGGGGAAGGAAATAACCCATGGGTCAGATGCTCCCCTCCTCTATGTCCTCCCCAGCGTTCCCCCCCCCCCCCGCAGCAGTCACCTGGAGGAGGTTCCAGCCTGCTGCGGCCCCAGCACCTCACCAGGGCGCTGCCTCCGCTCCCCGCCAGGCAGCTGCTGTCACAGACCCCCCCCCTTCTCAGCCAATCAGACAGCAGGACGGGGGCCCTTCACCATGGCCACGCCCACAAAAGGGGCTCAGGCCTTGGCGGGGGGAGGGAGGAGGCCCGGGGAGCCAGTGGTGGATAAAACAGGACCTTATAGGTAATATGAGGGTATAAAACCCGACAGCCATTTTGGGCCTCAAAACAATTGAGGATCTGATGTACCAGGGCACAATCCAGACTAGAAGGTGGCAGTGTCAGCCCTGCCTTGCAACCCTAGGGACCTTACAATACCTTGCTGACGTAGCTTTCATGAGGGTCACTCACAAACAGCCTTCCAGCCACAGTCTGGGTGCAATTGCATCGACACCCTGGCTCCCACCAAGCTTGGTTATTCTGCAGGGTCCCAGAGTTGCCCTTACCAATGGCTGTCCTGTACTGCCCAGCCCTCTCCTGCACGGTACAAATACATTAAGTCCATTATTCTTTTAGGCCATCTTATTACCTCCAACAGAGTTAGCCAGACACTTCAACTTAAACACTCTGGATTAGACAAAACAATAAAACATAAGAACATAAGAATGGCCATACTGGGTCAGACCAAAGATCTAGCCCAGTATCCTGTCTGCCGACAGTGGCCAATACAAGATGCCCCAGAGGGAGGGATCACAACAGGTCCCCTGTCTCCCACTTCCAGAGAAACAGAGGCTAGGGACACCATTCCTACCCATCCTGGCTAATAGCCATTGATGGACCTAACCTCCAGGAATCTATCTAGCTCTTTTTTTGAACCCTGTTAAAGTTCTAGCCTTCACCACATCCTCTGGCAAGGAGTTCCATAGATTGACTGTGAGCTAAGAAAAACTTCCTTTTATTTGTTTTAAACATGCTGCCTATTAATTTCATTTGGTGACCCCTAGTTCACCAAACAAGTTAATAAGCAAGTTTATTAACTGATTTTAAGTGAATGCAAGTCAGGAGGCACAAAAGTCAGAAGTGGTTACAAGAAAACCAAAGATAAACTAGCTAATAGCGTCTACTATCTTAGTTGCAAAGCAAACCTTCTCACCGCATGCTCATACAGATTATTGACCAAACCTTCAGGCCAGGACCTCTCCCCTCAAGTCCAACTGATGTTTCCTTTTGACTTCTCAGGTGCATTGGTGTGTTTGTTCTGCCTTTGTATGGTTTCAGTCCTGAAGCTGAGGACCAGGAGACAAGAGTCTATAGGCAAGGATATTCCTTGCTGGCTTTTTTCACTTATTTGACCTTCCTGTGTTTCCCTTCCTGCTTGACAACTGTATTTACCACTTAAATGCAACTTAAGGTAAGCACACATTCCTTTGTTTAGAACAGACCTGTTTGCCAACTCCTATTTGGGCAGGGCTATGGGGTTTGGGACATGCGTTAATAACACCACACTGGGGAATGCTGTAAGTTCACATACAGCATTGCCATATATATTTTCATCAGGACGATACTGACCAGCAAATTATGAGTTTTCAAATGATACCTCACAAGGCATACCTGGGACAAAGATTATTACAACAGCGTGCCAGGTGCGAATGCAAGGGTGTTTTCTCTCACAAGATCATGGAACCAAGCAGGGAGGGACTGCCCCTCTTTGTACAGCTCCAGGGAGAACCCTTCCCCCCACGGATACTCAGTGCTGGCCCCTCTGTCACAGAGCAAGGAGGAAATTGTCCCGGGGAGACCCCACTTGGGAACTAAGGCTCCCTTCTGGGCCCCTCGGCCCCACAGAGTATTCGCAGAAGAGCAGTAAAATAGGATTTGCTTAGGAGGAAAGATGAACTGGTAAAACCCCTCAGTTGACTTTCCAAGGGCTCCCAACATCCCTATACATGTGCTCACACCCAATCCAATTCCCAGCTTTTGGACAAGCTCCCACAGCCCCCTCCTGACCCAGCAGACTCCCAGCACCTAAAAGGCTCTGGCTTCCGGGGTCAGCCCAGTTATCCTGGTGTCCGGCATGAGATCCGCCAGAACACCCTACGACACTGCGCCTCAGTTCCAGCAGTCAGGCAGCAGCACGGAGGTTGAGCCCTTCTCTGCAGGAAGCTAGGGGAGGAATCCCTCACACCCACGCCTCCTACATTGCTCTGCGGCTGCGGTTGCAGAGTCCAGGCTACAGAATATCCTCCATGTCTCAGTGCACCCCCTCCCCCATACACTCCCACTGTGTGTGGAGCATGAGGGAAGCAATAAGGGTCCAGTTCCTCCTGCCTCATCCACACCATGATCTGGCCCTAACCCCTCTGTCCACCAGGAGCTGACTTCTGCAGCGGTGCTTCCCACCACGAGTGACTCTGACAAACATGGCAGGCACCAGAGACGCACGCATTGTGCTGAATGGAGTCATTTCTACCCTTGCTCCAAGCTGCCCATCAGCCTCCCAGAAAGAAACAAGCCTGGGGTCCCTAGTCCTCACGCCTTTTCCAGCTATCCCAGGTCACGTGGAGACTGGCTAGTAGATCCAGCCCATGCAGTACTTCTAAGACCAGTGTCAATCCACTGCATGGACTCCCGGCCGTGGTTGGGCAGAATGACCTTAGAATCTCATATTTGGTCTGGCTTGGGATGTGCCATCTGGAAGGAGAGATGGGGACCCACCGCTGAGCTGGTCCCCTCATTCAGTGCTTCAGGCACACAAATCCTTCTCAACTGAAAGTGACCCAGCAAACACTGAGGTACTTACATAAGAAGGTATGAGCTGAAAAAACATGTGCCACAAGCATCATGAACAGAATACAGCCCACCCTTCTCCCTCCCACCACCAGGCTCTCACTTCTACCAATAGCTGGGGCTGATGAGTTCCCAGGCTCTGGTCTCGTCTCTGTGAATGTTAGTAGCTCCAGCTGGGCTGGAACTGCGGAGAGGTATTACACACAAAAGACACCAAAATTCATCTGGGATGAGGAGGCGAAGGATCTTGGAGCCAAAGGAGAACTTGGATCCTTCAGAGCAAAATGTTTTATGTGCTCGTGTCCATGTTGACCTGTATAGGCAAAATTTATGTTCTTAATATACTTTATAGTTTTATTTTGAAAAAACAAACAAGGAAACGCCTACACAAAACCTTAATTAACTTAAGGGTAAGGTTGCTAGAGGAAGTTACATAAACAGAAAAGAAATATATATAAATTAACATTTCCAAGAGGAGAAAAAAAAAAGAACCTCAACCATTTAAGCATGGAAACGAGAAGTTAATAGAATGAACATAAAGATTCAAATTTCCTTTAGTTCAGACATTTTCCAAAACAAAGCTAGACATCTGAAAAAAAAAATCAGACTTACCAATTATAATCTTAACTTTCACCCCCTTTCCCTCCAATTTCTCCTTTTTCTTGGTTCAATGATACAGTTGCTCAACAATGTGTCTCATAATTCTGACATGGTACAGGAAGTTACTTACATAAGTACAATAATTAATGCAAGTCTAATGTGTTATTTTAGGAATTATATACTTAGTATAATACAGGAAGTATTGTAGGAAGATGTATCTTGGTTATGTACTAGATTCACTATTCAACAAAATAGGTCTTGATGTAATTCAATAGTTAAAATGGTAACTTTTAGTAGTTAGAAGATGCATGTGCAATGCACCTCAAGGGGTATTTTTATAGGCTGATGCAAGCTCATAGTTACTGTAGATATCTTATACTTTATGTTTTGAAACCAGTAGTTTAAGTCTTTTAAAACTGTCTTTAACTCAACATTAATTATTAAGTTTCTCAGTGACTATTTTTGGGGGTCAGAATTTAAGGTGTTATTGGAATATATACTGTTAATTCTCAAATGCATGGATTTGTGTATATGAAAAGAAAGATTCAAATCGTTATGTATATAGGTAGGTTTCCTGGTGGGTAAACATTGTAATTTGTGCCTTTTCAAGCATCCAGGGCATTTCTGGTGCTTCATAGTAAAATATTTTCATTTCCTGATTTTTTAACATTTAGGGTGGTGTTCTCTTCAATATTTTCTGGATTTAATTTTTTTCTACTATGTATTGGACTTACAATAGTAGCTTCAATTTTAATATGACTACTTTGCCAATGAATAAAACAATCCCAAAGCTAACTATTGTTAGGACAACTGTGAGCACTTTTTAACATTTTATTATGAGGGGTAGTTAAAGTGTTACCTCTCAAGATAAACTATGAGTCTGTGAGCACATGCTCAAGCCTAACACAAACACAATGCACATGCACACACACACGCATGCACAAGCAATTGTGTATGTGTGCAAATATTCCCACCATGGATAATTAAGAGAAACACGAGACCGGGGCAGGGCTGTAAACCCAGATACACCAGATTCACTCAGGAAGGAGCACAATGCAAGAAGAAACTCTGAGTTCCATTAATCAAAAGGAAAGGCCCAGGGCAGCCAAAGAGTGTTTAGATTTATCTCCCAACTGCCTGACTTGGCTCCTCTCCCCAAAACATTTGGCAGATGGAGCAGCTGAGAAGCAGCAGCTGACGGAAACCTGGGACTTTGTGAGATGCTCCATCAGGGCTGGAGTGAGTTCAGAAAACCTGTTGGTGATCTTTGTGGTTGGACAAGTTCTCCATCCAAAGAACCTGCTGAGATCTGTGCGACACATGGCCAGTGCCTCCAGACCATCCCCCCGAGATCTCTATAGTGCATGGAAAATGTCTCCAGGGCTTCCACCAGAGATCCCTGCGACACTTGGCATGGTACCCCAGACGAAACGTGGCTTCCAGTGCTATCCGGCTGTGTGACAGGGGGTAAGTTACATCCTCTCTTTGTGCCTCTCCTTCCACTCCCACCTATTACCTGCCTTTCATATGTGGATTGTAAGACCTTCCTGATATAGTCCATCTCTTACTAGGGGTGTGTACAGCCCCTACCACAATGGGACCACAGGCTTGGTGGGGGCTGTCGGCACTGCTAGAATACAATTAAATAAGAATCAGAATAATCCCTGAAGCCTGTGGCGAGCACCTCAGAAGTACCCGCTAGAGATCTCTGCCATAAGTGCAGAGTCCTTCAAGGGATTTTGCAATTGGGAAGTCTGCAGACACCCGGCTTCAGAGGAGAACTGGTCAAGTCATTTAAACCATGTGAACAATTTCACAGACATGATCAGATGAATAGTATCTGGCCAAACGTGCATTGGGGCCTGGGACTAAGGAGACCCCTGATTTTCAGGATAGCGTTGACACTGAGGCCTAAGCACATGGACAGAAACGGGTCGCTGAGCTTAGTCTCAAAACCAAGCAGAGCTCTGGAATCCTGTGCTCTCTTGCATTGGGAAATGTCCTGTCCTCTAGGCCTCCTGCCACTGCACATGTGCAGGGAGAAAGGAAGGGAAGTCCGGATGGAACATACACGGTCCAAAGGACAGGGGCGGAGATAGTAAGGCCAGGACACAAAAGGGAAGCGCATTGAAGACATCGATCATTTGGGTTGGGGCAGTGGGGAGATTCGGATTTGTGTGGGGGAAGAAGTGGAGGGGATGGCACCACAAAATAGCTTTATTGGGAATGCCCTTATCCTAAAGCCAACTGCAAGCAGAGACGTTCCCACTCTGCTAGGAACAAAGCATCCACACACTAGACCATGTGCAAACCAAATCCTCTCCTTTCCCGGAAAATGGCTTTATGGATAACTTCACCACCGCCAACCCAACAACATGTCCATCAGCCTCTACATTCTCCCCAAACTTGGCTGCGCCTAGAGTTTCCTGGCAGCTCGCCCTCCACTCTAAGGGCAGCTCCAACCCACGATGGCCCGGTCTGTGCCAGCTGGTAGTGGGAACTGTACGGAGCCCCGCGTGCCTGTCCTATCTCCACCATGCTGACCTTGTAGCTTCTACCGTTCCGGGAAGTCATGAGATGTTGTAGTCCTTGTGATTGTCTGATTACATGTGTTCCTCCCAGGGCACTGGGCAGCTATGCGCTGAAACCTGTTCTGGCTTCCGGTCAATTCCCAGCTGGAATTTAAGGTGCTGGTTTCATCCTAGAAAGGCCTGGTATCTGGTTGGGGGCCTGGCTCCCTGCCACTCCACCACATGGGATGCTGTGGCAGTAGCAGTTGTCAACGGCACTCCATCTCCCAGTCCCCTGATTGAGATGGGAAGGAGCAACCTGCAGCAAGGGGCCCATCGCTCTGGATTCAGCTCTTTCCCTTTGGTTCAACAGAGCTCTGATTTGTTGGCACCCCGTTCTCAGGCTCCCCCAGTGGGGTGCAGGCAGGCCAAGGCTGGCAGGCGGGGCAAGTCTGTGGGAACGGGATGGTGGAGTCTTAATGGGTGCATGAAGAGCCCCTGTCTTGCAGCTCAGTTCCCTGCTGCTTGGTAAGATGGTCACCAATGCCCAACTGGGACTTCAGCACCCAAATGTCCTGTAAGGGTCTGGGCCGCAGTCCCCTCTAGGGGTAACCCAGAGGCACTGAGAAAAGGTGAGTGAAAGCTGCTCTACAGCCTTAGCTGCAAGCCAGCTGGCTTTTGGCCCATGCAATAGAGGCTCATGGCTCTAGGTTCCATCCCTCCTGCCCAAGACATGAGAATGGCCACACTGGGTCAGACCAAAGGTCCATCTAGCCCAGTATCCTGTCTACCGACAGTGGACAATGCCAGATGCCCCAGAGGGTGAGGACACAACAGGTAATCTTCACATGATCCCTCCCCTGTCACCTACCTCCAGAGAAACAGAGGCTAGGGACGCCATTCCTACCCATCCTGGCTAATAACCATTGATGGACCTAACCTCCATGAATCTAGCTAGCTCAAAGACCAGGGTCCGGTGGCTCTATATAGGAATGACAAGCTGGGTGGTGGGGGCAGGGGGAGGGGGTCTGCCCAGCACCACGCCTGCTCTGGCTCTTGTGGGATGACAGCACTGGGGAAAGCTCTCCAGGATAAGGACGTGGGCTAAGACTAGACTCCAGCTGCTCTTCCACATCCAGCCTTTCCTCCAAGCTCCCCTGCCATTTGCTCCACCCAGGCAGGGGGAAGCCGCCACGGGAAAGCAGTGCTGCTGGCACTGTCCTACTTCAAAGCTATAAATGATGTGTGAGAGGCCGCGCTGCCAGGCCCCAGCGTCCGGCACAAGATTTCCTTTTAAGTCAATAATAGCGTCTCGTGAGATGGTTTAAGTGTGTCCCATTCATTCCTTGTGAAAGGAGACAAGATGGAGCATGTGCGCTGTCATCCTGGCCCCCTGTTCCGGAGTCTGCTACGCCGCGCCTGCCAGCCCAGGCCCTGTCACTGGGGCTCTGCCACATGATTTTTCAAACTGCTGCAAGCAGCGGAGACTGCTCCGGAGATAAGGGGACCTGGGAAGAACCGTGGAGCTGTTTTGTGCCTGCACAAGACAGCTCTTCAGGGCACCACTCTGTGCACGTGTAAGAGAGGGACTCCAACCCCAGCATGTGCCCCTGGGTCTCTGTGGGAGATCTCGGCGGCAGCGTGGCTGTGTGCGTGGAAGAGGCCAGGGAACATACAGCTAGGAGAGCGAGGTTCCAGGCACAGGGCCCGGGTGCGTGTGTGTCCAGGTAAGCAAGATCCTGGACACAGTCTGTGTGCATCAGAGAGAGCGAGCCAGATTCTCTCTCTCTCTCTCTCTCTCTCTCTCTCTCTCTCTCTCTGTGTGTGTGTGTGTGTGTGTGTGTGTGTGTGAGAGAGAGAGAGAGAGAGAGAGAGCGCGACTCCGTAATCAACGAAAGGGTTAAAAATAAGCCAGTCTGTGAAGTGTAGTCACTGCACAGCAGCTATTTCTGGCAGAGGCTTTTCCTGCTTCAGCCACCGTACAAGGAATGCAACCGAAAACCAGATTGCAGAGGAATTTCCAGCCGAGGAGGCTGGGCTAAGGCCGAGTGGAGCGATGGCCTGGACTGGGGATAAGGACAGCGGGAGGGGGCCAGCCTGAGTGATGTCAGGGATGTGGAGAACACACTTGTGGTGTGCAGGGAGCAGCAGGAGGATGCTGTACGGGAGGATAAGAGGGTGCGGACGTGGCTGAGGACCGGGGAGGGGCCAGGCTCCTCCGAGCCTCCTGAGGAACTGCTGGTGTGGCAGAGCTCAAATCTGCAACCTCGCTAGTTTGGAGACACACAATCACACTGGATCCCACTGGGTTTAAAGCTGCTGGACAGGTGCTGGGAAGACAGGGCCTGATTCTCAACTCCACTGAGGTCCCTTAACATTGCTCCAGTGACCTGACTGGACCATCGAGTCAGAAGAGCTGGTGCTGAAGATAACTCCTGGGGCAGGGAGATTTCCCACTGGAAAGAGAGCCTGCAAAATGGCCCTTTCAAGTGCCACCAGCTGTCCTTGCTGTGGGCAGGATGCATGGGCCCCTGGTCAGTCTCAGCAGCTCATAGCTCCTATGGCTGCCCAAGGCTGCTCTGACTCACTTAATCAATTCCCTGCCGCAGCAGGACCCTTGGGCACGGGTGTAGCTTGGGCCTGCTCCTTTGGTGACTGTGTAACAAAACAGGGCAGTAATACTTTGGTTTCATTTTGGTTGCTGGGTTTAGTGTGTGGGAGCTGGGCATGGTTGCTGGCTCAGAGGTCAGACTACATGGTGCAGGGCATAATAAGATCAAAGTCTACAGTAACAGCCCCCTGCATTCTATGGCAACATCAGTTGATTCTTTCCTCACCTGCGGCTAGCTACCCTGGCTGCAATTGCTCCCTTCCGGGGCCCTTGATTCACCCCTCTGTCTGCAACCCCAAAGCCACATGGCCCAGGGGCCACTCCCATGCCCCCACTCCTGCAGCCAACCCAGAGATGGAGGAAAAGAGAATCGGGACCGTGGTGTGTCCCTGCTTCCGTTCCTGCCGTCACACCCCACGCTAGCAGACCTGTGCCGAGACTCGTGTTAGGAGTTAATATCAGGGCTGGTTTCATGCAATTATGTATCTTTCACTGGATGAAAGAGAAAACAAGCACGAGGAACAGAAATGAATTCTTGGAAATTGCTCTCTGAGGAGCTGGGGTGGTTTCCTTGCTCAGATGAAATTCTGGGTAAGCAGGGAAAAAGGAAAACTTATTAGCAGCTTCCTTTGCAGCCCAGTTCCTGCCAGCTGTGCACAATTTCTACCTGAGCTTTATTATCTCTGTAATAAAACTTTCAGCAGGCTGCTGGGTGCCAGCGACATGCCGTTTAAGTCACCTCCCCTCTCCTGCACACCCTTTTTGCTTTTCCATCCTTTCCCAGCCAGGGGGATATCGCAATAGCAAGCAGGAGGAGTCTACATGAACAATGGGGACCTTCCGCACACACAACCCCATTCTGCCACCCTGGCCTCTGTCAGGGGTGGCAAAACTTGCCAACTTGCACTCATCCAAACGCCCAGCTGAGGCCCAAGCCAAGACCCCAGCATTGCCAGCTTCCTCAAACCTGTGCCAAGCAAGATGCCAGCCCGGTGAGAGTTCTCTATCCATGCAATTGGTGATTCCATTTACTGTGTAAGCTCTCTGGGGGCAGGGACCCACCTTTTTTCCTATGTCTGTAGAGCGCTTAGCACAACAGGGCTCTGGTCCATGCTTGGAGCTTCCGACTCCTACAGAAATGCAACTCTAAACAGATGTGAGGCAATGAGGCTAATGCAGGGGTGGCCCGTGGACCTAGGCAAACTAGGCAGTTGCCTAGGGCGCCGCGGGCGCGAGTGCCTGATGATGATGTCACGGGGTGCCGGGGCACCCCGTGATTACATCACGGCCATTGACGGCCATGTAGGCGGGGGCGCAGATCGCGCCTTCCGCCTAGGGCGCCAGCTGCTGCAGCCGGCCTCAGGCCGCTCCTGGGCTAATGCAATCCCTATAGGGGTCAGGAAGGACATTTTCCCTGATCAGCCCAGAGTCCTATGTACACTGGCATAATGGGGTCGAGATCTGCAGTAACAACCCCTACATTCTGCCGCAACCTCAGTTTATCCTGCCACCGTGCTCTGCCCACCCGCATGCCAACATGCACAACGATGGCTCCTACTTGAAAATGATTGTGGCTCTATGAGTGATTGATGATTCCCAGTAATTATTAGTTTTTAGGATGACGTGGCTGCGATGCTCTCCGCAGCCTGACTCCGTGCCCCCTGCCACTGCTCCAAAACGCGCCTCTCAACCTACAAGCCTCCCTATGCACGACCCCCGTCATCAAAAGATGTAACGTGCTGCTGAAAAGTGGACCATCTTGGTTTTGCTGCCTGGCTTCCCATTATCGACAGATTACGGTTTTAAGCAACACATCCGG
This sequence comes from Pelochelys cantorii, assembly GCA_032595735.1. NCBI lineage: Eukaryota > Metazoa > Chordata > Testudines > Trionychidae > Pelochelys > Pelochelys cantorii. The sequence goes on from CM064335.1 coordinate 8,428,309, forward strand.
TTTTTAAGGACATGTTCTCGCTTGGTGCATTAAATGAACCAGCGATTAACAAGAAATGTAGGAACAAAGCATTCCATCAACTGCAACTGTAAGGAAACGCTGGACGTATTGTCAGCAGCGTTCAAAGCCTGGACAGTCAAGAACCCCAGTGCAGCTTGTCTATGGAGCTCCTGGAAAGCTCTTGCCACACACTAGGTTACACAGCTACAGTTTGAGCCTGTACAATACAGGCCGATCCTTTCTAACCAGGATTCAGGCTGCAAGAGGGCTGTGGCTGGGAGTCCTGCCAGGGCCAGGAGCCCAGCCTGGATGGCAGCAGAAGGGCCGGTGTTGATGTCCCCTGGTCTAGCAAACTCCCTCATTCAGGACCGGTCAGTTCCTGAGGGTGCTGGACCAGAGAGGTCCAGCCTGTAGACTGTTGGAGATCAGGAATTTCAGGGCCTCTTCCTGCCTCTGGGAGGGGAGCATGAACTAGTGGCTAGCAAAACAGGCATGACCCTCGGATCTCCATCTTCTTTTTGGTACGCTGTGCTCTCCTTGTGCCTGCCAGTGACATGACTGTGATCAGATCAGGCTAAATGGAGATAGTGCACATCCAGTTGTATTGTGCCAGCCGCACCCAGAGATCCCATTGCATTGGGCATAGTACAGGCACATAGCAAGAGACAGCCCCTGCTCCGAGTACCTTACAAACTAGTTTCGGACAAGACCACTCTTGGAAAGCCCACAATGGACATGCAGCTGGTACATAAAAGTGGGAGGGGCCAGAGCAGGAAGCAACAAAGGGCATTTCAGACCCACTAGGTTCTAAGATGGCAGATGACACGGAGCTGCCTTTCCCTGTTTGTGGGTGACCACGAGGCTGCAACCGCTCCCTTCTCTGCAATTTGCCAGAGACTCAGCCCCCTGCTGCCCCAGGGCTGGAGCCCGGTGGGTGCTCGGAAGCAGGAGGTCCTGTTACAGAGCCTTCAAGTCAGAAAGGCTCCTGTTCTGTTAATGTGCCAGCCCCTGCTTTCGCTGCCATGAGGTGCCTCTTCAGAACTCCGGTCGTTCTCCACTTCATTGAGATACTGTATAATTTAGCTATAGGCATGGCACAGGACCAGGCCTGGAAAGCCATTCACAGTGGCACCGGGGGAGCATTTCCCTGGAAATCACACCTTGCCTCAGCACTCCATTGGCGTGGCATTCGCATGTGCACTGCCCTGGGGCGGCTGTGTCATAGGACGTAGGGCTGAGATCAGTACATTGGATCACAGCATGGCACCAGCCTGGCAACGAGGTACTGACATTGGCGTAGTGTTGTACATTATAGTGTAACACTGGCATGGCAGTGGGTGTTATGACTGGAATGATCTCCAGACTGTATCTCAGGGTACGGCTACACTGTGACAGGGTTTTTCGAAGAAGGTATGCAAATTGCGCTTGCATTTACATATCTTCCAATTTTTTTTCCAGTAGAGGATTTTCTGATATTTGGCCCGTCTACACAAGTAAAATGAGGTGTACAGGGGGCTTCTGAAAGAGGGGGGGATTCCGACATTTGGCCCCATGTAGACAGGCCAAATATCGGAAAATCCTCTTCTGGAAAAAAAATTGGAAGATATGCAAATGCAAGTGCAATTTGCATACCTTCTTCGAAACCCCGTCCTCCCCAATGTAGCCGTACTAACAGGCACAGCACCAGCCTGGCCACGATGTACTTAAGAGCTGCCATACTGGGTCAGGCCATGGTCCATCTTGCCCACAGTCCCATCTCTTACCAGTTTTGCCTCTCGGCTTTCCAGCTTTCACTGAAAAGCTCCACCTTCCCCTCTGTTTCCAGACATGCAGCAACACCCCGGCCCCTCTGTTTGGAGCTCCCACAAGGCTGGGGAAAGGGGAGGCTTGTGATAAACAGATGGAAAATGGGGGAAAGAGTCAAGCGAAGTGAGGAAGGAGAGTGAGAGGAGAACGAAGTGCAGATTCCGGCCTGTGTTGGGGAGAAAAGATTATTGCGTTAAGAGTGGCTCCGAACTCCCAATTCTCAGGGCATGAAACCTGCACAATTTAAAGTAGTCAAAACAAACCCTTTGCCGCTATTTATACTTTAGCTGCCTCCAGGCGGCAAAAACTCGACTCCATCGTCCAAGTCTAATAGATTCCAGGTGTTATCCAATAAACTACCCTCCGCCAGTGAGAAGTCTGAGTAAGCTCACAGCACCTTTCAGTTCCCCCCTTTCTTGCACTGTCCGGGGGGGAGCTCACCCCAGGAGGTGGACAACCCTAAGCAAAACCCAAGTCGCTGCTCCCACAGGAAGACATGCGTACAGGATTGCTGCAGGCCCTAGTTCCTTCCTTCCAGCCTCCTCGAGAAACCCCAGCGAGCCACTCGCTCTCGTCAGACTGCATAGCTGAAAAGTGACTGCACTGAAACGTTGGCAGCAAATCAGAGACTCCTCTTATGGGGAGCTTTTCTAATTAACAAGGGGCACATTGCTGTTACATGATTTAACTCTTAGGAAACGGGCTCGCTCCCAGGTGGGTAACACCTGTGAGCAGACTGATTTGGAGGGGCTGGGAGGGTCACAGAGGGGCCAGTAGTGCAGGAGGTCAGGGAAGGTTTCCGGCAGGAGAGTGGGACAAATTTGGACTCTTCTCTGGAGTAAATTCCACGCTGCCCAGCCTTCCTAGGATCCAGCTAGGGTTAGGCCTGGGCTTCTCAGGTACCCACCGGCTCTTGATACAACTCTTGGGCTGGGATACGGAAGCAGATTGGCTACGAGTGGAGATAGACCAAGCCGGACTAGAGAGATGGGTCATAATGGGAGTTGAAGCTGGAGAGTGGGGAGGAAATCCCTGTGGAGCCAACAGCAGGAGAGAGGCGGGAAGAGAGAAGGAACTGATTTGTGGGCGAGGTGGATGCAGCTCATGTTGGGGAAGTAAGCGTTAAACGCAGGTCAAATGATGTGGGGGAAGGCGGGAGTCACAGCGCTGGGGGGCAGAGGAGTGGATAGGCGGATGTCAGCCGGTGGTCAGGGCAGTGCATGTGTGTATGTTACACCCGAGTCTTCAACTGCTGAGACACAAGGCCCCGTCGCAGTGGGCAGTCTAGGTGAGACTGACGGGTGCCCCGAGGAGTTTAACGTCCGTGTCTTTACAGCTAGGATTGGGATCCTTTCGCGGCGGGCAGCCAACAGGCCGACAGACGCCCCAGAGTTTACAGGGAGAGCTTATTACACCTCAGATTTTGACTGCTAGGATACACGATCCCTTCGCAGCGGGCAGCCTGGGGAGGCTGAGAGATGCCCCAATGGATCTGTCCCCTGGAAGCGACACGATCCAACGCTCAAGCTCTCCCTATATCTGTCCCTTATGACCGGCTGGAGTTCTTTTAAAATTGTGCTTGGTTCTGTTACAGCAACTGAAGGAGTCAGGTCACAGCTTAAACAGTTACTATTTTATTGTTACAGGGTAAACTTAGCTGTTAAATGCTACTACTGTGTTACAGATAACACAGCCACTACAAAGGACAGGACAGAAATTACACTAATAAGTCACTTACAGGTACCATGAAACCCTTTTGGTTCTCTGAGCTCTTATTAAATGCATGCAAAATAGACACCTAGCAGGTATATATTCTCACCCCTGCGTTCCAGACTTGGCGTGGCCAGCGTCTTTCTCTCAATCCCTCGGGAAGAAGTAGGGCGAGTCTGGGCGTCCCACAGACCTCGGGAGGCAACCAATACCTGCCAGCAGGTGTAGATGATTGGAGCTCAAATGGGGTGGGCTACTAAACCCCTCTTTATACCCCTTGGGTCACGTAGGCTTCTTCCTGGTCTCAAGTGGCCAATTAGGAAAAATGGCTTTGAATGCCAAGTTTCCCACAAAGGGTGCAAAGCATAATTCACACCTGGGAAAATGCAGACAATGGGCACTTCTAGTATGTGATGGGCGAAGATTCCTCTCCTGGGACAGTGCAGGCGTGTCAATTACTGGTACTAGCCATCAGGGCAGCAGGAGGCCCTGGGTCGTCAGCTAGCCCTTTTACTGTCTGGTTTCTGTTTATTAGAGTCAGGGACAAGCAGCACCCCTGCATTCCCAGGGCATCAAAGGCTGACTGCCTTTCTCTTGCTCTCTGGGGGGGGGAAACAAGATGTGGTTCATGTCTGGCTACAGCGGAGAGCCAGGGTGTTGAGTGGACCAGAAAGAAAAGAACTGAGAATGTGTGTCCATTCCTGGCAGCGCGGCAGGGAGTTTATATACCAAGCCCCCCTTTCTCTTCGGAATCTACACATTAAAACATTTTCTCCCATCTTCAGCAATGACACAGAACGGACAACGCCACCAAGAAAAGAAGGGTTCTGCACCGGCCCTATGACAACAGCAAGTCCTGCTTCCTCCCCCTACAACTGGAGAAATTAGATTTCTGCACTAAAACTGGAGTGAGAGAAGATGAGGGGAAAGAGAGAGAGGGAGAGGGAGCACTTAGACTGGTGAGCTCTGGGGCCAGGACCATCTCCCCAGGATGTGTTCATGCAACACCTACCACCAGACCCTGAGCCATGACAACCTAGGCATCACCACTGATGCACACTGCTCCTTCCTGACTGGCTGCACTATTGCACGGATGTAATTCGCAAAGCCATGTGTGTAAATAGCCAAAAGTGACTGAACTTAACAGAGATCGTAACAGGGGATGAATCCCCGTGATGATTAAACCTGGTGATAGTCTTAAAAAAAAAAAAAAAAGTCAACCACGCTCATAGGTGTTTCCCTCCTTTCACGCTGACTCAAAACCTTTCGAGGCTTCAGATGTTCCCGGAATCCGACTGTATAGTTGGAAGTATTTGATTTTTATCAGAAAATGTCGGTAAATGTCAATTTCACCAAACACAAAACACTCACTGGAAAAAAAAATATTTCTATCAATCACCCATTAAAACCTACAGAAAGGCAAAGGAAGCAAAATGCTCCTGAGAACTTAATTAAAGTCTGAGCTAAGGATATTTTCTGTCTATTTTGACATGCAATGTTGAGCATTAGCATTTCAACTTTAACTTTTAGAAGGCTCTAACTTTTTGAAGCCTGGCATTTACTGTAATTAAGTAACGATTTCCCACAACTTGGACTTTTACAAATAGACAAACATTGAAAAGATGCTTAAAAACAAACCGACAGCCTCCCTTGCACTGATCAAAAAAGACAAATGAAATTCTGCCAAAGATAACAAAGATACCCCGGCAAGCCTGTGCAGGCATGCCCAAAGGAAGAAAAGATTGGGTAAATAGGGAGTGGGATCCAGTTATGGTACAAGATGCTCAGGATAACACAGCCCAGTCAATGACCAGGTTCCGCCAGGGTCCAAGGAGCAGCAGAGTCCTGGCACCAGCTCACTCTTCCTAAAGACCTGGGGGAAATATTCCTGCCCGTGAAAAGTCCCAGAGACTGATGGAGAGTGAACACAGAGGCCACAAACAGGGACTCATTCCCTCCTCCGGGTCTCCTAAGGCTTTCTTGCTTTTTCCTGTCTGACTTTTCAACGGGGCGCTCTTGATCACATGTCCTCTCTCGATCGCATGTCCGGCACAGCGCCAGACATGCAGCTGGCACTTCCACAAGAATGGAGTTCTACGCTGTAGTCAGCTTTCCTGAGCGGAATCTGGTGGGGACTGGCCAGACACACAAGGGGGTGGCATTTTTGGAAGGACTCAGGCATGGCTTAAGTCCACTCTCAGCAAAATCCAGGGTACAATCCTTTCAGCTTCAATGGGAGCAGAGTTAGGCCAGTTCTGGGTGATTTTGAAGTCCCATCCCCTAAGCTTCGGGGTGTCCTGGGACTTAATGACGCTGCTTCTGTCTCTGGGGAGAGGAGAAGAAAGGGGCACCATGGCCGAGGCCCTTTTCAGAAAAGGCTAGTGCAAATAGCTACGTCTAGCATTGTGTTCTCAGAGGCAGGACATGGACTGGATGTCTTTCCCTCCTCCGTGAGGGTGCCCCACAGCCCAAAGTCCTCACCCAGGACACCTTGTTTCCACATCCGGCCAGCTTCATCCTGGGTGCTGACAGCTACTGAGCGTGGCATCTTGGGGGGTGATCCAGAGAGAGACTCTCCTTTAGTCTGGGTAATTCATTGAGACCCCTCACCACAGAATCACTTACAGCGCAGAGCCTCTGAAGGGGCCAGCTGTGATTTGACTTTGTTGATAACATGTTTTACAGATTTGCTGCTATTTCCTGTGAGCTGAGACGGGTTCGCTTGTGACTCCCAAGGACAGGGAAAGGGTCTGACTTGAAACAAGGCATCCTTCAGAAAGTCCACATGTGGGGCAAACTTATCAGATTTGTCCTCCTCCGTGGCAGGAAGGTACAAGGGCAGGTTCATGAGGAGTTGGATGCATGCTGCAAACTCCACTCCTTCTAGAGGAACAATCTCTGAATGATCCATGGGAAACAGCTTGGAATTCCTCTCATTTGATTCATGCAGTTTAAGGCCAGGAGGGGCGAGGCTGACTGCCTGACTCTAGTCTGAGCTGAATAACGCAGGTTAGCTAGAGAATTCCACCTGATTCCTACAGCGAGCCCAGTTACTTGTGGCTCTTTAGAGCAAACCTTTTAGAAAGACATCGATTTGAAACGAGCAATGGAGAATCCACCATGCGCCTTGGTATTCTGTTCCTGTGGTTAATTACCATCACCATTAAACATTTGGGGCCCACTTCCAATCTGATATTTTTGAGCTTCAACATCCTTTTTAGACCTTCTTCTGCCAGGCCAGTGAACTTCAATATCAGATATCTTCTCTCAGTGCTGCCTGAGATCGCGTCACCTCTTAACTTCCTCTTTGATAAAATTAACTTCATTGAGCTCCTTAAATTTCTCACTGTAAGGCGTGTTTTCCATACCACAAATCATTCCTAGAGCCCTTTTCTGAACCCTCTCCAATTTTTTAATATCCTTTTAAAAAGTGTGGACACTAAAATTCGACACACTGTTCCCGTGATGCCTCTTAACATTCCCCCAGTGCTAAAGAGAGAGGTAATATTATCTCCTCATGCCTACATCATATGTCCCAACCCAAAGAATGGGTTTGCCCTTTTAGTTAAAACACGACACAGGAAATGCATGCTTGATTGGTTATCTAGCAAGACACCAACACTTTTCAGAGTCTGAGTTCCCCAAAGTGAATGTCTGGCTGACGTCCTCTTCTCCTAGATATAGGGCTTCGCATTTGCCTAGGTTAGCATGCAGGTTAGGTTTGTAGAGGCCAGGAACTTTCTGGCTAGCCTTTAGAGATGGGAATGAAGGAGTCATGGAATCCTGCCCTGATCTCTTTGGCACTGAAGTCTCTCCTTCCTCCTGCTAGAGCAGAGCTAGGGAACCTTTTTGGGGTTGGGGGACAGTGACCCACAGAAAAAAAAATCAGTCAGGGCCACACACAAAAGAAGCAAAAAAGAAAAACCAAACCCTCACTGGCATGGCCTCTGACTGAGGAGAAAGACATTCCCCACTAGAGCCTAGGGGGACCCAGGCTAGTAGATTGTATGTGCTCCAGCTTCAGAGTGGGACAGTGCTCCCACCCCTGTGCTACAGGAAAAGAGGGAGACCAGAGCCTTTTGGGTATTTAAAAGGAGACAAATAAAAAGTCAAAGAAGGGCTGATGACAAGTTGCTTTCTGGTAACGTGCTGGCCCAGTGACAGACTCATCTGAAGTGGAGCTTCATTACAGATTCACGGGTGTCCACTGCTGCACACCGTTAATTCTGGCACTCGGGATCTGTGATTAGCAACCTACGGCAGAGGAGTCTGCAGAAAGGGATTAACGGCCGGTATCTAGGGAAGGGAGAAGGGTAATGAGCACAGAGAAGGGGGAAGGGAAGACGGGAGCAGGGCGGTAAGTAGGCATCAGTGAAGGCATGCTCAGAGGCACACAGCGAGGCAGGGTCACAGCCAGGACTTGCAATAAAAGCACCGGACCAAACCTCAGGAGACCTGGGCCCTGTTCCTGGCTGTGACACACACTGACTTAATTTTGCTGTGCCTCAGTTTCCAATCTGCAGTCTAAATGGCAACTGCCAAGCGCCGAAGCTGTTCCGTTGCTGTGTGTCTCACGCTGCTGCATCACAAGTGGCTAAAAAGACCACGTGTCAAGGAACAATCCTGGCCACGGACAGTGCACAGGGCCAGAGGTCAGCACATTACTAGCACCTGATGCCTGCAGAGCTCTCCTCCCGTAGCTTTCCTCTCTCGCTCAACCACTTCTCTTCAGCCTCTGGCGCCCTGGTGCAGTGCAGCCCCCCGGTGTCACACGTTGCTAGCGGCATCATCCTCAGCTTGTGCTGTGGAGGCTGAAAGTTTTCACGTCCCTCTTGCAAGTGTCCTGGAACCTGAGCCTACATTGGTCCAGTGGCCATGGAAAATCCACAAGTTCTTCATGCAGGAGCATCTTTGGAAAGCCTCCACTGTTCAGCCAGTGCAGGTGACCAAGCCTAGAGAGATCTCTGTTTGAAACTAGGGATGTCAACATGTAGTCCACTACAGTTAATCTTATAGACTATGTGCACTCCCTCCACTTGCTGCCTCTGTATCAGAACCAGTAAGGGGTAGGGAGTGGGAGCTGGTGCCCGTGAGGAGCTGGCTTTAAGGAGGCTTCTCACAAGCACCAGATCCACTTGCCCCCTGTGACGGGCCAGGCCGGGTCTGGGCACCGCTGAGGGCGTCCGCTCAGGGCGAATTGCTCAAACTCAGGGCTCCTTACAGCCCCAGACTGGAGACTGTTCCCAAACAGGCCACAAACCAGTCACAGCGAGCGCTTCAGCTGCCAATCCGGCCAGCAGGAAGCCTCACGAAGAAAACCCCTCTGACACCCCAGCTCTCCCTGTGCCACAGTCAGCCCCGGGCCTGCACACAGGTGAGGGGTTATAGAACCCGAGTTCACCTACCCCGAATGGGTCTTTCCAGTCCCAAAGAACCAGCCACAAATCCCCGGTCAATTTACACTCTGGATCTTACCCACTAGATCACGCTAAGCCAATCCTTTAGAATCTAACATCTACAGGCTTATTAATAAAAGAAAGAAAAGGTGGAGAGTAAGGTTGTTAAGGAGAATACATTACATGCATCAAATCACCAAGCTCTGGATGCAGACTCTCAGCAGAGATGTTACAAACTGCTATCTTAAAAGTCTCTGGTGTACATCCTATGGCAGGATGGGCCAACGACTCTTCCCGGCTTGCTGTTCCTCGCAAGGCTGCATCTGGGATCAGTAGCAGAATTGAAGGCAAGAGGGAGTCCGCCTCGTGGCCTTATATCTCTCTCTTGCCATCCTCCTGGCCAGAGCAGGTCACATGGTCGAGTGACCGATCTCTGTTTCACATGCTGGCAGCCATTATGCCCTGGCTGGTTTGCAGGTCCCAGACACATTCCTCAGGTGTGTATTGGGATCCTTGAGAGCCATTGTCCCTGGAGCCTTGCTAATTAGCATAGTCATTGACTGGACATTCCTTCCTTATAGCAGGCAGTTCAGGCCCAGTGCTCTGTCTCAGGCAGAGAACACTACAGTATCAGCACAGAGTCCATATTCATAACTCCATATACAGATATCACACAGGTACATGAATAGCATATATAGAATCAGTAGAACATAAGCTTTCGTTTGACACCTCACATGGCCCCCTTTGTATAGGCTTTGGGGCAAACACGCTCCCATGGGCGCAGCAATGATCTGGCTGCTCCCTTTAAAATCCAGTAATGTGACACCCTCCCCATGCCGCTGCCTCTGATAGAGAGGAAGCAGCATGGAGGGTGAGGGGGCAGGCAGGAGCCAATACACGCGGAGCTCCCTGCGAGTGCCGGCTCTACACAGACCTGCCTTCCCCCCTTGCTGCTTCTTACAAAGGCAGCAAGGGAGGGAGCAGGTAGGAACCGGTGCTGGGGGCAGCCGGCTTAAAAGCCAGTTCCCCCCAGCACCAGCTCTACGGTGCCACCTGCCCCCTTCCCCGCACCTGGGCCTGCTGCAGACAGAAGCTGGTTCGCAGCAGCCTCCCCCCCCAGCAGTAGCCTCTGTCTGTGGGGTGCTCGGACCCCACAGTCAGCGGCTGCTGCCACCCTGTGCTGCTGCCTCTGTATCGGATGCAGCAGTGTGGGGCAGCAGGGAGCCGGTTAGTGCGGGAAGCTGGTTTTTACATTGGCTCCCCTCACAGACCAGCTCCCACCTGGCACCCTGCGCTGCTGCCTTTGATACAGAGGCAGCAGGGAGCTCCCCAGGAGCAGGTCCAGGAGCACACTGGCTACTGGCTCCACCCCCAGGGACTATCGAATAATCATGTATGCGCTACATGTGGTTACATGATTATTCAATTACACTATAGCTAACACCCCTATTTGAAAGTACTGATTAGGGAGTAGCAATATTGCTTCCTCAAGTACTTCAGTGTCATGAACTTTGGTTTCCTGCTTGATATTTAGAATACGACACAGACAGCAAGAGCAGAAGGTGTTTAGCCTTCTCTCATGCTACTGCATGTAGTCCAGATCTCGTCACCATACAGCAATGGGCACCAAATCAGGGATGTCCTTAGGATTTACAGGGCCCTAAGCAGTACTATTAAACTGGTACCCCTATGTCCAGTGGCAGCTTAGAGGGCCAGGAGGGAGTGATGGTGATTTTTTTAGGGGTGATTTTACAATCTTTGGCAACACACTCAGGAAATATTTTTAAAGCTAATTTTAAACTAAGGTCCTGTAGACTAACATAGTAAATTCAGAAACCAACAGTATAGGCCTGGCATTGGCCAGTGTCTCGTTAAATGGCTTCATTACCACTTGAATGGCTCTTTCACAGGTTCAGTGTTTTGCTAACAGCTCTGGCAGGCTTTGCCACTTTTAAGTTAACTAGATCCTCTCCGGAGGAAGCAGAGCCACAGAACAGGGATCAGAAGCGCCAGGTGGGTGGACATTAAGACCCAGTGGTGCCCCAAATGGCTGCATATTCTACGTATAGGTCAGGACGGCCCTGCACCAAATGTACGTCTGATAAATCTGTAGGTTGTTGTTCAATGTCAGCCTTTTCTATTACCCCACATATGCTTGGTCACTTGGCCAAATGTAGCAGCTGCCTTTCTGAAGAGGGAATTAAGCCAATTAACTTGAGTTACATTCTGATATAATTGCCTCTGTATAGCAGACCTGGGGCACAGATTCTGGTGCAGTCGGCACACCCTGTGCTACAATCATTGTCTTCTTTAGACTGATGGTTAGTCCAAAGTCACCACAAGCTGGTGCAAAGTGACTGCAAAGTCGTCGGAGCACCTCTTCGTTACGTGCCATGATTATGGCATCCGTGTGAAAAGAAATTCTCCTCTCAGCAGGTGGTGGACATTTGTTTTGCAGTTAGACATTGTCAGGCTGTCTTGTAGCGAGTCAAGAGCGAGAATACCAGCCTTGGGGCTGACAGACGAAGCAGGGCACAAACCCCAAACTGGCTGGGAGTTCTATACTTAAATTTCACCAACCACTTATCAACTGTAATCTCTTCAGGCCTAGAACAGTCTGAACACCAAGCCACAGCAATCATCCTTCAGTACACTGATTGGTCTTGCCTGCCTTTCTGATAGACGGCCCCTTACACCAAGGATCACAACAGCATTCAGGTTACTCCGACTGCCAAAGAACCACTCACTTCCAGGTCAATCACACCTTAGACATCACACCTGAGACAACACTTCTGAAGAATTCTATAATACACTATACAGAGAAATGTATTTACAGGAAAAGGAAATGAGCTTTATGTACAGGATTAAAGCAGGTAAACACACACACTCACGTACAAATGAGTTACAGTCTTCAGTTGCAAAAGGTAATAGACGCTTCTATAACAAGCAAGTCCTGTACATAGGGCTAACCTAGGCTAAGCACTGGGGACCTCCTGCTTTTGCCTAATAAACTTGGCTCTTCAGAGTCCAAACACCACAAAAAATAGCTCCTTCATGTTAGGGGTTGTTATTCCCTTCCCCCATGCACACATGCACTGAGCTGCTAGCTCAGCTCATGGGTGGAATCCACTTACACATCTCCTATTCCAGGGCAGCGGAGAGGTGGGGAGTTGAGCAACAAAGCAAAGATTCCTTTGTAGTTGTTGCACTCACTTTGATCTCATTTGTTTTTATACAGTATTATGATGCTGGTGGCATCCTGGGTGTCTTATAGTAAACCTCACTGCCTCCACCAGAAAAACAAGACTTTGTGCAGATGCTTAAGCACAACTTGTCCTTGTTTCAGTACTGTACCTGGAGTTCCATCTTTTCCTGAAGCCAGTGATGGGATTACCTATTCAGGCTCATTTTCACCCACTGTCACACCCATTTGTGTGTCAATGACAATGTCTCCATTAAGAGATAGGAGTGGGGGAGTCTTCTTGGCTGAAGGATCAATTGCTTTCTTGATCCCAACATACACACCTCTTAGATCTCCATTTTCAAAGGAGGTATATGTCTCCTTGCACAGTGGAAACCTGTGTGCGTGAGTACCTTGACTTGCTGTTCATTGCAATGCACCCTTAGCTACTATGAGGTTAGCACAAGTCGCAAGGGAGAGGTTCATGTTGCACTGGAAATGTGCTGTGTGTTTTGCGTCAATAACTGGAGGTACTTCTTCAGAGTTTGCTGCAAACCAGGCTTTGTCTTGGACTGCCTCTTTACCGAAAGTTAAAGTTGCTGCTGTATGGATATTCATTCTGAGTGTGTTCCTGGCTGCATCAGCATGCAGGGGATGTGCTAGATGAGACAGCTTCCATGAGAGTCATAGTGAATTGAAGACCTTCCTTGGTCTTTTGTGCTGTTGATATTAAGCTCGGACAGACAGCTTTGTTGGGTACTAAGAAACATCCATAGTGAAAGCCTCATTTTGCAGCATACAAGCCCAGGGTCCATGTCACCATCTGCCCTGTGAACTGAATATGGAGAACATCCTTCGGGCGTTTTTTACCAGTGACCCTTAAATCCAGTTGGTGACCGTGTCCATGTGACCTTCCAGAAGCAGGTGTTGGTAATGCACAGTCCACCCTGGGTACAGAGATCCAGTCTTTGGCCATTAGCACTCATTTTCCCTGTTCCATGGTGGCCAAGTCATGACAGCCACATTTTCTGATCGGAGCTGGCTTTAGGGTTGAGTTCCCTAAGCGGATAGAAACATTCGCCGAGGGGAGATTACTGCTGCTGCTGCTGGGAGATATACTGTGATGTAGCAATAGGACATTTGACCATGGGAGTGGATGAGTTTTTGACTGCAAAACCCACCTTGTCTTCGCAGCAGTCTTGTTTGCTTTTTCTGTGCCAGAAAACAGTGCTGTGAATCTTGCACAGAAAGCCTGCGTCAGCTAGTCTGCTTCCAGAGTGCACGGCTATCAATGTCAAACTTCTCCATCCCTCTGTCAATGAGTTTCTAGGGTCACTGATCTCTTCTAGAGGGTTTGACAGGCCAGTGCAAGTTGTCCTTACAAGCTTGAAGAGGGTGACAATATTACCCAAACCTTTGGCACAGATGCCCAGGCAGAAAAAATGAGGTGAAGGTGTGCCTTAGGACCAAGGCGCCCCGCCCCCCCCCTTAGCAGCATCAACAAAGACTTGGAGACCAAGACGTTTGGAAGCCAGCAGAGGTACAGTCACACCCAATGACTCATCCCCAGCAACAGCTCTGCCTCACAGGTACATTTCTGGGGCAGGGTAGGGGAACCAGGGCCTTTCCATGCCGGATTCTGACCCAGGTCCCTGGGAGGCTGATTCAGCTTCAATTCAACCACTGGTATCTTGCGTCAGCCTCTCTGGTTCGTTTCCTAACGCACTATGCATCACAGCCAGCCACTGACCATCCCTGGGGAGCACTGTCTTCTGGGCTTCCAGCCCTGCTCCCAGTAGCTGGGTTCTGAGGCTGTCCTGGTCACTGGCTTGGAGAGGGCTCTGCTCATGTCCTTCCCTGGAGCACTTCCTTCTGAGCTGCCTGACTGCCTTTTAAATCCCTCTTCCAGTCCCAGCATCTTCAGCATGGGTGAAGGGGCGGGACCTTCTTTGCCCAGGATTGCTCCTGGCCTCCCTCCTGTCCAGGGAAAGGGTTAGACTGCCATCCCAGCCAGTTACTAATGCTTCACCTCATCTCACAGGGAAATTGTGAGGCTACCTCCTTAAATGCTTGGGAGCTGCTCAGATATTACAGTCACCGAGGATTATAGGTGTAACCTAGCAGGACTGAGAAAGGGAAAGTGAAGTCTGCTCTATCGCCTTAGCTGAAAACCAGTTGGCTTTTAGCTCATGCTTGCTTTAGCCCCTAAGGTCCCAGGTTCAATCCCACCTTTCTGGGTCCGTTAGCCTTACGTAGGAGTAGAATGACCTCCTGCTGCCCAGTTGTGTTTTATCCACTGGGCCTTGCTTCCTCAATCAGGGCAGGTCTACACTAGGAAATTATTTTGAAATAACTGAATTCAAAATAATCCTATTCCCCAAGGAAGCAGGAGTTCTTCTTTCGAAATAACCAGCCTCTTATTTTGAAATAACGGGCTTGGTGGTGTGGATGCTCCATTTATTTTGAAATAACTCCCAAGGCTAAAAGATCAGAAATGGCTCTGCATTGTTAATTGTTAACACAGGCTGGGTTCTGCCCTCTTTCTCCAAACTGCAGGTGAACGTGTCCTCTATGTGCCAACAGCTCAGAGGTGAATTCACAACATGTCTTGGTCCTCCAATCGTACAAAGTGAGCGCGTGGGTAGCCCTGCTAGCATCCTGGAGAGCTCTGAATAGGAAACCGGCTGGAACTCAGACCAGCAAGCCAAGGAATTTGAGACTAGGATCTGGCAGTCATCTTCCTAATTTGCATAGTGCTTCCTAGGTAGTTGCATGGGGCTCAAGTCTCCTTCTAGAAAACGTACATTCACCATTGACCTCTCTGACAGCGTCCTCGATGGGACCTGCCATGGGTCCTACGTTGAGTCTGAAACACGCTGCATTATCTAGAATAATAGATAAATATAACCAAGCAACATTTGTTATCTAGAGAACCCATATCAAGAGGGCTTGCTCTAGATTACCACACAGCCCATGGAAAGCGACAATAAACTGGACTCTTGCCTCTTTTGCTCCACCTGTGGCTCCCTCCCAGCAGGGGAATGGGAACTGCATTTCTGTGACTTCTGGAATGAAATAGCTTTGTCTCTAGAGCAGGGGCAGTTAGGTTAGATTAGTAGGCAGCAGGTTTAAAACAAACAAAATGAAGTTTTTCTTCACACAGCACGCAGTCAACCTGTGGAACTCCTTGCCAGAAGATGTTGTGAAGACCAGGTCTTTAACAGCGTTCAAAAAAGAATTAGATAAATTCATGGAGGATGGTTCCATCAATACTTATTGGCCAGGATGGGTAGGAATGGTGTCCCTAGCCTGTCTGTCAGAGGCTGGAAAGGGATGACAGAAGAGGGATCACTTGATGATTCCCTGTTCTGTTCACTCCCTCTGGGGCATCTGGCATTGGCCACTGTCAGAAGACAGGACACTGGGCTAAATGTACCTTTGGTCTGACCCAGAATGGCCTTTCTTGTGTTCTTATGTGAATGTGAACTGCCGGTAACTTGCTGTTTGGAAGGAAGCAGAGTTGCAGAGGAATAAAATGTAGTAAGACCTCTGTGGTTATCGGAGCTCAGGGGAATAGTTCGCTGAGCTTTAACCTCTAGAGATCTGGGTTAAAATCACATTTTGGTCACAAGTAAAGCAAGTGTGCAGGTCTCAGCTTAGTTGTCCATGTTCAGAGACCACGTGAATAACCGTCTTGCAGGCTAGTGTGATGTAGCATGCCTGCCAAGCAGCCCTGGGAAGAAAGAGGCAAGGAGGTGGTAGTTCTGATTAGGCTGAAGTCCATTCCCCTAGCTCAGGGGGTAGAACCATTCTCCTCCAGAACTCAGGCTCTGTTGATGGGTGGTGCAAGAGAACCATGCGAGTAGGTGGACTGACCTGGGATGCCATGAACTCCAACTGGTGGTGACCCGTGCGGAAGGACCAGCCCACACGTTTCTTGCAGTCTGACCCTGTCATCGCATTCCTGTTGCAAGTGTGAGGCCAGGGCGGGCCTGCGTGGCTGGTGGTCTCCCAGCACTCCCAAGCGAGGCAGCAGGGAAAGGTATCGGTTACAGAGACGCAGACACAAAGAGCAGCTCCGAGCTCGGCGCTGGAGCCGTTCCGCAGCAGCTTGGAAAAAAAACACCACCGTCAGGGAAGATTTGCTCCAACTCCCCAGCTGCGGCTCTATTACCCCTAGTGCAACCAATCTGTGTCAGAGACTTAAAAGAAAAACTATCAGGAGAAAAACATAACCTTTTCTTAACATCCGCGGCTCAATTAACTAATGACAGCAAAGCATTCTCCAGTGTCACCGATCCCTCTGGCCCACTGGGAATGGGGAGGGAACCTACCCGTATTTATACAGCTGCAGGAGGAGTTTGCAGGGGCGGGCGACTTGCAGCTTTATCTCTGAAGGGATCTCCCTCATACACTTTACACAGGAAAGCACCACTCTGGAAAAGAAGGATCTGAATACCAGGCTGGCTCTAAAAATACCTTCCCAACCCATGCTGCTCTGAAGCCATCCCCGAACACATGGGCTGCACTGATAGCCACGTGCTCCCGGCAAGTCTCCCTGTGTCCTCGCATTGGCTGGCACTGGGTGTTTTAAATTCATGCTGAACTCAACACCATTTGTCCCACCTGGCTCTAAAAGCCAGTCTCCCGCTTCCAGGGCCCCCATTCACACAAACGCTTCCCTATTAAATCATTTGTCTGTGTCGATTGATTCAATATAGAAATCTGACTTGTAGCCACTTGTATCTAAATAGAATCTAAATTGTTATTACTGCTCCACAGTGATGGCTCCTTGAGCGTCTCCCTTCTTGTCCTGCCAGCTCCGCTCCACTCTAATTGCCTTCAGCGTGCTGAAAACACGAACATGTACAATTTACAAGGAAGAAATCATCATTAAATCTCCTTTCAGATCTGCTAAATGCTGTTGTGTTTATTCATTCACCCCGAGATTGCTCCTGGGGCAGATAGCAGCAGGCAGCCTAATAAGAGGCAGATAGTGTACACTTCTGATCAGAGGCCAACATGAACATGAAAAGGAGGGAAACACACCATTACACAAACCAGAGAAACAGCACTGAGTTCCTGTGGCTGATAAGGAAAGGCCACCGGCGGCCGCAAGACTGATGTTCCGGCCAGCCAGACTATATGTGCTTCACACCCAGGGAGTCTGCAGAGAGCTGCAAAGAAATCCTTGCTTCTTAGAAGAGCCCAGAACGGCTGCAGCTTCCAGTCTGATCTTTCCTAATTATCATTAATTATAATCAGCATAATTCTTTGGAGAGATACTATGCTCTCAAAGTCCCGTACAAAGTTTAATGAATTGAGCCTTACAAAGAGCTAGATAAGTTCATGGAGGATAGGCCCATCCACAGCAGGCAGGATGGGAAGGAAGGGTGTCCTTAGCCTCTGTTTGTCAGAAGCTGGGAATGGGTGACGGGAGAAGGATCACTTGATGTTTCCCTGTTCTGTTCATTCCTTCTGGGGCACCTGGTATCGGCCACTGTCAGAAGACAGGACACTGGGCTAGATGGTCCTTTGGTTTGACCCAGTCTGGCTGTTCTTATGTTCTTCTTCCCTGCAAAGAGGGGAATGATCCCCATATTTCAAATAGGGAAATTGAGGCACGGAGAGCAGCAGCGACTTGATCACAAATCGTGACGGGGTGCAGGAGCTGGGAAAAGAGCTTGGGAGTCCAAACTCCCAGGCCTGTGTCATGCCTGCCCTTTCTCCGTGAAGTCTGGTGTCTGTCAGTCATTTCCAGGTTCATCCCTTGGCAACGCTGTGGTTCTAGGGAGCTCTGGGCTTGTTGTCCATGTACCCAGAGGAGTAATTGACAGGGGAGGCAGCAGCAGCAATGCAGAAGGTGTCTCCCACGTAAAATGGCTGCTGCATTGCTTGGCAGCGTCTTTGCTCATCTGTCCACCCAGCCTTTAGCAAGCGCCAAGCAACTCCAGGTAACTGTGGCTGGTGCTCTGAAGAAAAGGGAACACGCACCCAGGATGGTGATAAATCATCTGCAGCATGCGTGTCCCACGACTCTGGTCTCAGCAGGGCCGAGATTAATGGGCTGCTCATTTAACCCAGCTAGCCCCTAACTAGCCGTGAAGTGGAGAAATGCCGCAGCAGAGGCACCGTGGGAGCCAGCCAGCTTTGTGGGTGGTGGGCTATGAAATCACGAAGGCTCCCGCCGTTCTGGAGAAGAGCGGTCTGGGAAAGGCATTGTTCCGGCACCGCAGCGGAGAGCAAACCTGCCGCTTTCCTCGTGGGGGGGGACATTTTTCATAATTACAGGGAAGAGCTCCGGCACGCAACGGCAGCGAACGATGTGCCCGCCACCTGCTTTCTCAACCCATCCCAGCCCCGATACATCGCAGGCTTCAGCTTCCATTAGGGAGACTCCTGATAGGCTCAGAGCAGCAGTCCTTTGCTCGTGTCATCAGCTATTTACTTTGAGCTCACGGAAATAAATAGCCCCAGCAGCTCAGAGATGGCAGAGGGCCCAGAGCCAGGTGTTCCCACTTGGGGCTCTGCTTCATTTCACAGTAACTGCAGCTGGAAGGTGGATTTCCAGAGTCTAGGGGAGCGACAGAAGGGAACCCAGTCCCGGTTTTACTTTGTGCTACAACTGACGAGAGCCACTTTGCCATCTCCTCCCTTTCCCCCACTTCCTGCTTCTCCCGTGCACCTTCGGATTATATTCTGTCTCCCAGGGTCTGAGCTAGTGGGTCATGTGATTTTGTAAGTTCCCACTGCCAGTTGTTATACTGGCCTTACAGGACTGACGTGCACAGGGATGAGATCTTTCGCCTTGCCTGGCATTCGTTATTCTGGTGCAAAAATACTTTGGACTGCATGGCGGCTTCTCTGAGTATCTGTCCATGGCCCCTTATTAATAAACGCCTCCGAGAGGGCGCAGTCATAGAACTTGAATCCCATTGAGTTTTGAATCCCACGTCTCCAGATAATCCCATCTGAACCTGCCCCGTTGGTTTTGGTTCTAGGTGTGTTTCCAATGGGGCGGGAACCTGTCTCCTTCGTTCGGATTGCTGGAACACTCATCCTGTCCCCGGCCTCCGTCTGCTCTGCTCACATTTTGTCATGTCTAACATTTAGATGGCAGGCATTGGGGGACAGGGACTGGGTCCCTGCCTCTGGCTTCTAGTGAAAACTATTTGTACCCACGGAGCCACCATTGCTTCTTCCCTCTCCAGTTAAATGTTGGGATTTTCACCGTCCCGCAGCGCCCCCTGCACCCAGAGGCCATCGCCACAAACCTCCCACAAGGGCATGATAGAGAGAGATGCTTTCCCAAACTGGGCTATTAACATCCCAAGCCATGGGAAGGAGCATTTCACATTCTCAGCCCCACCAGCTAGAACAGGAACTTCTATCCATCATTGGATGAAATCTCTTCAGATTCCTACGATTTCCAACAGGAGGTGTTGGCAACGCTCCTGAGGAAACAAAGCCAACAGGCTCTTCAACGGGAGGCATGGGGCAATGGGCTGGTGCAAAGATCCTATTAGATCAGACAAAAACTATCGGCTGCGATACAGATTGATTATGCTCCAAACCCAGTGCCCCCAGAGAGCCTCACAAAAATCAAACCTGCCACAAGGCCAGCCAACAAAATGGCACTGCTGACCCCACCAAGCCCAAGAGACAGAGCAGGAGGAAGAAATCCAAGAGTGTTTGTACTTGAAAATGCTGCTGGCTTGTATTCACATTATTGGCCAGCTAAGAATAGCCACATATCCAAAAAGAATAAAAAAAATACAGCACTTAAAAGAGTAAGATTATTATATTGGAAAACTGAGAATAAATATAAATGAAGTTAATATTAACTGTTCGAGATAGTGTGCGGTATATTCACAGAGTTAGGTAAAAGAGTAAATGGAAATCTTTATCACCATAGACTGCTGAATATTAATAGTTATTGTTTGAGTTACTGTCGCGTGGAAAAGTCAATTATAACCTAAGTGTAAAAATGTAGTGAATTATAGATAAACTAGGAAGAGAGGGAGAGGAATCTGTCCCTCACAATGCAAAAACCTTGATAAAAGAAGAAATAAACCTGATAAGAACATTAAAACAGTAACTGTCAAGATGCATTGAACAATTCTTTATGTTTCTTTAGTGCTACACAAATGCGGCGTTCTAAAGGGTTAACTGGCAGCATATTAAATTGTCATTTCATTTCTGTATCCTACCCAGAGGGACAGGCAGGGAAGGGGAATGGACAGGTAACCAAGGGCAGAATTTTCAATAGTGCTCAGCGCCCATAACTGTGGTCCAATTTTTCTAAAGGCTGGAACTCCCAACTAAGTGGCTAAGTTGCTGAATCCAGAGCACTTATTGGGGGGCTGGGGGTGGGGGAGGAAGGACAATACTTGTCCCTATTTTGGTGTGGCTCCTGGTTGTGGATGCTGAGCCCTGGGTAATCTCATCCCCGGGGCTACGACAGATATTCACCTTTCATACGCGTTGCTCAGAGTTAAGCAGAGTGAGAACAAGCCCCTGTCTACCATCCACTCTAATGTGCCTAGCTCTATAGGATCTGCCCCTCCTTCATCTATTGAAGGAAGGCTCAAAGGGGCTCTGAGTGCTCTCCATAAACACCTCCCAGAGGACAAGCACCTAGGAGGGTGAAAAGCTATTTAAGTGAAAGGACAATTCCAGCATGAGAACAAATGGCCTGTGAACAACTTCAGGCTGGAAATTAGAAGTAGGTTTTGAACCATTAGAGGAGAGAGGTTTGGGGGCAGTTTCCCAGCAGTGTTCCCTGTAAGCTGAGCGCTAGGGCAGGAGAGATTCAAATGCTGCCCAGCTGATTAGCAGAGCGCCCACAGCCGGCAGCATGTGTTCCTACTGGCGGTGCACAGCCACACATGCCTCGGTGTACATAACAAAATGTGTTCCACACATGGGTGGAAAAACTTAGAAGGAACATTGGTTGTGAGGGCAAATGATTTAATTTGGTTTAAGAGAAAGCAGGATGAAGGTCACAGTGAGATTGTAGGACAGCATTGCTTGTGATGCGAAGGGGACAGGACTCCATAGACAAGGGGGTCTCTTCTGGCTCATGCTTCAGGGCTTCAGCCAGACACCTACAGTCCAGGAAGGGATGTTTCCTTCCCAATTTATTCTGATCTTGATGTGGAGTTTTTTGGTTGGTTTGAGTCTTGTTTCCTTTCTCAGAGCTTCAGTGATGGTCGCAGATGGAGATGGAGATGGGATACCACTATTCAGAGCCTGACAGATCTCTGACCGAGCACCCTGTCTCTCAGGGGTTTGGCTGGCTGACAGGTTCTTGTTCACATGCTCAGGATCTAATTGACCATTGTATGTAGAGGTTGGGAAGGAGTTTCCCCCTTAGTCAAACTGGCAGCGGCTTTGAGGGCGTTTTATCTGCTGGCAGATAAAAGGGTCTGCGGTGTGGGTCTCTTGAGAGTTTCATCTAGGTCAGGTGTGACCAAAAGACAGCCTGAGGGCTGAATCCGGCCTGCCAAACATTTGCGCCCGGCTTGCCATGGCCCAGTGGTACCTTCAGGCAGGCTCCCTGCTTGCCACAGCCCCACAGGCCACTCAAAGCAGCCAGCTGCTGGGACCAGCACGTGTGTGTCTGCATGGCATGTGCTCTGTGGAGTGGGAGGGGAGTCTCTGCGCCCCATCCCTATTCCCAGCACCACTCTCGCAGCTCCCATTGGCAAGAAACTGGCCAATGGGAGCTGCAAAGGCAGTGCTTGCGGACATGTGCAACATGCAGAAATCTGATGCCCCCTGCTCCCCAAGGGGTGTGCTGAACAGAGACATATACACTGGCCCCAGCAGCTGGCTGCTTGGAATGCATGTGGGGCTGTGGCAGCCACCCCCATCCTCCTCCCGCACCCTAGGTCACAACCCTGCATCCAAATTCACCCGTAGACCCTGCACCCCTCCCCCAGGGCAGAATCATCTCTTTCAATCAAATACACTCCCAGACCCTGCACCTCCCCTCCTGAACTCCCGTTCTCGGGCAGAACCCTCTCCTGAACTCAAACTCCCTCCCAGAACCCACACCTCTTCCTGTACCCCAAACCTGCACTCCTCCATTGATATCATAACATGCGCCCCCAACCACTTACCAATTCTTGGAGTGCTCCCCCATTGAAAATTATTGCCCACCCCAATCTAGGTACATCTCAATTTCCTGCCTTTGCAAGGACCGTGGGCATTGCTGCATCTCAGTCTGTCTTATCCCTTGCCTGTGGCATGTAGAGTTTAGTCTCCTGAGGGTTTTGGTCTAATTTCAGTTGTAGGGTTAGCGTGCAGGGGCAGGAGGGTGGTGGTGGCCTGTGATATCCAGGTTCCCTCTGCCCTTAATCGCTATGACTGGCGCTTGGACTGACCGTTATGAAGGATACCACCACTAGGAAGGCAAAGGAGAGAGGATCCCAGAAATAAAGAACCAAGCACTGCATCCACTTTGCAAGGAATGGCCAAACAGAACTTGGACATTCTGCCCCTGGACCTATTTTAAGTCCACCTAAATAGTCCTTCTGTGTTGGGTGGTACCTCAGTTGGCATGTGTAGGGGGGCAAACTTTAGTCTTACAGTTTGCATCTTCTGTCAATGGCCTGATTCCGAGTTGACTGAGTCAGGGACTCTCATTGGAAAGGGTAACATGGTCTGAGTGATGGGCAAAGAAGATGCTCTATGACATGCTAGACTTGAGAGGTCTAATCGAAGTACCTGGGAGTCCAGGCAGAAGGAGAATGCTGTTGAGGGGAGAGAGGACAAGGAGATGGGCCAGGATTTTAATAACAGGGACATGAATTCTGGAGGGCAAGAAAGAAGTGACAGGATTTAGTCATGGCTTTCATACGTGGAAGGGGAGGGAGAGAAGGAAGTCAACGAGACCAAGTTTGCAAGCCTGGAAAAGGAAGGCTGATGGAATTACCAATAATGAGAGAGAAAAGGAATTCCATTGTCACCCTCTTCAGCTTGAGTGGGCAGCACAACGTCCCCTTGGAGAGGTCAAAGCCAGGGATGGAATGGATGGGGAGAGGCGGATGTGGGACATAGTTAGTACAGGGATGGTAACTGAAGACATGAGATTGTATAAGGCCACCAAGCGACAGGGTTTGCATGGGTCTGAGCCAGTCTGTCTGCAAGAGCCAGGAGTGCAAGGCAGACGGGGGATCGTAGTTTGAGCTTCTGCCAAGGTTTAATGGAAATAGGGGTGCGTATAAACACCACCTTTCCCGCAGGACAAGCAACCCAACTCCTTCCAAGCCAGAGAAGTAACCCGTTTGTCTTGTGTTTTATTTTGTAATGACTCTGGGAACAACACCTCGGGGTATACCCAGAGCTCCTGTGCAATTCTGCTCTCTTTGGAGAAGGCTTCAATGAAAACTGCCTTCCTAGACAATTCTGTGGTAGGCTGAAGCCCAAGGACATAGTGCAACACAAGCGATAGAAAGGGAAGCCTTCTCCAGGTCCCTGCAACATACAATGCTTTTCCGATGTCACTGTGGGTCTCAGGACTGATCTGTGCATTGACAGAGAAACGGACACTCCTGGATCAGGAACAATCACTCTCTTGTCATGAGAAGACAATGTACCCATTCCCAGAGTCCTGCTGGGTCTCAAAACGTCTCAGCACGCCCTAGAGCTCTTCCTCGGGATCTCGCACACCCTCATGTGTGTGGCTGTTATCGTCTGTGCCATCCAGATACACACGTGCAAAAGTATCAGAGGGGTAGCCATGTTAGTCTGAATCTGCAAAAGCAACGAGGAGTCCTGTGGCACCTAATAGACTAACAGATTTATTGGAGCATAAGCTTTCGTGGGCAAAGACCCGCTTTGTCAGATGCATTTTGTGCAAAAGCAACTCCTTTACAAGCGTTTCCCACCCCCCGCGTCTGAGACCCACCTTGAGCCCTCTGCATGGGTATGTCTACACTACAAAGTTAATTCGAACTAACAGCCGTTAGTTCGAATTAACTTTCATAGCGTCTATACATGCAAACCACTAGTTTGAACTTAATTCAAACTAGTGGAGCGCTTAATTCGAACTAGGTAAACCTCATTCTACGAGGACTAACGCCTAGCTCGAATTAAGAAGTTTCAATTAAGGGCTGTGTAGCCATTTAATTCGAACTAGTTGGAGGCTAGCCCTTCCCAGGTTCCCCCTGGTGGCCACTCTCCTCTCCCCCAGCCCCGGGGCCCTTAAAGGGGTAGACTCTGGCCAGAAGGCACTTGCCAGAGACAGCTCTGCCAGCAGTCTCTGCCCCTGACCCAGTGGCCCCAGTATGAGCCAGGGAGCCAGTGGCAGCCAGCCATCCCCCGGCCAGTCCCCCAGCACCCAGGGGCCGTAGACGGCGTGTGCCCTCCTGGAGTAGTGCGGAGGTCATGGACCTCATTGAGGTTTGGGGGCAGGCCCCCAACCTCCATGATCTCCGCACTAGGAGGAGGAATGCGGCCGTCTATGGCCGCATAGCGGCCGCCATGGCCCAAAAGGGACACAGGCGCACCCAGGAGCAGGTGTGCCTGAAAGTTAAGGAGCTGCGGCAGGCGTACGCCAGGGCCACCAGGGGCGGCGCCGCAGCAGGGGCTGCCACCAGTCCCTACTTCCCCACCCTCGACCAACTCTTGGGGGGAGGGGCAGTCCACGCCAGCCTGGGAAGCAGCGAGCCAGGACCAGAGGGCCCTGACCCGGGCGCACCGGAGGGGCCTCCGCCAGCTGTTCCGGCACCGGATTCGGCAGGGTCATCCAGGGAGGCCATACCGCGGTAAGTGCCAGCACTGTCCCCTGCTTGGGGGGAGGCGGGGAGGGAGACCAGGGACCGCGCATGTGGGCCATGCCTCCCACGGATCATGCAGCCACCTGTGCACGTGCGAGCATGTGCCCTGCCACCCGTGGGCAGGTGGCTCCAGCTGCGTGACACCCAGGGGCCGTGGCCCAATAGGCACGTGCGTGTGTGAAGAGACCTGACACGCTCCCGACCCTGGGGCGGGACCCAGCAGGATGCTCTCCCTTCACACGCCCCCTCTACACAGAGGCAGGGGACATCTCCCTCCCACCCCGGCCACACTATACACGGCACAGGGCCATGGGTGCGGTCTTGGGGCAGCTCCCAGTCCCGGGGAGAGCCAGACATCCTGACCATGGCCTGTGTACAAACACAACGGCTCTGACGGTGCAGGGCACGGTCGCCCTCACGTCGCGGGAGGGGCTGGGCATCATCCACTGTGTCCCCAGGGAGAACTGACCCTTCTCTTCTTTCTCTACAGCTGCACCAGCTGCTCGTGCAGGGCGCACCACCCCGCCCGGGACATGCTCCCGCACCCGCGGCCTGCTCCGGACCACCACCACGGAGCAGGAGTACTGGGACCAGCACCTGGGGCCCTGAGAGCCCTGAATCGCACCGTGGAGGCCTGGATGCGGGCAGACCTGCAGCTCCGCCAGGAGCAGTTGGCTGAGGAGCGACCCAGAAACGCTACCCTGCAGGCCCTGCTGCAGAGCATGGTGCCTGGTGCCCATCCTGTGCCTGCTACCCCCCCCCAACAACTGTCCCTCCTCCCATTCCTGCCCCCCCTCCCACCTCTTTCTCCTCAACCCCCACACCCTCCTCCTCAATGTCCACACCCCCCACCCCATCCCCCCGTGCTGGGAGGCGGTTGGCCCGGCGAGACCCCCACCCCTGATCCCTGAGTTTCCCCTCCCTCTCCTTCCCCTTGCTTCCCCCTTCCAGCTCCCTCCTCTCAGGTTTCCCCCTCCCCTTTCTCACCCTCTCTCCTGCCCTCTCCTGTCTCCTTTCCCCCGTCTCCCCACAGTTTCATTCCCCCTCCCCAGTTGTGTTGAATAAAGAGAATTGTTATTTTTGAAAATACGTGTCTTTTATTTGACATCAGGAAGGGGGGGCTAGGGAAGTGGAAGGAGGAGAGGGAGGAATGGGGCACAAGCCCCCGGTGGGGCAGACCGGGGAGACTGTTAGAGCTCCTCAGGGTGGAAGCTCTCCCACAGGGCCCCCTGGATACTGACATCACCTCGATGGTCCTCCCGGATGGCAGCCTGCAGAGAGTGCAGTCAGGCTGCCGGCAACGCGTCCACGAGACGCAGCAGAGTCCCTGGAGGCAGGTCTGGTTCCATGTTGCAGAGTGCCGTGGTGCCCCGAGTGAGGGCAAGCAGAGCACTCCGAGACACAAATGCTTTGCTGTTCCTCATCGAGGTAGACCAGCAAGCGGGGAACCCTGAGAACTGTCTGTCCGGGGTGGGGGGTCGGGTCCCTTTAAGCACAGCCCTCGGCTAGCCTGAGGCAGCAGCTCCATGCTCTAAGTCCTGGTTCCGGCCAGCCTTAACTTCGGTTCAGGGTCCACTCAATGTGGACATGCTATTTCAAATTAGCAAAACGCTAATTCGAATTAGTTTTTAGGTCTAGATGCACTAATTCGAATTAGCTTAGCTCGAATTAACTAATTCGAATTAAGTTAGTTCGAATTAGTGCTGTAGTGTAGACATATCCCATCAGACTTTTTGATGGATGCTCATCCAATGTAAAAGGAATTCCAGCAAGCAGATGCCCAGGCCTGAGATCTCTTTGTACAACACAGCCTAGACTTCATGCTCATGCCTTTGCATTGTTGGATGCTGAACTCTTGTGCAGAGGAGAGAGATTTGACCCAGCAGTGAAAGTAACTTAAGATTTCTTGCAGGTGCTGTCCTATTGCAACCCGGGTCCATGCCAGCTCTTCCAATAGCTCCCTGCCGGCTTTTGCCACAGCTCAGCCAGCTCTTGCCGGACTGGTGCACCAGGGTGAACCCGCTTACTGTCACCTCTGGGAGGGCCTCCTGGTTGTGAGAGGGTACAGAACTAGATTATAGCCCCCAAGGGAGGTTTTAAAATCACACTAGCTCTGTGCAGGATTCACTGCCACATCCCCAGGTCTAACTATAGAAAGAAATTCACCTTTTTCACTGGATTGAAAGAGGAAGGAAGGGAGATTTTCAGATGAGGTAGGTTTGTTCTCTCCAGCCCTGCTCCTGTTCAATAATTAATCCATCCCATTACCTCCCCAGCTAACACGGCGTCATTATTCCACCATCAGTACAGTTTAAACTGGTCTCGATAGGGTGGCAGTTTTCATGCGGGCCGCTTATCCCTTGAGAGCAGCGCTCGAGTTTATTGTATTACCATTCATAACGGAGAATCGTTTTCCTGGAGAAGAGAAGGGGCAGCTTGCCAGACCCGGCTCTGAGTCACTGATCTCTGGATCTGACCAGAGTGACTCAGTCCCAGAGGGAGAAGCCAATCTGAACACGAAGAATAATAATTTTCAATCAAAGATAAAGCAGGGCAAACAGCATGTCTACACCAAGAAAATGTCCCTTTGTGTTGGTGTTTGCCATGCTTATCACAGCAGGAAATTACTAGCTCTCCCGGTGCCTGTATCCCAGTTGCATGCATACGAAATCTCAGACGCTTGGCTGTACCCCTCGAAAGCTGCCACAAACCGGGCACGCTTTCGATTTGAAAGATGAGCTTCTGCTGTGGGTGGTGATGACAGATTTGAGGGGTCCTGAAGGCCCCTTAGGCTTGCCTCTGAAGCTGAAATGAAGTAAAACGCCTTGGACTCACACGTAGAGAGCGAGGTCATTAGCTGGTGGGAAGGAGTGCAGCTGCATTAAGTCTGTGGAGCTGCCCCTATCCAAGCAGCTGAGCAAGGGTGGGGCGGGTGAACATAGGGCTGAGGGAGATGAAACCCCAGCCACAACCCTTCAGCCTGAGGTTCCCCCCCCCCCAATCGCAGGGGCATTTGGAGCCATGTGTACACCAGCAATGGGCTCACCGGCACAGGTTGTATGTAGGTACGAAAGCCAGCAACCCAGGGGCAGAACAGCCCCAAACACGGTGGACTCACTAGAAAAGTCAATGTCGATGGGCGAGATCCCAGCACCATGTCCCAACTGCGGATGAGCCAACATCTTTGCTCAATACTGTCTCCCCTGAACAGCTGGACGATGCAACAGTGAATCCCAGGCAGAAACTGAGAGGCAAGCCAATAGTAAAAGTATTGTCATGGCAAATAAACCGCTGCTGACCAGGGCTTCTTCAGTGCAGAGAGACAGGACAGTAGGTCCAGGAAGCCTGCTGTCACTATGGAGCTGGCAAATATTGATCATATCACAGCCACTCCCTGGACGGACAGGAGTGTCGTTGCAAATGTCAGCCTGAAAAATCACCAGTTCTCCAGATCTGCTGACAATATTCCTCCTCTTCCAGAACTACAGGCTACCAACAGGCAATAAAGATGCATCTCTACATGCTGGTACTTCTACACCCTCATATCTCTCGGTACAGTCACAACCTAAAACCATCTAATCCTGGGGCTGGAAGAGACCTCAGGAGGTTATCAAGTCCAGCCTCCTGCCCAAAGCAGGACCAACCCCAACTAAATCATCCCAGCCAGGGCTTTGTCAAGCCAGGACTTAAAAACCTCCAGGGATGGAGATTCCACCCACTTATGAATCGCTAAAGCAACCAATACCAGCAAGAGCAAAATCACTTGCTGGAACATCTCAGTATGTTGTGGGCTCGTGAATTCCAATAACCAAAACTGGCTTAGGAGGAGGGAAATATGGATACATTTCAGACTTACATGCTATATAATTATCTCACACACACGTGCATACACACACCCCCCCTCCCCAGTACGGCCCATTCGCCTGTTAATGATGAGGCTGTAACAGGAAATGGTCAATTGGGAGGATTCTCATATTTTGGGCAGGGAGATAGTAACAGGATGAGCTGTTACATGCATTTATCTCGTTAGCTCATTTACCAGAAGCCCTCCTGCACAATCCCTGCTGGAGAGAGGCAGTTCCTTTGTTAGTGGAGATCACTTGGCAGTCAGGAGCAGCAGCTGGGAATGAAAGCAGGCACCCAACAAACTGTGTCCTTGTGATTAAAAAACAAGGTCCAGAACATCACGGCCGTTATCTCTGGGATCATACAATGGATGAAGCTCTGCCCTTAGAGCCTAAGCCAATCCAGGGCCCATGCAGATATGGCAAGATCTCTAGCCTGAGATGTAGGACAGGATACATTCCCCAAGCAGCTGGGCACAGCAAACAGCCTGCCTCCAGCTGTTCTAATTTACAGGTAAACCTATATCCAGAGCAGGAGAGCAAGCACAGCTGACAGGGAAAAGTCTCCAGTTGTCTGAGATCAATAGCAGCCTGTTTATGACAGGTCTTTTCTCCTCTGTTGCTAACGATTCAAGCACTGGGTTGCCATCAGTCAGAGAGAGAAGCTGCCTTCCCAGAATTCACAGCCTGAGCAAAGGGAAAAGAGGCCCAGACTTCAGGAGTGACAGACACCGAGCCACCCTGCCAGCTCGGGGAGACAGCAAAGCAGGCAGGAAGAAAGTTGGGTGGGTGGTTTAGCAGTGGAGCGGGAAGGAGCCTGGGGTAGCTAGCACTGTGTTTTACAAGCCATTAATCCGCAGCAGGGATCTACAGTACACAGGGCCCCGCCTTCATGCCCAAACTCTCCCGGCCTTCATTCGTTTGTGTGTGAGTAAGGACTGAGGAAAAGCTGGGTTTTGCCCACAGAAATCAGGCCTGGAGAAGGCCCGACTGGTAATTTCGTTCATTCTCCCTGCAGACTGATCTCCGGGGCTTTCAGGTCTCCTCCATCTCCGAGGCTCTGCCAGAGCGTCCCCGTGTGATCCTGAGCAAGCCGCTCTGTGGGATTTTCACGCCGGATGCATTAAGGATGATGAGCGCTTGGGATCGGCCGCACTGAACAGCCGTGGCATTTTCAAAGCTCTGGCTGCTTGGGGACTGTGTGCTGAAAATGCCCCCGCATTCCCGGGGCTACACAGCCAGCCTCTGGGATTTCCCAGAGCACTTTTCCCTTGAGGCGATGAAGTGCTGTGCTCACATGCGGCCACGGGGTACAGCTCCCCTGCCGCCGGGGGCATGACAGACATCTTGGGTAGACAGAGCCGCGCTAGCTGTACTCTAGCGAACTTGCTCACAACAACAGCAAGGACCCGGTGGCACAGCCTTCAACCTAAGACTGCCCAAAAGCTCACCTGAGCCTCCTGGGTAGGTATTCGCTTGGGCAACCTCACGGCCATGCCCTCACCTGGGTGCTGGATTTAGGGGTGCTGGGGTTGCAGCAACACCCCATCACCCCAACCAAAAACAGGCTTCCATCCTATATAGGATTTACAGGTTAGTTCTGAGGCTTTCAGAACCTCTTCCCCCCACTATAAACATTGTTCCAGCACCTGCAGCCCTCTCTGCTATTGAACTTGAGCTATACACCACAGCCCTGGCTTGGGAGGACGTGTCCCCAGAGGCCAGCAATGCCCTGCTCCCCTAGCAAGACAGGCAGGCGTGACTGGCACCATGTCCAAAATGCACACACAAGTCCACTAGCTCCAAACCAGAAATGATCTCTGCACAAGTCTGACGAACAATGGGCTCCTCTGTGCTGGATGCTTTCCAAGCTCCATAAACATGATTAACCCATTCTTTATTAAGAGCGGGCCATGTGCTCAGCTCTACATGGAAATAAAAGAAGAGAGAGGACGGCCTGCTACCATCAAAGGGTTTATCCTCTAAGCCCTGGCCTGCACGAAGAACACTTTGCCGGTTCCGCTGCACCGAGATATGGCAGCGTTAATGCGCTCCTGGTGGGGATGCGATTTATGCCGGCATGGCTGCACTTTTATAGGGGTAGCCCTTCCAGTCTCACTCTCCACCCCATGCAAAATGGCATCTCTTGACAAAACCAATCCGTAAATCAACTTCTGTCAGGCCTCAGACCTCTTCACACCCACCACTGACACAGCTCTTCCAGCCAACGCCTGCCTCGTAAAAGTTCTAAGTGGACAACCCAAAGTCTCCTTCTATGTGGGGCTCCGCTCTTCCAAAGACGCCAGGACTTCTGCAGCATTTCCATAATTGCCTTCGGCTCCACGTCGCCCACAGAAAAAGGCTAGAGGGGGGAGCAGAGAACAGTAGATTCCCACCTAAAGCCTTCACAAGACCCTTCTTGTCGGATCAGCGTCTAATCACGGCGTTTGGGGCTGCAGTCAAGCTGGGGACAGAGAGGTGAAAGGCCAAATGCTGATTCACAAGCCACCCAGTTACCAGAGCAAAATTCCCCTTCTAACAAGCCATGGAGCAAACAAATTATCTTTGTTGTTAGGAAATCTGTAAGCACTTATCGTTATAATTACCATCTGTGATTTCTGCCATTCAGGTAAAGTAGCAGCAGCAGCTCCAATATAGGTTAGGCACAATCCCGCAGGCTGCTAATCAAAACCAAGCCATTTGCCTTCAGGTTGATTTCAGTGGAAGATGATGTCAAACTTGATTGACCGTCCACCTTTGATGGCTTTACCTGAGACCTAACAACATCTGTGTCTCACTCGCAGTAGCTCTGAAAGGTGATACTCGCGGAACAGTAGAACCAGCTGCCATTGACATGCAGGAAGAGAGAGGCGAGTCCCAACCAAAATCTTCAGGGCTTCAAAAAAAAAAAAAATCAATAAATTGTGATTACTTTTGTAATGCGTAAACAGCAGAAAGTGAAACCCAAAGAGACATCCAGAAGATTTATACATAGCTTAGTTCAAATGTCTGTCATCTATTTAAATTAACAGCCACGATCTGTGCTAAATGGTTGGCAAAAATCAACAGCAGCCAGGTTATTTCATGCTTTGTAAGAGAAACATAGCTACAGATGCTAACATGGGGTCAGGAAAATGGTGTGACCAATCTTCTGTGGACTGAACAGTGCGGAGCATGGGAAGTCTAGGCATGGCACGGATGGGACATACATTGCTGGCGTTAAGTAGAGGCTCCCTGAAGTCTTCTGCATGGCTACAATGAAGACGTGACAAGGGAAATGCGAATAGCAAGTCAACAAAGCACAAATAATGGCAGTAGAGGCCTCTGATCAAGCAGAGTTATTCAGCTGCTGGGAAGTCTAATACAGAACTGTGGAGAGTCGTTCCAGTAGCCAAGTATGGCCATTCAGTAAGTCAGAGGGACAGTCCTAGTTGCCATGATGACTTGGGGAGGCAAGGGAGTCATTATTTCTTGTAGCAACTAGGAAATTGATTTATTTGTGGGCCAGTCTTTGGGAGCCGCTCTGAGGATTCCTCATTGGCCGTGCCTGCTGACAGAGGTTTCCTGACAACACCTGCCGGTAGACTAGCAATGCTGCCCTTCATAGACAGCATGCGAGCAACCCAATTTTATCGAGTGACTCGTGTCTCCCACAGGTCTCATGACAGCCACATTTTTCCCCACCGAGGCAAACTCCAAATGTTGCAGCTCTAAAGGAGACAGACGATTTAAACATAAGTCAGGCACCCGGTTAGCTGAGAAAAGGTACATAGTGACACATGATGTGAAATGGGAAATTGTGGGGGGGTGGAAGGTTTTCTTTTTGATAGCTGCCTTGCCCACCTACCTCAAGCATCTTTGCGAACTTGCTCCAATTTGCCAAGGGCCAATCTGTAAGTGCACTCCTCTGGCAGAGCCATGAATTGAGGGTTTGCTGGGGTGGCCTCTAATTTAAACAGGAAAAGAGGGAGTGTGGGTGCAACAAATACTTGGAAATTATTAGCTGAGCTGTTCTGATAAGGTAACCAGTAGACACAATAAGTGGGGGCCAAAGCAAATGCATCGAGGGCTGTAGAGCTGCTTTTGCCGTGCACAGCTGGCTGTGGTATAAACAGCCCAGGCACGCCGAATGGGATGCATGGCAGATGGCACTAACAGCTCCAGTTCAGAGAAATAACATTTGCCCACAGCCGATTCATTCACTGGCCTCTGATGGCCTGGTCAAGAAACAGCTTCTTGTCACTGCCAGCAGGTAAATGCCTTGCCTCTTTCCATACACACTTGCCATTTATTACTTGTGTTATGGCAGATCTAAAGCCCAGAACGGAGATTAGGGTCCTATGGTGCTAGGCACTGCACAGTCACCGCTCAGGGAGTACAGGCCAGGCTTCTAGTACCGTTAAGGTTGCTTGGCGTTGCTCGTTATAAGAAGCTTTTTTTGGTGCCTTCTTCCTTTGTCAAAATGTATCCCTTTGTATTGAAATGCAGGGCTAGCGGCTGGCTTCACTGGGCCCTGGACAAGGTATGTGTGTGGGGCGGTGGGGGTCTTGGCTCTGGGACCTCTGGAAGGGGTGGAGCTAGGGCAGCCGGGCCTCAGTGCTGCCCAGACCGTGCCACACCTCCCCCAGCCAGCTTTGAGAGCCACCCGGTCTGTGCCATTTGAGGCTCCTGTGGCAAATTAAAGGGCGGGGGTTCCAGCCACTGCTGCTACTGCAATGGGCTCTTTCGTTCCCCCTTCCCCCCACGTTGGCAACTCTGTTGAAATGGTTCATGCCACACTGAATTTTTGGGGGGGAAGTTCCAGCAAAGTCAGTTCAGCCTTCCCTCAGAAGGGGGTTTGGGGAAAGAAAAGAATCCCCACTGTTTTGTCCCTGTTGGTGATATTCTTACAACTGTTTTGTCGTGTGACCTCGGTGCTTCGGAGCAGGGCCTCAAAATTGAACAGCGGGTTGCCTGGTTAGCAGGGATGTGCCTTCTGCAGTCCCAAAGAAAATGAGCCCACATTGGGCCCACTTTGCATATGCATTTGACACAGTTTTAATTATGTTTTCCACAGGCATGCCCCCTCTCACTTCAATACCCTGGACAGTGCTCTGGGAGTCAGTCAAGGCTGTGTCATAAGGAGGCTGTTGTCTACAGGATCCTTACCTCATTTATTGTGGAAGCTGAAAGGTGGGTAGTGAATGAGGCAAGGCAGTGGTCCCCGCCATGGCCCCTGCTGGGGCATTTATGTGCAACCACCTAGTGACCAGGGCCGGCCTGAGCCATTCTTGTGCCACAGGCCATGGGCACCCGGCGCATGCACAGCCCCCGCCCCCGCCTGGCAGCCCCAAAAGGTTGGGGACCACTGAGGCAAGGGATTACAGGAAGACAAAAGAGGGCTTGGAAAGGCCCTTTAAAGTGTCCCTTAAATGCTGGATGCTAGAGTTGCCTACGTTAGACTTTTCACAGGCAGCCACTAATTGCATGTTCCTCACTCTGCGGGTACCCAACACGAGACCCCTGGGGCCAGGTTTGTAGCAGTGCAGAGTGCTCACAACGGCAACTGAAGCAGCTGGAGCTCTGTTTGGCGCATACAAAGCGCTACCAAAAAATGCCAAGTACTTGGACAACAAGAATCGGGCCTCAGTTGTCAGGTTAGGCAACCCAAACAGATGGACAATTTTGGCCTTCATGTTTTTGTGACTGCTCCCCAGGTACAAAACCAGGATAATAGCAGCCCCTCTTCTCATGGGGTGTTGGGAGGCCCTCAAGTACAATGATGAGAGCAGCATAGGAACACCTAGGAGGAAATTGATAATTCTGTTTTCAGAGAAGGTTTTGAGGCACATAGTAAATAATGCTCAGTGGTGCTGGAACAATTTTTAGGGTGGGGGTTCTGAGCTGTGGTTCCCACCCCCACACTTACCCCGTCCACGCCCCTCACTGCTCCAGACTGGGGCCAAAGCTAGAGGTGATTGCAAGGTCATTGCAGAAGCCAGGAATGGAGCCCTGAAAAGGGGCCACAGCCAGGACCCCAAGTGAGGGTCAATGACTGGGACTTGGACTAGCAACCTGGATGGCAGCGGGCTCCTGCCACAGGGACACACTGGGTGCAAAGCCTGGTGGTGCTGCAGCACCCCCCAAACCCTTCTTTCCCACTGCTACAAAAAGCCTGGGACCAGATCTTGAATGTGGAGGATAAAAAGGAACAATGGGTAACTTGACTGAATGGGTTGTGTGAAAAAAAAGAGCATGCAATGATATGACTGTATCATAATGCATGTGTACCAGGAGGCCAAATTAAGGTTGCCTGGGCAACCTTATATCTGACATTTACTAAATTTTTAGAGTTGACTTTGTAACCTTAATGTTCTTTTAATGTGTTTTGCTTTCGTGTGTGGATGTAATCGTATATAGAATGAAAAGCAGGGTTCCTTCACTCATCTGCCTCATTCCATCCCCTCCCTCGCTGAATGGATTCCACATGCCCTTGTACATTAAGTGAGAAAACCCACTCCACTTTCTAGCATACACAGAACAGAAAGTTGGGAAATTGTTAATGGCGGGGGACAGGGTGGGTGAACATGGCCATTACTATGTATGAAAATATGAAGTGCCATGAGCAAAGCATGTTTTTTTTATTTTAAATCTTTTTCACTAATACAAAATGGATTTTCATGAGGCCAGCAAAAGGTACGAGTCTGATCTAGAGACTCTTCAGATTTTGCCCCACACTGGGGAACCACTAGAGCTGTTGGGGGGGGGGGCGGGGAACAGAATGGCAAAAGTGAATTCCC
Source organism: Pelochelys cantorii (assembly GCA_032595735.1). NCBI lineage: Eukaryota > Metazoa > Chordata > Testudines > Trionychidae > Pelochelys > Pelochelys cantorii. The sequence goes on from CM064335.1 coordinate 8,463,811, forward strand.
CACCCTCTCCTTTGTACTAAAAAGCCCACCTGCGTGGATTGTACTCTGTTTCTCCAACAGCATTCAACAGGGACCACACCTTGAAAATTACAGCCTCAAAGGTTTTATGCAGTGCTGTTGTAGCCATGTCAGTCCCAGGATATTCGAGAGACAAGGGAGAGGTGATATCTTTTATGGGGCTAATTTCTGTTGGTGGGAGAGACCAACTTACAAGGGCCCAAAGAAGAGCTCTGTGTAGCTTGATAGCGGTGCTCTCTCACCCACAGAAGTGGGTCCAATAAAAGATATCATCTTACTCCCTTAGCCCCGAGAGGTGAAAGCAGGGCAGCCAATAGCCTTGCCAGCTCCCTGGGCAAGGAATGGGGGGGGGGGGGGACTGCATTCCCAGATGAGGCGGGGACTCGGGAGGAAGGGGCAGAGGCAGGGCAGCCAGCCGCCAGTGTTACCCCTGTCCTCAGTGCTGCCTGGAGCACACTGCATGGGACTCTGGCAGTGATTTAAAGGGCCCACCGCTCTGGGTGCCAGTAGCAGCAGGGGTGGCTGGAAGCCCTGGACCCTTTTGAATCGCCGGAGTCTGGGCAGTTGCTCCCTTCTCCTCTCCCCCATTGGCGAGCCTAGGTGTAAGTTGTAAAACCCTTTAGAACCCCCTATGCAACCTCTACATGCACCTGCTACAGTAATACGTTAAGAATACAACTCATGCCTTTGCCATGCTCTGCATTACCACCACATCTCTTCTTACCATCCCTCCCTCCCCACAATGGTATGACATGGATTTACTACCTCTAGTTGCAATGGTGGATTTTCTGGAAGCGTGAGAGCTCCAGAATGAAGGCAACAAGCCTTGGCTTCTTGCAGTAACAGCATGGCACTGGCGTATTAGCAAGATCTTGTGGAGGCCCATCTCTTGTGGGGGCCAGGGAAAGTTCCCAAATCCAGAATTCGTGCTGGTTCCTTGTGCTCACACCCTAATACACGAAATTCCATGCACAGATAGTGTGTGTGTCTGTGTGTCTCTGCCTTGCAAGACGCAAACTTGACAAGAATGATGACAAAAAAAGTTGTGCGCACTAAAAGCAAGGTTAGGCTAAGTTGCGGCAAGCAGCTTAACAACATGCCTCTCACTTGGCTTGGGAGCCCCCTTCAAGGACACCGTACATCAATACTGTCGGAGCGGCCCGTCAGCCGTACCACAACACAGCTCCGAAGTCTCTGCTCCAGCTGCACAGAAAAAACCTGCTGTCACCACAGTGTCGTCTTCTGTCATAGTTACAGAGAATGAGTCAACAGCTGCGATCACAGAGTCTGCACCAAGTTGCCCTGTGTCCCACCCAACTACAAGCCAGGCCGTTCTGCTGATGGCAGGGAGACGCGTTAGGAGCGGCAGACATTTGGAATGGCTGAGACCCACAGAGCTGACGACGGGACATCCGCAGCCCTCACAGAACATTCCAGCATCCAACCACAATTGCACACGCTGTCACTCCCAATGCACAGGAGAGGGTGGTGACAGACCCTATGGATCATGCCAGAAGCGCTACAGTTAGCGTCATGAGGGATATTTTAACCACTACTATGTCATGCACGCGGGTCCAAGCAGCACGCTGGTGTACACATGGGGATAGCATTATTGTTGCTCCTCCTCCTACAAATGCGTATGCTTATGCCAGCTATTCCACGCTTTCATCCTCTCTTTGCTTCTCTGCCATGGATCTCAGACCGCACTGTGATGCTTATCCTATTTATTGCTGCCTTTCCTTGAGGCCCAGAAGCTAAAAGACAAATACAAACGTGCCCCTTCCCAAAAGCAAACAGAAAGGCAATCCCACAGCCCACACCTTCCGAACAAACAATCTGCCATCTGCCCTCCACATCATCAGATGACAATATTTCATTCAACCACAAACTACTGATAATCCTTCATGCAGCCATGCACGTGTGCAAGGCCCTTTCTAGACAAGGCAAGAACGATGTGAGTTATTAATAGAGGATTTAAAGCTCTCGTGTCCCAGGGAAAGACCATCATTCTTTGCTTCAATGTTATTTCCTGAGCCCCCTTTTAAAGAAAGCCTTCCCTGCTGATGGCTACGTGAGTGACCTAAAATGAAGGATAAGTTTTCCCACCATTCTTCAACACTTGTCCCCTCCAGTTTTTCCACCTACAACTCCAGTGAACACAAGCAAATGTAGCTTAACCTTCCAGGTCTCACTTCAGCTGTCCGGGAAAAATCCTTGAGGCTTCTGCTTTTGGTGCAATTCAGTTGAAATTGGCCTGGTGCTAATCACCCCAGAAAGTGCATTAAACAAACAGGATGATAATCAACACAATGTTCACCCTAAGCTATCAGAAGGGCTCAGTCCAGCTGAGTCCTGGCCCTGACCCAGGCTTAAAAGCCAAGGTCCGGGCATTGAGGTCCCAGACAATGCCCCAGGAGCTGTGAGCGACTCTGACACCTGAGATTGAAACAGAAGGGCCAGCCTCTCGCCAGAGGGGCACCAGACACATGATTCATTGGGAACTTTGTCTCTGGAAGCGTTTTCCCCTCGATGTCACTCACTTTGCTAACAATAACCCATGTGCCACACTTAAAAACCCCAGCAACATCCTTTCAGCATTTCTCTGAGGTGCCTATTCTTCATGCTCAGGGGGAGATGGATTTGTGGCAAAAGTTCAGGACTAAGGGCCAGGAAATCCTGAATTCAATTCCCAGCTCCGCTGCCCACAGTTTCCCCCCCCCCTATAAAATGAAGATAACACCCAGGCCTGCTGACAGGGGCATAAGGGGGGACAATTGCCCTTGGCCCAGCGATTCAAAGGGGCCTGGGGCTGCTACGGTGGCATCCGGAGCCCCAGGCCCTTTAAATTACAGCCGGAGCGCTCCATATAGCTCTGAAGGCTGGGGACAGAGGGCATGCTGTGCTCCAGGCAGCATGGAGAGCTAGCTGCTCTGGTCCCACCCCTTCTGAGAGAGCACATGACAGTAGCTTTTAAGTACCTAACAGGGTGTTACAAGGAGGAGGAAGAAAAATTGTTCTCCTTAACTTCTGAGCATAGGACAAGTAGCAAGGGGCTTAAAGTGCAGCAAGGGAGGTTTAGGATGGACATTAGGAAAAACTTCCTGTCAGGGTGGTTAAGGACTGGAATAAATTGCTGAGGGAGGTTGCAGAATCTCCATCATGGGAGATATTCAAGAGCAGGTTAGATAGATATCTATCAGGGATGATCTGGATGGTGCTGGGTCCAGCCATAAGGGCAGGGGGCTGGACCTGATGAATTCTCGAGGTCCCTTCCAGTTCTATGATTCTGCCTGAGGCCCTGCCCCTTCTGGGAGCAACCCTCCCCCTCCCCCTCACACACACACTGTGCCCCGGGGCCCACGGAGGCTGTCAACTCCCCTGGTAACACCTAGTGGACGGGGGGCAGGGGGGGCAATGCAGCGCTGAATAAGATAATCAAATAAAAGGGCGCTGAATTATTATACTACTAAAATGTGCGCACCCAACTACATACGTGCAAACATCATGTAAAAATAAAATCAATGGGGCAGCCCCTACAAAAGGAGATGCATCTGCCTGCTGGGCGCAGAGCAGCTCTCCTATTGCGCGCCGCTCATATGCAGAATGCAGCTGCGAGTCACGGCGCTCTCTCGGACATGCAGACTTTGCACTTGGTCTTTTGTGGGTTTCAGCTGAAAGGCAGAATGGCTGTGGGTGTCCGGGAAACCAGAGAGGAAAAGATTTGCTATTTTTATCTCCTTTGTATGCTTTGAGAAATCACACAAGCAGCTGGGTGTGACTGAGTAGAGCCCTTGGTTCTGCTCTGCTCCCTTCTACTTATTAATTATTATTCTTAATGAGATGTATGATAATAGTCCCAGAAGGCCCCCAAAGAATGTGCTGTGCTCGGTATCGTATCATCCACAGAATGAGAGAGACAGTCCCTGCCCTGAAGAACTTACAATAGGCAAGACAGACAAACGAGGGGGAGGTGGGACTGATTTCCCCACACAAGTCAGAGGTAGGTGTGGGAGCAGAATTTAGGTCTCATGACTTGCATGTTAATCCCTTATCAGCCAGACCACGTTGCCTTTTGTCACAGAGCTACAGTCGCCTCTGATCCCCATGTTTCCTGCTTCTCCATCCCCCTCCCTTTGCACCTTAGTCACCATAAAGTGCACATTCTTAACAGCAAAGCCATTGCAACAACCTTCTGACTAAGGGATGTGGTAGATTCTCCATTCCTTGAAGTCTTTAAATCAAGCCTGTCTGTCTAAGAGATGTGCTCTAGCTCCACTAGAGGCTGGGTAAGTGATACAGGAATTGCTGAGTGAAATTCTCCAGACTGTTAATGCAGAAAGGTCAGACTAGATGGGGGTCTTCTAGCCTTACAAATCGATGAGCCTCTCAGAGTTTTCTCAGTACATGTTTGAGTTTGATGGTGCTTTTCTTCACCAACAGAGAAGATCCTCGCTTTGCAAACCTGGATTCAGAATGAATTCCAAGACCCAGTTCTCCCCACTTCCGGGTTGTTTTCTTATAAAAAATGAACCTCCAATTGCTGCTTGGCAGGTGTATAAGGCTTGATGTAAAATCAGTTCCCTTTCTCTCTTAAAGCGCACCTCTGTTCTGAGAAGTGATTGTGCACATACGGCACCTATATATTGAACAGAGCATCTATCTTACCATAGTTGTGGATTTTAGTAAGAAAAATCAGTTTTTTCTACTTTTTATTTCCATTATCTTCATAAAGCCAATAAAGCTCAGGGAGAGAAAAAGCTGGATTCTACTCTTTAACGCTATCAAAATAAAACTGCTTACTAAATGCAAATCAGTTACAGTCATACGGCAAGGTTGCACAAGCTGGCACTATGTGCACAATTTGGCCTAATGAACCTTTTTACTGGCATTGCAGCTAGAGAAGAAATAATCCAGCTTGACTTTCAGATCCCAGGTTGAATGTGCACTGCTGACACTTAGAAAAGAGCATTTAGACTAGCAAAATGACCACTTCGGCTCTGGAATCATTAAAACTCAACAAATAAAATACCATCACAGCATTATGATAAAGCCCCTTTCAGAGGAGATAAATAGATACAATAAATTTTAAAAACTCCAATGCCATTTCTTTCTGGTGACTGCTAGAGACCAGGCTTTCAGGAAATTCCACTGGCTCTCTGGACTTTTAATTCCTTTTCAAAGGGAAGGTTATACCTGCTGTAGCAGAGGAGAGATTCAGATTCACCATTTTCCTGGTTGAAATCTTCAGCTATCACCTAATATATGAGTTGTTGCAGTAAACACGAGAATCAGTGGGAACAGATTCCAGTCCTGCGATAAGGGTATTTGGCTTTAGAAGCCTGGCCTAGATTGTACTCCTGGGGCCAGATTTCAGATCAGTTTTTTGCCAGCATTCCTGGGGGACAGACCCTGATTATGGGTCCCAGCATTCCCAGGTGCAAAGACTGCCCAGTACTTTGCCTCCTTATTCAGGGTTTGGTAAGGCTTCCCAAGTTCTTGTATAAGCAGGCTCTGGTTGGATGCATGCCTTACAGCTAATTGGAAGGCGGGAGAGAGCCTGGATGTGTCTATGCAAATACAGCTTGCTCCTGCTTTGCTAAGATTTGTTAAATATTCAGCTGATGGAGCGGTGTTTTTCTCATTGTAATCCATTTAGCTGGTATGGGGTCACCAATTATGTTAATACTAAATGCAGGAATTGAGAAATATGATCAGCAAGGCTTGCAATTATTGTGGGAATGCAGCAAAGACAGACGGTGTTTAACCTATTTCAAAGGAGACAGACACTGTCATTTTAAAGATCCTCGGATGGAGAAGGGCTCTTCTGCCAGAGTTCTGGGAGGTTCAGAGGGGAGAGCAGGTCTCTCAATCAGTAGGCTACATGCCCTCCAGGCATTGGCTGAGAGACTGGTTCACCCTGTTTCTCCCTCTGGCTCAAGGGTAGAGATAAAATAGGCTCTATAAGGGAGTCTCGGGCAGTGAGCTGGCGGAAGGTGAGTGACCAGCAAAGTGAGTAAGATGTTCCCCCACCCAAGATGGGAGGTGAATCCCTGCAGATACACCTCTGAGCTCCGGGTCTACCCTGACCAAGGGCAGCAACTGTGCGTAGGGTGCAGAGAAGGCTTGGGCATTTATATTGCTGGACTTAAGAGTCGGAGAGGAAAAGGACAATGCCCAACCTACTTGGGGTGGGACTTTTACTCATCGTTTTGGTTTATGAACTCTGTGGTGCTTTCCCAAGTTAATGCCAAGTTACTTCCCTCCCTTTCATGAAAAGTTTCTTTTCTACGCTCAGACTCTGTGCTTGGGGAAGTGTTGCCTCTCAGAGGTGCCCAGGGGTGTTGTGTGAATTTCCCAGGTTAGTAGGTGGGGTCTTGAGCCCCGTTCTGTGTTGGATGGAGCCCCTACATATTGAACCTGGGCTTGGCTGCTGCTGGCTCCACCCGGCAGAAGGGTTACACTTTTTCATATATGCATGGCCAGCAATTTTCTCTAAAAGCAAGGTGCTGCAGCCATCCTGAAGCCATTATCAGTTATAAATATTACCTAGAATAAAATATATTGATTGATTATTCTCCAGGTCACTGCAGCACCATGTAGGCAGCTTAGAAACCCCCATCAAAAACTTCATCTTATTTCACCGCAGTGTGGCTTGTAAGCCAGCAGTGGTCTCTGGAGAGTTGGCTGCCCCTCTTTGTTTCCAACCACATTTAAAGAAGCTAAAAATATGTAACTAGGGCCCTACCAAATTCACCGCCATGAAAAACACATTATGGATTGTGAAATCTGGTTTGTGTGTGCTTTTACCCTATACAATAGAGATTTTCATGAGGGACATTGGGGTTTCTCACATTGGGCGTCCTGATCCAAAAGGGAATTACAGAGGGTTGCAAGGTTATGTTGGGGAGGGGGGTACTGACACCCTTGCTTCTGTGCTGCCTTCAGAGCTGGGCAGCTGGAGAGTGGCGGCTGCTGGCCCGGTGCTAAGATCTGAAGGCAGTGCCAAGCCAGCAGCAGCACAGAAGTACAGGTGGCAATACCATACCATGCCATTCTTCCTTCTGCAGTGCTGCTGGCAGTGGCTCTGTCTTCAGAGCTGGGCTCCCTGCCAGCAGCTGCTGTTCTCCAGCTGCCCAGCTCTGAAGGCAGCACCGCCACCAGCAGCAGTGCAGAATTAAGGGTAGCAGAACTGCAACCCCTCCTTGCTATAACCTTGTGACACCACTACAACTCTTTTTTGGGTCAGGACCCTATAATCACAACACTGAGATTTCAGATTTAAATTGCTGGATTCATGAAATTTATAGTTTTTTAAAATCCTATGGTCATGAAATTGACCAAAATGGATGGTGAATTTGGTAGGGCCGTATAGGTAGCGTACTATCCTGAGATGACTTTTCTATGAGAACAATTGCTGTAGGTATGTTATGGGTTAGGAGCGAGCCTATGGGAGGGATGGTGGGGCTGGGCAATTATTAATGAGAAAGCTGATATGCATGAGACACATACACACTATTAAGAGGTCGTCCAAGCTACTAAATAGCTCAAGAACCTGCTCTCCTCCCCCCTCCCGCCCCCCCGCCCCACAGGACCAGCAATCATTCACACAGAAAGAGCACCAGTTTGGTAGTAACTTAAAGGTACAGCACCACCTACTGTTGGAGGCACTGACTGATTACTCATTACAGCATCCACTCTTGCTTAGGTGGCTATTAATTAGCTCCCTTCAGTCTTTTACCATCCACAGTCTCTCATTTTTCTAGCAGGCTTGGGGCTGGTCTCCACTATGCCAGGGATCGATGCTGCAGCGATCGATCCACCAGCCGGATTTATCTCGTCTACTTAGACGTGATAAATCAATCTCCGAGTGCTCTCCCGTCGACGTCAGTCCTCCACTGGGATGAGAAGAGTAGCCGGCATTGATGGGAAAGCAGCTTTACCGCTGACTTTACCACACACAAGACACCATGGTAAGTACGTCAACTTTAGCTATACTATTTGCGTAACTGAAGTCCTTAGCCTGACCTGTGAGCAAACAACCGTTTGCCCAGCCAGGCACTGGTCTAGGACTGTGAGTTAACTAAACATCAGAAAAAAATCAATTTTGATCACACACCTGATTCTTAAAGCAGCTCTCATATGCTAACATATATAAGGCTGCTGGCAAGCTATCCACAGATTTGCCTAACCTTGGGCTTTGGGCCCAAGAAGAGGCTTTCAGGCAAATTTTCAGGTTCTTCAGACTGCCAATGGGGCCATGCTGTACATATCACATGTGTGAGGACCACTGAGCAACAAAGAGCTGAGTGAGACATTGACTAGAGTAGGAGAGGGAGGTGGCTCCTGTCGAAACAGATTGCCGACAGTTCTTGAGATTCGCCCCAAGGGATATTTTCTTTGGGATGTAATAAAAGTTCTGTGATGCCTTTTCCTTTCAAAGACACCCAAGGGCCAGGGTGAAGGGGACAGGCAGGGGCAAAGGGAGGACACCCCTCCCTCAGGATCGGAATGATGCCCTCGTGAAAGTTAAGTTAATGCCTATTACACCCGCTGGCATGTAGGGCAGTGTTATCAGGTGTGTTTATTGTCTCTCTCACCCCCTCTTTCTTTAGTCTCGATTTGTGAGTCCACAAGTCCGACTCACGCCCTGTTTGACATGCTCTACCGACTCTCATCGCCCTTCATACATCTATGCTCGCAATGCCCGGTTGGTAGTGTGTTCCCGCCTTTGGCAGCATGGAGAGGGGGGTCCGGACCCACCCTCACTCACTCACAGACCCCAGCCCAAGACCCTAAGGACAGGGACCAGCTAAGGTCCTGTCCAGCTGGTGGGGCTCCCTGCCGAAACACGCCAGCCCGCGGGCTTCAATTACAGGCCCCGCCCTGGGCTGCTTCCTCTCCCCACTCACTCTCTCTCTCTCGGCAACAGTCTGCCCACCCAGACCTTTCGTTGGGGGAACTTCCGCCGGGAGTAAGACTCCCTCCCCAGCCTCCTAATGTCTACCTTGCCCCCTTTCGCGTTCCCTGCCTTTCTTCCCTCCCCCTCTCTTCCCTCCCAGGCCCTCTCTTTTCAAACCGCCCGCCCTCCATCCCCTCTGACATCACCCCGTGCTGTCCATCCAGCCTCGCCCCTTTTTCCTCCATCACTTCCCGCGCGGCTGTGCTCCTGCCATGGCTTGCGGTTCCCACAGTGTTGAGTCCGCAGAGATGTCTTGCGGCGCATGAACAGTCTGCGCATGCTGTATACCCGGATCCCTGCGCCGCATACATGGCTGGCGCCGGGCGACTCAGAGTGCAGGACGTCGGTGCCCCATCACAGGCAGCAACAAAGGTTTTCCATTTTTGTTTGTCTTTGGCCATTTCTCGTGAAAGTGTTTGCCCCTTTTCCCGCAGAGCGCGCCTGATATTAGCGCTAACTCAGCCCACGAGAGCCAAATCGTTCTGGCTCAAACTCCCCTGCAAACGTCTGGGAAGCAACTCACTTAGCAGCCATCCAGGGAGTCAACTTGCTGCTCAGCTGATGCCGTTTCCCTAGTGAAGATGTTTGAGACTAAATTAGAGACAAGAGTTGCCAAAATATTTGACAACACCAACCACGTCTTGGCAACTCTCCAAGATCCTGGATTTAAAAGGGAGATTCTATGTGCACAAACAGCGGGCGCCTCCTTCTTGGAAGCAGCGTGCATGCCGCTAAGGAAAACAACGCATGTGATCGGGGTGGTGAAAGCGAACGAGGACACACAACAATCGAGAACAGCTGGACAGAAGGGCCGGAAGCCATTGGTGGCCCCCAGGACTTGCCTGTTTCACCGGACCCGATTAAAACAGGGGGCAGAAGACAGGAGGACACACGAGCACAGCGGGCCTGTTCTAAATTTTCTTGCCTCCAAATCACTACAGGATGTTTAGCTGGGAATGAACGTTCAAGAGAACAGAGCAGCGCTTGGTTACTAATGAACCTCTGGTGTCTTGTGCCCTCTTTGTGCTTTGCCACCCAGGTGCTTTCTGTACAAAAGCTGAGTTAATGGCCCACCAAGGATCACCCCTGTGTGAGGCGGATCCTTCAGGCGCATGCAATGGCCGTGACTCAAGGCACCTGAACAGTACGTGCCTGCCTTGCTGCTGGCATCAAAGGAAAGTGCATGTAGTTATCAAAAAGGAGGCACAGTCTGCTGTGCTGATCCCAGGCTGATCCTTTGATGCCTGCTGGGCATTGCTGAGCAGCTCGGAAGCTGCTGTATCACAGGCCATGGCAGACGACATGCACCCTGTGGTGCCATGAGCAGGACAGGGCAAGTGGACAGCCTGTGCCAGGTGTCTACTATCCCCAACAGCTGACTCTGGGCATTGCAGGAGTACTCACAATGTTCCCTCTCATTTGTTCCATCTGCGCGCAGAATACATTTTGTCGCGTGCACCAAGGTGTGTGCAGAGGTGCACCACCAATAGAAACACATGCTACCGGCTGTGGGCGCTCCACTAATCAGCTGGGTGGCATTCGAATCTCTCCTGGACAGCTGCCCAAGCACTCAGCTTACAGGGAACACTGGTATCCACAAAACCCAGATTTCCTCGGCTTGCTCTCCGTCTTCCCAGTGAGCGTCACCCTGCCCCTGCATCTCTCTCTCAGTCCCCAGGTATCCTGCCTGCAGATTTCCCATTTTTCCTGTTCCCGGGCTGGGGCTGGGATGGGGTTTCCCATTGTTTAGCTCCTTCAGAATTGTCCATAGAGCAAATACCATCTAATAGCTGTCACCGAACAACTGAGAATGTTCAAATCCAGAGAGGTGGGCCCGTGCACAGCTCGCCTTACAAGCCAAGAGCCGGCTTCGGGTGAGTCAGCAGGGGGAGATGTGCTGTGATCTGCATTTAAGAGGAGTAAAAAGAAAAAGTCAAAGTATTCCAGGCCCTGCATCATAGCCCCACGGCTCCCCATGTGTCACAGTCGCCATCGTGTTTCCAAAGGCCAGGCAGCTGCAAGAGAGCTTTGAAGTGAAACCCAAGGAGACAAGCGCCGCTGGGGAGGGGTGAGGGAGGAGGCTTCCTGCCAGCTCCGCTGCCTCCCTCGAAATGGATTCGTGTGTTTGCGACAGCATTGCCGGGGGGATGTCTGCCGAGAGAGCAACAAGAGCACAGCCCTGTGTCAGAAATGGCTGTCTCCTCTCCTCGCGGCCTGCTGTCTTCAGACATGGCAAGAAAAAGAAACAGATGTTCCCGTGTGGAGACGCAGCGCTGGGCTAATATCAAAACAAGGGACCGGAAATCCCCAAGCGACACCGCATGTTTGCTCTACATCTCCATGCCAGGGTCTGACCGGCCATCGCTTTACCTGGATCCATGCTAGCTTGGGAGTGTGGAGGGCACACGGGGCAAGGCAGAGGCTAGCAGCCTTTTGCTGTGTGTTAGTCAGGAGGAGAGCAGGGGGTTGCTCAGTCTTTCAGATTACCCAAGGAGTGCAGAAGAAGCTGTTGAAGAGGGACCAGTGGGGAAGGGAGGGGGAGGCGCTCAGTGCTGCACATGGGGGAGCAGAGGTTACAGGCAATATTCCCTGTAAGCTGCGTGCTTGGGCGGCCGCTCAGGAGAGATTCAAGCTGATTAGCAGAGTGCCCCCAGCTTGGATTTTTTTCTACGGGTGGTGCACCTTCACACATGCCTCAAGGCACATAAAAAATTGATTCCACACATGGATGGAAAAAAGCCTCACAGGGATGGAAAAGATTAGAGGGAACACTGATTACAGTCCTTCACTTCAGGAATGGCCGAGGGGGTGGGGTGGGAGGAGAAGCAGCCCAAGCGGCTGTAAATACCCTGGGGCGGGAGGGGTGCTAGAGACAAGGGCCGAGAAGAGCTGTGCGGCTCACTTGCTTCTCTTGCCACCGAGTCAGGATTTGAACCCGGGCAAGTTTGACGGTTAGTGCCTCACAGCATGGCCCTCGTCTTGCTTTCTGTGCCGTACAGCGCCTTGCACGCTTCAGGGGGCTGGAAGTCTCACTCACAATAAAACAAGGTAGGAACTTCCACAAGGAAGAAATTAAGTGCATCCCCATCCAGCGTGGGGACGTGCACCGCACAGGCGGGGCTCTGTCGGAGCACTTCCTTTGTTCTGTCCTACACCAGAGTTTTCTAGGGCAAAGAGCCCCCTCCTCTGTGTGCGTGCAGCACCCTGGCTCTGCTGTATATTTGAACTACCACAATAGAGCTCTGGGTGCACAGCCTGCCCCCACCGTCAGCAAACCCAGCTCCAGCCGTCAGCAAACCCAGAAGCTGCAAAGAGATCCAGAAGTGCCTTAGTGCCATTGCTTGCCAGAGCTGCTTCAGACCCCTGCTCGCCTTCGCCAGGCTTCTGCTCCAACCCCTGCGTGTAATGGCCGCCAGCTAGCTGTTACCGTCTGACATTGGGCCTAGCAGCCCTGCCGAGACGCTATCCAATACGCACCACAGCCTCTGCACGAAGTGGGGGGGGGGGGTTTGTCCACAACCCTAACGGGCCCTCCGTCATGTAAATCTCCAGCCTCCTACCCTTTCGCCAGACACAGCCAACAACCAAATAAAGCACAAAACACGGCAATAAACACAAAGGTGAAACCCGCCGAGCGCCATCCCTGGCGACGGGAACACAAATCCCAGCTCGTAAAGGCAGTGCCCTGAGGACTCCAGGAGCCCAACAGGGAAATATTCTCAGAGACCCTGAAGCCTCATTCCCAGATTTTAGCCACAAACTGGGGCATGAGAACAAAAACCAACATGTTGATTCGCAGAAAGAATAAATGTCTGGAGTGAGACCATCTGCAATTACTGGGAAACACAGCCAGAAAGGAGAACAGCACAAATAATTATAGAGGAACGAGGAGAGCTGGAAAGCAAACCTCTCAGTATCTCTCCCTTCATGCCACAACACAGCCGTGATTCCGGCCGGGAAATTAACATCTCCTGGAAACACAGCGCTTCTCCTCCCTTGACACAGAAGCCACCTCCTGGAGGGCAGGATAATATTTACAACGTAACGAGCAGAAGTTTCTAATATCAGAAATTAAGGATCAATATTTGGCAAAGAGGAACGGCTAAAATCAGGACTCCGGAAATGAAAAAGGCAGAAACACGTGAAAAGGAACGAAGCAAAACGGGAGGGCAGGAAGAGGGGACAGGTTTCTGTATGTCTGCACACGTAGCAAAGGAGCCCTGAGCCAGGTACAACCAGTGAACAACCCTGCCTTACAATCAGTGAAATCAGGACGCAGCTCGAGAATGAACAGGATAAACAGGCCCAAGAAAATACAAAGGGCTCATTCCCCAGGGCCTCTCTCTGCCACAAGTCACAAACCTGCCGTGCTCAACCTACTCTGATAGGTTCTCCTGGAACATATATAATGGAAGCCGCCTGTTCCGAGGGGGAGGAAAAGGGGAGAACAATCCAATGTCCCAGGATGGCTTATGCAGAACACACACTCTCCGGGTGGACATGGGGAAAGCCTGGTGCCGGATCGTACCCACTGGCGTGGAGGGAGCTATGTGGAGGAGCTGGGCGGGCAGATGGTCTGCCAGGACAAATGCTAGCACCAAGGGATTGTTACCCACATCACAAACAGTCGCCCCACAGCCTCAGCCTCACTCAAATAGCATGAGGGGCACTTCAAGCTGCCTGCAGCAGGCAGCTGGGGAGTTCCCTGGGGTAGGGGAATCCTGTCTAGCTGATTCCACGGTACGACTTCCCCAGCGTAGGGGAGGCCCAAGCTGTCCCATCCATAGGGACTGTGCCATGGATGGGACCCATGGGATTACCAGGGGGCCTGACAGCCGGGGTTGGCCCCTCCTCCGGCACTCTCCATGGTGGCAGGAGCCAGAGCAATCTGATAACTTACCCCTCTCTGTCCCACCACCCTCTCCCAGCCCACTGTGCCCTGCCTCACCGCGGCAGCAGGAAGCAGAACGCCCCAGCCGGCTCACTTTGCTTGGGGGAGGGGGCTTTGGGAAGGGGGTGGAGCAGAGACAAGAAAGGCGGGGCAGAGCAGAGGTGGGGTGGGGCCTGCAGCAGGGGGGTTGCCCTGGGTCTCGCACCTGCGGTGCTGGAGGGGGGTGTGCCCCAGTCCCCCCTAGGGACAGCCTTGAAGGGAGCTAAGGCGCATCTGGCTGGTGTGCCCCTGGGGGCTCTTACAAACCAAGGAAACTGGGTGGCCTTGAAGACCTGTAAGCCCCTAGGATTTGGGGGAGACCATGTGTGAGAGCACCAGAGCCTCAGTCCCAGGCACAGCCCCAATCTTGCAGTCACCAACAAGGCCAGCCGGACTGGGACATGCACAACCCTCAGCAGTGCCAGCCCACTGCAAAGTAGCCGGGGAAGACGTTTCCTCCTACAGCCGCTGCGACCAGGCCCTGCTGGCGGGGGAGGGGGTGGAGCTCTCGGGATGTCAGCAATTCCTTTGCACCACCTTGCAACTGTTCAAGGCCCATCTGGCGACTTTAATTGAAGGGCTGTTGGCCATGCTGCAGGCTATGGTTATTGGAGCTAGCAAGATCACAGCTAGCCCGGGTGTGGCATGCCCAGGTCTGACTGCAGCATAGATGTGCCTTCAGTAGCTGGATCCCACGTGGCTTCTTCTCCTTGATCCTACGAGACTAACCCCAAAATCTCCGACTCCAGCCCGTCTCGCTCTCCCACCACGACACGATCCAGTTCCATGGGCTCCAGAAAAGGGGCCCGACGCTCTGCTGCCCCAGGGACTAGGACTGGCAAACACATGGCCTCAAACCCCAACAACGGCGACAGACACTCCCACGATTTCCTAGCGAGGCTCAGAGACGCACTAACAAAATATGGCCCCCTGGATCGAAAAGGCCAAGCCCAGCTGTGTGTCAGATTCTCCCTACTTCCCGCATGCACATCCATCTCCACCTCTGGACTTCCCACCAGATGTGGGGGGGGAATAATTGTGGCCCATGTGGGTGGCACGTCAACCCCTTTCAGGCGCTGGGGAGAATCTTCTTCCATGGAGACAGATGTTCGCGCATGGGTAGAAGATCACACTCTGCCCCTGGGAAACAAGCACAGGACACATATCTGGGAGACTGATACTCAGCCCGTATTTTTCCCTTTCTTCCTAGTTACAGGCCACGGATGCCTCCTGGGGAAGGGCTAAGTTTTCAGGGTGGGGGGGGTGGGGGTTGTGCTGGGGATGAGGGAAGGTCTGCAGCCACTGACAGACTGGTTAAGGACTCGTGCGAGTTCTACACGGGTCTCTTTCCCACCTGCCAGGCAAACCCCTTTGTCCTGTGACTGCCCCCCTCAGCAATACCCCCTTCCTTCCACACAGCAGGGCCTGCTGCAGAGGTGCAAGGGTGGAAGGAGGAGTAGTGGAGGCAGGGACTGCCTGTGGCTGCAAGTTAGCAGCTGGGCCACGTGGGTGGGAGGCCATTTAGAAGAGGGCAGGTCTGGCAGGAGGAGGACATGGGTCTGGAATGGGGCGCGGACCATGTGTGGGATGAGTGGTTCCCATGGTGTCCCTCTAAGTACTGAGCAGCATGGCCAGTGTATTTCAGGGCAGGTTAATGAGGGCACTAGAGAAAAGCTCAGGGCCCTCAGCTTTGACCCATGATGTTCCTGTTCTGATTTGACTGAGAGATTATTTCCAGGCCCGCCAATGAGGGGGAGCAAAGGAGGCAGTTGTCCTGGGGTCCAGAGCCCCTAGGCCCCTTTGAATCGCCGCTGGAGTGCCGCTCCGCATGGCTCTCAGGGCAGGAGTGGGAGGGGCCGCTGTCTGGCAGAGCTAAGAGCTGATGGTGCTCTGCCCCACCTTATCTGCCCAAAGCCCCGCCCCTTCCAGGGCATAGAGCCAATCCCTCCCCACAGCTTGCCCGTGGGCCTGAGGTGGCTGTGGGCCCCACTGATTATTTTATATACATAACTTGAGAAAGTGCGTGAACTGTGCCGTGCGTGTGTCTACACATCACATAGGCACGTGTGTGCTGTACTGTGTGCGGGGGGAGGGGGCACACAAGCTCATGCATGTGTGTATACACACACACACAATACTATGCACTTAATGTACTTGCTTGGCAGATGGACGAACTGTGTTAACAGACTATTTAAATTCCTAAGGGGGTACCTGTAACTATTAGAAATTGATTTTATGAGCCTGTTATACAAACATTACTCTTCAAGGTCTAAAGCATATTGAAATTCTTCCTGTTCTCTCTCAAACAGATGGTGCTTGGAATTTTTCTGAGCCGACTCGTATCCATAAATAATAAACCTCCAATCCCTCTTGCAAGACAGAAACAATTCTAATTAAAACCGGTGAGAAACCCGCCATGTCCAACCCCTTCCCCCCTTCCCTTTGCACACTTCCTATGCAAAACTCCTCGGAACAGGAAGGTTTTGGCAAAGCCGTCCGCAAGTGAGAGATTGTGAGTATTCCAGAATGTTTGTCATAATTAGGCAAAGCATAAAAAGGGCTTCAGTTTGTAAGCCCTGGAATCCAGACAGAACAAATATGCAGCACGGCAGCAAAAAAGAGAAGCCAATGTAATTTTGGGCTACCGATGAAGAAGCATCTGATCATCATGCAGGAAGGGAATCATCCGTTCTGGAAGGCTCTGCTGATGGGATGGCACCTGGGTTCAAATGGGCAACCTGGCATTGAGAATATATCAACACATTGGAGGAAACTGAAGGCAGGAGAGGGAGAGACAACAGCTAACAGGGCCGGAGGCATTGATTTCTAAGAAAAGATTAAAAGAGCTGAATCTGTCAAGCTTGACTAGGCAACAACTAAGTGTGTGTTGGGAGAAAGCCATGATAACAGTCTGCAAATATCTGAGGTGTTTATGCGCCTCAAGAGGGACAGGAGATTATTTAGTGTGGTACCTGGGGAGAGGGAAGGCCTTCCAAGAGCTGGTTTGACACTATGTAAACACAGAGGAGAACACACAAAATTAGTAGCTGGGTTTGGATTCCACCTGTTTGCACTGATTTGTGGAGGTGCGTCCAAGTGACATTTTCTTTGTGAAGGGATAACTTGGAGCCCGTGATGCAGATTGAGTCAATCAAGAAGCCAAATGTTGTGTCGCGATTGAAGTAAGTTTGTTCCAGGGGGAAGCAGAAGACATTTACGGAGATGAGGCTATCCAGTCAGGAAGCAGAAACAATGCCATAGGATCCATCCCAAAGCTTTACTAGACAATTCAGAATATCAAATAGTTGACTGATCGCTTGCTACCAACCATGCTCAAACAACCCCGAACTAAAATACGGCCGTAAAAGAGTGTGTACTGAACAATGGGAAAAAGTTCATTCAAAATGGGATGGGGGGCTTTTCCCTGACAGCTCAGTAACAGAAAACACCAGCTATGCCTGCTGGATAAATTGTTCACAGTGAATAGTTTTACCAGCTCTAAATGGGATGAAATTAAGCAAAGGAAAATGAATGCCAAGCATTACAAACACATGCCTGCGAGCGGGACGTATTAGGCTGAGGAATAGTCTGTCTCTGAATGAAAGCGGAGTGGTGGGGGGAGGGCCGATTGCTAGGACATTTAAAACTAAGCTCGGGAAGGCCTGAAGGAACAGCCTAAAGGGAACACTTCTGCTCTGGCCAGCAGGGAGGGGCCACCAGGGGATCAGATATGGTTTCTCTCGGTTATTCTGTGCCAGGAATTTTGGAACAAGCCATGCACTTCTGGATCTCCCCAGCAGAGGGCAGGTGCTGGCCATATAAACTCCCATTGGAACCCAGCGCTCAGGCTGTCTGAATAAGGAGTTGTAGTCCCCCTGCCCCTGCTAAACAAGCATCTGCTGCTTTTAACCAGCGTCATGAACTCTGAATAAACCCAGCATGCAGGGGCAACATTGCAGAAAGATTTGGGGGGGGGGCAGGCAGGGTAAAGTTGCATCAGCATATAAAACATTATATGGAAGAATATCATATCCTGCAAAGTCGGGGGAGAGGGGGGTGAGGTGGGTAGGAGAGGTGGCAAGGTCAGGAGGAAAGGGGGGCAAACCAAGATCTTGAGAGCAACTGACCCTCCCTTCTCCAATTCCAGAGCAGTCTCCCAGGGGCAGTGGGATGCCTGGCTCAGGTAATGTGGTTCCTCTGCATTCTCTCTATCCCATAAGAGCAAGGACTGGCTTCCCAGGGTGACGAGTCCCCCCTCACCTAGGGCTAGGGTCCCCAGCAGCATTGCCAGTTTTCTCACCGCTCCTGGCATTTTGCCTACGGTTACACTCATGGATGCGAGTGAGCGTCGCTGCTTTGATTAAAAGGAAGGGGACATGTCTAGCCATCCTGGTGGCAGAGAAAAGTTTGGAGCAATGAAGGCAAATAAGGACCCAGAATTTTTTTTTTTAAATCCCCAGACATTGGGAGGCTGGATTCATGCTTTCTGAGCCCTCAGGAGCTGACAATACAACACCCAACCTCCTCCTTTTGCTGCTTTTTAAAAAAAATACACATATCTTTTTCCATCAACAAAGCCAGGCAGTTTTCCTTTCTGACCTTTCCTCAGCTCACTGGGGACACATCCACCTACATGCGTCAGGTCCTTTGTGGTCTCTTGTCCTTTCTATCCCATTAGCAGCACTGTCAGAGCAGGACCGTGCACACATGGAGTTTCCTGTGCCGAGAGGCGAGCTGTTTACAGCCTGGAAAGGTACCCGAGACACAGCAGTTTCACTGGAAGGAGACAGGCCTGATGCCAGCAAAGGATTAAACTTGACAACTGGTTATTTCCTCAGACTTGAGGGGAAGGGAGAAGTTCTCATTAAAGCCTCTTCATGAAAACAAATGATTTCCTGGTTCCATCTGGTGTCTGATTTGGTCAGATCACGAAGTGGAAGCTGTCAGAGTCTGAGGGCATTTGCCTGGTAAATGGACTTTATCAGGAGATTTTACATGGGCCACCTTCTACAGAAGTAGTAACATTTGGGAATGGGAGGGGTGGGGCCCTAAATAGTCCTTCAAGTGCAGAACAGCCAGATAAGGGCTTTTTGCAAACCCACGACACATCTTCCCCGATAGCTCATCTCCTGCATCCCACAGGGAAACAGCTGAACGGAGACAATAAAAGGATCTGCTCTACTGCCCTGTCAGACCCTAGGAAATGATCGTGCCCCAGCAAAGTGGTGCTTGCATTTGCAGATCTTTTCCATGGAAGGAAGTAGCAGTGTCCAGACGAGCCCATTTCCCTCCCCTCCTCGTTATTCACAAGAAAAGCTCCGATTCCTCACAACAGCAAGGAGCAGAAGAGGTGGGCGGAGAAGAGAAATTCTCTGGGGAGAATCCCTCACCCTTGCCCAGTGGGCAGAGGCTTGTGTGTCACTTACCGGGAGAAAAGTAGAAAGCAGCAGTGCCCCTGGAGTGATGGTGCATGGCAAATTAGCACAGACAGTGGCTTGTAATGCAACACGGTAGCAAAGAAAAGCCAGCGTGATTTTTGGTTGAATGCACAAAATGCATCATCACATTCACGGAGCAGGGAGGTGAGAGACCCTCTCCGTGCGGATGCAAGCAGACGCCCTGGTCTGGCTATCTCAGTAAAGCTCTTGCAGAGTCCTCACCTCATTCAAAACAACCCTAAAGCCTCCATAACTGAAGCTAAGATTAATGCAGCAGCTATTAATCTCCCAACTATGCAGTCTTGTATCTACCCAGCTTGTCTCTCGGTACCTCACCCCTCACTGGGGCACATTAAAGGGCCCAAAATGGCCCCTTGGGTAACTCCCCTCTGTACAGCCCCTGCCCCAGCATGCCTGGGGAGTGACTGCGAACAAGCACAGTGCCCTGGCCTCCAGCTCCGGGGAAGCCACTGTAAGCCAGAGCAGCTCCCAGGACTTGCAGTGCCCCGGGGCCAGCCAAGCATCCCAGAGGTGTAAAGGTGGATTAAAGCCACTCCCTTGAGGCTCCACCTTTGGAGAGGTTTGGCACAGGATCTGCTAGTAAATACGCCTTCTTTGCCACTTCCCAAGCACCACGTGTGTCCTTTTAAAGGACAGTAACCACCTTTAAACCGTTGAGATGGTCGTCTGCTTACCAGGCACTGCCACATAAATCGCCCATGTCCATCTTGGGGATAGGGGACAGGAACCCAACTTCTTGGTGTTCCGGTGAAGTTCCAAGCACACCTGGGGTTGCTAGGAAATAAGAACCCAGGACTTGAAAGGCGCCGTTAAGCTGGAGGAATGTGAGACAGGTAGCAGGACTGGAGAGAAGGTGCCGATCACGGTCAGTGCTAGCAACACGGTACTATTGCATGGGCTCCTTGCTGTGCTGCTCAACCGGCACCAAGTGCTGGCTTCCCGCTCTCAGGCCTGACTCTTCCCCTTTCAAAGTGATGCCCTCTGCTTAGGCTGCAAGACACTGACTTATAATTGATACCATGGTAGCACAGGGAGAGCTCCGCCTAGATCGGGGCCCACTGAGAGAAATGTGGTACCTCCTAGTGAGAGCCAGCCCTCGTTTGGAAGAGCTGGCAAATTACGTGGAGAAATACACAGACGGGTGGGAGAGGAAAGAGACACACCCAAGATCACAGAGTCCCTAGTAGAACCACGTCTCCTTCGTGCGAGCCCAATTGCCCTGAGATTCTGCATGGAGTATTTCCACCACACGGTCATTGGGAGTACAGGTTCAGCCAAATGGCTAGAGAGGCTGAAGGATTCCATCTAAATAAATAATGTTAACTGCCAAATTGCTCCTGCACTGAGGTGCTTTAGGCTCTGCACGATGTAATAAAACTCACTGCTAAAAAACAACACTAACATGCTATAAAACCCTACTCATTAAAATTAGCAATTAAACAAATTAAAGGGTACTATATAGACACAAAGGGGGAGGGAGAGTAATCGGAGATTGCTTGGTAATTTGTAGTCACTGATAAATAAAACAATGGTGTCATTTACTAGGGATCCCAGAGAATTATTTAATTTTGCTTAGAATTTTTCCATTTTGGGTTGAAATTACCTCATAATTTTTAATTACTGATGCCTAACACAACGATGAATGGCTGCTATTTACTAGTGCCTGCTCAGAATGACTTACAGTCAACAGACATTCCTGGGGAATTGTTGAATTACATCGACGCAAATGGTACAAGTGTTTTCACATTAAGGGAAATCGGATGGTCCCCTCCAGTTACATGAGCAATGGGAACTTTGCTCACAACTTGCTCTGACACGGGAGCGGGAGAAGGCGGCTGTCGTGCTCTCTGCGTGCACCAATCTGACTGTTGCTCTGCGCTCCACAGCCATAGAGTATGTGGTTCTCGAGGAAGGGGCCATCTTCGTTATGTTTGTACATGGGGGGGCCTGGTCTCCGGGGGATACCACAATGCAGTGTGAACAGGACAAGGATTGGCAATTTTTTAGTTACCCAAAACCCAGTGCCCAGAACCCAAGGCTCCACCCCAGCCCCACTGCTTCTGAGGCCCTGCCCCTCACTCACTCCATTCCCCTCTCACGGTCACTCGCTCTGCTGCACACTCGTTCACTTTCACTAGGCTGACGCAGTAGGTTGCAGTGTAAGAGGGAGTGCGGGCTCTGTTTGGGCCTGAACACAACAGGAGACATGGCTCAAAGCCGCTTTCTAGCCACCTTCAGTCCAAGAGCTCTCTTCCCTCGCTCTTCCTCAAACTCATACTGCCCATGCCTCTGTGCCTGGTGCTGCTACCATCTCTCTCTGCTCTTTCTGCCTCTCAGACTGCAGGTAGAGCAGGAGGGTTTATGAGTCAACAGGGACACAGCGCTGAAAGACTTCTGAAAACAGGAACATTCAGTAAAATCCAGCTTTGGGAGAAGGGAGCCCAAAGTTAGGGCCTGGACCTTCCCCTGTGCCCCACACCAGCCTAGAATGCTCCACTCCCACCTCTCTGGACCTCTCCTCCTCCTCCTTTGTCTGGCTTCCTGAGCAAAAGCTGTCCCCTGGTCATACCCCCTCCTGGCTCAAGTTACAAAGGGCATCAGCCATCTATCTGCAGGCAGATGGGATAGCCTCCCTCAGTGAAAGTCACACCCAAAATCCCCATCACCATCTGTGCATTGGTGTAGTACCCAGGGAAACTGAGGCACACACAGGGTTACTATAGGATAATAGAACTCACGTGCAATATAACACGGTGAATAAATCCCCAGCTCATCACGTGCACATCCCAGAACTCCTCCGTTTTTCCTCATTTGGGAGGCATCAAGATCCAGATATTATTTGGCAAGGGCGTGGCCATGGCTGACACACTGTGGCCATTTCTGGTGTCCACAATTCAAGAAGGATGTTGGTAATTTGGAGATGAGTCTGAGAAGAGACACAAGAATAATTCGAGGACAAGAAAACTTGCATAATAGTAATAAGCTGCATAGACTAAGCTTGAATCTAACAAAAAGAAGGTTACAGGTGACTTGTGTCTCCATATGGGGAACAAATTTTTAATAATGGGCTCTTCAGTCTAGCAGAGAAAGATACCACACGATCCCATGGCTGGAAACTAAAGCTAGACACATACAGCTTGTAAAAAAGGCATATATTTTTAACAATGAGCATAATTAGCCATTGGAACAATTTCCCAAGGATCCTGGTGGATTCTCATAGGTTGCGGCATTCGATCTTCTGGAGTTTGATTTAGTGGATCTAGTAAAGACCCGCTAAATCAAATGTTGAGGGTGCCCTGTCAACACTAGTACTCCTTCAATGGCAAGAAGTAAGGGAAGTCGATGGGAGTGTTTCCTCCCGTTGATCTCCCACTGTGGAGATGGCGCCAAAGGTCAAATTAAGGTACATCCACTGCAGCTATGCAATTAACATAGCTGGACTTGCGTACCTTAATTCAAACTTCTGCATAAGTATAGATGTGGCCTGGATGTTTTTTCTAAGAAACCTGCTCTAGGAATTATTGAGAGACACGTTCTGTGGCCTGTGTTACACAAGAGGTTAGACGGGATAATCACAGGGGTCCCTTCTGGCTTTGGAATCTACCAATAAGGTCCTTAAAGGTATTTAGGCATCTAACGCCCACTGATCTCAATGGGTTTACCTATGAGGACCCAGGCCCAGCAGAAGGTGAGGGGGGAAGTGCTGCTGCAGGGAGGGAGTAAAGGGGGCAGCTATCCCAGGGCCTGGTGTTCCTGGCGGCAGCAGCCAAAGCCCCAGGCCTTTTAGAATTGCCGTCAGAGCGCTGTGCAGTGCACTCTAAAGCCCCATGCTCCAGATGGTGCTGGGGGCTAGCTGCCCAAGCCCCGCCTCTTCCACCCAAGGCCACACCCTTTCTGAGAGCATGGAGCCAGGGCCTCCCCACATTGCCCAGGGGCCTGGTGATCCTGTCTGCTCCCCAGGTGCTGCCTCTGGGGACAGAAGCCCCTCTTTGGGCGTAACTCCGGGGGGGAACTCTGCAGAGCTGGGGAACTGAGCTAGATCTTGGCCCTGCCACTGCTGACAGCTGCTTTACAGGTATCTGTGGGTGGAGCCCCCAGTGGGTACTGCATGCTCAGTGGCCTCTAGTCCTCTAGTGTCCTACACTGGAGAGCTCTGAGCTTGAAAGCTGGGGACCAGGGTAGGTCAGAAGTTTAAATGTCTTTCTCTTCCCATTGAAGTGGGAGAGATGCCAGGGAAATGCACGATAAAATCGAGAGCTTTCCCCTTAGGCTCATAAAAGAGTTCAATTCATTTCCAATCAGTTTATTGACGCGATAAGGGGGTGACACAGTGCCAAGAGACATACCTCAAGGCCAGCATTCTCAAAAGCCTGCAAAGGCTCAGCCAGCCTTGCTGGTGCCCAGAAAGGGGTTGGAGGAGGAACTGGGTACTCAGGAGGGGTGGATGAAAGCTGAGAGGTGGGCTCACCCAGCTCCTCCTGGCGCATGGGCCCTGCCATGTGGCAGGGTCAGATGGCTAGGTTCCCATGCAGTATTTGTGTGAGCCCCGTGGCACGTGCCAGGGTTATGACTGGTTCTCAGAAGTCAAGGGCAGAAGAGAAGGCGCTCGGGGATTTAGCCACTCGCTGAGTTTCCCGCAACCCTCCCTCCCTCCCCCGCCCGCCCCTCCCGCACAGAGAGTAATGTCAATACACCCAGAGGGCACCAGCTCTGTTGGTAAATGGTAGAGAAAGAGCTTGACGGTGCAGACAGATGTTTCACGTTAGCCCCAGGGGGTGCTGAGCAGAGCGCTTTGGTAGTCGTAGGGTAGAAGGGTTCACAACCCCCTCCCTCTGCATGAGGTGCGTAGCTATGCCTTCCTCCCCCACCTTTTGTGCTCCTGAGGGGTAATCACAGACCTCATGCTCCCAAATGAACTCTCCTCTTCCAGAGTCTGGGTTATTTATAGACAAGTTATATTCCCACACTCAGACAGGAAACTCCCCCCCACCTCGCCCACAACTTCCACGGCTCTTCACTAGGGTCTGCTAGCAGTTCTTCCTCCAGGGTTCACAACAGTCTCCCCCCTCAAGCTGCCCAGATACAGACTCATTCTTTTTGGCTGCAGGGTCTAAAATCATTTCTGCCAGTCCCTAGGCCTTCCACCGGCTTCTGGCCAGGGCTCCACTCTGCTTCCATCCCACGCCCTTGCCAGGAGAGCTCTAACAGCTGCAACGGTTTCCCTTCCAGTCTCCAAGCAAAGACTTCACACTTCCCGCCAGGTCCCCTCTCCCCCCCACACACACTGGTACCAGGGCTTGGCTTTTATAGCCTGCATTTTCTCCCAGCAGGCCTAGCCCTGAGCTTATCACCACATGGCCCCAGGAGACTACAACTTCCAGGATGCCTTTTCTGAAAGGGCCAGCTCATTCTGTTCCAGCATCAGCTGTACTCACACTGTGGGTCAGGACCTGAAAGTGGGTCATGACCCCATTTTAATGGGGTCACCAGGGCTGGCATTCGACTTGCTGGGGCCCAGGTCAATACTGGCAACACACCATCCAGGGCCAAAGTCCAAACCTCCTCCCCACCCAGGGCAGTGGTGGTGCTTAGGCATGCTCAGGTTTTGGTCCCCTTCTTGGGGCCGTGTAGTAAGTTTTGATGTCAGAAGGGGCTCACGGTACAATGACATCTGAGAACCACTGAGCTACAGCATCAATGGGAATCCTGGAGTACTTAGCACTTTACTAATAGCTCTTAGGCCTTCTGGCTGAGGGAACTGAAGCTGCCTTCAGGCTGCTGACACTGGCAGGTGGGGAACTGACAGACTCCAGGCTTCCCCTTGCTTCACCTTTGACAGGTTAATAGGACAGGTGGGACTTCCAGGAGGATAGTGCTGACAGATGTATGGGGTAGAGGAGTACAGGCTCAGTCTTGCATTGTATCTCAGAGGTAGTGAGGACTGGTGTAACTGTAACCACCACCGAGCAGATTTGAACCTGGGACTTCTAGAGATTAGTGTAGGAGCCGCTACAGCTTGAGCTATAAAGCCAGCTGGTTCTCAGCTTAGGGCTGTAGAGCTCCCTTGTTCTTATCTCTTGCTATAAGTGGTCTAAGTGCCACTGCATGGGGCAGTGAACCACACTAGGTGTGTGGGTTACATAACGCCTGGTGTGGCTACGGCCACGTCATCCTCAGCCCACGTAGCTACAGCTACACTGCATGACGTGTGCGGGCGGGAGTTTGGGCACACTACAATTATAGGCCACACAGCACATGATATCTTCATAGAGGCAGCTATGCCATTGGACCCATAGTTTCTGAGGTGATGACATCTCGAGAGGGCTGCCATTTCCCTCGAAGGGTCTCCAAGTGCCTGGCTGAGCATCCACGCATGAGTTCAGTCCAGATTTTTCTGCATGCTAGTGGCCTGCCCACATTGCATTTTCCCTTCTCTTCCCCTGCGAAGACACAACCCCCTGATTCTAGTCCAAAAGGAGGCCCTCCCCTTCCGTAAGTTGCCCCAGTGGGGCACCATCCTCTGGCTGCCCAGAGATACACACGTGTGTTCCGGAGAATCAGCATGTGCCGGCACAGCAGGACGGTGTGAGAGAGCCAGGGATGCGGTCTTACCTCCAGCATCGGTGATCAGCTGAATTTGCAGGGACAGCCAG
The DNA here is from genome assembly GCA_032595735.1 of Pelochelys cantorii. Taxonomy (NCBI): domain Eukaryota; kingdom Metazoa; phylum Chordata; order Testudines; family Trionychidae; genus Pelochelys; species Pelochelys cantorii. The sequence continues at coordinate 8,489,830 of CM064335.1, forward strand.
GGAGAGGAGCACCAGTACGGCCAATGGGAGAAGTGCTTGGAACCCTGGAGGGAGGATCAGTTGAAGAGGACAGTGGCAGAGAAGGAAGCATCCCTGCCAACCAACCAGCATTCTCTCCTCTGACAGATACCAGGTGTTCTCCAACCTCAGATGTCTCCTGCCTGTAGGTAGCAAAGCCACCCAATCTTCTGCACCTATGCAAACACGAGAAAATGGTTAAACCCTAGTTCTACTGGCCTCTCACTAAGGAACATCTCCTGAGTGCTGGGCAGGGTCGTGGCGCTCAGGGGTATCCAACAAAACCAGGCCAATGGGCAGTGTGATGGAAGAGGCAGTTCAATGTAGATGAATGCAAAGTAACACCCCTCTAGGAAGGAATAAACTGATTTACCTTTATACATTGCTGCATTTTAAGCTAACTTAACTACGCAGGAAGGAGACCTGAAGAACTCAATGGAAACCTTAGCTCACGGTGCAGCCATAGTCAAAAGAGCAAACAAGGTATTAGAATGCATAATCATTAGGATGGGGAGTGTCATGATGTTGCATAAGTCAATGGTATGCCCATTCCTGGAACACTGTAATCAGTTCTGGATACTCTATCGCGGCAAAATGTAACAAAAGAAGAGAGGTTCAGAGCCAGGCTGACAGACCTAACAAGAGTAGGGGGGTATTTGTGTGAAGAGCAAATGGAACTGTTGAGGTCAGAAAGATGATGGAGGAACAGGACAGAGGTACTGTCACAGGGTCTTACCTGGTCTGGCATCAGACCCTGCACTACTGCCTCAGTTTCCCCTTCTTGGGCTCCTCAAAAACTGCACATAGCCTATGCCTGTCTGGGTCTCTGGCTCATTAGAAAATCACAGTTCAATGGCAACAATCAAGATAAACTTTCCACTTTGCCACGGTTTCTTCTATCCCTTGCTGGCCTCACCCATTCTTTTGCAAAACCCCTAGTTCTGCTACTTGGCTTTTCCTCAAGTCTCTTCCTTTTACCTCTTCTGCTTCTCCCTGCAGGTAGCTCCAGCTGGGCCTTTCTATCTGGCTGGCATGTAGGACACTTTCCCCGCTCCTCTCTAACTCTTCAGCCCCTGCAGAAGTGCCTTCCTGCAAGTCCATCTCGCTCCTTACTGGAGCAAACTTCCTCTTAGATAAATGTCCCACCCAGACTGGTATCAAGTGATATGGGCCAACAACCGACCCAAACCGGATAACTAAGCACACGTAGAGCTTAACCCAAACTCCCTTAATGGGCCAGCCCACCCTGCAGTAGGGATGTAAAATAATGAATGGTCTAGAGAAGGTATGCTGGGCATTCCCATTTACCCTTCTTGCAATACCAGGGCAAGGAGATAATCATCTAAAGTCACAGGCAGAAAACTAAGAGGAAACATGTTTTTACATAATGCGTAATTCATTTACGGAACTTGTTGCCGCCAGATATTATCGGGGCAAAGAGCTTGGTAGGATTTTTTAAAGGATCAGATGTTTCTATGGTTATTAAAACATCTCCAGTGACATTAATGAAGGAAGAGACAGTAAAAATATAGAGAGGGATATACGCATGTGTGTTTCAGAGCATGACCCAGTGCTGAACAGCCAGGGGTTAGGAAGAAATTCCCTCCGCAGGGCTGGTTATTCCATAACTGTGTCTGAGGTGTTTTCCTGTACCATTCTCTGAGGCATCTGGCATGGGCCACTGCTGGAGACAGGATATGGGACTGGTCTGATCCGGTATGGCAATTCTTCTGTTCCTACGTTCCTACATTTTGTTTTGGTTTTAAATTAGATCCAGATCCTTTCAGCCCCCAAGAAGCCTTTGTCATTAATCCTCTCCACACACAACCTGACCACAAGCCCCAGGTATTGGAAATCGTTGCTCGGGCCTTGGCTCTCCTCCAGCAGAAGGGCACAGGCTCCTGCTGATTCACTGAGGGCCTGACCCGATAACAGCACTGGTGCTGAGACGCAAGGGAGCGTAGGAGGGAGCAGGATGGCGCTGAATGCCGTGGCCAATGGCTCAGAAAGCCACAGGCCCGGGCGGGGGGGTGCTCCTCGCACCCTGAAAAGGGGCTTTGTCCGAGTGAGACTGTGGCACTGCCTGGACTGTGTCAGACACTGGTTCCTAGGAACCAGACTGGAACGCAGTAGGTAGATACATCACTGTTTTGGCGAGGGCCCAGCTCCATGTAGAGAGTTACAGACCTCCAGCTGTCTCCCTGCCCTTGCCTAGAGAGTGTTTGTAATTGTAAGGCTGAATTCAGAGAGATGGGGGGCGGGGGTTAGAAAAGGGCATCTGAGACTTGCCTGTCTCCCCTTTGTACGTAGTATGGCTCTCTGGAAGGACAGGTATCGTCTACTCCATCATGGTGAGACAGCTAATGAGATGATGTCATGTTGACACAGAGTGACCATGCTCGTATGTTACACTCTGAGTGGGAGCTAGCTTTAGCCCTGCTCTCTCCCCACCCCCGCCTCTGAGCACTACCCAGCCCGTGCTGCGGAGTGCAGAGCCAGATGTTACAGCGTCTCCTTGATTTATCATTCCATCATGTGGCAGGAATGCCTGTCGTCGGGATTCTCTCGCAGTGCCAGGCATTCTGGTTCACTTCTTTTTGTTTTATGTTTCTTACATTTGTATATAGACAGTTACGCTAGTTTTGGCCACCAGCCTATTTGTGTTTAACTCCTAAGTCTAACTCCCAGGCCTGCCAATGTGGGGAGAGCCAAAAGGGACAGCTGCTCCAGAGCCCAGCTATTTAAAAGAGCTTAGTACTCCCGGCTGCTACTGCAGCAACAGCAGCGCCAAGAGTGCTGGTCCCTTTAAATCGCCGCCGGAGTGCCCGACAGTGCGGTCCAGGCAGCACTGAGGGCTGTAGCCACCAGCCCCACCCCTTCTGCCTCAGGCCCTGCCCCTTCTGGGAGTGTGGCACTGCCCCGCCCCCCCAGTCCAGCAAGGCTGTTGGCTCCCCTACTAACCCCAGTTACTTTTCCTGAATTCATAGCTGTGATATCACCCTTCAGTTCATCTGCAATTTCTCTCCTATCCCTTAGGCTAAGTCTACACAGCAGGGCTAAACTTGAATTAAGCTATGCAACTACAGCTATGGCAATTACACAGTTTAAGTCGAAATAGCTTAATTGGGCTTTCGGCGCCGTCTACACAGCAGGAAGCCGAAGGAAGAACACTCTTCCTCTGATTTCCCTTACTCCTCGTGAAATGAGGGTTACCATGAGTCAGAGTAAGAAGTCCTCTGGCTCGACATTATTTCCAGATAAAATCTTGTAGTGTAGACGGGCACTATATTATTTTGGAAAACATTAGTTATTTCAAAATAATGCTATTGTGTAGACGTATCCTTAGGCTATGTCTACATTGTGCTTTCTTGTGCAAGAACATATGCAAATGAGACATGGCAATGAATATCGCCACGCCTCATTTGCATACTTAATGAGCCGCCATTTTTGCACAAGGGGCTTTTGCGCAAGAGTTGTTCTGCCTGAAAACAAGCGGCAGAACGGCCTTTGCACAAGAGGGGGGTTTTGCGCAAGAAGGAGCAGTGCAGACTGCTCCTTCTTGTGCAAAAGCCCCTTGCGCAAAATGGCGGCTCATTAAGTATGCAAATGAGGTGCGGCGATATTCATCCCTGCGGGTCATTTGCATATGTTCTTGCTCAAGAAAGCACAATGTAAATATAACCTTAGTGTATACAGAGCTAACTTCATATTACTGACACCTGTAGCACATAGAGGTCCTTGTTAGGCCAGGGTGTTTCTCAGTACTACTGTTGGTTTTCCCCTAGTCCCTAGTTTAATTGATTCCTCCCTCCCCCAAACTGAGGTCTGAACTTCCATAAATCAAACAGACATTTGCAACAGAGCTTAGTTCAGGGGTTAGGGTTCAGTTCTAGTCACGTCACAACTTCTGCAGTGGAGAAGGAAGCTGCTGTGTTTCGCAGTGCTATTTAGTGCTGGTGAATTTAACAGGTGGACATTTTAGGGTGCCGTACTTTCAGTTCTCTCTCCCAGAGTCACTGCTTTAACATCAGTCCTGATTTGGAAGTGGGTGCTTCACCACATTCATTATGTTCAAATTGCCTGCTTTTGGAAGGTACCTTCTTTTGCAAGACAGAAGAGGGAGATTAGAAGGGTGATTTTAAGACATCTTATTATCTCCCGCATTCTTGCTCTCAAATGTTCCCTCTCAAATCACCCTCTCACAGAGTACCAAAGCCCCAGGGATTTCTTCAAGGACTCTTTATTATGAACTTGATAATTCCAATCAAAACTCTGAATTATCAGCAACCCGAGACATGGCAACTATGTCCTCTCGCAGTTCTCCCTGATGGAAACTTTAGTGTCTCATTCAGTGAACCTAATCTTTAGTGATCATCCCACAAAGCCCTCTACTCTTATGAGCCTCCTCCAGAGGCTCTGATCCTTTAATGACTCCAGTCACCATCTTTGTGTTCATGGGTCATAGATCTCCCGCGCTACTGTTGACTTATCTCCTCCATCCAATCCCACACATCTCTCTGACAGATCTGGCAGGCAGTGGAAATGAAACTTGATTAAAACTGAGTTCCTCTTCTTCCCCTGTTCTTGCTCACTGTTGAGGACATGACTACCCCCTCAGTCAGTCAGATCCGTACTCTGGGGTTTGTTTATGACTGCCCTCTCTATGAATAGAGCCTAGATGCAAGAATGCAAATCTTGCCATTCTCCTTCATAACATCTCCAAGATCTTACCTGTCCTCTCTGCATAGAGGGCCAAAGTCCTCCTTTATCATTATCTCAGCTACTGCAAATGTCCCCTCTCTGACCTTAACTACTGCAACCTTGTCCTCTTCAAGTCCATTCAAAACACCTCTGCTCAAATAACTCTCCTGGTTGGACACTTCCATCATGTTACACCTTCACTTTGAACCCCACCTCTTGGCTCTCCTTTTTCAACTCATTAGACACAAGTTTCTTGTCTCTACCCAAGTCCTACTTAATCACGAGGGATTTCAACTATCTAGACACCGTGTGTGAGGGGTTGTCATCCCTGAAGTGCTGTCTAGGAGCTGTGGGAACCCACTGCACCCCTCTGACCACTCAGTTGGGCGGGACCTGCTTACACTGCTTTGGAGACAGCACTAGACTCACCCAGGCCCTGTTATCACTCAACATGACAGCTGGTGGTGCCACTTACGCAAAGTGGGCTGCGTGAGTGCCAATAGCAGACACCAGCCAGTTTCCCAGCTGCCCAGGCTCACCCTCCCCCACCCCCCGGAATATAAACCCCAAATCATACCATCTTTCACTGCACAAGGAGTTCTCAAAGAGTTCACCCCTCCCTCAATGTGGAGCATCAGTCCCTGCCCCTTGAGCGAAGAGTCCCAAGCACTTCGCTCCAAACTTACTGGTTTAGAGGAAACATAAAACAAGCTAATTAACTACAAAAGATAGCTTTAAGTGATTGTGGTAGCAAACAGATCCGAGCAGATTAGTAAATAAACAAAAACATAAACTAAGCTTAAGCTACTAGGATGGGATCTCCCTGACTGGTGATACAAGCAGGCTTGCAGATTCCTAAGGGACAAGCTGCACTTGTTTTGGATCTTGGGCTCCCCACCCCCATGTCAAGTTCTCCTCCTTGGAGATTCTCTTAGGTTTCAGATGTGGGGGAGTGAAGACCCACCAGCGATGTCACTCCCTGCCTTATATAGCTTTAGCAAATGGCAGGAACTCTTTGTTCCAAACTCAGTTCCCAGACCAGCTTATGGAAAGACATGGCTCCCCAAAATGGATTCAGAGTCACGTGGGCCAATCACACACCCTTGCGGAGTCATCACTACCATTGCTTACAGGGTGGCCAAATTGTCCACAGGGAGGCTCACCAAGTGGGGGTTAAGTCTTTTCTAAGGTTGATTATTTCCCCCCAATGGCCCATTATCCTAAATGGCCCCCCCCCCACAGCCAATAATTTAGACTGGAAGCATTTAGCCTAGTGGGTTTCACACTACAGATGTTAAACTGTGGTTAGTTGACTAGTCGAGTCGATGGAATTTCCATCGACGACTCGACTAGTCGATAGGCTCTTCCGCATTCCTCCTTTGAAATGTACAAGAGTCCCACTGACTCCGGGCTGCACGTGGGCGTGCCTGCTTTGAAATGTTCCAGCATCTCCAGTGGGAGCTTTTGTGCATTTCAAAGCCACAGCACCCTCATCGAGTCCGGGGGCAGCGGGGGATTCAGAGTCCCCCGCTGACCCCAGGTTCCATGCTATGCTGTGAAGCTCCGTCTGGAATTTCAGCGGAACCCGGAATCACCTGGGGAGTCGCCAGCTGACCCTGGGCTCCACAGCGCTGCCCCTTTGAAACGCTGAGGCGGCGTTTCAAAGGGGCAGCCACCACACAGTTGAGCTGGGGATTGGGGGCGTTTTAAGGGGGCTTGGGGTTTCAAAGCAGCAGCGCTGCACAGCTGATCCCAGGCTCAGATGTGCTGCACTGCCACTTTGAAATACCCCTTCTTCCCCCTCCTTTGCTGCCTCTGATAGAATCAACTAGTTGACTGACTAAATGATAAGTATGTAACTATATATGAAATACAAATACATAGTCAATGTATGTATACGCAAATGATACATGCATACAAATAGGACAATTACATTCAGCAAAGCATAACTTTTCCAATGACACCTCACATGACTCATCTTGTACAAAAGGCATCATAATTATGTCCTAATATTGCAATGATATTACTGTAACAAATATGGGTTTAATGTCACATCATTAATGACTGCTTCCTTCTTGGAGCTGCTAGTCCTAGAACATACCAGGAGAGACAATTCCTGATTTAGTTTGAAGGTCCAAGAGTTGAGAATAGCTGAACCACTCAGAAATAGCAACCATAGTGTTCAACATCCTTATAGAGGACAAAATACCAAAGGAAACCACCACAGTAGCATTTCACTTCAGAAAGGGGAACCAGGCAAAAATGAAGATGTTAGTTAAATGGAAATTAATGGGACCAGTCACAAGAGTGAAACACCTGAAAGTTGCATGCATACTTTTTAAAAAAATACTGCAACAGAAGCTCAAACTAAATGTACGTCCCAACAGAGAGCCAAAAAATGGCTCAACAACAGAGGGAAAGACACTGTTAGAGATAAAGACATCCTTTAAAAAACTGGAAGTCAAGTCTTACTGAGGAAAATAGAAAGGCGCATAAACTCTGGAAAGTCAAATGTAAAAGTATAATTAGGCAAGCCAAAACTAGCAAATGACACAAAAATTAACAGCAAGAACAAGCCTGCCAAACAATCAGTGTGGCCATCGGATGACTGAGCTGCTATAGGAGCACTCAAGGAAGACAAAGCCATTGTGGAGAAACTCACTGAATTCTTTGGGTCAGTTTTCCCTGCAGAGGATGTGAGGGATATTGCCACACCGGTGGGCTTTCTTTTCAGGTGACGAATCTGAGGAACTGTCCCAGATTGAGGTGTCAGTAGAGGAGGTTTGATAAATTTAATAGTAATGAGTCACCAAAACCAGATGGGATTCACCTAGGAGTTCTGACGGAACTCAGATATGAAATTGCTAAACTACTAATTATGGCATGTAATCTATTGCTTAAATCAGCCCGATACCAGATGACTGAAGGGTAGCTAATGTGACACCAATTTTTTAAAAGGCTCTAAAGGTGATCCTGGCAATTACAGGCCAATACATCTAACTTTAGAACCAGGCAAATTGGTGGGAACTATAGCAGAGAACAGAATTATCAGACACATAGATGAACACAACATGATGGGAAAGAGCCCATCATGGCTTTTGTAAAGAGAAACAATGCCTCACTGATCTATTAGAATTCTTCCAGGTGTCAAACACACACATGCACCAGGGTGATCCAGTGAATCCCGCCACTTTGGGGAACAATTCATTCTTCAAATATTTTCAGACAAACAACTAGCTGAACTCTTACAACTAGGGAACAAGTCTGTGAAGATTCCCAACTTGTCACTAGATATTCATGAACACACACACACACACACACACACACACACACACACACAAAAGGGTGGGGGAGGAGCTAAATTCACAGAACAATTTACTCAGGGTCAGCTTGTTTGCATGGCTCTAATCCAGCATTGCCGAACCATTATGGTGACAGACTTTCATTCCCATGTCTTCGGAAAGGTGCATCTGGGACCCTTCCCAACCAGCAGCTGCAGAACCAGCTGCTCTTGGGCTACATGTAGGAACCTCACAGCACTGTGGTCTAGCAGCTGGCGCCAATGAGCTATGTGAGCTGGGGAAGAATATAGACTCCAGCAGTCCCAGGACTACTTCACTCATGCTCTCAAGTGCCAGCTCCCGAGTGTATATTTGCAACATGTTTTACAAAGAGTGGGAGCGATTGGCTCCGTATTTATTTGAAAGAACGTTCCAGGCCTGGATGCAGCTTTGGGGTTTATTGTTAAATAGATTATTTATTTAGGTCGGTTAATAAAAAATGTGCTTGGAACTGCTTTTAGCTGTGATACTTCATAGCAGCTGCCTGTGACTTCATTCAAACTGCTGGACAGTGGGCCTAGGAACTTCTCCAGAGCCTGTGTGGCCATATTACTCCCTTCGGGGTATTAGCTAAAGAGCTCTTGTGACTTGGTGACGCCTGGGGGTTGTAGGGTGTTCCCTTCAGGAGTCCTTGGAGAAACAAAAAGCCAATGAGCAGGCTCGAGGACTTTCCACAACATGCTCCAAGAATTAGAACAGACTTTACATATTAAAGAACACAAACTGTTGGTAAAACTTTAAAGGCTGTTGACATAAGAGGCTGCAATTAAGCCAGGCACGTTACGCTGGGAAGTTTTCCTTTCCTCATGTGCCCAAAGCTGGACAGCAGGCTCCAAAACCAGCCATCGAGAGCCTATTATTGCATCAGCTCTGCAGCCAAATATGTTAATTCTCCGCTGAAAGGCTCTGCTGAAATCCTGAGCCACCTCGCTTCATGTAGTCAGCAGTACTTGAGTGTGCTTGGCGGAGGCAGTTTGCTGTGGAGCAGCAGCGTGTGTAGGGTAATGGAGATTCATGCACAGCCAGGACCTAGCAATAATTATTATTATTGTTATTTATAGAGCACTCTAAACGTGCATGGCTGAGAGCCAGGAGGGAGCCTAGAAATGCATTTTATACCAACGAACTCATACAGTACCCACAACTGTTTATTGCCACTATAAAATGTTATTTTCCTAATGGTGATGTTCACCCTAGCAAACGGTGCAGTTAAGGTTACTGAGCTCCAGAAGAACCCCTCCTCCCTCACTCGTAACATGCATCCTGTAACTTCCGCAAGTTTGAGGAACAGAAATTTGGCCTTCTTTGAGTAATGGGAGAAAAGAGTTTGCTTCACAGAAAGACACTCAAAAAGTGATCATCTTGAAACCGCACCACTCAGCCTCAGAGCCATGGGGAGTAATGGAGGAAACTAGAAAGCAAACATTTTATGCTGCACTGCCTCTTCTTATGGGATTCTGGAGTTTCATCGGAGAAGTAGAGAAACTTAATAAAATCAAAGTTTCTTCCATTCACCTCCATTTCGTCCTCTGTTTTCAGACCCCTTGGGGTCTAGCTCACCTCTCACTCTGGAAAGCATGTTTAAAGTTGGCTGTGCTCCAGGCATATCCAATTTTAAATCAGACCCAGTAAGCAGGTTCCCCAGGAGGGGTGGGTGAAGCTGGTTTAAGATGGACATGTTCTGTGTCTGCATGGACCGAGAGATGATGAAACAGGTAATGTTCCTGCAACTATACCAAGCATTTACTCTATTACAAGATTTACCTGGTGTTGCTCATGTCCTTAATTCAAATAAATTTTGTTTTTCTTCATGTAAATCATTGGTCTGGGGTGGGCCTGGGGATGTGGGTTTCAGGATGCAGGTTGCCCCAGGGAGAGAGGACAACCCCAGCCCTCTCTCACTAAACCAGCTTGGCTCTGGATGAGAAGCGCCTGCCCATGGCCACTACAGTGGGCACAGCCGGGGGAGAGATGCATGTCTCCCAGTTGCAGGACAGACAGACACACAGAGAAACACACAGACAAACTCTCTGACATATGTAAGTAAATAGCTGTCCCTTTCTCCACCCCTGCCCCCTGCTGGCCCAATCAGGTTATAGCAGTCTCAGTCCCCACCTCTGGCACCTTGCTGCCCCCTGTGGTCATTCTGCAGTATAACTCCCTCCTACCAGACCCCTCCCTTTCCATTTCATGAGAAAAACTGAATTCCAGGCACGTCCCATTATCCTAGCACAATCAAACCCTGACCTTGCTTTAAGTTATGTTAAGAGGAAGCTGCCTACCAAATTTGACAGTCCTAGTTCTTACTGTTTAGGAGGAGTTCTTGACCAAACAGACTTATAGATGGACAGACAGACAGATATTTCTAAAATATATAGTAAGATTTATCTGGAGATAAGTCTACAAACTTTTCCTGGAGCAACAAGGTGGCCTGGCTCTCACCCATCCCTTTCCTATGCGTGGATAAAGCAACTGTGACAGAAATGTCTGATGTCACCTGACAGAGGCTAGAACAGTTATTTTGCACTGATATTCTGTTGATTTTCCCCGACTTGGAGCTCACTTGTTCTTCCCCAACTCTATGCTCATCCCCCCATCACAATTTGAACCATCAGTGTTGCCAGCTCTAGGGGGGTTTCCAGTGAGTCTGGTAATATTTGGTGTTAAAGTCCCAAGTCCTGGAATCCTTGGTTAGATGAGACACTTGGGTGTCATTACAAGCATACAGCAAGTTTCTAGCTTTCACAGTTGGGGAGGAGAGATTGAAAACATGACTACGCTACACCCGACAGGTTTGGAAAGCAGAAAGCAAATTAGAAGAACCCTACATGTCTAGGGCCTGGTTCATAATTTGAGAATGCCTGGGCTTGGCAACACAAGGCCTGCGGTGGAATATTAAAGAGGCTTCTCCCCATTCTTTACGTTAGTAGCTACCCTGCTATTTCAGCCCACTCCCACAGAAAAGAGGCTTTTCCATTTGGGCTGGCAAACCCATCTGTTGCTCAGCGACATGACCTCATCTCCCTTGGCTGGAGAGACAGAGACCTAGGGAGGCAGAGAAGCATCATTACTACTGACGCCATTGTCCCATTGAAGTGGCTGGCGGACAAACCAGGCTCTGGGATGTTCTGTCCAAGTGGTGACAGGGAGATCGGCTTTGGGGCCAACTGCCTAACTTCCTGATCTTATTCCAAGGAATTCTAAGACACGGTCTTGGAGAAAAACAGCAACTTTCCTTCCCCATGTAACAAAATTGGCAAAAGGACACAGAGACAGATGCGTGGTAATCATATACAGGCACCCAGCTAGTGGCAGCATTAACCCAGTGCCCGATTCCAACTGCAAGGTCCCACCATGCTCTTATCCTTGGCCCTGCTGTTGCACATGCGGAGGATCTCTGGCTGGCTTACTTAAGAAATTTTGCTTTAATCAAGACTCTGGGATACTTCCTACAGCCACCCAGAGGGAAAGGGGGCTGGAGGAGCTTTAACTATAAACACATTAGTGTGTGAGACTGAAAGGTAACACATTCTCACGAGGCCTTCAGAACAATGGAACAGAGTCTGGGTTTCATTTGCACAAACGGTGCAGAGGGAATTTCACTAATCAAATAAAAAGAAAATGAAAAACTCTCGTGCACTCTCTCTCTCTCGCCCCAAAACTTTACTTCTCTTAATTGCATTAATTGGAGAAATGCACAAGAGCTTTCGTTGTGTGAGTGTCTTTGGTGCAGATAGGAAGGATGGGGGAATTCTGCTGGAGAACCCAACTGAGGAAGGGCTGGATGAATGTCACATGGCAGAGCTTTGATTGCCGAAGACTCATACAGGACAATGTGCTCAGATAACCGGATGCTGTCATCATTAAAGGAAGAGAGCAAAGAATTAATGGTGTCTTCTCTGCCCTCTCCCAGCCTGGGGCTTTGCGTGAGACACACTACGGTACTCAGGAACGTGGCTGGAAGTCCTGGCCAACCGGATTAATGGCTGGAGAATTTAAAGTGCAGTTTCTTTCATCTTTGACAGTTCCAGTCCTTCACTGGGTGGTGGAAAAATTCTCTAAGATTCTAGAACAATAGCCTCATCCACCACATGCGTGTAGTATGTCAAAGGCAATTTTAATGCCTCAGGGTCCAATGTAAGGTTGAGGGGGAACAGTCCTCTTGTTAATGTAAAGCATGTCTAAGACTGCAAAAATGAGGAATCCTGTGCAATGTTTTCCATCCATGAGAGATTTTCTCCATCCATGTGCAGAATAAATTTTGTTTCATGCATCAAGGCATCATGTGCAAATGTGCACCACAAGGGCAAATACAAACCTAGCGGCAGGTGCTCTGCTAATCAGCAGGGCAGCATTAGAATCTCTTCTGAGTGGCTGCACAAGTGCATGGCTTACGGGGAACGCTGGTTCCTTGGCACCTTTAAGGCTACCAGCTTTCGGGGATAAAAACCACTTCATCAGATGAAACACGGCTACCCCTCGGAGACGTGTAGGACTGTTATCTTAACCTGCCCCTGAGCCCTCTCCCTCTCCCCATTACTTCTTGGACAAGGAATCTGGATCCTTACCCCCTGCAAACCCGCCACTACTGGCTGAGTGCTCAGTTCCCAGACTCCATCCCACCTGGAAATCCAGCCACGCTGACTGATTGTATAAGCTAGTGTGACATATCTGAGGGGAGGACCAGTGAGCCTCCTAAGCAAACATGAAACAACCCTGGCTCCATGGGAGTCACTCGGGGGCAGCTAACAGGGTAGTTGGCACGGTGGGGGTGGGGGGTGTTTTAATCATTCTGGTGCCATCCAATAGGTCTCAGGCGTTCTCACAAAGATGTCAACTGCCCCTGGAGCTGAGACACCCCCCCCACCCCCAGAACCAGACTGTGTTGCCCTAGGAAGGCCGAAAGAGGGCCCTGCAGCTAAGCAATGACTGCAAAGAGTGCGGCCTGGCTGCTGGAAAGTGGGGAGGCTAGCAGGAAGTAGGGATGTAAAAGAATAGTCAAGTGGACTACTCGCATTCCCCCCTCCCCCTTGCTGCCTCCATATCAGAGACAGCAGTGCGGGGGGGGGGGGGAGGTACAGGGGAGGCTGCTCCCCCCTGTCCACAGAGGGTCCCAGCAGGGAGCCGGGATCCCACAGGGACAGGGGCTGCTGCCAGCTGGGCAGGCAGCCCGGCTTAGTTGCTGCTTGCGTTGGGTCTGCAATTTAAAATGCAGTAGGAGCCGGGGCTGGGAAGCAGGCTGCCCCTTTGCTGCCACTGCCTTTTAAATTGCAGAGCCACAGCAGGGTTTGGTCCCGGAACCGGTGCAAGCAGGGACTGAGCTGGGCTACCTTCCCCTATCGACTAATCGAGTAGTCGATAAAAATTCTACCGACTGCTCGATTAGTAAAATAACCTCATTTTAACAGCCTTAGCAGGGAGAGGGGTTTGTTATGGGAAGGGGAAACAGCCAAGAGCTTGTGCTGTGGCTTACCAGTCTGTGTTTTGGTATGTGGCTTAGCTCAGTGCAGTCTGTCGAGTAAGTTCTGTCCTCTGCACACGCAGCGCCTGGCACGATGGGGCCCTGGTCCATCCTAAGAGCTCCTACGTGCTGCAATAATACACATAATGGTTAATGAGAATTATGGGGTACAGGTCCGGTTGGAGTCCTTAAGCGCCACTAACATGATCTATGGTTGTCAGAGTTCTGGCCCTGGGGAAGGTGACACAGTTTTCCTAAGCGAGCGCATCTCCTGAGGAAAAGCTTAAAGAGGCCAGTTTCAAGACTTCTCCATTGTCTTAACCTGATCTTGCACCCTAATGCTCTACCTAGTGTTCCCTCCTGTACCCATCTTCCATCCCAGACCCCACACCTTCTCCATTCATAGCGTAGAAAAGTGCAGCCCTTGACCACTTACCAAATTCTTGGAGTGTCTCCCCCCCCTCAAAAATTATTCCCCACATCAGATCCAGCACACACATGGTGCTTGGGTTTGGGTCAGATGCCCTCAAGGATAAAGATGCCAGAAAGCCCAGCCCCTTAGGCTCAAGTCAGACCCTGTGATACAAACCCCACACCGGGGAAAAAAGGGTTAAAGAGTAGCTCTGGTCGCAGGTCCTCCTGCTGGGCATTGTGCAGTCAGGGTAGTCAGTACCAGGGAGCTCCAGGAGGAGCCCTAAACTCCCCTGATACTGATCACAGGGGCTGGGCCAGGGCCTTGCAGGAATCAGCGGGCATTTCCTGAGGTTCTGCAAAGCCCAACTTCTCACTTTAGCAGCTGCACCCAAAACACAGCACCTGAGTGCCCTGCTGTACATCGGTATCATCCCCTTTGGGCGCTGTCCTGCATGTGACCCAGGGCTTTGGTTATTCCATCTGTAAAATGGGAGCAATGGTATTTGTTTCTCTTCTGCGCAGTAGCCTTCAGTAAAGGCTGCGAAACACCCAGCATTATTAAGAATGGTCTGCGGGGTGGGAACAGAACTCAGGCCTTTCTGGCTCCCTACTATGGGCACAGGCAAAGGGGCATTTGGTGCAGAAAGCACCAGATACAGGCTCCTTCTCACTAGGGCTCGGGTTTACCGGAAACAGGGACCCATCCAGCTCTGAGTAATCCAGGGAACCCAGATCTGATCACATGCCTCAGTTACCCTCACACACCCATCCCCTTCCAAGCATCGCTAAAGAATCAGCCCCATTGTACTATGCGTTTGCAAAGGGTCTTCCCGGAAGGGCCCAAAACTCAGTCAAACCAAACCCCATTTCCCCGCAAACATCCAGGAGGGTCACCCTTTATTGAGAGTCAGCGCCTGCGGCTGTTCCGGAGAAAACTGGGTTTGATTTGACTGAGTTATTTGCCTGCCAAACATCAGCTCTCAGCTGGCTGGCCACTAGCCATTGCAAGGCTAAAGCTGTTCAAACAGAGGTCACGATATTATTTATATTTTTATAATGGGAAAAGTCTGTTGTTCACTCTGCTGTCTCTCTCTCTCTCTCTCTCTCCACACACACACACACACACACACACACACACAACACCCATTTGGCTGCATATTTGCCATAAAAAGAGCCCAGGCCTGGAAAATTCCAGGCAAATGATAAAAGTTATGAGCAATGAAAGTGGAGATTATAATGGGAACAAGCCCATAACCCCAATGATGGCCACCAACACCTTGCTGTAATAGTCAGCATCAGGCTCTCGGGTGGGACTTCTGTGAGGTCTTCTCCTTAGTCCTGGCAATGCAAGGGCCCCATAACAGAGCTGGATTGTAACTGGCCCCCAATGTGGCCATACTGAGAAATCAGACATGCGCCCGCAGCTATGTTAGGTCCCTGCACCGTAGCCCAGGTTGGGGATGGGAGGATAGAACAGCAGTTGCATTCCCAATCCCTTGCAGTGTGAGATAAGGGAGCAGAGATGGGCAGGGGGTGAGGTGAGACTTGCCTTTTCTCCTGTCCCTTGCCCCCAACTTGCTTTGCAAGTGGTGATGAACTGGCATAAGGAGGAAGTCAACTGCATTCAGTGACAGGCTGTATCAAATTATTTCCCACTCCCCCTTTTCCTTCCCAGAACAGGGCTGAAGTTGGAACCGAGGCCCTGTTTACACACGCAAGTTACACTAATTTACCTAAGGAGTAATTTGTCAGCAGTTATTTTGGTGCTCTTTTGAGCCCAGTGAAGCCTGGCTTGTATCACGAGTCAGTAAAGGTCCAGGTGCAAGCCAAGCTGACCAGACTGATTGCTGACAGACACAAATGCGTCCATGCCGGGAGTTGCAGTGCAATAACGAAATGGGGATTGTAACCGATTTAAGTGCAACCAGTGCCACATCTGTGTGACCCTAGCAATAGCCTGGTGTAGATGTTCCACAAGGGGCTTTCAAGCATCTCGCAGTGAGTTTCAGCTGACCAGACCATTAATGCCATGACCTGTTTCTAAAAGGTGTTGCGTAAAATATCACTGGGAAGCTACCACCGCTCTGGCTATTAGTATCATTGTCAAGGGCATGTGTGACACATGAAGTTCTGAATTCTTGCTGTACGATCTCACTAGATCTTGACTTAGACCAGACAGCCTGCCTAGGGAAAGGCATAAACAGATCTGACAAAGACAAAGGAATGGAGGCAAACCTCCATTCACAGGCTAGCAGTCAACAAAGCCACTGAGCTAAACCACTGGGAACCTTCCTACTCTGAACCTCCGGAATGAGAGAATTAACAAGTCTCCTGCGTGCTGGAGGGACCAGAAGATTGAATCACCCGGCAGCCTTCCTGGATTGTAAAACCAAGACAATCCCTTTGAGGATGTGCGGGAGAGATTCCATCTTTAGTGTCACATTAGGAGAAAAAGGAACCAAGTATTTGATCTCTGTGGTGGATTCTGGCCAGTAGAGGCTGGAAAGGAGGCACAATCCTGAACCAAGGCTGTATCTTGCTAGCTAGATTACGTTCTCTCTCTTTCACCTGCTATCATTTAACGAACGTCCTTTTGTTAACAAACCTGTTTTATTTTCATTATAAGCCAGCTCAGTGCTATATCTGAGGGCAGGGTATGTTTACCCCAGTGAAGTCAATAGGCTGTAATGGACTGACCTTTTAAAAGATCAGCAAGCTTAATATCTTCTGTGACTGCACTGTGGCAGGGACTGTGCATTGCAGGGGAACTGCTCTCAGGAGCTCCGGGCTGGAGTTCACTGGCTTGCACTGATCAGGCAAGGTGTGAGCCAGGAGAGCCTTGATGAGGTTGCTGGTGAGGGTGGGCAAGGAGCTAACTCCAACAAAGTTGACTCTTTTTGAAGCAGAGAAGCAACCCAGCCTTGGGAGCTTCTCTGTGTACTCAGCAGCCTGGGTTTAGATGAGGCCTAAGTCTTTTTGGAGCTTTTCCCGGGGCGGGGCAAGTCCTAAAGCACCAACCACGCTTCTCCCAGCTTTGCAACAGCTGGATAGAAGCAGATGGGGTTGCAGTAACTTATGCCTATGCTTCTCCGTGAAGTGCTCACCCTAACCCATTCCCTGGAAAGTCTTCTCCTTACACCCCACGGCCTGCACCAAAAAGCCCAGTTATTCTTCATGCCCTCTTTCTACACCTATCCCTATGCCTTGTGCTCCTCATCTCCATAAACTCTCTCCAGTAGTGCTCTCTCTTTGGGAATTTCTGCCCTCCCCCACATCTTTCTTCTTCACTTTCATGCTACTGGGACCTCCACAGAGGCTGGCCTCTGAGCACAGAAAGAGAAAGCAGCATCATGCTGCTTTCGCTTGCTCCGGCACGCTCCCCTTCGCTTACAAATGGTATTGCCCACATAGAACAGCATCCCTCGGCATCTCTACTGCTCGCCTGTCCCGAAAAGGGAAGGGACACAATTTGATGAGCACTTGGCAGTTATTTTCAGGAAGCCTCAACGTGCTCCTAATCCTCTCTGTAGCTTCATATTCCTCTGGGATCCCATGGTAAAGCCACCAGTTTCTTCCATTGCTATTGATCTGCCAGCTTGTTCTACCGTGGGTGCCTGCTTGAAAGACAAAGAGAAACTCCTCTGGCAAGTGGGAAGGGAGGGGAATTCTTGGGTGCTAATTTCCAGGGTGAATTGCTTTTGAGTTCCCTCTGATTGCAAAGACCCTACCCTATCCAACACCCACTTTCTGCTTCTGCTCCCAGTTGAATCAGAGACACAGACCTCTCCACACGGCAGGCTAGAGGCTATGTAGACTCTCTACCCCATCCTCTGGAGCCACCCACTCTGCCCAGCCAAGCGTTCTTTTTTCTTGTATTGCCACCCAATCCAGCAGGATAGAGGGCAACTCCAACCTCCCCGCCTTGGCTGTGTTTGTCCAGTGCTTGTCAAGACCTGACCCCCTCCTGGCCAGGTCCTCACCAGTCTCTGCCCCCTTTAGGAGAACGGGCGAGCAGAAGTTCTGTAGGTTTAGTAGGGACTAAGCAGCCCCAGTTCTCCTGGAGTGAGACGCTTCTTCTCTGAGTCCCTGGCAGGGGAGGTCAGGGAGCCCAAATTGCCCAATCCATAGGCTCCAGCTTAGAACCCTTGACTGGAGCAGCCAGAACCAGTACTTTGCAGTCCATTGCTGTTCCCTGACTAGCTTCCAACCTCCAGCCTTCCCAGTTTCTTGCCCTGCTTCTGCCTTTTTGGAGCATTGGTTTGTCTGGCAGCTTCTCACCATCCACCAGAAGGACCCCCTCTCTCTGCCATCACTCCAGGAGCCACCCCATTTCCTGCCTCGCAGCCCTTTCATCCTCACAGTGGCTGCCAGTTGTCTTTGGGTGAGCAGGCAGGTGGCTGCTTCATTAATCCTTTGCCTGCAGAACCTGCATGGGGTCTCCAGACGCAGCCAACAGCCTCGTAGACACCCACTCAGAAAAGAAATATGACCTCTACCCCAAAGACCTTCCCTACTCAGTCAGGAATAATGCATCAGGGTCAAAGAACAGGAACTATGAGGGTGACATCAGTAAGAGCAGTCCTTGAGAGCTAGCAGAAAAAGGAGACTGAGGTAGTTGGTTACTTTATTTCTTATTACACGCATGCTGTTGAGTTTGGCTTGCCCTGGAGAATTCAGCCCGTATTATAGAGATTTAATTTACAGGCTCTTAAGGTAACAATAGCTCCTGGAAAATAGCCCAGTGCCACTTTTTATTGTGAGAAGAATCTCAAAGAGGAGTGCACAAGTTATTTCACCTCTCCATTTGGAGAAACGAATGCTCCCAGAATACCGTGTCCACTACTGGTACCTGCAATCCAGGAAGGATGTTGATAAACTGGCGAGGGTTCAGAGAAGAGCCGTGAGAATAACTAGAGGGAAAAAACGCCACGTAGCGATAAACTCAAAGAGCTCCATCTATTTACAAGAAGGTGAGTGACTTGCCTACAGTTGATAAGTACCCACATAGGGAAGAGATTTTTTAAATGGGCTCTTCAGTTTAGCAGAGAAAGGTCTACACACACTCGTCACATGTGGCTATTTGGCCGGTTGAGTCTGACTAGTTGGCTCACAAAATTATTTACATTTTCACAATCATGTGGCTAGTTCGCTATAGCAGTAGCCGCTATAGTGGCTATTGCTTCAGAACTGGTTGGACACCACAGGGGTACATGATACAATGCTGGAGGTTGAAGCCAGACAATTTTAGAGTGGAAATGAGGCATAATTTTTGAATAGTATGAATAATTAACCCCTGGAGCCATCCAGCCAGGGTCATGATGGACCTCCACGACTGACCATTTTTAAATCAAGATGTGTTTCTAGAAGCTCTGCTCTAGGAATGACTTGGGGGAAGCTCTAGACATGAGGATCAGACTAGAGGACCACAGTAGTCCCTTGTGGCCTTGGAGTCTATGAAACTTAGGCCCAGATCTTCAAAGGTATGGAAGCACCTAACGCCCATTGGTTTCAGTGGCCACTAGGAGCCTAAATCCCTGTGGTGATCTAGGACACACACAGCGATCACCCACAAAGCTACCCGATGGGAAGGATGAGAGAAATCAGGTAGCCTATCCATATTTCCAATGCTCCGGATCTCTTACCCAGCAGCTTGAAAGAGGCACTTTGCCACTGCATACAAGGGAGGTGCCGCTTCTGGATTCCGCTAACTGAATCCCCCAGCCTCATCAATCTGTAATTCTGAGCTAAACGCTCCAGCGGAACCAAAAATAGTGACAGAAAATGCCGAGTCTCCCCCCCCGAAACAGTAAAGTCATGTCCTGAAGCCAGAAGGAGGAGAAATGACTTATTGCTTGAAAAGTTACGATGTGCAGTGGGATTGCAGGTTGCTATTCAAACAGCTTTCCCTTCAGCCGTATGCACCAGGGCAGAGGGATTGGGCTGTGAGTGACTCCCACAGTCATCATCAATTCATTTCAAGGGGTGTTTTCTGAAAGTTGAAACAAGCCTCAGCCACCATTCCTAAGTGTGATGGGCTCATTTGCTTCTGAGTTTGTTACTGAGCAGAGAACATTTTCTTAGCCAAACGTAAGGCCGAACAAGGAGGGCTGTACAGAAACGGATACTGAGTGTGCAGCTCAAATATGATGTTGTTTATTTGACTATGATGTATATTTAAAGGTCTCAGTTACAATTGGCCTCAGGCAAACTCTAATGAGCTGCAGCTGCCTGGACTCTCATTAGCTTTAATGACATCTTCTCAGTACATTTTTCTTGGGGTAAGACCTTGTCCTTTCTATGCCTGTGCACACACTGAAAGCAAGAGACATCTCACCCTAAAAGGGCAACCAACTCCAAACACTGGAGCAATGATAAATGGCGCTAATGCCCAATACAGACAAACCTTTCCTGGAAGAGTCATCGCTTATGAAACCAATTGTAATTTATCTTGGCAAAGCCGTAGGCAGGAAGCCCGTAGCATGGAAGTCTGAAAAACAGGTACCGTAGTTAGGTAGGTGACTAGTCATGAGGCAAAGCACAAATAGAGATTTCTAATGACACATCACCGTTGCAGTCCATCAAATTTAACATCTAACTTGCTTCTAAAGTGCATTGGTCACTACGCACTAGAAGGGAAGGTACGAAAGGAGTTAGAGGAGGGGAAAGCGAGGTAGCAGTTACAAATATAGGCAGCACCTCCTCAGCTAAAACTTTGTTGCTCCCACAATGGGCTTAGAGCTGGGGTTTTCAAACTATGGGTCACAACCCAGGACTGGGTGGTGGTATGTCAGGCACTGGGTCTTGTTGCTGCAGGGGGGTCAGGGTGAATGGGGGGGGGTATAAAGGCAGGCATCCTACCAGTCCTGGCACTGCAGACTGTGCTGCACCCCAGAAGTGGCCAGCAGTAGTCCCAGCTCCTAGGTGTGGGGGGAAGGGGAAGCACACAGGGCTCCACGCACTGCCCCTGCCCTGAGCACTAGCTCCGCACTCCCATTGGCTGGGAGCCTGCCGCTGGCTGCTTCTGGGGCCCAGCATGGTCTGCGGTGCCGGGAAAGGCAAGAAGCTGCCTTAGCACCCCCGCTGCACTGTTGCTTGGGAGCTGCTCAAAGTAAGTCCCTCCCACCCCAGCCCTGACCCTCCCCTGCCCAAAGCCAGAGCCCCCTCCTACACTCCAAAGCTCCCATTCTCAGCCCCATCCAGTCACATTATGCTGGGTCATGCCATCAACAATTTTCTTCTACTGGGTCATGAGAAAAAAATAAAGTTTGCAAACGGCTGGCTTAGAGAACTAGTGTGGTCCTTCAGGGGAGGGCCTGTTGGGCATGCCTTTCTACATGCAGGACAGTTTTGCTTTGCGCTGCACACGGCCGCTCGTGTTCTGCCCCTCTGGGGGGCTGTAAAGGCCATATAATCTCCTCCTTCCATCTCGCCTCCTGAGAATTCCGGGCCTAGTCATTAATCACGAGCTGTCCTGTCCAGAAGAATACAATGGCCTGCCTTATCCCCCACTTCAACATACCTGACATGTGCAATAACAGTCAGGCCTGACGTATCTGCGCTGAAGAGGCTTAACTCGAAGGATTCCTGTGCATCGTTATAGGTCAGGTAAAAATATGGGCTCATAGTTAAAAAGGGCATCTCTACAATGGCTTCCTTTGCGCATCTAACCCCTTCCGTTCCTGTAACCCAGATCTTCGGCGCCTCCGTGTTTGACTTTTGCTTGGATGACAGTAGGTGCATAGTGATACTCCATCACCCTGCTTCCTGCCAGCCCCCCTTTCTAATTAGGCTAGCATGATGGCTGTTTGTAAATAAAAGCTGAAGGCCAAGCAACTACTGTTAGGAAACTGCACCCAGCTCAATGACCAAATTCAGTGTCATGCAAATTAGCTTTTATCTTCCTCAAAAGATGGGGTAGGCATTAAAACTCCATCACAACGTCTGACAAGGCTGAGCAGTGGGCTGTAAACAATGAGACTGAGCGAGTGTCCCTGGATAGAAGCGGGATCAAGCCAGTCCGCCAGGAGAAGTCCAGCTGCTGTATAAAGCCAAGAATTTGTTCCTCCACAGTGACTCACAATAATAATAATAAAAAAAATCCCAAAGAACAGGGGTGCAGAAACAGTGTGTGCAGTGGAGGTGCTGAGAGCCACTGTCCCAACCTGTAAACCCTGTATATGATGGAAACCACTTTAAGAGGGAGGTAAGGCAGCACCCCTAACCCCAACACCTATGCCCAAGAACCAGCAGGGAACCAAAACCTTCATATGCTTCTAACCCCCCCACAATAATTGGAGGTTCCCAATTGGGTAGCTGGACCTTTCTGATGATGTCACAGCCAGGCACCAACTTCCACAGGTGCATATCTGGGGCCTCTTTCCAGTGAATTACACACACCATACCCCCGAGCCCGTTATGTTAAATGGATGGGGAAAGGCAATGATAGGGCAACCTTTTGGGCTTGTGGGACAGGGGGAAGAGTTTGCGGGTAGGGAGAGTGGGTGGCTGAAAAAATGTACCCATTGCCCAGAAACACAGCTGCCCTGTCAGCAGTAGTGTGCATCCCTTTCACCCATTTTAACTAGTTTTCTAGCATAAAGTCGCAGCAGAAAACTGCTTGATAGTTTTTATTTAAGGGGTGGGGCAGCTAAATGAGTTTAAATTTGGCTGCTTGATTAGGCAGTGGGGCTTCGGGGTTTAGTTATGGGGGGGGGAAGAGGTGGAAGAATGGCCAAATAGGTCAGTGAACCTTACAAAAAAGAAGGGTTAGAAAAATTAAACAAAAAATAATAGAGAACAGGAGTTTTTAAGCCTCCCCCCTAATGCTTTCCTCTTACTATTTCACTAGGAACTATATTTCCTAATGGAAGGACATATTGCATAAAACAATTACAAAAGGGGTTTTTAAAAGGTTGCTCAAAAGTAAAATTAGCTTGTTTGTTTAAGGCGACATAAACCATAGCAGTAAGTCATGGTGGGAGGTACATTAATAGGTTATTTGGGGGTATTTCTCGGATGCATGGAAGCAAAGGCTCACCGCTCACTGTGAAACTAGAGAGTAATGTGGTCTCGAGTTTTTGCTGTTATAATCAGGAGGTTAGAATTAGAATTGGGCAAGCAAATAAAATAAAACATTTCATTTTGATCTGGGCTGTTTAATGGTTTAACATTAAAAAAACAACAACAACATTAAAATTATTTTAAATCGAAACATTAAAAGATTTTCTTTTGACCTGTTTGGATTTTGTTTCCAAAAATGTTCAAAATGAGCAAGTTGGAAAAATCAACATGAATTCATAAAACGTTTTGGTGTCACCTAAGTTGCTTAATTTGCCCCCAACCCACCCCCAAAAAATGTTGGTTGAAAAATTTCTCCCAGATATGGTTAGAACACCAAAGACTCAATCCAATTCCATTGAAATCAGCAGAGTCTTTCCATCAGCCTCAATGGGGCTTTGGACTTGGCCCCTAGTTCTTAGCAGCGTTCCTTGTAAGCTGGGCGCTTGTGCGGCCACTTCAGGAGAAATTCAAATGCCACCTAGCTGATTAGCAGAGCACCCACAGCTAGGTTTGTGTTTCCACTAGTGGTGCACACCTGCACATGCATCGGTGTGCATAAACAATTTATTCCACACATGGATGAAAAATCCGCACACAGATGGAACAGGTTAGCAAGCTCATTAGTTCTCAGCGAAGAGGGAATATAGCTCTACCACCAAATGGATTTAAAAAACCACCACAGAGGTTGGTGTTTATGCAAAGGGACTTCACTCACTGCTAGTGCCTCCTTATGGCCAAGCATAGCATTGCAGCTCTTTGCCTACCAGGTGCCTCCTGCCAATGGTTGCTCTACATCTTGGGGTGCTCTGCCTCTTCTTACGAGCTGACCCTCCAGCCAGGTCACTCTCCCCTTCCAGCGCAGCCCATGAACAAAAAAGCAAGGAGAATCATTAGAAACAAAACAAGTTCATAAGACGTACAAAGGAATTATTCACATTTAAGTGCATCAGCCTCTGGCTGAGCCTTCCCTCAAGGAGGCGGCGACAATCTCCTGGGGAGCTCCTACCTTTCCTCAGCCCTTTCATTGGGTGCTGGGAGTAGAAGGTCTTGTCCCTTCCCTCATCTGCTAAATGAACTCTCTGCTCCCCTCTTAAATGCCTTTGCCAGCCTCAGGACACATAAGGGGTGGTGGGGGTGGAGTGGCCTGCAGTTCCTTAACCCCTTGTTACCCATAGTGAGGAGTTGACATCCCATGACTGTTTGTGGCAGGAAATACATGTGTTTCCTTAAAATTACAACCTCGTGTAAATAAACCTTCGTTGGACAATCAAGGTGGGTCTAGAGGTAGGTGGGCCCAGCTCTTCTGCAGGCTAGTGCAGGATTCAACAGACTAGTCTCTAGTTTAGTTTTCAATAGCATCGGTGGGGTCCCAAAGGAAGTGATCCCACAGATCTTATGGCCTGGAACAATTCCTTTCCCCATCCTTGGGGTTGCCGTTCTTCAATCTGCACATAGTCAGCAGTCTCGACCTTTCCTTGTACATCAGTCGCCACACCTCCGAATGCGCGTCACTCTTTCAAATGTGTTTCCAGCTCACTGGCACAGGTACTTAGAAGAGAAGACAATCTTCCAGATACAGTGGCTTGCAACCAGCATACAGAAGGACAACACCCTTCCTGTTCTGGAGATGCGGCCAAAACCCCCCTATGATGGGCTGTCCTTTTGCCCTAGAACGTTGCAAGCTCCTATTGTCCCCTAAGGGAAAAGTCCATAGAGCAGTCCAAAGCCCAAGAAGTCAGATCAGGTGCTGGGCAGAGCAATGCTGACTTTGACAGAACAGTTTTGGAGTGTGTCCTATGCAGTATACTCACCCCATGGTTATACCAGTGCATTCTGGGACTCTGGAAGGCCAGACCCTAGAGGGACCAGTGCTGCTGTAGGAAGAAGGTTTGAGTTAATTTCCAGACACAAGAGTCTGCATTATGGGATAGAATTAAAAGGACCATCCGTGCAATGTTTGTGTCTTCCCGTCTACACTGAGAAGAAGCCATCCCAGAGCGTGGTGTGGTACGGAGGGCAGGACCCTCACCTGGGAATTAGAAGACTTCAATTCATAAATAATAAGGCCAGAAGAGACCATTACAATCAATCAGTCAGCTCTCCTACATCACACGGGGGCATGGAATTTTCACCCTGAGCCCACAACTTATGGTTGCACATGAGCCTATCAGCATTGCAAGAATTCAAGTCAAATCTATTCCCAATTCTACTGCTGACCAACTGCATGGTCTTGGGGAAGTCATTACACCTCTCTGTGTACATTTCCCCTTCCTCCCTTTGTCTTGTCCATTCAGAGTGAGGTCTTCAGGGCAGGAACACTGCCTTGAGTAGGAGAAAGTGCCAAGGAAGCCATTTTGAAGTCACTGGGTTTTCAGAGAATGTCACATTGCAAAGAGCTTTGCTGAATCAGGGCCAGACAGTGGCTGTAACAAAGAAAGCTTGCCAGTCTCGTTAGCATTTGGCATTTTCTTCAATTGCAGACCGAGTGCTGGAGGAGAAAAAAGCACGATTGCAGATCAGTGGTAATCTCATTGTGCTGCTGAAATCAGCCCGGTTTCATGCATCCTTTGTTGAGGGTGTATGAAACGTCAGTCTTTTTATTTATGGGCTTCATAAGATTGTCATCTTTGCTTATTAACTGCAAGTTGTCAATGTCACATGAAAGGTTAAAATTTCCAGTGATATAGTCCTTTCTGCAGGAATCATATTTCCCAAAATGTATTTATTTCAGAGGTGTGTCGGGTTATTTTACATAGTGAGGGAAATCACATGGAAAGTTCCTGCCTGTTCTTTCTAATTAATAATTGTAAGGATAGCTTTGGTTATAAAATTGTGTCTCAGACTCATAGACTTCAGGGCCATGTGTATGATGGTCTAGTCTGATTTCCTGCACATTGCTGGACAGAAAACCTCTCCACACACTTTGGCTGAGGCAATGTCCACACTAAATGGAAGATTGCCACTGCCACGATCAATCTTCTGGAGTTCGATTTAGTGAGTCTAGTTAAGACTCGTTAAATTGAATTCAGAGGGCACTTGCTGGTACTCCTGCTTGTGCAAGGAGTAAGGGAAGCCGACAGGAGCAAACGCTCCAGTCGGCCTCCTGCTGGGGGGACGGCGGGGAAACCGGAAACAAGGTATGTCAGCTCCAGCTAATTAACGTAGCTGAGTTGTGTATCTTGCTTCAAGGCCCCCTTTTAGTGTAGGCCTGGCCTGAGTTACTGAAATCCTCAAACCAGGATTTAAAGACTTCAAGCTACACAGGATCCACCATTGACTTTAATTCAAACCAGGAAGTGAGCCATGCCAAATGCTGCAGAGGAAGGGTGAAACACCACCTCCTTTCCCCTCCCCAGGGTCTTGCCCAATCTGACCTGGGGGAAAATTCCTTCCCAATTCCAAATCTGACAATCAATTTGACCCTTAGGCATGTGGGCAAGGCCCACCAGCCACATGCCTCAGAAAAAATTCTCTGTAGTAACTCCGCATTTCCAGCTGTCGCAGATATTTCCTATAGCAATCATGGATGAGCCATACGCCATCATAGGTGCTCTCATCATCATTCCCGCCTGACCATAAATTTATCAAGCTCAGTCTTAAAACAAGTTCATTCTCTCCCTCCCTTTCCTGCCCCCCTCCTTCTCTCTTTCTTTCTGCCTCCACTACTCCCCTTGCAAAGCAGTCCAGAATACGCCTCCTCCAATGGTTGTGTTGTCCCACAGAGATTCAATATTTCCCCCAGCTCTCTGATTAGTCTTTGTCCAGAGCCTTTTGTGACTGGACATGCAGCATTGGGAAGGAAACACCAACAGAAATGAGAGGAGTGCCTGTTGCCCTTTCACTCCAGTTCCACCGTTCTCCATTTTACACTTCCTCTCCGCTGGCCGCCTGCCCTGGATTTATTTAAATAGCTGACATTTCTCTGAAGAAACGCAGGGGCGAAGTGTTTTTGCTTTCGCCGAGCACAATGAACCAGAGCGAAACAGCGCGTCCAGGCTCCAGCAGCTCGTTTGGAACCACTACAAAAAGAACGACTTGAATGGCAGTCATGCCGGAGAAACAATTGGTGTTGTAAGATGTGTTCTGGGTGGTATCAGCCCCTCAGCAACTCCGGCAGGAAAAGCAGCTATTCGCTGTGACAAACTCTGATCAAATCCAAACTCTCATTATCTTTGCTTGTTCCTCCCTCTGACCCCTTCCAAAGAGAAAGTTATGAATTGCCCTAGGGCCTAGCAGAAGCTGCTTCACACAGACCCTCCACAGCTGGTTCTTGGGCTCCAGAGAGCCTGCTTGCTACAAAGCATGGGAATGTGTGTCCCCCACACTGACTGTGGGTTTTGCCACAGGGTGCTTTCCATGGGTGTTGGAGCTGCAGGACCCCCAGTTGCAGGGGGAGGGGAACAGTTTTTGTGTTATGTTCCGTGCAGGTTCTGGGCTGGCTGCAGAGGTGGTATGTGCCATTCAGATGCCAGGGTTCGTCAGGAAGCCCCCTGGACTCCAGAGAGCTTACTGAGGAACCCAGGAAGTTAAGTAGCAAAGATCACGTCATCAGCTGCTTCGGAACCTGCATGGGGCATATCCATAGTATTGGGAAGAGATGCTTTTCCCTGGGGCAAGAAGGGAGAAAGGAAAGGCACCACATTGCTGGGGCTGCCCTGGGGTTCCTCCAGGCAGAGCAGCGGCAAGGGGGGGGAGGCTCAGGGCACCTCTGGGTAAGGGGGGGCAAAGGGGCTAACTTCCCCACAGGGGGGCTGCACCCTGCTGTTCATGGTGCTTTCTGCCTTCTATCTTACTGGGCACCATATACGGGCTCCTGCCACCTACTGGTGACTCATGGGTGCAGAGTATCCTGCCCCCCTTTTTTTTCCCCTGTGGGTGCTTTAGCCCCAGAGCACCCACAGAGACAGCACTTGTGGCTGGAGCCCAACACATGCGTCTTAGCAAAGTTACCGAGCTGAACTGCACTTTCTTTCCTGCTGCTGCTGTCTACAAGATAGACACTGGCTGCTTTTCATGCAGATGGGTTTTCTGGGCAAACCCTAAGAGAAAGGCACAAAGCAATTTCCTATTTACTCCACAATTCCAAGAGAGCAATTTCAAAGACCCGGAGACTGTCAGGGACAGGTAATGGACTCTGGGGTGAGCATGCAGGGAGGGTGCTGTTCAGGGGAGAACGTAGCTGAAACTTTTTCCGTCCTACGAATGCCTCAGAAAAACGTTGCTTGAACACACGAGCCTGTTAACCATTATTTGGGTGGAGGGGAGGGAGGAGAGTTTCAAGAAAACTTCTAAGGATGTGTTTAGAAAAATACACAGTGAAAATATTAAATGAGTTTCATGGTTTGGACTCAGCTGGTATGAATCAGTACTTCTTTGACTTCAGTAGAGCAATAACTATTTATAGCAACAGGGCATTGTAAGACGGGGCTCATGTGACCTGTCCAAGTACCATCTGAACGGCTAGCAGAACATGAACGTACTACATGCCAGCTACTCTACTGTCTCTGCTTAAAGGATGGTACAAAATGAGGTTAACAGAGAGAGCTAGTGAGACAAGATCAAGGCACCTTTGTTTATTACCTATTGTACAAGCCTGATTTTCATAGCCACAGTCCGACCTCAGGTAGGGTACCTGGATGAACTAGGTTTGATCCCAGAACACTCTATTTTTAGAGGAACCTTAGGGTGCGTCCACACTGCACCCTTCACTCGAAATAAGCTATGCGATTTGAGCAACACAAACTGCGCAGCTTATTTCCAGTATTTCGAAATAGCTAATTTTGTAATTTGGCGCTGTCTACACAGTGCCAAATTTCAAAATAACCCGCTCTTCTGGAACGTCCCTTACTTCTCACGGAACGAGGTTTACAGGGATGTCGGAATAGCGCGCCCGTTATTTCAAAAGCTATTTCAAAATAACGGGTGCGCTGTCAAGACGCGGAATAGTAGATGTACTCTTAGCGGTTCCCACCAACCAATCTCACTGTGACGAGCATTCCACACTCCGACACCAAGAGACAGCTCCTGTCTCAAAGAGCTTAGAGAAGACAGAGTGTGGGAGAACGTACTGTCATCCCGATTGTACACATGGGAAACTGAGGCAGCAAGATGAAGTGATTTGCCCAAGGTGGCACAAGGGGGCCTGTGACCAAGCTAGGCAGTGAGCCCACATCTCCTGAGTCCTAATCCAGTGCCTGAGCCACAGCAGTGGCTGTAGGTGCTGGAACGAAGGGTGTGGCACCCCTGGCTTGAAGTTGTTTCCATTATATACAGGGGTGGCATTTACAGTGTGGTTCGATTACTTTCAGCACCCCCACTATACACATTGCTCCAGCACCTCTAGCAGCATCTTTCCTTCCTGCCACCTTTGCCCATTCACCCTGCTCTCTTGGGCCTCTTCTTGGGCACTCCAGACAGCGTATGAAACGTCGATAATTGAAGGGTTGTGACGGTTTTCAGGATGCCCTTACTGCCCCGTCTCTGGCAAGGAGGAGCCTGGTGCATGGTGGCTGGGTGTTAGCTCCCTAACACCCCCAACTTGTTAGTCACTCTCCCCCAGGCTGTGCCAGCCATGTCTTCATCTTGCAAGTTAACAAAAGATGCCCCCTCAAGTCCCTTTGAATCATTCCCCTGTGAGATCCAGCCCCTGGCATTGGACACTCACAGAAATTCGAGTGACAGAGTCTTTTTTCCTCCTCCTCCTCTTATATTGAACCACCTTTTGTCTCTTTTTCTAGCCAGGGTGACCCCATCTGATATAATGGTCGTATGAAGAGAGATTAAAAAGACTGGGACTTTTCATCTTCGAAAAGAGGAGACTAAGGGGAAGATATGACAGAGGTCTATAAAATCATGACTGGTGTGGACAAAGTGAATAAGGAAAAGTTATTTTTCGTGTTCCTATAACATAAGAACTAGGGGGTCACCAAATGAAATTAATAGGCAGCAGGTTTAAAACAAACAAAAGGAAGTACTGCTTCAGGCAATGCACAGTCAACCTGTGGAACTCCTTGCCAGAGGATGTTGTGAAGGCCAGGACTTTAAACAGGGTTTGAAAGAGCGCTAGAACTAGATAAAGTCGTGGAGGATAGGTCCATCAATGGCCATGAGCCAGGATGGGCAGGGATGGTGTCCCTGATCTCTGTTTGTCAGAAGCTGGGAATGGGAAACAGGGTTGGAATCACTTGACGATTCCATGTTCATTCCCTCTGGGGCACCTGGCATTGGCCACTGTTGGAAGACAGGGTACTGGGCTAGACGGACCTTTGGTCTGACCCAGTATGGCCCTTCTTATGTTCTAATGTTCTTTTTTTACCTGCAAGAGGTTTTGCATTTGTCTCTGATGCTTTTCCAAGGCTGGACAATTGAGCCTTGCATTGCATCACTAGTGAGCCAAGGTAGGGTAATAACTCCTACCTGCTTGAATGAGCCAACACCAAGAGAGATTATCCTCTGGAGCCTACCTTCCACCCCAAGTTCATAAAGCATACTTTCAGCGTAGCTCCCTTATTCCTTAAATATTACCTGTAAGTCCATCTCACAATAATTATGAATCTTGACAAGTTACGAGCTTTCTGGAGATACCCGATACATTACTCCTTATCAAATAAATATACATGTATGGTGTTATGAGTTTGCCAGGCCTGAGATGCAAGCTGTTTGCAAAGAACAGAAGATTCCTTGCCAAGGAGCCTCTGCCTCTCTAGAGTTTACCGTGGAGCTGTCCCAAGTGGTTGGCTGACAATCCTAGAATCGTAGGACTAGAAGGAAACTTGGGAGATCATCTAGTCCAGTCCTCTGCACTTATGGCAGGACCAAGGACCCTCTAGACCATCCCTGTCAGCGGATGTCTCACCTGCTCTTAAATATCTCCAATGATGGAGATTCCACAACCTCCCCAGGCAATTTATTCCAGTGTTTAACCACCCTGACAGCTCGTAAGTTTTTCCTAATGTCCAACCTAAACCTCCCTTGCTGCAATTTAAGCCCATGGTTTCTTGTCCTATTCTAAGAGGCCAAGGAGAACAATTTTTCTCCTTACTGCTTGTAACACCCTTTTAGGTTCTTGAAAACCGCTATCACGTCCCCTCTCAGTCTTTTCTTTTCTAAACTAAACAAGCCCAATTCTTTCAATTTTCCCTTATACATCATGTTTTCTAGACCTTTAATCATTTTTATTGCTCTTTGCTGGACTTGGTCCAATTTGTCCACGTCTTTTCTGAAATGTGGTCCCCAGAACTGGACACAATACTACAACTGAGGCCTACTCAGCACAGAGTAGAGTGGAAGAATGACTTCTCGTGTCTTGCTCACAGCACTCTTGCTAACACATCCCAGAATGACGTTTGCATTTTTGGCAAGTGTCACACTGTTGACTCATATTTAGCTTGTGGTCCTCTATGACTCCCAGTCCCCTTGCTGCAGTACTCCTTCCTAGACAGTCGTTTCCCATTTTTTGTGTATGCAGCTGATTGTTCCTTCCTAAATGGAGGACTTTACATTTATCCTTACTGAATTTCAGCCAATTTACCGAAGGCCATTTCTCCAGATCATTTTGAATTATAATCCTGGTGACACTCGGTATCTTGGAGAAGTGCCCTATAACTCCCATATTCATGCTTTTATCATTGTGAACTTACATATGCAGCATGCCTTGTAAAGCATTAGGGGAAAGGTGACGATCGGCTGAAAGTCATTTCTCTAGCCCCATGTCTCTACTTTTAGTGAAGATGAAGTTATAAGATTGTGTCGTATGGCTGTCATTAAAACATGCTGCAAGTTGAGGAATCAGTCAGATATTAGCTCCCCAGAGACAAGAGCCAGGAGAGCAGCCAACACCTACATGGGGTATCAAACAGTTCTCAATGGCCACTGTCCAGCAAGGGAGCTACAAGTCAATGACTCCACCCCCGGGGAATTTCTTAACTTTGCCTGGAAATTCTACAGTGCCCCCAGTCATGTCTGGACTTGTACTTCCCAAGCACATGGACTAAGGATAAAAGAGCCCCACACCGTGGCCCGTGCTTTGTCTTCCTCCTGCCCTACTGTGCTGTGAGCAACAAGGACACTCTGAAGACTCCAACAGAGGGGACTGGCCCAGATTTCAAGGGTGAAATCTGTGTAGTATGGACTTCAATATGGAGTGGGGGGGGGGAGACAAATCCCTTGATCTAGTTGTTGGCCAGTCTAATAGGGTTGAGAGTTTAGACTGTGTGTTTACATTTTCTTTTCTTTTGGTAACTACTCTGGAGTTTTTGCCTAGCCCATCTGTGTATCTTTACTAGTGAGTTTGTATGAAGGGTGTGGCAAAGCTGCTCAGGTTTTACAAAAGCAGATGTCTGCTCACTTTCCATTAATGAAGTGGAGAACCAATGAATACATTAGAGCCATGGTCACCAACCAGTCGATCGCGAGGCATTCGGGTAACCCTGCCCCCCATTTTCCCCCCACCCCCGAGAAGCCCCACTACCTACCTCTAGTGTAATGCCGGCTTCCCGCGGGGTGGACGGAAGTCCTCTCTGAAGCCCGCGTCACTTCCAGGGGTTCCGGAAGTGCGCGGGCTGATCCCCCTCCCACAGCTCTGTTGCGTGCTGGGGGAGGGGGCATCGGCCCTAGAGGAGGAGTGCGGAAGCTTCCCTGTGCCGCCGGTGCCGGAGGGGTGAGTTGGCCGGAGGGGTTTCCCTGCGCCGCGGGAGCGGGAGTCAGCCCCGGGGTTTGGCCGTGCTGCGGGAGGGGAGGGAGTTGGCCGGGCAGGGCCGCGCCGCGGGAGGGGAGGGACAGGGCCGCGCCGCGGGAGGGGGGTTGGGCCGCGCCGCGGGAGGGGGGTTGGGCCGCGCCGCGCCACGGGAGGGGTGGGGGTTGCCCCTGGTGCAGGCTCCCGCGGGGGTTTGGCCCCACTGCAGAATGGGGGGGTTGCCCCCGAGGCAGGCTCCTGCGGGGGTTTGCCCCCGAGGCAGGCACACTCGGAGTTTCCCTGCGCCGCGGGGAGCCCGGAGGAGGCATGTGCTGGCTTCCTGGGGGGGGGGGGGGGCAGAGAATCCTGGGAGGAGGCAGATGCAGGTGACTCTGCTGCCACTGGCACCCTGCCCCCGGTCCCCAGACTCCACTCCCCTGTCCCCAGCTACAGAACTCTGTCCCCACTCCTGTCCCCACTCCCCTGTCCCCAGCTACAGAACTCTGTCCCCACTCCTCTGCCCCCACTCCCCGAACTCTGTCCCCACTCCCCGAACTCTGTCCCCACTCCTCTGTCCCCAGCTACAGAACTCTGTCCCCACTCCTGTCCCCACTCCCCGAACTCTGTCCCCATTCCCCTGTCCCCACTCCCCGAACTCTGTCCCCACTCCCCTGTCCCCAGCTACAGAACTCTGTCCCCATTCCCCTGTCCCCACTCCCCGAACTCTGTCCCCATTCCCCTGTCCCCACTCCCCGAACTCTGTCCCCACTCCCCTGTCCCCAGCTACAGAACTCTGTCCCCACTCCCCTGTCCCCAGCTACAGAACTCTGTCCCCACTCCCCTGCCCCCAGCCGCAGAACTCTGTCCCCACTCCCCTGCCCCCAGCCGCAGAACTCTGTCCCCACAAAATGTATAATTATAAATGCTTCATTTTAGATTTAAATAGCATGAATAAAAAACAGACCATTTATTTCATAACTATAAACACGTGATTTTAATTTTATATATCGCATAATTTAAAAATAAAGTGTTTATCAGAGTGTGTAAGTAAGGGCTGGGGATAGCAAGTGATGGACAGGAGGAGAATAGAGAGGGCGGGGCTTCAAGGAAGGGGCGGGAGATCTTCGCCTGTTCTGAGATTTTAAAAGCGATCTTCGGTGTAAAAAGGTTGGAGACCACTGCATTAGAGGGTATATTCCAGAGGCACAGTACTGGGAGCTGGAAGAGATCCATGAGTGGCTTTGAGAGCATTCATGCAATCTGGCTGGGTGTTGGGCGCCACATGCAGTTGTGCTGAGTGATAACAGTGCCTGGGTGGGGGTTGCTACTGGTCACTAGGAAGGCATTGTGAGAGACAGCCAAGGCTGGAGAGAGTTAAGGGGGCACAGCAGTCCCACACTCCTGGGCTGCAGATTGGGGGTCCTGTCACAACCCTACGCTCCAAAGTGCTTGCAACCCCTCCTAGCTTGGTATCATCCACAAACTATAAGTACAATGAGAAGTCCTGTGGCACCTTATAGACTAAGGTATTTATTGGAGCATAAGCTTTTGTGGGCAAAGACCCACTTCGTCAGATGCATGTACTGGAAATTCCAGAGGCAGGTATAAATATACAGGCATAAGAAAAGAGTTCCAATCAAGAGTAAGGCTAGAGATAACGAGGTCAATTCAGTCAGGGAGGATGAGGCCCACTTCTAGTAGCTGATCTGGAGGTGTGAACACCAAGAGAGGAGAAACTGCTTTTGTAGTTGGCTAGCCATTCACAGTCTTTGTTTAATCCTAAACTGATAGTATCAAATTTGCAGATGAATTATAGCTCTGCAGTTTCTCTTTGAAGTCTGTTCGTGAAGTTTTTTTGTTGCATGATGGCTACTTTTAAATCTGCTACTGTGTGTCTTGGGAGACTGAAGTGTTCTCCTACAGGCTTTTATGTATTGCCATTCCTGATATCTGATGTGTGTCTGTTTATTCTTTTATGTAGGGACTGTCCAGTTTGGCTGATGTATATGACAGAGGGTCATTTCTGGCACACGATGGCATATATTACATTGGTACATGTGCAGGTGAATAAGCCCGTAATGGTGTGGCTGATGTGGTTAGTCCTGTGATGGTGTCGCTACTATAAGTGTACTCTCTAAACACTATCGAAATCACTGATGAAACTATCGAACAGAACTGGACTGTGACGGGGCGACTTCCCTGCCCCGCACTGCGGGTGCGCCGTCTCCAGTGTGCTGGGGAGAAGCGGCGGCCCTGCGCCAGCCCCGACGCTGTGCCGCCTGCTCTGCCGCGGCCAAGAGAGGGGGGGGGCCCAGAGGTGTGACCAGGCGTGGCACATCCGAGCCCAGCAATCCCCCGCAGACACCCGGGAGCAGCGGCGCTGGCAGGCCGGCCCCTGCCGAAGCCGCGCAGGCGCCGAGCCCCGGCGGCTCCATCCCAAGCCAGAGCCGACTGGGAGGGGGAGAGGGGGAGTGGCCAGAGACGCCGACGCAGGCCCCTCCCCCGGCGCGTTGAACGTCCCAGAGGCGGGACACTTAAAAGAGGCACCGCGGCCGGAGGAAGGGGGAGGACAGGGGGCGGCGAGGAAGACAGAATGCAGAGAGGAGGTAGAGAGAACGGACCAGACTGGAGGAGCGGAGAAAGCTCCGCGAGCTGGGGGAGTCCCCGAGGTCGGGGGCGAGGGAGTCCAGGCGAGAGGGAGTGAGGGAGGTAGGAAGCGACCCAGGGCAGGGTATCCTACCCAGGGAGTTGGTGTATTTCGGGGCAGATCTCCCCCCCACCAACCGGAACTGGGACGCTGTCCCAGTCCTTAGGGCCCTGGGTCGGGGTTCAGAGTGGGGGTGGGCCCGAGCCCCCCTACCTTCCCTCGCTGGTCAGCTGAAGTGCCAGCCGAGAAGCGAAATCTTCAAGGACCAGGCCCTGCTGGACTCGGGGCGGGGCAAGTGACAGGGAGCACATGGCGGGGGTTTCCCCATGGAACAGCTAGTGGGGCATGGGCTGACGGACCCCCGGGGGGGGGCACACCCACACGCCCCATGACATGGACCCAGAGCTGATCTTACAGAACCCCACTCATTACGCCATTCCAGCATGACACTGAACCATTGATAACTACTCTCTGGGAATGGTAATCCAGCCAGTTATGCCCCCACCTTACAGTAGCCCCATCTCGGTTATATTTTCACAGTTTGTTTATGAGAAGGTTTTGCCAGATTGTATCAAAAGCCTTACTAAAGTTTAGATATACCACTATTTACTGCTTCCCCTCTATCCACAAGGCTTGTTACCCTGTCCAAGAAAGCTACCAGGTTGGTTTGACATGATTTGCTGTTGACAAATCCATGCTGTTACTTATCACCTTATCTTCTAGATGTTTGCAAACTGATTCCTTAATTATTTGCTCCATTATCTTGCCTGGGCTAAAGTTAAACTGACTGGTCTGTAATTCTCTGGGTTGACCTTATTTCCTTTTTTAATTGACGGACACTATATTTGCCCTTTCCCAGTGTTTTGGAATCTCTTCTGTGATTGTTCAAAAGATAATAGCTAACAGCTCATCTATCTCCTCACTGAGCTCCTCGAGTATTCTAGGATGCATTTCATCAGGCCTTGGTGACTTGAAGACATTTAAATTGTCTAATTTTTAACCGATTCCTTGCCCAAGTTAGTTTCTGATCATATCCCATTTTCACTGGCATTCACTGTGTTAGGCACCCAATCACCACCCCCCTTGCTGATGAAAAACGAAAGCAAAGAAGGTGTTAAGCACCTCTGCCATTTCTACATTTTCTGTTATTGTCCCCTCTTCATTGTACCTAAAAGGGGTTACCTAAAAGGGTATTACAAGGAGAAGGGAGAAAAAATATTCTTCTTAAACTCTGATGACAGGACAAGAAGCCATGGGCTTAAATTGCAGCATGGGCTGTTTTAGTTGGACATTAGGAAAAACTTCCTGTCAGAGTAGTTAAACACTGGAATGAGTTGCCTAGGGAGATTGTGGGATCTCCATCACTGGAGATATTTAAGAGCAGGTTAGACAAACATCTATTAGAGATGATCTAGATGGTGCTTGGTCCCGTCATGAGGGCAGGGTTCTGGACTTGACGACCTCTCAAGGTCCCTTACAGTTCTAGTATTCTATGAGTAACAGCCCTACTACATCCTTCTCTTATTTCTAATGTATTTGTACAAGGTTTTCTTATTACACTTTATGTCTCTAGTTCAGTGTTTCCCAAATGGTGTTCCACGGAACCCCGGGGTTCCGCAAAGTGAAAATAAGGATTCCACTAGAAAATTCCATTACAATAACATTTTATGATTTAAAATAATAATAAATATTTAAGCATTTATGAATTTTATTGAAAACAATTTTCATTTGTGTTTGCCATGATAAGTGTCCCTGTGTAATGCCAGCTTAGCCAGAGAATGGGGACGATGATGTCACTACTCAGCACTGCGCGCACAGTCAGGGGTGCGATCTCTTGCTATATACCACCGTAAATCCCCATACTCACTCTCAGGGAGCATGGATCACGAGGGTGACTGAATACGAATATACCAGCGCCACGTCAGCCAAAGTCAAAGCTTCAGCTGTCAAACCAGTTGCTTGTATGGGAGTGCACAGGCAGTGCTCTCGCGAATACTTTACTTCAGTATAGTCACGTGATTTCTTGTATTTAAAAATTTAACCGTGTCAAATATAAATTGACTATGATAGATTAATCTACATATCATGACCTTGTTTAGCATTTGTTTATTATTATCCTTACTTATTTGTGGTCTACTTTTTCAGCTCCATATATAAGGTTATTAGGGGTTCAGCAACATTCTTTTGAGTTTAAAAGGGTTCCATGGCCAAATAAAATTGGGAAACACTGCTCTAGTTAGTTTCATCTTGTTATGTGCCTTGGCCTTTCTAATTTTGCCCCTGCCTACTTGTGTTATTTGTGAACATGCATCCTATGTAATTTTGACCTAGCTTCAACTTTTTGTAGGACTCTGTTTTGATTTTTAGATCATTTAGGATTTTCTGGTTAAGCCCTGGTACTCTAGTGCCATACTTTCTATCTTTCCTTTGCAGTGGAACAGTTTACTCTTGTGCTTTTAATAATGTCTCTTTGAAAAACTGCCAATGGTCTTCAGTTGTTTTTTCCTTTTAGATTTCCTTCCCATGGGATCTTAACTACCCAACTCACTGAGTTTGTTAACAGTCTCTTCTTGAAAGCTATTGTCTCTGCCATTTCATCACACTTTCACCCATGCTGCCTTCCACTTTCAAATTCTCAACCATACCCTCCGGGTGCATCTAGACTGGCAAGATTTTGCGCAAAAGTGGCCGCTTTTGCGCAAAAACTTGCCAGCTATCTACACTGGCTGCTTGAATTTGTGCAAGAACACTGACGATCTAATGTAAGATTGTCAGTGTTCTTGCGCAAATACTATGATGCTCCCGCTCAGGGATAAGCCCACTTGCGCAAGAGGGCCAGTGTAGACAGGGAAGAACTGTTTTGCGCAAAAAAACCCCGATGGCGAAAATGGCGATCGGGGCTTTCTTGCGCAAAATCGCGCCTAGACTGGCCATGGATGCTTTTGCGCAAAAGCACTTTTTGCGCAAAGGCACCCGTCCCAATCTAGACGCTCTTTTGCGGAAATGCTTTTAACGGAAAAACTTTTCCGTTAAAAGCATTTCCGCAAAATCATGCCAGTCTAGACACAGCCTCCCTGTTTGTCAAAATCAAATCTAGAGCAGCCTATCTCTCCTGATAGATTTCTCCGTCTTCTGAAATAAAACAATTGTCTCCTATATATTCCAATAACTTGTTGGATCTGTGCTTTGCTGTGTTACTTTCTCAACAGATGTCTGGATAGTTGAAGTTCTCCATCACCATCAAGCCCTGTACTCTGAATGATTTTGTTAGTTTTGTTTTTTGTTTTTTTTAAAAAAGCCTCATTCACCACTTCTTCTTGGTTTTGGGTTCTGTAGCAGATCCCTACCAAGACATCACCCTTGTTTTTACCCCTTTTATACTTACCCAAAGACTTTCAATAAGTCTGTCTCCATTTCCATTTCAACCTCAGTTCAAGTATAGATATATTTAATATATAAAGCAACACCTCCTGGTTTTTTTCTCTTGCCCGTCTTTCCTGAGCTAGCTGTACCCCTCTATACCAATATTCTAGTCATATCTATTATCCTAGAAGGTATCCTTATTCTTGAAAGGCACACATTATGGCGGCCAGATTTGAGAAGGGGCTAACGGCAGGTTTGTTCTGGGTGGTGGAATCCAGGCTGCTATTGCTGGGAAACAGAGCTGAATATATTTCTCAGCAAGGTGGTTTGTGCCCCTCTTTTGGGAGGGGGGGCAGAGAGGGAGAGTGGGAAGGTAGCATCAGTTTGGCTCACACTGGCATGGTTGTTTCCATGGGGCAGATCCAGATCTGGAAGGAATGAGTATTACACGGTCTGCTGAGTTTCAAATACTTCTGCTCTCAGCAATTCTAGGGGAGCCTTCCTTCTGACTAGTGAGACCCAAAGGCGAGAGGAGGTTAGTTGCCAGAGTTTGTCACCAATTTCCTAAGACAGATCAGGGTGCTAGGATCAGTCAGGCAAACTATCCTTAGAGCCTTGCTCTAGCAACCTCTTAAGAAGGATGACCTCACTAGCCATCACCCTCTTTCTAACTTTTTGGGGCAGGACGATTGAGAAGGAAGATGGTGCCGAGACGGTTTCAGTAGGAGGTGGAACTTAGGAGGTGGAACCCTCCAGCTTCCTAGATCCCCACCAGTGGGGTTTTATTGGTCTGAATACATCTAGGAGCAATGGTAATTCAAATAAATTGCCCTATGCAGAGACAAGGACCACAACATGCCACCAGCTACATGACCACAGAATAAAAGATATTCCCTACCCCAAACAGTTGCCAATTTAAGGATAAGACAAGACAACACATGGATGTAGACATCCAGATGGAGGAGCACAGAGGAACAGTGAGGTGGTATCGGGCAGAGTGGTAGGCCTAGCCCGGGCCAAGATTTGTTTAGGCCTCACGGAAGAGAAGAGCTTTGAGGAGCGTACTGAGGGAGGAGAATGATGAAGCATTACAGATATTTGCGGGAGTTCCGTCCAAACACAAGGGGCAGCACAAAGGTGACTTTTGGAAAGTGGAACAATGGAATGATGGAGGCTGGGAGCATGAGCTGATGGGAGGTGGAAACCAACATCTTCGTAGCAAACAAGAGCTGATCAGTTGGGTAGAGATAGTGAAAGGACCTTGCAAGTGAAGATCAGGAGAGCTTAGGTTAGCTGTATTGTGACAAACCTCCTCAACCTTGGTGGGCCCTGTGTTTTCAGGTGGATGACTTGCCTCAGAGGCTCACAGCAGCCCTCAGTTGAGACACCAGCTTGCTGTTTGTTGAGCTACTCTCATCATTGGCCAGCATGGGGAAAAGAGAGGAAACCAAACTTTAGAGTCTCTGTGGTCCCTTCCAGTGGTACAGGGTAGGACAAACCCGTGTGCCAAAGCCAGTCTCTTTCTTGGCCTGACCTTGGTACTTGGAGGG
Organism: Pelochelys cantorii; assembly: GCA_032595735.1. Lineage (NCBI taxonomy): Eukaryota > Metazoa > Chordata > Testudines > Trionychidae > Pelochelys > Pelochelys cantorii. Next base: position 8,530,058 of record CM064335.1, read on the forward strand.
GGAACCTGAACCCACCCTCTACTATGGGTTCCAGCCCAGCAACTCTAATAGCAGCCGTCTAATGTCTCTGGTAACAGCTGTGTGATAGCTACAAATCCCTCGGACACTTCCCCACAGCCTTTCCCCCGGCACCTTCCTTACCACAGATTCTTCCTCCTAGTACTGCTTTCACTTTCTCCTCTCAGGCTACGTCTACACTGTGGGCGTTCTACGGAAGAGGAAATGCAAATGGGGCACTCATTTGCATCTCACGCTCTCATTTGCATATTTGCTTCCAATCCTTTTTTGCGGAAGAGGTTTTTGTGATAAAAACCTCTGTGTAGACAGGGCCATTTGTTGGGAAAACCCCCTTTTATGCAAGAGCCCTTATTCCTCAAAAAATGAAGTTTACAGGCTCTTGCGCAAAAGGAGGTTTTCCCGACAAATGGCCCCGTCTGCACGGGGCTTTTTATTGCAAAAACCTCTTCCGCAAAAAGGATCGGAAGATGATATGCAAGTGAGAGTGAGATATGCAAATGAGCACTCTATTTGCATTTCCTCTTCCGCAAATCACATGCAGTGTAGATGTAGCTTCAGTCTCTCCACAGCTTCTTCTGGTCTTCAGGTGCCTCACACACACAGACCTAACTGAAGAGGAGCTTTTTTTAACCAGTCTCAACTGGTTGCTAGTTGGCCCCAGGTGTTCTGACTAGTCTCACTCACTTGACTCTGGAAACCTAATTGGCTCCAGGAGCTTAATTGCCCTGACTGATTCTGGCAAGTTCCTGCTGATTCTGGACTAGCCCTCGTTAGTTTCCCCTGGGAACAGAGGCTTAATCTAGGACTAATATACTTCCCTTCTACCACTCTCCTGTACCCCTCTATCCTGACTCTGTCATAGTATAGAGAAAGGAGCCCCAATGGACTGATGCAAAGCAAGGTGTGACATGGTCCAGCCTGCCAATGGAGGGGAAAGGGGTCAGTTGCCCCAGGGCCCAGTGATTCAAAAATACTCCACTGCCACTAGACAGAAGGTTCTGTGTTAACATTTACGGGCAGGATGTCAGCAAGTGGGACTTAAACGAAGGCCAAGGCTGGGACGCTCACTCCTGGCCAGGTTAGAGCACTCAGTAAAATCACAGGGCTCCATACCCTGCACCAACCCCGCACATACGGCCCACTGAGAGCTTGCAGTGATCAGAAGGATCTCTCCCGCCCTGGGACTCCAGCTTGCGCATACCACTGGCTGAGCATTGGCATTAGGCAGTGGCTGCAGCCTACGTCTCTTTGCAGCTGCCTGGCACACCTAACAACCTGCTGGGTTTATGTGCCACCAAACCTGAGGAGGAGGAGCACAGTATAAACGCCTAGACAGAGAACCCTGCCAAAGCTACGTCTAGGCAGGAACCACGCTGTGCTGCAAATGTGACCACAGTGCTCGCTGGAAGACCAAGGTGGAGCGCCCAGCGTGAGTGCGAGGGAGGGGGGGGGCGAGGAATGGCTGAGCTCTCGCAAAGAGCCCACCCAGACGAAGTCCACTTCAGAGATCTGGAAAGCATTAGAGCCAAACTCATCCCGCACCAAGTTCAGTGCCTATTGGCCAGCGGCAAACACAGCCCTGCAGGCTCGCGGGGGGCTCAGCACGTCGCGTACACTGAGCGGTCCTTTGAAAGGCAGCCCCCGATCTGCTTGGAAAATTTCCCCGAGCGCAAAAAAGAGGGTTAGAAAGGTTCATTCAAAGTGGGACATGGAAGCAGGTCTCCATGGTTGGGCTCTTTGTACTTAACCGGTTCTCTCCTGCAGAGAGCTTGGAAGATGAAAACTGCTCATTATTATGAAGTCTGCCAAAGCCAATAATGTCCTTGGGTCATTATCGGTTTACCCATTTTTCCTGCGAGCCTCCTATAGAAACCCCCCCCCCCCCCAGGAAGTGCCTTGTTTTTTACTTCACCCCCCCCCCCAGAGCGGCTGGGCCCATTAGCCAATCAGCAGCTCCTTGCACCCAGACCATGCACCGAAGCACGTCTTCTGTCATGCATTTGCAGACCCTGGCACCAGTCAACAGCCCCAAACCATGTGGTGATTTATTTGGGGGAGAGGTCTCAGTCTCCCAAACGGGAGAGGTGGAGGGGGTCTGAACTACAAGAGGAGAGCAACTCCTTGGGGATGTTTACAGAGCTGGGCTGGTTTATCGGGCTCTGGGCTGTGGCTCTGAGAGAGGACTTTTTTCTGCCAGCAGAAGGATGACATTAGTGAATCAGTGATCTAGCCAAGGCCCCGCCTCGGTGGGCCAAAAAAGTGAGGAGCCCCACCTCATGTTAGCTCTTCTGAGGTAGCTTAGCACTGGTGTCACATACCCCTCCCCTCCCCTCCCCTCCCCTCAAGATGTACCGTAACACATTTGAAGCTGTGGCAGCTGGCGGTGTTTTAACCCGGGGAGGGACTGTTTTCAAAGCCATCTGCCTACACAGCTGCTGCTTCCCTGCCCACTGGAGCGATGCGTAAGAGGTGCTCACAGAACACCTCCAGGGGAAGTGGGTCATGATTATTCACCTGCCAGGGGTCAGAGAACAAGTCGCAGGGCAAGTGAAGGCGCGCTGCACCATCCCGTTCACAAAGCCGTGTATAAGGAGACCACTGCAGGAGTCCTGCTCATGCCGTTTGAGGCTTCCCGACTGGGAGCCCGCTGAGGAGACACACACGCTTCCCACTGCGGCTTCTCCCAAGGCAGCCTGGGCACTGATGTTCGGTTGCCTCCCTCTCTCTTCTCGTGCAGGGCCACGTACACACACAGTGCTGTGTAAATAATAATGCCACTGAATTGCTAAACCATTGATCCCTGGGCCAATGTGCAACCTTAATTTCTCCAGCAGACAGGTCCCATTGACCTCTCTCGGCCGATGATTGAATCCGTGTGTTCCTTTCCCGGCTCTGATTAGGTGAAATACGGGTAGAAAGAAGCCAGTGAGGGAGTGTGTCTCACTGTAGGAGACCAGACCAGTTTTCCCTTTCATCACTGCTCATTTATTTGGATTAGAGTCAGCTCTCTCCTGAATCCTTTGTTCACTGTTTGTTATTCCACATGCACCAAGCACTGCGCGTTCATCTTTATTAGCTCTAATTGCTTCCCCGTTCTAATGGGATCTTGCTATTCATGTACGGCTGAAAGGAAATGTATTCATTAAAATAATTCTTCTCCTAACTGCCGCTTAGAACTGCTGCTGTTAGTGAGGCTTTCCATGACTGTCTCTCCCTAGTGTCCACTGGGGACTCCTATTAAGGCTGCTAGTTGAAAGCACTGTGTAGGCAATGAACTTCATTGCTGTGGTCTCCAGACTCGGAAGAGAGAGTATTCGGTGAAGTTTCCATTTCAAATGCAAAGTTGAACAGCAACTGAACGTTGGAGGGGCCCGGAAAACAACTCTCCTGCCCTCTTTTACTTACAAAATCATATTTTTTTTTAAAAATATGATTGATGGTACCTTTGGACGAGGTCAATTCCACTGGCAACTCTGAATGTCCCCCGTGGCATCATGGCTGGTTGCTTTGTCTTCCGGTTGTGGACATTCCTAGGCAGTAGGTTCTTCCCCTGCAGGGAAGAAATCAAATGGAAAGTAAGCAAAACAGGGGACTGCAGCGAGAGGTAAAAATCTAATATTAGAATTAGTAATAAGGCTTAAAAAAAAAAGAAAACAAGACATCCCTGCATCAATATCTTCTCCATTATTCAAACCATCGGGCTTGTCTTCACTATGCTGTGGGATCGATGATACAGCGATCGATCCACCAACCGATTTATCATGTCTGCTTAGACATGACGAATTGATCTCAGAGCACTCCCCTGTGAACGCCGGTACTCCACCAGGATGAGAAGAGTAGCTGGCGTCGTTGGGAGAACAGCCCTCATGGCCCTTACTACACCTAAGACGCTGAGGTAAATACGTCGACTTCAGATACACTAGTTGCGTGAGCTGAAGTCACACAGATTAAATCGATAGCAGCAGTTAGTGCAGACACGGCCTATCGTATTACAACGTATTTCATCCCTGTACTGCTAGTTATAAATCTTTAAGCGCCACTTTAAAATAACTCTCTCCTTTCCTTGCTGCTTACATATGTAGGGGTGCAACTTCAGATTTTGGGAGGGAGGGAGCCAACTTGTGCATGCTGTGATGGGTGGGAGAAGAGAGTGAGAGCATGAGGGGGCAGACTGAGGCTTCCGCAGTGTTACTGAGCATGCCTAGTACAAGCCAAGCACCAAATGGCGGGGGTGGGGTGGGGTGGAGTGACACGCACACACACAAAATCATCTCTATCCAGGGGCTACTAAGGCACTGGAAAACTGTACTTTTTTGGCAGACAACTTAGCCATGATAGGAGCACTGTATCTAATTCCTATATAAAAGAGAAAGAAGATTAAATAAATATTAGACCCATGTAGATCTAACACTAGCATATTCTGACATCTTGTGGCATGTCACTTAAGGGGTCACTGGTTAGCCTTAAAATTATAATGTATATTCTTACTTTGTTACTAACTCTCTGGAGAGAGAGATCGACCCCATCAGGACTCCTGGGCTCTAATTCAGCTCTGGAAGGAGCGTGGGGGGAGGGGAGTTAGTGGGTTACAACAAAGGGCAGATACATTTCAGCTCTATGTAAGAACATCAGAATGGTCATACTAGGTCAGACCAATTGTCCTTCTAACCCTGTATCCTGATCTTCCAACAGTGGCCAATGCCAGGTGCTTCAGAAAGAATAAACAGAAGAGGCAATCATCATGATCCATCCCTTGTCACCTCTGTTTGTTTGTTTGTTTGTTTTAAATCTGCTGCCTATACATTTTATTGGGTCATCTTGTGTTATGTTAGTGAAGGAATGAATAACATTTCCTTATTCTATTTTTCCACACCAGTCATGATTTTCTAGACCTCCAACATATCCCCCCAAGCTTTAGTCATTTATTTTCCAAGCTGAAAAAACCTCTCCTCATATTGAAGTTGTTCCTTACACCCCTAATGATTTCTGTTGCCCTTTCTGTACTTTTTCGAAATCCAATATCTTTTTTTAGATGGGGTGACCAGATCTGCATACAGCATTCAAGATGTGGGCATACAATATAGAAGCAATATGGTATTTTGTCTCATCTGTTCCTTTCCTAATGATTCCTAATATTCTGTTAGCTTTTTAGTTTTTAGACTGCACTGAACATGGAGCAAATGTTTTCAGGAACTATCCACAAGGATTCCAAGATCTCTTTCTTGAGTGGTAACAGCTATTTTAGACTCATTTTTGCATCTATAGTTAGGATTATATTTCCCCCATATGTATTACTTTGCACTTATCAGCACTGAAGTACATCTGCCCTTGTGTTGCCCAATCACACCGTTTTGTGAGATCCCTTTGTAACGCTTTGCAGTCAGTTTTGGATTAATCCCTGTTCACCCCATTTTCAAGAACATTTCTGAGATGTTTAACAGCAGTGATCCAAATGCAGATCCCAGCAGCACAACACTCATCCCTACTCTTTCCCCCTATCTTTTAAGTGGAGTATCTGGCAATGTTTTCATGATGATCTAATGATCCTTCAATTATCTGAATGCCCAGCCTTTTGTTATTCTTAATCACCCTGCTTCCCTCTTTTTATAACAAACTCCCTACCGCAAAGGTCCAAGCAGCTCAAACTCTGTTGCATTTAAGAACTGCCTCTGGAGTCAGGACATGGGCTTTAAGCAGACCTCAAGTATGAAATCCAGGGGTCCAAACTCAGGAGGGGGGGCAGCTACCCCTCCATAAGTGGCGCCCTTATACATATGTAAGCAGGACCTGAATGAGCTCTCCCCTGATAGCCAGCTAGGAGTGAGAGAGACTTCAGGAGCAAATTGTATTTACATGGACATGCCTACTCTGCTTACACAGCCAACAGCTAGAGCAGTCTTGCTCAAAGTGATCAACCTTGGCTGGTGTTGGGTTACAAATCCCTTTAATACTGAATGCAGGGGGAGTTAAATATTGTTACCCATGTTGCTGTCTTTATTGTCTGAATAAAGAGGAGCAGAACCGTGCTTACCTGTTCCAAATGAGGGGCCACCCTCAGCTGAAAGGGCCTCACAAAGCCTGGGGCTTGAATGCCAGACCCCTGTGAAAGTAAGAGAGATAGGGATGGGTATTCTAGCCCATAAGTGTGGCCTATCCCCAGTCTGGTCTAACCAGTTACCCGCACAGTTCAAAGACAGAGCTACATAGGCTTCAGGAGGAGCCTGCTGTTAAATTAAGGACTCAAGGGCTATGTCTACACTGGAGGCTCCTTGCGCAAGAACATCTTGTGCAAGTATTCTTGCACAAGAGCTCTTGCACAAGAGAGCGTCCACACAGCCAGAAGCGCAGCGCAAGAATGCTGAGTCCACACAGGCGGGATGCCCTTGCACGAGAACATGGCCCTGGACCCACTTCGGCCATGGCGAGAGGTCACCTGCGGTGTCTGTGGGCATGCGCCGCACCCCTACTGGGAAACGTGCTTAAAGGGACCCCCAGAAGCTGTTTCCCTGCTGCTGTGAGCTTAGGCACCTCTTGGAGGGACCGAGAGCCACAGCCACACCACACGGAGCTCGCACCGCGATGCCTAGGGCACCACAGCCCCTGACTACTGTTCCTGGGCACCCTCGCCCCCCTGGCCCTGCTGTTCTAGGCATGGACCCAGAGGAGGACCCCATCTACCAGTGTCCCCTCACGGCCATCATCAGGGCTGTGGAGCAGCTGCACCAGGGAGCTACACTGCTCCAGCGGGAGCTGGAAACTGGGCAGCACCTGCAGGTCCTTGTGATCAATGCACCCCTACCCCAGCACTGACAGGCGCCTGTGGAGGCACGACACCAGTGGGGACTGGTGCGAGCACCTGGTGCTGGGACAATGAGGCAACCAGCAGTGGGTGCAGAACTTCTGGATGCGCAGGGGGACCTTCCACGAGCTCTGTACCTGGCTCACCCCTGTGCGCCGGAGGCAGGACACCTGCCTGCGCCGCGCCGTCCCTGTGGACAAGAGGGTCGCGATCGCCCCCTGGAAACTGGCCACCCCGGACAGCTACCGCTCCGTGGCGAACCAGTTCGGGGTGGGCAGGTCCACTGTTGGTGCGGTCATCTGGCAGATAAGGCCCCCGGGGGCCCGCCCCGGGGGAGGGTTGGGGCCAGGCCGGGGGACGGCTGTGGGGAAGGGTGGAAGTCCCGCACCCAGTGGGTCATGCCACCCCTCCGTCAAGTAGCCCCGCCGGCGGGGGGTGGGGAACCCCCGGGGGAAGGGCCCTTGTGTGCCTGAGGGGAGGGGGCATCGGAGGGGGGTGGGCATGCCCCAAGGGCCCCTGTACCCACCGTGTCTCATTCTGTGCATCCCCTGTGCTCCCATGTGCTCCTCTGCAGGTCGTCCGTGACATTCATTGATGTCCTGCTCCAGAGGGTCATCCGCCCCCGTGACCTGGACGCCACCCTTGCCAGCTTCACCACCCTAGGGTTCCCGAACTGCGGAGGAGCCATAGACAGGACCCATGTCTCAATCCGGGCGCTGGAGCACTGGGCAGCCCAGTTCATCAACCGCAAGGGCTACTGCTCAGTGGTGCTCCAGGCCCTCGTGGACCACCAGGGCTGGTTCCAAGACATTTATGTGGCGTGGTCTGGCCGAGCCCACAACGCCCACATTTTTCGGCACTCGGGCCTGTGCCACAGGCTGAAGGCGGAGACCTACTTCCCCCAGCGGGACCTCGCCATCCAGGCCGTCAGCATGCCACTGTGCATCGTAGGGGACATGGCCTAACCCCTGATGGCCTGGCTCATGCGGCCATACACGGGCCGACTGGACTGTAGCCAGGCCACCTTTAACGCCCACCTGGACCGGGCCCGCAAGCCTGTGGAGTGCACCTTCAGGCGCCTGAAGGCATGCTTCAGGTGCCTCCTGACCCGCCTGGACATGGGGGTGCAGCACGTCCCGGAGGTCATCGCGGCGTGCTGTGTCCTTCACAACATAATCAAAGGGAAAGGGGAGGCTTTCCTCCCAGGTTGGATGGCAGGCAAGGGCCAGGCCTACCAGCAGCCTCGGACAGCCGCCACCCAGCAGGCCAACCGCAACAGGGTGTGGATCCAGGAAGCCCTGCGGCTGCTGCTCGACCAGGCCCCACAGTAGGCCGCACCTACGCCTCCACACATGGGGCTCCCCCGGTGCCCCCACTTCCTGCTCCCATCACCAACCCTTCTCCCACCTCCCACTTGGGTAACATGTGACGGTCGTTTATTTACAAGGGGAAGAGGGTGAACTGTGGGGAGGGGGGAAGAGGGGGACTCTCAACTGGGAGGGGGGCTCTGACCCAGGAGGGCCTCATGGGTGGGAGGGGCAGCCTCTCCCACCACTACAGGTGCGGGGGTCCCGGTGCCCCTCATGCCAGGTCGGGGCGGGCTACACCAAGAGGTGCCAAGGTCGGGGGGGGCCACGGGAGGTGGCATGGGCATGCCAGGGGAGGGTGGGGGGAGGGCTGGGCACACCAGGAGGGGCAGCTGGGGGCGGGGAGGGCTGGCCGCGCTGTGCTGTGGCGTAGGGCCCATACGCTCTGCAGTAGTGTCCAGGAGGGTGCACACACGTCACAACGCTCCAGGTACTGGCCCCACACCTGCTCCCGCCACGCGTCATCTGCACGGATCTTGGCAGCAAGCGAGCGCTCAATGTGCTCAATCACGCAGATGGGGTGGCGGTCCCGTGAGCACTGCGACAGGCCCTGGCTCCTCGGCACCGGAGGGTCCCTCGCTGGCAGGGGTTCCTGCTGCGGGGGAAGCAGATGACAGCGAGGCGGTCAGTGGGCCCTGCCCCATGGTGTTCCGGGTGCCCCGTGCCCTCCTCCCTGCGCCACACGTGCCACGAGGCCTGGGGATGGGTGTGGCCGGCCTGGGGGGATTCCCCTTGGGACAGCGGGGGGGCCTGAGGCAGCCCAGGGGTCCCGGGGGGCCCTTTGTACCTTCCCCTGGGGCAGCTACCTTGTCCCATGGGCGGCTGTGGTGGCGTGCTGTGTGCGGCACCCCTTGGGCTGTGTGGGGTCAGGGCTACGCCCTTGGGGCTGGGCTGCTCCTGGCCGGAACCCACCCCCCGGGCTGGGCGTGCCTGACCCCCAGGGTCCCGGGTGTGTGCTGGGGCTGCCTGCTGCATCCGTGTGCCACTTGGTCTGGCTACACGTGCTGCGTGCTGCTGCACGGCATGTGGCCTGGCAGAGCCGTGTGCTGCTCCCTCCCCCCCCACCCCGTGGCCCCCCCCTGCCCCTTCCACCCTTGTGTGTTGCAGCCGCGACACTCACTGGAGGATCCCTCACCAGCCTCCGAGGAAACCCGGGATACATCTTGGCTGCTGGGCCAGGCCAGTGGGGGCTGGCTGCCGTCCAACTCCTCCTCCTCCTTGGTGGACTGGTCGCCCTCCTTCTTCTCCTCCTCCGGTTCCGGTGGCCGGACCACCGGGCTGGCCACCGCCGAGTCAACCTGCGCCTGCAGGGCCTCGGCCCCGTGTCCCCCAGGATGGTGTTCAGGCGGTGGTAGTGGGGGCAGAGGCAACTCCGCCCCCCCCGTGCTCGCTGGCCCGCACGTACGCAAGCGGCAGGTCTTTGACCTTGGCCTGGACCTATTCGAGGGTCCGGGACGGGTGTCCTTTTGCGGCCAACACCTGGGCCATCCGGACAAAGATGTCCGTGTTTTGCCTCCTGGATTTGGGGTCCTGGAGGGCGTCCTCATGGCCCCAGAGGTCCAGGAGGGCCTCGACCTCGGCAGTGCCCCAGCATGTAGCCCGCCGCTTGGTGCCCCTGTGGGCCTGCTGGGTGCTCTGGGGTGGCTCCTGGGTGGGGCCTGCTGGATGTCGCGGTGGCTGTCATGTCTCCCTCTGGCTGCTACCCAGGCTGCGTGTGCCATGCGGCTCTGCAGGGTGCCTGTGCCTTTAAGAGGGGGCCGGCTAGGGGGAACCAGCAAGTTGCAATTGGGTGTACGGAGTATCGGAGAGGCCACCTGTGTTTTTTCCTGGAGGCCAGTTCTTGCGCAAGAAGCCCCTGCCGTGCATCCACACTGCCCTCCTGCGCAAGAGGTCTTACACTTGTTAGAAAAGAGCGTAGCTCTTGCACAAGAAGACTTGTCTTCCCACTCCGTACTGTAAATCTTCTTGCACAAGAGCGGGTGGGCAGTGTGGATGCTTTGCGGGTTCTTGCACAAGAACGGCCGTTTTTGCGCAAGAACCTGCCAGTGTAGACATAGCCAGGGAGAGCTGATCACTGGTGGCAGGGACAGAGTTTCTGCCCAGCTGGCCAAGAGCTAAGAATCACTAAGCGACCGAGGTCACCACAGAGAGGCAGGTGTCAGTGGGAGGTGACGGATGGTTACACCATTGGCCAGTGGGAGACAACAAGGAGCAGCATCTCCTAGCCAAGCATCACCTCATTAGCCCTTCCAGGGCTATGGCTGTTGTTCCACTTTTCTCTCATTCAGACGACTCCTAGCTGCAGCAAAAGGGCTTTCACTTCAGTTAAAACCCACAGGGATGGTTAATCTATGCAACTCTTCCCTCTCTTCCCTCCTTCCTGATGTATGCCATCCCCTGACTCACCTGTCCAGTCCGTCCTTAGATTGTAAGCGCCCTGGGGCACAGATCTGACTGCTGGGATGCCCCTAGCAAGCCTGCAGGCTCTATAAACTAGCAAGGCTCCCCCAACCATTTCTGTGGTTCTGCCAGTGTTGGTGTCACCTCCCAGCTGGTGCAGATTCCAGGGTGCCTACTGGCAAGGCAGTTCGTGGCAGAAGAGCCGGTGCCTGCGCCTGGCAGGCTGCGGAGCTCCTCAAGTTAAACGTCTGCTTTGTCTCTGTCACAAGAGACCATTAGCAGGGTGCACCCTCCCTTTCTATTACTATAATGGCTTCGTTAGAGCGTAAGGGAGACTGCCAGCCAGGCAGTCATTCTATCATCAATGAAAAACCACATGGGGGAGCAGGGACATCACGTACCGATGGCACCCACCAAGTGAGAAGCACAGTGTCCCAGCCTCTCACCCGGCTGCGGAAACCCGCCCGCATTTCCCCCCTCTCTCCCATTCTCTAGCTGCCCGTTGGGTCCTGAACTTTCTACTAGCTGCCAAAAACAGATGCCCTGACATCCCAATCACCCACCTTCCTAATAATCCTATTATCTAGCACAGGGATGGGGAACCTACAGCCTGGGGGCCAGGCCCCCAGCTTGCCTGGATCTGACCCCTGAGATGCAGGGCTCTCTCCCCTAGCATTGGGGAGCTGGTGTTCCAGCCTTGTGGCCCCCCCCTCCCACCCAGACCCCGCACCCTCACTCTGCTTCTGTACCCTACCTCCCTCCCACCCAGACCCCACACTCCCGGCAGCCCGCTCCCACACACTGAATGCCTCATTTTTTGCCCCACCCCAGAGTGTGGGGGGCCCACAAAATCTACTAGCCTGTGCTCCCCAGGCTCTGCTGCACAAGGGGAGTATCTTTCTCCTCCTCAGTCAAGGGCCATGCCAGGGAGAATTTTTTTTTTTTGGCTTCTCGCTTATTTGCAGCCCCCCACTGATTTTTCTGTGGGTCAGCACAACCCAAAAGAGGCTTCCCACCACTGATCTAACATCCCAGCCTACAAACTCCCTCCCTTCCAGGCTCACCCCCATCCCAAAAGCCTGTATCAAACATTCACTCTTCTCCCCCACCTCTCTAGATTTTAAAATATGCTCGTCAAGCCCAAGAAACAGAGTGCAAGTGTGAGATCAAAATAACACGTCTCCATCATTTGTGGGGATGACAATGAGCTCAAATTACAGCCAGAGTGGTTTAGGTTGGACATAGTAAAAACTTCCTACCTGTCAGGGTGGAATAAATTGCCTAGGGAGGTTGTGGAATCTCCATCAGTGGAGATATTTAAGAGCAGTTTCGATAAACATCTGTCAGGGATAGCAGATGGTGCCTGGTCCTGCCGTGAGGGCAGGGGACTGGACTTCATGACCTCTCAAGGTCCCTTCCAGTTCTCTGATTCTATAATACGACCCCTGAGTCCAGGCAGCTAGACAGATCTTCCTAAGACAATGTTCCCAGAGACCTTCTCTGGCTCCATTGATGATGGTCAGCTCTGTGGCTTTTAATTTATATTTGGGCTGTAAAATGTGAGCTTGGAAACGGCCACCTCCCTGAATTGCAGGAAGACAGAGGTATACAAGGAAAGCTGCCCTCAGTCAGCTAGGTGCCTGCTGAAATCCTGCCACATCCCAGCCCCCGCCAGCAGCTCTCAGCCACAAGGTGATCTGCAAGGGATGGCTCAGGACTCATCACAGCCTGGTGTCAGGAAGGCGGTAGTGCACAAAGCACTGAGCACAAAGCTCTCTCCTCAGAAGAAACAGCCAGACAGCAGTTTAATGGACCCATCACCTCTAATTGGGTCGGATGAGGTCGTGCCGGGGATCGGTGTTTGTTATGAATTTTAAGCAGCAGGCTCCATTCCACAGGCAAGAGATTTCATCCCACTTGCAAAAATCTTTACCGCAGACACCTCGGTGGCACCTCCTGGCACCTGCAGCCCAGCTCAAGGGAGTCAAGGCGGATGTGGGGGGGAGGGGAGAAGGCACAAAGGAGCCGGCCGGACGCGCAGAGCCTAGGACGACTCAAGTGGCAATTAAACACTTGGTTTAAACCTTGCAAACTCAGCAAGTGGGCTCCGGACCCTGAGCGGCAACCGACCCCAGAGAGGCGAGCAGCGTTCTAATTCCCTTCTGGGCCAACCACTCACCGCAGGCCCGTGGGCCAATCACTTAATTGGCAGATCAAAGTGAGGTCCCTTCACTCAGGTGGCTGGCACGTCTCTGGATGCAACACAACTCTGGAGCACCTCAACCAATCACGTTCAAAACTGACCGAGCTGAGTAAACACTGGACAAACAGGAGGGAGAAATGGGGGCCCCCCCGATAGCCCCTGGCACCCGGTTGGCAAACCCAGCAGTAATAATCTATAGAGCCAAGTACTGATTGATGGCAGCCATTCCGGCAAAGTGGCCCCTCCCTCCGCTCTGCCCATGGTCCCAATGGAGTTTGACACGCTGGCAGTGTGAGTGATTTACCCCCCAGACAGAAAGGAAAGAAACAGCAATGGTGAGAGATAGGGAGTGTGGGGGGCACAAAGAACCCCTGGGGTAGGAGGAAGAGCATGGGGGTGCTCACAGAGCCCATGGCATGAGTGGAGAATGGGTGAGCCTAGCATGGGGAGGGAAAGGAGACAGGACTTACATACAGAGTCTGGCATGGTGGGATGGGGAGAATGGACGGCACAGGAGGATTTCAGGGCATCCTGAAATAGCGGGATGGCAGAGGGAAGACAAGAAACAGGGGGAAGGAGAGATAGGTGGCTACAAAGAGTCTCTGGCATGTGCAACGAACTCAGCCACCAGACACGTCAGACTCTGCAACCCCCTAGTTGTACTGTGTGTGACAGTTCTCCTCAGAGCGCCGGGGAGAACACTGTCTCTGCCTCACTCCCTACCCCCAATATCTGTCCAGCACTCTGAACCCCCTGGATGGAAGCTGATAGAAAAGGGCAAAGTGTGATGAGGAAGTTGTTGTCTAAACTTTTAGGGAAAGGGGGAAAAAAAAAAGGGGCCCCCTATCATGGCCAATGGTGGGAACTCTTCTCGCAGAAGGGGGGTTGTCATTACGGTGGTAACCAGGGATCCCAGCTTGGAGCAGGGTCCCATGATGCTGGAGCACTGTCTGTACCTGGTGAAATCCTGTCCCACCGAGACCAAGACAAAATGCAATGAGTGATGTGACAAGCAGCTGGAGAAAGATGGAGCAAGGGGAACAGGGACAGAAACACCACTAGATAGACTGCACAGTCGTAGGGGGTGGTTTTATTAAAAATATTAACACACGATAGAGGAGTGATCTCCAAATTCTTGCTGGCCAACTGCCTAGCCACAAATGCCTCTAATCGTCTTGGATGTACGTTGAAAACTGGCCAAAGGGGTTATTGTCTCTCAGTTTAAGTGGGAGTGGAGACCTTGTTAAAAAAAAGCCATTTATTTAGGTGCCTAAATATATATTACCAATCCCTTAACCTCCATTCCTTTTTCGTCCATTTCCCCAAACAAAAAAATTGAAAAATAAATCAAATAAAAAATTTAATAAGTAGATGCTCTAGATGCAGGGAATAGGAATGTCAACGCTCAGCTTAGGTTTCCAGAGAGAATTAGGGCTTGTTTACACAGGGACCATCCAGGAAGTTAATATGGATTAACTAGAGGCATGCATTTGAAGTGAATTATAAAATGCATTAAACCCCTGTGTGAATACCCTCACAGAGTGCAGGGCTACTCTACAAAATCATTTTAGTAGAACTATGTTGCTCAAGGATGTGAAAAAATCCAAACTTCTGAGTGACAGTTTTAATTTTGAGGACAGGTGTACAGGTAAAGTGTCTTTGATTCAATTTTGCCTAATTTGTTTCCAAAGTGAATTAAACTCAACCAAATTAAGAGCCTCTTTAATGTTGAATAACCATGTTTACACGGAGATTTAATATAATTTGGCTAATCTAGTTCAAATTCACGTTTAATTAATTTGGACCAACTTTCTGGGATGTCCCTACGTAGATAAGTCCTTGAGGAACAAGCAAAGACTTAAAGAAAACTGTGCTATGGACAGTAACAAGCTGTAGGTGCCGGAGGTGGGACGTATGGCAGACCTTGCAGAGCCTTACTGCTGAGAAGCAGGAACAGCAGTGCCCTTAGGCAGGGCTGGATTAAGGGGGGGCTAGCCAGGCAGCTGCCCGGAGCACCAACCTATGGGGGGCACCTGATGGCAGCTGTAAGGGGCACCGTGCACCTGGGGACCATGCGACGCCCCTTAGAGCTGCCATCAGGCACCGCATGGCCCCTGGCCCTGGGCATGCGGTGCTCCTTAGAGCTGCAATCAGGCACTGTGTGCCCGATTGCAGCTGTAAGGTGCGCTGCGTGCTGGGGAGTGGGTCCACGCATGCGCCGTGCCTGGAGCCGCGCATGCGTCACGCGCCCGCTGCCCGGGGCGCATGAATGGCTCGAGCCGGCCCTGCCTTTAGGACAGGAGTGGGCAAAATATGTCCTGGAGGTGAAATCTGGCCAGTGTAACATTTCTGCCAGGCCTGCCATGACTCCTGGCAATTGAGGAAACTACTAGAACACAAGTGAGCAACCTGCAGCTCTGTGGCTGCTCCCTTATGATCTCTAGGCCGCTAAACGTCCTGCAGCGCATCAGAGCTCAGGCAGGCTGCCTGCATGCCATGAGCCCATGTGAGCTGCTGCTGACACGTCTCTGCCCATCTCTGGCGGGGGGAGGTGGCTCCATGCACTGCCTCAACTCCAGCACCCTCCTCACACCTCCCATTGCCCAGAAACAGGCCAATGGGAGCTGCGGGGTGGTGCTTGTGGGCACAGGTAGCACACAGAGACGCGTTACTCTCTCCCCCCAAAGGGGTGCACAGAGGTGTGCTGGCAGCAGTTGACCGCTTGCAGGAATGGTGTAGAGACATGGCATACAAGCAGCCTGCCTGAGCTCTGCTGGCCAGCACCTCCCAGCCAGAGCTTGCACCTCACATCCCTCCTGCATCCCAGCTGCCTGCCTCAGGTCAGAACACCCTTCTGTACACCAATCCTCTGTCCCAAACTGGAGCCGCCTCCTGAACCAAACTCTCCTCGCCCCCATGCCCATACCCCTCATCCTCTCCTGCACCCCAACTCCCTCCCAGACCTTGCACCCCCTCCTATTAATAAGTAGAAATGTCCATGACAATTTACTAGAATTCACTGAGTGCCCCCCCCCCGAAAGTATTGCCCACCCCTCCCTTAGGATGACAAACTCCAGGATCTCCTGCTGCCTGCGGGATTGCTTTGTAAAAGTCTGATGAATCATCTTGAAATTACCATGAGACCTGGGAAGCTGGCCAAGTGGCACCATGGCCCGAGCTTGTTGCGACTCGGGTATCAAGGGACAGATCTGCTGAGAACATATTAAAAAAATTAATTACGCTGGCGTGAGAGGAAACCAGCTTACGGAGCTGAGCGCAGCGCTGGCTGAGGCCCGGCTTCCAGGAGACAGCAAAGAGAAGCGCAGCGCACAAGTGGACGATGCATTTATACCGCCCAGACACATCACCAGTTCTCAACAGAAGTAAAATACCCACCGAAGAGTAACAGCGATTGTGCCCCTGAGAATGCAATTCAGTGGGTGGGCAACAGGTGGAGCCTTCTCCCTCCCCCCGGCTTCTAGAACACTTCCGCCCTTGCTCTGGAATGGGAGGGCTTGCGAGAGGGGAGATGGATCAGCACGGGACTCTGAAGCATAAGGAGAAATAAGGGAAGGATTCTGTTCAAGGCAGAGCGCTGTGGACACAGGATGCTGCTGTCAGAGATGAAAGGAGAATTGGAAGCAGGTTTTGCAGGGGGAACAGAGACACGGACAAGATGTGACTCCAAAAAGCAGGTGGGGAAGACCAAGTAGAGAACACAAAGCTATTACATTGTACTGGCTTTTGGCTTAAAAAAAACCAACCAAACAAACAAAAATAAAAAACAACCCCCCTCCCCCCCAAAAAAAATCTGGTTTCACAAAGCAGCTGCTCAGACAGGGGTCAGCAACCTTTTCAAACCAAAGAGCCAAGCTACCTCAAAATTCAGAACAACTGGTCAACAACGCGCCACCTAAGAATGCCCATTGGCATGTCTGAAAATATACCACTTAATATTATTGATAATTGACATGATTAATAAAAGAAGGAATGAAACATTGTACTCACAGACTTTATTTAATGGGACTTCTGCTGCTGCATCTTTTTGAACATTTCTTTGACGTTTACATCATAACTGGTGAAATCCAGGTTCATGCAGGCATTCAAGTTACTGAGCCATTATGTGTTTTGTAAGCAGGGGCTGAACTACTGCTTGCAATCAGCCAGCAGCCCTGGGAATGGGTGTGCTCACTCAATTTGTTTAGCCTTGCAAGATAAGTAACTGTTGATATGTAAATACAGCTCATGCTCGCATGGGGAAGGAATCTGGGGCGTGGTCATGTAAATCCAATTTAGCCAGGGCTGATGGAGGATCGGTTGTTAGAATGGAATGTGATGTATCGTAACTAATTTGGGCTGTTGGGGGGTCACAAATCATGCTACCCCTAAACATGGGAACTGTAAAATATGACACCAGTGCTTGCAGGAGAGACACCATCATTGTAAGGGGTCTCAGATGAACAAGCCTCCCCCTTCCAGAGTTGAGTGAACTGAGTTGGGGGGGAGAAGGGGCTTGAGCTAGCTTGCTTCATGCCTGCCAGGTGTGAGCTATAAAACTGGTTCAACCTGCCTCTTTCCCCTTTGTTTTAAGGATAGACCTAAAACAGACTCCATCAGGAGTCTTTTTGCTAGTCCAGTGGAAGCTGGAATCGTTTGCCAGCCTAGGTGGTGGCTAAAGAGTTGAAATCACTAAGAGCTGAAGTCATTGGTTTGGCCTGGAGCCAGACCCATTGCAGCCAACAAGACTGCTGGCGGGAGCGGCGGCAGCTAGCCAGCGGAGCGGCTGGTGGGAAAGGCAGCAGGCGGCCAGCGGAGCAGCTGGCAGGAATGGTGGGTGGCCGGTAGGAGTGGTGGCAGGCTGTGCAAGCAGACCTCAGGCGCAGCACAAAGGTGGCATAGCCTCAGGCTCAATGAGTGGAGTCATCAGGATGATGTGTCAGGGTCCGCACTGACTGGACAGAGCTATAAGTGGGGCGTTTGAAGTGGGGCACGGAGAAAGTTTGGGTAAATGAATGGAACTCTTACATTGTTGGACTAGTGAGTCTGAGGGGCAAAGGACATTGCTCAATCCATTTGAGCTGGGACGGTTACTCGTGGGGGGTTAGGAACTATGTTTGTGGTATTTTTCTGAACTAATGCCATGTAACTTCTCTTAATCTTTCATTAAAAGTTTCTTTTCTACACACAGGCTCTGTGCTTGCAAGTGGGGAAGCATTGCCTCTCAGAGGCGCCCAGGGGTATATGAATTTCCCAGGCTACTGGGTGGGGGCTCGAGCCAGTTCTATGTGAGATGAATGAAAAGGGACCCCTAGATATTGAACCCGGCCCTGGCTGCTGCTGGCACTACCTGGCAGAAGGGTTACACATTTTTAAAGTTTTGAATTTTTCATTTTAATTTAAAAAGTTGCATGTATTTTGGGAATGACAAGAGAGCCATAGTTGGTTCCGTACTGAGCCATATTTGGCTCGAGAGCCATAGGTTGCAGACCTGTGCTAGGGGTTTGAGGTTCTGCATGAAGAGGGGTTTTGCTCTTTTACAGAGGGATGAACCAAGATATGCCAAATACACCGCACTAACTGCGCTTAACGTGGGCAAGTCATTTGATTGGAACAGTTTGCCACTGTCAGCCTAACGCTCCCCTGCAGAATGCACCTGGCAGCCAAAAACGTCGCACTGCATCTCAACTTCAGGAGGGGTGGGCAACGCTGAATGTTAACCTGCCCCACTGTGTAAGGAGAGGCACGCACACACACACTCTGCATGGTGAAGTAGATGGCAATAACAAAGGAAGGCAGCACCGCAAAGGCCTTCCCCATTACTATCTAAACAGCATCCACTGGGAACCCAAAACATTTCAGAACAAAGGCGTAATTATTTCAGTTATTTCCAGGGACAGATTTACTATGAGTGCGTCTCTTCCCTCTTGCCTCTTCGGACTCATTAATACTAGTTCCTAGAAACGCCAGCCAGGATCGTGGCTCCATCATGCTGAGCACTACACAGGGTCCAGGGCTCATTTACACTGAAGTCCCTTATAATTAGCAGAAAAGGGCCTTGAAATGGGTGCAAATGATCTCTTAAGTATGTCCCCTATACTACTGCAAAACTGACAAGAATGCTCACACTCACATGCCCTCTGTGCCAGGGTATGAACAGAACATGCTACACTACAGCACACCTCCCTTCCCAGGTGTGCTGGCTGACTGCTTTGGGAGCACCACCTCCAAAAAAGTGCCAGAACCATGGTCCTGCCCACACTCTGCCACAAGGCCCTGCTCATCATCTTCCCCCATGGCTCCGTCCTCAAGCTGCCTCTTTCCGTCCTTGCTCCCTGCCCCCGAGAGCTCCCCTCTGCTTGCCATTTGTGCCTTTCTGCCCCCTCTGCCTGCCAGAAGTGGAGAGGTGTGTGCGGGGGAGAGAGGGGGGAAAAGGAGGGATGTAGCCCGTTAGGCCACCCGGAGGGGCTCTTCCATCTCCAGGTCAGTGGGCGGCCACTCTGCCCCACTAAAGCAGGCACTTAAAATAAACCCCCCAAGTCCGTAGTCCGATCCTCCGGCCTTGGTTCAGGATGGGTGAGAGGCAAATAGTTCGGGGGCCTGGCCTTGCTTCAGGGCGGGCAACAGGTAAATAAACATGGTTAGTTAGGGTCCCGGCCCTGGGTCAGGGCGAGGCCAGAAATACCCACACAATTAGGAGTTCGAGGCCCTGACCTCGGTTCAGGCAGGGCGACAAATAGAGTCACAGAGTTTGGGGTCTCCTTGTTCAGGAGGGGTGCAGGCAGCTCGCCTGTAGTGGCAGAGAGGGGGAGACTGCCACCCGGTAGGTGGGTGGCGGGGGGGGGGTGCAGGCCCACAGGGCCCTAGAAGCAGCAGTGCAGGCTGCTGCTGGCTCAGCAGGGGCTCCAGCCTGAAATGTGCTGGCTTAAGGCCTTTAACATCTCTTGCTACTCCCCTGGGCCACTTCCCCTCTCCCCCTCAGCAGGCACCTGGATGTCTGGCAGGTCACTCGGGGAGTCAAGGGTGGTTGCATCCAGCTGGGGTCCAGGTGGTCCAGGCCAGTCCTCAGCTGCTTGCAGGTCCAGCAGTCCCAGTCGGTGCTCTGGTAGCAGCGGGAGCTGGCGTTCCAGCTGACCCTCGACGTCTGGCTGGTATAAGCGTTCTGGCAGGCCCTCCGGGTCAGACATGGTCGGAGACCCGGGCCGGGCCTCGGCCTCGGCCTCCCAAGCAGGAAGCTCTGAGCAGGCCTCTGGTTCCTCCGGAGGGTGGGCCCAGACTGAGCACTCAGGCTGGGCTTTTATAGTCCTTGCCCCGCCTCCTGGCTTCCGGTCAGGTGACTGGGAGGGGCTAGGTTGTGCCCAAAATGGCTTCCGGAGGGGTTCTTCCACTTCCAGGTCAGTGCGCAGAGGGGGGTGGACACCAGGGGAGTCCTCTAGGGGTGGAAATGTGCGAGTGAAGGCAGGGAGGTGCCATGGGGGAGGAGTCAGAGGCACAAGCAGCAGAAGGCTGGGTGAGCCCTCAGGGGAGGGGGCAGAGAGGTGTGAGCAGTGGTCAAGGAGGACTCTGTGGAGGGGGCTGAGCAGGACTTGGGCCGAGTGGGGTGGGCATTGGGGCAAAGCAGGGGCAGGAGCATGGTCCGGGCACTGGTTCCCCCCTTACTTCTGTGGAGCATCTGACAGTCATGCTCAGTCTCCCCAAATGCAGGAGTCCCACACTGCCCTGAGAAACCTCCAACAATGGGGATTCCACACCCGCCCTTGGAAGCTGTTCCAGAGCTTAGCTGCCTCCAGAGTTAAATGGCTTTTCCTAATTTCTGGTCTAAATCTCTCTTGCTCCTTTTCTTGGAGTGATTTCCCCAGCCCGTTGGCTGCCCTGTAGGCCTCCTCCCAGGCCACCACTTCTGCTTCCTCCTTTTCTTCTGGGGCCCGCTGCAAAGAGACTCAAGTCTCCCTTGAGGCTCCTGAACAGCCTTGAATAGTCCTGCCAGCCTGTGCTCCTCCCCGTCACCCTGCAGCCAGACCACAATCGGAGTCCTGTTTCTGCTCCTGCCACATTCTCTCCAACGCTTAGCCCTTCCTCTTCCTTCCTGCCAGATCGTTCGTTCCCACTGCCATGGCTCGGGGCATCACAGCTTGTCCAGTGACTCCGAGGGACTTAAACTGCTGGTCTGCTAGAACTCCGGACGCTCCCCGCCAGCAGACAAGCATACACAGAGCACCTGTGTGTTCTATGGCTCGGACTCCCGCAGCCTGTTGGTTATATCACAGCCAGGTTCTGGGCTCCATCAACTTTGGTTACAACTAGCCAAGGGACCCTACCACCCACCCACCTACCATACACCCATCCCAATTTCCCCCTCCCCACCCCACAATGGTCTGTCCTGAAGTATCCAGCCCTCTGCTGGAACATTAAGGTCCATTGTTCCTTTAAAGAGAAAAAAGTACAGAAGCTTGAACACTCACTTCAATCACAGATGCTGGAAGAAGGGGTGCTGGGGATTCCCCCCGTCCAGCTTAAAGGGGTTTCCATTATATCCAGGCTTTGCAGGGGGTGGTGAGAGCTTTGCAGTTTCAATGGCTCTCACCACTCCCTCTCTACAAATTGTCCCAGAGCCTCTGACTTCAAGGGGTGGTTTAGATTAAAAACAAAACAAAAGAGGTTTTAAATGAGTCCAAGTACAAGGGACAAATGGGGAGGGGGGTGTCAACAGACTTTCCAGGCACCTGGGCAAGGTGCTGGGAGTCATTCTGTGCTCCTGGAAGGGGAGGGGCCTTGGGGAAAGGGGTAGGGCTGAGGGCAGCCAACCCTCAGTGCCACCCAGAGTGCACTGTGCCATGGACCCTCCTCACCAGCCCTCAGAGCCACCTGGAACATGCAATGCAACACTCTGACGGTGATTTAAAGGGTCTGGGGTGCCGGACACTGCCACTACTGCCATAGCAGGGCCCTGGGGCTATCGGCAGGCCTGGGGACAGACACAAAATGGTGACAAACAAGCAAAAGTTGAATTCCCCTTCTAGCGGCTATGATTGAATTCAGCAAGCTACAGCCTTGGTTCAAGGTAGATTTCTTACCAATCTTCTTCTTTCCAGCCATGTCTGACGTTCTCTTGATGAGCACCTTCTACAGAAGAACAAGGAGCTGGTTTTCTCCTACTGAGAAAGGTCTTCACCCAAGCTGGCTTCTCCTTTATGTTCAGTTGCCAGAAACTTCAACCCCTTTGGTCAATGGGCCCACCCCCCCTCAGCTTGCAAGAGCTCTGGCTCTTTGTGCTCAGGCCTGCCAACGAGGAGGGTGAGGAAGGGACCATCTGCCCTGGGGCCTTACATTTCAAAGGGACCCAGGTCTCCCACCCTCTGCTGCTGCTAGTGCAGCAGCCGGAGCCCTAGGCCTTGTAAATTGCCGCCTGAGCACGGCGCACTCCACAGGGCACTGGTGGGGACATGGCATAGTCCATGCAGCATTAAGGGCTGGCAGCCCTGGCTCCGCCCCTTTCATCTGAGACACTGCCCCTTTAGGAGCATGGAGCCGCCTCCCGAGAGAGTCTGTCAGCCCCCCCTGCTTGTGTCTGCTGATGCATGCCAAAATGGCGGCTTCTCCCTCCTTACTGTCCATTGTTCTTCCCTTCCAGTGAGTTTCCATTGGTTTTGGTTGCATCTCATTTAATTTCACTGGAGACAGGTACATAACTGGTTTCCCTCTAGTCTGGGAGGGAACCGGTTTCTCCCTTTGGTCACAGACTTTAAATCCTAGTATAAATGAATGTTCATAATTCTTCATACTATCTTAATACACACATTACAACAATATTCACGACCGGTGCATCATTAGCTTGCACACAGACCTTAAGTGGTGCACTTTAATGAGGCAGCAACATTGCACACAATCAGCTGGTTCAATTGCTTATTGTTTGAGGTTCAGACCCCTACAAGGGGCTCTCTCCCCCACTTGCTATGTTGATGGCTTTGCTTACCTTTTACATGTGCCTTTATCAACTGGCTGATCGGGCAGGTCAGATAAACACACACGCCTTTCCCCAGGCAAATCATGCACATGCATTGCTTGCCAAACGCTTTTTAAGAATGTAATTCTATCCCTTTTTTATAACGTGTTGTACAGTCCCTGCGCATGTATCATGCACACGTATTCACGATCAGCGAGTTACTCATTTTCTTGTGGTATCTACCCTGACACCTTTTAGTCACAGACGCTGACAACAGCATGTTAGGTGTTGTATGTCAGGCCTGACAAGAATAGCAGATGCTGATTAGTAAACCACAAATGGGCATTTGTGTCACCCTCCTGCTGATCATTTCCTTCTCTCTGATCGCCAGGGGCCTCAGTCCTCTCCTATCCTGCCAAACAGCTATGGACAAAATCTTTCAGCAGCCCTTCCCGCCACTGCAGTCACCTCACTGGCCCCCCATCACACTATGTATGAGATATAGGATCCCCCAACTCCAAAGTCTTCATATAGCTCTGTCCAGTCCTTTTGTGTTCCTCCATCCTTCCCTCTCTCTGCTTTGCCAGAGATGTCAACTTGGACTCCTCCTTCATCTCTTTCATTAATGAGCATCTCCTCACCTTATTTCATGCTGTCCTGAATGAGTGGGATGTCCTTTCAAAGGGTGTCCAACCTCCCCCTCTCACACTCTCACCATGCAGCACTCCCAAGGCAAACACCAGTAAATGTACTGGCCAAACTACCTTTTTATTGACGTTTCCATTTATATCTTGTCTCTCTCGCTCCTTGGGCACCTATCACTGTAGTACCCAAGACCAGAGCTTGGAAAATCTGAGGTAGGGAGTGTAGATGCCTTTATAGTTTTACAACACCCAGAAGAGGTGCTGGAACTAGGGCTGTAGGCCGGCTTGAAGTGGATTTTCTCATCTATAGGGTTTACAGTCTGGTTCAATGGCTCAGAGCAGAAAATTGTCCTAGCATCCCTTCTGCCCAGCACAGTTTACATGCGCCTGCAATTAAATTATTAATATGTCCATACTCCAGGCAGTAGTCTTCATCCAATCAAACTTGTTACTCGGTTAGCCCAACAATGAGGTTTGGGCAAAATTGAGGGGACTGGGATATTCCGTTAAGGGAGAAATTTAAACTTATCCTGCCCTAGACTTCTAGGTGCCATTTTTCATATTCCATGAATATTGAGAGGGATGCCCTCTGGTCCCAGAGCCGTAGGTATGACTCTGAGAAACAGATACCACGTTATTTTGTAGCCTGATACAGTCAGAGTCTCTGCTGGATCCAAGAGCTTTTTATTTTCTCCAGGTTATTGGTGGTCTGCTTGAGGCTGTGACTGAAGTGTAGTCAACACAGCAAGGCTAGAGGAGCTGCAATTTTGGTGCCACCCGTGAGGCATTGGTCAGTAGTCACGGAAAAACCCATGATTTTTCCCCCCCCCCGCAAAAAAAAAAAAAAAAAAATCTGTTCCAAACCAAAATGAAAACAGAAGTAAATTTCCCTCAAAATGCAACTTTTAAAAAAATTTGTTGAGAAATGATCAACACATTTTATTCCAATTATGACCTTTAAAACATGCCTATATTCTAATATTATATAAATACACACTCACACACACACACACACACACTCACTCACACACACACACACACACACTCACACAAATATATTTTTTACAAAATGATTACTACATGGGAAAAAAACATTTGGTTCCACAAAAGTGAAAAACTCTTCCCTCCCTCCACAATTTTTCATTTGAAATGAAATTCTGTTGAAATCCACATTTCTATAGAAATGTTTGGCTTTTGGCCAAACAGCATTTTCTGACTGAAAAACGTTCCATGGCAACCTTTTCCGACCAGGCCTATTGGCCAGTCATGAGGCTGAGGGGAGGTGGGCTGAGATCAAGGTAGCAGAGTAAGATCTTCATGATGACACTGCATTGAAAGCCATGATGGAGTGATGGAATTTTAACCTATGCTGGAGCCAGGCTCGCACTCTGGAGGAAAGCCCTTTTGATTGGCTGCTCATTCCACTTTCCCACCAATCAAAGATGCAGCAGGAGGCAGGACGAGCTCTTCCCCTCCCTCTAGTCTCACAGGAGGCAAGGAGGGGGCAGAAAGACCCCAGCAGTGGCTCTGCTCCCCCCTCCTTCCCTGCAACACCTGGAAAGAGGGAGATGCGCCTTGCTGCTACACAAGCTTGGGAGTGGTGGCTGAAGAATCCCCTCACTGCAGGAAAAGCAAATGTGCAGTGAGGAATCAGGAACAGATGTGAGTGTGGGACCAACCGTGTCCATGTGCAGCTCTGAACTGCATCATCAGGCTTGGCTTAAATGGTGGTGTTCTCCCCAGACTTTCCGATATGGATTGTGAGTTACAGAAACAACAATGCTAGGTCCTTAGGGTGCTACAGGCCCTATTCCATGGAATTCAGATGAGCAGGCTCCTGCACCTTCAAGCTGGACCTCTCTAAGATGGCACCCTTGAGACCTGACTGGTGCTGAACCAGTGAATTTGCCAAACCACAGGAGGTTAATATTGTCTAGCAGCATTACCAACACTTCGACTGCTTACTGGGCTCTTAGAAGACATTTAGGGGTAAATTAGAGCTAAATAACAGCACAGAACACTGAGAGCCAGGACTGGTGGCTGTAAACAAACTTTACGGGACTGCGGGAAACTTGGCTACACCCATGATAAATGGACATCTGGCTAACTAAAATCACACCGTACCATGGATGTTGCTGGACCAGAGAGTGCTGGATTAGCAAGGTTTAACCTGTACTTTCATTTTCTTCAGTTATCATGCTCAAGGGGCCTGCTTTTGCGTCCCTTACTCCTGCAGATTAGCCCTTCAGTCTTCAACAAATCCCATCGATTGCAATTCCTCTTTTCCCGCAGTAAGGCCCTACTCAGCAGAAGCTAAAATGGCAGCACTGGACCCTGAAACTTACTTGGTTTGCATTTATTGGAATGTCAGTTGTCATGGTAACACAAGTCTGGGTTCCTCATTAGCGAGATTTGGTCTCCGTGTCAGATTTAAGGAAAAGTTCTCCTTTTTAGTGCTGCCTTGCTGGAGGATTGGTGAGATTCTTCAAGTTACACGTGTGTCTCTCTTCCGAGCCGTCTTTTTATTTCGCCTGCAATCTGCCACGCAGCTGAAGAAAGGCAAAATCATTCCAGGAAAACTGTCTGCATGAATTCAACTCCACCCATGAAAAAAAAGAAGTGGCAGAGGTGCAGCATTATGCTGCTTCTTTATCCCAACCCAGTTTTCTGCATTTTCCCTGGACCCCAATTCTATTCTCCAGAACCAAAGCAGTCTAGTTCCTTCTACCTCATCATTCTGTTCTAGCAACATATCCGTTTTCAGTTTCCCTACTGCCAGTGATCAACAGCAGAAGCATCTCTGAGACGAAAACAGGACTATCTAACAATAATACTCTAACCAGAGTATTTCCCTGACCCCCTCTCTGAAGGAGAACTGTAAGCACATTATATTGAGCCACTGGTATGTCCATGAAGGAACTGCTGCTATTTCCAAAACAGCGGGTTCTGTGTGTTCTCTGTTGCAAGTGGCAGATAACTAGATAAGTGGGATCGGACACCCATTGCAAGAAGAGAAAGAGTTGAGGTTTTAAAATATACCGAGAGAGAGAGAGTTACATTTGGCTCAGCAGGATCCAAAGCTCAAGAACACAGGAGGAAATGTCAATTCACAGAGGAAACTCTTGATTCAAACCAGTGTCCTGGATTACGTCAGCACATAGATTGTTACCCATAAGATGTAGCATCAGCACCTTCATCTCCATAGCTGAGTGATGGGGACAACACACAGAAAACAAACCTACTTCCTCATTTATAGAGAGCTACCTAATATTGTAGAAGCCCAACAGTAAGATGCCTGCCTGTGATAGTGGGAGTTTGTAATATCCATTTGTTCTGCATGTTCAATAATGACCTACCACCTCAGAGTTAAATTCTAAACCTTTTCATCTGTACCACCACCTGTCGGTGGTTTTCTCTGTTTCAGATCTTGTCACACCCAGCCGCTGAAAAGGGCTGTATTTTCAGAACACATTTTTATGAAGGATCCAAAGGCTGAAATTCATTTGTCCAAACTACTTGTGAATAATGAAAACATTTGCATAAACGGAGTCAGAGCACGAATATTGTGTGATCTGCAAAGAGACCCAAAGCAGCTGTATAAATTATTTGTAATGAATAATGTGAATGGCTCTTCTTGTGAATGTCCCATCATACCACTCAGTAACTGCATTCCGCCATAACTCTTTAGACCCATTTCCTGACACTTAAATTCATACCCGCTATCCATTAGAGTGGTTAATGATGTCTTCGCCGTCCCACTCTGGGCCAACAGCCTGTTTCTTACAGAACTGTAGTCTGATAAGATTCTGCAGTGAAAGGAAAAATCTGTAAACTATTAAATCAATTAGTCTGATTGACAATCGTTTGCCTTCTTGTGGACTTTCCGCAGTGAGATATTTTCTGTCCTAATCTTCCAGGGCTAACATACAGATGCACAAACTCAGGCACACAGGCATACCCACACAGAAAAACCACACACTCGTCCTTATTACACATGAATGAAGCCAGGCTAAAGGTTGTAAGAAAGGAAATATTTCATTAGGGCAGAAAGTCACTGAGAAAGCAAGACAACAGATTTATTTTTTTTTACTATGTAAATGAGAAGCTCTAGCTTTGCTGAATGATTTCATAGTGTATCTCCAGCAGAAATAAAAAAGACTGCCAGCTTTTTTATTCTGCCCCCTCAATTACTGCAGCTTACTCTTAGCAATGCCAGAATGACATCTTTAGAGCTGGAAGAGAAATATGCTTCTGATTTCTCCCAGGCATAGGAGGAAGAATATTCCTTTCCTGTTCAAACATGTTGGGAGAGTTTGCAGCTCGGGTCACAGTATACTAATAAAGAACTGGAGTATCCATATGCTATTTTGGCACTAAAATGTCAGCTGCTTTTCCGACACTGCACCTGAATCATTTCAGACAGGCCTCTTTTAACTGGTTTGTTTAGTTTGCTTAGAGAACAATATTTGTTATTTGGCTTTTAGGAGGACTAATAAATGAACTGTCTTTGCTCACAGAGAATAATGCCACTTAAGCAAAACCTAGTACCGCAGTTCAGAGCTATTTAGTAAGAAATACCTGTCAGTGTCAGAATATATTTACTGTGCATTAGCTTTGAAGAACAGCCGAATGAGTTTTCCTCTTGCTAAGTTTACGTTATGTAAAATGTAACACAAGAGCAGTGAATATGTGGACAGCAAACAGAGTGTATCAATGAATTCATCCTCCCCCAGAAAATGCTGACAGCAAGAGGAGCAGCTCCAAACTAACATCATCAAAGCCAAACATGTGACAGCTGCCAAAGATTCTCAGCCCACTGCCTCTTTTCCCTTGTTAAAAAACACTCTGTGGTCTACTTATTCTGTTGCTCAATCCAGGAAGGAGGTATCCACATAATTAAACACTTTTAACCTCTTCATTTTAACTCACATTTAGAATCCATCTAAAGGAAATTACTGTACATGGGAATATGGGATTTGCCTTCCCAGACACTTCGTCCAATGTGGTACCTGAGAAGAACAACCCTGTATCAGCAGAGGGTTGACTAGATGAGACCTAATTCTTTCGGTCTTTTCCCAGCTTTAATTTCTATGATTCCGGGAAAGTAAACAAAAGTACAGTGCACCTACTAAATTGTGCAGTCCTGAACCTGCAGGAAAGGGGAGGGGAGCCCGCACCCGACTGCAGTAGCAATCACACCCTGCAGCATAGGATGAGACTACAGCTACCTTAGCGCATGCAGCCAGTAGCCACGTTGATGTTATTTATGTAACTATCCAGCCCTTTTTGAAATCCAGCTCCAGCCTCCTGAGGCAGTCGGTTCCAATGCTGCAGATAAGATGAGTAGAGACGTTACCTACTCAGAAACGGTCCCCGTGGCAACCTGACCACCTGGAATGAATATGGAAATGAGGCTTTTCCGGTGGTGCAATTTTTCCTGGATACATTGGCCACGACTCTTCAAAGACACGTGCACCTGGGTGAGCGCGCACGGTTCTGATGACAAGGCTTTCGCATAGAGGTACGAGTGCATGTGATTGCCTAGGCCAGATGCAGGCAAAAACCTCACAGGTACTGCAAGCATGTTGGACAGTTTCAGCCTTAAGAGGCAAACAGTAAGTAGTACAATGCAGGTAGGGTCCAATCGAGACCGACTGTAAGGCTCCAGGGGAGTAAGACCCCCACCTCTGGGTTAGGACTCCCAGGACCTTGGGTCAGGGTGCAGGGAAAGGGCAGAAGGATGCAGACCTATTGCTCACTTCTAGGAAAAGTCGTGGAGATCGGGAGAGATCCTGGATGATTGGAAAAAGGCAAATGTAGTGCCCATCTTCAAAAAAGGCAAGAAGGACGATCCAGGGAACTATAGGCCGGTCAGTCTTACCTCGGTTCCTGGAAAAATCATGGAAGGGATCCTTAAGGAATCCATTTTGAGGCACTTGGAGGAGAGGAAAGTGATTAGGAATAGTCAGCATGGATTCACAAAGGGCAAGTTGTGCCTGACCAGTCTGATTAGCTTCTATGATGAAGTAACTGGCTCTGTGGATATGGGAAAGTCAGTGGATGTGATATACCTTGACTTTAGCAAGGCTTTTGATATGGTCTCCCACAATATTCTTGCCAGCAAGTTAAGGGAATGTGGATTGGATAAATGGATGGTAAGATGGATAGAAAGCTGGCTAGAAGGCCGGGCCCAGCGGGTAGTGATCAACGGCTCGATGTCAGGATGGCAGTCGGTTTCCAGCAGAGCGCCCCAAGGTTCGGTTCTGGGACCGGTTTTGTTCAATATCTTTATTAATGACCTGGATGAGGGGATGGATTGCACCCTCAGCAAGTCTGCAGATGACACTAAGCTAGGGGGAGAGGTAGAAACGCTGGAGGGCAGGGATAGAGTCCAGAGTGACTTAGACAAATTGGAGGATTGGGCCACAAGAAATCTGATGAGGTTCAACAAGGACAAGTGCAGAGTCTTGCACTTGGGACGGAAGAATCCCAAGCATTGTTACAGGCTGGGGACCAACCAGCTAAGTAGTAGTTCTGCATAAAAGGACCTGAGGGTTACAGTGGATGAGAAGCTGGATATGAGTCAACAGTGTGCCCTTGTAGCCAAGAAGGCTAGTGGCATATTAGGTCGCATTAAGAGGAGCATTGCCAGCAGATCCAGAGATGTCATTATTCCCCTTTATTCGGCTCTGGTGAGGCCACATCTGGAGTAGTGTGTCCAGTTCTGGGCCCCCCACTACAAAAAGGATGTGGACGCATTGGAGAGGGTCCAGCGGAGGATGACCAAAATGATTAGGGGGCTGGAGCATATGACCTATGAGGCAAGGCTGAGGGAGTTGGGTCTGTTTAGTCTGCAGAAGCGAAGAGTGAGGGGGGATTTGATAGCAGCCTTCAACTTCCTGAAGGGAGGTTCCAAAGAGGATGGAGAAAGGCTGTTCTCAGTAGTGACAGATGGCAGAACAAGGAGCAATGGTCTTAAGTTGTGGTGGGAGAGGTCCAGGTTGGATATTAGGAAAAACTATTTCACTAGGAGAGTGGTGAAACACTGGAATGGGCTACCTAGGGAAGTAGTGGAGTCTCCATCCCTAGAGGTATTGAAGTCTCGGCTTGACAAAGCCCTGACTGGGTTGATCTAGTTGGGATTGGTCCCGCCTAGAGCAGGGGGCTGGATTTGATGACCTCCTGAGGTCTCTTTCAGCTGTATGGTTCTATGATTCTATGAGGGAGTGGAGAAAAGATGAGCACAGTGGAGCCCGCGGAAGGAAGGGGAGTGGCCACAACTGGTACCAGGCTGTAGCAAATTATTCTGCTTTCCACCCACTCAAGGAGCAACAAGAGGAGAAATACCCTGTGAGTATCAATTCTTCACATGCAGTGCAGCTACACCAGCGATGGGCCGCATGTAACTACGACGATCTCCCGGGCTAGGGTAGTTTTGCTAACCGTGCTTGCATGCCTAGCATTTGCAGGCCATGCCCACTGAACCACAGCAGCACTGTGATTGGATGCAGAGGGAGCGCACGGCCCTCACAGCCAACGTTGTGTGCAATCAGCACATGCCTTTGTATTATGTGCGTGTCACTTTAGTAAAACCAGTAGGGAAAAAAAACCCTACTCGGCCAGAAACCAGCAGAATCTGGCAGCCCAGCACGTGGGCAACGGTAAATAAAATGTCTCATGGGCCACACACACAGAACCCTGATGGGTCACATGTGGCCTGTGGGCTGCACAGGTGGCCCACCACGGAGCTATACCATGCCCCCTACTTGTGGCACAGAGCGAAAGCCCTGAGCAAGGAACTGCACAGTGCAGACTGGCAGCCCAACGGGACCAATCCATCCCCATGCCCAGCATATGCAAAACGAAATATCAATCCTTAGCCAGACTCAAGTAGGTCAGTCTTTCCGGAGTATGATACACATGGCTCATTGACTGCCAGACCACGGACAGCAGGGCAGAAATGGCAGCAACCTGCTGGGACGTGGGCAAATCCCCAGATCTGAAAGTCACCTTCGTCCATCATGTCCCTCTGGTCTTGAGCCCAGTCAGGCTAGAGGATCTGGTCTGAATCTCGGTGATGAAGGGAGGGAGCCAAGAAACTGCCTTCACAGAGACAAGAATCAGAGGGATAGCTGTGTTAGTCTGAATCTAGACTTCTCGTTGTTTCTACCTTCATAGAGTTTAGGACGGGGATTTTCAAACTTCTTTTCTCATGATCTACTTGAAGAAAGTGGTTGGTGCCTGCAACCTGCTATAAGTTGACTAGAGGGTGGGCTCCGGGTGGGGCTGAGGATGGAGCTTTGGGATGTAGGAGTGGGCTCTGGCTTTGGGGGGAGGTCAGGGCTAGGGCAGCAGGGGCTCCCGGTCGGCAGTGCAGTGGGGGGGCTAAGGCAACTTCCTGCCTCTCATGGCATGGCAGACCATGCTGCGCCCCAGAAGCAGACAGCAGCAGGTTCCCAGCCAATGGGAGTGGGGGGTTAGTGCTCGGGGCAGGAGCAGTGTGTGGAGCCCTTTGTACTCCCCGCCACGTAGGAGCTGGGCCTGCTTTCGGCCACTTCTGGGGCGCAGCACAGTCTGTGGTGCCAGGACAGGCAGGGAGTTACCTTAGCAACCCCACTGGTCACCTGATCCCCCTGCAGCAAGGAGATCCAGCGCCCGACATTCACTGCCCAGCACTAGGTTGCAACCCGTCGCTTGAAAACCACTGGGTTAGGAAATAGTTAACGAATCTGGTCCCTTGTTCTGAGCGCCTTCCAGCGAGCACTGACTTTTCATCACTGGAGTGAAAAAAATACACCCATGGACGTGGCCTGCACTGCACAGAAGGTCAGACTAGATAATCGCAGTGATGCCTCCAGCCTTGGAGTTTAGGAACTCAAGCAGCTAACAGAGATCAGCTGCTAAGGGCGGGGCTTACTGCAAGTCAAGAGGGAGGAGACGTACCCCCCAGGCCAGCTTTTGCTGCAGCAAAGGGACACGGTGGTTGAAATGCCAGCTGATACAAATAAAGGGCGGACAGATGCAGTGCGTGCAGCTGATAAAACGTTACCACCTGCTCCTGTGTCCCTTTGGCTTGCGAACTCAGGTAAGAGCCTGCGAGGGTGGCTGATGTATGTTACCCTGTTCTACTGTCGATGCCGCCTTCCAAAAGTGCTGCATTATGGCTCTCAGCTGCTCCGGGGTCTGCTTTCTAGCTGGCCTGGTAAAATGTCTCCTCTGGCACAACCTCAGGTCAGTGGGAATCAGAAAAATATGAGAAATTGGATTTAATATGCAGCCATAGACAAACGTGCTGTGGCATCAAGAGGCTGAGATGGCCCACGCTGCTGCCGGCTGATCTGACAAGCCAAGGGAAATCTCCCTTGCTGGTTGCTAGGTCACCAAAGCGGTTCCTTCTTCCCAGCAACATTGCCTTCATCTTGGATGATTCCAGCTTCAGCCAGTTGTCCTTCAGGCAGGAGCTGAGCTCAGCCAAGAGCTGAGCTCAGCCAAGCACTGGGGGAGTGGGGAGAAAGAGTGCTGAGTATTGTGTTCATTAGAGCCTGTGACTCCTTATAAGCCCCCTTGGCCCCAACATGGCTTCATGGAAAGGCCTCCAAAAGACAGGCCGCTCTGAAGGGACAGGCAGTGAGCACAACTGAGCCTGCAGGAGGAAGGGGAGTGGCCACAACTGGTACAAGGCTGTAGCAAATGATTCTACTCCCCATCTCCCCTCCGCCCTGCTCAAGGAGCAACGTGAGGAGAAGCGGTGACCCTGTATCAATTTTTGCACAGGCAGTGCAGCTACACTAGCGATGGGCAGCCTAGGCTAGTGAGCGGGCCACGAAGTCTCGAAAGGACTATAGCCAGCCGCATTGCAGAGTTGAGACAACATCATATGATGGTCAGTGTCACACACTTCTGCTTTGTCCAGGGCAGGGCATCCAGTAGATTTCGGGAGCTCATATACGATGGAGCAGTGGCCAGCATGAAACTCCTTGGCCTTTTGGTAGTGTGTGCGCTCTTGGATTGAGTTGAGGGTTGGGAGGGAGACAGGACCACAGTAGCAAAACTGCCTCTGACTTGGATAGCTGAGGGGTGATCTGATGAGGATAAGAGGTGAGGAGGTAGTGATATGACGAGGATAAGAACATGCATCTTATGCCCCACCCCCAGGTCCCTCCTAGACAAAAGATGCAGTCTAGTGCATGACCAGCAGTGTGCGAAGGTCTGGCAAGTATACCAGAGACCTTGCGGTGAAGAGGGTGGGTAGGAGATTTTGGGCCATGGCGTCAGTCAAGGATATGGAAGCGTCTTGGGATGAAAAGGATGAGAAGATTGCCACCATGTCTGACAGCAATTCAGGCAACCTTTAGCCGTGTCTGAAGGCCTGTGGGTCGGCAGGGTTTCTACATCGCCTCACAGTGAGGTGAATACACTCAAGAGTGAGCTGCTTTTGTATTTGAGGCTCGATGGACATTGAATAGCTACCCCACACCTGCCTTGGTGAATTCTGGGAGTGACCGTACAGAATAGCCAAGCGGCAGCCACAACCAAGCTGAGCTGGCATCTGGCCAGGTCTGAGTGATGCAGGCCAGAGTCAGGGGAGGAAGTAAGTTACACTTGTCATTTGCAGCCTTAACTGCTTTTTTTCAGATGACTTTTGCACTAGTAAAGCACAGAGCTCCATTATGCACAGATGACTGACAGTTTGGCAGGAGTTTACGGCAGAATTTTTTAGCCACTCAGGGCTGCATACTTTATATAAAATGTCTTTATCTATTGTCACATGTTGGTATTAAAATATAAAAGTAACTTGCTGCCTCTCCCTGGCTTGTCTTTCCCATTCTGCTCCTTCACTTGTTTCTCTTTCCTTTACCATATGTAATAGCTGTCCTCCTAGCTCTTTAGTGATGCTTTCCCCTCTAATTTCTCCTCTCTGCCCTTCTTTTTTCTCTTCCTTTCGCAGTGTTGTTCTCTCCCTCCCTCTTTTCTCCCCGGCTCTCCCAGTTTCTCCCCCCACACCTGTAGTCCCTTTCTGTGCTCTCCTGTCTCACACTCAGAGGCAAACATACATGATGAGCAGGAACAGTGACCACGCAGAGAGCTGCGAGATCTGCCCACGTGAAGCCAATTTAGCTAGACATCGCCTGTTCCTGCAAGGTTAGCTTGTGGTACATCAGTGTTGAAGGCTGATGAGCACTAGCATAAAATGAATTTGAATGGCTGAATCATGACCTTGCTCTGGCTGACAAAGGACTTGGACCCCCTAGACCCATTGAGTGAAAAGCAGCCTCCCTGGAGCTAAAGGAGTCAAGTCTCTCTTCCAGACGGTGGCAGTAATAAACTCTTGTCTGGTTATTTAGAACCACCACCAGAGGAGGACAAACACACATAGAATCCTAGGACTGGAAGAGACCTCAGGATGTCATCGAGTCCAACCCCCTGCCCAAAGCAGGACCAACCCCAACTCAATCATCCCAGCCTGGGCATTTGCTACTGTAAACTAGATAAACTCACTGCCCAGGCCATGAGATCTCCAATGGTGGCCACACAGTTCTCACTAGGTTATATCCCAGTACTCATTACTGATTGCGAGTTACCTTCTCGATGGTAGAAATTGGCTGGAGGCTGGCAGGACGGCTGGTGCCAAGTGAAGGCTTCTTGAGCAGAGAGCAAACGTTATGCTCTTCGTGGTGGCTGGCGGATCCCCCTGGCTGGAGGAGGCGCTGGTGCTCTTAGTGGTGGGCTCAGACTCTCTTTCAATGTCTCAAATGGCCAGGAACTGATAGGTGGCTGGTGGAGGTCTGAGATAGGGACATCTCATTTCATCTCGGGACTGGAGTCCACAATATTCTCTGGCTAGGGTACAGAGCCCACCTTCTACAGCGCTCCTTGTCTGAACTCGGAGGAGTCCAAGGAGTCTGTGCAAGGGCAAGCGTTCAGTTGGGTTTCTAGGAAGGCGCCAAGAACACATTTAGTGCAGTTAAGTAGCAAGCCACAGACTTTGCACATGCTTGACTTTTCCATGAGGAACCACTGCTTCAGGGGACCGGCTCAGCAGTGTGCAGGCAGCAACGTCTTTGGCATAAAGAGACCTCGACCTACACAATTTCAGTAAAGCTTTTGTCTTTCCATCGACTGCTTGATGCGCAGAGAAGGTCCAAAAGGGTGGGCTGTGCTCTTATGTTTGGTCTGTGCCGGGGGCATTCATACCAGCTAGGGAGGCAAAGTCCTCATTCACCAACCTAGGTTCAGGGCTTGGGAGAACTGTGCATTGCTCCTCTGTGTGGTATTCCAGGCTCTCAGACAGAATAAAGCAGGAGCATAGCTACGGTGGGCCTGAGCAGGCCACGACTCAACCACTTAGCATCCAGGCCCACCCAAATCGGGGCCAGAGGCCCAAATCCACAGGCTGGCCACATGGCTCTCCTGACGGTGCCGCGCGCTGCCGCCCGGCCCCAGCGCTAGCCCCACAAGGGGGTGTGCCTCATGAGGCAGGTCTGGGCGGGGCTACTGCTGGGGTCAGAAAGTGGGGCAGCAGCAGCGCAAGGTGCCAGCAGGAAGGGCATGCGGCTGGGCTGACAGACACTGATGTGGGGTTGGGAGGGGTGAGCAGAAGCTCCAGCGCAACACCCTCTAGCCCATGGATGAGCCACACAGTATATGCACCCCAGATGCCTGCTGAGTAGTAAGGGGGGAGAGGAGGGAGTCAGGTCCCCCATTCCTCCTGACCCCTCTTGCCAGGGCAGTGGATCACTCTTGCATCCCTTCCCCTTTCTGCCCCTCTCCCCAGAACACCAGATCCCTCCCACCCCCATCCTCTTCCTGCCCTCCCCAGAACACCGGATCCCTCTTGCCCCCTTCCATCTCCACGGGGCACCAGATCCCTCCTGCATATCTAATCCTTCCTGCTCCCTGATCATCCCTCCCCTCCCCTCCGCCCTCTATCATTGCCCACGCACCTGAAAGCTGGGCCCACCCACATTTCCTGTTCTAGCTACACCACGGGTGTTGCCCAGGGCAACAAGGTCACTGGATTCACTGAAACACAGAACTCCAACCCAGCCCAACCTCAGTGGCACCTTCTGCTCGGGCCTAAGTCACCGACACTCTTTTGAACCCGCCCCCCAACATCCGTGACGCTACCTAACGTAATATGACAAGCAGCCGCAGGCCTCAGAACCAATGAGCCCGAAGCATGGCGGGAAGGAATATTCCCATAGAGCAGTACTGCAGCTGGCCAAGAGCATTGGGGTGCAGATGGACCCTCCTCTAAGCCCGTGGGACTAGGGTAGCTGCTTAAATACAGCAATTCCTGGGGGAAATGCCAGGAGAACTTCAAAGAGAATAGGAAAATAAAGGAAATGTGAGAAAACCACCCTATTCCCCCTCCTGGAATTGGGCAGGATCATCCTCCTGGCTATGGAAATGGGCCCACTCCCTTTAATTTACTGGAACGACACATGAGCCTTAATCACCTCAGAAGCAGCCTTCTTGTGCTCTCCCAACAGGCCTGGAAACTGAGCCTCTTGTAGCTTTTGGCACCAGGAAACGAAATTTCTTCTCAGAGACCAAAAATTCCAGTGCACTGTAAACACGGAGCCACTGGCCTGTGATTAATCAGTTAAGGTTTTTACAGCTCTTTGAAGACGGAAAAGCACAACAGACGTGATAAGTATTTATCATTATTATTTATATGACATTTCGTTTGCATCTCAGGCCAGCTCCCTGTGCATGTGTTCACGTCACAGGCCGGCACCATAAATGTCACTGCTGCAAACCTCGGCAGAGCACCTAAGGGGATTCCGGTCCCTTCTCACCCAAGGAGGCAGTGGCTTCACCTCAGGCTTGACTAGGGCACATATTTAATCTTTAGGAATCTGGCTAGGCCTCCGGGGCTATGCACAGACATCCGGCTGATTTCTAGGGCTGTGCAGAGGCTCACTCAGGTGCTGGGCTGGCAATCCAGGAAGGAGGGGGTTGAAGAAAGCCTGCCCTTCCCCCTCCATTTCCCATGACCCCCACTGCCACTCTTCACTCGCTTGCTCCACTGTTGCTAGCATGGCTGGGAGGAGCGTTTGCTGGACAATGGCTGCCACTGGCATTTGATGTCCTTTATTGATTAGACCTTTTCAGAACAGGACTAAAAGATACAATGTTTAGTGCTCTAGGGGCTACACGAGGGCATCCAACGTGAAGGTGGGTGAAGCATTGAACTGCTGTTGGCAGAAGTGGGATGGATATATTTAGCATGGCATGGCCCTTTCCTGTGCTAAGCCTGCCCCCAGAAAGGGGACAGGGGGGGAGGTAAAGTGGCTAGCAGGGAGCAAGCAAGAATTTCCCACAGGGAAATGGGGTAGAACAGGACATGCTCCTCCCAGGAATCCAGAAAAAACCTATTTCCATAATGAACACAATCTCTACCTCTCAGACCAGCACACCAGTGTTTCCTGTAAACTGAGCACTTGGGTGGCCACCTAGGAGAAGTTCAGGTGCCACCCAGCTGAATAGCAAAGCACCCACAACCAGCAGCTTGAGTTTCTATAGGTGGTGCACATCCGCACATGCCTCAGTGTGCATAAAATTTATTCTGCGCATGGATAGAAAAAAAATTAGAGGGAACATTGCAGCACACCCTACCGGCTTGATCCCAAACCCAGGAAATTAGCTGTTTCCAGGTGATTCTCATGTGGGGGGCCCAGTTAACCAAAGGGTTAAGCTGTTGTGCTCATTTGGGGCTGAAGTCATTATATTCTTGCTGCATTTCCTACGCAAGTTCTCATAAAGGAAAATAAATGGATCCCCTAAGCAAGCCCAAGTCTGTGCAGTAATGGCATTTGAGGAAGGAGAAAGAGATTCCAGCTCTTTTTTGTTTAAACAAAACAAAAAAAGGGAAAAGTTGAGGCCATTTGCAAAGGCCCTTCCCCTCCCTCCCAGAAGAGTGATAAAGGCCTTTTGGCAGCGCGAAAGTGAGTTTATTTTGGTTTGTGTTGTGCTGCTGCTGTGACCCCCTCAGCTGTTAGAAGGCAAGCGTGACAGCGCGATTGTTTTTACTGGACTACATCGGAGTTTTTCGTCTTGCAAAACTGATTTGGGAGCTGTTTGCACTGATTGCTGCTGAGGGCTCTGACCGGAGCCCATAGACTCTTCCTTCATTGTGTCCAAGGCTGGGGCCGTGTAGGCCGGGAATGGGAATGCAGCCACTTACAGCTGGTTTAAATCATCACTTTCTTCTCATTTCATTGCATAAAGCAGCACTTGAATATTTTCTTGCTATTGCACTGAAATGTGAGTCTAATTAGATGATAACGAGGCTCTGACATTTTCTAATTGTAACCCTAGCTGTGCTAGGGATCGTTATGAAAGCGATTGAACTATTGATAAGAAGGAGAAAGGATGTTCTACCAAAGAACCTGCCATTTGGCACTCAGCTGGGGCGGCCACAGGATTGCTGGGCCCCTGGGCAATGGGAGGGGGCATGGCTTGGGGCCCCCGGAAGGGGCGGGGCCTGAGGCAGAAGGGGGCAGGACTAGGCAGCCAGCCCTCAGTGCTGCCCAGAGCATGCAGTAGCAGCAGTGGTGGCTGGGAGTCATGAGCCCTTTACAAGCTCCAGATCCTGGGCAATGTCTCCCTTTATACACACTCCCCTCCCCCATCGGTGGGCCTGCTCACAGCCCAGGAGGGATAGGATAGTGGGTGAACCCACACTTGGGCCCAAGAATAGGTTATCCTCCAAGCTGCAAAAAAAGCAAGTCTCGTCCTAGGATGTATGAACAGGTGTGTTGTGAGCAAGACACGAGAAGTCCTTCTTCCGCTCTACTCTGCGCTGGTTAGGTCTCCACTGGAGTAGTGTGTCCAGTTCTGGGTGTCACGTTTCTGGGTGCTCTCTTGGAGCACGTCCAGAGAAGAGCCACAAGCATGATTAAAGGTCTAGAGAACATGAGTGATGGAGGAAAGACTGAAAGAACTGGGCCTGTTTAGTCTGGAAAAGAGAAGACTGAGAGGACACGATAACATCTTTCAATTACCTAAAAGGTTGTTACAGCGGAGGGAAAAAATTATTCTCCTCGACCTCTGAGGATAGGACAAAAAGCAATAGGCTTAAATTACAGCAAGTGAGGTTTAGGTTGGACATTAGGAAAATCTTCTTAACGGTCAGGGTGGTTAAGCATTGCAATAAATTGCCTGGGGAGGTTGTGGAATCTCCATCATGGGAGCTATTTAAAAGCAGTTTAGACAAACCTGTCAGGGATGATCTAGATGATGTTTGGCCCCACCATGAGTGCAGGGGACTGGACATGATGACCTCTCGAGGTCCCTTCCAGTTCTAGTGTTCTATAATTCTAAGTACTTTTGCAAGGCCCTGCTCCCTCAGTGAGTTCTACACATGCCAAAACCCAGTGAAGGCAATGGGTTCTCTATAGGGTTGCAAGAATCCACCACCACAGCCTCCTTGCAGAGTCAGAGCATCAATCCTCTATAATTAAACCTGCATTAATGGCTGGAGTGGGTGCGTGAGCCACATACAGCATATATGTTTTTCTGTATAAAGAAACTCAGCCCAAGGTCCATAGCCAAAAGTTCCCAGCAGCTGAGGAGGATGGATCACCGATAAATCAGGGATCCCTGAAATTCTCCCACGCTCTTGCGTCATGTGGTATCCGCTGCTTTTCTGCACTGGACCTAGGGGATACCACCAAAGGAAGGTGTAGAACATTTAACACGATGCCCTCCCACTATGCTGGGCTCTGAATGGAAGAATCTGACACAAAAACTGGTTCAGGTGAAAAAAGTTACTCCAGGCCTTGGGTGGAATAACCAACATGGAGCCTCACCAGACACGAAGCGAAGGAGACGACTGGATTCATGCATTTCCACACCTGTCTCTGCTAATGGACGAGTCCCAGAGCAAACATTAGCACTTCACATTCTATGGATTTTAGACGCTCTTTCTGGAAGGTTTTCATTCTACAAAAGAAAAGAATTAGCACCGAGGGACAAGTAATCTGGCTCTCATCTGCTCCAGCGTTTTTAAAGGGCGCGGTGCCCATTTCCGTGAGCTCAGCGGATGTTTCTGAAGCCAAGCGCCTCTCCTCGTGAGATGGGACGAGCAAACGGGTTTCCAGGGCTCGGAAGGATCACAGGAAAATGGCGAACTGGAAAGGGTTTTATTTTAACTCGCTTTGAACCCCATGGATGTAATGCATTAGAAATCGTTTTTCCAGCAGACAGAGAAAGGGATGCGGTATCCTGTGGCTTTGGCAGTTCAGCGAGAGGCACGGCATGCATGCTAGCTGCATGCCACAAGCTAGCAGCATCAAGCCAGACTGATTATAGTCTTCCCAATTAGGCTGCCTCTGGCGCAGGCTGCTGGGCAGTGTCTATCCTTGGCACCAGAGTGAGAACCTCCCCAGATTAGTCAGTCTTCTAGTTGGCTCCACATCTTTACAAAGCTTCCATAGCCTCTTATTATTTATTAGTGGTCTCTTTAAACACACAAGGCTGAGCCCTCTTCTGCTCTGCATTTGCACTGAGAATTTACAGATGGAGGGGAAGGTGGTTCTAAATCAGCTTTCCACTCCCACCCTCTCAAGCTGGCCGGAGGCCAAAACATCTCCTGGTGTTATTTAGAGCAGCCTTAGAGCTGCTCAGAGTTACTCCGGCTGCAACCAACCACTGAGCCAGTGGAGGATCTAGCAAAGAACTGCAAGCTCCACCCTTAAAAAACGAATGGTCCTGTGGCACCTTAGAGACTAACCACAATATGTAGAATCATGAGCTTTCGTGGGCAAAGCCCACTTCATCAGATGAATTGGACTGGAAATAACAGAAACCAAGAGATCTATAACAGCAGAAGTAGTACTTGTCAAATGTAGGACCTGTGTTAATAAGGTTAATTAAGTGGGCTGGATGTGTCCCATACATAGCTTTTGATGTGCAAATGCAGATGTTAATGGTAGGAGAAATTGGCTTAGTAATGCGCCAACCAGTTCATGTCTTTGTTCATGCTCAGGGTAAAGGTGTTAAATCTGTAGATGAATTCCAGTTCTGCAGACTGCAGTTGGCTAGTGTGAATGATTAGCTCAACCCTTAGCATGCCCCTTCCCCATAGGCGGGGGTCAAGGAAAGTAGAATTAGCTACACCAGTTTTACACCACCTGAGAATTCCCTGAACAGGGTGGCATACTCAGCAGCTACAACAGGGCTGAGGACTGAGCCTGTTGCATCTAAACAAAGCAAAACCATTTTCAATGATGGATTAAAGGAACACGTGCAGGTAAGTGTCCAAGGGTAGCTTATAGTCAGCGATTCAAGTCTTCCTACAGCCATTTCTTAACCAATCCCCCTCTCCAAGGGGATAAAGACTTGTCTTTTTACCAGCTGTGCTGTTTATAGTGGATCTGCGTAGACCCCAGTGGTTCAGTTGTTCTTGTAATGACAATTAAGCAGGAACATTCAGCTGCCACCTGCAGTATCTACAGGCCAGCTACGTAAACTGAGGGGACAGATTTCCAGTCATGGCCCTCTGTAGGCTAGTAAAGTCTGAGCAGGAGTTCCCAAAGTATATGTGGTTTCAGATGCATCTGGACAGCATCAGCGGGTGTGGTCCGACCACTGGTACACCCAGGACTGAAGATGCCAGCAAGCTGCGGTACTTGTCCAGAGAAGAGTCTTTGAGAACTAGGGAACTATTTTCAAACAATTTATTCATCTCTAAGCCAAGGCTTCTTTCTTGTTCACGAGCAGACCGTCGTTTCCATGAAACAGCTCATTGCTGAAATTCATGCACTGCAATATTGGCTGCATAATTTCCAGCCAACCACTTGCAGCCAGCATTGTTTCCATAGTCACAGTCTGAAAGGTGGACCGCTCTGAGAGGACATATAGCTTCCAGAGCATGTTCCATCACTCTTAGGCCAGGTCTATATTACAGGGGAAGATCGCTTTAAGGTACATAATTCCAGCTCCATAAATAACAGCTGGAGTCGATGTGCCTAAATCCAAACTTTTACACCATTCCCACAGTGGGAGGTCGACGAGAGAAACACTCCCATCAACTTCCCTCACTCCTCGCAACTGGAGTACTGCTGCCGACGGGGGTGCCCTCAAGCATTCGATTTAGCAGGTCTTTATTAGACCTGCTAAATCAAATGCCAGAAGATCGACCACCACAGCGTTAATCTTCCCGTTAGTATAGACAGGGCCTCAGAATCTTGTACCAACACAAGGATTTGGATCATAAATAAATCTGACAATCAAAGTTACAATGCTAATATTCATAATGACTGGGAAAAATCACTTTCTGTTACTATTCTGCACTATTTGCATTAAATTTGCAGTTTCAGCATCATTCCTGCCAGTACATATTTGCTACAACAGCCACAGAAAGCAAATGAAAAAGGTCAGAAAGGGAAAGTGAACAAATTCATTGGAAAAACCTCAAACATATGCTCGAAGCTGGGAAAATACTGCAGAAAATATCCATAATTTTCACAATACCCAGCCAATGCACTGGGCAGCTTGCATATGGAAATAGCATTAAGTCCAACAGAGCCTAACATTTACCAACTTCTGATGGTTGAAAAGTTTTAACTTTAAAAAAAAAGTCAGCATTCTTTTAAGCCACATATTGGAAAGCCGCAAAGGAATTTTTAAGAGTTCCCCGCCCCATACTTTAACAAACAGTTTCGGTTGTAATTTTTTTTTTGCTGGGAATCTTCATTAGCAGAAGAGGAACTACCAGGCACATTCATATAATTCACAGATGATAATAGATTAGGAAATATGGTAAACAACAGTAAGGAGTGAGAAGGCCCCAGAAGGATGGAAACATGGGTGGAAAATAAATGATATTCCATTTGGAAAAATACTGTCTTGGTGCCTTTGGGGGAAATAATTTGAAACACACCGACACAATGTGAGGAACCTGGGAAGCAAGAGTGACTGACGGACACTTTAGGATCACCACAACAAAATTCAACAGGAGTTTGTAATATATCACGGGTCTGATTCAAGACCTATAGAAATCAATGAAGAGATTCCCATTGGCTTCAACAGTCATTGGAAAGGGGCTATGGCCAACATCTTTTTGGGCTGCGGGGGCATGACAAAGCAGAGAAGTAAATTACCTGTTCTCTGTGACAATCTGCCATAAAGATATTTTGCAAGAGAGTTCCGAGAAGAGTAACAAAAGCAATCGGGGTCGAACAAATACATTATGAGGAAGGATTAAAGCAACAGAGAGCTGTGTGGCTTGACCGAGCAGTGACTATGGCAGCAGGGGACACAAGTCCACCAGTATTGGAAAGATGGGAACATTAAGGAAGGAGTGGAAACATTTAGGGGGCTGCCCAGAAACACAAGGAGGACAAATGGGATGGAACCAGGAAAGGGGGAAATTAGAGTACATCACACTGAATGTTTCCCAATGGACAGCCCATCCACTGGCATATTTACAGTTAGATAAGCATAAAACTCTAGTCAATGTACAAGAAGAAACTACTCTGTCCTGGCCAGGAGATGAACTGGGTACGGCTTCATTGGTCTCTTCTCCAGTCTACGAGCCTGTAAGTAACCCTCCCTCCCCCATTTCTCTCTCTGGCTGCTTTCCATTTTCTTCTCTTTGCCCAGCGTGTGGCATGTCCCTTGACTCCAACACACCAGGCCCTTCTGCTAGCGGGTGTCTATCACTGGGTGTATTGCATGTTGCTTGCCCCCTGGGTTTCTCTCCTAACCCAGATGGGACCAATCAAGGGACCTGCAAGGGTACGTGCAGGAGGGAACAAGCCCCTTTCAAGGCCACTGACTCCTGCTGGGGACTCCCTGAGTGAAGGGCTGGGGAATGGCCGCTGTTTTGCTCAGAAATAAGGTAGGTCTGTCCTCACTAGGAACAGTTTGCACATCTGGTCTCCCCCCTTTCATTAATCATTATCCTCTCCTCTCCTGTTCCCTGGGATTCTCTGCTGTC
The DNA here is from genome assembly GCA_032595735.1 of Pelochelys cantorii. Lineage (NCBI taxonomy): Eukaryota > Metazoa > Chordata > Testudines > Trionychidae > Pelochelys > Pelochelys cantorii. The sequence continues at coordinate 8,574,379 of CM064335.1, forward strand.
TCCCTTCTCCCAAGCTCCGGCCCACATCATTGGGAGAGCAGGATGCTCATGTGACTGCTTTCTCAGAGACTCTTTGGTGTGGCTACAGCAGCTCTACTGACATTCACAAGGCAAATGGAAACCTGGGATAAGATCCTGCTGGTGCTCAGCTCCCGCGGAAGTCAGTGGCACAAAATCCCCCTGAACTCAGTGAGAGCCAAGTTTGCCAGCATGGATGGCTTCAGAAAAAGGCGTCTGGACTCATTCCGGCGTCAGTCTTCCTACCACAGAACGCTGGTGAACTGCAAAATTGGAGAGAGCGCAGAGTCCTCCCAAGTCCCACCTCATCCATTCCCAGCCATGTATAAGTCCCAGGCAAAGGCATTTCGCTTGTGGGAAAAGGCTTCCCACATGCAACATCATCCCTAAGGGCATAGCATGGGTCTCTCTTCATTGAGGGCCTGCCAGACAATGGCAAACCCAAGGCAGCATGTAAGAATTGTGAGCAGGGCTTCACTCCATGCCTGTAGACGCTCTACAAAAGAAACTGCTCTGAACTAACTGGAGACCCAGTTCAGTGAAGCACTAAGCATATGCCTTAGACAGCAGAGCTTCAAGACACATGATCAGAGAATCCTAGAACCGGAAGGGACCTTGAGAAGTCATCAAGTCCAGTCCCCTACCCCCATGGCAGGACAGAGCACTGTCTAGATAAGTGTTTCTCAACTTTTTTTTATAAAGTATCCCTTTTCAAAAAAAAAAAAAAAATTATAAGTACCCCCAGTTTTCAGAGACAAATTTTTTTTTCTACCATTGCAACACATTTGTTTAAACAACTTAATCGTAGCTGGGCGGGCGATGAAATTTTTGGGTGTAAAAAGTACAAAAATAATAAAACGCTGTAAAACTTAAAACAAAAAACTTTTTTTTCCAAATTTCAGTTGTGCTGACATATACCCCAGACTTCTCTCGAGTACCTCTAGGGGTACTTGTACCACTGGTTGAGAAACACTGGTCTAGATCATCCCTGACACATGTCCATCCAACCTGTTCTTAAATAGCTCCAGTGATGGAGACTCCACAAGCTCCCTTGGCCACTTATTCTAGTGTTTCACCACCCTGACAGCTAGGAAGTTTCTCCTAATGTCCAACATAAACCTCCCTTGCTGCAATGTAAGCCCCTTGCTTCTTGTCCTAGCCTCAGAGGCCAAGGAGAACAAATTTCCTCCCGCCCCCACCGTGTAACACCGCTATCATGTCCTCTCTCAGTCTTCTGAACTGAACAAGCCCAATTCTTTCAGCCTTTCCCTATAGCTCATGTTTTGTAGACATGTTGCTCTTCTCTGGACCTGCTTCAATGTCTCCACATCTTTCCTAAAATGTGGTACACAGAACTGGCACAATACTCCAATTGAGACCTAATCAGCACTGAGTAGAGTGGAAGAATAACTTCTCATCTCTTGCTCACAACACTCCTGTTAATACACCCCAGAATGAGGTTTGCTTTTGCAACAGTGTCACACTATTAAGTCATATTTAGCTTATGGTCCACTACGAACCCTACATCCCTTTCTGCAGTGCTCCTTCCTAGACAGCCACTTCCCATTCTGTATATGTGAAATGGATTGTTCCTTCCTAAGTGGCACACTTTGCATTTGTCCTTATTAAACTTTATCCTATTTACCTCGGATCATTTCTCTAGTTTGTCCAGATCATCTTGAATGATGACCCTATCCTCCAAAGCATTTGACACCCCTTCCAGCTTGGTAGTATTTGCAAACTTAATAATCTATACTCTCTCTATGCTATCATCTAAATAGTTGATGAAGATATTGAATAGAACCGGTCCCAAAACAGACCCCCTAAATGCCCCACTGAACTGGGACCATAATGCACAATGACACCTTAGCAAGCCCCAAGCTTTATTTATGCCCCTCTCTTCCTCTATTTCAGGTCTTTATTTCCCCCCGCTCTGGGTCATACCCCCCCTTTCAGCCAGACCTGTGTGGAGGGACCTTTGGCCAACGTGGGCACATGGAAGTGAGGGCTGCTCCATGCATGACACTTCGTGCATCTGGTTAATGAGCAGATTTGCATATCTGCAAATCACCAGGCGCTTCAGCCAGCAGTCACTACACCTCAGCCCCAGGAGTCGTGAAATACGCCGAGGAGCTGCACAAAGCCCAGGAGCTCTGGATGGACCAGGCGGCAGTTTGCCGAGGAGCGTCCAGCAGCAATGATGAACTGGGCAGTGGCTGGAGGGGAGAAGTCGGGGGAGGGGAGAGGACCTGGAGCTCTAGTGAGTGCAGGTAGCTGTGCTGGCTGAAGATGCTAGACAAGGGGGGTAGGGGTTGCTGGGTGCCTATGGGATCCACAGGGTGGTTTCTTGAGGCAAGGTAGGGAGAAGCAGCAGCCTGTGATCTGGTGCAGATCTGTCAGCTGTGGGCACTTGAGCCTGGTTTGAGGCCCCTCCCGCACCTTGTGCTGCTGCTGCTGCCGCCGCCTCTGCCACCACGTCCTCCTGGCTTCTCCTTTCCAGGCTGGCAGCTAGTTGTGGATACTGAAAGGGGAGGCAGAACGGCTGCTCAGTGGTCTCCTGCCACAGGAAGGTGCAGCCGCAGCCAAGTGGTTGGAATGCACGAGGGCTGCCAAATGCACAAGTGTCACATGGGACGCGTGACACTTGGCAGCCCTTTGTGTGGGCGAGTGGCCTCCCAATGCGGCTCCCAACACAGGATCGAGGACCTAGATCTAAAGTGTGTTAGGGAAGAGACGGAGACTCAATTGACTCTGCAAAGCATCACAAAGGTCCCAATATAGAAATACAAAAGAACTATTTTTTAATACCCTGTGCTGCAAAGAGCCAAAGGAGACACATCAAAGAGGCATTTGTGGCTTGCAAGCTGCAGCTTTAGGTGATAAGTTCTTGATACTCATTTTCTTTCATTCTTTGTTAAGCTTATTTACACCACAATAAACTAAAAACAAAATCAGCTTCAGAAGGAAGAGGGGAAGGCTACTAGCAGGACTATTTGCCTTTATATTCCTCTTTTAGGCTGTCCACTAAGTATGCTTTAGGTCTGTGAACTTTTGAGATCATATCTATAATGAGAGCACAAGCATGTTAAATTGTATCCATCATCCATGCTTAACTTTACCTTCTTTAACTCATACCTACACTTGGAAGGATTTCACTTCTATAGGCTGAACCTCTTGAGTCCGGCATTCTCTGGTCCAGCAACACCCATAATCCAGCATGATTTTAGTTAACCAGATGCCCACTTAGCATGGGTGTGACCAAGTTCTCCGCAATCCCATAAAGTTTGTTTACAGCGACCAGACCTAGCTCTCAATGTTCTGTGCTGTTATTTAGCTCTAATTTACCCCTAAATGTCTTCTAAGAGCCCAGTAAGCATTATCCAGAAGTGTTGGTAATGCTGCTGCACAATATTGACCTCCTGTGGTTTGGCAAATTCTCTGGTGCCGGACTAGAGAGGTTCAACCTGTTCTGGCAAATGTCGATTTCAGTCTGTAACACAGCGACAAAAACATTTCCACTGATAATAGAAACTAACATAAGTATAAAAAATCCTGCTTGATAACTAAAGAGTTTAAGGGAATTTACTTCATATATTTTGACATATGTTGACAATGTGTGTTAATAGTAATGAAGCTTTAATATTTTTAATCGAATGTCTTGTGTCATTAAATAACTATACCCTATAATTTCCCACAACTGTAAACATTTAAATTGATAAAAGATGCCTAGCAACATTCTGTTGAAATTATAAATTAAAAAAAAAAAAATCAAGTTCTTCCAAGCCTACTTTATTCCAATCATTACACTGATCAGGAAATAAAATTTGCAACCCATAAGAAATTCCAACATTTTTATCATGAAGTTGGACCAAAAAGTCAAATTCTTGAAATATTTCATGGAACAAGATATTCTAAAATAGGGATACATATTTTAGAAAAGCTTGTTGTTTTGGAAACATCAAAATGACCTTTTCAAAAACATCTCATTTCTGACGAGGCTAAAATATTATAATAAAAATGTAAATATAATCTACTAAACAAGGAAGTCAGACCGAAACATTCCATTTCAATTTCAAATAGTTTCAAAAAACACTTAATCGACAATTGTTGAAATTGACACATTCCTGCAAAATAATTTCAATTTAAATTCAAACAGCATTTGCCATGAAAAACTGTTCCATCAAATTTTGCAACCAGCTCTATTTACCATGAGCAGCTGCCTCTATATAGTATTCATTTCAGATCAGTGGGAGACTGTTTATTCCAGGACCATATCATTTTTAGCACATACCCTTCAGAAGTAGCTTACACGTGGCTCTTGTGAAAGATGACTTTGGAAATCAAACTTGTGGCTAAGTGAACCTGGAAGAGGCTCTTTCTCTCACATATTGGACAGGGACTAGATTTCCAGATGTTTTATTATATTGCAAACTCCTATGAATATGGAAGACTATACTATGTGCTAAAGAAAAATTCTCATGCATGAGATGTTTAGAAGACTCAGACACCAAAGAGCTCTTGGATGAGGTGAGGAAGAAGGGAAAGGGAGAGAAACTACTGCCTAGTGGCACAGTGTCCAACATGCTGGCCACATGTGGCTATTTGGCCGGTTGAGTGTGGCTAGTTCACTATAACTGTGGCCACTATAGTGGTTACTGCTTTGGAACTGGTTGGACACCATGGGCTTAGGGGTTAGAATGCTACGCTGGGTTCTGAGTTTTTGATCTATCACTCAGAATCAGGTAGAGCAAGGATTTGAACCTCGTTTCTTGTCCATGGGCTCCCCAATAAAAAAACTCCATTTTCAATTTAAAAAAAAGGCTATTTCTACACAGTTCCATTTTTGCAAATATGTTCAGAAGGTTTTGAAAAAAAGCTAAATGTCAAAAGCACTAAAGATGCTACCCACATGGAATTACCACCTCCTCTGGACAGCTCTAATCTGGCATTTACACATCTTCCCTTGAAGTCAGCCCCACCGAGGAGGAATAGCCATCATGACAGCAGGAGAAATGAAGAAGCAAGCAGAACCGGAGAATTATTCTGAAGGGAGGAGCTGAAAGGAGCAGGGTGAACATTGCAGTATTTAGAGATCAGCTTCTAAACCAGGAAAACGTGAATTGGAATTACTGTCACCCTGATAAATGTGACGCACCGAGCCAATGGAATTATTTCCTCGGGAGTTGCAGAGCAAATTACTGAATTTTGTCATTTTATTTGACAAAGCCATTTTGTCAGGCACCTGTTTTTATTCGCCCATTTTACTCACATTGGCATCCACTTAAGCAGGACAGCTGCTGAGGACACCCACCATGCAGCCTGCATAGAGTGCAAACTTACAGCCTAAGATAAAGAGTAGGTAGGGGTGGTTCTTTTCACTGGGCCTTTGCATTACTGGGCCCCAAATGAATTGTTGAGGTCCTGGCTCTACACTGCCATACTAAGTCCATAGCTTCTCTGCTGCAGAAGGGAGTTTGAGAAACCATTTATCACCCCCCCTTCCCCATTACCACCGTATCACCCTGTAATTCTCTTGATAAACACTGCCATGGGAAGGCCTACATGCCCAACCAATGCCTGGAGGTTGCTTCTAACCAACCTCACACATGGTTGCCATCACTAAGCAGTCTCCTCTCCACTTATAGGGCTTGTCTACACTAAAAGGAAGATTGCTGCTGCCATGATCGATCTTCTGGAGTTTGATTTAGTGAGTCTAGTTAAGACTCACTAAATCAAACTCAGAGGTTGCCCCCGCCAGCATCCGGTATGCCTCCTTTTGCGAGGAGTAAGGAAAGTTTATGTTTGCTCTCATCGGCCTCCCACTGTGGGGTTGCTGCCAAGCTTGGCTTAAGGTAAGCTTACTCCAGGAGTTGTGTACTGTAAGCCGAGCTTCTGGGTCTAATGTAGACCTGGCCACATAGCGGATCCAAAAAGTTTAAAAAAAAAATCTCAGATTTTTTTTAAAAATTAAATGTATTTGTAAAAATAATCCTGTTTAAAATTTGAAATGATAATGTATGTTAAGGCCCAGATTTATTAAAATAAAATAAAAATGCTGCATTTGTGAGCCCTCAAATTATAATGTGGTAAAGAGCCTTTTTAACAATTGACTCGAGAAGAAAAACAACTGACTTTGGAGGTCAACTCAAACTTTAAAATACATCTGCTACAAAGTGACGTACTGCATTAAGTATCTACAACATTCAATCTTGTCAGTGGAGCAAATACTGGTATTTGTCTCTCTCCAAATGTAAATACTTGCAGCTTCTGTTGTGCAGGACAGCGTCTGCCTTAATTACTTTTGCTTTGTTTAGTTATCAAATGCAGGGACTAGTTTTTTCCATTTGGACTAGTTCAAATTGAGAAATCAAATGAGAGTTGAAAAAAAGCCAGGAAGCTTGTTTTTATCCAAGCTATGAATTAAAACCAGGTGGGAGAGAATGAGATCTACTAATTCTAAAAAACCTAAATCAAGGGGAATTGGGACCTAATGTACTTAGGTGCTTTTAAAACAAACTAGGTGCCTACCAACATTTTCAGGTACATTCTGGCCCATGATGACCAGAGGCAATCAAATCAACTACAATAAACTATTTCCTTTGTTTAATAAATCAGCGTTAAATGCAACACATTTTAATATTTAGTTTTTCCCTTATCTATCCAGCATATTTAAGTGAATTGTAGTTAACAAATAAAAACACATTTCAAATGCTGGTTTTGTACATTAACCGAATTCCAATTTCCATTCAAATGCACAAGTTTACAAATCTTCATTTAACAAAAACAAAGAAAAACACTAAGAAATGCATCATTCACCATTTTCTGTGATTTTTTAAAAAATTAAGTATCCTTAAAGAAAGGTAAGTAAAGCTATATAACTGCTTGAATAAATGTTTATGGATATAGTGTATCCGCCTGGTTAGCCAAAAAAGTTCCAAATGTAGCAAAAGTCTGTATTTGGTTGCTGAGCTTAATGGCCATATCCACCAATAAGAATGACCAGCTCACAAGGAAAAGGACTAGAGTACAAAGTTGTCACTGTTCTTCAGTTTCCAAAGGAAAGCAAGGATCATTATGACATGTTAGAAAGAACTCTGAGATTTAGTATTGAAGAGTACTATGCAAGAGCTAAAATAGTTTTTATCAGTTTGCTCTCCAACAAGGAGAACATGTCCTGCTCTCTATTGCATTTTGTATTCATTGTTTACAGCAGGTCCTGCCAGTTCTAACGTGTTAAGTCTCCTCACATTTTATAGGCAAAAAGGCTTGTATCCACCTTTCAGACGTGATTTTTAATAAACTCTGTTATATGCACTGTTGTAGCAATGTCGGTGCCAGGATATGAGAGAGATAAGGTGGATGAGGTGAGCTCTTTTATTGGACTAACATCTGCTGTCTCTTTCACCAACAGAAGTTGGCCCAATAAGAAATTACCTCACCCACCTTGTCTGTTTAATAACCTGTTATTCCGTCTCCCACACCGTAACATGGCAAGAGAGATAAAGAGTAAGACTTTCTGGTTCCGAACTTGGTCTGTAAAGATCACATACTTCTCCTCATTTAAAACTCAATTCAATGCCTACCAAAAAACCCATGCATTTCAATTGGTTCTCATTGGACCAGATACTTTAAATTACATCTTGCGTATTTTATTCTTCTGTCATCTGCAGGACCTGCTCATTCATGCCAAGGCAAGAGGACCAGTGCTGGGAGGGAAGAGCACAAGGTAGAGTTAGTGATGGTGTTGCCTAAGAAAACAAACAAAACTCCATCAAAATGTGTGTCTGATAATTCATGGCCTGTTATTGCACCCAGGAATGTGTGTGTTCAATTGTTTTGACTACCCCTACAATATTTCCCACTCAGCTGATCCACCCCCACCAAAATGAAAGGAGAGTAAAAATGGAGCAGACCTCTCAAGATTATCCATTATCTTGTTAACTAGAGGGAACCATCTTAGGGGGAAAAAAAATCTTGCAAAGAGGGTTCAGATTAGAATTGGTCAAAAAAAAACAAAAAAACAAACAAACAAAAAAAACCACAAACAGAGGGAGAAAAAGGACTGTTTTAAAAAGATAAATTGGGAACATTTGGAGCCAGTCCAGTTCAGATTCCCAAATAGCAAGTTCAGCACCTGTTTGATATTTTTCCAACATGTTACACTCTACAATATCCCGAACCAAACTGTTATCTAAACCTAGAATTTCCTGACACCTGGGATCAGTTTGGGGCAGTTTTCTGTGAAGCTGAGGAATCCAATTACTAATCTGGTAACAGGATAAAAAAAGCACAAAGGGACAAACCTACCCTACTCCATTCACTTACTGTCCACTAAGTATAGTTAGTCTAATTAATGGAACAATGTAGATAAAGCATGAAGTGTTTAGACTAGATAACAGTGCCACCTAGTGAACAACCATGGAGTTTACAACTGAGCAGTTTTGAAGGCTCCTTTGACTGAAGAAGCAGTCGATGGTACTTGAGGTGCCTGAATTTATCAGGGCTGCCTGTATGAGCTCAGCAAAAAAGGCTCAAGGAAAATAAAATGTGCCTGCATGTTAAGCTAGTTTCTCCATTCTACACTCCCCTCAGACCTGTTAGTTATACAAACAAAATAACTGACATTAACAAAAAGTATTTTCTGTAGGTCTTGAATGTAAATTTCTCCTCAATATGGCATTTGACCTATATTTTAAAAGTGACAGGTGGCTTTATAATTAAGAGATGGGATGATACAAGAATGTATAAAGAGGTTACAGGCAAGAACATATTTCTCTTTAGAAATTTAGGCTGGAGCAGACCAGCAATTTACTACAAATTCCTAAAACTCCAACCTGGATGTCATGGGGCATTGCAGGATTCAGGGACACAAGGCACACGATATTCTAGCCTAAGCATGTGGTAGAGGGTAACTAGTTCCAATACCTGGACTAATCAGTTTTCCATTTTAAGATCCAACTGAGTTAAGACTATAAAACACACCAACTATGGATACAAATTTTTTAAAGGGAAACCAGACTGTTTAGTTATTTGCAAAACCATGTTGAGTTATAAGCATATGACCACAAATTAGACAGAAGTTGCCACTGATGTGGTTTTTCCCTAAGAATTTATAGCCATGGCAACAGAGCGTTGTAAAAAGAACACTCATGATCTATACAGAGCAGTGGTTTGTGACTGAACCAAAGCCTTTGGCTTGCTACCCCAATTCCTACCAATTCTTCTCTCTTTGGACATTTTAAAACAAATGAATAGCACATCTCTGGAATAATTCTTAAGATCAAATGCTTGTAAATTTGATGCATAGGGATTGTTAGTGGGTTCGATGGGATTGAAAGAACTTTTGAAGTATAGTTTCGAAATCATCGGGTATTTTATTCAGAAATATGTGAAAACATGATTACTTATATGGCAAGCTACAAACATCACAAGATCTTTCTCCTTACGGGCCAATACACTAGTAACATGGCCCTAAATATCCATCTTCTTTTGATAGCACTTGTGTGACATCTGGTGGCGAAACCATAGATTGCAAAAAAGATCAATAGTCAAAGGGATTTCTTGGACTGGCCCTTGTTCTTTCTTATCCTGGATGCTGCCAGCATGCCCTCCAGACTAAGGAAGACCAGAAAGATGAGGGGTCAAGTCAGCCATGGCCACATCAGCAACCACAGGACACATCCTGGTGGCTGTGGAAATGGTTGGGGCCTGCACCACTGCCAGATTAATTTTGACAAATACCATCCTGGTTATTGGAGGGAAGTTGGTATGAGACACCACCACTTGAAGAAGAACCAGAACTTGTGTTCTACTGTCAACTTGGGTAAACTCTGGACACTTGTTGGTGAGCAGACAAGACTCAACTACCAAAAATCAGCCTGGATTAGCACCTGTTATTGATGTTGTATCCTCGGGTTGTTACAAAGTCCTGGGCAAGGAGAAGCTGCCCAAATAGCTTGTCATTGTGAAAGCAACATTCTTCAGCAGGAGAGCAGAAGAGAAGATAAAAGACGTTGGTGGAGCCTGTGTGCTAGTGGCCTAAATCGTTTTTAATCACATATGAATAAAGACTGTAAAATCTCAAAAAAAATTTTTTTGAGAGAGACCCTACAACAAACTCATAGCAGGGATGGAACCATATCGATAACATGTTTATGTAGACCAAGATTTTCATGTGACTAGTGACTGGGTCCCCAACATGTTTTTTAAGAGACCAATTTTCAGAAGTCACTGAGCTCTCATCTTTCAGAAGCCAGATTCCTTTAAGGTAGGGGTGGGAACCTATAGTCCACAGGCTGGATCTGGTCCCTGGTTTACTTTGATCTGGCCCGCAGCCAGACTTGGGGCTCCCCCCTCCGCACAGCAGGGCGAGCCAGCTTTCACACTCCAGTCCTGCAGCAAGTCTCCCGAGTAGCATGAGCAGAGCCACAGTGCATCAAGTTGAGTGTGAATGAGGTGTGTCTTTCCCCCTGACTCCTCAGTTGGAAGCCAGGTAAGTAAGTTTTGGTTTGTTTTCCTTCTCACCTGGGGACCAAGTCAGTGAGATTTTTTGTTTTATCTTTGCTTCTCACTTGTCTGTGGCCCTCGACTGATTTTTCTGGGGGTCAGTAGCAGTGTTCCCTCTATTTTTTTTCCTCCCGCGTGAGGAATAAATTTTGTTATGTGCACTAAGGCATGTGTGGATGTGCACAACCAGTAGAAACACATGCTGCCAGCTGTGGGTGCTCTGCTAAGCAGCTGGGTGGCACCTTAATCTCTCCTGGGTGGCCACCCAAGTACTCTGCTTATAAGGCACACTGGTCACTGGCCTCTGGCCAGAAAGATTCCCCACCGCTGCTTTAAGGAGCTGCAAAGTAGATCACCAAAAATAGGAGCATTTGTATTTTTAGGACACGTGCAAAACATTGTCTTTGAAAAGGTCTAAAATGGGTCCACCGATAGGGGGAGGGGAGAAGAAAGGGGACAGCTGCCCCAGAGCCCAGTGATACAAAAGGAGCCCCAGACCCTTTAAATTGCTGCTGGAGCCCCACAGGGTGTGCTCCCAGCAGAAATGAGGGATGCTTGTGGGAGGCATGGCACTCTCCAGGTGGTGCTGAGGGCTGCCTAGCTTCAGCCCCGCCCCTTCTGCCAATGGCTCCACCCCTTTCCAGGGGTGCAGAGCAGGGCCCCCCCTTGCCTTGCCCAGGGGCCTGGCAAGGCCGTCAGCCCCACTGCTCTAAAAACTACCACAAAATTCAGGCAGTCTTTTTAGTAGGCTGAAGATTTTAGTATTTTTAATCTGCATAAATCAGTCTCATTAAAGTTTATGGAGGGAAAAAACCCCGTTTAACTGAAAAAATGGCCCACCGATACAATCCGCTTCCCTCCGCCCCAAGGTATCCCGTTCCAAAACTCTGCATGGAAATATGCCTCTGTCTACTCTCTACCCTATAAAATGGTGGTTTTGAGACTGGTGCACCAACTGGCTGAGAAACAAAGCAAAATCAGGAATGTTACATTAATTTTACATTAAAAAAAAGTATTTGACTATACACATCCCAAGAAGAACATGAGAAGTTGGTATTTCTTTAAAGGGAGCAAACTCTCTGCAAGTGGGACAATTTAAAACAAAATTTTAAAGACATTCAAGTACTTGGAAACCAAAGTGGGAATTCGTTTAATTCTCTGGCAGGTCCCAGGCCCACATGGTGCTCCATTCCCAATGCCTTGGCTGCAACATGGATGCCCTCACACCTCCATGCTAGATAGAGACAAATTTTCTAAAGGGCCATGGATAGAGAGTTTTCCCTCTTCAGCTGTAACCACTGCTGAAGGAGTCAGTTTATTTGAACTACAAACACTAGGTAAGCAGTGAAGATTTCACTAGTGAACAGAACTTTATGATCCAGATGTGCAGGACTGGCAGTGTCTTGGCGCCACGTACCTCCCCCCTCTGTAAAGGGCACCAGAACAGCTGCTCCAGGTCTCTAATGACCTTAGGGAGACTGCAGCTTCATTGTCCCATTGAACTCCACCCTACAAAGCTCTCTGTTAGAACATTTTACTTCCCCAAAAGGTTTGTTAGTCAGGAAGAATGGGCTTTATATGCACTACAACAGAAACAAAAAAAGGGACTTACCTTGTACTCTAAATTCCATTCTTAAAGGTCCTTTATGTGGCTACACAATTCATACATCTTTAAATGTCCATCCCCCCGGGTTCTTTGCTTAAGGGCTCCATAACTTCAAAACCTCTCCCCTACTTCAAAAGCATCAGTAACTTAGAGCTGTGGAAACAAACTCGAGAGTATACCGTCTCTTTGGAAACAATGGGGATCTTAAAAAGAGTAAACTAAGGCCGTGTTTGAGGAGACAAAATAAGCACTCGTCACCCAAATCAAATCTGATCATCACAGGAATGAACACTGCCTGGAATTTCAGGGGAAAAGACTTCTCACCATGCGCTACTTTGCTTGTGTTCAGAGGAAACTACCGGTAGTTTATTTTTCAAGATATTTTACTCTGTTTCCAACAATATAGGTTGCGTGTTGTTGCACGTCCATATGACTAAATTCTATCTCCAAATCCTTCTCGTCTGTTGCTTGCAAAAATCCATTAAATTCAGGCACAAGCAAGCCAGACTCATCTCTTTTGCTCCTGATGCCTATTACATATAAATAGTAATTATTGTTTCTGGCAAGGCTCTAGTGTCTCTTATGATTTTGTATTTTAATGATCTGATGTCTTAGTACTCTCTGCTGAAAGAATATATTTAACAAGCATCCACATTTCCTCCATGAAAGGGTTTTTAAATTATGAATGTAATAAAGACAAGGATGTTGCCAGATGATTAATAGCTTAAAGAGACATTTCTTACTAAGCCGTCATTTTTCCCATTTGCCACAAATTCAATCCCTGTACATTTTTATAGCATTCAGCAAGAAATGCGCAGTTTAACCCTAAAGCTACACAACCACATTAACCAGCTGTTTTTTTTTTTAATGTGGAAAAAAAAAAAAGCAAAGCGTAAAAGCAAGTCAAGTTCTACCTGTTCTACTGACAGATCTATATTGTTTAAGTTTCTACTTGTTATAAGATAGATGTCTCCTTTAGGTAGCTTTCTTCTATTTAATGCATATTAATTAGGTGCCTCATTTTGTAAATTGGTCACAGCTCAAACTACAGAAAGTTGTAACATTGCACCACTATAGAATGTTAAAAATGTCTGGAGTTTGGAGCTGAGCTAATCAAATTGAGACATTTCTCCACTGAGTGAGCTCCTGTCAACATTCCCATTATTATAATTGTGTATTAAAAGTTATAAAGGTGAACACACACTACCCAAAAAGCCAATTGTTAGGGACAGTGCTCAACATTAGCATATACATATACTGCTAAAACACCCAAATATCCCCAAATCACAACACATTTATGAATCCAAGCCACTTTCCAAGGTTTGCTTTTAAGTTTCCATCTTAACCTGAGCCAACAACAATGGCCAAAATGACAAACACTCAAAACTCCATGGAAATAAAGGTGAGACAGAGAGAAGATAAAATGCAAACTATCAAAAGCAAGGAAGTTTTTCCAGGTGTCCCTAATCACTAGAAGGGAAATACTCAAATATGCACGAAATCTCACTTGCAACCCGGAAAACGGGCCTGGGAAGACTGGAGTGGCAGCATGTTGTCAGTATTAAGGTTCTGCCTTCATTTAGCAAGGTACTTATAGACAGGAAGACCACACCCAGGCTAAGATACATTCTTAAGCACCTTGTGGAATCAATTTTCGTTATGTAGATTTACATTAGCTACAGAGCCTGACATCTTAAACTAGAGATTCTCCTCAAGCACACTGAAAATAGGGCATAAAATTGATTGTCAATAGTGGTTTACATGCGCTACCATTCAGGGAGTGAGTTAAACCACCAATCCCCAGAGAGGTGAAGCCCCCATGTCATGGTTGGAGAATAGGTTGACTATTGAATGGATAAATCTCTGCAGAATAAGTCGTGGTATTTGTTATGTATTAGACAAATCGGTTTAGAGTAATTTATGGAACTCTAAAATACCACATTAACGGAATTGCTGACAGCCTTAACTACAGCCACATAAATGTGCCTCTTATAATAAAGGCACTCTCCACAGATCTGAAGCACTACATGAAATCGCAAACTGACTGCAGGTTATGAACTCCACCTCCTTTAAAGCATCAGAAGCATTCTTGAACAAGACTTAAAACTGCCTAAGTTCCACAATGTAAACACTCCAGTGTGTCATGTTCTGAATGCCCATGATGAATTGCAGACCTACACTAACAATTATGCAAGTAAAGTGTGCATTTAATACCCTGGTTCAACTTTCCCTTGCATTCCTTTTTCAGATTCCCCTCATTGGAATGTTAAGCTGCATATTTGAGTGTCTGCTCTCTACTATGCCCCATAATCAACTGAAATGAGTATCCTTCTCAATAAGGGACTGGCTGACAAGCTGGCAAATAGATGGATTTAGAGAAACGTGCATCCAATTCTCCACTTCGGAAATGTCACAAGGCTGCAGATTAAAGAGGCAAGATACCTTTTTGATTAAAGCAAGAGAGGTGCATAGATGAACACATTCCAATGCATCTGTTTTCCAGTTAAACACGAGGGTTATAAAAGCGCTGTGCTACGGCCGAGGCCCCTCCCCATCTCTCGTTTACTGTCATTGAATTTGGGCTCTTAACAATGAGGCATCAAACCACGGACCAGAAGGAAAGAGATCAACTGGAGCCCAATATCTAAACCATGAATGGGAAACTCTGAATTCAAAGATTATCTGTGCCAGTGGGTCTCAAACCAACATCTGGAGGTCACTTGCAGCCCAATCAGCACAGACTTGCTGCCCATGTGATATCCCAAGGGCAAGACAGGGAGTATATACATTGTGTGGCCCAAAATGGTAAACAATTGAGAACCACTTGATCTAGGCATAGTCTACATAAGAGGTTATCAAACTGGGGCTTGTAACCACCTTGCCCTTCTCATACTCTAAATGGGAGGGTGTTCTGAGGTGGTCCTATGGAGAATAGAGAATGGGATACATTGATAAGAAAAGGTTCCAAAACAGATGTTGCAGGGCATCCGGTGGCCAAAGATTCCAGTGAATTAGGAAATCAAATACTCATGGACAAGGACGCCGCTATGAAAGTCCCCGATCATGTCTGATCCGAGAACTGACTTAACTTGGGGAATCTCACATTCGGAGAAGTGGCATAACATCATAATTCCATTTTTAAAAGTTGCCTTGCCTTTCATCGATATCCTGAATTACAAAAGCTGACATCTAAAATCAAAACGTGTCACCATTTATGCCATTTATTTTTTGCATTTCACTCGCCTTGGACAGTGAAACTAGGCTAAGTTTCATTTTTGTTTAAAGTCTGTAGTTTTTGATCCCAGACACTATGACAGGTGTGCGCGTGGTGTATACACAACAGTGCAAGGGAATGCTTAAATAAATCCATATGCTTTCCTAAGCAAGCATGCACAAAGTTTAAATGTTGAAGATATAACTACTTAGGCCTTGAACTAAGTACACTTTTCTTGGTGCTCATCCAGTGCCCAAATCAACAAAGCATTTGAGCAAGGGCCTAACTTTAAGCATATGCTTAAGAGGCTTGCTGAATTGAGACCCAAAGCTTGATGCTTCAAGCCCTTGTGTAGTTTATGGTTGGGAGCACAAGGCTGTTGCACTATGTATGAGCTCAAAACAAGATAAAGTGCTAGAGCATAATCCTCTGCACAGAGCAGCCCCTTTGGGCCTACTCTCTTACTTGAAAACATTACAGTGTAAAGAAGGGGAGGCAGCAGAGCCTGGTCAGGCAGCGGGCAAGGAGACGCCAGAATCATTTCCTTACATGCTCTCTCCTGTTCAGCCTCAAACCTGCTCCTAGGAGTTGGTGTGGTGGTGTCTCTAATGCAGCATCTGATTTCCATGCATTCTTGTCTTGCACTTGTGACATTCCCATACCACGCGAGGCAGGATCAAGCCTCTAGTGTATCTTAGACTAGATGCTTTTTGGGCCAGGGACTATGTCTTTCTGTTGTGTGGGTACTGCACCTTGCACAATGGAACCGTGGTCTAGGACTGGAGTTGCTAGTGTTACCACACTACAATTCATAAACAAAAAGGAGATGAAAAGACAGTTTAAGGTAATCAAGTACCTTGGAGAGGTGCGGAAAGATTTGACTGAATTAAAGTTTTAGAATTGAGAACGAAGGGAAGTGGGATGGACAGACTAGCTAGAAGGGAACAGTTTCAGAAGACACACACAGAAGGAAGATGGCTAAAGAGAAAGATAAACAGAAACATACCACTTCATCTTAGGTAAATTTTATAAGTAGGCTAAGAGCTGAACAGTTGCTAGTTACCAAATCCTAGGTTAAAACTAAATTTTGCATCTTCAGGGTCAGTTTCATAGTTCTCCCGCTAACATTCCAAGACACATGCTCAATACCAAGGCTCCCAAAACCCACATAAACATACTGTCAATTTGCCTAGCTGAATGTCTCCATATGTTTTATTATACAGTCAAGTGCTGACGTCTCATTTGTGCAAAGGCTGCTTTTTAACCATCAGGAATGGGGGTGATAACGACAGCTAGATAAATGTTAACAGAAAACAATTTTTTATTAGTGACTTCAACTCTGTTCAAAGGGGGTCTCCACAAATAAAGTCTATAGGCAGATTTAGATAGGCAGTCTATAGGCAGCCCCTTCACCCACCCCAAAAAAGTGGGAATTCAGTACTACACAGCCACAATGAGAAAAATGGAATAATTTGAGTTCTCAAAAAAAAGTTCTAGCTGCTCTTTTATGGCATTGAATTTTGATACATTCAAAGCATTATTGCGTCAGAGAACGGATCATGCATCTTTATGTTTTCAAACAAATTTTTAACCTGTATTCTGTCATTTCTAGCTACATTTCAAAGGTGCACCAAATCTACAATTTTATACTTTTTTTAGTTGCATGCTTTGCCTATATGCATGCTTAGATAATAAATATTAAATACAGGAAAAAACATAAAAGAAGAAACCAAACTGACATGAGGAATATTTTGTGGCAGCTCTGTTAAGTCCTGCCAGGGAAAGAACAGAAAAAGTTGAGGTAACAGTGGCCACACCACTCAGCTGAGAGTCGTTTGCAATTCACGGAAGTTTTCAGAAATTCAAGTACACAAACACCAGCTGGAATCTTCAGAAATGCCAGATAAATAGCTTGACTTTTTTCTTTTTTTTAATTGTTAGTCTATTAGCTGGCGCTCACACAGCTCCTTGTAAATCCTTTTTCTTACTCGTGGCATATCTTCCTGGGAGAACTGAAAAGGCTGGTCTAAGGCGAGGCACTTGCAGTACTGAGGAAAATGGAAAGGCTTAACTGAAACAGGAGAATTCACAAGAGAAAAACCAAAGGAAAAAAGGCACAGACTGTTTCAAAATTACACTCTTACCTGGAGCACAAAAACCCCACAGTCACTGTCATTTTTCTGTTGTGGAATGCACTGAGGGAGGAAAAAGATACAAGAAGTGAAATGCCTTAACTCCATGGCCCTCTTCACTCAAAGTTCTATTTAAAATCCAAAATGAGATTTTGCAAAATTAGTGAGTTTTTTTTTATTGAAACCAGTCACTCTGCGGCACTTACAAATTGAGCTGCAATTACTTATTTTGGGCCCAGTCATAGGAGAGGCGAGAAACTCAGCACCTTGTTAGGATCATGCCTAGTATAGGATGGACCTCTGTGGTCCGGCACCCTTGGGACAGGCCGGTCCCAAACAAAAGAATTTGCTGGACCAGGGAAGTTACCCTGTCACCAGCCTCCCAGGCATCCACTGACTCTGCTTCTGGCCTCAGCTGGCTCCCACTGCTCTCAGCCAACCGTGCTGCCCGCTCTGGCTGGACTCCTCAGCCCTGGCTTTCCCCTCTGCACAGCCTGATCCCCCCACCGCACAGGGCTCCTAGATGCACTGCAGGATTCCCTGAGCTGCCTAAGCCCCTGCCATCCTCCTGACTGCACCACTGGAGCTCCCCGCATTGCCTGAGCCCCTGCTGAGGGACTCCTTATGCTGCCAGAGCCCCCTGCCGCAGGGCTCCCCCGCATACCATGGGACTCCCCACCATGCTCCAGGCTACACTGCCGGTGGCTCGTACAGAGCTGCTCCCTGTAGTGACGTGCTACCAGTAGAACCCTAAGTTCTCCCTACATAGCACATCGCTATAGGGAGTGTCGCTGTACAAACCACCAGAGCCCCCTGCATCATGGGATTCCCGTGGGACTCCTGGGTGTCACTGGAGCTCCCTGCACTGGCATACCCACTGCCACGGGGCTCCCAGTCACACCGCCTGAGCCCTCTGGTGCTATGCTCCCAGTGTTGCCTGAGCCCCGTGCCCACTGCTGGCCTCTCTGCCCCTGGACCACAGATGTTGCCGAACCAGAGA
This sequence comes from Pelochelys cantorii, assembly GCA_032595735.1. NCBI lineage: Eukaryota > Metazoa > Chordata > Testudines > Trionychidae > Pelochelys > Pelochelys cantorii. The sequence continues at coordinate 8,592,855 of CM064335.1, forward strand.
GTCCTGGTTTAGGGAAGTACAACCCGTATTTAAGAGAGTAGATGTTTTATGACAGACGAATTACAGTGTTCCCTCCTGTAGCTAATTTTTAGTGACCAATTGAGGATCGCTTCCTCTCAATTACACTAAATAAATATTTTAACATTAAGTCTGACCTGAGTAAAGTAGACAGTAAAGTCATCAGCAAACTCACACAAGCAAGAGAAATGTTTCCCTAGGTATTTGGGCTATACAAGGCAGATTCCCATCCTCCCCTCAGATCTTGAAAGAGGCAATGGGCAATTTGTGGGCAGGCCGAAAAAACGCAAGGATTTGGTGAGTGGCCTGCACACTGCATGGTTGCTGGCCCAGAACGATGCCTGAAGAGACACAATGAATCCACCCCAAAAGACAGCTTTTAATTTCCTGGCTGGGCCAGATTCTCTCTTTTTAGTACTTGCAACTCACTAGCTCTCAGACATTAAAATTTCCTTCACATCCACGGCATTGCCAAAAGATACTTTTTTAGAGCCAACATCCTCCATCTCACACCCGGCTATGCAGAAATAAGGGAGGAGATGTGCACCTGAGATCTTCTCAGCATTGCACTGGCACCTAAAAATATTTCCCATGAGTGTTGGGGGACTGTCTAATGTTCAATGACCTGTGTTATATCCTCAGCATCATGATGGGACAGTTATGCAAGTCACAAAGTCCCTCACTCGCACTTCACACAAGTTGTTCCCTTTTATCGCTGCCAGACAGAGTTTATTTGTTAGTGAATGCGGTGTTGGTGAAATGTGCCAGACTGACAGCCCTGGAGACCAAAGCACTTTGTCTCTCCACAGCATACGCACAAAGCCCTCTGTCTATCCACAGCAGGACTTGTTTTCTAGATCCTGCTATCCCCAGCGGACGTGCGTCAACCTTTGTCTGGAGCAGTCACTTCTAAATATGAGAGGAGCTGGCCTCTACTTTTCTTTACCCCTTTGCTAGCACGGGTGCTAATTGTAGTGGCTTTGCAATGGGAATAACTTCACCACCAGGAACTGGGCTGAGACCACCAACTCACTTAACAGGAGATAAAGGCCTGATGGGACCTGAACCAGCAACAAAGAGCCTACTAGCAAGTCTGAGTTATCCAGCCTTGACCTGTTCATTTAAAAATAAATACTTACTGCTTCTTTAATAACATGGATCTAAAAGCGAAGGCAGCACACTCAGGAAACTATGCCTGTGGAAGATTCACACTGGGGTTTAGAGGGTTGGCACTTACCTTTGTAACAGCTGTCTGCCATCCCTGGAGAAACTCAGGATGATTCTTCTCTCTTGCTTCAGTCAGTAAATACTTACGGATGTTCTTAAAAAGAAAATCATGGTCTTACCGTCACACACAAATTAAAGCCAAGGAGAAAAAGCACACGCGTAAGTTTAACCAAGGACAGTTTGGCCCTTGTGCTTAACTCAGCTCTAAGGGTTAAGGAAAGAACTGGTTTCAGTTGGTGCTGCACCTTTTTGCACCCAGGCTGAATTTGGCCCCTCTGGTCCATGCAGGGATGCAGTGGAAATCCCACCACACTCGGGGCAATTAAAAACAGCTAGAAAACCAATTCTGGAGAACAGGGATATGCACTAGACTAAATGGCCTACCCTTGCCCAGTTCGAATATATCTGATTGGCTGCACACACTATTTGATGGCATTTCTCTTGGAATGTTACGGGATAACTTTTTGATCGCTGCATCCAACTCAAAATAGGTCCAGGACCTACCCCCGCTGCAGCTCTGCATTTAAAGTGTATTAGGAGCCAGGCGGGCAGACAGCCCAGCTCATTTTTGGCTTGTGCTGGGTCTAGGAGCTCAGATCCCGCCTGCTGCCACCCCGCGCTGCTGCCTCTTCATCAGACAGCTGGTCTGTGAGGGGAGCTGAGTTTTACACTAGCTCCCCTCGCGGACCAGCTCCCACCGGTCACTCCGCAGCAACACGGATTGGCGGGGGCTCCCCGGAAGTGCCTGCCTGGTTCCTAACACACTTTAATGCAGAGCTGCAGCAGAGGTAGGTCCTGGACCTGGCGTGAGCCAGGACTGAGCCGGGCTGCTGGCCAGACTGCTAAAAAATGTACTGGTCGGTGGAGAGGAGGGAAATGCTTGTAGTCTATAGCAGTGGTCCCCAACCTGTCGCCTGCGGACCCCTAGTGGTCCATGACGGTACTACAGGGGGTCCCTGGAACATTTGAAAAATAAAGATTGGGCCCACGGCAGCGGGCCCTATCCTTTCTTTTTCTCCCTCTCATTTTTCTCTTTTTCCCCCTCTCTTTTTCCTCCTCTCTCTGTGTCTGTCTGTCTCTCTCTCTCTCCTCCTTCCTCTCCTCCTGCAGGGAGGGGGTAGTCCATGAAATTTTAATAGATTGAAAAGGGGTTCTTATGCTCGAAAAGATTGGGAACCGCTGGTCTAAAGCATTAACCTATAAGTTTTTGGTTACTGGTTAACTGATTACACTATTACATCCCTAATGTCTGTCAATTTTGGGAAAAATCAGAAAATCCAAAAAGGGCAATGGGGAACACAGGTAGCCCCTGACATCTATGTAGCAGAGCCAGGGCTTCAACCGCCTCTGTAATTCTCTGCAAATCAAAGAATTGCTCGATGGCAGAAATGTACATCATCTAGCACAGGGGTGGGGAATCTTTTTTGGGTCGGGGGCCGCTGACCCACAGAAAAATGAGTTGGGGATCGCACACAAGTGAGAAGCAAAAAAACCAAACAAACCCCAAACAAACCCTCACTGACATGCCCCCGAACTGAGAAGGAGAAAGACACTCCCCCCATTCTCCTCACGAAGCAGAGGCTTGGGGGAGCCAGTTTAGTAGATATTGTGTGCTCCAGTCCCAATGGGGGGGGAGGAAGGCGCAGCACCATCATGGGTTCCCTAATACTGGAGTTTGTGGAAGCCCTGAGCCTCAGGGGCCGGATCCTGGCAAGCCAGGGGCCAGATCTGGCCCCTGGGCCTGAGGTTCCCCATCCTTGGCAGGGAATGGAGAACCATGGCATGGCAAAAGTTGCACAAAGTCCCTGAAATACAGGGGGATGGGAATGTGGCACACAGGGACCTTACAAACAATGGGAATAGAGGGGTACAAGAAGCCCCTGGTGTCTGCAAGGAGCATGGCCTAGAGAAGCAACCAAGCATGCAACTCCCTAGTTCTATAAGCATCGAGGTACATCTATGCCACAGCTGTTGCTGCAGCGCTGACACTGTAGTCTAGATGCTTCCTAGATCAATGGAAGGGGTTTCTTCACTGATATAATTAATCTACCACCCCAAGAGGCGGTAGCTTGGCCGATGGGGGTCTAGCTGTATCTACAGTAGGGATTAGGTCAACCTACCTCAATAGCACAAGGAGCTAAGATGTTAATAGCCCTGAGTGATGCAGCTAGGTCACTCTAGTTTTCAGGAGTCAGCTTTATCTTTTGTAGCTGCTGACTGGAAATTGTTTTAATTCTGATCTCCTTTCTATGAGCTCTCTGTCACGGCCACTCTGCCTGAAGAGAAAAGATGACAACTACACACACTTAAAAGCCTCAACCTGCTGTATTTGCAAGCAGTTAGGCTAGCTTTGCAAAACAGCCGCTAAAATTGGTCAGTCCGGACCAAACGACTTGCCTATGCTTTACCAGCATACGTGATCATATTTCAATCGACCACTTAAGAAAAAATGCTGGTACCTGCACTCCACAAAAAAGCTCAAAACAATCTTTGGCTCACAAGATGCGGAAATGGCTCTCCTTTCTCTTTGAACAATGGGTTTCTCTTACTGTATCAGGCTTTAAGCCCTTCTTTTTGTGGTAGGGCTATGGAGGAAGAGAACACACAACAAAAAAAGTCTGCTAGAGACAGATTAGTTGTATGCATACGGCAATGGAAGACCTGGCTTTATTCCCAGGTCTGGTACGAAGTCATTGAAACCTTGAGGCCTGTGCCTCAGTTTTCCCCCCTGTCAAAGAATGTAATACATTTCCTCCACCTTTGTAAAGCACTTACATTGCCTTCATCTAGTTCTGAAAGTGCCAAGCATTTATTTTATTTTTAGTACATGCACACAGATTACATAAAGCAAGATGCCCCCAAAACCTAGATTTACTTCAGAGAGGACGAACATTTAATTCTTAAAGCAAGGATTCAAACATGTTAAGTTTAACTATAATAATTCCTCTTACCTCTACACAAAATTTGAAATGAATGCCTTGGGAATCGTAAAATGAAATAATTCGGTTAGGGATGTTCACAGTAATGAGGGACCAGTGGACTTCCAGGTGAATAGGAATTAACAAAAGGGTCTTTTTGAACAAGTCCACCTGACAAACAAAACAATTATGTATTACCAAATAGAGTAAGAGACCATGTGCTAGTTTTAAACATCTTAGCCCTCTCCTGACCCTGAAACCTCCCCCCCAGCAAGAGCTCTTCACATGGGCACTTTGGTCACATGTTTCTGTCTTCTACTAGATGCAAAACATTGTGGCAGTACAAAAAAAAAAAATTATGAACAGTGCTGTGGGGGTTCCATAGTTAGTCTTCCTCTGCAACTGCAACAAAGCACGCTCAATCTAGGTGTGAGAATGGAGGGTGGCGTGGGGACTCATTTTAACTTACACTGCTAACACAACATGCAGTCAAGGTAGGTCATTTATACATCTTCAGTAGCAAAGTTTCTGCAGTGAGAACTCAGCTGATTTGCACCAACTCTGCAGTACTGATGGTAGTGAAAATGGGTCAGCAGATGAAGCAGTCAGGACTCAAAGAAGCCACACAAAAACAGCAGGCAAGGCACTTTTCTGACCCTTATTCACTGTACTATGCACTTTGTTCTTGCCCAGTGAACTGCAGCTCTGACAATGAAGAGGCAGAGATACTTTCCAGGGCAAAGACTGTCTTCCTGTGGCTGCACAGTACCTAGCATATGCTACATGCATGTAATAAAGTCCAATAAGCAATAAAAAACAGGGCGTGACTCCTAACTGCAAAGTCAATGGAAGAGGAGGCTACTATACTATACTGTACAGTGCCTAGTGCACCAGAGTCCTGGGATGTGACTACAGCTCTGCAGTGATACACTAATACAAACAAAATCAGTAACGGATCTAACCCACAACAAGGAATCAGAGGGCATGTGGAGCAACAATCATGAATTTTTGGGCAAGAGATGACAGCACCTTAATGCTGAAGACAAAACAGTTCCGCCAGGAAGGTATAACATGCTGAGGTTGTTTAATTCCTAGTGATGGGAAATGCAAAGCAAAAGCAGAAGTGCAAAGCCAAAGCAGGTTTCCAGATCTTGATGCACCTGATTTTGGTTTAGATGAAGAGCTATTACATACAAAAGAACATTAGGAACGGGTGGCGAACAACTCACCCTGCATCATTAACACAGCACATGCAATTACTGGATTATGCTGTGTAACCCAGCAGCAGATGTACTATTAGTGGTCACAGACAGGCAAAGAAAGGAGATGGGTTAATACCACCTTAAAAACCATGGGGAAATGGGCAGGCTCTAAACACCATGGCAAACTTTAGAACATTCCCATTTGTAAGAGAAGACCAAGTTTCATTCTTTTGGATACAAGGCACTGGAACGGCTTTGGTCTTCAACAGCACTGTCCCCCTCAATCTTCTCCTTTGCCCCCCCAACAGGATGTGATATTGCTAGATATCACCAGAAATGCAGAAGAAACAAGACACTGGACTAAATGGACTGCTCCATTTAGGGCAATTCTTATCTGTTTTTAAAAGCACTATGCAATTTGTATGAACCAGAGTCTCCATGCTACAAAAGAGAGTGGGAGAGGGGTGGATTACATCTACAGTAAGGAAATGAAGTGCCCAAATCAACATTAGCGAGTAACACACATGATGCCAACAAGACAAATATTTGGCAGATTCAGTATCCAGCAACTCATAGCAATAACGTATTTCAATTCGGAAATGCTACCACAGAGCTTCATGTTTCTCTTTAGGCCAGGCTGCCTATCCCACGTTGCAACAGTCTTCCCTCTTGTAATCCAGACAGGGAGACCAGCGGACAGAGGAAAAAGTTGTTAAGTACCGCCTTGTAACTACTGTTCGAGAGGTGTCATTCATGTCCATTCCACTCGGGTGCATGCGTGCGCACACGTGCACAATAGAGTCTTCCCCTAGATGCTAGTTGCAGGGCAGCTTGGGTGCCCCCTGGAGCGGTGCTGAAACAGCAGCCAACATAGGGCCCTGCCAGCCTGTCATCTCCTCAGTTCCTTCTTGCCAGCTACACCAACAGAGGGGAAGAAGGAGGATGGGTATTGAAAGGGCCAGGAACACCGCATTTGGAAGAACAGTTACAAGAAGGTACATAACTGATTTTTCTTTGAGTGCTTGTTCATGTGCATTCCAATGAGGCGATTCGCAAGCTCAGTCTAGGAGGTGGGGTCAGAGTTCTTCACCGATTGGAGCACTGCACATCCAAGGGATATGTCATCTCTAGATTGTTGTGTGATTGCACAGTGTACAGCCAAGGTGTGTGTGGATAACCATGTTGCAGCTCTGCAAATCTCCTGAGTAGGGAGCTGGGTGAGGAAGACAGTGGAGGAGGCGTGGGCCCTAGTCGAGTATGCTGTAAGCGGTGGAGGAGGTATGTCACTCAGATGCAGAAACACACTCAGATGCAGAAAACTACCCATGAAGAAATGTGTTCAGAGGAAACCAGCTGCCCCTTCATTCTGTCTGCAACTGCCACAAATAATTGCGGCGACTTCCTGAAAGACAATGTCCTGTCAATATAGAAAGACAGCACTTTATGCACATCAAGAGAGTGGCACTAAAGTGCAGATTAGGGTAAGACACCAGTAGAAAGATATCTTGACTCATATGGAAACTGGAGACCACCTTTGGCAGAAAAGCTGGATGTGGGCGGAGCATGCAGACACATGGCCTAGTAGTTTGAGACAATTCCTCACCATAGTAGTGGGGTATAGCTGGAGACTTTGAATAATATCTGCCAGGATTTTGAACCTCGAGAACGGGAGGAATGCTTCGGCTTATGTTGAATCCAGGACTGCCCCTATAAATTCTATTCTCTGAACTGGGAACAGTAGATTTCATTCACAAGGGAAATGCCTACACTGCGGTGTTTTGTTTTTTGCAGAAGAGCATATGCAATGGTGCGCTCATTTGCATATCTTCTTCCAATTCTTTTTGCGGAAGAGGTTTTGCCGATAAAAAGCCCCGTGTAGACGGGGCCATTTGTTGGAAAAAACTTCTCTTGCAAATTCCCTTATTCCTCAAAAAAATCAAGGTTTACGGGATCTTGCAAAAGGTTTTTTTCTGACAAATGGCCCCATCTACACGGGGCTTTTTATCAGCAAAACCTCTTCCACAAAAAAACACAGTGTAGACATAGCCAAGGAGATCTAAGTCAAACATGGCCCTGAATGCCAGCTGAGCCATTAGTTGAGCACTGGACTGGGCCTTGATCAGCCAGTTGTCTAGGTATGGAATCATTTGCACGTGATATCTGCAAAGGAAAGCTGCCACCACCGCCATGCTTTTGGTGAACACACAGGGAGCTGCTGACAGGCTGTGTAAGAGTACTGCAAATTGTTAGTGGAGCCCATTCCCCACAAACCTCAGGTATTTTCTGTGTGACTGATGATCGCTACATGAATGTATGCATCCTTGGAGTCTAGGGCAGCATACCAGTATAGATCTGAGCTGCCCGTGGGTTCCAATATTAGGAAATACCAGGAGTAAAGCCCTTTTGTCCCAATGTTCCCGAAAGATCTCCTCCACTGCCCCTAGATGTAGGAGCAAATGCTCCTCCTGAATAAGGAGTTACTTGTGAAAATGGTCCCTGAAAAGGGACAGAGTAGGGGGATGGGATGGCAGAAGGAAAGAAACTGGATAGCATATCCTGCCAACCTTGTCGAGTACCCAACGGTTCATAGTGATACAGGATCAAACATGGTAGAAAGGGGATAGTCAGGAGAAGATTAGCAGGGGTGGATCTAGTGGCTGATATGGTGTGCCGTCCACAACCATGCCTTCAAAAAGGCAGGCTAAGGATCTGAAAGTGCTTTAGGGTGGCCCAAGGCTTGACCCGAAGGTTAATAATGCCTCCTACCACCACCGCAGTGGTTCCTCCTAGAGCCGTCCTGGTGGCTCTGTTGCAAAAACTGCTGCTGAGGCTACACTATATTATTATTTTGCTGAGAGGCTACCAGGGAGGTGCTCTAAAAGGGTGTTAAACAAGGAGGAGGGAGAAAAATTGTACTTTTACTCTGGTACCTCTCTACTCTACACAACAATTGTTGCAGGACCCGAGGACCCTCGAGGGCTGGAGCCACAGATGAACCCACTACAGCTGTGTCGTGTAACTAAGAGGACAATGCAACAAAAGGAGAGGGGCTGCTCCCTCTTATCTCCTCCCGCAGGGTCTCCGTAGGATGCTGGCACTGGATGGGATTGGTGCAGAAGGTGGTAAGATGGATGGCATCAATGAAGACTGCCCAGTTGGTGCCTGAACCTCAGTGTGCCGGGTTTCCACTGTCTGTGGCGTTGGAGTTAATGCCGGTGCAGTTCGAGAGTCCAACACTGATGCCAGCATTGGAACCGACACTGGTGCTGTTGTTGGGGCCGATGACATCTGAGCTTCCAGGTGCCTGGTAACTGCTGTGGCTGCCACCTGCTCCGGTGCCAATGCAGTATGGACTGGTGTTGTACCTGGTGCCATAGCTTGTAACCACTGCTCCGCGGACGACAGCAGCACGAAGGGACACTACAAATGCCCCTCCAGGCCAGAAAGTCTGGCTCCTGCCCTGAGCCTGCTGGAAGGCCCAGGGGTCCAAAAGAGCCAGTGTGTCTGCCACTGGGGTAGCCATTAAGAAGAGGCCTCCTTTGGTGCTGGGATGATGATCGCCTGCTCCCGGTGTACCCCAATCTGTGAGAGTCCCACTCCGACAAAGTATGAAGACCAAGGTCGGCCTGCGCTCCTCAACACCAACCTAGCTTCCTTTTAGACTGCATCAGCAGTCTCGACGGTGCCAGTGAGGCTGGTGTGGAGTCCTGAGAGTGGCAAAAATGGTGCCATAAGACACATTAAGTCCTGTGCCACATGAAAAGCCCCTGGCACGGCTTCCATGTGGTGCTCAGCATCCGGGCCCAACTGAGGCACTGGCGCCGGCTGGTCAGTGAGTCTCAAGACTGGGGACAGACCTCAATCATTCTTCTTCCTCTAGCCTGGAGACTGAGAGGTGCCGAGAGGTCGTCTGGCCCCGAGAGATGGCATGTTGGTGCTGGTCCCGGCCCATGTCCAAGAAACGAGCAAGGGAAAGTTCCAGCTTCTGTCACTGGCAGTAAGAAGGAACAGAGGAGGGGGCGGGTGAGCAGGGCCCTATACTGGGTGCCATTTTGGCACCACTCCGGAGGCACTCTAGCTGACCCTACGTCTAGCTGTTAGGGAAAAACCTTTCGGCTACGGTGCACGTGCGTGCGCACACACCTGACTGGAACGCACATGAACAAGCACTTAAAGAACTGGGACATTAAACAACCAAGCAGAAATGAACCCAAACTGAAATACTGGGTTTTGAGGCGACGGTTTGAAATGTTTTGAATAAAGCAGACACAGATACATCCTGAAAAATGTATCGTCACAAAACCCAATTTACAATGCTAAATGCCTAACACTCCTTGAAAGTCTGGCCTTTTGCCTTTATATCTGTACTTGAAGTTTAAGAGCTACTAGTATCAGTATTTATATAGCAGTCTTTTGTGATAGCCTCCTGCTTTTATTACAAGGGAATTTAAGTTTTCCCTCAGTGCAATGGTACAATAGGAAACAGCGATCTATTTTAGGAGGAACAGTATATGGCTTGACTTTATGAAAATAATGGTTAGAAAAATCCCTAATGTTACTTTCATTAATACGCTCATGTCCCCATCTGAACACTCCCTTACAATGATGTGAGCATAATCAATAGTGCTCTAAAACACGGGAGCCAAAAAGCAACCAGTCTAGTTTCATTTACCAAACTTTTGCAAATTCCTAAAGTACACCCCTGACAGTGGTGAAAAAGCAAACTAGAATTTAAGAAGTCCAGTATTAATAAGATATAGTAAAACATTTGGATCATCTAAACACTGTCCCTTTTAAGACCACTTTTATATTTTGGGGTGGAGGGGTTAAGTCACATTTCATCAGTAAGGAGGTAAATAGAAACTTGATAACCTTTCCATTCCTTTATCCAAGTACACAACAATTCCTATTTGAAGGTGGGTTAGCTGTATTTTTGTTTGTTTGTTTAATACCTGTGTTAAAATATGGATCTATTGTACACAGCATCCTTAAAAATGAATCACGTCGTTTCTTATTTGTCATCTCTAAATTTTTATATTTGCAAGTCCTTAGCAAGTGAGACTTTTCTCTTCTGGCTAACAGCCATACAAACCACTTCACTTCTAGAACCGAGACGGAATTCTCTCATATCACCAGTAAGAAGGTTTTTGCCGCCCAAACTGAAGTTGTTAACTACAACCCCTTTTTTGCTAAAATACAAATGACAACTTAAGAAAAAAATTCTGTTGATGATGTGGAAAGAGGAACAGAATGCAGCTTTCCCGTTGGCTGAGCAATGATAAGAGGTGTAGCAAGCGGTAAAAACTTACTTTTGTCACTTTGCACAAGTTAGCATTTCTCCCCTGCTCACAAAAAAAAATGTAAGTATCAGCATCCAGCAGCCTATTCTATAAAAATCACAAGTAATAGACAGAATTCAATGGTACCTTCTTAGTCCATCGTTTGACCCCATTATATCCTTTGGTTACCAGCTGTCTATGAAAAAAGCTGTTAAAAAAATGAACCTAGAAAGACAAATTAAAAATAGAAAGGAGCATTAGAAGTGTGTATAAATTCTTCCAGTAATGCTTAATGTAACTTCAATAAAATTAAATATCTAGTTGGCTAATAAATAAGAACCGAAAAAACAAAACAGCAAAAGGGACAAGCAAGTCTATGTATGTTTTAGCAAACCTTACATATGACTGTTCTTTAGAAGAAAGATAAACTCTCTATTTCCCCCAAGCATGAGACGTGAAACAGTTTATTTTTTGAACTTGGCATCCCTAAGCCTATGACATGTAGATACAATATTTTGTTTAGGGAGGAAAGGTCAAACTTCTCTTTGACATCATTCTACATTCCAGGGATTAAAATCACTGAAGGGTAGGGAAATCATTTTCCCACCCTCCCTACAGAACTTGATAGAAATTCCTTCTATTTTCTACTCTGTGATTCGGTGGGAGGACGGGGTGGGGCAGGCAGCTCCATGGGAGTCAATGCATGCAGGGAGCCAGTTTTTAAGCCAGCTCCTGCCTGCCTCATGCACGTAAACTGATGCGCCCAGGCTTATCGGTTAACTGTGTAATGCATCCCTAATGCAAAACCAAATAAAATGATTGACAAAAGTTATAAAGTTTAAGACAAGAAAGCACAGACATCAGTATTCAATCCTCTGGCCAGATTCAGCCTTCACAAAAATGCTTCAGAATTACAGAATGCTTTTTGTCTGCTGTGCCACACATTTTGCAAGTAACTCCCATTGTGACATAAGATTGTAGATTTTTTACAAGTAAAACAATTCTTCAGTACTATGCTAACACTTGTGTTAGCCTCTACAATTAAAGGAAGAGATTAATACAAAGCGAAAAGCTGTAGGTCACATCATATGCAGTTTTACACCTGTATTTAATAATCTTACTAGTATTGAGGTGGTAGAAGTTATTAAGTTATTGCTTGAAAAAAGCTGGATGGTTCATCATTTGAAAATGCTGGATAAATCTCATTAGTTATGCCAACAGAAACTTCTAACTGCATTCTACAAAGTACTAGAACTAGATCTCCCAGGAGGATTTAAATTATGCACTGTAAAAAGTGGGCACAGGCAGCCTGAGATACAATCTCCACTGCCACCGCTCTGGTTCAAGCACTGAAAAAGCAGAGAGAATACTAATGAGGAATCACTTCCACCACCAATCAAAGCAGCAGTGCTCTACATTCTGAGCGGGAACATTAAAGGGTTGCTATACTCCATGTAGCCTGCCAATCTAAAAATGGTATGGTGTGGTTTCTTTGTGGTCTCAATGATTCCATATTCAATTTGTTCAGCTTACAAGTAAACAGATGGTTCTTCTAAGTGTCAGTGCTACAAACAAACTCAATCCAGAATCTGAAAGTCAAGATGGGTTCTTCTGTCCTGAACATCAACAGCTAGAAACCAGAGCCCCGGACCCCTTTGAGTCGCTGCCAGAGTATTGTGCTGGGCGCTGTGTGCAGCTCTGGGGGGAGAGGCGGGGATGCTGAGGAGCCAGCCCCACAGTCTCACCCCTTCCACCTGAGGCCATGCCTCCTTCCTGGGGAACAGCCCACTGTGGATGTCTGCCCTGCTGGATGATGCACAAGCCAGAAGAGAATCCAGTTCACTTCCTTAATTGTGCTGGCTCTGTAAGCCCACGTGGAGTAAAAATTTGCATCAGTAAAGTGAACAAGAGATGGACTGAGGGCAGCAAATCTAGTGAGCCCAGAGGGGCTACTTTTATACTGTCACTTGGAATCACCATAATGGCATTTTAATCTGCATTAGACCTCCTTTCCATTTGTCACAGGTATCTAAGGTCTAATGCCATCTTTCCCTTCCTAGCCCCTACTACCGGACATTTTTTCACAAAACAAAAAACACTAACCTTGTCAGGAACAGCATCCATTATGAGTTCACCATACATGTTAATAATCTGCAAGAGTTAGTAAAAAAATGTAATTTGTACAGAATATTTTCCCCATACCAATGTATTAGTGAAAATAAACCCAAGGTTTGAGACAGCATGTAAAATGCACACAGCCCCGTTCTAACAAGAAGTTGATTAATTAGAGTAATTTTCTATTATGCTCTGATGCAGGTCAAGAGCTCTCAATCAATAATGGGCTGCCAGGACAGACATAATATAAGCAGATGCTTAAAGACTGCCTCAACCTGAAATGTTTGAATTCAATTTAAGTCTACTGAGGCACATCTGGAGCACTGCTACTCTCTCCAGTTTTTTGGATATAGGCCGTGCCTTGCTGTTACTTTCTCCTCTTCAAGCTAAGTGCAAGAGAATACTACCTTCTTGCATCTTCAAACACTATCTCCTTAGAGAGGAAGTAAAGTATGGAGCCAGGAACTCAAGTGCTATATTATTGTGTCTGCCAATGAAAAGCCACTCGACCTCTCTGCCTTAGATCCCCGTTTATGAAGTGAGAATAATAGCCACCGGCTTCACACAGGTTACGAGGGTTTAGTCAATATTTTTCAACACTCTGAAGAAGTAAACATAAGAATCAAGCACCTCTAACCTGGTCATTAAGCCAGTTCTGACCATCCAGAGTAGCCAGATCATCCATATCTAGCATGTGCTTATTATAGAAGACCCGAAAATTGCAAGTGGAAGATTTTGGATGCCGCATCCGATACTTCGTTATTTCCTTGTTGATAAAAGGCTTTCTGAAACAGAATTGAAAACGTAGAGACATGGATAAAGATATTCCAGTTCACAACAAATGGACTAGTGTTCCAGCAAGTGTCAGTTTCAATTGGAATGCAAATTAGTGATTCAAATAACTTTTTTCTTTACAAACACTAGAATATATTTCAGCTACAAACCTGTGGGAGAAGTCTTCATTAAAGACTTCCTTTAATCTTGCCAGAACATCTTTTTCACAGAGTGGAACTAAACTGCCATATTTCTTCATCACTTCATCTAGGAACCCTTTGAATAGATCAGATAAGTGAAAAAGCAAACATGTAAAAACGAGTTCTGTAGTCCAGCATAACCAAATATTATAAATATTTAACAGCAGTGTCCCACCTACCCATAGGCAAGTTTCCACATGCAGTTAATATAATACAAGAATTAAAAAGCACAGAGACACACCATTAAAAAGAGGAATGAAGTGACCTCAAAACTGAAAGATGACTTAAATATCATAATTTAAATAAAAATGTTCAACACTTTGGTCCCAATTTTCTTCATTTGTGCAGAAGTTACACTCAGGTAATCCCACTGGAGTTATTCACAATTTATACTTGTGTAAGCAAGCAGTGAATGGGGCCTTTCGCCAATTTCTATCAACATTTAAATATATATTTTATTTGAGCATTGTAAATTCAGGGTGCCATGAGTTTTTGCAAGTATTAAAGCATTCATTAAAATTAAATTTCTAGCCCTTAGGCTAGGAAGACAGCTTCCCTCATGCAAAAAAATCAATGCAGTACTGCCGGCTGGCAGCTCCCATGCCTTCACTGCTACTCACTGCTTTCTTGAACTCTAGTACAGTAAAAACATATCAGAGTTTTGATCAATTTTTACTAACTATTTAGCAGTGAAACTCAAGAATCAAGTCAATTTCAGCCAGGTATTGCTTGGGAAAGTCTAAGCAGCAATGATGGCAAATGGAGAGATTCTCTGGGACAGACCAAAAGATTGAGGCTGGAAGGAACATCAAGCACATGGAGGTTTGCTGGCTGCTGAGAAAAACAGGAGTAGAATGGTGGAGCTATCACCCCATTCCAGCATCGAGAAGCAGGGTAGGTAGGGGGCAGGAATCAGAGAGAAGACTGAAATAACAGAAAATCAATTAATCAATTAGTTCAGGAGGGAAGAGACCAAATACTGCAGCTCCCTTCCAGCTGCCAGAAGGCCTTTTGGAATGGAGGGAAAAAACTTCTAAACATACTGGAAGCCTGTTAACCAGAAGCTTATGGAGCCCCAGAAGAGTGTCAAGAGACATCACCCCAGTGGGAATTGCAGCATCTTTCCCTTTCCCAGGAGATAGGGGAGGGGTAGGTGGCTGGGCCTCTCAACTGGAAACAGCTCCACTGCAATGGGCCCCTATCTATTTTAAGGCAGGCAGGAAAAGAAGTGACTGATGGGGGTAAACAGAAAATAAAAATCATAGTATTTGGAGAGCTGGGAAGAAATAGAAGGCAAGAAAAAAAAATATGGAAGAGACTAAAAACACACTGAAAAGAAAGATTCATAAAAAGATGGAGAGAGGGAAGAAGAGAGGAAAACAGACTGAAAATAATGTAGGAAGACACGCACCATATTCTATGACAGAGGAAATGGTGAAGCCAAGAAAGGAAAGAAGCTATAATTACACAAAAGTAAAGAAAAACATGAACCACACTACAAATAAGCCTAGGCTTATCGGTTAATCTTGTTCACTACATGCAGCCAGATAAAAAATGTACTGGCCGGGGGAGAATATGTGCAGTCTACAGTTGGGATGTAAAATGTTGATTAATTAGCTAACAGAATAGTCGATGCAAATTGCATCAACTATTCAATTAGTCGATAAGGGCGCCTCCGCTTTTGAAGCACAGCAACAGCCCCAGGGCTGTTGCTACACTTCAAAAGCGCAAGTGCTGCGGGGAGCATGGGGCCGGCAGGGACTCAGACAGTCCCCTGCTAGCTGCAGGGAGCACGTGGCATTTCAAAGCAGCATCTCTGCATGAAGCCCAAGGTCAGCTGGGGACTCCTAGCTGGTCACTGGCTACATGAAATGTTTCAAAGCGCCAGACCCTGGGGTCCACATAGAGCTGCCGCTTTGAAACGCCACATTCTGCCTGGGCCAGCTGGGGACTCCCTCCCTCTTTCCAGCACCTCCTCTTCTACTTCCCCCTTGCTGCCTCTTCCTGATAGAGACAGCAAAGGGGGGGAGGAGAAGCAACTAGTGTGTCAACTATCCGATAAGCAAATGGTTATGGGATAGTCGACTAGTCGTTCACATCCCTAGTCTACAGCATTAACTGATAAGCTTTTGCTTGTTGGTTAATCGACTATCCTATTACATCCCTAGTTCAAAGTTGATACTGGGTCATAAACTGCTTTTGAAGGCATAGCTGGTTTCTTGGGAATGGGAAGAGGAGTCCGAAGAGCTCAGAAACTCTTGAAAACAGAAAAAAGTGGAAGTCTGCTTTATGTTATCCTCTTTTACAAGACTTCATATAGTGCCATCTCCCAAATGCCCAGAAGTGTTTAAAACTTTAAATATGAGCCACAGTATTGCCAAGATGTAAATCAGTAAGTTAATGGTGTACGACTTAATTGGAATAAGATATTGGCCATCTATCTTTCTGCCTCATAACATATCTGAATGATACCCCAATAGCATGCTAATTCACATCCAGTTGGTGCTTACTGCTGCAATGAATTAAGCTTCAAAATATCCCCAAGAGGTATAATTATACCAGTTTTTTCCTAAAGCAAAAAGTGAAGGCCAATATTTAAGTAACATGCAGGGTCATTTAAGCAGTGCCAAAATAAGTGAACACAAGCCAGATTGCCTTATTTTGCCTGTGCTTTAGCCACAAAGCCTCCTTTCCCTTTATTACACCCAGGGTAGAATTAATCGAGTCCTATTTAAATACTGCAGTCATGTCTACACTGCAGGAATTATAGTGGTATAAGTTTGGTGATGCAGATAGGTCAATACAGCAGCATAGAGCAACGAAAGGGGCTTTTGCATTGCTATAGAACACCACTTCCCCCAGCAGCAGCAGATGGGTCAATAGAAGCATTCTTCCATCACCCTGTGCCTACACCAGGGGTTAGGTCAGTAGAACTGTAACACTCGAGGGTGCCAATTTTTCACACCCCTGGGTGCTGCAGCTATGTTAGCCTAAACGTTAAGTACAGACCAAGGACTTAACTTTGCTTCCAAGTGAACTGAAATGCTTCATGACGTAATTTACTAGACTGAAAGGAAAAACCCCTTTCATTGATAAAGGAAGTGTCTACATCAATGGTGGGCAACCTGCAGCTCTCAGGCTGCCTGCGGCCAACTGGGGTTCTATGTGTGGCCCACGAGACATTTTGTTCACCATTGCCCACGCACAGATTCTGCTGGTTTTCATCCAGGTAGTTTTTTTCCTACCAGTATTACTAAAAGTGGCACATACTTAAAGCAAAGGCACATGAAGTGAGGTGTGCGATGACTGCACACAACATTGTGAGAGCCATGTGCATCCAATCAAAGTGCTTCGACGGTTCAGTCGGCACACCTCAATTTTTAAGCATGCAAGGGTAATTTTGCTAACAACGCTATCTCAAAAGACCATCTAGGTTATAAAAATCTTGCAGCCCACTGAGATGAAGGAGGGCCACTCATGCGGCCCACTCATGAGCCCAGGTGGCCCCTCACTGATTTACACCAGCAGTGCGCAATTTATGGGGCGCGGCTGCCTTCCGGGGGGGGGGGCGGGGGGAGAGAGGAGAGCAGTGCTTGGATCCGGCCAGCCACTTTTCCTGGCTTCCCGGCTTGGCGGGAGAGTGGCCCAACAATTAAAGGGGCCTCCTTTTTTTTGGCTCGACCAAATTCGGCAGCCCCCATGGGAGTCACGAATGAAAAAAGGTTGCGCACCACTGGTCCACACTATGGCTGTACAGCTATGCTGCCGTAGTACTCACAGGGCAGGCATACCTACACATCCACATTGCTGACTTAGAAACTTAAGCTAATATCATTTAGGGGTGTGTTTTATATACTGGCCAGTAAAAAATACATCTCCGCTAGAAGGGGTTGCCAGAATAGCAACACAGGCAAATCTTTTCTAACACAGACCTGGTCTAAGCAATCAACAAGTAGAATCCTGCACTCCTAAGCAGTAGGAGTTATTTCCACCATTTTGATTTGGCACGTAAAGGCTTGTTTACACATGGAGTTACCCCGGATTGTAGAATTACTTATTCCAGAATAAGACTGCCTTGTTCGGGTTTATAGCTTAATCCACTTCAATCAGGAAACGCCATGTGAAGACAAACACTAATCGTAGAGTAACACAGCTTGTTAGCTGTTTGTTACACAATTTAAGCATTAGCCTATTGCTGACTACTTTTATGTTTTCTAAGGATTCTGATAAAATTTAACGAACGATTCAGTCCTTCCCATAAACCACAGGGTTTTTTTTTTTAATTCATTAATTTATAAGGATATGAAAGTCAGTCAGGCCAAAAATTACCATCTTTAGTGTAAGAGTGACATTTTTCAGTTCTTGTCCCCAACACTAGGACTGCCATCACTTTAGAATGGAACAAAAGTTTCTTTAAACTCTATTGAAGCAGAGTGATTTGCTCATACACAGTAAACATAGATCCACTGTTCTACTTTCAGTTCTCCGTGGAAAGCAAGCCAGAGGGAAATGAGGAATAGAATAGTTTACACATACGGGTGTTCAATGCTTGACCATATTTTGTATACAGCTTATTCCTCCTTCCCACCATGTTTTGGAGGATCAGTCTTAAAAAAACCTAACCAATAGTTTCTCTAGATAGAATAATTTGAGAAACTGGGGCAAAATCTGAGTCTGCCAAATTTAGACAGCAATCCTTTAACCCTCCTTGTCAACAGGAACATACAACAGGCTGCATAAGACACTGCAAATAGCCTGTTCTAATAAAAACCAACCAACTCACAATTATAGGAGTGTTGCTGGACTCCATACCAGTACCTTAATGGCACAGTACAAAGGGGAATGCCAATTCTTACTGCACTATTATATATCTTAACATCAAATATTTTTGTATGCACACTTAGAACAAGTATTTTGTACCATGCTCCATAATAACAGGAACTCTTATCAGGCAGAGTCGGCTCATCATGTAGGTTTGTAAAACCTTTTTTATGAAAATATATATATGAATGAATGAATATAATATGTATGAATATAAGCACCATTTTTAAAAATTTCAATATACCAATTTTGTTTGGATTTAGACTCCCACCCCCCATCTTTGTTAATTACCACCATAGTCATCACACAGAGTATGAAAACCAAGAAGTGAAACTGACTGATTTAATCTTGTGTTTAAAGCTAAATTAAATTAAGAAATTACATAGGCAGCAAGCCCATGGAAATGCAAATTAGACCACTAGAAATTGTTTTTAAAAATCTAAAATTGCCAATAGCAGAGCGAGATTACCTGATTTTTAAAAAAACAGCAGTTTAAGCCTAGATTGTCCCTTTATAATCTCAAGGTAAAAACATTTTCTAAATTTAAAATGCTGATTAATATTTTTCACAAGCAGCCCAATTCACTGGTAGTCTCTAAGCAAAGAAGAAAGATGTACCATTCAACCATTGTTCAAAACTAAAAACCTTGTGTCAATTAAGCATTATACCAGGGGTAGGGAACCTGAGGCATAGGGGTCCCCTCCAGCATTAGGAAGCCCATGCTGGTACTCCAACCCCCGTACTGCCCCACCACAGGGCTGGAACACACAAAATCTACTAGCCTACACTCTCCACATTCCACTCCCCAGACTCTGGTTTGCAAGGGGAATGCGGAGAGTGTCTTTCCGCTTCTCAAACAGGACCTACATCAGTGAGGGGTTTTTTCTGTTTGTTTTTGCTTCTCACTTGCATGAGGCCCCCACACTGATTTTTCTGTGGGTCAGTGGCCCCCGGCCCAAAAAAGGATCCCCACCCCTGCATCATAACCATGCTTCAGAAAGTACCACTGTAAAGCTACCATAAGTAAGCCTGCCAAGCGAGGAAAGCACTCCCTAATTCCCTTTACCATGCACCTCATCTCAATGAGAATATTAAGCTAACTGTACATGCTTTTTGTAATTCATGGTGTGTAAGCATTTTAATAAAGGAATTAAAGCAGTAAGGAAACTTCACATATTCCCAACTTCATATGCTATGCCCAGCTATTTTCAAGAATAAGTAGGTGCTTTATAACATGTGTAAAGAGTATACCACAAATCCATGTTGACAACTGTTCATCAGCCACACGAGACACTTTCAGACTGTTCCTTCTGCCTCCCTTTCGAGTGCCTGATTTTAGTCCTGTGCTTTCTGGTGAAGGCTCCTCTAGGGGGCTTTTACAGTAAGGGTGATCTAGTAACTTTGCACTAAAAATGTCCAGATTTATGGAGCCTTCTACTTCCATCTGGCAGGAGCTGTCTTCATTTTGTACCAGCTCCACTGATAATGGTCCATTTACAAGGTTACTGTTTATGTTTGAATCCCCCTTGCAGGATTCTAACAATATCATTTCATCAACACACATAACCTGATTAGATTCTGCATCTTCTTGACCTGAAATTGCAATTTCTCTCTCTGTTACTGAGAAGCAAAGATCATTATCACAACTGTCCAGAGCAGGAGTCTCATTTGTTTCCGTCCCATGCAGGGTCTCTGTACCCAAAGGAGCTGTTTTACGCAGCTCTGCTTGGCAGCTTTTAACATTGCCACCTCTGGATGCAGGTTCCTCAGACTGTAGATCATTGCACTGTAATGCATCCTGTATAAGGCAGATGTCAGATTCAGGTGACTTATTCTCCTCAATTACAGGTCCTGGGGTATTATTGTTCATATCTGATGAGCTACACAGATTCCAAAAGGAGTTACTTTTAGACTTCCAGCACGAAAACCAGTTACAAACTCCACCTTCAAAATCTTCTTGAAGATTCTCTTGATAATCCCGCGTAACTTTCTCCACCCAGCTTGACTTGATTTTACTTGATTTGCAGGTTTTGCCTCTTGTTCTAAGTTTGGGGGATTTTATTATTCTATTCCGAAACCTAATCATAGAAAGTTTCTTATGCATCATAAATACAGGTATCTTTTTTACAGTATATTGGTTAAATTTGGACCTCTTTTTAGTAGTCAAGGGGCCACGAGATCCATTCTGCTCTAGCCCTCTGTAACAGCACCTTTTTTTACAATTGTTTAAGACTACTAAGACTGCATTGCCTTCATTATTATTGCTTTCCTCTCCACTGTGTGTGAAACCATCCTTCTTTACAGGTAAGACAGCATCGTACAGCCCACCACAAAAGGCACCTTGATCCTTCCCATGGATACAGTGAAGACCAGCGTCTGCTTGTAATCCAGTGACTTTGTTCAAGAGATCTTCACCCTGAAAGGATTCATTGTCCAACTTCTCTACTGGCTGTGCACGTGGGCTTCCAGTTTTGCCATTGGGAAAGGGATTTTTTGTCCTTCTGGATGTTTTGGTAGCAAAGGGGCTATGTTCAGCAGTTGGCTTTTGATGGTTTTGTGCATTTAGAACCAGTTCAGGAACCCTCTCACTGTGGAGTCGGAGTATCTTCCTTCTGCCCTGGAGAGATCTATATGATTTGTTCCGGTTTAAGCTCACAACTGATGGAGCACTTTGTCGCCTTCTCTTAGCTAGGAAAAAGCGCTTCTTTTGGAAGCAGTATTTCCTGAGCCCCCAAAATCCAGTGGTCCATCTTCTAGAAAGGAATAGCAATCGACTTCTTTTCCAATTTAAATTTCTTCTGTGTTCTTTCATTTTTCTGCTGCATTATGATCTCGAAGGTCAGCTGTAAGAAGAAGGAACACAACATTACATCTCAGATAACTCTGAATGCCAAACCATGAAAACACAATTCACATGCCTGTGGGAGTGTGCCGGTCTAAAATTCCAAGAGCCCGCCCACCAAATCCACACATTAGACATTCAAGCATAATGGCTGCAACATCTTTCTCACCAATGTGTCACATGTCTCCCCCTCCCAGTCCTCCTGTACAATTACTCCTCTTAGCATGAAGAACAGGTAAGTCCTCTTTCAGATCACTTTTAACCCAATCTGGGCTAGTCAATCTCTCAGTTGTCCTCACCTGTAAAGCACAGATAATATTTAGCTTCCACCACAGGAGTTTTAAACCACATGTTTAAGTCTCAAAGTTAGCCACAAGCACACTGATTCCATGAGGGCCACATGAAGCCTGGTAATCGCATAAGAAACCTTAAGTATTGTGAAGCCAGCCTCTGCTGAGTCAATTCAACAGAAACTATTCCATTTAAAAAGGAACTAAAATGTTCCTATTCAAGGCATGGAGCTCTCTTTTTTCTCTATAGCCACGTCCACTTTAAAATGGTTCCTCTATATTTAAAGGGCAGTGCTATGAGCTGCTATAACCAAAACTAACCTCTACACTAACAAACCAGCTCAAAACTAGCTCAAAACTAGGGATGTAAAATCCCATTCAAATACACATGCAGCCTGGAGAAGTAAAAGCAAACGTTCTGAGGAGCAGAGTCAATCTCTGACAGATGTGAATGGGATATGTGGAAGAAGGTTCACGCCAAACATAGCAATATCAGTGACAGTGATAACAGTCATTTTTCTGCCAGGACGGATTAAAAGAATAGAAGAATATTTGAACTAGCAACAGGAATGGAATAAAGCATCAATGGAAAAAATGGGTGATTGCAAACGTGTCATTAAAACTAGGGATGTAAGAGACTAGTCAACTATCCGATAAGCATAAGCTTATCGGAGAGTCGACTAGTGATCCGACCAGTCACTTCCCCCCCCTTGCTGCCTCTACCAGAGACAGCAAGGGGGGGAGCAGGAGCTGGTGCTGGGGGGGAGCAGGCTTAAAAACCGGTTCCCTCCAGCACCGTCTCAGTGGGAGGCAGGCGAGGTAGAGGTACAGCAGGAAATGGCATGAGCAGGGATTGATGCAGTCTCCGCTCGCACCACTTCTGCTGTGATTCTGTTTTGAAATGTACAAAGAGCCCCAGTGGGGCTCTTTGTATGTTTCAAAGGCTGAGGTGTCACAGGGAGTGCAGGGCCAAAGCAGGAGTCCCATTGGCCCTGCACTTCCTTGGGGCTTCCACTTCTGAACTGTAGCAAGAGCCCAACAGGGCTCTTGCTACAGTTCAAAGGCGGAGGTGCCCTTATAGACTAATTGAACAGTCGATAGAAATCCCATTGACTATTCTATTAGTTAATCTAAATTTAAGATCCCTAATTGAAATACACATTTTGCTTTATGCAATTTATCCCAAGGCCTGCATGCACCGGATCCCGCGGAGCCATCTCCCTGCTGCGTGTAAACATGTAACTGCTGAAAATGTCAGCCATTACACAGTTACAAAAAAAAAAAACCACCACACCCACACCACACATGCTTTTTAACATCCCTAGTATGAGAAGCAAACGTGACAAGGGACCTTCCAGAAGTTTAAAAACAAGAAAGCGCATTGTCTAAACTGAGGTCAAGCATGGAAATGTAAGCCTGAAAGGAGAATTTAAGCTATGAACATGTCAAAATGGATGTTGACAATGGGGATTCTGATATAATTTTGCCTATAATCTTCACAGTTGAAAAACCTAACAGAACAATCAAATCAAACCGTTTTATTTTGTTGGGAGAGAAATGCAAACAGAGGGTACGGAATTTAAAGGTTAGTAGTACTTTCTTAAAGCTACTCCCACTGTACCATGAAAGGTCAGCTGTTCACTTGCAGCAGAGTTGTGAATCATGCTGCAATAGACGGGACACAGATTGGGAACAAACCAGCACTACTGTAAGGAAGCAGTCTACTTTGTCTCAGCATTAAGGCACTCATTACTCTTCTCACACCTGTGATATAACAGCAACTCCTATAGGGGCTATTACCTCACATTTGCTCTCCTGGCTTTCACCTACCTCTCTTTAGGTCAGGCAGTCTGTAAGACTAAACCTTCCCTGCGGAATGAGCCGAGGAGGTCATCAGCACCCAGGTTAGCCTAGCCCAGGTACACCATCCTTAGTGCAAAGCCCTAGCTATATTTCTGTGTCCACAGTGGTGCTATAGTCACCTGCGTGAGGCACTAGGACTTCTGCTGGGATACCAGCCCCCCTCCATGACTCTTTGCACTGCACCACTCTATAAATTATTCTGTAATACACCACAGAGAACGTGTGTGTACAGGTTGGCATCTCTGTTCAAGTGTGCAACAGAAATGAAAAGAAAAGAAATAGGTAGAAGGTAAGAAAGTATAGCCCATGGGAACTACAAGATGGCATTAGAGGACTATCAGAACCTCTGCTGATTAGCCTGGGCAGTTTCCCAATCCTGACTAAAATGGGACCAAGGCTCAAGCCTGCACCTCCAGGGCGGGTCACGCCAGTCAGCCAGCCCGCGTTCAAGTAGATAAAACTGAAAATATTTTCTTCTATTTTAGAATAAATGTATTTAAAATTAAACTTGAAATTATGACAGTCTATATTAAGGCATAAACTCATTACAATTAAATTACATTTTAAAAATTTTCAAGCACTACAAGTTTGCTACTGAAGTTTTAAAGACAGACCATTACTCTGGTAGAAGTCACTGGCTAAGCACCTAGAACCAAAGTTTGCGGGAAAGTGAGATCCCCTTTTGACAGCAGTAGCCTCTTCTGCCAGTAGAGAGAGAATATTTTCCTTAGTTAGTAACTTCAATTCAATGATTAGTTCATTCAAAGTTAAGAAATCAAGTGGGAACTGAAAAAGCGGGGAGAGGAGGGAAGTGTTGTTTTCCCGCTTCCAAACTATGAATAAAAAAAGAGGTATTGAAATCTTGAAGGACATGGTGATCAGAAACAACAAGTTTAATTCACGAATTACAGTTAATATTAGGGATGTTAGACAGTGTAACTGACTAGTCGTGTAACTGCATGAAATCTTATTGGTTACACGACTATTCAATAGTCCCTGGAAGCAGAGCCAGCAGCCAGTGCGCTCCCAGCCCCACTCCCAGAGAGCTCCCTGCCACCCTACCCCACTACCAATGTGGTCCAAGCTCCCTGCAGACAGAGGCTGCTGCAGGAGAGGGGGGTGGAGGCTGCCGCAAAGCAGCCAGTCTGTGGTGGCCTGGGCTCACCATAGACAGAGGCTGGTCCAACAACAGCTGCTGCCTCCAGAGAGCTCAGATCCCCCACAGACAGGGGCTGCTGCCAGGGACCAGCCTCTGTCCACAGTGAGCCCGGGCCACTGTGGACAGAGGCTGCTTTGCAGCAGCCTCCCCAGCTCCCCTTTCCATGCTGTCGCTCTGCAGGCGCAGCAATGCAGGGGGGCTTGCCTGCCCCCACTTGCTGCTGCTGTGGGGGGGGGGGGAGGGGGGGAGATGGGATAGCAGTCCATGGAGCCGGCACACATGGAAAGCCAAAAGCCAACTCACCTTGCATATAGGCTCCAGCCCGCTCCCCTCACCCTCTGCGCTGCTGCCTCCTTTATCAGGTGGCAGATGGATCCGGTGTTCATGGGGAGCCTGCTTAAAACCAGCTCCCTCACGGGCACCGACTCCCACTCCCCCTACCTTGCTGCCTCTGACAGAGGCAGCAAGGGGGAAGTGCATGCAGTCAACAAGATTAACCCATAAGCCCAGGATTATCGGTAATTGTGTAGTGGACTACACATGACATCCCTATTTAATGTTCCTTTATTTAATAAACCAGTTTTAAATGTAAAACATGTTTTGAAAAACATTAAACATTTTAAAATGCTGTATTTGTGCAATAAATTCCAATTTCACTCCAAATGCAGCTTTTATAAATGTTTCATTTACCATTTTTTAATATTGTACCAAAAAATGGAAGTTAGAATATGCATACACACACACATTTATATTTATGTCAGCAGTTACATAGCTTGAACGTATCGTCCTGGTTAACAAAAAATGCAAAGTTCAGTGGGAAAGGCTATGTATAGTTAGTTGCAAATCAACATTTTTTAATGGTTACCAACTAATGATAATCAAGTTTTATTTGGAAATAACTTAAAAGTACAAATGCAAGACAAGATTAAAATTGTTGATTTTAAAATCAGCCCACTTGCCCTTGTTTGCAACAGGGGATTGACTAACTGCAATGGAGACATACCCTAACTGGAGTCTGAGATTTCAGAGATCTTTTCTGGAAAACAGCACAGGAACTGACTGGGCCTTTCATGCAGCAGCAGCAGTGCTCCTGAACCTTCTCAAGCAACAAAAACAGAACTAGCAAGCTGTAGGGTAGTGATTCTACACAAAGCCTGCCAACAACTTATTTCAACTTCACTCTGGTTCAGTGGCTCCTAACTCATTGTCCTTTGTCTTACTAGCTCCCTTTAACTGACATGGAACTTTCCAGAACCTTCCTTCTTGTCCTGTAACATCCCCGACTGGCAATCTCAGGTAGTCAGATACTGCCATGAGCACAGAACAGATCCTGTGTCTTGCACTCTTTGACATACAAGTGTCAGTCTAAAAAACATTGTGACCGTACCTTTCATGTTTTTCATGACCATCTGGAAATATTGGTTTGCCTATAAACCTTGCTATTTTGTGATATGGTGTCTGATGTTACCTTTTTCTATACCAATGCAAATTCACCAGCAGAAACTCTAGTACTGTCTGGACTCGGTCAGGGATGTTAAATATCAGTTAATTGAAAACAGTCGAGTAACCTCATGAATTCTTATCAGTTAGTTGACTATTCTATAGTCCCCGGTGGCGGGACCAGCAGCCAGTGCTCTCCGGCCTCACTCCCAAGGAGCCTCCTGCAACTCTGTGCTGCTGCCTCTGTATCAGAGGCAGCAGCGTGAAGTGCCAAGCGGGAGCTGGTCTGTGAGGGGAATCAGTTTAAAAACCAGCTCCCCTCACAGAGCAGCTGCCTGTCACGCTGTGCTGCTGCCTCTTTCACGGGGTGGTAGCAGCCCCCGTCAAGGAAGGTCTGAGCTCCTGGACCCAGCGAGAGCTGACTGCCCACCTGGATCCTAATACACTTTAAATGCAGAGCCGCAGTGGAAGTAGATCCTGGACCCCGTGCGAGCCAGGACTGAGCCAGGCTGCAGGACAGCCTGCTAAAAAATTTACTGGAAAAGGGGAGAGGGGGAGAGAGAACTGTGTGCAGTCTATAGCATTAACCTATAATCTTTTGCTTATTGGTTAATCGACCACACTATTACATCCCTACTCTGGGTTGCTGCTGGCTTTTTAACCTTCAGCAGGGTCTAGACAATGGTGGCTAAAAATTCCTACAACTACCATTACCTTCTCCACACTAAACTGGATTAGTGGTAGCAACAGAGGGGAATTTCTAGGAAATACAACCTGTAAAAAGATAAGACAACAGTAAAAAAAGGCACAAGGCTAACATGAGTTTTTCTTAGACCAGAAGTGTCACAAAGCTGAAATGAAATTTGAAATATTGTTAAACTGTGTCACTGACTGGTGCTTACTAGCCCAGTGATCTTAAAAATGGGATAAAAAGTGTAAACCAAATAATACACCTTTGTCCAAAAAAGTTGATATATTACTACAAAGGTTAAAAATAATTTCACTATATTTGAGTTCAGGCATTTGGCACACACCATGTACAGCTAATTTCCCATTCTTTGCTTGTCAGTTTCTTCTGTTTGCCTGACTCTTTGAAACAAGGGGGAAAGGAAAATATTTTTAAATATAAGAAAAATTCCTTGAGTGTAGGTCTTAATTTGGTTACCCTTTAAGAAAAATCCTTCAGGGAGTGGCTATGTATTACTGTAACAGGCCAAAAAGTTTCCTGTTTTCATCATTATTAGAAGACGTGAAAGTGACAAAACAATATTCCATATGAAAACTTTTTACTGAAAAATACTCAAGTAAAGGGTTGGGGGTTTTTTGGGGAGAGAGGGGAGATTAGGGGGGTGTTTTGTTTTGCTTTGGGTTTTTTTTTTACATTTAGCCTTTCAGTGCTGCAAGCAGCATCACTGGCTTTGCTTGCTATCAATTTTAAAAAAATATTGGGATAATAGCTAAAAAATGCACTAATAATCGCAGAGAAATGGCACTGTGCAATGTATTTCTCAATAGAGTTGTATATGTGCTTTAAAATAAAAGTGCTCACTGCTTTGCAACAAATGATGTTACATTAAAAGTTACATACAATCAACACCAAAGACACTTTTAACATACAGTTGCAGCTGCTGACACAACATCCTTAAATCCAATGCAGTACATGGCATACATATACCGTCTAGGATCACTTGCTGTCAGAAGGTCATGTTTTCTTAGCTGCAGTAAGTAGGCACAGCAAGATGACGACAGCACACAGTTTGTCTCATCTCTGAGAATACTCCCACTCTTTTGAGATGTTAAACTCTACTGTACGTTATTTAAATTTTATTGAAACAATGTTTCCATCTATTTCACCTTATATGACAAATACTGGTTAGTGTAAATGTGAGATAACTTATAGACTACATATGGTACAACATTTATTGAACTGGCAATTATGGACTCTTGTTTTAAATTAGCATCAAGTACTAACTTGGTATTCAAAATTGTACCTTGAGAGCAAATCGGTATCAACTAATTTTGAAACCAAGGCATTGGTATACAAGTTCATTTTGCAGAGACATCATGCATTCCTATAAACAAGAGGGAGGCAATAATTTTTGATGGGAGGCCTCTCCAAGATTTTGGAAAGTGGTCGAAGGCCACACTCTTCCAGGATATTAATGGTAGAGGTGCAGGGTCTGTGATGGAGGTTGGGTGCAGAAGGGAGCTTGGGGGAAGGGACTGAGGTACAGGAGGAGAGTGGAGTCTGGGAGGGCATTTGGGTGAAGAAGGCAGTTGTGACCTAGGGCAGGAGACTGGGGTGCAGGGTTTTGGAATGTGACCTGGGACAGGGGTGCGGGAGTTTGGTTTGTAACCTACGGTAAGAGGGGATTGTGATCTGGGCAGGGGATTTGGGTGCCAGATCTGGGAGGGAGTAAGGGTGCAGGAAGGGGGCAGAGGGTTTGAGTATGTTGAGTGTGGAGGCAGAGGGCTGGGGAAGAGAGGGGCTGGAGTGCCAGAGGCAGACTTTGGTCAGAAGACTTACCAGCCAACAGGCCAATCAGCCTGCCTGCCTGCAGAGCTAAATGCTTGAAGATCTTAAAAAGTTTCTCAGCCAGCCTGCCTGCCCATCCAGCCCTGTGGTTGTGTGAATAACTGAGCCAGAAGAGAGGGAGCTAGTGCTTCGTGGCTGCCTGTTATTCAAACAGGGAGCTCCCATTGGCCAATGGAATTGTGCTGGGAGCAGGAGTTACACCTGAAGACTCCCCCATCCTTCACAGTTTTTAAAGAGAAACGGCCCAGCAGCCACTTTTCAGAGCAGATTGCAGGGCTGCAGGACAAGCAGGGAAACCTGCCGGGGCTCTCCAAAGCATCCCTGGGCTGGACACAGCCTGCAGGCCGTATTTTGCCCAGGTCTGCTATAAATGCAAATAAATTTAATTTTATATAACAGTGGTACAAATTATTTGCCCTCACACAATAAACCTGTTCTGGTTACTATATTAAAATTAAAATGTAAAAAGTGCCAGATTGCTCAGGTCCAATTTTGCCTCCTATGTGCACAGCTATCATTTCTACCAACAAAATTAAATACTTATTAATTCAAGTAGAGAAACTCATTTTTAACAGAAAGAGATAAATTCTGCACACGTGCAACAATTTTTAACCCCAAAAGTCCTTTTACTTTGTTAGTGCAATAAGTTAGTGCAGTGGTCTCCAACCTTTTTACACCCAAGATCACTTTTTAAATGACAGACTAAGCCAAGATCTACCACCCTGCCCCTTCCTTGAAACCCCGCCCTCTCTATTCTCCTCCTCTCCATCACTTGCTATCCCCAATCCTTATACCACTGCTTTTTAAAAAAAAAATTCTTCTGTAGGAAGAGGTTTTTCCAACATTTGGCCTGTCTAGACTGGACCAAATGTCAGAAAAAAACCCCTTCTTTTGGAAGCCCCCTCATTCCTCGTGGAAAGAGGAATATAGGGGTGACCGAAAGAGCATGTTTGCTCTTCCACTAAAAAAAGCGGAAGAACAAATGCAACCCTGGATGCAGAAGAGTTTTTCTGGGATATCTCCAGAATCCTGAAAAACTCCTGCAGTCTAGCCGGACCCTCGCTAGGTTGAGACAGGATGTGTAGTCTCTGGGGTGGGAATGAGGGATTTGGGTGTGGGAAGGGGTGAGAGGTGCAAGCTCTGGGAGGAAATCTGGATGCAGGAGGAGGTGGAGAAGGGGACACTGGCTCGGGGAGGGGGCTCCAGGCCGGGCAATGTTGGGGTACTAAGCAAGCCACAGGCTTGTGGATGTGAGAGTGCAGGAATTTGGGTTGGGGTATGTGAGGGGCTGAGGGCAGGGGGTTCCAGTGTATGATAGGCTCAGATCTAGGGTCTGGGGAAAGGGGAATGCAGGAGTGGTTGTGGCCAGATGGGGGCTTGGCCCCAATTGGGGTTTGTTGGCCAGGCTTCATTTTTAAATAAAATACTGTGTCAAACACAAAAGTTTCTGCATTGTCTTTATTTATGAGAATGGCAGGGAACCTGCCTTGAGTCAGGAGTCACTGACCATAGAAAAGTCAGTCGGGAGCAGGGGACACAGTACTGGGGAGGGGTCCTAGTAGGTTCTGGGGCAGGGAACAGGGTGCCAGTGGGAGCAGGATGCCAAAAGGACAGGTTTCTGCAGCAGGGGCCAGGGTGCCAGTGGGGGACAGGTTTCTGCAACAGGGGACAGGGTGCCCGGGGGGAGGGGGGGGGGGGGAGACAGGTTTCTGCAGAGAGGAGAAAGGGGGACAGGTTTCTGTAGTGGGGAAGGCAAGGGACAGGTTTCTGCAGTAGGGGACAGGGTGCCAGAGGGAACTGGTTTCTGCAGGGGGGCAGAGTGCCGGGGGGGGGCAGGTTTCCGCAGTGGGGGGGGGGAGCAGGGGAGAGGGAACAGGGGGGCAGGAGGGCAGGGGGCAGGTTTGGGGCAGGGGAGAGGGAACAAGGTTTGGGGGCAGGGAGTCCCCTACACCAGCCACGGAGGGAAGCCTCTGTCCCGCGCTCCCTCCGGGGCCGACCCTGCCCCCCCGCCCCGCAAAGGAAGGAAGCAAGCCCCATTGCGCGTCTCACCTGAGCCTGACCCCCACCGAGCAGGGAAGCCTACTCAGGCAACCCCTTGGGGGCAACCCCCCCCCACGTGCCTGCCCCGGAGCCTGCCCCCCCCGCCCCACAGGGAAACCCCGCACACGCCTGCCCTGGGGCCGAAACAAACACCCCCGCAGCGCAGGGAAACCCCACGTGCGCCTGCCCCAGGGACAACTCACGCCTCCTGTGCTGGTGCAGGGAAGTCACCATGCTCCTCTTCCGGAGCCAGGGCCCCCTCCCGCAGCACGCCTGGCAAAGCAGCCAGCACACTTCCAGAACTCCCGGAAGTGGCACTAAGCTGCAGGACTTCCGTCCACCCGCGGGAAGCCAGCACTACCTCCATTTTCGCTGGAGGTAAGTACTGGGGCTTCTCAGGGGTGGGGGGCCAGGTGTCTTGCGATTGACTGGTCAAGGCCTTGCGATCGACCAGTCAATCGCAATCGACCGGTTGGTGACCACAGAGTTAGTGCATATACATGCCATCCCAGTTATATTTTAGTCAACACTTAGGGTTGTGAAAGTAACCATGTAAACAGTTAACCGATGAGATGGGCCCATTGGTTAATGTTCATGGTTACACAGGCTCCCAGTATGTGTGGGATTAAAAGCTGGCTCCCTGAGCTGCTGCCTGTCATACAGAGGCAGCAGCACAGGGCAGAAGGTGGGAGCCAGTATGTGTGGACAGCCAGCTCTCCAGTTCCAGCGGCTCCTGAGGAGCTGACTACCACTCCATGCGTGTTTCAAATTTTCATCAGTTACACAGTTACTGAATTACATGCATTTTAACATTCCTAGTCAACAAACAACATTGTTAGAGCAATATTAACTACACACATTCCATTAACAACTTACAAGCCTGTAACTTTGTCAGCCAACTCAGTGAAATGAATTACTGAAAATACATACAGCACATCTAAAACTTTAGCTGTGAATATTCTTCCTTTTGAGGTTTAGTTGCAAGTTTATGACACCATAAAAATTGTGCGCATTTCTGGAAGCTGTTAGAAAATTTCCACAGGTAGCTTTAATAAAAGACCACCCAAAGAAAAGTTTTGAAAACCCCCCCCCCCAACACTGAATGATTGAAATATGTAAATGGAAATTTTACTTTATGCGCACAATGAAAATGGGGGGGGGGGATAATCACATATCACTACATTAGCAGCTAGCAATGTTTAGCTCAATTCTGGCGTAATTCTGTTTGTATAATGTTTACAATATTGAATACATTATCTCTTCACTTCCTGTTCTAAACTTTTGGGCAGCATTTCTGCACACCAATGAATAACTACTGAGTTTCGAGTAGTGAAGTAATCCTCTAGTGGTGAGAAAGCCCCTAGAGAGCATACTTTAGTTTGAAAGACACTACAGACATGTAAAAGATATTATGAACAGTGACTGACAAAGTCCAATAGTACCAAGACATGTATTAACATTAAAAATTTTGTTTATGAACAGGATTGCCAATAAAGAGATGGTGTCAGGCACAGTTAGCCCAAAATACAGGTTTTGTACAAATAAAGACTTTGGTAGAAATGTTTTAATTCCATTTTAAAATTTTTAGACTTGCAACTACATTTGGTTTTATAATCACATGAAACATGCTCTGCCAACATTGTCTAAATCACTATATCAAAGCAGGAACACGCAACTGACAAAATTATAGTGAGATTTGTCTATTTTCATTATCCAAGCAAAGAGTAAAGGAGCTAGAAATCGACATACGATGTTTCTGCATTTATCAGGAATTGAGAGGGCTCCCTGATGTTTTCTACAGAATTTAAGCTTTCATTAAAAAATTAAGAGCCTACTTTCAGAGCTGTTAAGCACCTACAGCTTCTACTGACTTTAAATGAAGTTGCCTGTACTAATCATCTTTTGAGAAAGATTTCCTGTCTTCCGAAACAAGGGGAGAATGAAAGAGTACCTCCAAAAGGTGCTAATTTCCCTCCATGTCAATGGTGTTAACTCTGAAGACAGCAGAGAAATTAAATGCCATTAAAACCTCTGGGTGTTGTAGCTGAAACTTCCCAATGTGATGGTAAGTTCCATCCATTTGGAGATAGTGGAACAGGTGTTCATGTATCCAGTTTGTGGTTTTGTCCCTCTGCAACCCACAATTCTCCGCTCAGTTTCCCTCAGCATGATCACCAGGGACCTGAGTTGCAAGGCAGAGGACCAGTGCCTTGCACCAGCTGTCAGCCTCTGAACTTTATCATGTGCTAGCATAACCTTATAGCGTAGAAAGGCTCTTCCATTGCTGTAGGAACACCACCTTCCCAGGCAACAGTAGTTAGGTCAAAGGAAGCATAGTTCCATCAACATAGCCATGTCTACACTGGGTGTTAGGTCAGCATAGCTACCGTGTTTGGGGATATGGATTTTTCAAACTCCTATAACTATGTAGCTCTAAAAGTATAGACTAGGCCTTAGAAACTGCTGGCCTGAGGCAGCTGAACGTTTAGTTTATTGAGGGGGAAGCAATGCTGGAAATCTCTTCAAGAGAAGACTAGAAAGCTGGGAAGGAGATTTGACAGCACAGTACGGTTGAGCATTTCCTACAATGAAATTATTCCAAAGTCTTCCTCTGAAGTTACCAAATCGTCCCAATTCCTATAACTGCTTAGTCCCACACCACGCCCAGGAGTTAACCTCGTCGTGGCTCTGCAGTTTAAATGTAGTAGGAGCCAGGCTGCCACAGTGAGCGCCCCCCACTTATTGACTAATCGAGTAGTCGATGGAAATTCCATCAACTACCCAATGAGTTGATTAATCACAATCCCTTGACCTTACGCTATCCAAGACTTTACTTGGCCTATCATCTCAGATGGGTATTTACTCAGGGTGACTATCCACTCTCACTGTCACCACTGCAATCAAATTTTAGCAAACCAGCTCAAAGTGTACACATTTCCTTAGTGAGACAGACACTAGGAACAGGGAGTAGGACCCCGCTGTCATCCGCAAACAACTAAACTCCTGGAGTAAAGTTTGTAGGTTCAGGAGATGCTGTTTACTTTGATACCTTGCATTTGAGTGATGCCTTGCATCATACACGGACATCTGACAGAAAAGAAAGGAATAAGCCAAAATAGATAAGCAAACTTAACAAAATATCTCAATCCACACAAGGTTTCTGTGGGTTTTTTTGGGCAAAAGTCCCCAGTGAAATCATACCACTTTTTGGGAAGTCTGTACCAATGTCTCTGAAATCCCCCTGCACGTTTCCCATGACTGACATACACAGCAAAAAACAAACAGCATAAAACAGTAAATAACTAGAAATCTTTCCAGTTCTTTCAGCTATAATAACTTAAATTTTTACTAACCTAAGCATCATAAAGACAATAAAGATTTTAAATGTGAATTTTAACTCATAAAGAGCCTTTTAATTTGTGTGCTCAGACAAGTCAGTGTTTCCTTGAAAACAGTGAATAGTTTGGGAAAGTCTGCTCCTAGCCTCCTCAGCGGATGTCACAGAACGTGTGTTTCAAGAAAACATGGAAACCGAGACATTGTAACACTCAGTCATCTCCCACAACTCAAACCCCTCTCTGGGAGGGCAAGAAGCTCTCTGCTTGTACTGTGGGCTGGATGTGAACCCGGGGTCAAGCCACACAAGTGCCGCTCAATAAAACCTCTCTCAAAAAGAGTGGGGCCTAGGCAAGCCACTAAGAGACCCCAGAGGAAGCACTTGGTAGAGGAATCGAGAGGGAACATCTAGACATTCCCTCCCTCGAG
The DNA here is from genome assembly GCA_032595735.1 of Pelochelys cantorii. Classification (NCBI taxonomy): domain Eukaryota; kingdom Metazoa; phylum Chordata; order Testudines; family Trionychidae; genus Pelochelys; species Pelochelys cantorii. The sequence continues at coordinate 8,627,344 of CM064335.1, forward strand.
GAGTGGCACTGAACTTCCCCTCTTCTCCCTCTCCACCACAGGGCAAATCCTGGGCCTCGGTTTCCCCCTGATACCCGCATCCTCTCCTCCTTCCCGGACCCAGTTACCAGCCTCACACTCCAAAGGGGGCTGTGCCCATAACCACTCAAGTCTGGGGCCGGAGTAAGCAGCACCCCCCACCCCCACGCGCTGCCCCCCCAGCCCCCCCCGTACTCCCCACGCGCAGCCCCCCCCGTACTCCCCACGCGCAGCCCCCCCCATACTCCCCGCCCCCACGCGCTGCCCCCCCAGCACTCCCCACGCGCTGCCCCCCCAGCACTCCCCGCCCCCACGCGCTGCCCCCCCAGCACTCCCCACGCGCTGCCCCCCCAGCACTCCCCGCCCCCACGCGCTGCCCCCCCAGCACTCCCCGCCCCCACGCGCTGCCCCCCCAGTACTCCCCACGCACTGCCCCCCCCGCACTCCCCGCCCCCACGCGCTGCCCCCCCCGTACTCCCCACGCGCTGCCCCCCCAGCACTCCCCGCCCCCACGCGCTGCCCCCCCCAGCACTCCCCACGCGCTGCCCCCCCAGCACTCCCCGCCCCCACGCGCTGCCCCCCCAGTACTCCCCACGCGCTGCCCCCCCAGCACTCCCCGCCCCCACGCGCTGCCCCCCCGTACTCCCCACGCGCTGCCCCCCAGCACTCCCCGCCCCCACGCGCTGCCCCCCCAACACTCCCCACGCGCTGCCCCCCCAGCACTCCCCGCCCCCACGCGCTGCCCCCCCAGTACTCCCCACGCGCTGCCCCCCCAGCACTCCCCGCCCCCACGCGCTGCCCCCCCAGCACTCCCCGCCCCCACGCGCTGCCCCCCCCCGCACTCTCCCCCAGAGCCCCCGGAGAGAGGCAGCCGCGCCCCGGCCCCTACCTCTGTCCCTCGGTGTCGCCCAGCGCATCCCGGCCGCAGCAAAGCGCCCCCAGCTCCGCCTCCCGCCGGCCACTGAGCCGCGCCTCACGTGGGCAAGCCGCTGCGCACTGCGCCGGCGCAGGCTAACGACCTCACTCTGCCGCGACGGGACCCGAAGGGCGGGAAGCGCTGGAGCACACGAGCGGTCCCGCTAGTGCGCATGCCCTCGACGAAAGGGCCCACTCCTCAGCGCGCATGCGTCACGTATGCCAAAGCCGTCTCCCCCTCCCCCACGGTACAGCGCCCCCTGCAGGAAAGCCTGGGCACTACAACAGGCCTTTCCCACCGCAGGGGCCAGCGCTGCAGATTTAAAGGGACAGTCGCAATTAAATCCATCTCTGTTTCAAAGGAGCGGTGTGTCCTTCCCACCCTGCCTACCCCTGAGGTCATTACCCTTATGAAAGTAGGGTTGCCAGGCGTCCAGTTTTAAACCGGACAGTCCACTCTTTGAGCTTTCTGTTTCGGGAAACAAATTGAGAAAATATAACTGTCCGGTATTTTCTAAATAAGATGGGATGTAGATTGTGATGTAATGTCAAGTGTGTCCCGTATTTTTGTTGAAACCATCTGGCAACCCTAAAAAAGACCCAGTTTACCTACATACTTCCTCGCCTTTCCTTGTCCACATGCATAGCAATCCCATGTCACCCACTCATCTCCCAGTGCTTCCTAGGAAGCACCCCAATTCTTGCATGTCTGCTTACAGGACATTCATCTCAAGATCCTCCAGTCCAGTGGCAGTTTTCTGCACCCTTCTCTGTCCCCAGCTGGGACCCATTCTCACCAGCAATCCTGCCAATGCTCGGGGTGGTTATTTTAGAGGCAATCATCTGCAAGTGTTTCTAATAATAAGCTTGGCCAGCTCCCTAGCCACCTACACAGATGCCATGGTGGGCCCTCTGCTGCAAAACAAGGCCACTCCAAACTTCAGAGGAATAAATCCAGAATTTGGCCTTAGTATGGGCCTACACTAAAGCAGATTCCCCCATTGTAACTCATGCCAACAGCAAGGGTTCAGAGACCAGCCCTCAGAATCCAAAGCATCACTGAGATTAAAAAACAAACACAAAACCTTTTTTTCCCCTTTTCTTGTCTATTTTCTGACTGTTGAGTCTTTCACAGGAGGGTGTGTGGGGGGGGGGGAGGGATACTGCCCATCCCTATTATATGCGATCATATAATGAGCAAAACTCACTTTTACCTGCACATACGAAAATGCAGGGCTTCTCACTTAGCTGTTCAGAAGGATTTACATGCACCTTCATGTTAGGTTGCTGGTTGGGGGAATTCGAGTTCCTTCCCTTTGTCTCTCCCTGTCCCCTCAGTGTCCTGCTCCACTCATGTTCTCCCTTCATGCTCCCCACTATTTTCAGTCTCACACCTGGCCTTTACATTTAATTCTCACATATTTCCTTCTGTGTCACTTTACTGTAGCCTAGTCCTCAATTTCTCTCACCTCCAATTCCGCTGCACCCATCTCCCTCCTGCCCCTCACATTCCTCTCTACTCCCACCTGCACCTCTTCAGTCCCTTCTCCTCCCCCTATTCCCCAGACTCTTCCTGCATCCCACATTCTCCCAAACCCCCATTTCTCCTTCCTGCCAACTTTAATCCACCTTCCCTTCTGCTCCACATCCCACTTCACCTATTCATTCTCCTTCCTACCCCTTTCCTTTCCCCAGTCTCCCTGCTGTCTTGGCCTCAGTTTCCTGATCCTGGGAGATATCCATCTTTCCTGAAGGCAGCCAGCATTCTGTCTCATCAGAAACAATGGGAGAGGGCAATCATTGCTACTGAAGGCACAATTAGAGATTACCATATTTCAGGTTCTCAAAAAAAGGACATTGCAGCTGGGGGGGGAGTCAGTTGCAGGTGTGAGAAGGTACCTGCAGCAGGAATATTCAGTGGAGAGGGGGCAGTGTCACCCCTTGTCACAGTAGCAGGGTGCCTGGCACACACCCACAATGCAGCAACAACGCATCAGTCAGTGCCTCCCTGCAAGAAACCATCCCCACAGCTGGGAGCCAGGCTTGAGTGAACAAGGATCCTACCTCTGTAGGAATGGACCAATCAGCTGTGGTTACAGGGGAGGGACCCATGAGGAAGTGGACCAATCAGGACTCTTTCTGAGCTATAGCAACTGTTCTACAAAAATCCAGGGCATTTCATGTTATTTGGAAAATCCAGCTGGACAGAGAATGGAGGCTCAAAAGAGAGGTAATGTCCTGGAAAGCCCAGACATACACACAAACCCCTGCAAAAAAGGCTGATGGGAAATGCCAGCCATCTTAACAGAGGGCACCTGGTGGCTTCCAATCTATTCCAAGTAATAGGTTGTTGCAAACATTTTAAAGGGGGAAAAGTGAGTGAGTTTGATGCTGGAAAGTGGGAGATCAGGAGCAACTAAAAGCGAACTGTATTAGGAAAGTCATAATAAAATCTTGATTGTTGACAACTCTGCAATTAGTTGTTAACAGTATGGAGCCTATTACACACAGATGAGCAGTGCTAATCCCATCATGTAGCATTGTTTATTACAACACTTCCCCTTCTACAGACCCTTTTACCCAAATGATATCCAATCATTTCACAACTATTCATTCACTTTGAGAAATTATGGGCACTGTTTATTTTAGAGAGCACTCAAAGGCTATAGTTGTGAGTCTTTAGAGGCTCCCCTTTTGGCCTGCAGTGCCACAAGGCATATTCCAAATCCTCTTCTCTTGTGCCTAAAGACAGGGATTTCCTTCGATGCAGCAAAGAGGGCAGGATTTATCCAGGGCCGTCTTTAAGATTTATAAGGCCGTATGCAGTACTATTAAACTGGCTACATTGTCTGGAAATGGATGACAGGGGAGGGATCACGTGAGGATTACGTGTTGTGTTCTCTCCCTCCCTCCCTCTGTTGCATCTGGTATTGGTCACCGTCAGCAGACAGGATACTGGTCTAGATGGACCTTTGGTCTGACCCAGTATCAGGGCCGGCCCGAGCCATTTGTGCGCCCCGGGCCCCGGGAGTGCGGCGCATGCATGGCCCCGTCCCCGGGCGCCCAGCGCATGCGTAGCCCTGCCCCGGCCGGTCTGGCAGCCCCACGCGGTGCCCCCTACAATGGGGTGCCCCGGGCGGTAGCCCGGTCAGCCCGTAGCTTGGGCCGGCTCTGCCCAGTATGACCATTCTTATGTTCTTATGGTGCCCTTATGTCCAATGGTAGCCAGGAGGGAGGAGGCGGAGAGGGGAGGATGACAATTTTTTAGAGATGTGATTTTATAATCTTCAGCAAAATATTTTTAAAATAAATTTTAAACTAAGGTCCTGTCGACTAACACGGTAAATTCAGAAACGGACAGTATATACTAGGGGCTGGCAAATGCCTGTTAAATGGCTTCATTGACACTTCAATGGCTCTTTCACAGGTTCAATGTTCTGCTATTAGTCCTGGCAGGGTTTTTCACTTGTACGTTAACTAGATCCTCTCTGGAGGAAGCAGAGCCATAGAACAGGGATAGGATGAGGCAGGTGGGTGGATGTTAAGATTAAGTGGAGCCCCAAATTTTCAGGTGCCCTACTCAACTGCATGTTCTGTGTGTGGGTAAGGATGGCCCTGGATTTATCCCTCCTGCTGTGATCTTCAGCAGGTATCTTAACCTCACTGTGTCTTGTTACCCTGCCCGTGAAATGGAGAACAACATCTGGCAATACGAAGAATTATGTACATAGCGAGATTTAGCTGCAAAGGAACAGTGCATTTCTCTGATTTGGTAACCTTTATGAGAAGAAGCTACCACAGCCCCTCCCAGCAGAAAAGAGTCAATATAGCGGAGAATATTTGCATTTGCTTTGCATTTGCTTTGTGTTATGGGGCAGGAGGTGAATATTTTGAGATTATACAGTATCTACAGCAGTGTATGTGTTCCTCTGGGTATTGAAACTGGCGTGGGAAATACTGTAACAAAGAAACACAGCAAAGCAACGTTGTGACACGATGGAGTGATGCTGCAACCTAAACAGCAGGTTCAGCGCCTGACTGAGGCTTGTTGCTTTTTTGCTATTCTTACTCAGCAAAGTGGAAATTATGCAGAACAGCTCTCTCTTCCTAAGCACTGGGCAGCCCGTGGCAGCCATTTGCTCTTCTGTCTGGTAAATCCAGCGCTGGAATGGTTAAGCAATCAACACAGTGGTTTGCACAGTCCTCGGGCCTTCATGAATCCTCCATTAAACAGCAACACCAGAAAGGAAGGTGGGCTGCACAGAGTTCGGAGAGCACAGGTAAGACAGGACTTTAACTTATAGTGAATGGAAAGCGGAATCTTTATCTAGCTGCTTGACACAGACAAACCCTGCAATTCTCCCTGGCTCTCTACCTCAGTGCAATGCAAACTTGGCCTCTAAATCCTGGCTTGGTCTAAGCACTCATTAGTATTACCAACCCACCCTCTGAGCCTTTAGGGTGAACTCAGGTCATGTTTTCAGGCTTTTTTCCTGCATCCAGCATGGCGGAAGGAAAGAAAGAAAGAAACCACCCAACCAACCAGCTTCTCACACAATCATAGGCCGCAGGGCTTTAGGAAACTCACCAAACATCAAGAGACTTGGTGACACTGAGTCATGGAAAGAAATGCTGACTATGCTCCTGGCAGCCTTTGTGAGTTCAAACTTGGAGCCTTCGTGTGGTCACGAGTATAGGCTTTATTGCATTTAACATACGCTGGATTCAGTTCCTTCTGGATTAAAAGGGCTTTAACTTGGTGTACATGCAATACCCTAGCCCCATGGATCATCAGTGAGAACTGAACCACGCAGTATGACATCCTCTGCACTGTATGTGCGAGGTCACACAGGCTGAGTACCATTATTCAAAAAACAAAAACAAAAACACAGGACAGCACCACTGCTCACAATGTCCCTGACAAGTACAGGTTGCATGTCCCTAAACCGGGACTCTCTGGTCTGGCAACATGTTCCCGGGCCAGAGAACACCAGTGTCTGGGAGTTGGGCCTCAGGCGGGCTGGCAGCTGGGAGCTTGGTGGGGTTGGCAGCAGCCTAGTAGGGGAGCCGGGGCCATGGCAGCCCAATAGTCCAGCAGGAGAGCTGGGGATGGGACAGCAGCATCTTGGCTGGGGAGCCAGGGATGCGACAGTGTAGCAGCCCACCAGCAGAGTCAGGTCCATGGCATCGCAGCAGCCTGGCAGGAAGGCCGGGGAGCTGGGCCCTTGCAGCATGGCAATCCAGCATAGGGGCTAGGGCTGCGGCAGCCTGGCAGGCATTCCAGCCTGAGCCAGTGGCAGGCAGCCTGGCCGGGGCCAGTGGCAAGGTGACCATCCATGGCCAGAAACAGAGCAGGTATTGGGCTGGGGAGCCTGTGGTAGGGGACCTCCTCTGGTCCAGCAAATACTCCTGTTCAGGACTGGTCAAGCCTGAGGGTGTTGGACCAGGGAAGTCCAGCCTGTATTATATTGGCCAACCTGGCTCCCCTACTGGGACGTAGGCGATTTTTAAAAATTTCACCAGTTATCTTCAACATCTGATTGATGGTTGAAGAGCCTTAATAGCTCTTAGACAAATACTGGTATTCTAGCTCTCATTCTCTTAAATCCAAACATTTACAGTTTTCTTAATTACAATATTTACAGAGGTTTCTGATGGGAGGCAAATCTGGTCAGAGAGAGGAAAGATGGTTCAGTTGTTAGATCACCGGCCTAAGCCTTGGGTTGTTGTGAGGATAAACACATTGAAGATTGTGAGGTGCTCAGGTACTACTGTAATGGGGGCCATATAAGATATGTAACAGAAACATTTAGAAAAAGTGCAAGGGAAAACACTTCCTACTGTACCTTGCTGCATCTTTAAGTTTCAGAAATGATATTGGCTCGAGTTATACAACCTAAGATCAAGTATCAGAGGGGTAGCCACGTTAGTCTGAATCTGCAAAAGCGGCGAGGAGTCCTGTGGCACCTTATAGACTAAGTGGGTCTTTGCCCATGAAAGCTTATGCTCTAACACTTCTGTTAGTCTATAAGGTGCCACAGGACTCCTCGCCGCTTTTACAACCTAAGATGATTGTGATCCACTGCCTTCCAGTTTACTGAAATATTTTTCATTACAACGACCATGTATCTATTTCAGAGATTAGTGCGTCTGTCTGTGAGTCCGTCTATCTGTGAGTCCATTTGTTCGATAACTCCTCCAAATGGTCAGAGCCACCAAATTCGGTATACAGCTTCTGTGATGGATAGGAGGAGTGCAGGCCAACACTTGGTGACTAAAGGGTTAAACTCAGGTAACTACGGGTGTTGGCAGGGCGCCAGAAGAACCAATGGGATACAGTGCTGAAATGTAAATCCTGCTGGCCTTTCTCTTTGTGTGAATTCTAAGTTAAGGGCTGGAGGGAGCAAGATGCAGTAATCAGAATTACCATGCCTACAAGGAATATTGGGCATGGGAGAAAACTGGGCCTAGAAGCATGGATCAGCACTGCTTGTGAGTAGAGAGAGGAATGTATGTTTAGTCATGATCAGGGCATTTTTCTTTGTTTTGGTTGTTTAGTCAAGCTTCTTTGTGTAAAATCCATTTGCTCTCCCCCCCCCCCCATTCACTATCTAAGCTGTACCCAGAGATACTATGTTCTCTGTGTTTTAATTTGTTTCTCTTGGCTGCTCTGTAACACCTAGCAACCAAGTGTGCTTTATTAAGGATATCTTTGGGGGTTTTTTTGTTAATAAAATCATCTTTTTTAAGGCGATGATTTGATTGTGTCCTGGAAGGTAACATGGGGGGTGGGGGAGGGAAGGGAGCACTGGACATCATGGCTGCCCCCTGGAGTCCTAGCCCCACCAGCAGTCAGCCTGCAGGCCACAGGGCCTCCGCCCCACCCACCCTGGACAGCCTGCAGCCCAAAGGTTGCTGGAAGCTGTAGCCAGCCCCCGGAGTCTGGCCCTCTCTGGACAGGCTGCAGGCCCTGGGGACCGCTGGAAGCAGGGGCTGGGCCCTTGCAGGTGCCTTCCCTCCCCCCCAGACAGTCTTCAGGTCATTCATTTTATTTTCAAAAAAGTAAAATTGAGTTAAAGACTCAAACAGTGCTGGGTAAATCTTCTAGTGTGGCTCTATTCTCTCAAACTGAGTCTCATCAGGGAGAAGATTAGGAGGACTGCTCCTCCTGGAAGTGGTGGTTAGAGATGAAGTTCTGCTGGAACCATTACATCTCTCACTTGATGACAAAACATTGAACTATTTACTGATGCTATGCTGCTTTTAGTTGGTATCAGATTATGGAGTATATTTTATCCGAAACAAAATAATGAAAATGGAATAAAAAACTAATTGGAACCAGGCAACACTGTTACTGCTCTTCATTTTTAACACTGGCTTTTTTAGAACACAAAACACTAGGTAAAAGCCTCTTATCGCAGAAAATTAGAATCTAATCCACAAGGTTACTATCATTACTCTAGTTCAGTGGTTCCCAAACTTTTTGGCATCACGCCCCCTTTTTGATTTTTGAAAAACCCTCACGCCCCGCCCTCCCCCCCGCAACAGCAAAACTTGTTCGAGCAAAAAAAAACCTGACTGGGGCAGCAAAACTTGATGGGGGGGGGGGTGGTTTGCCTCGCATCCCCCCTGGAATTTCTTCACACACCCGCAGGGGGGCACACTCCCCAATTTGGGAACCCATGCTCTAGTTGCTTCTGAAATGTGGTGTGCAGTGACAATGCCAGCAAAACAAAGAAGTGTATTTTAGTGAAACTTTTATCATATGAACTAACTGGGGAGTAAGGAGTCCATAAAATAGAAATGATCATAAAACTGAACACCTCAAACTTACTGTGGATACGAAATACCATGAAGTCATCGGAATATAAAGAAATATCAACTTGTTCTTCATCAACATCCCTTTCATGATGTGATTTCCTTCCTGCCTCCCATCGGAAAAAATGGTTTCTGTAACTGGTCTTTCATCAGATTTGCTAACACCAAAGTCAAGATTCTATTGTATAACCTTGGAGAGGGTATAGTGTATTGTACTGCAGAGAATCATGTCCCACAAATGATCAAGACAGAGTAAAAGATTTGGGCTTTCCTTCATTGATAAATGGCAATCTTCAAATAGACTTTTCAGATTTATGAGAGTTTGATAGTACTGTTTTGTAAATTTTAAGAGTTAGGAGAGTAAGATGAAATAGAGAACTCAAAATTCTGATCTTTATCAAAGTCCCAGCAAGGCGTACATATAAGAAGAGTGCCAGACACCAACAGCTGGTACTTAACAGATTTAAACCTCAAACTTACATATGTAAGAAGTTTGATACACCTGATATATTTTACGACATCAGGGCATTATGAAGGGTATTTTCGAGCGTAGATAAGTCCGTTCTCCAGTGAAAATATTGGGACAGTTTAGCTCACAACTGATCTGTTTATAAAGGTTGCCATTCTGTGTTCCTTATTCTCTGAAACCTCCTGTTTCCTTCAGTGAGGTTACAGATTAACAAGGAATGCTCACATAAGAAGCTAGAGGCCGTGTAAACCTGGTATCTGTCATTTCTGTAGATGAAGTACTATATGCTTATCTGCAACATTCACCTATTTCAAGGGATATGGCAGGAGACCAGTTTTCACAGTCAACTGCAGCTCAGATGTGCCAGTGCATTTGACATCCTTGGGTTTTTTAAATACAGATCAGATTAGCAGCTTGTCCAGAAATTGGGAAGTAATGTGTTAAATATACAGGAAACTTCTTCCCACCCGACTATCCCAATGGCAAGTTGCAGTGGAAACAGCAACAGCCTTTCATTGTCAGAGCATTGAACCCTCTCAAAACAGAAACATTTGTATGAGCAGCACTTAGAATGAATTCTTGTCTACAGGCCCCCACCCTGCAAACATATCACTCATGTTAGTAATCCGAAGGATTACTTCATGTGCAACAGTGTTTGCGAGGCCCCAAGTGAATAGCTAACCTTATTAGCTTGCAGCTTTAGACTCTGGTGTTTGAAAGGTATCCAGCGTGGCTGGCCCACAACCAGTGGCCGAGAGCACTTGAACTTCAGTTTGGTAAATGGTTGAGGGTTTAAGACCATTGATTATCACAGATGGTGGCTCCTCAAAAGGGAAGAACAGGTGATTGCCGAATACATACATACAATTTTTTTATATTTAAAATCCTATTGAAGTGAAAGCTCTACAATATTACTTGCAATGCTGGAATGCTTCACAGCTTTGGCTGAGGTCAGGGCCCCCATCATGCTAGAAGCTGTACACAGGCAGTGAGAGAGACTATATCCTGCCCTGAGTAACTTAAAATTTAGATAAACAAAGAAAGTGAGAAGAAACAGAAGTGGCACGACTAACCCACCAGGACAGGTCTACACTACAGGGCAATGGAGACCTAATTTACGCAACTCCAGTTAGGTAAATACCACAGCTAGAGTCGATTTACCTTACGTCGAGTTGCCACGGAGTCTCCACTGCCGGGGGTCGATGGGAGAAATGCTCCCATCAACTTCTCTTACTCTTCTCGCTCCAGTGGAGTACCCCAGTTAATGAGAGAGTGATCGGTAGTTGATTTAGTGGGTCTTCACTGGACCCACTAAATCAAACCCCAAGGGACATTGCAGTCCTGATCTCCTAGGAAGTGTAGAACTCCCCTCTCCTAGACCAGGCCCCTACCTGCTAGGCCACACTGCCTCTCTATAATAGCAACTGGATTTACAACGATTCAAGAAGTACTTTATTGCACTTTAAAACAGTATCTGCCCACTGTCTCTCTAACCAACCCCTCTACATTTTTATTATTTGATTTTGTCAGATTAATATTCTGGCATTGTAAAAAACTGGCAGTGTATGTATGTCTGAACCACACCATGCTGTTAGCAGAGACTGATCTTTCCGAGGGACTGCTAAGTGGACGGGTCAATAAACAGTGGGCCAAATTCAGTTCTCATTAGCCTTGCCTAGTCTAAGGGAAAAGGTGTGATTTGAAAACATGTTTTAATTAACACTTTTAAAACATCATTTATGACTTACTGTAAACAGGATTCAACACCTTTAAAAACATTTTAGCTGGTCGTGGCTGATGCTAAGGCAGAGGATAGAGTTGATCATGAGCGCTTAACGTGTTTTTAAGGGTATTAAATCTTGTCTACACTATTGTTTTAAAGTGTTCACTAAAATGCGATCGTAAACATGTTTAAAAAACCCTATCTTTTCTCCCAGTCCCTTTCGAGCCTGATCCAAAGCTCGCTGAAGTCAGTGTGAAACTGTGAATCACCTTCAATGGATTTATACTGGTGTAAATCTAGATTCACTACTGTGAAGGCAAGATTGACCTCAGTATAGCCAAGAGCAAAAATGTTGCCTGTAAACATTTTAAAGGTGATATGCAGTAACAGACATTTAGCAAATGTCCATTCCCTATTCTGTAGGAAGTGCTGCACATTGCCCTTGCCAAAGACAAATGAACACAGGTAAAGGAAGGAAATTAAAGATCTGAGCTGAATGTCTGAGCTGAGTGTCCTGATGATGATCGCTCTGCGGAGATGTTGCACCAATGAGTCTAGTTATACAGCTCCCATCAATAAATACCATATTACAGAAAATTCCTAATGTGACCTAATAGAATGTGCTGAATGACAGTCCTTAGCGGACTGAAACTGATTACACTTACAGGAGGAAGTATTAGTCTCCGGGAGACACAAGCATCAGGGACAGCAGCTTCTTGATGGATAATTGAGATTTCTGTCCAGCTAAAACTGATAGCCAGTCATTTGGCTGCTGTATTTGGTATCTCTGCAAAGCCTGCTAGTGAAATTCTCCTTCAGTGCAACCATTCACACTCTTGCAAGCAGCAATTTCAGGTTTCAGAATCATTTCCCTAGCTAGCTGGTGGTGCCCTGGTTTAGAAGAAAAGGACAAATGGGGGAGTAGAGATTGTAAAGCTGTCTACGTTGCACAGGACAGTCAGAGAAAAACAAAATGTTATATACATATACTTGCTTGTAACTAGAAATTACGAATCCAGAGAATTGTGATTCAGATTCAGGAGGAACAGAAGTACTGGTTGCTACTCACACATGAGATGAATGAATGGAAGCTTTTTGTTGTTGTTGTTGTTGCTAAGCTACTGATTATATTTTACTTTTAGGAAAAGGTAGCCTCTTATGGACATGGCACAGGACTCGGATTCAGGTGGCCCTGTTCGGTTCCCAGTTTAGCCTCAGACTTCCTGTGTAATCTTGTGCAAGTCACTTAATGTATCCAGTGCTCAATGACATGGAGACATTCCTTTCATAGGCGTGTGCAGCACATTTCATTAGGGTATGCACCCAGGGAATTTTATTTTTTTTAAAGACGAACATTTATTGAATACCCAATCATAAAGGACGTGCTGCGAGTGAATGCAGGCTTTCAATACATTTCTATATTCGGCGCTTATTGCATAATACAACAATCCATACTTTAAAACTAAAAGAGCGTATCGTGATTAAATTAAAATGCAAAGCCGCTTTTTTTTGAGACATTAGGGTGTGCCTGGGCACACCCAGCACACCCCCTGTGCATGCCTATGATTCCTTTCCTGCCGTACAGGGGGCTATGGCAAGGATAAAAAGCATTAACGATTCCAGGGTGCTCAGATAGTACAGTGATAAAGACCAGATAAGTACATCTTACTATATATTTTAGAAATGTGCATCTGTCAGTCTACCTGTCTGTCTATCGATCTGTGAGCCCATTTGTCCAAGAACTACTCCTAAATGGTAAGAACTAGGACCACCAAATTTGGCATGCAGCTTCCGCCTATCATAACTTAAAACAAGGTAAGAATTTGGTTGTGCCAGGATAATGGGATGTGCCTGGAATTCAACTGTTTCTCATAAAATGGAAAGAGAGGAGTCTGGTAGGAGGGACAGTTATACTGCAAAATGATCACATGGGGGGAGGAAAGGGCCAGAGCTGGGGACCAGGAGACAGGGGTGGAGAAAGGGACAGTTATCAACTCTATATTGCAGAGAGTTTTCTTGTTTGTGTGCCTGTTTGTCTGTGTGTCTGTCTGTCCCCCCAGCCATGACTGCTGCAGCTGCAGTGACCATGGAAAGGTGCTTCTCATCTGGCCCCAACCTGTTGCACTGCGAGAGAGCTGGGATTGTCCTCTTTCTCCGAGACAGCCTACATACTGATCCCTTCATCTGTAGCCCCACCCCAGAACAAAGATTTAAATGAACAAAAACCAAAACTTATTTAAGAACCTGACCAACACCGGGTAAGTCTTCTAGTAGACATATAAATCTACAGATAAGCTTTAGGCAATTTATAAATGAGGCAAGTGATCACAATTGTTCCCTAAATAAAACTTGGGCCACTTCACTGAAATGCTTTGAAGTGCTGAGTGCTCTCAACTTCCATTGCATTCAATAGGCATAGACGGTGCTCAGCGCCTTGCAGGATCAGGCCTCTAGTTTTGCAGCTTGCATTGGGATTTGTTGAACCATTTGCATCACATTCATTCCCATCCCCCATGTGAAAAAACTCCCAAAATGTCCAACATTAAACAGAAAGGAAATAGTATCCAACCCTCCTCATTGTAGCAGAATTCTGGACTTCCAAGGCTAGTCCTTTGCCTGCCCATTTTAGTGCTAGAACATTTCATAGAGATATTTTTAAAATGCTCTTATCATCTCCCTGTCCCAGTGTTCTCTGACATGACTGAGCATGACTCTGCAAACCAGCAGAGCTGCTGCCATGAACTGTAGGGCCAAGTGCTGCCTGTTTCAGCTTCTACTTCCAACAGCTGAGCATGATGAAATTGACGCACAGGCATTCTGCCCAAGTGCAACAACTGCAATTTACTTTGTGTGTCTGGAAAGAGCTGGACACTGCTTTGCAGCAGGTAGGACCGAAATTTATGGGCGACAATTCATAGACCTCCCCATTCTAATTCATAGACAACTGAAGAAACTACACATGAACCATCACTCACCATAGCTTTTTTTTAGAGCAGAGACAGACTTTGCCAAACTAAAAGCTGATCCAAAACCAGCCACATCTCCACTACCCGGGGAAGCTGTAAGCCTGTACATTAAATTCAAAAATTAATGGCCTGATGACCTAAGACATATTCTAGCAATTCTTTTTGTGCCATCCAAAGGGAATAACTGATCACAATCTCTGCCTTGCTACCAGGCTAGGAGGAAGAAGTTGCATGCATTAATTTGCAGGAAGCTGAAGTGCAGTGGGGAGCAGTCAGCACGGTGTTGAAGAATGTGGCTAGGAAGCTCATTAGAATCACTCTTCCAGCTCCTATAATGCATTATTGAACCTTTTTAACAAGCTTGCTATCAATTGCTTTTATTATCTCTCCCAGGAGACTGTCAGGGTTGCTGGAAAGCAGCCAGACCCCATCTACACTAGCTTCACTGCTGTGCTTAAAAATCACATTAAAAACAGGCTGCCCTGCTCAGCCAGCTTATAACAGTCTGGCCAGCTAGCATATGAATGGAGCAGAGCGTGTTAACCCCCCATTTGGTAAAGCAGTGTTTTAGCCTGGCCCAGCACACTGTTTTTCAAAGTATTGCTTGGCCCTCCCCATTCTGCATGGCAACACAAGGTAGTTGCAAACGTTGCTCACACACAACTCTGAAGTCAGCATGGAGCGTGTACCTAGTAGGATGCAGTTCAAGGAACCTGTCTTGGCAGCATGCTGTGGAGAGGAGAAAAGTGTAGCTCTTTGGGGGTGATTCCTGGAGCAGCAACACAGTAAAGCTTTGCAATGTCCAGATTATGGAGCAGATCCTCCACATAACTCTGAGTTTCTCCGTTAACCTAAATGGAGCTGTGCCTACTTATACCAGCTGTGACTCTGGCCCCGATGAATTATCTCCATTAAGATAATGATGGAATTATTCAAAAAGAGGGTGAGGGTGCAAACTTGGGAGTCTAGGGCCTCGTTTAGACTAGAATTTGCAGGAGCAATATTAGCAGCATAAACTCATTCACATATTTTAAAATACCTTGAACATGGTCAGGTTAGGTAGACCCTAGCTGCATCACACAGGTCATGAAATTTTTCATAGCAAGGTAGTTAGGTTGCTCTAATTTTTAAGTATAGACGAGACTAAAGAGACTTACAGGCATTGTGAGGGCTGTTTCCTTGCTGTAACTCGACCCATCTAACTCACAAAAGGCAGGAGGTAAATTTTCCAAAGTGTTTAAGAGACATAGGAGGCTAGGTCCCATTTTAAAAGGTAAGTAGGCCCTTGAGTTTCACATTAGGCTTCAAAGTGCCTACGGGCACATCTACATAACAAAACAAACCACCCTCAAACCGACAGCAGCGCATCTCAGAGCCCAGACCCACTCAGTGACAGGGGAGGGTTTCCGAGGCTGGGCTCCACGTGAGCCCAAATGTGTACACTGCTGGGTTTAGCCCAGTTGCATGAGCCCATCAGCTGGCCGACGCGCTGCTGTAAGGGTTTGCTTTGCTGTATCGACACACCCTACATCATTTGTTTGAAATTGGGCCTGTAAGCCTCGTAGGTCTTGTCTACACCTAAAAATTAGATTGACTTGGTGACTTTGCTGCGAAAAATTCCATGTTCTGTGTGAAGCAGCTAGGGTCTACCTTACCCCAAGCATAAATGTGGCTTGGTCAATAGAAGATTCTTCTGCCACACAGCTAGGGTTGCCAGATGGTTCAAACAAAAATACCGAAACGCCCCCCCCCCCCCCAAAAAAAACACCAGGAAAAATTTCTGTTGAAGGGAAAAAAAAGGGGGGGGGGGAGACCAAAGTTGTTAAGCAAAAAAAAAAAATTAAAGTAAAACAGCATTAAAACAACATGTCCCCTTTAAGAGTGAGTACAGGGATAGGAACAGGGAAGTGGTTGAGCACTAAGACCCAGGGGATGCTTCCCCTTGGTTGGCAGACATTTTGTGCCGGCAGCCTTGCGGAACCAGGTAAGCATGGGGGCTCGGGTTGGGGGGGCTGGGAGGGTTGGGAGCAGGGGGGCTCGGGTGGGAGGTTGGGCGCTGAGTGTTTGTAAGGTTGCCAGGTGCCCGGCATTTTCGCCTCCTGGCCGGGGAAAAAATCAGAAAATACCGGACATTTTAGGTGTCCAGTATTCTCTGAATTTTTTACCGGACAGGAGATGAAAATACCAGACTGTCCGGGTGAATACCGGACACCTGGCAACCCTACACACAGCTATCACCTCTGGGAGAGGTGGCTTAGCTACACCGAGGGAAAAACCCTTTCTGTTGCTATCAGAAGCGTTTACACTACAACGACATGCAGGGGGGCTGACAGAATTGCTGGACCCCTGGGCAAGGTGGGAGAGTGACTGTCTCCACGCCCCTGGAAGGGGTCGGGCCTGGAGCCGGGAGCTAGCCTCCCCCGACCATCCCACAGCACCACCCAGAGCAAGCCGTGCGAGGTTCCAGCGGCAGTTTAAAGGGCCTGAGGCTCCAGATGCTGATGATGGAAGCCCCAGGCCCTTTTGAATCACCAAACCCCAGGGCAGTTGCCCACTTCCCGCACATACCCCCCCCCCACTGGTGGGCCCGCGTGCACATGACAGCTGTGCGTCTGTGGCAGCTGTAATACAGACATACCTGTCGACACTTCTGAAAGGGTCACTCACTGGATCAGAGCAGAGCGAGTCGCTGTTGGAAGGGCGGAGGAAATCTCAGGGGCAATCCGTTGACTCACCTTCCTTCGTGCAGTGGAGACGCTTTGTCATAAGAACATAAGAACATAAGAATGGCCATACTGGGTCAGACCAAAGGTCCATCGAACCCAGCATCCCATCTGCCGACGGTGGCCAATGCCAGGTGCCCCAGAGAAGGAGAACAGAAGACAATGATCAAGTGATTTATCTCCTGCCATCCATCTCCTGCCCTTGTTATGAAGGCTAGGGCACCATACTTTATCCCTGGCTAATAGCCATTTATGGACCTAACCTGCAAAAATTTATCAAGCTCTTTTTTAAACCCTAATAGAGTCCTGGCCTTCACAGCCTCCTCGGGCAAGGAGTTCCACAGGTTGACTGTGCGCTGTGTGAAGAAAAATTTCCTTTTATTAGTTTTGAACCTACTACCCATCAATTTCATTTGGTGTCCCCTAGTTCTTGTATTATGGGAAAAGGTAAATAATTTTTCTATAATCACTTTCTCCACACCATTCATGATTTTATATACCTCTATCCTATCGCCCCTCAATCGCCTTTTTTCCAAACTGAAAAGTCCCAGTCTCTCTAGCCTCTCCCCATATGGGACCCTTTCCAAGCCCCTAATCATCTTAGTCGCCCTTTTCTGAACCTTTTCTAATGCCAATATATCTTTTTTGAGGTGAGGAGACCACATCTGCACGCAGTACTCGAGATGTGGGCGTACCATAGTTTTATATAGGGGAAGTATGATATCTTTTGTCTTATTATCTATCCCTTTTTTAATAATTCCTAACATCCTATTTGCCTTACTAACTGCCGCTGCACACTGCGTGGATGTCTTCATAGAACTATCCACTATAACTCCAAGATCCCTTTCCTGATCTGTCGTAGCTAAATTTGACCCCATCATGTAGTACGTGTAATTTGGGTTATTTTTTCCAACATGCATTACCTTACACTTACCCACATTAAATTTCATTTGCCATTTTGCTGCCCAATCACTCAGTTTGCTGAGATCTTTTTGTAGTTCTTCACAATCCCTTTTGCTTTTGACTTTCCTGAACAACTTTGTGTCATCTGCAAACTTGGCCACCTCACTGCTTACCTCATTTTCTAGATCATTGATGAACAAGTTGAACAGGATTGGTCCCAGTACTGACCCCTGGGGAACACCACTGGTTACCCTCCTCCATTGTGAAAATTTACCATTTATTCCCACCCTTTGTTTTCTGTCTTTTAACCAATTCTTGATCCATGAAAGGACCTTTCCTCCTATCCCATGACCACCTAATTTACGTAAAAGCCTTTGGTGTGGGACCGTGTCAAAGGCTTTCTGGAAATCTAGGTATATTATATCCACTGGGTGCCCCTTGTCCGCATGTTTATTAACCCCTTCAAAGAATTCTAACAGATTAGTTAGACACGACTTCCCTCTGCAGAAACCATGCTGACTTTTGCCCAACAATTCGTGCTCTTCTATGTGCCTTGCAATTTTACTCTTTACTAGTGTTTCTACTAATTTGCCTGGTACTGATGTTAAACTTATCGGTCTATAATTGCCAGGATCTCCTCTAGAGCCTTTTTTAAATATTGGTGTTATATTGGCCATCTTCCAGTCATTTGGTACCAAAGTGGATTTAAAGGATAGGTTACAAACCACTGTTAATAACTCCGCAATTTCACATTTGAGTTCTTTCAGAACCCTTGGGTGAATGCCGTCTGGTCCCGGAGACTTGTTACTATTCAGCTTATCAATTAATTCCATAACCTCCTCTAATGTCACTTCAATCTGAGTGAGTTCCTCAGATTTGTCACCTAAAAAGGCTGGCTCAGATTTAGGAACCTCTGTAACATCCTCAGCCGTGAAGACTGAAGCAAAGAAATCATTTAATTGCTCCGCAATGGCACTGTCTTCCTTGATCGCTCCTTTTATATCTTTATCATCCAAGGGCCCCACTGCTTTTTTAGCGGGCTTCCTGCTTCTAATGTATTTAAAAAACATTTTACTATCTTTTTTTGAATTTTTGGCTAGCTGTTCCTCAAACTCTTTTTTGGCTTTTCTTACTACATTATGACACTTAATTTGGGAGTGTTTATGTTCCTTTCTATTTTCCTCACTAGGATTTGACTTCCACTTTTTAAAAGCTGCCCTTTTCTCTCTCACTGCCTTTTTAACATGGCTGTTTAGCCATGGTGGTTCTTTGTTAGGTCTCTCACTGTGTTTTTTTATTTGGGGTATACATTTAAGTTGGGCCTCTAGTATGGTGTCTTTAAACAGTTCCCATGCAGCTTCCAGGGATTTTAGTTTAATTACTCTCCCTTTTAGTTTCTGTTTAACTAGCTTCCTCATTTTAGTGTAATTCCCCTTTTTGAAATTAAATGCCAGAGTGTTTGACCGCTGCTGTGTTCTTCCCAACACAGGAATATTAAAAGTTATTATATTGTGGTCACTATTTCCAAGCGGTCCAGTAACAGTTACCTCTTGGACCAGATCCTGCGTTCCAGTCAAGACTAGGTTGAGAATCGACTCTCCCCTTGTGGGTTCCTGTACTAGCTGCTCCAAGAAGCAGTCATTTAAGGCATCAAGAAATTTAATCTCTGAATCCTGTCCTGAGGTGACATGCACCCAATCAATATGGGGATAATTGAAATCTCCTATTATTACTGTGTTTTTTATTTTGGTTGCCATTTAACACATTGTACTTGGGGACGGGCACATAGGTCACAACTTTTGAGACATGTTCCTTCTTGGAGATGGGCCATCTGGACACCTTGTACTTGCATGCAAACAAGAGTCCAATGATGGTGAAATGAGCCCTACAGACGAGGGCAGGGAGGGGAAAATGATGTTCTCACCTATAAATCACAATTGAACATTATTTTGGGAGGAAGAGTGTTCTCGGGACTAAGACACAGGACCAGGAATCAAGCTTTGTCACAAAGTGTGTGACCATAAGCAAGTCTCATAAGCCTTTTGTGCCTCAGTTTCCCCATTTCTAAAATGCTTCCCACACCCCGCTTCAAGCACACAGCAGCACTGTGATGAGTGATTAATTAGTGTTTCATAAGTATGAAGTGAGCGTAGGGTTGCCAACTTTCTAATCGCACAAAACTGAACATCCTTGCCCCAGTCCTGCCCCTTCCCTGAGGCTCCACCCCTGTCCCGTCCCTACTCCGAGACCCCTCCTGCTGTCGCTACAGGGCTGGAGCTCTCTATCCCCTGTCCTCTGATGCCCACCCTCACTCACTTTCACCGAGCCAATGGGAGCTGCAGATCCAGTACTCAGGGCAGGGGAAGAGGTGGAGCCCCTATGGCTGCCCCTGTGCCTAGGCACTAGACGTGCCAGCCGCTTCCAGGATCTACATGAAGTGAGGGCAGGCAGGGAGACAGCCTTAGTCTCACTGTGCTGCCAACCGGACTTTTAGTGCTGACCAGAGTTGGGATGTTAAAAGGGTTAACCAGATAAGTGATAGCATGTAACCTACAGTCCCCTGCCTGGCCCGCCACATGACCCTGCCACATCTCTGACCACGGGGCCCCACTGCGGCTGTGAGGTCCTGCCGCTGGCCCCTCCGTGGCCGTGGGGTTCCACGACCTAGCCTGCCATCCCTTCCATGGCTGGGGATGCTCCAGCCCTGAGCAGCTGGCCACCACCAGAGTTCACTGGCATGGGTTGGTTAACCAGTAAGCATACCAATAAGCTCCACGCTTACCGGTTAATTGTTTAACATCCCTAGACCAGAGTCACCAGGGTCCCTTTTTGATCAGGCGTTCTGGTCGAAAACCAGGCACCTGGCAACCCTAGCCTCAGATGGAAATATAATAATACATTCTATTTCTTCTGTGTTCTGTGTAAGCATAGACTAAGCAATTCTACCACCACCCCTCTGTGTCTGGGGGGTGCATGAGTGTGTGCAGTGAGACAGAAGCAGTATCAACATAAGAACAGCCATACTGGGTCAGACCAAGGGTCCATCTAGCCCAGCTTCCAGACAGGGAAACTGAAACATAGGAAGGTTAAGGCCTAGATTTCTAGAAATGGCCTCCAGTCTGGGTGCCCAACATTATAGGTCAGGTTTCAGAACTCCTGAGCTCTCATAACTCCAAATGAAGCCAATGAATAAGAGCTGCAGGCTTCTCTAGCTAGGCACTTACAGACAGCCATCAAAGTAGAGGCCATTTTTGAAAATTCTAAATAATTAGACCACCGAGCCCCGGTATATGGAGGTTGGGCCACTGGGCAGGAGTGTGTGTGTGTGTGGGGGGGGGGTGAATCAGCCAGGAGCCCCGTGTCGGGGGAGAGGCATGGAGGGGTGGGCAGTGCAGCAGGGAGATCTGCCCCCGGGCCAGGAGATAGTGGGGGTTGGGAGTGGCCACAGAGCATTGGCCACAGTCAGGGAGCTCCAGCTCCGGCCCCAGCTGCGGAGCTCTGACCCTGGCTGCGGAGCTTGGGGTCCAGCAGCAGCCACAGAGCTCTGGCCCCAGCAGCAACGAGGGAGCTCCAGCCTGGGGAGTGATGGCTGGGCAGGCAGCAGCAGTGTTGGGCTGGAGCCCTAGCTGGGGGCTACAGTTCAGCATGGGCCATGTTGGAAAGGACCGCCCCTGGTCTGGCAAATCCCCTTGTTGGGGACCAGCCAGGTCCCATGGGTGCTGGATGAGAGAGGTCCAACCTGGATTGGTTATGCTGGTGTAACTCTACTGATCATCATGGAGTTATTATGGATTTACACTGATTGGAGAGCAGGATTTGGCCTTCATCAAGAACATTGGGGAAGATTTTCCGAGGCACAAATGGCAGGTAGACATGACTTAGAAGATCTCCACCTTCAAGATCTGGTCCTTAATAAGAAGACATGAAATCCTCCTGGAGAAATCAGCTTTAAATAGCAGTCTGATGACGAAGACACACCTGAAGCAATAATGTGAAGAGTGCAAGCTGCGTACCCGGGCATCAATCCTTTTACAAAGTCCTTTGCCAGCAATTCAGCTGCTTCCAGCAGTATGCAAACACTGCACCCAGCCAGGAGTGTTGCATAGAAAGAAAGTAGATCGACTTGAGGTGCAAAGTTTGCAAGTGGATAGTGCAACTTTCTCTCAATGAAAGAAAGGGCAGGTGGGTTTAGAGCCAGGGTGGTCCAGACCCATTTGTATTTTTATTTAATGTGATTAATAAAAGAATTCTGAACAAACGTAGCAACACGCATTCCGAAGCCCCAGACGTTTTAGGACTGTGGCTTTGGGAAAAATACTTTTCATCATTGGAAAGAGATGTTATTTCCCTCCACCCCTGCTCTTGTTATTGTTCTTCTCTCTCTGACTATTATCACTGCACTTTGCCCCAGGGTACAATTGTTGCTAAGGGTCATTCCCTGACCTAGCAATACAAGGAATTGCACCTTGCTCAAAGAAGATTGTTAATAATCTTCCCGCAGCCTGGGATTGAATGTCTGCTCTCAGATTGGACTCTGGCAGTTAATAAAATTTGCAGCTTCTATACTGACAGGAAGCCTCTCCAGTAGGTGACTCATGGCATGCACTGAGACCAAGTGAGCAGAGACCGTGTGATACAGCACAGCTCCTGCAATAGAAGTAAGGACCGGCACTTACTGCATTCATCAGTGATTCCCCTTCACATAACTAGCTCACAGCGATTCTTTTAAACACAGCACAGCACAGAGTCCAGATCTTATCTGAACTGCTGCCTTTTCTGCAGCTGCTGTACTGTCAGCAGCACGTATTGCTGGTTTCCATTTTAACAAGTATGTGTTAGACTCTTTGTGGCTCTCTGGAATAAAAACCAAAACATGTTAAACATGTGGAACCACACCTCTGGTGAAGCAATGAGCAACACAGCTGCCCTTTTTTTTCAAAAGGGCCAACTAGCTTTAAGGATGCACTGGTATCTCCAGCTATAGACTTACATAGTTCCCTCCTGCTACAAAAGAAAAAACACCACGGATGAAATCTTGGTCCTACTGAAATCCATAGCAACACTCCGATCCACTTTGATACAACCAGGATTTTTTACCTGCTGGGGCAAAGCTCATTCTCTAGGACTGGTTGGGAATTTTCTATCAAAATTATTTTTTTAGACAGAAACTAGTTTTGACAACTGGCATTTTCCAGCGGACAATTTTTTCCCAAAGTTTCTTAATTTTTCCATTGGGAAATATTTAATTCTGGGTCAGATGGAGCCCAACTAAAAGATTTTTTCATCTGAAGAAGTGGGTTATACCTACAAAAGCTCATAATGCCATATACATGTTTTGTTAGTTTTAAGGTGCTGCTAGACTACTTGTGGTTGTTTAAGTTTTTCCATTTGCAGACTAACTCGGCTACCCCTCTGAAGCTTTTAAAAGATTTTTGGTTGGTCAGATTGAAACATTTCATTTCAGGCCAGTTTAACATTAATCTGCCTCTGCCTGAGCCATTGTGCGGCCTCACAGGAATGGTAATTCAAGTGTCGCATGCCTCCCTTCTCCTCTCCAAGGCACCAGTCTCTTTGGGAGCTGAACAACCACAATGCATTATGGGAGTTCCTTGACCAGGAAGTACTGTTACAGTGACAGTCCAGCTTGAGAGCTCAGTTCATGGAGAACAGGGCTTTGAAATACCAGAACGCCCATGCCATGAGACGCTGTGCAGTTCACGCAGTCACAGCTCAGTGCTAAAATGAGCTGAGGTGTTGGGTTTTGACATTTCCAAATCAGTTGTTCTTGGAATTTCCTTTCCTCCAAAAAAATCCAATATGTCAAGTGTTTGTTGCAACTTGGGATGTAAGCAGTCAATTAGTTAAGTCACTCCTCGACTAGTCGCTTCCCCCCACTTGCTGCCTCTGTATCAGAGGCACCAAGTGTGGGGGAGCAGGAGCCAATGCTGAGGGGAGCTGGCTTAAAAGCCGGTTCCCCCCAGCACTGTTTCTGTGGTGGGGCAGAGGAGGCAGAGGCGCAGTGCAGGAAATGACGTGAGTAGAGACTGAAGCAGTCCCTGCTGTGTGGGGTCCCGACTGCTGCGCCTCTCCTTTGGAAATGTACAAGAGTCACCTGCAGCTCTTGTACATTTCAAAGGCAGAGGCGCAGCGGGATAGCAAGCACCCTCCTTATCGACTAAACGAGTAGTTGATGGAAACTCCATTGACTACTCAATTAGCTGATTAATAGAAATTTAACATCCCTAGTCCCAACTTGGGATGACAACAAACAGCAGAATATCCTATGGGATGGAAATTCCAATTTTCAACCAGCTTTACTGCTCTCATTTACAGTGGGTTAAACCATACACAGCTCTATTGAAGTTAATGGAGCTACTCTGGATTTATATGGTGTAAGAAACTACAAGCAGAATTTGGCCCTCTGAATTTGATTTCACAAAGAACTCAGTATAAACATATTCTCACCTTGCCGTCCCCCCCATCCCTCCGTACTAGGCCTTCTGGTGGAGAGGCCACCTGAAGGGCAGGAAGTAGAATGACCAGATAGCAAGTGTGACAAATCAGTACAGGGGTGGAGGGTGATAGGTGTCTAAATAACACAAACCCTCAAATATTGGGACTGTCCCTATAACACTGGGACATCTAGTCACCCTCATGGGAAGGCAGAGGGTGTGACCAGTCAATAATGCAAAGCCTGAGGACTTATAAAGGAGTGATGGTCCAGATTCTTGGGTGCAGAATGGAGGATGCCACTGAAAGAGCTCTTCTCCTGGGTCCTAGCAGCTCCCCCTCTGCACTCACCAGGCAAGGAGCCCTTAATCATTAGCTGGTCAAACAAAAATTTCATAGCACAATGCAGGAAACTTTCATTATGGACCCAGATGATTTCAAAAGCAACGAATACATTTGAAGTTGATGTCTAAGGCCTCATCTTAACAATGCACTTAAAAAGCACTCAAGTCCCAATGAAGTCAAAGGGACTTTGGCATGGTCTATGTGTTTGAGTGCTTTGATGGATCAGGGCCCACTTACCAATCAAACTTATTTCATGGGATAAGCTTGAAATGGTAGAACCTATTGATCTTTATCTCTCTTTGCCAAGAATGCAATTCTTACATCAGGTATTACAGGCTCTGTCCCTGCTGCCAGAAGCCGAATAACCTTCTCTTTAACCATCAAGAACAGCATTATCAAACTTAGGCCAGGTCTACACTAGACCCAGTTGCTCAGCTTAAGATATGGAACTCCAGCTACATAGAACACCTTAAGCCGAGCTTGGTAGCATCCCCAAAGCAGAAGGCTGATGGGAGCAAACATTCCCATTGGCTTCTCTTACTGCTCACAAAGGCAGGAGTACTGGACGCCAGCAGGGGTGCCCTCTGAGCTCAATTTAGTGAGTCTTAACTAGGCTCGCTAAATCAAACACTAGAAGATTGATCGCAGCAGCGGCAATCTTCCATTTAGTGCAGGCAAGGCCTTAGTTATATTACCTTTTCCTTTCTTCAACTGTACTTCCACCTGCAACTGACGATCATGATAATAAGTAGTGTACTTCTAGTCTTAAGTAGTGTACTTTATGGGATGTTGGAAATTCATTAAATACCTTCGCAGTGTGACTAGGGGAGGGGGGGAGGCACACCTCGAATCTCAATGCAAGCCAATGGAGATATCACATATTTATAGTAACAGTCTGCTGTAAAATTGTAATAGGAGATGGAGGGGCTGATCCTGGAAGGTGCTGTAGCACCTTCTAGAAATATTAATTGCTGTTGATGCCCCTCAAATTCAGTGTGAGCTGAAAGCACTCAGCACCTTCCAGCAGGCAAACGGCGCTGGAGCTATGGGTTTACAGGACCAGGAAGGATAGCTATATTAACGGTCAAAGCAGTGTGAATAAAATAATCAACCTTCCACCATTACATAAATATCAGTAAATATAAAAAATAATTTCCATGAACACTGTCATGGAAAGGTTTCTTTTAAAATCTCATGATTCTGAATGTATCTATACACCTGCTCCCCCTTCACTGAGTAGAGTCAAGACACCCAAGATTTGGTTGTCATAAACTACAGGTAAAAAAAATTAAACTTGCCCTTCAAAGTATCACAGAATCTGAACAGTTGCAGCATGATGGCTGGATAAAGACTGACATTGGATCTAACTGAAAAGCATCCCAGTGTATATTTTGTGAGTGGGGCCTGGCTGGTAATGAGGAACAGCCTTTTAGTCCAGGTCACTGGTTTCAGTTTGGCCCAGGCTGGCAGGGACTGACAGCTGGTGCTTTCTGATAGCTACATGAAAAGAGCTGGGATGCGCGTCTTAGCCTAAATCCTACTGGACAGGTGGACACATCATGTGCATTTGCTGGCAGCAATAGTAGGAAATATCAAGACTAAGGACCCAACCCTGTTCCCACTGAAGCCAATAATAGACTGGAATGGGTTATGGATGGACAGGCACATGGAGACTGAGCTACCTTTTCATCCCTCCAGGTCATCACCCTGTGTCCCAGGGGCACCCTGGAGAAACAGGGTGAAGAAACATACTCGGATATGGCCCATGGGAAATGACAGAGGATGCCAGTTTATTGATGCTGGGATTCCCTCTGAGACTTTTTCCCCTTGGTTTATCCAGAACACCTCATTCTGCAAGGCCTAGAACTGGCAAGACACGCAGGGCAGTTTGCATGTGTCTGAGTTACGAAATAGCAGCTTGAATGTTGTCACCATGTTGCTGGTCATCAGCATTCGGTCTGCTTCAGCCCTTACAAGTGGGTGGGGATATACAGAAAACAAGGGGGTTAGGAAGATGCAGTTTTACCTTTTATAATGCGGGGCACAAGAGTGATATTTGTGCTAACCCCTTAGTCATCATATTCAAAGGTCACAATGAACTGAGTTGCAGGAATAGCTGTGTAAAATCTGCTTTCCCAGTCATCTCCCATGAAGAAAGATGGGGGTGCAGCAAAAGGGCACATCTGCAATTCATGCCCAGTATCCACACAGCATACAAGAGCTGCACTCTGACTGATGGTAAGCCAAAGGATTTCTTCTTTTGTGGGGAATGCAGGAATAGGCCAGTCCCTCCTGCCAACTCTGTAGTCAACACACCCAGAGACAAAGGGGGAGACCTTGATCAACGTGTCGTGAAACCAATTACTTTACATGACATAATGAGGTAGAAATTCTTTGTCATGGTCCACTGATGCTCCTCATACTGCCTTGTGTTATGTCCTAACAGCTGTTCCTTTCATATATGCTGCTCTGGGTACCACCTACCCCCTTACTCCCTGGGTAAATGTACCAACACTGTATTTCCTGCAGCTTCAAGCTCTGAGCACTACAGGAAAAAAAATCTGTGGACTTTTAATTTATAAAGGTCAGGGCTGTCTTCCTTCGCACCCTACCCCAGCCTTACCCCTTGCACTAGAGCACTCTAGTTTGTGCCTAGGTGAGATGAAGTATACAAGTTTTGTTTCAATTTTTATGTTCTAGTACTTTACTAACAACGATTTTAGTCTAACTATCATTTATTCTGGACTGTTAATATTTAGGGGGGAACAAGTGGTGAGCGACCGTTCTGGGAGACTAGAAAGGATGAAGTTAATGGCAAAACTCCCAAGCCAGATTTTCACCCAAAGACTCTGCTCCTCTGGAGAGGAAGAGAAAAACAAGGAGGGTTAACCGGTTCACAGGCACACCAGATCAGCAGGCTGTGGCTTGGGAAGGTCCGTAAACAACCCACACGGGGGCTTCTGAGGATGGATAGCAATCTGTGTTAGCACTGAAAGAGCCCTCCTATTTGACGGGCACTGGAACCTGACAATCCCTGGTTACTGGTTTCAACCAGTGATAATTGTGGTGGTGACTGTGTGACATGCACCTGTGTATCATTGGACTGGGACAGAGAAGTCACCAAATTCATTCCACCCAGACATGGGATGTTAGAATGTGGCAGCAGAGGACTGGGGGCAGATAACAGAGTTGCAGTAAAGAAGGCAGAGAGAGCGAAATACTGTGTTTCCCTACTAATTCAGGGTAGTGTGCAGGTTAGAATCTTCATGGGCATCTCCACTCCAAGAGAAGGAAAATCCAGACAATAAAATGACCAACAGACCTGGAATGAAAATTCACCAAGGGCTGATGCTGTGCCTCATGGGGGTACATTTAGCAGCAGCAGAGACTTTCTGAGCTCAAAAAGCCACAGCCTGTACCTCCACTAGGTGCTCTGTATTGGCCTGGAGTCCCCTCAGTTCTGCTTCAGACTTCATCTAGAACAAAAGCTACCACGTATTTAGGGTCTTAAAATATCTCTATCTATATTTATATCCGTAGCTATGTATAGTTGTCATTAAAAATGTGAAACAGCTTCAAAACTGCATGACAGTTTAGCAACTCCTGGTTATGCCCACACGTGCACAATTTTCTTATCGATCTCTTTGTCTCTGTTCTTTTTAGTTCTGTGTTTCCATAAGACACAGGGCACTTTACAGACCTGTATGAAGACAAGGACCTTGCACTTTTGCTAAGATGTAATGACTAAGGGCAGGGCAAAGAAGGGGAAAGCAAAGGGGCTTGGTGGAGCAGTTTTGATGGCAGAGGTAGGTTTATTTTTAAGGATCTATTTCCCAATAGAGTATTTGTGATAGTGCAGGGAGCAAACAAACAAAAAACCAGACCAGCAATGCATGTTAAAATTAGAGGCAAGCCAGCTACAACAAAACTGGGGAAAGAGAACAAATAGTCAGAAGGAGGTAGCGCAAAACAGGTATAGATTTACCCAAACACACTGCCACCAAGGGACTCTGGAAGACATCCTTGGTGAAGGAATTCTTGTTTCGAGTAACCCAATCTACAGGAGGACTGACTGGGTCACCGGCCAGTAAATGATACAAACATGGGCAACAGCAGATGTGATTCTTCACCAAGGCAGGCATGCACCTCACTGTACTGTTGCCCTAGGTGATGGTGCTGCTGAAACTCAGTTCTTGAGAGAGCAGCCACATAAATCATGCTGGAGGAGGCAAGGCAGGAAATCAAGAAGATGTGAATTTAAGTTCTGATAACACTGTGAATCATTAGGGGGTACATCTACACAGCAGGGCTAACGTCGAATAAAGCTATGCAACTTCAGCTACGTCAATTGCGTAGCTTAAGTCGAAATAGCTTAATTCAGTTTTTGGCGCTGTCTACACAGCAGGAAGTCAAAGGAAGAACACTCTTCCTCCAACTTCCCTTACTCCTCGTGAAAGGAAGGTTACCATGAGTCAGAGTAAGAAGTCCTCCAGCCTGACATTATTTTGAAATAAAAGCTTGTAGTGTAGACGCACACTGTGTTATTTTGGAATAACATCAATTATTCTGAAATAACACTGCTGTGTAGACATATCCTAGGCAGGATGCTACAGCAAACATGGGTATCCCATCAATGGTAGCTGATTCCTTATACCAGTAAAAAAATATAATCTGTTTACCTGCTTTTCGCATTCAGAGAACCTGGACTAGTCCTTTTACCCCCAAAATGAGATGTTCTTGCCCTTATACCAATTCAGATACAATCTCAGCATAAAGACAATCCAATAGATCCCCACTGCGCAGAAGGAATATAAGGAACCAATTCTACATTCTTATTAAATGCATTTGCTTTCTCTTCTCCCACTGGACATGGTTTCCTTTCTTGAACCTTTGGGTACATCTACACTGCAACATTATTTCAAAATAATTAGTGCTATTCCGAAATAACTTAGTCTGCGTCTACACAGCAGGCAGTTATTTTGAAATAGTGTCAAAATACTGTCAAGCTGGAGGACTTCTTACTCCAACTCCTGTAACTCTCATTGTATGAGGAATAAGGGAAGTCAGAGGAAGAGTGCTCTGTTTCGAAATAAGTGCTGTGTAGACGCTCCCTATTTTGAAATAAGCTACACAATTGAGGTAGCTTCATTTGTGTAGCTTATTTTGAGTTAAACCCTGCAGTGTAGACGCACGCTTAATTCTGTGCTACCCCTCCTGATGCCTGTTTGGCATTGGAGACAAAACAAATAAGGCATTACATACAACATCGCATGGACTTCTGTCATTTTCCAGTTATTATTCCTTGCCATCATCATGGGTTTCCTTGGTATCCATGATGGAAGAAGACTGGCATAGATGTTAAGCCTGTGCTTAAGTCTTTACAGAATCAAGGCCTAACAACCAGCATAAAACACATCAGCATTATAAATCCTAGATCTATTTTAGTAGTATTTGGATCTGCAACTTCAATGCACTTTCATAACCAGGCTTGGATTCAAATACTACTGAAATTTGGGATCATTTAGACCCACATGTGAACTCTGCAGATTGGGACCACCTGTACTTAGAATTCCTCTTGCACCTCAAGTTTGCATGAGAAGAACATCTGTTAGTTGTAACAAAAGCAAAAGCAACAAGGCAACAGATGCCTAAGGCAGGGGCGAGGCCTCTTAAGAAAAGATGGATGCAAACAACTGTGATGATTGCTAGGAATGAGCAAAATGGGACCAAGATGAAAGAATGATCTTGCACGAGGTGAAACAGATTAAACTATGGTAACAGTGCTAATGTGCTCTCCAGTGGAAAAGCCTATATAATGAACAACAGACAAAGTAGGGAAAGGTGGTTTTCCAGAAGCACGCCAGCTTTACTCATTAAGCAGCTGCTTTACTACCCATTCCCCCCCTCCCCTTGTTCACCTCTTCACCTTTAATTATCCACAACCTGTCCAGGCTGTATGAACAACAATGCATAGCTGAAAGGCGTAGATAGTACAGATTCCAGTCATCTGTTCACAGAGACAGATCAATGGGGTGGAGAGTTTTTGATTGTAAAATGATGGATGGACCATGGTAGATGGACTAAAAACTCTCTCTGGCCTTCTTTGCTTTAAAAGCTTTGGAGGAATCTCAGAAGGAAAGATAGCAGATGAGCTTTCACATAGGCAGGAAGGAATTGCCAAGGTATATCAGGCCAACAGTATACTTGCCTTTGAAAGGAGCCCAGAATGGATGTTTCAGAGAAAGGTACAAAACTCCATGGAGGGTAGGTCCATCAATGGCTATTAGCCAGGATGGGTAGGAATGATGTCCCTAGCCTCTGTTTGTCAGAGGATGGGAAGAGGTAACAAGGGGTGGGATCACTTGGGGTGCGTCTAGACTGCAGATTTTTTCGGAAAAACAACCGTTTTTCCGAAAAAACTTCACTTATGTCCACACGACTATTGCATTCTTTTGAAAGAAAATCGAAAGAACAGAGGGGTTTTTCCGACATTGACAAACCTCATTCTGCATATGTCTAGACTACATGGTTCTGTCGCCAGAGCCATGTAGATTAGTTTACTAAACATACCCAAATGAAGCCGCGATTTAAATAATCGCGGCTTCATTTACATGAAAATGGCTGCCGCGCTGTGAAACGAGGTTTACCGGAGTGGTCGACAGAGACTTCCCTGTCAACCGCGGCGCGTCTAGACTGCCCCACTGTGCCGGGACAGCTGATCCCCGGCACAGCACGGCAGCCATTTTCATGTAAATGAAGCTGCGATTATTTAAATCGCGGCTTCATTTGGGTATGTCTAGTAAACTAATCTACATGGCTCTGGTGACAGAGTCATGTAGTCTAGACATACCCTCTATGAGGAAGAATGCCTTTTCCAAAAGAGCTCTTTCCGAAAAAAGGCGTGTGTGGATGGGGAAGAGGGAGTTCTTTCAAAAGAAGAGGAAACAGGAAAAAGCACAGGTGCCCTAGTGGCCACTCTGTCCATAGTAATCATAGCTTAAATGTGAGATAGCATCCATTCAGTGTGGACGCTATCTGTTGAAAAAGCAGATCGCTTTTTCGATGTGCTTTTGCTGTGTGGACACTCTCTTTCTAAAGACGTTTTTTCAGAAGATCTCTTCCGAAAAAGCTTCTTTTGAAAGAAGCTTGCAATCTAGACATACCCTTGATGATTCCCTGTTCTGTTCATTCCCCCTGGGGGCACTTGGCATTGGCCACTATTGGAAGACAGGACAGTGGGATAGATTGACCTTTGGTCTGACCCAGTATGGCCATTCTTATGTTCAATTATCAACTATTAGGCAGTAACATACCAGAGCATGCGGGGGGAGTTTTGTGGTTCAGCAGCCCCCGACCCAAAAATGGTTCCCCACCCCTGCCATAGATTAATCATTAATCTATGGCAGGGGTGGGGAACCATTTTTGGGTCGGGGGCTGCTGAACCACAGAAGAAATCAGTCTGGGGCTGCACACAAGTGAGAAGCAAAACAAACATACAAACCCTCACTGACATGGCCCCCGACTGAGGAGAAAGACACTCCCCACATTCCTCTCACACACCAGAGCCTAGGGGGGGCCCAGGCTAGTAGATTTTGTGTGCTCCAGCCCTGCAGTGGGGTGAGAGGGCACCAACATGAGCTCCCCAATGCTGGGGAGGGGGAGCCCTGAGCCTTGGGGGCTGGAGCCAGGCAAGCCAGGGGCCACATCCGGCCCCTGGGCCTTTGATTCCCCACCCATGATCTATGGCCTGACACAGCAGGTTTTAAACTTTTGTGGATGATTTTAGGTTCTGCAAATTAAAACAACCTCATCCTCATGAATGATGATGAAACGCATACACTGTCAAGCCAGCATAATTGGCCCCAAGGAGGGTTATGCTAGTGCATGGGGTTGCATAGAGACTTCTAAACTATTTCATTTCCAGATGTCAGCGTTGGGAGCAAAGATGGAGCGAGGGGCGGGGGAGCATGACTGGAGCGTCCCCCCCGAATCTCAATCCCCATCTTGTCATTCTGGCTCCTTGCGTCTGTCTGGTGGGAGCCAGCATCATTTACAGCAGCCTTCAAGCTGCAGAGATTTCTGACAAGGACTGGTTAAAGCCAGCCTGGGGGTAAGGGATTACAACGTGGAGCTTTGCACCTCCCTCTGGACCAGCACAGCATGCTGCTTGGCTGCAGCTGAGAAAATTATTGTCTGTTCCCACTATGTCCCCTTGGTGGAGGGAGAAGAAAACACACACCAGGAAGAGAAGACTGGAATATTTTGTTTCATGATGAACCAACCAAGCTTTTATCTCTAAAGCTACTCCACAGGTGATGGACTGGAGGTCCAGGAACAGGGGAAAAGGAGGAAGTTTTCAGGTTTTCTAACCAGAAAGAGGAGAGTTACTTGTGGCACCAGCCTGGAATCAAGGAGATCTGGGATCTATTCTAATGTCTAGCTGACATCTTGAATGACCTTACACATGTCACCGAAAGTCCGATGCAAACCCACGGGCAGCAATGAAAAGACTCCAAGAGGCTTTGGACCAGGCTCTTCATTTTGCCCAGCAGTGAAATGGGGACAATAACAACACCTGCTCCTGGACTGGGGCAGGCAAGATACGGCCCGCAGATTGAATCCGGCTTGCCAAGCCTTTGAATCTGCCATGCACCGGGGGGAGGCTTCATGTGCTTCCCCCGCCCCCAGCACAATCTCTCACCTGCCATTGGCTGGTCCAGCCAGTGGGAGTTGAGCGATTGTGCTGGGGGCAGGGGCAGTGTGCAAAGCCTGCTCCCCCCCCCCCCGCACTGGTGCACGGCGCAGAGAGGCACATGGCAGCTGTGGCAGGCATGGAGCCTGCCTGAGGGTCCTGCTGGGCTACTGGCTGGAAGCCACCTAGGTAAGTGCCTCTGGCACCCTACTCCTATGGCATCCAAACTCCCTGCCCCAGGTCCTCAAGTCACCACTCAAACCCTCCTTCACCCCCAACCCCAGCTCAAAATTCCTCCCCGATTCTTCACCCTAGGCCAGAATCCTTCTCCTGCACCCATATCCCTTCCCAGACCTTGCTCCCCAATCGCCTGCCCCAGGTTACACCCCCTGTCCTAGATTGTCTCTTTAATCAGGCTGCTTTAAAGAGCCATTTAAAGGCTGTGCCAAGTCCAGTTCCAAATGTTGTGTTACTTGGTCTAACACATCCCTGGTAGGCAAGGACCTGTGTCTGGCTTCCTGAATGGCAGGAGTCCAGATGTCAGGGTAAATGCTCCTGGGAAAAGTCTGATGTTTAGCCTGCCTGTCCCTTTATCTGCTGTGATCAACACCCCCCATCCTTACCTCAATGCCACTTTTAAAACAATGGCTCGATTTTACATTGAAACCATGGCCCCTTTGTCTTTGTGCCCACTGATTAAGCAGCTGTCATTTAGGCTTCCATTCTCCCGCCTGCTATCAGCGCTGACATCCCTTTCATCTAGGGCCTGTGCAGCTTAGAGCAATGACCTATGACTTGCTACATTTCTTAGCTACAGACATTTGGATTAATTTATAAGCCCAGATAATCAGGTAGGGATGCTCCCTGACAAATTAGACTAATGGATTCATATTGGTTAAATTAACATCTACAGTTGATTTAAGATCCCCTGCTATAATGATAGCGCAGAACACCAACCGGTAGGCTCGGAAAAGCATGTTAGGGTTTTGCTGCTGGTTTTAACTAAGGTGCTTCTTTTGCACCTGAAAGGGCAGAGAGTTACCTTCAGTGATAGGGCCGGGTCCAGGGAAAAAAGATCTTAGATGCCTTCTGGGCAAGCCAGTCCCTCAAACTTTAAGCTGCAGAGATTGGCTACATAATAAGGTAGGCCAGCCTACCTAGGAGAAGGATCAGGGCCAGTAGTAATGCATAAAGGCATGAAAAGACAATTTTTGCTGTCTTGTGACAGAAGATCTCAAAGCACTTTCTTCAAGGAGGAGTTTGTGTGTCAAAAACAGTCCATCATAATCCAGATACTGCTGCCTGGCCTCTTTGCAGATCTGGTAGGCACCTACCACTGCTTGGAAAGTCTCTCTACCAGCCAAGATAGTTGTTGGCCTTTCATCTAAGAATCAGGTGATCTGGAGGCTTTCACCCGATTCCTGGCCTCAGCAGTTAATTAGTCACAGATGGAGCTAAGCCCACCTTCCTTAAAAGGTGTTCATGTCTTGCAACAGGCATAAACAAGGGGGTTATCTTCAGAGGAGCTAAGCCCCCATTCAAGGGGACTGGGTGCATCAGTAAAAGCACACATGTGTAATTAAGGTTGGGTAGATCAGACTTCCCATTGCAGATGATCACAAACTACATCGCCTTCCACTTCAAGCATGAGGCCCATTTCTTCTCTCACACACACAGAGCAGCAGATATATTTCTTAAAAACCCCTACCACGACCCTCCACAGCACACATTTCTCGCCCAGGCAGAGGATGAGAGAACACATGCATGACAGATGTTAGTCACGTTACACTAACGTGCAACTCAAAGGTGCTGAGATTAGTGCAGTACAGAACCGATATAGACCAGAACCGATATAGAACAGAACAGAATAGATTTCTGCATCAGTCATCGCTCTCTCAAGTACAGAACAAAGCCAACCCTGTCTTTGGAAACACTACATTCCAGCAGAATGGCAACGCTGCTTTGTTAAATGGTCACCAGGCGCGTTAGAATGTAGGTTTCTGCAGCTACTCAGTTATTAACGGCATAATGTTTGTCATTAGAATTTGCAAAAACGATACCTCGTGTAACCCACACACGTAGGCTATGGCTATACTGCACCCTTCTTCCGCAAAATCTTATGCAAATGAAGCATGGAATAGAATATCGCCATGCTTCATTTGCATAATTAATTAGGGGCTGTTTTTGCGCAAGAGGCTTTTGCGCAGAAAGGAGCTGTGTAAACGGCTCCTTTTTGCGCAAAAACCCCCTCTTGCACAAGAGCCATTCTTCCTGAAAAAATGAGGAAGAACTGCAGGATGTTAAGTAGTATCCCGAAATAGCCATGCAGTGTAGATGTACCCTCAGTGCACAGGCTTTCAGGCCCCTCTGTCCAAAACCAGTTTGATGGGGTCTGGGGGACATTGAACCAGTCTCCTCCGGGCCTGTGGCTTTCCTGCTACCCTGTACAAGCCCCCAAATGTTCACTGGAAGATGCCTTATCCAGAGCGATTGTCAACACTGCTGATGTGAAAGCCACTGGTCATACAGTGCACATCCCAACATCCAGGTCAACATACAGTGTTCATAAATTATTACAGATCAGCTCCACCCCAGTCAGACCAGTCCCACAAATGCTGATGCGCACAAGTGACTTTACACAGGAGAGTATTCCTATTGAATTCACCTTCAACCAATGACGAGCAACCTGCAGCCTAAGGGCTGCATATGGCCCATCAGGTCCTATGCGTGGCCCACGAGACATTTACCATCACCCAGATGCAAGGTTGCCAGGGGCAAGGTTGTCTGTGTAGTTTTTTCCTACCGGTTTTACTAAAGTGACATGCATGTAAAGCAAAGGCACGTGATGTGAGATGCGTGCTAATTGCACGCAACATTGACTGTGAGAGCCGTGCACTCCCTTTGCATCCAATCAAAGCACTACTACGATTCGATCGGCACCCCCACACATTCTAGGCATGCAAGCGCAGTGAGCAAAACTAACCTAGCCTGGTGTCATGGGACCATCTTGATTATGACAGTCCTGCGGCCCACTGAGATGAAGGAGGGCCACTCGTGTGCCGCACTCACTAGCCTAGGCTGCCCATTGCTGCCGTAAACAAATAATGCTGGCTTGAAAGAGTCCACTGGAGGAAGAAGGCCCAACCCTCCATATAGAGGAGATGTTACTTCTTTAGAAAAGATTCCCATTCTACAGAAAGGGAGAGCTCAGTGATTGGTTATTAGCTGCCAGTTTCTCACCTCTAGAGGAGGGGAAATGTTTGCTCAGAGCAGTGAAACCACATGTTCTATAGACATTGATTGCAGCTATTCTGAACTGGAGCCATCGGCTTGGTCTTATGCCTTCCAGATGCACATTATCTTCCAACATCTAGAATTTTCAAACAGAAGATACCAGTCTGGGGCAGCAACCCCCACAATGCAGCCAGGATCACAAAACTCTGATGGTGACTGTGTGAGCTCGGGGGTGGGAGGGAGAGTGGTCAAGTAAGGGTATGTCTAAACTACAGAGGTCCTGAGTGTATTGGCCAAGAGGGCGGCTATCATAGCTCTAATTCTCTCCTGCCTTCTTGAGGTGGCCACTAGGAAGGACTATGAATGTGCCTGGCCACTACACCACGGGAGCACAATGGCATGGAGCGGTTTCTGTCCCTCTCCGCCATACGTGTACTTATGTCATGGCCCGATACAAGCCAGGCCTTCATGCTTGAAAAACACATTGAAACCCTTCGAGGAAAGAGGTGGTGCAAAAGCAAATTCAGGCCTGCCAACAGCGGGGAGGCAACAGGGACAAAAGGGCCCGGGGCTCCAGGCCACCTCCACTACTACTGGAAGAGTAGCAGCATGCAGAGCCTTGAAATTGCTTCTGGAGCACTGCACCGCGTACTCCGGTTGGCTCTCAGGGTTGGCTGAGGGGTCAGCACAGTGCACCCTGGGTGGCGCTAAGGGCCAGCTGCCTCAGCCTTGCCCCTTCCTCTAAAGCCCCGTCCCTTGTGGGAGCACAGAGCCAGATTTCCCAAACACCTTGCCCAGGGGCCCAGCTAGCCTGTCAGACCCTCTGAGCAAAATACTCATTGTCACATTTATCCTGTAGAACAAGCAGCAGGACTTTGAGTTTTGCAGTTTCACGGATACAGATATTTCAGTTAGTAGAAAAGCAGGATGAACAGGAGCTGACAAGTAACCATCTGCTCAGCACCTTGGATCCTGTGTCTTTCACAGTCCTACTTTGCTACCACTCTTTGTCATTGCTGCCTCTGTCACACAGGACAAAATGACACCGCCAGCAGCAATTTACATCCACAAAGCCAGAGCACTTGCAAAGGCCAATGAAGAGACACTGTCTATCCTGTGAGTCTTGTGTGTGTGTTTGTATGACCTCTTTCCTTACAATATCTGAATGCCTCACAAACATCACCCAACAAATCCTCTCCACGCCCCCATGCTAGGGAACTGATACTAGCACCACTTTACAGAAAGAGAAACTGAGGCAAGGAGAGACCGTGATGTACCCAAGACCACACAGGGGGTATGTTTACACAGCAGGGCTTAACTCGAAATAAACTACGCAAATTGAGCTACGTCAATTGCATATCTTATTTCAAAATAGCTTATTTCGAAATTGGGAGCTCTACCCAGCACTTATTTCAAAATAGAACACTCTTCGTCTGACTTCCTTTACTCCTCGTACAATGAGGGTTACAGGAGTCAGAGTAAGAAGTCCT
Source organism: Pelochelys cantorii (assembly GCA_032595735.1). Classification (NCBI taxonomy): domain Eukaryota; kingdom Metazoa; phylum Chordata; order Testudines; family Trionychidae; genus Pelochelys; species Pelochelys cantorii. The sequence continues at coordinate 8,665,090 of CM064335.1, forward strand.
CCAGCTTGACAATATTTTGACATTGTTTTGAAATAACTGCCTGCTGTGTAGACGCGGACTAAGTTATTTCGAAATAACTGTTGCTGCGTAGACATACCCAGAGGTCGACAGCAGAGCCAGGAACTCACTCCAGGTTGCCCAAGTACTAATCTTGTGCTTTCACCACAAGACCAGCCAGCCTCTCCTTAGGAGCCTTCCCTCTCTGCTAGCTATTGTACAGATACGGTTTGAATAGGCAGAAATGACCATCTCGCTGCAGTGTCAGTGACCGGAATAACCAGCTTAGTGACCAAGGGTCCTTCAGTTGCTAGTGAAACGACCCTTCCTGAAGTTGTTTAAATAATGCGGGTATCACCTCTCAAGCATGATGTTTCATAAATCCCTTTCCTACCCGAAAGACCGGAGATCAAGAGATAGAGCCGGCACCTGCTCTTTGGATTCCCATATGTTCCACTGCGAATGAAGCTGCACTCTGCATAAATAACCACAGATATAGAACAACCTGTTCTCTCTGTCTGTCTTCCCTGGGCTGAATCCCGGAGTTCCACCTTCTTGGCAGGATGTAAAATATGGGCTCCACAGACACGGTGCATTTGGATTTCAATAACCCTTCCAGGGTCCCACTGGAGTCCTTGAGGAAGGCGAGGTCTAGGCTTTCATGGAATACCTGAAAAGGACAACAAGTGCACAGCTGCTGCAGTGTGTGTGGTGCTGGTGCTGGTATCAGGTGGGTGTAGAGGCGGATTACGGTGTTTTGAGGCTCTGGGTCAGAGCAAGTGGGGGCCCCTCCCTACCCCTTCTGACTGCAGTCACCCATCATCCCTCCCTGGCATTCCTGCTGGGAAAATGGGTCAGGTTCAGGGGCTTGCCTTGTCCAGGGAGCCAGGTCAGGGTACGGGGTCTTCTCCCTGCCCCCTCGCAGGACTTCTGTGTGGGTAGGGGGAGCAAGGTCAGGACACAGGGGCACCATTTTACCAGAGCCCCCCAAATGGCGGGGGCCCCTGGACACAGGCCCCGTTGACTCAGTGGTTAATCCGCTACTGGGTGGGTGTGGGAATTTTAACTGAAATACCTCAGACTGAGAGCCCAGGTGGAGCCGGGAGCCCTTTGGGTACACACAGAATGGCATCATACACGGCTGAGTTCCCAATGTCAGCCCTCACCACAAGGACCACCCAGCAGGGAGGCCAGAGGATTGTTGGCTCCCTGAGGTCAGTTCCTCCCTTGGCGTCTATGCAGACGTGCCAATTAGCGTTAACTCTGGAATGTGCTTTGTGGCACAGACTGGAGAAGGAAACAAGAGAAGCCACTGCAGAGGGGCCACCTCAGAGCCAGGAGAGGGGCAGGCACTGCTGACCTGGCATGTACTCAGGCCGAGGACACATGGGAGAGTGCTGTCCCAGCATGCCCTCTCAGTGCACTTGTTCCTAGCCCAAGAACTGTCAACTTACCCTCCAGAGGGCCACCTTATTGTGTCTTTATAAACACTGAGTTTCTTTTGCCCCATCAGGCCCACGCCCTTCCCCCTGGCAAAGAGATTCCACTGTTCTCTGCCCTGGGACTCTGCCCTGCTGCTGAGGGAATCCACAGCCTGTGCCTGCAGTTGTGCTCCACTGATCCCTAGCTAAGAGAATCCACCATTCTCTCTCTTTCCCGGGGCAGTGCAGTGGTTCAAACCTGCTTCCCCATCTCCTCAGCAACCAGGCTGCACGCCAGCTCTCTTTCACAGATCCTCTCTTGCTTTCCAGGGACTTTTGCTTTTACCCCTCTGCCCCAGGAAGCCTGTCTCTCATGTGACCCGGCTTATTTTCTCTGCCTGGAGGTGAGCTGAGTGTCACAGGTAGGGCTTCACCCATCTCCTTGTTAAGGGCCAGTCTCTCTGTGATAGACAGGAGGATTGGTGAAGGGCTCTGTACCCCGTTCTCAGGAACCCAGCACACAGCCAGCCCCCGTTTGCAGATCACACAGCACCCATTCTCCTGCGACGGTATAAAAAATCTTTACCAAGAGGAGACAGGAAAATGTTATTCAACACAAGAAAATTAAGCCGTCTCGATTTGTCACAGGCCACCACGTTCTTTAGTTGTCAGAGAGCTGCCATAGAAAGACTGCTATTGCGTCTGTAAGAATAATTACCTCAGATTATTGCAGAGCACGCTAATTCATCCTGGTGCAGAACGACAGCTTCGCCCAGAGCTGCAGACAATGGGGTTGCACTTGTACACGTTCACTGGGGCTGATGGGTGTAGCCACACAGGTTTGAATGGCACTTCTGTGTCCCTGGGCATTTGACATTAACACCACAGCTCTGCATGCAGGCAGCTGCAAAGCCCCAACCCTGGCGTGGTGGGGGTATTCCCCCGGCTTTGCTGTCTAAGGAGACCTCTGGAACTCGCAGCTGGCCAGGTGCTCTGGACGGCTCTGCATAGATGAGCATGGGTTACTGAAGAGCCCAGAAGATGGGAACAGAGGAGTTTTCATAAGCTCGGAGGGCAGATGAGCTCCATAGCGACTGTGATGGGGTGAGGTCACAGATGACCCCTCGGGGGTACCTCCTGGGGTGCTGACACGGCCACTGCCACTTGCCTTCCTGCTCTCTGGGGCTCCTCACCACCCGGTCCTGCTGGGCCAGCTCTGCTGGTCTCCCCCAGCCAAGGCCCCGAGCTGAGGTCCCTGCCCCCACCAAGAAGCAGTACAGACACTGAACCACTTCAGATCCAAGGAGAGTGCAGTTTAGGGCCCAGCCTCCTGAGAGAGCACTCCCCAGATGGGATCAAACCCCAAAGAATTAGGTAAGTCCCCTTTAGCAATGAAAGGGGGAATGTGCACACTGGTTGCCCCCCCAGGTAACAACCGCTTACACTGGGTTTGGTAGAAAATAAAAATGGTTTTATTAAGTTGAAGCAGTAGGATTTAAGTAGTAATAAGTGAAAGTAGGCAGAGCAAAGTAGGTTACAAATCAAAAGAAACAAAACCACTTGGCTAATTCTCCACTGAAACCTCAGTGCAAACTTAAACTCACCCTAAAACCTCTTTCCAGCTGCCACTCTAAACCAGGGCTGTCTTCCACGCCCTGGGGTCTCTGGCCCCTTCCTTCAGGTGTAGCCCAGCCAAAAAGACCCAGGCCTCTCCTCTCCTATTCTTTCTGTTAAAGAATTGAGGCCCCTCTCTACCAACCACTGCTCAGACTAAAGGACAAAAGAGATAGTTTAACAGTTGAGGGTAACACCCTCCATGTCTCTCATTCACATATTTGAACCTACAAAGTATTCTCCACTCCATGGCTCTAATTTTCCACACACAAATGGTGCATGCAACAGAGTAAGACAAACCAAACCAGCAGATCATGACATGAAGATTGATGGGTTACATGAAATAATTTGCTCAAACCACCTTGTCTTTGGAGAATCGGGCCCAGATAGGTAGTGGTAAGGAGTGAAGTATCTGGCCTCAGCCATATTTGAGAGAGTCAGAAGTATGGGCGGTGGGTGAAGACCCAGCTGGGGAACGCAGCTGAAGCCCTGCCCCTTCCGCCCCTTCCCCCCACTCCCGAGACCATGACCCTTCAACAACTTCCCCCACCAGCCAAGTCCCACCCAAACCCAGCTGAGGGCCAGGGGTGCTGCACAGTGCGGCCCCAACCCTCCCGGGTGGCTGGGCAGTGTAGGCAGTTTTGGGAAGGCAATGCTTTCCCTTGCCTACATTATCTGCCACCAGGAGCAGCCCGAGGCCGGCTGTGGCAGCTGGCGCCCTAGGCAGAGGGCGCGTTCGGCGCCCCCGCCTGCACGGCCATCAATGGCTGTGATGTAATCATCGACCGCCTATGGTCAGAAGGCCTCCTGCACTAACATGTGGAGCTCTCTATATTAAGGTCTGAAAGCGAGAATTTCAAAACAACCCTGGTTTGAACCACTAAAAGGAATTGTAGCGGCTGGGCTGCACAGCTGCCCATCATGCAGCTTACAGCCCAAAGCCTGGCAGCCATCAGAAATCCTGCACACAGCAAGTAATTAAGGAAAACATCTGTAAACACTTGGAAGGTGGCAAGGTGATAGGGAACAGCCAGCATGGATTTGTAAAGAACAAATCATGTCAAACCAATCTGATAGCTTTCTTTGATAGGATAACGAGTCTTGTGGATAAGGGAGAAGCGGTGGATGTGGTATACTTAGACTTTAGTAAGGCGTTTGATACAGTCTTGCATGATATTCTTATCAATAAACTAGGCAAATACAACTTAGATGGGGCTACTATAAGGTGGGTGCATAACTGGCTGGATAACTGTACTCAGAGAGTAGTTATTAATGGTTCTCAATCCTGCTGGAAAGGTATAATAAGTGGGGTTCTGCAGGAGTCTGTTTTGGGACTGGCGCTGTTCAATATCTTCATCAATGATTTAGATATTGGCATAGAAAGTACGCTTATTAAGTTTGCAGATGATACCAAGCTGGGAGGGGTTGCGACTGCTCTGGAGGATAGGGTCATAATTCAAAACGATCTGGACAAATTGGAGAAATGGTCTGAGGTAAAAAGGGTGAAGTTTAATAAAGACAAATGCAAAGTGCTCCACGTAGGAAGGAACAATCAGTTTCACACACACAGCATGGGAAGCCACTGTCTAGGAAGGAGTATGGCAGAAAGGGATCTAGGGGTTATAGTGGACCACAAGCTGAATATGAGTCAGCAGCGTGATGCTGTTGCAAAAAAAGCAAACATGATTCTGGGATGCATTAACAGGTGTGTTGTGAGCAAGACACGAGAAGTCATTCTTCCGCTCTACTCTGCGCTGATTAGGCCTCAGTTGGAGTATTGTGTCCAGTTCTGGGCACCGCATTTCAAGAAAGATGTGGAGAAATTGGAGAGGGTCCAGAGAAGAGCAACAAGAATGATTAAAAGTCTAGAGAAGATGACCTATGAAGGAAGGCTGAAAGAATTGGGTTTGTTTAGTTTAGAAAAGAGAAGACTAAGGGGGGACATGATAGCAGTTTTCAGGTATCTAAAAGGGTGTCATAAGGAGGAGGGAGAAAACTTGTTCATCTTGGCCTCTGGGGATAGAACAAGAAGCAATGGGCTTAAAGTGCAGCAAGGGAGGCTTTAGGTTGGACATTAGGAAAAAGTTCCTAACTGTCAGGGTAGTCAAACACTGGAATAAATTGCCCAGGGAGGTTGTGGAATCCCCATCTCTGGAGATATTTAAGAGTAGGTTAGATAAATGTCTATCAGGGATGGTCTAGACAGTACTTGGTCCTGCCATGAGGGCAGGGGACTGGGCTCGATGACCTCTTGAGGTCCCTTCCAGTCCTAGTATTCTATGATTCTATGAAGATGGACCACTGTGACCTCGTCTGGTGCTCTCTACCAGGGCCGGACTAAGGGGTGGGCAAGCCAGGCAGCTGCCTGGGGCACCAACTGATGGGGGGTGCCTGATAGCAGCTGTAAGGGGCACGCAGCATCCCTTATAGCTGCCATCAGGCGCCGCGCGCCTGGCTCCTGCAGCACCGACCCCCCCCCCCCATCCCCGCAGTGCCGGTCAGCAGCACCCTTCCCCCCACGGCCGCGGGGCCCTGCATGGCCAGGCGTGGCGGCCGGGCCGGGCCGGGCCGGGCCGGGCAGCACATGCGCCGTGCGCCCCAGGGGAGGGCCCTGGGCTGCGCGCCAGCGGGCGTGGCCGGGCTGGGCTGGGCAGCACATGCGCCGTGTGCCCCGGGGGGCAGGCCCCGAGCTGCCCGCCAGCAACCATGGCTGGGCAGCGCATGTGCCATGCACCCCAGGGGCAGGCCTGCGCATGCGCCGTGCACCTGGGGGCGGTGCCGCGCGCCCGGGCCCGGGGCACCAAAATGGCTCAGGCCAGCCCTGCTCTCTACAAGCCACCTTTACAAGCCTCATGAACAGCCGAGCTCTTTTTCTGCGGGGGCAGAGAGGAATGATCCACACCCCATCCTGAGCCAACAATGACTGAACAGCGGCTCCCTTCCCTGCCTCTCCCCACAGGTTATTCCAGCTGCAGACAGCGCTTGCAGGAACGAGAGGCAGAAGATATTTGAAACTGGCAGTTTGAAGGGGGTCCCCCCATATCTAGAAACTGGTGTGGGCTTTTTAAATAGCCCTGGATTCTGAAATTCCTCCCAATTAGAAGAAATCCTGTATGAATTTGGAAACCTATCACCGATCTACAGCAGCCAGAATAGAAAGGGTACCTGGAACACTGGGTCTTCTGTGCACCTCTGTGCATGGCTGCAGGCATTGCAAAGGGAGAGGCACACAGTGAAAAAATGTGCAGGTAGCTTCATATTTATCTCTAAGTGTCTGTGAAGCACCCACCATGGCCTCTGAGCACAGAGTAACTGGACTTCAGCCTGCGGAACTGTCAGCTCAGGACCTGTCATCAGCGCTAAATTCATTTAAATCAATTTAAAAAAAAAACAGAATAACTCAGTCTGCTGAAAATGTACATGGCTGGCTGAATACAGGAGAAAATGGATGCCCTAGAGATCAGGTACAGACTCCAGATCTGCATCCGCTTCTCACACACGCAGAACTCCCTTTGCCTTCAATGCCGTTTGCAAACTGAAAGCCTGCTGCTACTGAAGTCAATGTAAGCTTTGCCTTTGGCTTTGACTGGCCTTAATAATATTACATAAGCCCAATTCTCCATTGTCCAGCAGCAGGTAGATAGTAAAAAACCAAAGCAAAACACTAGTAGATCAGAACACGAGCATTTTCCACGTACTTGGCACTAGTGTAACTAACTACACAAAGTTCAGGGCAACCAACCAAAACCAGAACCTCTAACTTTTGGCCATATGAGACTTTGCCAGAGCCAACATGTTTGCACATGGCAGCAGGAACGTCATCACACCACATCATTCTAATTACAATACAAACACCAGTCCAGAGTGCGACATCCATTTACACAGGGTAAAAGCCAAAACAAATATTTCAAAGCGACTTAAATTATTTACAGTGGCAACATTGCTAGGATACTGCTCAGCACAAAGAGCCTTCTGCCTAACTCCAAATCAGCATTTGCTGGCCTAATTCTGTTCCTCACCAAAGCAGGAGGTGGGCACTGAATTTTCCAATTTTTCACGAATTCAGAAAGTTTCTTGAAATTAAAAACAAAAAGAAGAAAAGCCCCAATGTGACCATTTGATATAATCCATTAAAGAAAAAATGGTGGAGACATGTATTTAAAAATGAATTTCTCTCCTTTGGGAAAAACAATTCCCAGCTTTGAATTGTGCATTGAAAAATAAAAGAACCCAATAAATCAGGGCCATAGCTACGGGTGGGCCTGAGTGGACCATGGCCACCCACTTAGCATCCAGGCCCAGCCAACTCGAGGCTGGAGCCACCCGAATCCACAGTCTGGGACTCCTGACCCCAGCAGGGTGTCCGTCAGCCTGGCCACATTCCCCTTCTGCTAGCATGGCGCACTGCTGCCCTGCTCTCCAGCTCCAGCGCTAGCCCCATGGGGGGTGCCTCATGGGGCAGGTCTGGGTGGGGCTAGCACTGGGGCTGGGAAATGGGGCAGCAGCACATGGCTCCGGCAGGAGACTGATGGGCAAGGGGCAATGGATTTGCCTGGGCGGGAGGGCAGCTCCCAGCAGCGGCAGGACCTTGGATGGAAGAGGTGGGGCTAGGAGCAGTCAACCCTCAGTACCACCCAGGCTGCATCCTCCCCAGCCAACCCTCAGTGCTGCCTGGGCACGTCACAGGGGCTCTGTCCCAGATCTAAAGGGCCTGGGTCTCTGGCCACTGCTGCTGCTGCAGTAATGGCAGGAGCGGTAGCCGGGAAGTCCCAGGCAACTTTTGCCAGGCCACAGGGCAACTGCCCCCTTTGCTCCCCTCCCCAGTGGCAGGCCTGGTGATGCAGCAGGGCTGGCAGACACCAAGCTGGAGTAGGGAGGGCTGGGTGAAGCTCAAGCCTCAGCTGGGCCCCACTCTGCCCCATAGGTGAGCCCTGCAGCTTGTGTGCCCTGGGCGCCTGCTGAGCAGTAAGGAGAGATGGGGGGAGGCAGGTCCCCTGTCCCTTCTGCCCCCTCTCACCAGGGCACTGGATCCCTCCTGTGCCATCTCCCCTTTCTGCCCCTCTGCCCAGGGCACCAGATCCCTCCTGCTTCCATCCCCTTCCTGCCCGCCCCAGAGCACTGCATCCCTCCCACCCTCCTCCCATAGGGCTGGATCCCTCCTGCCCCCCAATTGTTCCTGGCTCCCCAGGCCCTCCATCCCTTCCCCTCTACTCCCCATCATTGTTCACCCACCTGCAAACTGGGGCCTACCCTACCCACTTTTACTGTCCTAGCTCCACCACTGCAATACATAAATGCCTTTCTCTTTTTTGTGTGGGCTTCATGACATAAAGACGATAAATAGGCTGAGATAAAAGAGCAGCTGGAAGATAAGTTTAGTTTCTGTTTGTTTTGAGATGTTAATTATGAATAAGACTAATCTATCAGTACTAACATCACTACATCCAGTTCTCCTCCTCCAAAGATTGTGAGAACTGCTTAGTGAGAGTGATAGAGAGGGTAACTTTACCTATGGCATTCTCCTTTTTGAATCCACCCTACGGTTATTCTGCTGATTTCAATTTCATTACCCCAGGATAAATGAGACTCACAATATCTATTTTAAAAAAATAGCACCCTTAAATCAACTCTATGACACTCTAGCTCCTGTTATTTAGTAGTTCTATCATTCCATAAAAGTTATTTAGCAGCTTCTCAAACTGCACTTTACCACTACAGCCATTATTCCCTAGGCAAGTCCTTCCAAATTACCCAGCTGACAGCTCAAGAGATCCAGTACTTTGACTACTGGTGCTACTGACACAATCAAGGCCCAAACCAGCCTCCCACACAGCTGTCCTTTAATCAGCACTGACACGTACCTGAGATTTCACTTCAAAAGGTACCAGAAGAGCTACTTGGAGTCTGTGGCTTATCATCAAGAGGACAGAACACTATTTTGTCAGTGGTATGAGCTCAGCAATTTACATAATTCTCAGAACTTGACAGAGCTAACAAAGGGACCCTGCGTTGTCACTATCAAATCCGCATTTACCCCTCGAATTCTGAACTAAGGGGGGAGGAATTGCATCTGTTCTGCCACAAGTGAGTAGCAAGGGCAAAACATTCTAAAGTGCTGGCCAGAGGGCATTCAACTTTCATGGCATTCAGCTTTGTTTGTATGCCACGGTAATTAATTCAGCCAGCCTTGAAAGAACCATCAAAGTCTATTACATGCTCAACATTTAGGGTTTGCTGCAATGTTCCCTCTCATTTTTCCACCCATGTGTGGAATAAATTTTGTTCACATGCACTGAGGCGTGTTTAGATGTGCACCACCAATATAAACACATGCTGCCGACTGTGGACATTGTGGGCGCTCTGCTAATCTGCTGGGCAGTATTTCAATCTCTTCCGTGTGGCTGGCCACCCAAGCGCTCAGCTTACAGGGAATACTGGTTTGCTGGTACAGATCTAATAGCTAACCTGCAAATTCTGGACAAGGTCTAAGGCAGGGGTGGGGAACCTTAGGCCCAGGGGCCAGATGCAGCCCCCAGCTTGCCTGGATCAGGCCATGAGGCTCAGGGCTCCACCCCCCAGCATTGGATATCTGTGGGGCTAGGGCACACAAAATCTACTAGCCTAGGCTCTGGTGTGTGAGGGGAACGTGGGGAGTATCTTTCTCCTTCTCAGTCAAGGGCTACGTCAGTGAAGGTTTGTTTTTTTGCTTCTTGCTTGTGTATGGCCCCCAAATGACTTTTCTGTGACTCCTGATCCAGAAAAGGTTCCCCACCCCTGGTAGAAGGCCTGATTCCTCAAAGCATATGCTTCATTTTAAACACATATTTGACTTTAATGAGGCTTAAGTGTTTTGCTGAATCAGGGCCTTCGGTACACTGAAGCATTTCTGCAAAGTAGCTCATCTGACTTCAGTGACATTGGCATGGATTGATCCCAGCACAACTGAAAAGCAAAATCTGAGCCCCTGTTCTCTGTCTAGCACTTTTTCCTTATTGTGAAGGACTATGTGCCTGCAAGGTGCTTCACTAATAATGATCAGAAATGATCTGAAAACGGGCTGTGTCCTTAGAGAAATTTAACTTTTTGTCAGAAAAGCAAACACTGAGCCTATGTCTACATTGCCTAGTTTTGCGCAAGAACATATGCAAATGAGGCGTGGTGATGAATATCGCTGTGCCTCATTTGCATATTTAATGAGCCACCATTTTTGCACAAGGAGCTTTTGCGCAAGAAGGAGCAGTCTACACTGCTCCTTTTTGCGCAAAATCCCCTCTTGCGCAAGAGCCGTTCTGACGCTTATTTTCAGGCAGAATGGCTCTTGCGCAAGAGGGGGTTTTGCACAAGAAGTAGCAGTCTACACTGCTCCTTCTTGCACAAAAGCCCCTTGCACAAAATGGCAGCTCATTAAGTATGCAAATGAGGCATGGTGATATTCATCACTGCACCTCATTTGCATATGTTCTTGCACAAGACTGGGCAGTGTAGACATAGCCTGGAAGTTTAACCAAAAAAAACCTCTGCCAAGTTTCCATAGAGAAACAGTTTTCAGTACACAGTCTATAATACTGTACTATGGATTTCCCTGTGTGCAGTAAAACAAAGGATTCAGATCCACTGTAGGAGCATAAAAACTGACCTCTCTATAAGCTGTACTCCCACTAAGGTGCCTCTTGTAGTTCAGAACATAAGAAGGGCCATACTGGGTCAGACCAAAGGGCCATCTAGCCCAGTATCCTGTCCTCTGACAGTGGCCAATTCCAGGTGTTCCATAGGGAATGAATAGAAAAGATAATTATCAAGCAATCCAACCCCTGTTGCCCATTCCCAGCATCTGGTAAACAGAGACTAGGGACACCATTCCTGCCCATCCTGCTTAATAAGTATTGATGGATCTATCGTCCATGAATTTATCTAGTTCTTTTTTGAACCCTGTTGACCTTTACAACATGCTCTGGCAAGGAGTTCCACAGGTTGACCATGGCTTGTGTGGAAAAGTACTTCTCTTTGTTTTAAACCTGCTACCAATTAATTTTATTTGGGGATCCCTAGTTACAGGAGCCTATGCCCTGCCCTGGCTACACTTGACTCTTGATCCTTCACTACACCAGTATCGATGCTCATATCAGCTGTTAATCTGTCTGTAGCTGTGTTTCCCTGTAGAGAGCGACAGCTGAAATGCTGCATGGCAGGATGCTTTTCAACACCTTCACACTTGCTGCCTGGGGCTCAGAAAGCTGCTGAAAAGGAAACCAAGACATGACAGGAGGCTGAATGTTGAATTTCATTTTCAACTGTATCAGAAAACTGCAAAGGATTGTAGTTCAGTCAGGGGGCGGACCTCGTCCCAGCAGGGCTCAGTGGCCAGCCACTCCGCCTCACTTCAGATGCTGATTTCTTTGTTCTGAAAAACACCTCACAATCTGTGTGTCCTCTGGTCCTTCCTTGGGCAGATTCCCACTGATGCCATCAGGAGGTTTGACTAGGGCTGCCAGATGGGAGGCTTGGACTATTTTAACTGCATAAACATTTAGCTACGCGTGACACAGAAAATCATTAATGACTGAATTGCAAAGGTTGTTTATCAATCAGGGACGATTCTACATGGGTGAAAATGCTGGTAACCACTGGGATTTAATATGGCTATTGCTTGTTGGCTTGTAACTTGTTCCATGGTGCTAAACTGACAGTCACTGTCCATTCTTCTTATGGGCCGGCAGCTCAATCTGGTTCTGACTGCAGTCAGCAGATGTCTCTCCTTTGACTTTGGTGGGAGTTGAGTTGAATTGGGCTGCTGGGCAGAGCAGGTGGAAAGGAAAAGGCAGGTCACCGGTGTAGGATACAGACCTGGTTTCCTAAAATGCCTCTGCTGTTGTGCCCTGTGGTGCCGCCGGAGACAAAGTCAGCATGTTGAGGATGGCAGCCCACTCTGCCAGCATAAGGGCTCTGGGCTGGGACGTAGTGGATTGGGCAAGCCTGAAACCTACTCTCCCCACCCCAGGAAGGCAGTATTCCCCTTCTTTAGGCCTAGACTGTTTGCTAGGTCTATAACCCCTACCGGAGCACCCTAGTGTGTTTGCTAGATGCCTGAAGCCCACCAGCGGCTTAGATTGCTTGGGGAGGTGCTCACCCCAGGCCTGAGCTCCTTGGACTGCTAATTCCCCTGTTTATTTAGTGCTGTGCTTCAGGAATGGGTACAGATAGAGAGATGTGCAGCTGAATTGCTCACACAGAAAGGGAGGCATGCTTCCTTTTACCAGACACAGGTCAGAGCTCTCTCCCTGACAGAAACTGGTTCAATAAAAGATATTATCTCCCCCACCGCGGCGCTCTAATATCCTGGGATCAACACAACTGCCACAACACTGCATACACTTTATTCCTCACTTTTGAGACAGAGTTGTACCATAAGCTCTAAAATCTCTGCTCTGTGGAGAGACAAAGGCCATGGATACGCTGCACTTTCAGTGTCAAAACTTTTGTCGTCTGGGGTGAAAAAAACCCCACGACCCCGGAACGACAAAAGTTTTAACAACAAAAAGTGTTCGCGTGGATAGCACTTTGTCAGCAGGAGACATGGCTACATCTACCCTCCGGGTTTTTGCTGCATACCTATCTCAGTTATGTGGGGGGGGAGGAGGGGTCACACCCAGAACTGTGGTAGCTATGTTGACAAAAGTTTATTGTGTATCTGGCCCAACCTTTAAAGCCCTGCTTCTGGTCCTAGTGCAGGCAGTTCAGCCATTGACTTTCAACTTTCTATATCATGCTAGAAGACTTACCTCACATTGCTTGGATACTTCAAGATAGGGGGCTGGGGACGTGGGAGGTTCAGGAATCAGGGTTGGGGGGAGGAGGGGATCAAGGCAGGGGATGGGGGATGCAGGATTCAGAGCATTGGGTAAGGGCTCAGGACAGGGGGCGAGGGTGCAGGAATTATGGCGGAGGGGAGGTGGGAGATGTGGGGGGCTCAGGGGAGGAGGTGGGGATTCAGGACACGGGGTAAGGGAGGCAGGAAGTTGATCTCCAGGGCTGGCCTGGGGCAGCAGGTACCACGCTGCCCAGCCAGTGGCTGTTCCCTGGCCATACCGAGGTGGTAGAGGTTGCTGCTCCCCAGAGCTGGGGTGCTTACTGCCCCCCTGTGGTCATTCGCGAATGTAACTGTAACGGTCCCTGCTATCACAGCCCTCCCTTTCCATCTGATGTGAAACAATCACATTTCACACACATCCCATTGTCCTGGCACAACCAAACCCTGACCTGCTTTAAGATATGATAAGAGGAAGCTGCACACCACATTTGGCAGTCCTGGCTCTTACCATTTAGGAAGAGTTCTTGAATAAACAGACTCGCAGATGGTTGGACACACAGCCAGCCAGATACACAAACTCTCTCAAATATATAGTAGATTGTATACTATGTTACCTCAGGCCTAATCCTGCTGATCCCTATTCAGTCAACACAACTATTGATGTCCCTGGAAGGTTTGTCACAGCTTTCAACAAAACATGATAAGCAAGAAAGCAACAGTAACCTGTGGAACCACTGGGTTATGTTTTGCCTTCTCTCTTTTGCTGTAGCATCCAGCGTGACACCAACAGGTAGGAGCTGGACAGTAACAATAATTAGAGCCCTGAAAATCCGCTTTATATTGGCAGGTATCCACATTCGCGGATGTGGAGGTGGATATCTGCAGCTCATTTTTGCTGATGCAAATACAAATTTTGTATCTAGAATCCTGCAGATTTGCAGATATCTGCTTTATACCCACATGCCATTTTTGCAGATGCAGATCCGGATACCAACTTTGTATCCCTGCAGGGCTCTAAGTCTAACAATAATGTATTCGCCCCTCCGCACCACTGCAGCTTGGCCATATGTTTGAGAAACATGTGCCAACTCAGACCCTGAACTTGTAGTCCATGCTGGCTCTTTCAGACCCCAGTCCTGCAAACTCAGCACAATGGGATTGATCAGTGTGCATAATGTCACTCACATGAGCAAAGGTTTGCAAGGGAAGGGCCTTAAACTGGGAAGCATCCATTCCACCATTCTTCCATTGGGAAACATGTGTCCCAAATAATCACTATTGTAGCCAGTGCAAGAGTATTGAAAAATAGCCTTGAAAGAGCAGCCATGTATTTTTCAGGCTAAACAGGTGGTAATGGGTTACGGGTAGGGAGTGTCGATGTCCCCCTACTGCATCTCTATAAACAAAGTCCTAGGCCAAGTTTCCGATTCCAGCCACTGAGGGAGGGATTTTTTCTAAAGCTGGCTAATCGGGACTCCCATTCTGCCCCACTCTGGGTTGCTCTCCATTTCGTCATAAGGGCAGTGACTCATTGACGATGGACCATCCCTTGTCACTCGTATTATTTGCCATCCTACTTATGCCCTCCAGATCATGGTTGTGTGGCTGTGAGACTGAGTTGTCCCTTTTGGATCCTCTATCCCCACCACTGCGTTTTTATTGTGCTTGTTCCTATGCATCACAAAAGTTAATTGCAGGCCATTTAATCTGTATAGGGGATGTAGCTGAAACAAAGCAGTGATCGGTCATCTCTCTCAGTAGAGACAGCAACAAAGCTAAACACACAGACACACAGAGCTAAAAGAATTCAGCTTTCATTGTCTCATTGAGAAGGTGTGGTTCTGTCCAAGTAAGGAGAACATTCAAATGGTTGGTCTCTTGCAGATTTTTGATTCCTGGATCTCCCTGGTCCATCGATTGCTCATCCTGCGGTAAGCAAACCATCATCATTCTTCACACCCTTTGACACGCCTCTTGCTGCCCTGCTCTAAACCTTCACCCTACCTCACCCTACCTTTACACAGCCAGGAAGCTTGAGGCATTTGACCTGCCACCTTTCTCAGTGGGCAACAGATAATTCTAGGGCCTTGCGATGGACCTTGTCCCTGTCAACTTCTCTTTTTTTTCAGTTAGAATCTAGCCATCTCTCTGCCTCCCCATGTCCTCTTTCTTCTGGCTCCTGCCGCTGTCAGGGATGGCACAGAGACAGAGATCCGCCACCACAGCCGGAATCAAAGCAGAACACCTGCCAGAGCATGGAGGTGCCTCTCTGGGTGGTGGTGTCTGTCATAGAAGTGGGCTGCTCTACAGCCGGCTCCTTGTCCGTTCCGGGCGTGCAGCCTGGTGCGTTGCTAGAGAAGGGGGCTCAGGAGAGGCAAGGGTGGATAGGGGGTGTGGAGCTGCAGGGCAGTGGTAGAGGGGGTGGCAGCGGGATGGTCATGAAGGGAGTAGGGCGCTCCTCACCTGCAGAGTCCGGAAGGGGGCTCTCAGCTAAGTGATGTGCTGTGCCAGGCACCAGGAGGTGTGGCGGGTCGTGCGCACCTTCCAGCTCAGCCACCGCAGCTGTGGCACCAGGACCGCTGCCAGCAGCACCAAGCCAGGAGTACTGGGTAGCTGCCTCCTCCAGCCCTCCTTGCAAGCCGCCAGCTCCAAGCCCCCCTGCTCCCTACTGCCGGGCAAGCTCCTGCGAGCTTTTCTGTCTCTGGTCCTGGGCAATGGTGAGCTTCCCTGGTGTTGTGGGCGAGGGGACAGAGCTGAGAGGAGCCAGCGATAGCGGATGGTAGCTCACCACCCAGGTGCTGGTGGACGGGTGTGCTGAGAACAGGGACCCTCCCCCATGCAGCAGCCCCCACCCCCTCCCAGCACTCCTGTGCCCCCCACTCCCTCCAGTCCTGCTTGGGGGGGCAGCTCCTGCACGCAGTAACATGGGGGGCAGGGGCCTGCAGAGCTTTTACGTGGGCTGTGGCAATCTGAGTGATGGGGCTCCGGCACGTTGTGAGCCCCACCCCAAATGGCTTGGGGGTAAGAGACTGGTTCTTTGGGAATAACCTGAATTTTGTTGTGTTTTTTTATGTAAAGTGGCCATCTATCACAAAGGCGTACCTGGGTAGCAAGGTAGATCAAAGTATCCAAGACATGGGAGCCAAGAGAATTGCCAGGCCCCTGGGCAAGGTGAAGGGGAGCCAGGGGTGAGCTGAGGGCTCCGGCAGTGATGATCTGCCCCCTTTTTGAACTGCCAGGCCCTGCCCCTCTCTATCAGCAGGCCTGACCCAAGAGGACTGTCTGTGACTCTATGGTTAGGCAGCTATAGCACCTGCAGAGTTTAAATCTAAGTACAGAACTCACAGACAATTTGGGATTTGTACACTGTTTCCTAAGGGTGCAACTACACAGCACCCTTACCTCGAAATAAGCTATGCAACTGCTTATTTTGAAATCTGGCGCTGTCTACACAGTGCCAACATCTGAAATAAAGTGCTATTCCGAAACATCCCTTAACCCTCGTGCATTGAGGCTAACAGGGGTGTCGGAATAGCGAGCCCGTTATTTTTCAATATAACGGGCTTGCTCTTAAGATGCAGAATAGCTATTTTGGGATACTGGAGGCATCCCGAAATACCTCCGCAGTGGAGACATAGCCTAACAGTCTGCCCTAAGGTTGGTACTCACACTCTTGAGCCATCACAGGACAGCTCAGCAGCTTCCACCAACAGAAGTTGGTCCAGAAAAAGATCTTACCTCACCTACCTTCTCCCTACAACAAATAGCACATTCAGCAAGTAGTCAGGGTAGAATATAAACGCATGCACACAGGCAATCTGTTCAGAGTTTGTTCCTTTGCACTGCTTGCTAGTCCTTCCAGTTGCCTTTTTGGACGTTACAACATTCCATTTCTACACGTCATATAAGTCAGCTTCCAACCCTGGTGAGGAAACTGAGAGCAACACCCTGCATCGCTCTCAAGTTCTGCACATACTTTGGGACATAACAAGAGGAAGGTTTGTGCAGTTTGCCAGTCAGAATTCTGTTGAATCCCAGAGAAAGTGAGGAGCTGGTTTTTAATTCTGTTTTTAATACTGACAAAAACCAACACGGGCTACGTCTACACTGCAGAATTTTTTGCGCAAAAAAACCTCGTGGAACATCCACATTACAAGTGCATTTTTGCACAAGAAAAAGTACAGTAGATCATCAGAAGACAGGGCTTTCTGCCCAAGAGTTATTCCTCTTTCTACAAGGAATAAGCCTTTCTGTACAAGAGCTCTTGTGCAAAAAGGTGTGTGTGGACGGACAACAGGGGTTTCTTGCGCAAAAGTGTCTGTGAATGGCCATCAGAGCTTTCTTGTGCAAGAGCGTCCATGGCAGTGTGGACGCTCTCTTGCGCAAAAACACATCTCTTGCGCAAAAGCACATGGCAGTGTAGATGCACTCTTGCGCAAGAAGTCTGCAGTGTAGACATAGCCAGGTAGTGCATATCTAATGGCAAATTTTGTCTCTTAAAGAAAAGGTTGCATAGAATTGTCACTAGCTTCCCTTGCAAAGGAAAAAATGACTTTTTTTTTGTTTTGCTTTGTACCTGCAGTGTCACAAAAATGCAGCCAGCTCTGGTGTGAGAGGCGGCAGCTCACAGAACTATGCACTGTGGTATGGGGAGGGAAATATTGCTCAGGGACACTTAAATGACCCCAGTCACACTTATGTCCAATGACATTTCTAGGGTCCATACAGAACGGTGAGGACCTCAGTTTGAAAGGTCACATTTAAAAGAGCCCAACACAGCAAATTGCATGTTGCTCAATTATTAACAGCTCAGAAGGGTTCTTTTAAAATCATAGTCCATATGTGCAGGGCAATAGTGTTTAACTGCTTTGATGGTCTATGCAATAAAAGTGAATTTCTTGTTTTTAAATACAGCATCTAATGCTTTAACAACGGTAACTACAGATCATGTAACTGAAACCTCTTCTATAACAAGCTTGAGAATTTCCTGAATATACTAGTCAGAAAAGAATGCCAAACACAACTAGTAAAACAATATAATTAACTGGCAGCACTTTCAAGGCTCGATTTAACCATTTCTTATCTATATTTAGTTTGTCTGGACATTTGCACTCTTTGAATTGCACACGGATCTAGGAAAGGCTACGCTTCCTAACCAGGTGAATTAGCTGCTGGATGTTGCTAAACTGAAGACACTAGTTAAAACATGGACAGCAGACATCTCTAGGCTTTAGGTAAACACGGCACAAATGAAAACATGTTAATTTCAAGTGTACCAAAAGGAACCAAAACTCTTTGAGGACAAATTTAACAGTGAGTTCAAAAAAATCCTTCATGGAAACTGTAACAGGGCAGACCTCACCACCAAGAGCGCCTCCAACTGGTCACTCAGGGAATTAGCATTTTTGGTGCTAGAGCACCCCCTTCTGGCTGGTGTCTCACCCACCGTTACTCTCCACCACTCCAGGTCAGGGCCCATGTTTCTCCCAGACCATAGTGCTCTCCTACCCGGTACTGCCCTCCCACAGTGCCCCCAAACTCTGGAGTCCTCCCCCTCTGGGGACCCTCCATTCTCCTATGCCCAGATTGCCTGAGTGACCCGCTGCCAGTCTTCATCTAGCCCCTGCCATGGGACAAACTGCAGTCTGAAATAGCCACTCATCACTGGCAAGGGCATGTGGACCTGCTGCTTTTGCCTATCCTGGCTGCCTCCCTGCAGCCCTAGTATCCTGAGGTCTTGCTTCAGACTCTGCAGCCTGGGAGCTTGCCTGCCCAGAGCTCCCCAGCTCTGCCTGACTTTCCCCTGCTCTGCTCTGCTCTGCTCTGCTCTGCATCAGGAAGCCTCCAGCTTCCCTAGCAGCTAGCTCTCTCCTACTCTCCAGCCAGAGCAAGAGTGAGTCTCTCTCCTCCCCCCCTCTTAGAGCCCTTATTTATACAGCCCACAGTTGGGTCCTAATTGGCAGCTATCTGCTGCAGCTGCTTGCTCCATGGCTCCAGCCCGCCAGCCCTTAGCCAGGGCTGGATTTTAACTTTCTAAAGGGTCAGTGTGGGGTAGATGCCCCATCACAGAAATACACTGAAGATCTGCCTTCTTTATTTGACACTGTAGTGTTGTGCATGCACACACATACAGGCGGATATTGGGCCCAATCCAGCACCCAATGAAGTCAATAAGGGTCTTTCCATTGTTTTCAGTGGATTTTGGGTCAGGTCCAGCATTCCCTGTAAGCTGGGTGCTTGTGCGGCTCAGAAGATATTCAAATGCTGCCCAGCTGATTAAAAGTGTGCCTACAGCTAGGTTTTTTGTTTCCATTGGTGGTGCACATCCGCACATGCCTTTGTGCGCATAAAATTATTCTCCAGATGGATGGAAAAAATTAGAGGGAACATTGGTCAGGTCTTCTAGGCTTGATCCAATTTCTAATGTGGTCAATAGAGTATTTATACTAACTTCAGTGGAAGTGGGATCAAGGTCTTGTGGCTTTATTAATTTTTTATGATTAATTATTATTATTGTATTAATCCTGATTTTGAGCCCCGGGTAAGTATGCTTGTTCGTGCCCAAGAGACCAATCCAGCAGATCCTGAGCACCTCTTTATTTCACAGTGAATTAAGGGTGCTGTAATGACATAGGCAATGCCTGCACATTGCAAGACCCTCTGCACACCTACCTATTCATGTGCACACACAAGCTGGAGGCATGAATGAACACATTCACCAGCCATGCACAGTTGCACTGGCCTAGGTAACTTTTTTTTTCCTGGAATATATTATTTATTTTTTTAGCTACTATCATCACTACTACGATGTAGATGAGCCAAAAGGATTTTGTGCCTGGGCTGGTGTAACTCACACAGCGTCTGGGTGTGATGTACTGTCCCATCTAGTGGCACTGAGACCACATACAGAGAAAATAATCAGTCTGTTTTAGAGCCAGAGCTAATAGGCATCTGGCTTTTAACTCATGCAGTAGAGACTCATGCACTAAGTTCTTGAGGTCCCGAGTTTGACTCTGCCTGCAGACAATTGGGGACTGACAGCCTTACATAAGCAAATTTTCGTGTCAATTGATGTGACGTTTTTGCACCGTATCTTACTGGCTGTGAGCAGTGCAGCCTTTACATGGTAGTGGCAATTAGTTCTGGTGCATGGTAGAGGAAGAGTGGGTCAGTGAGGAGGATGTCACCAACAATTTGGCCTTTTGGTGACCTATGATAGAAACTGTCAAATTGCAGATTTGGCTGTCTCTCCACTCAGCAACTCATAATGTTTGCATTTACCAAATTTCAGAAAGCATTGCTCACAGGAATACCTGACTGGTCGAAATCCAGTTAAGGAAGACTGATAAACTTTAGTGACCTTTGATGAAAAGGTCAAAGGCCAAATCCTTCCCTTCACACCCGACTCAGAAATTCATAATAAATGAATATACCGGATTCCATTCATCTATCATAATGGCCACATAGCTTTAGTTATGCCACTTTGTCTGTCACCTCTTTGACAATATCTGTATTAGATTTGATGCCGTTTCTGCTATTGGAAGGACCTTGTATGCCCAGAGAGGAAGAGGTAAAATTTTCTCCAAACAAAATTTTCAAAAGGCTGAAGGAAGATACCAAGAGGATTAAAAAAAAAAAAAAAAAGGTAAAATAGCAAATAATCCCCATGTTTCTTCTATATCTCAGAAATCTTCCAGCCTGGTCTTTCAAATCATGGCAATATTTTTTCAGAGTGCTTCTATGATGCAGCACAGACCAGAGAGAATTTTTTATCAACTCAGGAAAAGAGATTTAAAATTCACAAAGTCTCTTACAACTGCTGCTCTTCCTGCTGCTCTTCTGCGTGGCCCCTTTTCAGCAGAAAAAGAGAGAGCACAGCAGCGCCCAGTGGACAGAGGCAAAGCCGTGACTGGGCTGCTAAGCATCTGCTGAGGTTGAGGAGATGTTACTCTATCGCTCTTGGATGGCTCAAGATTTTTTTAGATCTCAAATCAAGCTAACCCTTCATTTGCACTTTTAACTTTCCTCGCTGCAGTTCAGAAACCCACCAAAGCAAATCGACTAGAACTGCATTAGCGCCATCTCCTGTTAAGTAATCAATAATGCATTGCTCACATTTCTGGTTACATATCTAGTTATCTTGTTAAATATAATATATGACACTATATGTATTTTTTGTTGGTTTCTGTTGTGCTACAACTTGTTGTTTTTTAAGTTACAGACTGACTTGACTACCCCTCTGAGATTGATAAATATAATGCAACCCCGTTAACGGACTCCTCGACTATCAAT
The DNA here is from genome assembly GCA_032595735.1 of Pelochelys cantorii. NCBI lineage: Eukaryota > Metazoa > Chordata > Testudines > Trionychidae > Pelochelys > Pelochelys cantorii. The sequence goes on from CM064335.1 coordinate 8,686,222, forward strand.
CTCATTCGAACAACTAGTGCAGTAGTTCAACTGTAGTCCTACCAAGGAAACCATGAAAAAAAATCAGGGTTTCATGTTCTTATGGGTTTGTGAATGTACTTGGACTCATACTTTTGCTCTTGACTAATGCTGCTATACTTGGTAAGGCTCCATCAATTGCAATGCAATAGAGAGGGAGAACCACTAATTGCTAGTGCAGACCATACATTTGGGGTTCACTTATTCACTGTTCATAAACATTCACACACTGGGTGATGGTTGAGGAATGACTGGTCTTTCAACAAATACCCACTGCACAAAAGGACTTATTTGTGTGCAAATGAGATAATTTGATCACTCAGCCAGCCAGGAGCATCAGTCACACTCAGGATTTAAATGGCAACCCATGCAAATCACAGTGCATCAAAGTGAATGTCTTGGGATCAACCTGTAGCCTGAAAATTGCTCACCCTGAGGTTTCATCGACACTGCAGGGTTTTTGCGCAAGAAGCCTTTTGCGGAAGAGTCTTGCGCAAAAACTTCTTGCGCAAAAGCGCGTCCAGACTTCAAAGCGCATCACAAAAGCAATGTGTTTTTGCACAAGAGAGTGTCCACACTGCATGGACACTTGCACAAAAAAGCTCTGATGGCTGTCAGAGCACCTGTGCTTTTTCCGATAGGGGTTTCTTGTGCAAAAACCCCTCCGGAGCGTCCACACCTGCCTTTTTGCACAAGAGCTATAGCGCAAAAAGGAGTTATTCCTCGTGGGGAAAGGAATAACCCTAATGGCAAAAGCCCTCTGTTCTGTCGATTTTCTTGCACAAAAACGCGCTTCAGGTATGGACGCTCCACCGATTTTTGCGCAAAAACTTTGTAGTGTAGATGTAGCCTAACTGTTCAGCGAACAGTCCTGTGGCACGTTAAAGACTAACAAATATATTAACCTACTAAGAGAATCCCTGAGTTTGCGACTGATTCATGAACAGAACAAAAAGGGCTAAATATTGATAACTTGCGCTCAGTGACAAATTTGACCAGCTCTGACATTCCTCAAGTACTAAATGGAAATTAAATGCCCGGCTTGGGATGGGGGATAGAGAAAAAAGATCCCTGCTGAATCTTCTGTTGGTTTGGAAAGTTCTGGTCGGGTTGTTATTGCATATCAGAGCAGAGGAAGTCATATGGAATCATTCCACTAGGCCACAACCTTAGCTGGTATAAATTAATATAAATACCTCCATCGACCTCAGGTCTGGCCCAATTAACTTGTGTACAGAGGTATGTTAAGTATGTCTGTACTGTCGGTTAAGTCATCAAAAGGGTCAAAGATTAGGACAAAACTTTTTATCTTCTCTCATTTGCTCATAAAGGTCCAAAGATAAATGGTCAAACAAGCTCCCAGATAAGAAACATATTAATCTGAACTATTGCAGAACATGGGCAGGATTCTGATTTCCTTTGCACTGGTGTAAATCCAAAGTATCCGCAATGACTTCAATGGAGTTGCTCCAGGCTTAGACAACTGGTATAATTGAGGCCAGACTCAGGCCTCATGTCTGCATTTCAGAGTCTATGGATCTAGGAAAACCATATTCTTAAGGCTAGTGCAATTGAAATGGCCTAGTCACAGTATCCACATACATCAGAAGAGAAATGGCCAACCAGGATTTAAGCTTAATGTTGATACTCATTTGCCTTTCCTATCTATTGTGGGAGATTCAGAAGAGGCCCTTAAAAGTTTAAACCAATTCACTCTTCTCCTTCTAATCCCTCCTTAAAACTTGCCTTTGCCATGATGACGACACAAACTTGACAAGAGCTAGGCAGCTGGTGTGGCCAGACCACTGTCAATCATGCTGACCTGTTGATTCATTGTCTCCTTGTGCTTTTGTCTGCATTTCCACCTGGTGTTTCTTGTCTTGCTGTTAGAGTACAAGCTCGCAGAGACAACTAGGGATGTTAAATATCAGTTAATTGAATAGTCGATTAACCTCATGAATTCTTATCAGTTAGTCGACTATTCTATAGTCCCCAGGCAGCCCCTGTCTGGGGGGGAGGGGTCTGAGCTCCCGGACCCGGCACAAGCCATAACTGAGCCGGACTGCCTGCCTGCCTGGCTCCTAATACACTTTCAATGCAGAGCCACAGCAGGGGTAGGTCCAGGAGCCAGCGCAAGCCGGGACTGAGCTGGGCTGCTGGCCAGCCTGCTAAAAAATTTACAGGCAAAGGGGCGGGGGGGGAGGGGGGAAATGCGTGTAGTCTTTAGCATTAACCTATAAGCTTTTGCTTATCAGTTAACTGACTGTACTATTACATCCCTAACAGAGACTGTCCTTTTTGTTCCATGTCTGGGCTCTGAGATGCTGTGGTCATACAAATATCAACAAATAACAAATCTAGAGGACTCTAGAACAACCTACCAACTAGTCTTATTGTGGTTGGTATTGTTTGACTAACGTTCTTTCCTTAAAATACCGTTCAGCTGGCAAATAACTTTGTCTACACTGGGCACAAATAGAGAACAAACAACTCACAACCTCCTCCACTCCAAAAACCTACATACATTCACATTTTAATACAAAACACATCTCCCAGCACCTTACCAGCATGGAAATAACACAATGGGCTGGAATCCAGCCAGATGGCAGCAGATGGAACTCTAGTGATGTCAATGGAATTGCATGCATCTACTCCAGGCGAAGGTGGCCCATTCTTTAAGATTTACTGGACGTGTGCTGCTTCCAAAATGGCTGCAGTAGATCTGCTAACCACTCCACATGTCATTTACAACAAGACTGTCAAATCTCACACTGCGTTTATTGTAGATCAGCGATGGGCAACCTGGGCTACGGAGTGGGCTGCGTGATTCGCCCTCCCTCATCTCAGTGGGCCACAAGATTGTTAAAACCAAGATGATCTCCCAGGATAGGGTAGTTTTTCTAACTGTGCTTGTGTACCTAGAATTTGCAGGGTGAACTATAGCAACACTGTGGATGCAGAGGGAGTGCACGGCTGTCACAATCAATGTTGTGTGCCATCAGCACGCATCTCACTTTGTGTGTCCTTGCTTTATGTGTGTGTTATTTTAGTAATACCAGTAGGAAAACACAACAAGACAGAAGCCTGCACATGGGCAATGGTAAACAAAATGTTTTGAGGGCCACATAAAGAACCCCTCGGGCCGCAGGTTGCCCACCACTGTATGTAGACCCAACATGAGAAATGCTATAATAAAAGAGCAAGCTCACTTTTAATCAAAAACTTGCTGTATTTCATATTCTTTAAACCTTGATTTTCAGTATTCTCTCTCTTTGTCTCTCTCTCTCAGCCTCTGTCTCTTTCTCTCGCTTTATAAATGGAGCCACATCCTCAACTGGAGTAAACTGGCATAGCTCTATTGAAGCCAATGGAGCTGCACCAGTTTACACCATTTGAGGACTTAACCCATAGAACTTAGGTATTTGTTTAATCAATGTATAGCACGCCAATTGCAGCAGCAGATTGTTGCTTATTTTTAAGCAAAGGAGCCCTAACTTGTGTAAAGCTATCCATTAGCATAAATTACCTCTGCTTCCTACAGAGATAATTGCACCCTCAAATCATTCCACCATGGACATACAAGATAAAGACTAAACACCAAAAACTAACCAGAGCTAACCAAGTTAATAAGTGTTGGGCAGCAGCATTCTGACCCTCCCCAGACCTGGCCCCTAACAAACCTCGAGGGTCTGTAAGATACCTTGAGAACATTCTGCCAGTAGGAACAGATGGATTTTACTCACAACCACACTTGCACGGACACACACACGCAGACCCCAGAGCAGGAGTCTGTCGGCAGATTACAACTTTTGCAGTAGGCTATAGAGTCGCTGGCAGTCTCAGATTGGTCAGGGCCTTAACAGTCATTGCCTGCACTTTGAAGACTATATGGATGCAAAGAAGAAGCCAGGTCACAGCAGCTCACTCTGCTGTGAAGCTGGGCAGATGCATTCAGCACTGGCTGGAAGTTCCAGCAAGACTTCAAGGCTAGTTCTACATGGTGCACAAGACAGTGGTCTAGTTCGGAGGTGACAAAAACATGACAAAGCACTGTGAGGTCTGCAGTAGACAGTATTAGTCACAGTCTCCACTCCAGGCTAGCTATGGGTGTAGAGTGACTGTACTTCACCAAGGCTGAGGCTGACATCGCTGCTTGCTTGAATCCTGCCTGTTCCCCCATCCTCTCCCACCCACTGGAGTCCTGTTTCTTCCCCTTCCCTGTGTGGAGCTGACATTGCTGCACTCTCTCTCTCTCTCTCTCTCTCTTTCTCTCTCACACACACACACCTCTACACCTCACTTTTTTGACTGAAGTGGGCATTTGTCCTGTTTGTTCTTGCCAACTGATCAGCTGGCAAGAGCAAACGGGATAAATGTCCATTTTTGCCAAAAATGTTGGGATGGCCGGGACAGGGCTTAAAAAAGGACTGTCCCAGCCAAAACATGAAGTATGGTCACCTACATAAATGATGAAAGGTACCAGAGGCTACCCAATAATCCAGATGTGGACCTGGTTGTAAGGGGATCAGCAGCTGCAACCTATGCCAGTCAGAAGCAGCCATACACCCTCAAGAGATGGTGCAGATATAGTGGGTTCCAGTGTTTTCCCCAGTCTTCTCTGGGTAGATTTGCAGCCAGTATGCAGCCATTCCCTGCCTCAATCCGAGCAACGAGGCTTTAGAATCTGGATTTAATGAAAAGGAGACAGACCCCAGAAATATTGTTCAGATTTTCACTGGCGTAAACTGACCATGAACTTTTAATTATTACATCAGAAACTGTTGGTTTTACAAACACAAAGAAAGAAATTGTTCTGTTGATTTAAACTTTGTCCATTAATCCATTTTCTCTTAGAGTATTTTAAATTACGCTTCCAAACTTCTTATACTTTTGCTGGAAAAGGGCCCATGTTCCTTTCAAAAATATTTTTTTTTTGTAAAATATTGACAGTAAGTACATATTTGCTTTAAAAAGTACTATTTGCTTCTGCTGCAGGCCGAAACGGATTTTGTACAGGGATAGAGGTACGTATTCCTTTTTCTTAGGTACAGCAGGACTGTGTAGGCAAATACAACAGCCATTATGTCTGCAGAAATAGCTCCCAAGTAACCATGGGATTAATATTTATGGAAAAAGGGACGGTTGGCTAAGAGAGCAAGATTATCCCATCTGTAGAGGCTCTAGGGTAGAGGTTTTGGTAGGGGAATACGATCTGTCTTAGATGTGTGAATTGTTGAACAGAGATGGCCCCGCACTTAAATGCTACTTTACAAACCCCACACAATGGATGGCGTAAAGTCCTTCACCAGGAACACAGCAGGTGGGTTCAGTGAAAATACTTTGCATTTTCTACTTGAGGATCTCAGACTCCTTTACAAGTGTCCCAGCACCCTTGAGCGGAAGGTACCAGTATCCGCATTTTACAGACAGGGAAAGTGAGGCACAGGGAAGTTTAGTGACTTGACCAGAAAGCCAGATAATGATTGAGCTGAGACCAAAAGCGAGTGGCACTGACTCCCAATCCTATCCTGGGACCAATAGGCCACAATGCCTCATTCCCATTTCAGGGTATGACTAGACTGCATCCCTCTGTCGGCAGAGGGATGCAGATTAGGCAGGTCGACATTGCAAATGAAGCGGGGATTTAAATATCCCACGCTTAATTTGCATTAAAATGGCCATCGTTTTTGCCGACTCAGCACTTTGTCGGCAAAAAGCTGCAGACTAGAGGGGGATCTGTTGAGAAAGAAAGCCTTTTTCGACAGATCCCTTATGCCTCCTGCAATTTCGTTGCTGGAAAGTTCTATATAGAAATCAGTAGTAAATATGGGCCAGTAGCAGCCTGCCAGCAGCAGGAGGTAAAGGGAGCAATTGTCCCAGAGCCCAGAGATTTAAAGGGGCCCGTGACTCAGCGGTGGCCAAAGCCCTGGGCTCTTTAAGTTGCCGCTGGAGTGTCATGCTGTGCACGTCATGCAGCTCTGAGGGCTGGGGGTGGAAACTGTGGTCTGGGCGGCACTGAGGGCTGGCTGCTCCGCCCCTTTTGCCAGAGGACACACCCCTTTTGGGCCCCCCCCACACGTACCTTGCCCAAGGGCCCATGCAGGATGTTGGCTCCTCTAGCAAAATGAAAATGTGGGCATGATAAATGGCCCTGTTTGGGAGCAGCAGTAATGAATTATTTTATTCCAAAGCAAAATATCTGCCACGCTTCCATGCTGTCCCTCCTGTACATTCTCTTCACCCAAAGTTTTTTAATGGCGTTAAAAGGAGCCTTCCTGTTTCTCCTCCCCAGCTACTCTTATTTGCAGCTTCAGCTTCTGACAAGTCTGAACCGGGCAGTGCTCACCATGGTAAAAATGAGCCAAACATTATCAATGCCTGTCTCTGCTTTGCCAAGGAGCCCAGCCTCTGTAGCCCAACTATCAGGTTCCCACAAACATGTGTTCTCCAATGCCAGTGATAATAACCAGCAAAGTCCCAACACTGTTCTCCTTCGCATTCCTCCTTATAGCTCACTCCTGCTGCGATACCTCCAGATAACTTACCAGGGGCTAGACAGTTGACACCCATGACCAGTCATGACCATCTCGCACCTGCCTGCTGCTCCTGCCATGTCCCTGTCATATCTATCCCCATCATACACTGAGGGCTTCTTTGACTTGGAAGTTAATTTGGATTAAGGGGTGAATTTAAACTGCAATAGCCATTTCTGAATCACTCGGTGTTTGGACACTTTTATACATAGGGCCCTACCAAATTCACAGCCATGAAAAATGGGTCAAGCACCATGAAATCTGCTTTCCCTCTGTGAAATCTGATTTTTTACGTGCTTTTAACTTATACTGTCCTGATTTGATGGGGGAGACCAGAATTTCTCAAATTGAGAGCCCAAAAGGGAGTTGCAGGAGGCTCATTTCAGGGGGGATCATGGTATTGCCACCCTTTCTTACGTGCTGCCTTCAGAAGTGGGTGGCTAGAGACTGACGGCTGTTGGCCAGATGCCCAGCTTGGAAGGCAGCATCCTGTCAGCAGCAGCGCAGATGTAAGGGTGGCAATACCGTACCATGCCATCCTTATTTCTGCACTGCTGCCTTCAGAGCTGGGCAGCTGGAGAGTGGCAGCTGCCCAGCAGTGGACCCTGAAGTACAGATTTGGTACGGCCCTACTGATATGACAAGAAGGGCAGCGTAAACTGCAGGAGTAAGCTGAACAGCAACCTTTGTTCCAAAACAAGAGTGTCCACACATGGCGTTTTTCAGGAGTATCTAGCCCTGAGCAGTGATTCTGGAATAACTTCATGTATAGCAGGAGTGGGCAATCATTTTTGATGGGAGGCCATTCCAAGATTTTGGAAAGTGGTCGAGGGCCGCGCTCTCCCAGGATATAAACAGAGGAGATGCGGGGTCTGGGATGGAGGTTGGGTGCAGAAGGGAGCTTGGGGGAAGGGATTGAGGTACAGGAGGGAGAGTGGAGTCTGGGAGGGTGTTTGGGTGAAGGACAGAGTTGTGACCTAGGGCAGGAGACTGGGGTGCATGGTTTTGGAATGTGACCTAGGGAAGGGGACCGGGACAGGGGTTTGGTTTGTGACCTAGGGGAGGGGACAAGGATGCAGGAGTTTGGGCTGGGGAGCCAGAGGCAGACTTTGGTCAGGAGACTTACCATCCAGCAGCCCAACTAGCCTGCCTGCCTGCAGAGCTAAATGTTTGAAGAGCTTAAAAAAGTTTCTCAGCCAGCCTGGCTGCTCCACACCTGCACAGGTTCCCTGGCCATGTGCTTATGTGAATAACTGAGCCGGAAGGGAGGGAGCGAGTGCTTCATGGCTGCCTGTTATTACAATAGGCAGCTCCCATTGGTCAGTTTCTGGCCAGAAGCTGGCCAATGGGATTGTGCTGGGGGCAGGAGTTATGCCTGAAGCCTTCCCCCCCTCACAGTTTTTAAAGAGAAACGGCCCCGCAGCCACTTTTTTGAGCGATGTGCAAAGTCGCAGGACAAGCAGGGAAGCCTGCCTGGGGCTCCCCAAAGTGTCCGTGGACTGGATGCAGCCTGTGGGCCATTTTTTGCCCAGGCCTGATGTATAGACTAGTTGTCAGATGATAAGCTCTTTGGGGCAGGCACCATTTTTGCATTATACACGTGTACTGACTCTAGTACAAGGGGCTGTGGGCAGACTAGGCAGCTGCGTAGGGCTGCAGATTGTGGGTGGCAGGGGATAAGGCTGTACGAACTGCATGCAGAAGAGGCAGCATCCGGCCAAAGCCCAGAGGAGCAGGAAGCAATCCCCACCGGGCTGCCAAGGGAGTGGTCCCAGCCACTCCCCATCCTGGGTGTGGGTAAGATCATGGACACAGCTCAGCCACTGAACAGCATAAGGTCTATGTCAATGCTCAGCCTGGACGTGCCACCCTGATACCCCCTGGGCCCTGCTTCCCAAGTAGCCTGCAGTCCCTGCCCTGGACTCCACTATCAATTTGACTCCACACAGCCTGGCCTTAGGAGGTGCTGCCGCCACAGGCTATGGTAGGGTGGCCAGATGGTTTCATCAAAAATACCGGACACACTTGACATGACATCACAATCGACATTCCATCTGATTTAGAAAACACCGGACAGTTCTATTTTCTCCATTTGTTTCCTGAGCAGAAAGCCCAAATACTGGACTGTCCAGTTCAAAACCGGATACCTGGCAGCCCTAGCTATCAGCCCAACATGAAATTCTTTTGGAAACGTATGGGAGGCGCACAAGGAAGTGAGGGGACTGCTTGGGGCCTGACAGAGAGTATGGGCTGGAGGGGGGGGTGCGGACCACAAGTGCAAGGGGGTGGGCAGGGGACTAGCAGTGCAGGGGCCAGGCTAGGGATGTACGGGCCAAGGTGCAGAACCCCCTTCACTGTGTCTGGGACGATGGACCCTGCGGACCCCTGAGTGTGGGTGATCAGTGGCCGCAGCCCACGTGGCTTCATGCGAGGCAAGAATCCTCAATGGCCCATTCACAGGGGGTCTATGGGCTGCAAGCCATGTTGTGATTGAAGTGAGTGGCTTCTGAGAAAGGAACTAATGTTATTCTGGGCCCTGCGCTGGGGCTCATACACTTCTCTCTTCACCTGCCCAGGAAGAGCCATTGGGAAGGACAACTCAGGCTGGGGTATCGCCTGCCCACAGAGTGGGTCTCAGCCACTTGCAGAGGCCGGGGGAGATTTGCATTCTGGCCTAATGCAGCTCCTTCCACCCAAGTGTGGGGCAGTTCCCATTCCAGAGGTGTCACCGGGGCCCTCTGCAGCCTAAAGGGGAGGTCTGCCCTGTCAGCCTCTAACCTGGCTGTGTAAGATTCCGTGGTGGGAGTGGGGGTGGCAGCAGCAGGGGAGGCAGTGGGGGGGTCTGTCGCAAACGTCTAAGGGGGCAGGAAGAAGCCCCAGAAACGGACATTTTGCCTAAGGCAGCATATTGTCTTGACCAGCCTCTGGGCCCTGATCATGAACCGGACCGATCGGCACTGCAGTTAGGCCTTAATAATTAGTTTTGCCCTCCCGCTGTCAAAAGGACAAGCTCAGTTTGCTTCTCCCTGCTGGGAGTTTTAGTGGCAGAGACCACACTCAAATGATTTAATCATTTACCCTCTATGGACCTTTGATACCAAAGTCATCATCGGCGGCTATACAATGCACTTAAAACAAATAGCACTGGAAATCATTGCATGATTGTATGGGGAATTATTTTATTAGTATTGGGCTATTGCAATTTCCAAGTCAAAGTAACCACACATTTTCACCCCCAATGATCCACAAGGCCTTTGGAAATTATGCAACTGATTCTTTCGTTAGCGTGTGCACTGCTGCTAGCCTGCCAAGGCCAGGTACTGTCCCTACACCCACTGCCCACTAATACAACACTTACTGAGAGAACAAGCATGTTTGGCTATTGGTTATATAAATAAAAATGGAACAGAGGCTGCAAACTCAGCCTGGGCAGAACCAGTAGAGTGTTTGTGAGCCACCAAGTTGGAATCTACAGTAAGAGGTAATTTTATTGCTGGTCTTGCCCCAAATGACCCTGGATTTAAGGTGTCTAGACACTCTAGACTGGGAATTGGCTGGCATTCTCATCTCATACAGCTAGTGTCATTTCTCATCGTCCTTTGTTATAGCAGGATGCATTTACAAGCATGTAGGCCTTGATCCTGCAATTAACTCTTGAGTGGGTGTACCAGTTGCAGGATTTCTTTACTAACAGTTGGGGTGTGTATTACAATAGAAATACAGCAAAGATAGATTGAATACTCATTTTTAAGAGAGTATTATTTCAATTATTTTGTTCCATAATTTGATTATTGGCCCACTTGTGGCACTAACACAGTATTAGATTGACAACGGTATTTAGTCCAAGAAAATATACATATATAGCATAAGTTTTGTTCCATGATTGAAGAGGGAGAAAAATTGTTCTCCTTGATCTCTGATGATAGGACAAGAAGCAAGGGGCTTAAATTGCAGCAAGGGAGATTTAGGTTGGACATTGGGAAAATCTTCCTGTCAGGGTGGTTAAACACTGGAATAAATGGCTGAGAGAGGTTGTGGAATCTCCATCACTGGAGATATTTAAGAACAGGTTAGATAGACATCTATCAGGGAAGATTCAGATGGTTCTTGGTCCTGCCATGAGGGCAGGGGACTGGACTTGATGACCTCGCGAGACTCTTTCCAGTTCGAGTGTTCTATGATTCTATGATCTAATCATTTTATTCACTGCATCATTACATAAAGTTATAAGGTCCCTTTGTATGTAGTTGCGAGAGCCATGACAATGGAAATACTAGGGGCTGAAAGCATTTTATTTATAGTTTAAAAACCTAGTAGTTTGATCTTGATTCCATTTAAGTTAGTAGCTAATCCTCCTTAGTGGAGGAGTCACAGGCCTGATTCGGACACTGGCCTTTTTGGACAATTCATATAACCTAATTGCCTCAGTTTCCCTACCTATAAAATGAGGCTATACCTACCTTCCTGCCTACCTACCATCTATGAGTTCTGCATGATTAGCTTGTTAAGATTTGCAAAAACTCTATGGAGAGGGAAAGTTCTGAATAAATACCTACTGTGATTATAAACAGGTTGCTTATAGTATTACAAGGCTACTTATTACTTTGTCTACTTTTAGAGAGACAAGGTGGTCAAAGTAATATCTTTTATTGGACTGACTTCTGCTGGTGGGAGAGTCACTCTTGAGCTTATACAGAGCTCTTCTTCAGCTCTTTGTTTACTTTTAACATCTCTCTAATTTCACTCTTTGACAGGAGCCAACAAGTTGTGCACTATTCGCTTAGGATGGATTATGATGATGGTTTATTACTTCGAATGAGGGAGCACCCAAAATGGGCGAAGCATTGTCTAAACACAAATGATACAGGGCCGGAGGAGGACACAGCCTCACAAACATCTTCCATCATGTTTACTGCCTGTTCCCTCCCTTCCCAGGGGATGCCAGGACAATGTACTGCATGGATCTGGTTGGGCTAGAAAGCAAGTGCTGGACCAGAAGCCATACACCATGGGGGCCTCTCGTCCAAACAGTAAGATACTTTCATATATTATACACAATACACCTGCTGCTTGGATTTTGCTTTACTCCTTGATCGTTGAGGCAGAACTATTCAGGTTAGCACAGCCACATATGATGACAGCCCTGATACTGGTGCAGTCTGAAATCTACACAGGATGCGGGAAGGGAGGGAAGGATACAAAGAAAAATGTTTCTCCCCCTTCATGCACAACGGCAAATGGTCTGGGCTTACTCTTGTTGAAAGGAATGTGATGTCTCAGTCATTGCATTGTCTAACGAGCTACTAACATCCATCTGTCATCATCAGCATTATTTGAAATGTCCTGTAATGATACAAGGTATATTAACACACTGACCCCCTAGGCATTTGAGAGTTCAAGTCCTGGCTTAATTACACTGAGAAGGAATGTGATGTGGTGGATCACAGCAGGAAAGTAATAACAATCTGTGTCAACGCTGGCTTCTTTCTGTCCAGGGGGATGCAGAAATCCTGGTATATGGAATTCCCACCCAGCTGGGGATTTGTCTTTGACTAGGGAATGGGGAATAAGGGAGTCTCTTTTATAGGTCCCCTTTGTATGCAAATAACACATGGAGTGGTGCTTTACCTCTCCCAAGCACAAATAACTAATCTATTCATCCAGAGGCGCTCAGCCTGCCCCACCTCTCCTATTCTGGAGAACGAGGAAGGCACTATTAGAAGTCAAAAGATAGGCAATAGCTGGCAAATAGCCTTTTGCTCCACCACTTCCTCCCCTTGCAAGATCTGTGCTAGGCATTGTTATGACCTAGAGGTGTAAAATGATCTTGAACAATATTTTTTATTTTTCAGACATTAAACACTCAGTTGAGGCATGGAAGATGTTATGTTTACATGCCAAGCAAGTTATGCAGGTTAATGGAAGGTGTCTAGCAAAATCACCTGTGCTATTTTGGAAGGCTTCACCTTCATCTTGATACTAAGTGTACGACATTATTACACACAATGAAAAAACTGTGTGTGGGCACTTTGTCAGAGAAGCTACAGTAACCCCTAATATATTTTTACTGGGACAAAGCTAACAAAATAACTTGTTTCCTTACAGAAAGTATCTGGAACTTGCCATGCTTTAATACATTTGAGACTTACGTTCCACCTGTAATTCACAGCTACAGCTGCAGCTTACCCCAGGTGAGGTATGTGACACTACTTGTTGAACCTCTCCAAACTGGGACTCTCTGGTCCGGAACCAGACCACGGATGTTCCAGGACCAGAGTCCTGGTGAAGGGCTGGCAGCTGGGAGCCCTGTGGCAGGACAGAGCAGCAGGAGAGTGGCAGGGTATGCAGCAGGACAGTGGGTCCAGGGAGCCTGGGCACATGGCAGGGCAACAGGGCTAGGGAGCAGGGCCAGGCAGGAGGCCAGTGGCCAGGCCTGAGCTGGGGAGGCTGGTGGCAAAATCCCTCATCAGGGACTGATCAGGTCCTGATGATGCTGGACCAGGAAGGTCCAACCAGTACAAATAAAATTACTTAACACGAATATTAGCACATTTCTTCTTAGGATCTGAAAGGGCTTAAAATGTATGAATGGGGTCTCATCTCCCCTTGTATAGTAAGCACCGTAGAATCTCAAAGATACGAACAACAGAATTATGGACTGACTGGTGTAAGTAACCAATCGGGCAGCAGCAGGGACCAAAATCAAACACAAATACTGCACTGTGCTAGTATTGTATCTTAAAAGTAGGCACATCTGGGCTAACTGTCCCCACCCTCACACCATCCCTACCCCCACACACAGGGCACCCACATACAGCTAGGAGTTAAAGACACTTTAATTCGCAGGCAAAGCTGCCAGCCCCTGCTGCTAGCCCAAGGCACTGCTTTCCTATAAGTTGTGGGTGCTGTTTTCACCCCCTCTTCCCTGGCCAGGAGGGGAGGCACTGTTTTCACCACCGACAACTCCCACCCCATTGCCCACCCCAGTCAGGAGGGGACCAAGCTGGGAGGGGCAGCGGGGAAAGGAGCAGAATGCTGGCAGCTCTCCCATGCCCCAGCCCTATTCTCCTGCAGGGCTGCTACTGTACAGCGAGAGCCGGAGGAAAGGCAGCTCCATGGAAGGACTGGGGGGTCATAGGTGCAGTGTCTATTTGTAGCTGGCACTGTGCACCAGATCTTGCCGGCCACTTTCTTGCCAGTACAGTGTGCCTGGCCTTATTGGCTTATTCCACCTCGGGGCGAGGCAAGGTGAAAGAGGACTCAGAGATGGCCCCTACGGTCACAGGCCTGGGGAGCAGAGAGGAGGGTGGCACCATCAGCACTGACAAAGAATGGAGATGTGGGGTAGGAAGATAAAAAGCTCATTGAGGGCACTGTTCAGTTTAAGACAACAGCTCATAGGGATAAGCCAAGGTTCCTATTGCCAAGCCTTTGAGCCTCACAGAAGTGGCTCTGCTGAGATCTTATTCAATGGCCTCTCACTGCCAGCTATGTACATGTACGCGTACTCTCAGTTTAGTTGGTTGAACCTAGCTTCACTCTCAGTCTCTGCGATTCTGAATGAACAGCGTGAACGCTGAGGCAGATCTCACTTATCAGAGGTTACAGGATTTAACAAATTCCCAATCCTATCCAATGAAAAGCAGGTGACGCCCCCCTTCGTACCAATGCAGCAGTGCATGGTGCCTGCCAAAGCGACTAATGCCTGTGCCTCTCTTTCCTGCAGGCACTAAGGACAAGGTCACCAGCGTCCATTCAGAGTACCTCACGTTTATTGCTCTAGACAGCATGGAGTCCACATCTGCTGTTATTCTGACCCTTCCTAAATTCAGCATGGGAAGCAACATGTCCAATGACTTTGCTGCAACATGGGACAGAGCTTTAAATCTGGCATGTGAATTTTCTTAGTGAATTCACTAAGAATTCACTATGTGAAAATTAAAAAAATATACTAAGCAGAAAAGACTCACTTTATCCAACTCCTAACATTCTCTAAATATTTACATCGGTGATGAAACAACCCTTGCCTGAGGAAACTAAAATGTTCCTCTCAGTTTTATTCTTTTCTTTTTTATTCCTAGGTTTCCCAGCCACATGGCTGAAGGGCAAAAGAAAGAGCATGTGTGTGATAGAGTGGACTCATTCCACACAGTCTTCTCCCCCTAAAAAAACTAACTCCGCCTGTAGCACTTTTAAACTAAACTCGTGAGAATTAGGTAAGTCTTGTACAGGGGTTTTCATTTGGGCGTATCATGTTCTGCACGTGGTTCCCCAAACTAAGATGTTGCCTTTTTTTAGAGTGGGAATCAGAAAAGAGAAAATCCAGTTTTGCCATCCTCCCTGTGGTCATGCACCAGCATTGCTGTCTATCTTGTCTCCACAGTCTTTAACAGGATGGGACCTCTTATCAGTTGAATGTGCAACTTGAGAAGTGAGCAAAGAGGGGCCCTTTGTATCTAAGCAGCAACTACGTATTCTTATGAGTAATTTATTGGCTCGCATTGACCTCAGTAGGAATGGCATCTTCTCATACCAGGGCTGAACTTGGTTTGCGATCTTAGGAGGTCATTCACTATGAATGTGTCATTGCAGCTGACAATATATGGTTCAATACAATGCATTAGGTTTCCCTAACACTGTTAGTAAATTTCAGGCATTGGCTCACAAAAGCCAGGGTAGAATTCACTGTTTGAGACTGTCTGCATCATAAGACATGACAGCATCAGTGTAAATTGTACATTTAAGCCGCCTGAAACTGCATTAAGTAGAAGAATCTAATGCTGCATTTTCAAGTGTCCTAAACATTAATCTTCCTCTTTCAGATGGGGAGATGAGTCAGTGATCCGTGGACAGCCATGCAGTGACAGCACGATCAATAGGCCTTATGATGAGTGGAACTTTGGAAACCTTCCATCTCTTGAAACAGGGTGTTTCAATTTAAGGAGCAGCAAGTCTCTTGGGACTTTGCAGCAGCCAGTTTTGTTCCTTTCCCCTCGTCACAGGTTCTGTGATTTTCCACATTTTATCAGGCTGCTATGCTGTTCAGGGGGAGGGGAGGAGTGCTGTTTCATCCGTGGGTGTTTGTTTGCTTAGCTGGTAGGCATGTTTCGTTCAGTGGGCTCGTTTATGTAATCTGAAGAATCGCTGGATTTGTTTCAATGTCCCTCTGTTCGTCAGTCCCTTTTAAAATCATGTTGCGTGTTATTGTACTAGCTGCTGGGATGGTAGGCAGCTGTCAGTATTGGCACCATCAAGACTGGAAACACAAACTGTAGAATAAAGACAGCTTGAAAATTGGCTTCAGCCGCAATTGGTAGATGTGTGTCTTCTCCCATAACTACCACTCATCCCATTTTGGATGGAGCTTGCCCTCTGTCCTTCAAGTTGGATAAGCAAGACTTTAATGGCACCCTGAAATACCTGCAGAGCTGACGCAATTAGCCCCTGGAGATGGTTGCTCTGCAACATTGGCATCAGTTGCATGGCAACTTTGACCTTGATGACAAGGTTGAAAAGTTGTATTTATAGTAAGGAAACCAGAAAGACAGGACCTACATATCAGGACAGAACAGTTTGTGACAAGACACAATGAGGGGCTGGAAACCCCCAAATCAGACAATAAGCTATTGCTACTAGCTGCAGAATCAACACATATCCGAGAAAATGAGGAAATGGGGGAAAAAGTCAAAATAAAAACCCCAAACCAGACAACCTCATATAATTTTCCCACTGGAAAGAACAATTGTGTGCTCAGTGCCCTTCTGGAAGGTTCTCCAATAATTCAGATGCGGGTGGCATAAGAGCAAAAATTGAATTGCTCTGCGTACTTTCTTAATGTAAAAAACACTTCTCCCACAGAATGGCCCCTAATCAAAAGGACATGTATGAAATTCTACAATTATTTAAGAATTAGTTTCAGGGCTGTCAATCTAATGGCAGTTAACTCACGTGATTAACTAATAAAATTAATTCCTATTAAATTAATTGCAATTAAAAATAACTGTGATTAAATGCACTGTTGAACAATAAAATACCAATTGAACTTTATTAAATTTTGATGTTTTTCTACATTTTCAATATTGATTTCAATTACAATACAGAAAACAAAGTGTACAGTGCTCATTTTATATTATTTTTATTACAAATATGTGCACTGCAAAATCATAAACAGAAGAAATAGCATTTTTCAGTTCATCTCATACAAGTTCTGTAGTGCAATTTTTTTAGTGTGAAAGTATAACTTACAAATGTAAATTTTTTTTTAGTTACATAACTGCACTCAAAAACAAAACAAAGTAAAACTTTAGCTCCTACAAGTCCATTCAGTCCTACTTCTTGTTCTGCCAATCTCAAAGACAAACAAGTTTGTTTACATATATGGGAGATACTGCTTCCTGATTCATATTTATAATGTCATCAGAATCTGAGAGAGAAAAAGTGTGGAGCATGCTTTCAAAAGTCTTAAAATAGCAACACTCCAATTACAGAACTATAGAACCTGAACCACCAAAAAAACCTTCTGTTGATGGCATCTGACACAGATAATGAAAATGAATATACGACAGTCAGCACTGCTTTGGATCATTATCAAGCATCATCAGCATGGAAGAATGGACCCTGGAGTGGTGGTTGAAGTATGAAGGGGGCATATGAATCTCTAGCATATCTGGCATGCAAATATCTTGTAACACCTGCAACAAAAGGACCATGTGAATTCCTGTTTTCACTTCCTGGTGTCATCGTTGTAAACAGACAGTCTTATCTCCTGCAAATTGTAACCAAACTTGTTTGTCTGAGTGACTGACTGAACATGTTGAACAACAAGTAGGACTGAGTGGAATTGTAAGTTTTACTTTTTTAATAGTGTGTTGTACATAATCCTACATTGGTAAGTTCAACTTTCATGAAAAAGAGATTGCACTGCAGTACTTGTATGAGGTGAATTGAAAAATAAAATTTTACAGTGCAAATATTTGTAATAAAAAATACAAAGTGAGGAATGTACACTTTGTATTCCATTTAGTAATTGAAAGCTATATATTTTAAAATGTCAAAAACATCCAAAATATTTAAAATAAATGGTATTCTATTTTAACAGAGTGATGAATCATGCAATTAATCACAATTAATTTTTTAATTGTTTAACAATCCTAATTATTTTTAAAACTCCCAAATCCCTTGGGTCTAAAAGTGGAGGGGTGAACCACCGCCCCCTGCCACACATTGTATAAACCAAAACTACACTAGGCCAGATACAAAAGGCCAATAGAATCTGGTAAAGAAAAAGAAGTCTCTAATGCAGGCTCTGGAAGTGTTCTGTAGAGCAGGAGATGGCCCAAGTATTTGATTAATCACTTACTGTGTTGTTGTTAAATGTCTTTCTAGTATACAGTAATTCCTCATTTAACACATGCCCGCTTAACACGTTTTCGCAATAGCACAATTTTTTTTTTTAGGGAACGTTTTTTGAATTACACGACTGTCCCCGGAATAACATGATTTCCCCAGCCGGCCTGTTGTCGGAGGCTGCGTGGGGCTTCCCCCGCCTCCCTGCAACGCGGCAGAGGGTTCGCCGCTCGCCACGCCATTCCCCGCTGACTCCCCCTCGCTGGACACCTTGCCCCCTCTCCTCCGCCCCCGCTTGCAGGCCGGTGGCTGGGTTTCTCCAGCTGGCCCATTGCCGGCAGCTGCGCGGGGCTTCCCCCACCTCCCTGCAAAGTGGCGGAGGGTTCGCCGCTCGCCGCACCATTCCCCGGTGACACCCCCCCCCCCCGCCGGATGCAGTGAGGGTCCCGGCAGACCCGTCACAGGGGCATACTCCCAACCCAATCCCCCTCCTTTCTCCTCCCCTTCCCTTCCCCAGAGCCAAACACCTTCCCTCCTTGCTGTAACCCAGTCCCCTTTCTCCCCCAACCTTATGTCCCAGTCCCAACAGACACCACTGCTTGAAACGCAACCCCCAACTTTTCCATTATTTTGAGTTGGAAAATTGACCCTGCCTAACACGTTTTCACTTAACATGATCATTTTCTGAAACATATCTATAGTGTTAAATGAGGAATTACTGTACAGCTCAATACTGTGTGTGCCTGATTTATAAAAAGCTACCATAATTGAGGAAGAACGCATCTTCTAATGATTCAAGCCTAACAGTATGTTGAAACTACAATAAAAGACCCACAGCACAGCCACAGCAGGCCCATGAGAAGATAAGAACGGCCATACTAGGTCAGGCCAAAGGTCCACCTAACCCAGTATCCTGTCTGCTGACAGTGGCCAATGCCAGGTGTCCCAGGGGGAATGAACAGAACAGGTGATCATCACATAATCCCTCTCCTGTCATCCATTTCCATCCTCTGACAAACAGAGGCTAGGGACACCATGCCTACCCATCCTGGCTCATACCCATTGATGGACCTAACTTCCATGAATTTATCTAGCTCTTTTTTGAATGTCATTGTCATCTGACTCAGGCTTGCAGTGCTCAGGCTGTGGGTCTCAAAATTGCAGAGTAGATGTTTGGGCTTGGGCTGGACCCTACGTTCTGGGGCTATACGAGGGGAGAAGGCCCTAGACCTGAGTTCAAATGTCTACACTGCAATTAAACAGCCCCGTAGACCAAGCTCCACAAGCCCAAGTCAGATGACATGTGTCAGTCACAGGTGCTTAATTCCAGGGTAGACATACCCCCACTAACTTTCCACAATCTAAATTATTTAAAATAATATTCCCCTTCCAGGGACCAATTTACTGAGTCTCTATAGTTAGTCTCTGGGAGTCTTCCAGGCTCAAACTCTTCCCTCTTGGCTAGTGAATTCCACAGCCTTTACTTCAGCGCTTGTGCCATGTCTCTCTCTGGGTCCTTTCCGTTGCCTTCCACTTGTTCCACCCTAGCTGGGAGTGGCAACAAACTCCTTCAAAAGGTCATCTTTACAACAGCAGTCCTTCTCCCAAGGTACACCTGCTGGGATGCAGCCACCCTCTGTTAGCCCAAACTTCATCCAAAGTCTTTCCCTGGGCCTCTCCCTTATTTACCACAGAACTCTACTAGGTCACATGACCTATGAAAGCCATGTGACCTTCATCGTCTCCACTTGGAGAGGAGAATTGGCTGCATCACTGATGGGACTGAAACCCCTTAAAAGACTAGCCATCCTGTGACAAGCCCCTACTATGACATTTTAGAAATTTGAAAAATAAAATAAATGACTTGTAGAATGGACGGTGCATTGAAGAGGTCAAACACCACATGAGTGGTAAACTTTATAATTTTATTTATAGGGGCCCATAGTATTTGAGATAATATTTTACTTGAATGGACAGCATAATATCTGACAACCTCATAAATGTTGTTGAGTTTCTGCTCACAACACCCCAGAAAGACTGGCAAATGCCATTACGGACAATTTACAGATGAAGAACTGACACACCAAGACTAAGGCCAGAGTGTTTAAGAGCCTAATTCCCACTGATTTCAATACCTTTACCAATATACCCCTATAGCCTCATCTACACTAAAGGGGAAAGTTGACTTTAGATATGCAGCTCCAGCTACATTCACTACGTTCATTGGAGTCGACGTATCTTAAATTATGTTTTCAGGCTGTCCGCACAGCAGGAGGTCGATGGGAGAAAAATGCTCCTGTCAACTTCCCTTACTCCTCATGACGAGGAGGACTACCGGCACCGATAGCACTCTCAGTTCAAATTAGCGGATCTTCACTATACCCGCTAATTCACACACTAGAAGATCGACCTCTGGAGGGTCAATCTTCTCAGTAGTGTAGACAAGCCCTAAGCAAATAAGCTCAAATAGGAAGTCTGGAACAAAAGCAAGGACTGAAGTCAGATCTACTGTGCCCTATTGCACTGCCTTAACCCCAAAACTATCTAGTACTTCAGACACAACAGTTGTTTCACAGGGTGTTCCAAATACTCTTATTTTGCTGTGTGAACTATTTGTTTGATTTATCCATTTTGGTTTCAATGTGTGAACATAAAAAGGAAGGCCTGGCCCGGATTCTTGGTGCCTAACAGAATAGCAAAAATACAATCAAACCGGGACAAAAACAGCACTAGCCTTTTATTGCACAAGAACAAGCTACCGCAAAACTTCCACATGTTTCCCCCAGAGGCATAGCCACAGGTGGGTCTGAATGGGCCATGGTCCACCCACTTTGCATCCAAGCCCACTCCCGCCAGGTCGCCTGGCACTCCAGCTGGGGAGTGGGTTTGGGGCACCAAGGCTTATCCTTGTCCTCCTGAAGCTCCAGTCTAGGAACAGGGGGCAGGATATGGGGGCTTACCCTGCTGTGCACACAAGGAACAGGGCCGGGGCTTATCCCGCTCCACCTCAGGAGTGGGGAGCATGGCGCTGGCAATTATCCAGTTCTACCGGGTGCTGCAGCCGGGGAATGGGGTCAGGACACTGGGACTTACCTCGCTCCACCAAGCGCTGCAGCTAGAGAGCAGGGTTTAGGTGCTGGGACTTAACCCCACCCACCAACATTGCCCACCCATGCAAAGTTAGGGTCCACCCAAGTAAGCTGTTCTGGCTATGCCAGTGATCCCTCCTCAGTTTCTGCAAATGCTGGTCTGTGAATAAAAACTCCCCACCGCTATCCAGCCCCCACAAACCTCAGGCCTCCCCCCAAATCGTGCCCAAATATGTGGGCATTATTGCATGCAGAGAAGTTCACCAGATTCAAGCTATTTAGACCAAGGTGGTGACTGAAATTCAAAGTCCAAAGAACACTTTCATGGAGAAAGGAAGGGGTCATAAAGAAGGGACTTTGTCACTCAAGCACCTCCACAGATCTCAACTGTGGCAGCATCAAATGGTAGAAGGAGACGTGTCTCATACAATTAAAGGATGTCCAGGACAAAACCAACACCTTAAAGGTATTCTTCAAGGAAATGGCTAGGACCAATGCTCTGCAATGCCACCCACACACTGTGATCCTCCTGGACTCAAATATTTTCCCATTTGGCTGCATATGTGTTTGCACTCTGTCTCAAAGTTTGTTTTATTATGTTGGGTACATAACTGTACAGAAAGGGCAATGTGCATTGCAAAATGTGAGAGGAGTTACTTTCTGTATGCTATGAAGGGAGTTATTTTAATTCCTCCGGTTAGACACCACAGACTGTGGCAGATTATCACATATGGCAATGTTAATTCATAGACTCTCAGATTTCAAGGCAAGAAAGGACCACTGTGATAACTTTGGGTACGTCTACACAGCGTCTACACAGCAGGCAGTTATTTCAAAACAGTGTCAAAATATTGTCAAGATGGAGGACTTCTTACTCCGACTCCTGTAACCCTCATTGTACGAAGAGGAAGGGAAGTCAGAAGAAGAGTGCTCTGTTTCGAAATAAGTGCTGTGTAGGCGCTCCCAATTTCAAAAGAAGCTATTTTGAAATAAGCTACGCAATTGACGTAGCTCAATTTGCTTACAGGTGACCCCCGACTTACGGCTGCCCTGCTCTGGTCCAGCCTCTCAAGCCCACTTGCCCCAGGCTGGCTATGGGAACGGTTCGCGCGGCGCCGCTTCCACTCAGCATAGCCCCCAGCCAGCTATGGCTGCTCCACCAGCTCTCCAGCACAGATCCTTTCCTACTTCCCCTTCCCACTCAGCATGCCTGCCGGCTGCTCAGCCAGCTCTCCAGCACGGGTCCTTTCCTTCCTCCCGGCACAGCCCCAGCTGGTTATGGGAGCAGCTTGCGCTGCGCTGCTTCCACCCAGCACAGCTGGTGACTACAACTCCCAGGAGGCAAAGCAGACCAGGAATGGAACCCCCATTTATATCATTGCACCTATGGGAAATAAGAGTTCGACTTACGACGGCTCCACTTACGATGGTTCTCCAGGAACCAATTAGGTCGTAAGTGCAGGGGTCACCTGTAGCTTATTTTGAGTTAAGCTGTGCTGTGTAGACGCACTCTTAGTTTTACTTCATAAAACAGGCCATAGAACTTCCTCAGAATAATTCCGTTTGAACAAAAGCATATCTTTAAAAAACAAGTTCAGTCTTGATTTAAGATTTGCTGGCGATGAAGCCTAGTCTGACATGATTTCCAATCCAATTTTACAGACCCAGCAGATTTGGCTAAGCACTCAGAGAGATTTTATTTTTTTATAAAAATATTTTTAATAAAATTTTTGAACCTTTGGAAATCCATCCCTCATCCCTCTGGGGCTAACTACCTAACTCCTGAAAAGGATTGAATGGACATACAATCTAATACCAAAGGGACCATTATAATAATCTCTAGTCTGATCTCCTGCATAACACAAGCCATGAAAATGCACTTAGCTATTCCTACCTAAAGCCCAACCCTTGAGTTGAGCTGGAGCATATCTTTAAGAAAGATGTCCAGCCTTGATTTAAGGACCTTAAATCATAAAGGTTCCACTACAATCTTTGGTGAATTGTTTAAAAGTTTAATTACACTCACTGTTATTTTTTCCCCTTATTTCCAGTTTGAATTTGTCTGGCTTCATCTTTCAGTCACTGGATCTTGCACCTTTATCTGCTAATATTTTAGGGGTCTAGTATGTTCATAGAAAACCACTGTTTATTTTTGTTTTCTAGAATTATGAGCCCTTTGCTGCATCCATGTAATACTCAAAAACCATGTAATGCCAACCAGTTTCTTCAAGGAATTGTTTTCTTACCTGGTTAACCTCAGCACAAGTAACTCCACACCCTGTTTTACATCTAAGCTTTTTGTCTTGTTTATTATTCTGCTCCTATCATTGTTTTATCTGGGCCTTTCCCTACACTGTTGATAATGTCAGGTTTTTGTTTGTCTTGAGTATCTTGGGACTTGATTCAGGCCATCCTGTAGAGACAGAATTGCAAAAGCAAAGGCACAAAACAAGCTCAATCTAGCTAGAGACAAAAAGGGTAACAAGAAAACAATCTACACATATATTAGAAGCAAGAGGAAGACCAAGGACAGAGTAGGTCCATTGCTCAATGGAAAAAGAGAAACAATAACTGAAAATGTGGAAATGGCAGAGGTGCTTAACAACTTATTGGTTTTGGTTTTTGCCAAGAAGGTTGGTGGTGACTGGATACCTAATAGGGAATGCTAGTGGCATTGAGGTAGGTTTAGAAGTTGAAATAGGAAAAGAACAAATTAAAAATTACGTAGAAGTTAGATGTCCTCAAGTTACCAGGGCCTGATGAAATGCATCCTAGAATACTCAAGGAGCTTATAGAGGAGGTATCTGAATCTTTAGCTATCATCTTTGAAAAATCATGGAAGTTGGCAGAGATTCCAGAAGACTGGAAAAGGGCAAATATAGTGCCCATCTATAAAAAGGGAAATCAGGACAACTCAAAGAACTACAGACCAGTCAACCTAACTTCTGTGCCAGGGAAGATAATGGAGCAAAACATTAAGGAATTCATCTGCAAACAACTGGAAGAAAATAAGGTGATAGGTAACAGCCAGCATGGATTTGTAAAGAACAAATCATGTCAAACCAGTCTGACAGCTTTCTTTGATAGGATAACAAGTCTTGTGGATAAGAGAGAAGCCATAGATGTGGTATACCTAGACTTTAGTAGAGCATTTGATATGGTCTCACATTATCTTCTTATCAATACTATGGGAAACACAACCTAGATGGGGCTATGTTAAGGGGCATGAGGGCGTGCCCCACCCGGGGCCCGTCAGCCCATGCCCCACGGGCTGTCCCGCGCAAAAACTCCTTGCGAAAACTCCTCGTTGTGTGCTCCCTGTCACCCGCCCTACCCTACGTCCGGCAGGGATGGTCCTCTCCAAAATTCACCTCTCCTCTGGAGAGACGGCTGGTTGGCGAGGTGAGGTAGGGGGGGCTTGGGCCCACCCCCACTCCGAGCCCTGACCCAGGGCCCTAAGGACTGGGGACTGTGCCCCAGCTGCGGTTGGTGGGGGGAAAAATCCGCCCCGAAACACACCAACCCCCCAGGTTTGTTACCCTGCCCTGGGTCACTTCCTACCTCCCCCGCTGAGCTGCTGTGTCAGTCCGGTTCGGTTCCCCCCGGAGGGACTGCTCTCTCCACCTCCGGGAGGCCTCTCGATGGGCTGCTCCCGCCGTCTCCTCCGCTCTCCGCTCCTCTGCTCTCCGCTGCTCCGTGCCCCTCCTCCCTCCTTCCTTCTGCTCTCCTTCCCCTAGCCTCTGGCGTCAGTGCTTCTTTTAAGCGTCCCGCCGCCGAGACGTCCGGCGCGCCAGGGGAGGGGCCTGCGCCAGCTTCTCTGGTCACTCCCCCTCCCTGGCTCTCAGCCAACTCTGGCTCGGGCTGGAGTCACCGAGGGTTCCGCGCATGCGCCACTTCCGGGTGAGCCGGCCCACCAGCCCCACAGCTTCCGGGCTCTAGCAGGGGCTCTGCGAGCTCGGGCGCTCCCTGCCCGTTCGCACCCCCAGCCCCGGCAGAGCACGGTCGGAGCCGGCGCGGGGCCGCCGCTTCTCCCCAGCACACCGGGGACGGCGCCTCGGCCGTGCGAGGCGCGGAAGCCGCCCCGTCACAGGCTACTATAAAATGTGTGTATAACTGTTTGGATAACCCATTCTCGGAGAGTAGTTCTTAACAGTTAACAATCATGCTAGAAAGGTATAACAAGTAGGGTTCTGCAAGGGTCAGTTTTGGGACCGGTTCTGTTCAATATCTTCATCAACAATTTAGATATGGTCATAAAGAGAACGGATATAAAGTTTGTAGATGATACCAGGATGAGAGGGGTTGCAAGTGCTTTGAAGGATAGGGTCATAATTCAAAATAATCTGGACAAACTGGAGAAATGGTCTGAGGTAAATAGGCAGGGCTCGACAAATCAGTGAATCTACTCACCTGTGGTGAGTAGATTTCAGCCGGTTGCCCCGTTCACTGGTGGCACGCGCATGTGCAATGCAGATTTTGTGCATGCACAGTGCGGGGCTGGTGAGTAGATTTTGCCGTGGTTTGTCAAGCCCTGTAAATAGGATGATGTTTAATAAGGACAAATGCAAAGTACTCCACTTAGGAAGGAACTATCAGTTTCACACATACAGAATGGGAAATAATTGTCTAGGAAGGAGTACTGCAGAAAGGAATCTAAGGGTCATAGTGGACCACAAGTTAAACACGAGTCAACAGTGTGACACTGTTGCAAAAAAAGCAAGCATGATTCTGGGATGCATTAACAGGTGTGTTGTGAGCAAGACATGAGAAGTCATTCTTCTGCTCTACTCTGCACTGATTAGGTCTCAGCTGGAGTATTATGTCCATTTCTGGGCAGCACATTTCAGGAAAGATGTGGAGAAATTGGAGAGGGTCCAGAGAAGAGCAACGATAATGATTAAAGCACTAGCAAACATGACCTATGAGGGAAGGCTGACAGAATTGGGTTTGTTTAATTTGGAAAAGAGAAGATTGAGAGGGGACATGACAGCAGCTTTCAAGTACCTAAAAGGGTGTTACAAGGAGGAGGGAGAAAAATTGTTCTCTTTGGCCTCTGAGGAGAGCACAAGAAGTAAGGGGCTTAAATTGCAGCAAGGAAGGTTTAGGCTGGTCCCATCCAGATCTAGGATTCTGTGATCCACCTGGGACTCACAAACTGTCATTCACTGTCCCTAAGGCTACGGCTACACTACAAGTTTTGCCGGAAGAGGCAATGCAAATGAAGCGCTGATTAGCATTTTCTCGTGCTTCATTTGCATAATCTCTTCCAATCTGTTTTTGCGGAAGGGGTTTTTGCGCAAAAACAAGCAGTGTGGACATTTCCATTTTGCGCAAAAACCCGTTTTTGTGCAAGATCCGTATGCCTCTCCCAGCATAAGGATAATTTAATTTATACCAGCATTCATATAGAGTAACTGCACTGAAGTCATTGGCGTTATTCCAGGTTTACACCAGGATAACTGAAATCTGAATTTATAGTAATCCATAGAGTATCCACTGTTACTACCATTGAAATGAGAGGCAAAACTCAGATACAATTTAGTTCAGAGCTGATTCTGATCCCAAGGGATTGATTTTGATTTAATTTATGCCAGGCTAACTCCACTGATCTTGTTGGACTTATTCCTGATTTGCACCAGAGTGAGATGAGCCTCCCACCTCAGGATTTCAGTGGAGTTGGGCCCATCTACAATACTTCTGAATTCTTCTGCACCTAACTCTGCAGCAGGACTTGTTCCCTTCTCTTACCCACTGCACTTGATGGTAAACAAGAGCTCCTAAAGCTGTCTTACATTTTGCTGATGCTGTCTTCTTTTTAGCAGATTTTGCAATGTCCTACCTGATAAAATTTACTTTGGCTAATATTAATCAGGAAGTTTCATGTTCTAACATATTTACTTTTCTTTTTTTTTTCTCATTGTTTGCAGTAGCTTCTTGGAACTGGGACAAATATTAATCCTGCACTTATGCAAATTTTTGTTGTGGTATATTATATAAACGAGACTCTCCTCTAGCTCGTTCTACCTGGCCATTAGAACATTGTTTCTAGCTCTATTGTGCTGAAAGAAACCAGCTTTCCTCATTGGGCCATGAAGGTATTAGTAGCTTTACTATTGCTCACTCAGCTCCTAAACTGCAAAAGTGTCCCAGTTGGTCCCTTCCATCCCCTGCTTCCACGAGTCATTGACTGTGATGACCCAGAGTCCGAAGAAGCAGCCGCTATAGCTGTGGACTACATCAATAGCCACAATCTTCATGGATACAAGTTCGCACTGAACAGCATTGAGAAGATCACGGTGCTGCCCAGGGTAAGTGCTACCCAAAAAAAGAAAAAAAATGCAATGAAGTTGTCTGGCAAATCAAATGCTTCAGAAACCAAAGGCTTAGAAATAATTGATGGGATCAATGTAGAGTTGAGGTCCTCAATTAGTGTTCATTGCCCTGGCCTTGTTGATGTCAATGGAGCTACATTGATTTACATCAGATTAGAATCGGGCCCATTATCCTTAGGACGAAACGTGCCTCTTCGAAAAGAGAGAGAGGCGTTAAGCGATATTAAAATAGTAATTCGAGGGGCTGACTTTACAAATGGGATCTCCTTGTTAGGCCTTGAGACACATCAGACGCTCATTTATGTGCTTCCCAGGGAACCTGGGCACCCACAGTGTGAGGATTGCCCTTGTGAGGTATGTACATGTTACTTGGTTAAATCTATTCCTAGTGTAACACCACGACTTTAGTGGTGTGACACCGGGTCTAAATTTGACCAGTAATCCCCACTGTGCGCTGGGGGACATGGAGAATAAACAACTATGGCCTGAATTTTCATTTGTGTGATGGGCCTGTTACATCACTGCGGCAGTGCCCACCCAGGACGTTACTGTTCAGCAAGCTTGTGCTGTGCAGATTCACACCATGGCTTGCCACACAATAATTCACTGGGCAGGCAGGCCTAATGCTCCTCTTACCCACCCTCGTTTTACACCAATCTCACGCCATTGGCTGTAGGGGAATTACTCTTGGTTTGCACTTGAATGCATAAGAAAAGAAGTCCCACATATGACTCCCCAATGCCACGGAGTCAGTGATGGGAGCTTAGAACTCAGGAGTATCTCAGCCCTCGCTTGCACTCAGATGAGGAATGCTGTGGCTGTGAAGGTGGAGGTATGGCTGAAACGGGTCCTGCAGTCCTAAAGCAGTGGGGGTCTCTCAGCCAATGCTCAGCAGCTGTAACTCAGTCTCCAGTCCAGTTAACAGAACGAGCTCAGTGTTCACCAGCCCATGGAACGAATCCAATAGTCAGCAACTGAGGATATGTTCTTTTGGCTGAGCGAGGCCCACATGGGGTTGCCAACTCCCCAGGATTGGCCTGGAGTCTCCCAGAATTGGCATCCATCTCCCAGAGACTACTGAAAGCCATCCTGGAGATTTTAAGAAAATGACATTACGTCATGCGGGGAAAAAGAATCTCCCCAAAGAGCTTCAGTTAGACTTGGCAATCCTAGGCCAGCAGGACTGAGCCCGTCCTGGCATGCTGTTTGTCTGGTACCTTGCCTAACACTATGGAGTTATTCATCTGTAGTGTTTGTGCCAGCAAAGCTGCAAGTCACGTTCAAAGGACTGTTGGACAGCAGGAGACTAAATGACTCAGGTGAACTGGGTTTGGTTTTGGTTTCTTCTTTTACAACCCACTAAATTCAGATTGAGCACATTAGACCCATATTAGGCCAGTTTCTGAATGGATCTGATTTGAAGTGCAAATCAGTGGGGCTCTGCTGATGTCATTGAACCTGAGTTGCTTTATACCAGCTAAAGATCTGGCCCATCTTTCTTACAGAGTTCAACATTATGGGGCAGTTCCTGATCTAAGCTACCAAGTGAAAAGAATTATTCAAATGGCATCAGCAGCAGAGACTAGAACTTAGCTCAATGGGAGAAATTTGGTGATGTTTATGGAAGTAATTAGTGAAAATCTCTACATTTTCTTCCAGAGGCCTACTGGAGAGATATTTCTGCTTGAACTTGACTTACTACAGACTGAATGCCACATTGTGAATCCCCTGCCTGCTGAGAATTGTACTGTAAGGTCAATGACAGACCATGTAAGTGTCTGAAATTATTACTAGCTCGGTGGGTATATGGAAATGTGAATTGTATGTATTGATTACAGCAGGGCAAGACAAGCTTTCATTGGGTATTTCTCTTTTTCCGGGGCAAAAATCTCCTGTGAGATCAGCCTCATATAGTTCATCTCGTAAAGCTCAACATTGATAGTCTGTTCTCCTTACATACATAGATAATAATACTATTTGGCATTTTACTTTTCTCTAACAGCTTCCATTCAACAAGCCTGATTCACTTCCCAAATGATAATTAGATAAACCTTCCAGCACCTTTTTACAAATGTGGGACACCGAGGCACAAAGAAATTGTAGTAACTTGCTGAACATCCCATAATAACGCTGTGGCAGAGCTAGGAACAGAAGCCAGCTCTTCTGCCTTATACAGCTACCGTCCTTCCTCTAAACAAAGAGAGAAATCAATGGCAAATCCACACACATACCAGAAAACAAACCACAGCAGAATAACAAATGTGACCATTACTGTGCATATCAGACAGGATGTCAGTGCCTCAGGTGAGCAAGTGCAAAACTAGAGCCTTAAGAAAGACATTACATCCATAGCATGACACTGCTAGGCTATGTCTACACTGCACTCTAAACTCGAAATAAGATACGCAATCTGCGCTACGCAGATTATTTCGAAATAGGCTATTTTGAAATTTGATGTTGTCTACACAGCACCAAATTTCAAAATAAAGTGCTATTTCGAGACACCCCTTAGCCTTCGTGGAATGAAGGTTACCGGGATGCTGAAATAGCACGCCTGATATTTCGAAAAATATTTCAAAAT
This sequence comes from Pelochelys cantorii, assembly GCA_032595735.1. Taxonomy (NCBI): domain Eukaryota; kingdom Metazoa; phylum Chordata; order Testudines; family Trionychidae; genus Pelochelys; species Pelochelys cantorii. The sequence goes on from CM064335.1 coordinate 8,716,121, forward strand.
AATGGGTGGCTTGTGAAGATGCGGGGTAGTTATTTCGTGATACCTCTGGTATCCCAAAATAACTTTGATGTGTAGACATACCCCTATAGAGCAAGGTAAACCTGACTGACTTACTGCATGAATGGGCAAATTTCTAGTTTACTTCTTCAAGTCAGCAGCAGAAGCAGTTGATGTTGTGCACAGTAACTGTCCAAAGAGCCCACTCAATCTTTTGTTAAGTTCTTCGCCTACATTCTTTCTCTATCCTTCTCCAGTGGTTTATCTATCTTGCAGTTGGGAGAGAGCCTCGCTCCCACATTGGGTAGACAGACTCATTTCAGCCAGGCCTAAGCTAGTGCACTAAATGTGGATGTTGTGGCCCAGGCTTTCAAGTCCACCCAATCCTCTAGGCTTCAGAGCCCCTGCTGCAGCCTGCGGTGGGACATCCACATGGCTGTTTTAGTGTGCCAGCTTCAGCCATGCTCGCATGAGTCTGTCTAGCAGAGCTGGGAGACTTGCTCCAGGAGCTACCTTAAGCAAATACACCCTGGCCCTATCCATAAATGGTAAAAACACCGAACACAACAAAAATGTTCTTAGTGCCAGGGGCGGCCCGTGTGGATAGGCCAACTCGGCCGTCGCCTAGGGCGCAGTGTTAAACGGGGCACCCAATGATGACGTCAGGCCATTGAGGGCCATGGAGGGAGGGGCGCCGATCGTGCATTCCGCCTGGGGTGCCAGCTGCCGGCAGCCCGCCTCAGGCCGCCCCTGCCTAGTGCCATTCCCCAGCTGAGCTCCCCCACCATGTCGCCAGCCCCATATTATAACTGTGGGAGTGCCCGGGAAGGGAAGTGGAGAATAGGTGGCTAAACTGTCACATAGTTCTCAGGAAAGGATCTCTGTGTGTACAGGTCAGGGAAGCGCTGCCACTGTTGTTTCTGGCAGGGTTTCAATCGCAGCCTGTTCCAGGCCAAAGAGTTCAGTGCATTGAAACACTAATGGGGATCCCTTCCTTTCTCCTAGTCGTTCAAATGTGAGCAATCACCTCCTCCATGCTAAGGCTACCTTCTCCCACTCCTACTCCCCCTATAGCTCCTCTCTTCCTCTGTCTCCAGGATTTCCAGCTAGTCTTGTTAGGCCACATTTCCACAGGCGGGGAGGACACAAGAATAAGTTTGATAAAATACCGATCCTAGCTGGATGAAACTTTCTGCATATGGCCCATGCACATTCTAAGGCCTGTCTGTGCTCAGGATTCAGCTATCAGTAAAAACCAAGTTGTAGACAAGGAAAACTGTGATTTGCACCAGTTGGACTCACCCTTGCTTGATGCTATGGTCAGGGTCATCCGTGCAAACCACTGTTTTCCTTGGCTACCCCTGGGGCTTGTACTGGTGTAGGCGCACCAGTGGCTGCCCACCCAGACTAGGCTAAAGTCCTTAAGGGAGGCTTAACTGAACTTTAAGTGATCCTCTGCCTGGGGGGAATGTAGACTCTTATGACCAAAATTGAAAATCTTTCTGAGTCAAAACTCTCATCCACATCAATGGGGATTCTTCCTAAGGAAGGGCTGAGCAGAAAACTGAGCCAGAATTTTGCTCATTGTTTTTAGAGATGGGCCCAAGCAACCCAGTTGAAGGCTGAATCCAGCTTCAAACTCAGATCATTGTCCATTTCCGGGCCATCTCTATCTGTTCCATTTCTCCAGTGAGCCCTGCTTTACTTCGGGGGATCCCCTCTGCTCATGGATCACATCCACAATGTAGTCAGGCATCATGCACAGACAGCACATTATGCTGCCACCATGGCACTGACCAGCAAAGGGAACACTGATGGTGGCTCTGCAGGAAGCCTTTGTTTGCAAAAAGTGTGTTGAAATTGTTTGCTTTCTTGGAACATTTTTATTAGAGATAAGCTTGAACTAAAGGAGACCTCTGAACTATCAAGATTTCTGACATCCAGGTTTGGATCCAAATTTTGCAGCTCAGTGTCTGCTTCTGACTTTTACAAATCACACCCCGTGGGAAGAGTTTGGCAGGCTCTCCAGGTTCGGAGGAAAGAACCATGCCAAGCCTCACTCCCCTGCACTTACTAATAAAAATCTATCCCTTTCAGATCTTGCTTCCTTTCTGAGAAGTTCTTACCTATGTGGATGATGTAACCCTTTGCTTTTGTACCGGTAGGTTGTTGAAGGCGACTGTGATGTTAAATTGCTCAAGGTGGATGGAAGCTTTTCCATGTTATCTAGAAAATGTCACTCAAAACCAGGTGAAGGCTTTGTTCTTTGTCAGGTTTATGCTCGGGGATGGTGATGGGGAAACAGGAATATTATCAGCATAAACTCTAGGGCTGTGTCTAGACTGGCAAGTTTTTCCGCAAAAGCAGCTGCTTTTGCGGAAAAACTTGCTAGCTGTCTAGACTGGCCGCTTGAATTTGTGCAAGAACACTGACGATCTAATGTATGATCGTCAGTGTTCTTGCGCAAATACAATGACTCTCCCGGTCGGGAAAAAGCCCTCTTGCGCAAATGCTTTTGCGCAAGAGGGCCAGTGTAGACAGCTGAGAACCGTTTTGCGCAAAAAAGCCCCGATGGCGAAAATGGCGATCGGGGCTTTCTTGCGCAAAACCGCATCTAGAGTGGCACAGACGCTTTTCCGCAAAAAGTGCTTTTGCGCAAAAGCGTCCGTGCCAATCTAGACGCTCTTTTCCGCAAATGCTTTTAACGGAAAAACTTTTCCGTTAAAAGCATTTGCGGAAAATCATGCCAGTCTAGACACAGCCTAGGGGTATTTGTGATTCTTCTAAAGTATTGCAAAGTGAGGTGTATAAGCATTCCGAGTTGGAAGAACATGCCAGTTAATGGGCTTTCCAAGTCCTTTTTTCCTTCAGTTGAAGTCCTCTAGCAAGAAAGGACAGTGCAGTGGTTAGGGCACTGCCTTAGGCTTTGGAAGAGCCATATTCAAGTCTGTGCTTCGCTGTGATCTTCCTGTGTGATCTCGGGCAAGTCACTGTCTCACGGTAGCTCAGGTCCCCAGCTGTACAGTGGGGCTAAGAAGCTGCTCTAGAAATGGGAGTTGGGCCTGAAAGAACAGAGCAGCATCAGAAGCAACAACCAGAACAGCAGCACCAGCAAGGGGAGTAGCGTGGGAAAGCAAATTGCTCCTTTCTTCCACTACCTGGGCTCCTTGTGGTGGTTCTACTTAACACAGAGTTTTTGTTGCTACCTCATGTCTCGTAGTGGTCTGGTATTGGGTTACAACCTACCAGGTAAACAGGATTTTTGTAGGATGTTCTTGGCCAAATTCTGCCCTCACGTATACCTGTGAAATGCTAGTGAAGTCAACTGAATTGGACAGCTGTATTTACAGACAGCATCTAGTACCTTTTCCCCCATCCACTCATTTGGCCTACCTGTCAAATTTCACATGAGAAGCACTAACTTTAGTCAGGAGAAACACACCCCACACATTCCAGTAGGTTACACTCACCTTTCTCTCATATTCTTTTAATGATAATAATTGGCTAAATGCTGAAGCCCACTCATTTTCACCTAGCCAAACTCCAGTTGATGCCACTGGTAGTTTGTCCAAGTGAGGATGAATTAAAACTGAATGAAAACTCAGCGGAGAGCTATTGAAGATCAAGAGAAACTTTCTCAAGGAGCTGGCATGCAAATACACATCCCCATCTGCGAAAGGTTTTCATCTCTGGGCAGAGTTCAGTGATTCTTTCCCATCACACAAAACCAAAAGCACAGTTTGGGAGAGTATAAAAATAATCCATATCCCACAGAACTGATCTACAGGGTATTCAGATACAACTAGTAATCTTGTCCAAGCCTAACCTGTCTTGTTTTATCTACAGACTCAGCCGAAGATATTATTGAAATCTGCCCCGACTGTCCACTTTTAGCCGTTTTAAATGACACTCGGGTGATCAATGCTGTTAATCTTGCACTCGCTCAGTATAACGGAGAACATGAAGATGTCTACCTCAGACTCATTGAAATCGGACGAGCTCAAATTCAGGTAACTGTTGAAACTCTGATCCTTGTGATATTACAATACAGAACATCCCTGCTGTGGTTATTATGCTTGAGTTTGCAAAAAAGTTTGGCTTTTGCTAAACACGATGTTATTTCCCCAAAGTTCAGTGGCATCCAGTCATGTGATTCCCACAGACTTCAGAGGGAGCCACAGGGCTGAAACCTACCGTCCTCTTAGAAAATCCTCCCCTTTATATGCCCTTGGCAGTTGCATAGTTTCATGCTGCAAAGACAGCTAAATGGTATTCATGTTTTATCAGCATCTCCCAGTCGCTATCTCGGTCGAGTTTGCCGTTGTTGTCACTAACTGCTCAGCCAAAGATGCCCAGGATCACGTGGATGGTTGTCTGCCTGAAGATCAAGTGGTAAGTATGCAGAGTCCTGATCAATCCAACTCAGAGGCTGAGATGAGGCAGGTGATATTGGACCTGATCCTGAACGGGATTAGAGTCTATCTGGAGATAAGGTGCAAGGGGCATATCCTGTTTGTGACGTGATTTCCAGGACCACATCCCATCTTTTTTTCCCCCTTTATCACATGCAGGAGTTATACACTGATGCACTCTAGTGCAGGCACTTTTAAAAGGGTGAGGCCAGGTGAATCATTCACATGCTGCATGTTACCCTTTATTATCTGAACTGCACTAGCAACTAGGGACCCCGGCCATGTTTTGCTAAGGCACTGTGCAAACACACAGCAAAGAACAGTTGCACTTGCTACCATAGGTGCCGACTCCAGGGTGCACCAAGGCTGGAAAACACATCAGCTGCTTGGTGGTGTGGGAGGAAGGGGTGGAGCGGGGGCAGGAGGGAAGAGGCAGAGTGAAGGCAGAACATGCCCATGGGAGGAGGTTTGGACTGGGGGAGGGGAGAAGTGGAGCAAGGGTGGGGCATTAGGAGAAGGGGCAGAGGGGGAGCACTGCTTTGGGGCAGAGTGGGGATGGAGAAGAAGAAATTTGGAGCCTGGGGTCCATACCCTGAAGTGCTTCAGACTAAGTTTTGTTAACGCCTTTTGTTTTGATACCTATGCTCCCTCACACCTTAGCATCCAAGATTGTATGTACATAGCTCTTCATCTTTCTCCTCTATATAAATTAAGGCCTATGTAGTTGTACAGGGAGTGGGTCTTTCAGCTGGCTGTCCTTGCATACACTCACACTGGAAAAGTGCTAACACACACTCACTGATTGTGCATTTTTATTTTGGTTCTGGACATCCAACACTCTAGTCATCTGAAGAAGTTGGCTGTGCCCATGAAAGCTCATGATACCATCTACATGTTTTGTTAGTCTTTAAAGTGCTACCAGACCATTTGTTGTTTTTTAAGTTTTTCCTGTAACAGACGAACTCGGCTACCCCTCTGAAGCTTTTAAAGATAATGTTATCATTGACTTCAATGGGAGCATTTTACAGCTTAAATAAGGAAACAATGTTTAGGTGTTAGGAGTTTTTTGTTTTGTTTTGTTTTGTTTTTGCAGACTGTATCTTAGGTATTGTAATGCAACCATCTTCCACTTTTTAACTATGGATTCCGTAGCTAATTGTCTTCTCGTTTTGACAGCGATTCGGCTTCTGCAAGGCAACAGTTATCACCGAAGGCAACATCAAAGTGTCCTGCGAAATTTATGGCCATCAGGTACCAACTCTGTGGACAGGCTTTATTTCCAGAATATTTCCACAATCTTAAAAGTATTTGGAGCACCTGTCCAGGAGCGAGCTCTTCCTCCATGGATCACACTAGTTCCTATGTGCAACTCAAGGGGTTCACTTTCTGGCATAACGCCTGGGATGCGTTCCATCCGACTGCCCTCGGGTGATCTGTGCTGGAAACTGAGCCACATTTGTCAACTGACATCAAAAATAGCTCCACTTTGGTCCCCACAGCCAAGACTGGATGTGGTCATAATTATGTGCAAAGAGGCCAACCTGTGTTCAAGGTCCATTGTTACAAAGCCTGATCAGTCCTTCATTCTAACAGGTGTCTATTACACTCTCTGAATCAGTGCCGTAGCCAGAATGGGACAGGTAGGCAGTCCCTGAATTCGGTGGGGCCGCCTCTCCCACACAAGCCAGCCTTGAAAGGGGGAGGTATAGATGCTCTGGCCAGGACACTGTAAAAATGGGAATCCCCATAAAAATGTGCAGGAGCAGAGGCAGGACTGGGGTGGGTGAATGTGCCTTGACTCTGCTACTCTACTGGAGCATAGGGTGGTCATGGGAAATTGGATGCTATGTGGGCTGTGGCCCACCCAGGCCCACTCGTGACTATGCCCTGGCTTTGGATCAGCTGTTGAACACTCTTTGGTCTTCATTAGACACTGTGCTTAAAATTTGCCATCACAGGTGCAGCTCCACTGGTGATAGCAATAGTGAGAGTGCCCATCTAGACTGGGGCTCAGGCATCTGCTTGTGTTTTAGCCACTGTATTGCTGTTAAATGACCTGGCAGTTAAAATGCTCATCCCTGGCCTAGCATACCCATCACTGATGCCACCAGTTGAGCAGTGTTAGCAATGGCAGAACGTTTTACAGTGGGGGAAAGTAAAATGCAGATTAGGGCAGCATCTAGACCTAAGTATTGCACTGGGGAATTGCTCAGGGTTTATTCCAGTGCAAGTGCAAACAGATGCCACAGCTCTCCTGGTTCTTAAAGAATGGACCATAGCAGGTCATGTCTCTGCATTCGATTTGGGAGCTATCCCTTTCCAAAGGTCAGGGGTATTTTGGTTCTGGGGCTTTGCTTCTGGGTCCATTTCTAGTCAAAACCAGAGTGCCCATCTGAGATCAATTCCAAGTGGCAGAGCACACAAAGAGGACAGATGGCTTTCTTTTCCAGGCTGGAGCGACCCACGATCACCTGACCAAGGAACACTTGGGAGGACAGATTCCTTCCTTGTCAAAAGGCTTCAAGCACCATGACCTCAGGCATTTCCACCACGGCCCTGCCCAGGATACATCAGACTCCAGCTCCCAAGAAGCTCCTGTTGGAACACCACCAGCAGCCCTCGTGGCCAAAAGAGATGTTGGAGCTGTACTCGATCCATCTCTCCCTCCTCCCCCGATAGATCCAATTCCAGGTCCCAGGCATCCTCTGTGTCCTGGGAGGATACGGCATTACCAAGTGTAGGGCAAGGTACATTAGCCAGCTGATCAAGAGTTAGCAGGTGACATCACCCACCTGCAGAGCACACTGCCAAGTATAAGTGCCTGACAGCGCTTGAATCTCTGAGCTCCAATGGGCTTCAACACAATTTATGAGAGTGATCGAAAGCTCACAATAATCTGCTTTGGAAAGCAGGTGACCACTTTCTGTGGCTGCTGCAAAACGCGTCACTTCGTGATATGAAAACCAACCAAAGGTGCTTCACAAATAAACCTTTCATCATGAACGCCTCTTTGCCGTCTTTCTATCCATAGGCATCGTCTGCATTGCCTCTCCTAATTGCTCAGTAACCCGCTTCATGGGTCATGAGCAGTGTTCCCTGTGCGCTTGGGAGGCCACGCAGGAGAGATTCAGGTGCCACTCAGCAGAGCGCCAACATCCAGCAACATGTGTTTCCACTGGTGGTGCACATCCACACATGCCTTGCGACACATAACGAAATTTATTCCACCCACTGATGGCAAATATTAGAAGGAACATTGATCATGAGTCAAGTATTGGGCCTGATTTTCAAAGGCTTTGAGTGCCTGCAGCTCCCATTGACTACAGTAGGATCGGGGGATGCTTAGCACTCCTGAAATTCAGGCTAGTACAGTTGTAGCTCTGCAGGCAGAAAAGACTTGGGGGGAGGGGGGAATTGCAAATGTGATCTTCTGCTTTCCCTCCCAGCCTTAGTCTATTTTTGTTCACAGGTTCTTTCAGGCATGTGCCTGCCTTTAATATTTGTTTAAAGCACCTAGTTCATTTCTGGGCCTCCTGCGTGCTAACATCCATGTTCACTTACAAAGACAGAGAGAGGGAATATTAAGCCAAATGTGCATAAGGTAAGAATAAGATTGCCAGGTTTCCTCCTGCACCCTAATTCAATACATATGCCAGGCCTTGAGTCTCTTAATCACATCTGACATTTGCTGCATGCAGCTCTGCAGTAGTGCCACATGCTGGCAGCACGTGCAGTTCAGGAATAGGCACACTCAGTGCCACTCACTCTCCTGGCTGGAGACCATGATGTGCTGCACATGGGCATGTATGCGAGGGGAGAGCTGTATAAAATGCATGCTATCTGCATGCAGTCCCGGGTGACTGTAACAGGTTCGTGCTTGCAGTTTACTTTGTGTTAATAGACCATGTCTCTCTCTGCCTCTCTCACATAGAGAAGGGCCAAATTCTACCCAGGTTAGTGCTGGGACAATGATCAAAGAACGTGGCCAGTGGGCAATTTGCGGTGGGAATCCTGCCAGCCGGGCCCAGATTCCACAAGGGGGTGGGTAGAGGTGAGCGGGGCACACACTGAATATGCCAACCAGCTGGACTTGCTGCGAAATGTGCTGGCCACATGCTAGACTTGACTTAGAGTCATTGCCCTAGAAAAGCACTTTCCAGGGAAGCATTAAGCAACACACCTAACACCTGTCCTTGGTGACATGGGGCACGAGTGTGAGAGCACCAGATAAGCATATCGCCTACTATTTCCTTCAAAGAGAGTCTGCCCTGCTGGTTTTTGGGAGCGGGGAGATTCCATAGGCCCTCATCACACCCACTCATTTCTTGCACATCAGCGCCGCACAATGCAGGCTCTGGCTGAATTGTTGCTGGTTTATTTACATTCACACACCCTCCGCACAAGGACCATAGTGAGCTGGCTTCTCACTTCTCCCAGATAAAATAAGGTCTCCTATCTTTTGTGTCGGGACATTCTGAATTTCCCGTCATTACACTCCAGTGTACGTCTGTTTTCGCCTACCAACAATGCTCCTTGTGCTCCGGAAAAGCTTCCATTCCACAGCAGGGCTGAGCACACATTTGTAGCTGGAATTTCTGCAGCTCCCTGTGATTAACATGGTAGCTGGAATCATGTTCATTCTGCTTTTCCTTAGCCATAGCACATCAAGGGCACAAAGGAGATTTTCTGCTTCCTTGGTCCTGAACCACTCCCTTCCGCCTCCTGCTGTACATACTCTCTCCTGCCTCTCAGTAAAACAGAGGAATCAGACGACGTTTCTGCTGATCAAACGCAGCAAATTAATAACCACAACACTCCTCCCTCTCCCTAACACCTGCTCCCTTTTTCTGCTGCTGACTTCAAGCATTGTTCTTCTCTCACTCTGCAGCCTATAGTCCTGTGTGTACACCCCCAAGTGCTCCAGCTGTCCCCTCATACTCTTAGCACTCATGTTATGGGATGAGTGATCTAGAAATGACAATTAATCAACCAACTAAACATGCTCCCTTTCTTTGAGTGGCAGAGCCAACAGCTGGGTCAGCTCTGCCTCATTAACTCACTGCACGTTTCAGCAGTTTTGATTGCCAGGGCTCAAAAGGCTGCGTTGTTACTGGCTGGGTATTCTGTGTGCATTCCTGTAGGGAGCACTGAATTTCACTGGCTACATCCATGTTCCAGGTGGTGCACTAAGATCAGCTACTTCATAGAAAGGAAGCTGTTTGCACCCAGTTAAATTTATACCTAGTAACATTCATAGAGAATAGGTTCCCCCAATGTCTGTTTGGATGGGCACAGCTGCAGAACCATGCTCTGAAATGTCCCTAGCCTCTGTTCGCCAGAAGCTGGGAATGGGTGATGGGATGGATTATCTGATGATTCCCTGTTTGGTTCATTCTGTCGAAGCCATCTGGCATTGGCCACTGTCAGAAGACAGGACACTGGGGCTGGATGGACCTTTGGTCTGTCCCAGTCTGGCTGTTCTTATGTTCAGGGATGGGGGGGGGGGGAGGAGAATGAGTGCAGAGCCAAGAATGTAATCATTTTCCACTATAACATCCACCATTGCAGTGAGCGCTGATTGGCACCCCTGTCAGCAGAGAGGCCAAGAAAAGCACGGAAACGGAGAGTGATTTCTCACCCTCTACCCATGAGTAGGACTCTACCAAATTCACAGCCATGAAAAATACATCACAGACCGTGAAGTCTGGTCACCCCCGTGACATCTGATCTTTTAGGTGCTTTTCCCCTATGTTATACAGATTTCACGGGGGAGACCAGGGTTTCTCAAATTGGGCATCCTACCCAAAAGGGAATTTCAGGGGGGGCCGCAAAGCTCTTTTAGGATCAGTTACAGTATTTCCACCTTTACTTCTGCATTGCCCTCAGAACTCGATGGCCAGAGAGCAGTGACTGTTTGTCAGGCAGCCAGCTCGGAAAGCAGCACCCCACCAGCCACAGCACAGAAGTAAGGGCGGCAATACCATAGCATGCCACCCTTCCTTCTGCATTGCTGCCTTCAGAGCTGGGCTGCCTGCCAGCAGCTGCCACACTCCAGCTGCCCAGCTCTGATGACAGCACCATCACCAGCAGCAGTGCAGAAGTAATGGTAGCAATACTGCAACCCTCTCTACAATAACCCTGTGCCCCCCACTACTTTATGGGTCAGGACCCCTACAAGCAGAATACCATGACATTTTAGATGTCAATAGCTGAAATCATGACATTTACTATTTTTTAAAAATAACTGAAGTTGACCAAAGTGAGCCATGAATTTGATAGTGCTCTACCCATGAGGGAAACCTATCCAAGGCAGGGTGGAAGCAAGTTGGCAGGAGGGAGTATAAGGAAGCTGGCAATGCTGCTGCTGCCTTCACTTGCCAAGGCTGTTTCTTTGGCACCTTTCCCCTGGATGCACTAAAATCCTTATAAAAACATGTCACCATTTTTGTCCTTCCCCTTCCAAGGCACCCTTCCGTCCCAGGATCTTTGGAGTGGGTCAGGCCGCAATAGTCCACCTAGCCCTCTCCAACAGTGCAGCGATGCAATCAACCCCTGAGTCATTTCAAACCAGTTTTCCTCTGGAAGGCGCTTCTGTGACCTTCTGTTTGTATTTTAAAACTCCCCTGAGAGCTAATGGATAACTGGTGAGCAGTTTCTTAGACTGATGGATAAACTTCAAAAATTGATTTTATCTGAGTGTGGCTACTGATGAACGAAGCCAGTGCACTGATCAGAGCTGATAAACTTAAGAGTGGCTTTGCAACCTTTTCCCCTGGCTTGCAGCCTTATAAACACCTAAAAGGCTGTGATACTCCTGTTGCATCCCGCAGCCTAAACTGGGAGAGGCCGTGTCAGTGCACGGGTAGATGGGAGAGTCCAAAGAGCTAATGATTCAGTAGGTAGTGGTCTTTCCTCTGAGCCAGGACTCACCAGAGTCCTGCTGACAACTTTAGGGGGACAATCGTGCTGTCTTTGAACACCAGACCTAGAGTAAAGAGCTGCAACTCCTCTTTGGCCTGTGGGACAAATTTAATGGTGATGTTATATAGTATGTAACAATATACACTATGTAGTAGTGTATATTGGCCAGAAAACTGGTGAAAATGCAAAGTCATGTTTGTTTCACCAAGATGGCATTTGTGCAATACAAGTGTACTTTCTACAGATACTAAGGGGGTGTGAGGTGGAGTTAGCAGGAAGCCATTGCCTACAGGCTATGAGATAATGCAAACCCTTCCTTCAGCTTATCCTAAGTTCTCCTATTAGATGCTTTTTCTGCTAGCTCCTGCCCAGCAATCCCTTGGCATGGAAGTTTATATTCATCAATGCCAGTTAGACGGCAAGTAGTCCTGTGGCATTTTAGAGACTAAAAAAAATGTATAGACTCATGAGCTTTTGTGGTTTAAACCCACTTCATCAGATGAACTGGAGTGTAAATAACAGAACTCAAGATATAATAGCAGAAGAAGTGCATGTGAAAGAATGTGCATGTAAAAATCTTCTGCCTCTACCATGTGTATTTTCACATCAAAAGCTATGAATGGGATACACCCAATACTCATTAACACAAGTCCTACAACTGACAAGTATTTCTTCTGCTATTATATTTATTTCTTGGTTTCTGTTATTTTCACTCCAATTCGTCTGATGAAATGGGTTTTACGCACAAAAGCTCATGATACTATATATTTTTGATAGTCTCTAAGGGTATGTCTACACTACAGCGTTAATTCGAGTTAACTTAATTCAAAATAGTTAATTGGAATTAAGCTAATTTGAAATAACACATCTATACACAAAAACTATTTCGAAATAGCGTTTTGCTGAGCGGACCCTGAACCGAAGTTAAGGCTGCCGGAACCAGTGCCGGCAGGGCATCAGGTTAGGACTTAGTGTGTGAGGCTGCTGCCTGAGGCTAACTGAGCTCTGTGCTTAAAGGGACCCGACCCCCACCCCGGACAGACTGTTCTCAGTGTTCCCCGCTTGCTTGTCTACCTCGATGAGGGACAGCAAAGCAGTCCTGTCTTGGAGTGCCCTGAGTGCCCGCACTTGGGACACCACAGCACTTGGCCACATGGAGCCAGAGCTGCCCCTGGGCACGCCGGTGCGTCTCGTGGGGTTGTCGTCATCAGCCCAGCTGCACTTGCTGCAGGCTGCCATCCAGGGGGTCTATCAGGGGGCTGTCAGGATCCAGGAGGCCCTGTGGGAGAGTGTCCACCCCGAGGAGCCCTCAGAGCCTCCCTGGTCCTCCCCACTGGGGGCTCGTGCCCCATTCCTCCCTCACGTCCTTCCACTAACCCCTCCCTCGCCCCCCTTCCTGATGTCAAATAAAATACACTTTTTTTCAAAAATAGAAACTGGGTTTATTGAACAAAACTTGGGGGGGTGGGATGAACCTCTGGGGAGACTGGGGAAAGGAGGCAGGAGATGGGAGGAGAGAGAGTGGGAGAGGGGAGGGGGAAAACTGGGAAGAGAGAGCTGAGGGGGAAGCAAGGGGAGGAAGAGGGAGGGGAAGTTCAGCGCTCAGGGGTGGGGGTCTCATCGGGCCACATTTCTCCCAGCACGGCGGGTGCAGGGGCCTCGGCGTCCCCGGGGGGATGGAGAGGAGGGTGTGAAGGTTGAGATGGGGAGTATGGAGATTGAGGAGGAGGGTGAGGAGGTTGAGGAGGGAGAGGCAGGAGGGGGAGAAGAAGTGGGAGGAGGAATGGTAGCTGGGGGGCCAGCAGGCGCTGGAGCGGCACGAGGCAGCACGCTCTGCACCAGGGTCTGCAGATGGCTACAGACGGCATGACCCTGGGCAAGCAGCTCCCTCTGGAACTCCCGTTCTTCCTGTGCCTGCTGCTCCATGATGCGGGTCAGGGCTCGCAGGGCCCCCAGCTGCTGCTCTCGGTACCCCTGCCGTGTTGCAGTCATCCTGTGGAGCCCTTGGGTGCGGGAGCATGTCCCGGGTGGAGTGGTGCGCCCTGCATGTGCAGCAGGTGCGGCTGTGGAGAAAGAAGATAAGTGGTCAGTTCTCCCTGGGGACACAGTGGGTGAAGCCCAGCCCCCCTCTGCGAGGTGAGGATGACCAGGCCCTGCACCATCAGATCTGCTGTGCTTGCACAGAGGCCATGGTCAGAATGTCCAGCTATCCCCAGGATTGGGAGCTGCCCCTAGACTGCACCCATGCCCCTGTGCTGTGTATAGTGTGGGTGAGGTGCGGGGGGGGAGATGTTAGAGGGGCCTTGTGAAGGGAGGGCGTCCTGCTGTGTCCCGCCCCGGGGTCAGGAGCATGTCAGGTCTCTTCACATACGCGTATGGCTATCAGGCCACAGCCCCTGTGTGGCACCCAGCTGGAGCCACCTGCCCAGGGGTGGCACGGCATGCGCTCGCATGTGCACAGGTTGCTGCATGATCCGTGGTAAGCAAGGCCCACGCGCACGGTCCCTGGTCTCCCTCCCCCCGCCCCCCTCCCCCCGGGAAGGGGACAGTGATGGCACTTACATGGTGTGGCCTCCCCGGATGACTCTGCTGCTGGGACAGCTTGGGGGTCCAGCTGGTGTGGCACCCTCCGTGGCGGCTCCTCCTCTGCGCCCTGGTCAGGGCCCTCTGGCCCCAGCTCGCTGCCCCCCAGGGTGGCACGGACCGTCCTGCCCCCCAGGATGCGGATCCAGTGCCTCGAAGTAGGGGCAGGTGTCTGCCCCTGCTGAGGAGCTGCCCCGAGTGGCCCTGGCGTGCCCCTGCTGCAGCTCTTTAATTTTCAGGTGCACCTGCTCCTGGGTGCGCCTGTGGCCTTTCTGGGCCGTGGTGACAGCTATGCGGCCGCGTTCCTCCATCTAGTGTGAAGATCATGGACATTGGGGGCCTGCCCCCAAACCTCAATGAGGTCCATGATCTCCTCACTAGTCCAGGAGGGAGCGTGGCATCTACGACCCCTGGCTGGCTCCTGGGTGCTGGGCGGCGGACGGCTGGCTGGCACTGGCTGCCCGGCTCATGGTGGGGCCACTGGGTCAGGGACAGAGACTGCTGGCAGGCCTGGATCTGGCACATGCAGTCTGGCCACAGTCTACCCCTTTAAGGGCTCCAGGGCTAGGGGAGAGGAGAGGAGTTTTCCTGGTTTGGTCCAGAGTGGCCACCAGGGGAAACTGGGAAGGGCTGGAGGCCAGCTAATTCGAATTAAGTGTCTACACAGCACTTATTTCGAATTAGTTATTTCGAATTTGGCGTTACTCCTCGTAGAATGAGGTTTACCAAATTCGAATTAAGCGCTCTGCTATTTCGAATTTAATTCGAAATAGCAGTTTGCATGTACAGACACTATTAAAGTTAATTCAAAATAACGGCTGTTATTTCAAATTAACTTTGCAGTGTAGACATACCCTAAGGGGCCACATGACTACTTGTTGTTTTTAAAGTTACAGACTAACACAGCTACCACTCTGAGGCCAGTTAGACAGTTTACCACATACATCCTATTTTTGGCCAGCTCACACTGGGTTTGGCTCATGTTAATAAAAATGTCGCAGTGTGTTTTTATTAGTGTAGGGGTTAGCTAGTCTCCTGCTAATAGCCACCTGCCTCCAACTCAGGACCCCAATGAGACAATCCCAGGTGCCTGTTCACAAGTGGGGAGGGGAGAGGAGGAAATGGGAGCAGCTGTTGCAATCTGTGGTATTGTTGGGGGGATGGGGGGGTACGTGCTGATTGTCAGAGGGAGCTCTGGCATGTTTGCAAGATGAACTGCCTGGGGTTGTCATTGAAGCGAGGGTTGAGAATGGGATGGCAGGAGAGGACAGGGTAAAGCTGGAGGTTTGCATGGTGAAGAGAGGTGGAGGGATGATGACAGCGAGGGTGAGGGAGTGTGTGCTAGACAGTGAGGGGGGGTATATGGGCTGAACAAGAGGGCAACAGCCCCAGGAAAAAGATATCAGTGGGCTGGGGAGAGATTGCTGTGCATGTGTTTCGTAACAAGACATGCAACTGCATGGCCTTATTTTGGTAATCTTTGTCCACTCATCTTCTTATCTTCTCCTACCTATGGCAGTAGCTCTCCTTCTGCCTCGTGTCTACCAATAGTATTTCAGTTTGTGGGGGCAGTGACTGTCCATCTATATGGTTGGGCACCAATTAGCTCACTGCAATAAATCATCATAACTCCCCACTGAAGTCAGTGAAAAGTTTTGCTTAAAAATAAGCACCATGGTATAGTCTACAGATTTTTTTAGACCGTGTCCCAATTGTTATATCATCTCTTGCCAGGAGGGAGATCTGTGTTCTCCATCTCAGATGCAGATGACTCTGTACGTTTTATGGAAGCTTGTGGTTTTATTTTTTCAGCGTATCTTTAATTATTAAAATAAAAAGTGTAAATTCAAACTTTGGAGCTGATCCTGTTTCTGTTCAAGTGAACAGGAGTCTGGTCCTTGATTTTATAACATCTTCCTCTCAGTTTACTGCATACATGCCTATTTAAATCAACAAGGTGAAATGTATGTGGCCCACCCAATTAAATCCACCTTGGATGTGTGAACCCAAGCACAGAATTTGGCCCCGGTCTACAAGTGGCTACCCTCCATGTACAACCTTCTAATCATTGACCTAGTGTTTGCAGTTGCCATGTATGCAGGTTTAAAGGTGATGGTCAGGGTATCGTACAAAGAGGACACAACAAAGTATATAAAGAGGCCTGACTCCATTTCAAAAGTTAATTCTTTCAGGCTGGCCCTGGCCTCTCTGTCTTGCTTCCCAGAGGTTACAGGAATTCTGAGCTGCCTCATCCGGTTTTTTTAGCAGAATGAGCCTGTTTGCTTTGCTTCTCTTTGGCATGCAGTTACTATGCTCCCGGGCTGTCTCTCCTCCGGCCGTGAAACCGCCATCTCTCTTACATTCCCTGGCATGTAATGATTCTGCAGTAGAGGCAGCTGCGGATCTGGCTCTGCACCAGATCAATGCCAACCAAAGAGAAGGCTATGTGCTCAGTCTCTATCGCATTTTCAGCATCCAAGAACATCCCCAGGTAAGGAACCCTCTCGTTCTAGATGAGCGTTGGTCCTGTTCCGGAGGGAGGGGTACTTTGTGTGTACTGTCCAACTGCCCTAGCAATGGGGGTTTGAACCAGGGAATGCTCAGAAAGACTTTTCACAAAGGCTGGGAATCCATTCCGATGTGGCAAAAATGTGAAGAGCTAAAATTTCTTAGGACAACAAGGGCAGTGGCAATGTCACCTACAAATGAATGGAATTTCACAAGAGCAATTTAAAGTAATAAGGACAATTGGAAATAGGGGGATCAGATTCTCTCTGCCCATGCACATAGTAATGCTTCTGGCATCTGTCCCGTGAGAGGGAAATACCAGCACTGTCCTATAATCACACTGTAAACCCACTTGGCTCAGGTGTGTTTGCCTATACAAGGAGCAAACTAAGAGTGTCTTAGGCTCAGGGAATTTTTTCCACACACGATTGGGCACCTCACTGAAGACTGACTTCCTTAGCATTGAAACCACATCACAAGTTACTCAGACTGGATTTAAAAAATAAATGTAGCTCTCCAGGGAGAGTCACTTCCATTGCCTCTTCACTCATTACCTTTAAGGTGCAGCTTCTATCCTGGCTTGTTTGGTTATTTTTATTCTTTTATTTCTAAAAAATATACAAAAGGAGGTGTCTAGACACAGCATAAAACCAGGCCTGCTAAAGGGGGGGGGGGAGATTTAGGGGGCAACTGCCCCAGGACCCAGTGGTTCAAAAGGGCCTTGGGCTCCCTGTGGTGGCCAGAGCCATGGGCCCTTTAAATCGCCAGCAGAGCGCCATGCAGCACGCAATCGTCAGTGCTGAGGGCTGGGAGGAATGTGCTGCGGCCTGGTTAGCACTGGTGGCTGTCCCAGCCCCGCCCCTTCTGCCCCAGGCCCCACCTCTTCCGGGAGCATGGAATCATCCCTCTCCCACCTTGTGCAGGGACCCGGCCATGCTGTGGGCTTCCCTCCATATAACAACCAAATAGAACAGCTAAACCCAGCGACTGAACCAAAAGCACCAACAGCACTACTGAAGCTGTGTCACATCTGTGCCATGCAAAAACGGAACACAGCATGCATTCAAATAGGTCATATTAATAAAAAAATGTGTGTAGAGCCCTCTGACACCTTTGTTCCTCAGAAACGGTCGAGAAACTTATTCTTTGCCTGTGTTTTAAATCAGAGGAAAAGCCACACCGCCTCTTTCCTCCTCATTTCTGTAATCACTACTTACGATGAAAACTTGTGTGCTTTCAGATTCAAATCTGCCCTCCTCCCCACCTGATTTGTGGCTTGATCCTACTCTAAGACTTTTGCCATTGATTCAGATGGGAGTAGGACAGAGCCCTTTATTCACAGGAAACAACAATCAGTGTACTTCAGTAATAGGTTTTTAACTAGCTCTTAAGCCACCATTAGATTTGCGCACATATTTACTTCTCCTTTCCTTTGCAATGTGTCCCCCCCCACCCCCATACCTCCAGAGCTGCTGACTATGGTTGCCAATTCCCTTCTGGATGCAAGACTTGCCAGCATGCCAGGGACTGTCGTGTGTCAACAGAATCAAAGCAAAGGATTTGACTGTGTAGAAAACAATATCCATTCAGTGAGGACAAAGCACAGGAGAGGCCTGACGAGGCTCTTTCCATAACAATACCCTGCACTTTTCTTCCATAGATCTCAAAATCATGTTACCAGGGAGACATCACATTGTACAGCTGGGAAACTTGGGCACAGAGGAGAGCAGGGACTTGCCCACAGTGACCCAGCAGGCCAGTAGCCAAGACAGCAATAGAACGTGAACCCCCATCCAGTGCAGTATCCCATAGAATGCTTCTGATGTCATAAGCTCTGTGCATGCTAGAAACGTCAATCATCTCCCTTCTTTATTTAATGATGCAACGTACCTGCAGATAATTCTTTTGTTTTCACTAAAATTAAAGCAGACCTACATTTCAACCAAACCGTACATTTCTGGCCACGGTTCAGCTTCATTCTTGGGTTCTGGTTCGCACCAGAACAGGGAGTGTGAAAATCACTCAAAGAAAGGCTGTTCTTGTAATAATGCTGACCTTACTGAGGGCAAGAAGCAGCAGAAATACTTTAAGAGAGCATGTTCTTACAGGCCAGATCCACAGTTGACATTTGCTGCATGACACTGCACCCTATAGTTGTCACATGCATGTTATTATATGATTATGACATAATTGTGACATGTTTTGTACAAGATAAGTCAGGTGAGGTGGTGTTAGAAAAGTTATGATTTGTTGAATATGATTATCCTATTTGTATGCATGTATCATTTTGTAGCTGAAGTTATGACTAAGTATTTGCATTTCAAATATAGTTACACCTAGGAAATGCCCCCTAGTCGAGATGCTTTCAGTCTATATAGTAGATGGGGAAGGGTCTATTCAGGTTATTGGGCCATTCGGAAAAAAGAATAGACCTTAGGAGAAGCTTATCTTCCACCTGGTGAGCCTTCCTGAGAATACTCCAGACAGCCTGTAAGTAATGGCTATTTTGACTCTACGAGAACATATGACCAGGCCACGTGATTCTGGACTCCATCTTGGGATATCAGTATTTTTGCAAAAAACAGTCTGGGAAACAAATTTTAAAACAAAGGTTCCCCCCATATGCTAAAGCTATAAAATGCAGGAAGTGACATCATCAGAGATTCCTCACTCACGACACACAAGAACTTCTAGAAACTCTTGAGGAACAAAGACTGAACTGGAGGAAGTGCTGGACCTAGGCTAAAGGGATTTCTAGCCTGTGTATGAAAGACCTGAGGCTTCCATGCTGCAAAGCAAGTGCAGCTTGCCCCTTAAAAATCTACAGCCTGTGTGTGTCATCTCTAGGGTGAGAATCTGCTAATTAGTATTGAATTCTATCTGGCTTATTAAGCTTAGTTTGCATTTTGTTTACTTCTTAGGTAATCTGTTTGAATCTGTTTGCTATCCCTTATAATCACTTAAAATCTATTTCATGCCAGAGGATGTTGTGAAGACCAAGACTTTAACAGGGTTCACAAAAGAACAAGATACATTCATAGAAGACAGGTCCATCAATGGCTATTAGCCAGGATGGGCAGGAATGGTGTCCCTAGTCTCTGTTTGTCAGATGCTGGGAATGGACACTAGGGGGATGGATTGCTTGAGAATTATTTGTTCTGTTCATTCCCTCTGAGGCACCTGGCATTGGCCACTGTTGGAATATTGGGCTAGATGACCCTTTGGTCTGACCCATTTTGGCTGTTCTTATGTTATCGTTTGTAGTTAATAAATTTGTTTTTGCTTTGTCTAAACCAGTGACTTGGAATGAAGAGGCCATCTTAGCTCAAGGGACAAAGACTGTTGTATATTCCTCTCCACACTGAGGGAGGGAGCAAACTTTATGAGCTTACACTGTACACTTCCCTGTACAGCACAAGATGGCATAATTTGGGATTTATACTCTAGAGGAAGCGCATGCCTGGGGAGATGGGAGATTCCTGGGCTGTTGCCTTTCTATGCAGGAGCTGGTCAGAGAGCCTGCATGTATAACCGCCACCAGGCGGATTTAAACCTGGGACCTCTAAAACAGAGTATAGGAGCCTCTGCCCTCTGAGCTAAAAGCCAGCTGGCTCCCAGCCCATGCTGTAGAGGTCTCTTGATCTTAACTGTTGCTGTGGTTTAGATACCACTTGCATTGCTCAGTAACCACACGAGGGCTTTGTCTGCACTGGCGCGTTCTTGCACGAAAACGGCCGCTCTTGCGCAAAAACATGCCGCCTGTCTACACTGGCCGTGCATTCTTGCGCAAGTAAACTGATGCTGTACTGTAGAAAATCAGGGCTTCTTGCGCGAGAACTCTGACACTCCCTCTCAGGAAGAAGCCCTCTTGCGCAAGAGCTCTTCCAGAAGAGGCCAATGTAGACAGGCAACATGAATTTCTTGCTCAAGAAGCCCCTATGGTTAAAATGGACATCAGAGCTTTCTTGCGCAAGAGTGTCTACACTGGCATGGATGCTCTTGCGCAAAAGCACATGGCAGTGTAGACGCTCTCTTGTGGAAGAGTTTTTGCACAAGAATGCTTCCACAAAAGAGTTCTTGCGCAAGAAGCTGCCAGTGTAGACATAGCCTAAGTGTGTGGGTTACATATGCAACTGCAGCTATGTGTGCTCCTCCCTGTGTGAATGTTGTGAGAAGTGCAGGACCAGAAGCCGGTCTACAGCTTGTCACCACAGCACAGGCTGATGAGTCAGAGGGCTCAGCGGTACTGCAGTTCCAGGTGGCACTCCAAGGTGGGGGGAATGTTAGTATGAACTTTTAAACATTTGTCCATCACTTATTGTTCCTTTTTCTTTGTGAGGGTGAAATTGTGACACAACCCTTTCTTTGTGTTTAGGAAATCACTGGTTCTGTCTTCTATCTCACCTTGGATGTGGTAGAAACTGAATGCCATGTACTCAGCAGAAGGTTGTGGAAGGATTGTAAGAACAGAGCTGACCATGAAACCGTAAGGATGTATTTTATTTTAGATTTAAGTGCACATGGGAGCATATGGCTCAGTTATTCCTGAAGGAAGTAAAGTTCCTTACACGGATGGTTCTTGTAAGCAGCCGGCTAATTAAAAATTTGAAACTTTTTAATTAAAATTTTTTTTAAAAATATTTTTAAAACATTTCTATGAAAATATTTTGCTGTTTTTCAACCAGTTTATAGCGTTCTCAAATTGAAAATTTCAACAGTTTTTTCAACCAGATCTAATAAGCGGCTACTAATAAAAATGCACGCTAAGCAGTGTTGAGAATCCCTGTAAGGGTTTCTCTGAAAAATAGTCTGACAAAGGAGAAATGAAAGACACTACCTTTATTGAACCTAATCCTTTGTTGTTGTTGTTCTGACAATGTAACTGGAGGCCTGAACGAGTAAAAACCAAGAACAAACAACAAGTTAAGCCTCACCAATGCAGCAAGCAACCTGGGCTCACTGCTAGAGCTAGTCAGCTTTTTTGTGACAAAATATTTTCATGATAAAGGAATTTTGCATGAAAAACTGTTTTAGCACCTGGTGAAAATATTCCAGTTTTGGTTAAAAACAAACAAAAATGTTTGGTGTTTCTCAAGCAGTTTTTCTTTAAACGGAAATGTGAAATCCAAAAACAAAGCAATTTCCTGGCCACCACAGCAGCACCTTTGGGGGTTGGAAGGAACTCACAGGTGACTGAGTTCTACCCCTTTTATACCTTTCTGGAGCCCTCCACAAAGAGAGAAACAGTGAAGGGTGAGTGGCCCCAATGGACACTAATCATAAAAAGATTTTAGAAACTCCCAGATCAGATGCCTTGATCACACAAGAGAAAATAGTCAGAGGACCTGAGCATTAATATTTAAAGTCATTGAGGGGATGAACAGACTAGTCGAGATTCTTTGAATACTGCTGGTAGATCCTCCAGTGCCATAGAACGGAAGCACATGCCATTCTCTCCTCTTGCTACCAACATCATATGACAATGGGCATGGCTGGAAGATAGAGAGTGGGGATAGGACATTCCCATGGTACTGAGCTCCAACTGTTTTCATATGATTGGTCTTTCGGTATACTCTATGTTCCCAATGGAGGGGTCAAAGCCAGATAAAAGGAAATGTGCCAGTGCACCCCTGTACCCCAACAATCCCCAGTTGCCAGAAGAAGTGGGGGTAGGCTGGGCAGCTGACTGGCACTGTGCAGATGCCCTGTGATCAGGGAGCCAAAACTGGGTCTTTTCTCAGCTGTTCTTAGTGACCAACTGAGAATCTGAACCTACTGATCAGATACGAAACTGGTGTAAATAGGCATTGCTCCACTGAGGTCAATACATTTATGTTGATTAGTACCAACTGCAGATCAGGCGTTTTGTTTCTTAACAGTTCTTTTCGGGTGATAAACTTGCTTAATTCTCAGCTGAGCACAAGGCAAAACTTTTCTTTGTAAAGAATTATATAAATGTATGAAAAATAATGTACTGTTTAGAGGCCTCGTGGCTGCTGACAGGTCACAAAACTAAATTCCGCCTACAGTCACAACGCATATTTATATTCCTTTAGGTTTTCGGGCAATGTAAAGCAACCCTCTACATGAACAAGCCAAGAAGAATTGTTCACCTGTATAGCTATGAGTGCACTTTACAGCCAGGTATGCTATTTTTAAAATACATTTCTTATAATAAAGAATTGAAAGAGAATGCTTAAAGCTTTAGCCCAGCAAATTCATGGATATCCAGGGACTGTTTTTGTGGATCACGGAGGTCAGATGACATTTTGCACCCGTGCAGGGCTCTACTTAAAGCATAGCTCTACTTGGAGAAGTGACTGTAAAAATGGCATCATAGTGTTTTATGGTATTTTTCACTCAATGGCATTCTGACCTGATTTTCTTCGGTCAGAAGGATACAAGCATGGGTGGCGAGTTATATGGGCTCGTGGTGCCCATGCTCCATTAATATTTAGAGCCGGAGGCCCTGCTCCACCAATATTTGGAGCTGGGTCTCTCCCCCGGCCCCAGAGCGTCTCGGCCCTGGCTCCAGAGTGTCTCTCCCCCGGCCCTGGACCGTCCCTGCTGTGCGCAACCTTCAGTCAGCTCCCCCTTGCCGGCTGCTGCTGCCGCCATGCGCTGCACGCTCAAACAGGTGGGTGGGGAGACGCCCGGGCATGACATGACACCACGGCCCAGCCCGGGACTTTAAAACTGCTGGTGCTGCGCGGCCGAGTTGCGGGTTCGGAGTTCAGGGACTTCTCGGGCGGAGTGCAGACTCCGGCCCTGCGAAGTGGAAGGCAGAAGGTAGCGGAGAGCTGAGAGAGGACGGGGCCTGTGCGAAGGGGAAGGGGGAAGAAAGGGGAAGGGGTAGAAGAGGAAGGGGCTTGTGCAGAGGGGAAGGGAGAAAACTAGGGGAAGGGCTGGGAGAGGAAGGGGCTTGTACGGAGGGAGAGGGGGAAGAAAGGGGAAGGCACCAAAGGGACAGGGTAGAGGAGAGACAAATGCCAGGGGGCCAAGTGCAGACAATGAGGAAAAGGGCAGGAGAGAAGGTGTCAGTGGGAGGGGGACAGGGTGATGCTGGGAAGGGAGAGGGTAAGAACATTGGGGGCTGGAGGAGGAGGTGCTGGGAGAAGGCTTGGAAGAAGGGGTGGACATGAGGAAGGTGGGGATGGAGCAAGTCATGTGTAAGGGCACAGAGGGGCATCAGGGGAATGGTGGCAGAGAGTGGTGAGGGGGTGGGCATCAGGGAAAAAAGGGCAAAGGGGGCAGGGGCAGTGAGGGAAGGGGGGGCACCAGGAAGGTATAGGAGTAAGGGAAGGTGCAGGTGCCAGGGATTCTGGGGGTGAAGCAGAAGGGCAGACACCTGCAGGGGAGGGACCAGCACCAAAGAAGAGAGGCAGGGCAGGTTTGTAGAGGGAGGTGTTAAAAGAGGAGATGAGGAAGGGTAGCTCACATGATCAGAGTGGGGCTACTGGAGGAGTGGGCACAAGTGGGAGTGAAGGGCTGGTGGAGGGGGGCAGGTTGCAGGAGGGCTGAGGGCAGTGAAAAGGGCAGGAGTCAGGACAGCAGAGGAGGGTGAGGAGTTGGGGGGGCAGCAGGCACCAGGGGAGCTGATGGAACAAGGGGAGGAGACATGGCAGCAGAGAGAAAAGGTAAAGGTTTAAAAATATTTATTAATAACTTGGGTGCCACAGTGGCACATCCAAACAAGCCACATGAACTCAGTACAGGTGCACAACACAAAATTCATTCTGCTCGTGGGAGGAAACTCTTAGGCTATGTCTACACTGGCGGTTTCTTGCGCAAGAACACAGTCCACACTGCCATGTGCGAGCTGTGCTTTTGCGCAAGAGCATCCATGGCAGTGTGGACGCTCTCTTGCCCAAGAAAGCTCCGATGGCCATTTTAGCCATAGGGGTTTCTTGCTCAAGAAATCCCTGCAGAGCATCCACACTGCCCTCTTGCGCAAGAGAGCTTACACCTGTTAGAAAAGAGCGTAGCTCTTCCGCAAGACACCCTCTCTTTCCACGCTGTACGGTAAATTTCCTTGCGCAAGAGCAGGCGGGCAGTGTGGTTGCTCTGTGGGTTCTTGCGCAAGAACGGCTCTACTTGCGTAAGAAGCCGCGAGTGTAGACATAGCCTTAGAGGGAACACTTCCCCCAGCCTCTCTGCCCCTGAGTTAATGTCACACACATTGGATTAATGCAACTGCAGGATAGTTGCATGCAGGGGGTTTGGTGGGGGCCAAACTAATCCCTATTGGTAGGAGGATGGTGGGAAAAGCCCTTCGAGAGGGGCGACATGACACCTTTTACTTCTGGTCATGTGTCCATCTTGCCCCGAGCGTGTTACCTCCAGAGGTGTGACTAATGGGGGGGGGCAGGGGGCGTGACTAATGGGGGGCTAGGGTGCATGACTAACGGGGCACCACCAAAAATTATAGAAACCTGCTGCCCATGGATACAAGTTGTTGACCTTGAGGACTTTTAGAACCAACATGGATTTGATTTGCCCCATTGATGCAAGAGGTGCAAACTGCCAGCTGTGACCAGGGGTGGGGAGATAGTATGTATGTGTGGGGCCTGTGGGAGGCATGGAATCAAGTCCAATTCCCTGCCTCACGGCAGGACCAAGCACAATCTAGAGCATGGGTGCCCAAACTGGGGGGCACTTGCAGAAATTCCAAGGGGGAGGCACAAGGTGACCCAGCCCCCCCCCCGTCAATACCCCCCACTCAAGTTTTGCTGCTATTTTTGTTTTTTGGCCCCGGTCAGTTCCTTTTTTTTTTTTTTTTTTGCTCAGGTTTTGCTGGGGGGGGGGGGGATGTGAGGGTTTCTCAAAAATCAAAAAGGGGGCGTGATGCTGAAAAGTTTGGGAACCACTGATCCAGAGCATTCCTGACACAGGTTTGTTTAATCTGCTTTTAAAAATCTCCAGTGATGGAGATTCCACAACTTCCCTAGGCAATTCCAGTGCTTAACCACCCTGACAATTAGTAACTTTTCCCTGATGTCCAACCTAAACTTCCCTTGCTGCAATTTAAGTTTCTTGACCTGTCATCAGAGGCCAAGGAGAACAATTTTTCTCCCTCCTCCTTGTAACAATCTTTTAGGGACTTGAAAGCTGTTACCAAGGAACTTGAAAGCTGTTTTCCTCTTGGCATCCCCAAGGGAAGTGCAAGTGTTACTGCACCACTATCTTCTCTGCCATTTCCAGGTTTCTAAAGTGCATCTAGTGCTCTCGGGGAGCCTGGCTGATGGAGGCTGGCCATTAGAGGTGCTGAATCAGAGCCTCCTGGCTCTTCTGACTATCTGCCCCTCCCTCACCAGAGCTGCACACGTTCAGGGCTTTCTTTGGCTGGCTGCCAGAGCAGGGATTCCAAGTCCTTTGTGACTTCTCCCTAAACAGTGAGGAGGGAAGCGCTGAGGCAGGGCCTTCCTGAGGGGGGTGCAGGGCTTGTGGCAAATCCGCCCGCTGTAGGTCCTGCCCACCTGTGCTCCACTCCTTCCCCAAGCCTCACCCCTGCACCACATCCATGCCTCCTCCCCTGAGCAATGACCCGGTGGATTACAGGGGTCTGGGGCAGCGGCAGCAGGGGCCGCAACCCCCACTACCCACATCCCCCCACCGTGCTGCCCTCTCTGGCCTGCTGCGCTCCACTTCTCCACCTGCTCTGGGATTGGGGCGCTCTGCTTCTTGCCGCTGTGGAGAAGCCGAGCGTAGTGGGCTGGGAGGGCAGTACGGCAAGGGGAAGTGGAGCATGGCGAATGAGGGGGGCAATCCTGGCTGTCAAGTCCCTTCCCATCCATAGAACTGTTGGGGCAGCCGCAGCAGGGCTCCCAAAAGTGCAGGGCTGAGAGCAGCCGCTCCTGTTCATCCTACGGATGGGAACACTCTGCTCTGGGGGCATCTTCCTAGGCAAAAGCCAGCAGAGTCTCCAAAGTAGTGGTTCTCAACCCATGGTCCCCAATCAGCCCATAGCTGCAGCCCACGTGACATCCCCAGGTCCAGAGCGAACCAAGCTCTCTATTGTTTATCTGGCAACATTTGGCGAGGGGGCAGGCTGCTGAGGTGGAGTTGTGGGGTTTGGATCATGGGAGGTGTCACATGACAATTCAATTAGTAGGTCAATGGCTCTAACCTTTGTATCGAATAGTGTTGCTTGAAACTGAAATGCCAAGAGCTTGAAACACCAGAGAAATAAATAAGAATGAAATATGCACACCTCCCTGCCTACCCATTTCTGTCAATGGGATTGCAGTGTTTTGACACCTCTCCTATCAGCGTGTATTTGTGTTTTTTCTACAAAGTTCCATCAAGCTCAATTGTAAGGCTCTGCCCTGACTGTCCAATTCCTGGCTGTCCAACGGAGCCCAAGTATCTGGAAGCTGCTGTTGTAAGCCTGGACAAATTCAACAAAGAAAGCAAACAAGCTCATCTTTTCTCTGTCCTCAATGTTACCAAAGCTTCGATGCAGGTGAGGCTGAGATTCACACCACCCATTTTCGGCCCTGTGAAGCATTGACACAACTACTGCACTTATTCGCATTGCCCAATAAGGTGCAGAAATGGGCATGCGCACCAGCAGTTAGTTCAGGAAAGGGTTCTGATTTTCCTGCAAAATTTGAGGCTGTGTAGACCTGGGGTTTTGATTCAGGTTATTATAGAAAGAAGTGCCATTTGCAAAATTCAGAGCTAGTTTTGAGCTGGCTCTTAATACATGTGCAGCTCTGGGGAGCCAGTGTGAGCTGGGACAGCTGGGTCCTCCCGGTTGCACTTCTGCTTTTTAAATGTATTAAGAGCCATCAGGCTGTTAATACATTTAAAAAGCAGATGCACAACATCTGATACTGTGCACGAGCACAGCTGATTCCACCTATGCTGGGTCCCTGCAATCCCTTTGTCTCCCCTGCCCCCCACAGAGACAGTGCTGGGGGAAACAAGCTTTTAAGCCAGCTCCTCCCAGTACCAGCTCCTGCTCCCCCACTTGCTGCCTTTGATAGAAGCAGCAGGGGATCGCAGAGAAGCAACTATTCGAGGGACTAGTCAACCCTATGATAAGCTTATGCTTATTGGACAGTCAACTAGTCAACTAGTCACTTACATCCCTATCCAAGTATATGCGGTCAGTTTCTGAATTTACTGTGTTAGTTAATAGGAACTTAGTTTAAAATTTGCTTTAAAATATTCTGTTAGTGTGTTGCTGAAGATTATGAAATCACATCTCTAAAAAAATCATCAATTCCTGCTTTGGGCTATCATTAGGAACAGGGGCACCAGCTTAACAGTGTTGTGTAGGGCCTCATAATTCCTAAGGACGGCCCTGTTCAGTAGTATTCCTATTTGGGCTTTTGATTCAGGCCTACCTCTAACAAATGGCCCAGGTGAAAAAGTATTTAGTGTAGCAGAAAGGTTCCTTTCTATGCACACCTGTAACTCACCAAATTAACTTAAAATAATTTAAAATCTCATTGCACTGTGAGGAGGTGCTAATTATCAGTGTCCTGGCTAAATTCCATTTGTGCCTTACGATTATATTTTTCCTCCCTAAAATTCATTTCTACTGGATAGTCTTCACTCTCTAACAGTTTTGTATTGTTATTCATAGACTTTAAGGTCTGAAGAGATCATCATGATCATCTAAAGCATATGGCAGACCATACTATGTGCTATTAAAATGTTTCCACTTTCAAGCCCAGAAGTGGCTGCAATTCAAGACTGGGTGAAGTGATACCTCTGGATAAAAAGTTGGCTGAGGCATAATGAGGATCTTTGGATGGAAGGCTCTGTTAATATCAATTGCTATGAGTATTTTAAAAAAAATTAATCTAGTTTCAGCTTTGACAGCTAGCAATACGTCAGTGGGAATTCTGTATAAAAGGTAAGGATCAGGTTCAATGGTGGATAATAATCGGCCATTGGGCTAGACACAGTTTGTCAGGGTTAGTCCCTGGAGAGCTGCCAGATGCTTTATTTACCTGTGCATCTGCAGGTAAGGTCCCTCGCAGCTCCTGTTGGCCAGGAATAGCAAACAGCAGCCAACGGGAGCTGCGAGTGGCTGTACCTGCAGATGGACGGGTAAATAAAGCGTCTGGCAGCCTGCCAGTGGCTAACCCTGGAGAACCACATCCAGTCTGCAGTCCACTTAGGGTACGTCTAGACTATAGGCTTTTTTCGACAGAGGCTTTGTCGACAGATACTGTCGACAAAGCTTCTGTTGACAAAGAGTGTCTAGACTACAGCCAGTTCTGTCGATAAAGCAAGCCACTTTTTCGACAGAGAGTCTAGACGTTCTCTTTTGAAAAACCACAGTGTGGATGCAATAGCGCCTTTTTTCGACATAACTCTGTCGAAAAAAGGCATTATTCCTCGTAGAGTGAGGTTTTCCACCATCGACAAAACTGCCGCATTCTGTCAACTTACTGTTGACAGAACTCGGCGGTAGTATAGACACAGGTATAGTTTTGTCTACAAAACTCCACTTTTGTCGACAGAACCCTGTAGTCTAGACACACCCTTATTGACCATCCCTGCTGTAGAGCAACATTCAAAGAATATGGAGAGTATATTCCCCTGCAATGTAGCAAACAAACTCAGAAGTCTAACCCTGCTCCCTCTGTTGTCGATGGGAGTTTTGCATTGACTGGGATTATGAGAGTGTTTTCTGCTTGGTGGCACATTTGCAAAGGCTAACAATAACACTCACTGTTCTCTCTCCTTCCATACAACACTTTGACAGTGGGTCGTTGGTCCAGCACACTTTGTAGAGTTTATAATTCAAGAGACATCCTGTTCCAAAAATGAATCCATTGCTGAAGTCTCCAACTGCAAGCCCCTCTCACCGGAATTGGCTGTAAGTAATTCTACTTGCAAAAACACATAACGTTGTGGATATAATCATTTTCCACTGGGCATTTTGCATATCTTCTGTTTTTCTTCTTTACAGCCATGATCCAAAGCCCAGTGAAGTCAACAGGAGTCGTCTCATTGACTTCACTGGACTTTGGATCAAGTGCTACATGATTATTATTTATTATTTGTATTACTGTCGAACAGGAATGGGCAAGATGCGAGATCTGGCCCATCCTAACACTTTGATCCGGCCCGCAGACTGCATCTGGCCACTTTCTATTTATATACTGCTGCCCATGCTACCGAATTTCCAGGAGGTGGTTCAGGCAGCAGGATCCTATTGAAATGGCTCCCAGTTCCCAGTCGTGGTGTGATCTCAGCAGAGGCTGGAGCCATGAGCCCTTTAAATAGCTGCAGCAACCCCGGGCAGCTGCCGGGCAACTCAGTAATAGCGGGGTCAGGAGCTGGGAGCCCTTTGCTATGTTTTTAATTCAAAGCTTCCAGCCCCAGATAAGTCTGGGGGGAGGCTACTCTCCTACCCCGCACCTTCTGCCCAGCCCCTTCCAGGGGTGGAACTAGCTCATGACCACATACCAAAAGTCATTAAGTGGCTCTCCTGTGAAAATTATTGTCCACCCTGCTGTAGAATCTCAAAGCTCCAATTATGGATTAGGCTGTCATTGTGTTGGGGACTGGACAAACACAGAACTAAAAACAGTTCCTCCCCCCACCCCAATGTACTATCTAAGACAAGATAGAAAAAGTCCCCCAAA
Organism: Pelochelys cantorii; assembly: GCA_032595735.1. Lineage (NCBI taxonomy): Eukaryota > Metazoa > Chordata > Testudines > Trionychidae > Pelochelys > Pelochelys cantorii. The sequence continues at coordinate 8,746,152 of CM064335.1, forward strand.
CAAAGTTCTGGATAACTGTTTGGAAATTTATGAACATGGATAGCACAGAAAAATACAGTACAGAATAAGCAGAGTAGCTAGTACTTTGCAAAAGTTATTAGTTCTCAAGGGTTTCTTCTGTATAAGCAGTCACAACTAATGAATTATAAAAAATACACCATATATGCACATTGTGCTCCAGAAGTCAAATACAGAAAGACTTTAGGAATTAGAGGGAGGAACTTGAAGACAAGACATCTGAAAGATTAAATTAGTACATTAGCCAATCGATTCTGTTCTTTTAATCTCTGTCTGCACTGAGAAGAGAACTGTGCTACCTACCTCCGTCTGTAAACCTAGGGCTTGTCTACATCCATGGCACTGCAATGGAGCATGAAATGTAGAGAGCTCTAAAGTGTTGAGATCTGATTGCCCCACACAGGGCCAACTGGCATGAACTAAGTGGTACCTAGTTTGCACAGATGTAGTCCTATCCCAAACCAGGCATGCAAGCAAGTAGTCAAGTTGAGTATCAGAGGCAGCAGGGATGGGGACAGGAGCTGGTGCTGGGAGGAGCCAGCTTAAAATCTGGTTCCCCCCAGCACCATTTCAGCCGTGTTGCCTCCCTTTCCTCCCCCCCGCACGGAGTGTGGGGGCTAAGGGAGGCTACTGCGAAGCAGCCTCTGTCCGCAGCCAGTCCAGGCTGCTACGAACAGGGGCTGCTGGATTCGGTGTGAGCCGGGACTAAGCAGTCCCAGCTCGTGCCAGTCTGGGAGCACTGCGTCTCTACATTTTGTATGTAGTAAGAGCCGGGCGGCTTTCACTATATTTAAAATGCAGAGACACAGTGATCCCAGCTCTGTCCTGGCTCATACTGGTCCAGGATCTACCTACCCCCAGTGTGGCGCTGCTGTTTAAATGTAGTAGCAGCCAGGCTGGCTGTGCACCCAGCTCTCACGATCTTTAAACTGCAGAGCCACAGTGCAAGTAGCTCCTGGTCCAGCGCAAGCCGGGACCGAGTGCCTCCCCTTATCAACTAATCGTGTAGTCGATACAAATTATATTGACTACACAATTAGCCAATTACCCGACTCTTAATATCCCTATCCCAAACAGGACCACATTTACATGCACTGGGTACCTTTTTAGTCACACCAGAAGGATCCACATGAGGAAATTAGAGAACAGCACATTAGACCTCTCTACATTTCAGACCCCACAGTGCCATGTAACAAGCCCACAGTTGTTCCTATCAGTATTCTAGCAAGGTTTGCTCGATCAGTGCGAAGAGATTTGTTTTCTCTGAGAACCCTGTATTATAGATCTTGCCTCTAATGGCATTTTCTGTCCCCTAATACCAAAGCACTCCCAGTATAACGTAGACGGTGCACAGGCAGCTGCCAGCATTTCTAGCATCATGGCATCTAGTCCCACCCAAAGATTTTAAAAAAATCCATCTGGGAAATCTGTCCTCCTAGGCAACTTTGCCAGCTCAACAATCCAGAGTTTGCACCAGCTATAGATCCACGCAGATGTATTCATGGAGCTAACTCTGGACTTTCATCATCTCCTATTTTACAATCTTAAAATCTAAATATTAGTGATACAATGTGGTTTGATGCTCACTTGTCCTAATCTGCCATTTCTGTTTCCAGCATACTGGTTTATGCAAAGGCTCTGTAGTGAAAAGCCAAGTTGATCATCATCAGTTTGTCAGCATATCCTGTGAAATCTACGATCCACAGGTATTTCTCCATCTACTCACAAGTTTACAAAAAAGTCCTTTGTAACATAAAATTGGAATGAAGAAAGTTTGATAATTCTGTTAGGATTAGCCACAAAGAAATGGACTGCAGACACAAGGGAAATGTATAGGCCGAATCAGAAACTAACACACTTGAAATAAGATCATTGCCAAATGTTGAAAAAAGGCAATTCAATACAATTTCAGATGAACCACCACCTAAGGTCCTCAGAAGGCTTATGCAGTCCATGTGCCCAGGGCTTCACTGCTATTGTAAAATGGGCGAGCTAGATCAAAGGCAGCTGAAATATGTCTACCTGGGTGGCAGTCGCACGACAGATTGTAGTGCAGACATAGTCATTAAAACCAACTGTATCATAGAATCATAGGTCTGGAAGAGACCTTAGGAGGTCATTGAGTCCAAAACCCTGCGAAAAGCAAGACCAATCCTAACTAAATCATCCCAGCCAGGGCTTTGTCAAGCTGGGACTTAAAAATCTCTAGTGATGGAAATTCCACCACCTCTCCAGGTAACCCATTCCACTGCTTCTCCACTCTCCTAGTGAAATAGTTTTTCCTAATATCCAACCTAGACCTCCCCCACTGCAACTTGGGACCATTGCTCCTTGTTCTGTCACCTGTCACCATTGGAAACAGCCTTCAGGTAATCGAAGGCTGCTATCAAATCCCCCATCACTCTTCTCCCCTGTAGACTAAACATGATGAGCTCAGGAGTGGCTCATCCCAAGCTAGTGCAAACTCCATCCCAGAGCCAGGCCCTTCCAGGGACCTCCTGAGCCCACTAGACCAGCCCCCCAGCACCCACCAGGCATGTCTGGCAAGCCAGGCTGCCTATCCCCAGACCACACTCAGCAGGGTATGCCCGAGTATCCCAAACACTTTACAAAGCATTTGAAAATAATAGTTACAGAACCAATGTAACACTCATAATAACAATATAGGGAGAGATTAATTAAATAGCTGAATTACCCTGCTTCCAAGAAAGGGTACTCTCCCCTGGGAGCAGCAGCTATTTTACTTCTCTACCATTGGAGATTCCACTTGTGCAGCTAGATCAGTGGCGGGCACTGACTGCTGGAATTTGGATTGATCCTGAGCCTTTCCTTATATCAGAACAAGGTTTTTAAGCAGCTTTAATTAATATAGGCATGTGTTTGCTGTTTGCCAATTTAGGCTCCTGCCATTGGAGAACAGGAGCAGCACACTGGCCATAGATCTCAAAAACCCAATCAAGATGATGATGAAAGCCACGAACATCCTCACCAACACGGAAAGAAGGGAAACCAGAACTCCCACAAACACCCTCATGATCATCACCACCACAGCCACCACCACCACCACGAGCAAAAGCAGCCTTCCCCCTCTGAACCTAGTCACTTCTCCCCACATCTGGGCAAAACAGTGGGTTGGGTTAAAGTTCTCCCGGCTAAAGAGGAGCACCTGTCTCTCCACACCTTACCAGAGCCTGAGGCTGAACATATCGATGGAAAGCCTGTTCCCCCAGAGATGGCAAAGCCAGTGCCAGCCCATCCAGATACACATGATGTCACTGATGCAAAAAAGCTGCTGGTAGCCAGGCCAGAAGAAAAGCCAGGCTTGACCAAGCCCGTGATTGGCCCAGCCATTCTCCCTTTCCCCGAAGGGCTCTCGCAGTCAGATGCGTGCCCAGGAGAGCCCAAGTTTGTTCATTCAATCATCCTCCATTTGCTTTCCAAACCCCCTGTCAAAACGTTACCAGTGATACCGCGACAAACTGCAACGGAATAAAGTTCATGTTTCCCATTGCCATGTAAGAACGTTCAATAAATAACATTTTCTTTACAGTTATGGTCTCTGGTGTTGTGGGGTCAGGGAGGTAAAGTGATCTCAGGGACTGGCCATGGAAAGGAATTTTATTAGGCATTTTCCAGCAAGAGAATTTTGGGTCAAACTCTGTTTTTTTCCTACAGGGCAGAGCATTCGTGAGGTGTAGAGCAGTGACAAGGTATAGTAGCCTGAAGAAGGCAGAATGCTGGAGAGACACAGCCTGAATGCCTCAGGGGAGAGCATGCTAAGTAGCAACATCTACTGCCACCTTGAAAAGGTGCAGGCTGAGTTCCCCCAACATCTGTTAGCTTGGACAAGCATGAGTCCAAGAGGGACGTGACCCTGGCTAATCTCAAAATAGCTGCTCACAGGCCTTTGAGCATGTGAAAGTTGGCAATGCTAGCTGTTCAGTGCTCCAGAAGAACCAAGAGCAGAACACACCCCGGGGACTGTAAGAGTCTGTAAATATGGAAGAAGATCCTCTTATGGTTTATCATGTGGTGTTAAAACTAAGGTTCCTTTGATGATTTTCAGATTAACTCCTTAACAATTATACAGGCTGAGCATTTCAATGCAGTCTATTTAGGCACACCTTTTCTGTTATTTTCAAAAGAAGAGATGGGCCTAAATCCCTTATACTGCTTTGAAATGTATAGCTCTGATTCTCCATCACCTGGCATGTTGTGGAAATTTACAAATGAATAGTGAAAATCATCTCCATCCAATTTTGCCCAACTATTATGAAAAGTATGCAAAATGCAAATGGTCTCAAGCACTTTGCTACCATAAGTGATATGTTATGAACTATCAGCTTAGAAGAGGCGTGAAATTACAAGCTCCTTTCACATATGCCATATACATAACTATATGCAATCCTGACATAACAGTCACTAATAACAACAAATCTTGGCTGAAAGTGAAGTGGGTACCTAAAGAGAAAGGACCATTGCCCTTACTTATCTGCTCCAGTTACTCTCTTGCCTTAAGGCAGACATGGGCAATAAGTGACCTGCAGGCTGGACATGGTTCAACCAGGGTTAGTGCCTTTTGGGCTGCTAGAAATTTATTTACCTGCACATCCACAGGTACGGCTGCTTGTAGCTCCCATTGGCCACAGATTGCTATTCCTGGCCAATGGGAGCTGTGGGAAGTGGTGTTCTTGTCTGCACCACTTTCCACAGTTCCCATTGGCTGGAAATGGTAATCCACAGCCAATGGGAGCTGCAAACAGCCATACCTATGGATTTTCAGGTAAAGAAATTGCTGGCGGCTCACCAAGGGCTAACCCTGGCAAACTGCCTCTGGCTTATTGCCCGCTCCTTCCTTAAGATCAGCTGCTAATCAGGATCAAGGCTCCTAAGAGCCAGTCAAATATCAGTTCTCATGAGAGCCCCTCAGTATTAACAGCGCTGCATTATACAACTCCAGCCATTAGAGCCAGCAAAAATAGATTTTGCTTTTGTTCTGCCTGCAGCCCTCTCTGCCCCCCTGAACAATGCTACCCTGTGCAATACTTGTTATCTCAATGATACCGTTTGGCCCAGGATTTCTCAACCTGTGGAGTGGGACCCAAAACTGGGTCACCAAGATGTTTCAAAGGGTCAGGTGGCTCCTGTCCCATGGGGCTGGCCAAGCTCGCCTCCCTTCTGCAGGCACTGCAATCTCTGGAGTCCCAGTACCACTCGGGTGTAGTCCAGCTGTCATGATGACAGGAGGCCGAATAGGCCGAGTGTGACTGAGTGGCACTGCATCCCCGGGAGCCAGCTCACAACTACACTCGTACAAATTTGGTGCAGTCACGGAGGCAAAGGCCACACCTGAGTGGTGCTGCTACCCCAAAGGCTGCAGTGCCCAGAGGCAGAGAGTCAAGCCTAGCCAGCCGCACAGCACAGGAGTTACAGGAAACCCCATTGTGGGGTGAGTGTCAGGCAGGACCCAACCCCACCAGGATGCAGGATCTGACTAAAAACCAGCCCAGGGTCTCCAACCCCCAAATATTTACTGGGCCATGACAAGCCACAAACATTTACAAATAAGTCCTGAGCCCAAAAAGGTTGACAACCACCAGTTTAGCCTGCTTTCCTCAATATTTCCTCAAGCATCACTTAATCATTTACTTTCTATTTGCAGATATCAATCAAGGGCCAAGGTATTAGCCTTAGTTCCACAGCAGATATAAATGTATATAACCACATCCTTTGAGCAGTCCTATACAGGCGTCTATGGACAATTCGGATATAAACCCAAATGACTGGCATTAGCAAAGCACAGAGTGGAGAAAGGGGTTTCATATTTTAGACAAAATGAAGCTATGGTCTGCAGCATTCTGTCTCACATTGTTGCTCTGTTCTCAGGCCCATACACAGGAATTTCTGTGCGGGGGTGCTTTTTTTGTAAGTGTGAATGGCAAGGGTGCAAGCGCACCCCATCCCCCCGATCCCCCAAGTAAGCATGCTCCGTCCGGCAGGGGGAAGGCAGGAGCAGCTCACTGCCAGAGCCTCCCTCCCCCATGCTCCAGTTGGCCTGGGGAAGGCTGGGGCTGATTTTCCCCCACCCCTCCCAGGAGCAAGGCCCAGCACTCCCTTCGCGCACACACCACCCTCCATATACAGGCCTGGTTCTATTGAGCAGAGCCAAACCCTTGTAGCTTCTGCAGACTGTGATGCAATTGAAACCGATGCTCGGGTGGCCCTGGATTTGATCAGTAAACACCGTAGAGATGGCTACATTTTCAGTCAATTCCATGTTCCCGATACCCCTGAACAATGGACAGTAAGCAGCAATTTAAAGATTGATTTACAAACTACTCTAGTTTAAAAAAGATGAGCCGAACCCTAGTATAAATTAGGAGTGTGAAAGTGTAACCATTTAGATGCAGCCCTCCCCCCGCTGCCTCTGTGTCAGAGGGAGCAGAGTAGGGGAGCAGGCAGGAGCTGATGCGTGTGAGGAGCCAGTTTTTAAGCCGGATCCCTGTGCGTACCAGCTCCTGCCTGCCCCACCCTGCACTCTGCTGCCTCTCTATCAGAGGCAACAGCAGTGGGGAGGGGACAGGTGGGAGCCAGTGTTGCCTCCTGATGAGCACCAGCTCCCAGGGAGCCACCTGCCCCCCCTCCTCCCCTCTCGCTGCTGCCTCTGTCAGAGGCAGTGGGCGGGGGGAGGCAGAAGTCAGTATTATGGGGAGCCAGCTTAAATCTGGTTCCCTGCACACACCAGCTCCCAGGAAGCCAACTGAATCCCCCCATGTGTAACCATGTAACCACTGAATATTTCAGTGGTTACACATTTACTTTAATAACTACATTTTTATATCCCTGATATAAATTGGCATAGCTCCACTGCATGCAATGGCACTATGCTGATTTAAATGGATTGACCTGCACTGATTAACACCAGCTGGGGATCTCACTCTGTGCTCATTTGAAAAACAGTCTGGTTCGCTATGTATGAACCTCATCCTGCAATTTGCTGAGTGCCCTCAAGTCTCATGCACTTCAATGGGGATTTTAGGATCAGTGCTACACCCTTCATAGCTTTGTATAGTGTTTGCACTAAAACTGCACTTAGGAGATAGTTCACAGGCATTATATGAATATTTTACATAAATAGGGCTTCTTGCATCTGAGGATCTCTAAGCACTTCATGCACATTAAGTTAATTGACTCTAACCACTCTTGTGAGCCATTTCGGAGACAATGGTTGGTAGGAAAAGTAAAGCACAGAGAGGTGAAACAACACCCAGCAAGTCATTGACAAAGCTGTGTTGAGAATCCAGATCACTCAGCTCCTATTCCCATGCCTTAACTACAAGGCCATCCTTTCTGAGTGACTGGTTAAAGGTCACACAGTCAATCCATGGAAGAGAACATAGGAATGCTGATTCCTAATTCCTTTGCTTTAGTCACTAGAGGTAATGGACCAAAGCCATCCCTGGGGAAATTAATGGATATTGACTAGGGATGAATTTGACCCACTTGCTTTTATCAAGTTACTCAGATTTTTTTTTCATTCAATTATTTCACTTTTGGAAAATTCCTCCTGGTTCAGACCGCTGAAAGTTATATTATCGAAAGGACGGATTTGTCCGTATACACATAATCCTTGTCATTCATCCAATGCAATTCCCTGAACAAGATGTGGAAGAGTAAGGTATTTCTGATCTTGATTATCTCCCCTGCTTCCCTCCCTGTGCCTTTATCTTCCCATTTGCATTTTCCCAACCTATTAAATTGGCACCTTTTAATTATGGGGCTTTCTAGGCTAAACATTGAAATCTAAGCAAACCTTAGAATGAGCATGATCTTGTGATTCATGTACAGGACTGACAATTTAAAAAATCTGTGTTTGGTTCCTGATTCTATCACAGAGCAACCAAGACCTTGTGCAAGTTATCTAACCTCACTTTCTCCGTATATAAAAAAGATGATAATACTTGTCCTTTACACAGGAAGGTCTGGTTACTAACATAAGCAAGAACTGATGTATCTGTAGCATGGGCCAGATACAGTACAGAATGGCAATATTTATGTTCGAGGCCAATGTGTTGTTCGCTAAAGACCAAAAGGAATAAAATGCAAGAACCCCCATTCTCACTCACCTATACCTTGGACCTTTACCTGCCTAGACAAGCCCCATAACAAGGAATCTGGAAAGACCAACTGTGGGATAAGGGATACCCAAATATTTAAATATATATAGCCTCCTACACAACAGATTTGTCACATACAAATATACTTCACACTTTTTTTACAGGGGAATTCATCAGTCTTTTACTTGACTCTGGATGTGCTGGAAACCCAGTGCTCGGTATTATCCAGGAGACACTTGGGGGGGGAGGGGTAGGTAAACTCCCACCGCACAATGAAATGCCAAGTCAGAGTCTCTCCAAAGGTGTATGTCAAACACAACTCAATACAAACACCTCGTTCTTGTGCACTTCTGGACAATGCTACCATATTCTACTGTAAATCTTTCGGGACCTCAAACAAACAAGTTAATAGGCTGAGAAGCGGTCATATGGCCCTATCATCTAAACCCAGCTTCAGTTAACCAGTCTGGCAAAATGTGGCTATACATTTAGTCCACGTCTGTGCACAAGCAGCTATTTCAGCATAATGCTGAAATAATGGAGAGCTGGAGGTCTGCTTGCTTTGACTCCTGTAGCCCTCACTGTATGAGGAGTAAGGGAAGTCAGGAGAAGAGTGCTTTATCTTGAAATAACTGCTGTGTAAAGAGCACCAAAAGTCAAAATAAGTGATTTTGACTTAAGCTACACAATTAGCATAACTCAAGTTGCGTAGCTTATTTCGAGTTTAGCCCTGATGTGTAGACGTGCCTTTATACTCCACTTGCTTAGCTCAGGAACACTAATAATCCAAAGATGTTGTACCAAGTACCTAGTTTTTGCCACCCTCCTTTTCAATATCTTTGTGATCCCACCATGCTATGGCTTGAATTCTGTGATGCTGTCAGTATGCAGATAATATGCAGCAATATATTTTCTTTAGATCAGACCCATATGTTGCAATCTGGGATGGAAACCAGCTGGCTGCAGTTTAATCAAGGTAAGATAGAGGAGAAGCCGATAGGTAAAGGAAAGCATTGAGATGACATTTGCTCTTCTTAATACCAGGGAAGATAGGAATTTCCACTCTTGGTTAATGAGCTTTGCAACTTCTGTGTAATTCTGGAATTCCAACATTCTACACTCATGAATAGTTAGAGATGGGCTGGATTTTGGTACCAGTGTTGGTTCTGGAATGCCTTTTCCATTGCGCAAAACCAAAACAGAAACACTTTTGCAAATGAGTCCCATTTTATCTGCACTACCACATTTCAGGTGCAATCAGATTAAAGGGTCTTCTGATTCTTAAATGTACTTATTGTTTATATAAGTATCATAAGGGTAGCCATCTTAGTCTGTAACTTTAAAAAGAACAAGTAGTCCTGTGGCACCTTAGAGACTAACAAAAATCTATGAGCTATTGTGGGGAAAACCCACTTCTTCAGTCCAGCTCATCTAAAGTGGGTTTCACCCATGAAAGTTCATAGATTTTTGTTAATCTCCAAGGTGCCACAGGACTGCTCATTGTATATATAAGAGAAGGTGAAATCCTTTATTCGGTTGCATCTGAGTAACCCCAATGAACTCAATGAAAGAGCTTCATGCCCTCTCAAAATTCTATCATATGCCTTATCCTAGAACATGACACAGAGCTGACAATGGTTCTTTTTCCTCCCAGGCATTTGGGCAATGTAAAACGATTGTGAATTTAAACAAACAGTTCATCGCACTGTCCATACGCACTGACTACATGGTTGCGCCCACGGAAGAAAGCGAGTGGGTGGTTAGCACCCACCAGCAGCCAAGCTCCCCTTCCTTCCTCCCCAGCGCCTCCTGGTGGCCCTGCCAATCAAATCCTCCCTTTCCCTTGTAGCAGCTCCTGCCTGCTGCGGAGCAGCTGTTCCACAGCATGCAGGAGGTGCTGCTGGGAGGGAGAGGAGGAGCAGGGATGGGACATACTCAGGGGAGGGGGCAGAATGGGGCAGGGTAGAGGTTTGGAAGAAGGTGTGGAGTGGGGCCTAGGACTCAGGGAGGGTTGAGCAGCTCTGGAAAAAGTTGGAAGCCAGAATGTGAACGCTTTACAAAGGTTCCATAACTTACTAAGACTCACCAAAAATGGAATAGCTCAGGGATTCTTAATGGGAAAGAGCTTCTTTTTTTTTTTCCCACCTGAATGTCATAAATTGAAATCCAGCCCATGTCAGAACTGAGAATGGTTATCATGCAATGGGTGTTCAGGGCCCGATACAAAGCGAACTTAGTTTCATTCCTGTTAGAAAGGTATCCAGTGCACGGCACAGCTGCTCTGAGCAGTCTCAGCAAGTTTTGCATAGTCACGGAGACTGTTTCCATTGCCACCTGATCTACAAACCTCGTCCCTCCAGTCACAGGAGAGGCACTATGTCAGGGCAGTCTACAGGGAACTTGTGTGGCTGGTACTTAACATGGGCTAATCCAGCACTGCCTTCACTCAGCACTACCTCAAAAAGTGTTCAAAGCAAATTAAACACAGAAAATGCTGGCTTTTCCTGATGCAGAAACACATATCGCTTTATGGGCCTGATTTTTCAAAGGGGCAGTTCCACAGCGGATGCAATGACAGGAGAGCTACTTCAATTCCAAAGGTTTGTTCATCCCATTGTCTAGACGTGCCATGTTTGGGATTAGATGACATAGTGGTACGAGCCCAGTCTACGATCATATTTCCTTACTTACCTTACAGGCACCTTATGAGATTTAACTAGTTGATAATTTTGGTGCAAAGAGTCAGGTAAGTATTGAGGGGGGGACTGAGATTAGACAGTGAATTAGGGGAGAGAGATTAGGACTGGGAGTCTGTGTTTAGGGGGATAGAGAGACAGAACGGGTGAGGAGCAAGGAAGCAAGGGCGGAATTTCAGGCGGGTGGGGGGCAGCAGCTGTGGGCTCTGGGACGCAGCTAGCTTTTCATCCCATGCCCTGGATGCTAAGGGAGTGAAAAGAAAGTACTTGCATGCTGTGCATGCCTCTCACACCTGGCTGGTGTGAAGTGAGCTCACCAGCCAGGTGTGAGAGGCATGCACAGCATGCAAGTACTTTCCCCTCACTCCCTTAGTGCCTGGGGAAAGGGTGAAAAGCTAGCTGTGTCCCGGAGCACACGGCTGCTGCCCCCCACCCGCCTGAAATTCCACCCTTGCCAGGAAGGGGGGAGTGGGACTGGATGTGCACAGAGAATGAAACTGAATGTGAGGAAGGGAACAGAATGGAAGCTGGGGTCGGAGGAGGAGCTTGGACAGAGCCCAGAGGGAGAGGTCAGAACTGCCTGAGCAAGGAGACTGGGACTGGAATAAGCCAAATGAGCGGTGAATGGGACCACAAAGGCCAGGAGAATGAAACTGGGACAAGGGGGCAGGGAGTAAACAGGATTGGGATGAGGGTGAGGAGAGCACAGAAAGGATCACAGCTGTGTGAGACAGGCAGAGGAGTCTGCCCATTAGAGAATATTCCCTATGGCTATGAAATAGCTATTCTGCATCTTAAGAGCAAGCCCATTATATCGAAATGCAATGGGCTTGTTATTCTGACATCCCTATAAACCTCATTGCACGAGCGTTAAGGGACATTTTCCACGAGAGATTTATTTTGAAATTTGGTGCTGTGTAGACAAGCACCAAATTTCAAAACAAAGCTATTTCGAAATTACCTTGAAATAAGCTACGCATTGCGCAAATTGTGCAGCTTATTTTGAGGTAAGGGTGCTATGTAGACGTATCCTATGAGGGCCTGGAATGATTCTCATCTCTTCTCCGCAGTCACAAAATATCTATGAAACCTCCCCCTCCATCTCATGCTGGTCTACAGAGACTGACATTGCTATCAGTTACGGTTAGCTCATGGGGCTGTGGTCTGTGCAATGGAACTAAGGTTCCAGTCCTGCTGATGACCCAAGTGGATGTAATCATGATGCCACATGATGGACTTTCTCTTTTTTCAGTTGGCTTTTTTTAAAACTTAGGAAATTGTAACAACAACAACAACAACAAGCTAAGTTGAAAGAACATTAGTCTGAGTACGTCATTTCATCTGCCCCATTTTCAGCCTATGCTTAATAAGGCTTTTCTAGTGCACCAGAGAGTTGTGAGGACTGATTGGTTTGTGGCCCAGATGCAAGCCCCACAGGCCTGCAAGTGTGGGCACTAGCAGTTCCATTTGCAAGGTAAGCGTCAGTGTCTGTAAAGCGCTATTTAAATGCCATGTATTATTAGTCAGTTACACAGAGTTGTGCAGTCCTTTCTGAAACATGTGCTGACTTCCCATACCTTATTAATAAACAGATCCATGAAGATCACAGTGCCACTGTCATGAAAAACAGCATTTGTCTCAGGGACATGCCATGACCTTTTGGCGTCTTTTTTATAAGCCTTGTGTAATAATTCATTCAGAGAGGACGTTTTGATGTCAAAAAGTAACCAGGAGCCAGAGGACTACCAAATGTTCTGACACTTTCTCCTGTGCTCCAGGCCTTGTGCTGCTGACATTGGGGATCTAACCCTGTGACTCTAACGTGCAGAGACTTATCCCGTTATCTGGATAGCAGCTGGACAACCTTGGTGTCATTAAAGTGACTGCGCAAAGTTTGTTTGGATAAACCCAGAGGGTTGTTTGCTAGACAAACAGGATATGATGAGAGTCCACCAACCCGCCATAGCTCTGTTCACTGGCCAACTCCTTCTGAAAAAAAGAAGGGATTATTAAATCTCTACCAGGCGGTTTCTTTTTCATTTGTATTTGGAAGAGTCCCCCAGTTTCAGAGGGGTTTTTTTTGTCCAATTATGAAACTTTCCACGGTCCTAGTTCTCTGCTGCGTTTTTTTCTCTTGCAGAGCCAGCCCTGTCCCAACTGAGGATGCAGACTGCGATGACCCTGATGTCTTTGAAGCTGTGGAAATAGCACTGAGAGAATATAATGGAGACAAAAAAGATGGCAACCAGTTTGCTCTGTACATGGTGATGGATGCAAAGAAGACAGTAAGTAAACTTTGCAAAAAGCATCTTTGCACTTTTTCCTTATCGCCAGATTCTGCCCACCTCCATCATGGGGAACCACACCTTTGTCTTCATGTTTCGATGCAATCAAAGCAACTGGTGGCAGAGTAAGATATTAATCCTCATGAAAAAGGGTAGCAGAATCTGGTTCTGTTTAATCCTCCTGCTTCTTATTACTACTGAGCCCTTACTCACACACTGGTAAGCAGTTCCTCTCAGTTCCTTTACTGGATTACACCTGCCAGAAAAGGGTTAAAAATCTGTCTTTATGGGGAAAAAAACCTTTAAATTCTTAACTAAAAAAAAAGAGTAGTCCTATAGCACCTTAGAGACTAACAAAAGAATACAGAGAGTATCATGAGCTTTCATGGGCACAACCCACTTCTTCAGATGAGAGGAGCAAGAGGTACTTTTTAAAGTTACAGACTAACACAGCTACTCGCTTTAAATTCTCGTAACTAGGTTGAGGCAAGTACTAAAGGATCTACGAATAAAGCAGTTTCATAGAAATCAAGAGGACTACTCAAGGAGTAATGAACTACTTCACATGAGCCGTGGCATCAGAATCTGGCTCTGTCTTTGCACTGTATGGCAGGGTCTCTCCAGTACCTTCACTTGAAGTACTAAAGGGAAGTGGATTGCAGGACTAAGTTAGGAAACCTGGTTTCTTTTCACTGCTTAACCACTGACTCAGTGTTGTCCCCTTACCAAATTTCTAGATGGAAATACTAACATTGACCCATCATGGGGAAATCTTTGAGGCCTATGGCAGAAGCATGCTTATTATTAAAAGAAACTTGATGTGGTCTTGTCTTGAAAAGAGCTGGTCTCAGTGTGGAAAATATATTTGCAAGTGATTGATTTGGCAAAAGAAAGAAACATTCTGAATTATTTATGAATGTTATTTGATGGTCTCTAAGCCTGAGTCGTGAATCTACCTACAACATCAGCCAGTCTCTTGCTCATATATAGTGACAAGTCTAACAAAAGAGCACTTATTCCTGAGAGCCACACAATGAGGATGTTAGTATAAGAATGATCAGCACTACTTGACTTGGAAACTACACTGATGTCTTTCTACTGCATTGGATTTTAAATTATAGACAATCAGAAACAATATATTAATAAGAATATCTAGCATTCAAAGATCTCAAAGCACTTTACCCAGATAAAAAACTGAGCTAAGAAAGATGAAGTGTCTTGCTCTAGGGCAGGGCTACTCAACTTCGGAAGCCCCGCAGGCCACAATGATACTCATAGTGCGTGCCAAGGTCCGCAACTTAAGTGTGGTTGCATATACATGCAAATATTTATGCAAATATATGCAAATAGCCTCTTTCACACTGACAGGCATGAATACAAAGATTAAGGCCAGACTACACAACACACAGGCCCCATTTAAGTCAGTTCTGCTGATATTAATAAAATGCAATATTTACCCGATTTCCACCCATATGACAGCACTTTTAATGAGCAATGACAGTCCAGGAATTTAACTACTAAAATGCATATCAACAGAACACCGTTATATTGGCTACTTCTTTGTTTTGGCTCCCACCTGCGGGCCACGTGTTGAGCCCCACGTAAATCTAAAACGCACCGTGGGCTGCAAACAAACGGGCCGCAGGCCACATGTGGCCCCCAGGCCACATATTGAATAGCCCTGCTCTAGGGCATACAGTGAGCCTGTGTTAGAGGTAGGACTAGAACCCACATCTGATATCTAGCCACCTTGCTCTAACCCAGAGGTGGGCAATAATTTTTGATGGGGGGGCACTCCAAGAATTTGGTAAGTGGTTGAGGGCCGCCCTCTTCCATTACATTCATGGAAGAGGTGTGGGGGTCTGGGATGGAAGTTGGGTGTAAAAGGGAGCTTAAGGTAAGGGATTAAAGTGTGGGATGTCGGAGGGAGATTTGGTGAAGAGGAGGATTGTGACCTGGGGCAGTGAACTGGGGTGCAGGAGAGGGTGCAAGGTCTGGGAGGGGAGTGTGACTTAGGGTAGGGGTGCAGGGGTTTGGGTCGTGACCTAGGACAGGGAATATGGGTGCAGGGTCTGGGAGGGATATGACCTGGGGGAGAGGTGTAGGAGGAAGGAGTGCAGAGTCTGGGAGGGAGCTGTGACCTGGAGCAGGAGTGCAGGAGGGGGTGCAAGGAATTGGGTTGTGACTAGGGTCTGGTGACTTGAGGAGGGATGTAGGAGGAGGTGCAGTGTTTGGGAAGGTATATGGGGGCTGTGAGCCCAGTGGATGAGGGGGAGAGCGGCACTTTACATGCTTCCTGCCCTGTAAACAGGCAGCTGTTATTAGCCAGAAAGCAGCCAATGGGAGCTACTGGGAGAGGGGGCAGAGTGAGAAGCCTCTCGCCCTCTCCCCCAGGCTCTCAGCATTCAGTCGCGCACACATTGCCCTGCAGCCAGCTTTACTGAGTGCTGAGTGGGAGCGGGGCAGGCAAGGAGCAGGCTGAGGCTCTCATGGGCCAGCTCCAGTGGGTTGGTGGGCCAGATCCAGCCCGCAGACCATCTTTTGCCTACCCCCGCTCTAACCAGTGATGACATTGTCGTTTCTTCAGACAGAGTTAGAAAGACTACCTGTGTTTTTTAAACTTGCTATGAGCCACTTCAGACTAGCGGAAGATGGAGAAAGAGGGTTGAAGAGGCTCTCAGTACACAGTATCAAATGCCAAAGTCCCAATTATGCAAACACTGTGTTTGTTAATGTTAAGCACATTAGTTCAATGATCTTCAATGAAACTACTCACACACTTAATGTTAAGCACATACATGAATCTTTGCAAAATCAGAGCCTTAATGACACTTCATTCCTTTCTAGTTTTCTGGTAATGCACATTATTAATATTCATAAGAGTCTATGCTGGACACTTTTATTTTAATAGATACATGTCCATTGCAGTCACTCTTTGCCTTTCCTTACTTAGACACGTTGATCTAATTTGACAGAAGATCTGTAGTAAAAACAACATGTTGCTTTGAATTTCTGATCTATTTATATTGTGGGGGGGAGGGATAAGAAAGGGAGGAGCAAGAGGGGAGGATTGCAAAGCCCACAAAAGAGATTTGATTTGTTCTTAATGCTTTTTCTAAATATAGTCTAGATTTGCCTTATCACCAGTCCTCCAGTGCTGTATTATCAATTAAATGACTTATTACTACATTTTCATGTGCATTAATTGTTGATCAGATAATTAAACATGAAGGCTGGCTAGTGAAAAATGGAGCATGCCCTAATTAGAGACCTAGCTGGTGGCAATTATAAGGAAATAAAATAACAAACAATGTGACATAAGGAGCCAACCCTTTCATTTACATCTGTTACTCACTGATGTAAAATTATTCCAGATATATACCAGTGTAATAGACATAAGAATGACCCATTGTGGACTAGATTCTCAATTGGTGAATATTGGCATAGCTCCATTAAAGTCACAGAATCATAGAACTGGAAGGGACCTTGAAAGGTCATCAAGTCCTGTTCCCTGAACACTTTGCAGGTCCAAGCACCATCTAGACCATTCTGGACAGGTTTTTCTCTAAGCTACTCTTAAAAATCTCCAATGATGGAGATTCCACAACCTCCCTAGACAATTTTGTCCAGTGCTTAATTATCCTGATTGTTAGGAAGTTTTTCCTAATGTCCAACCTAAACTTCCCTTGCTGCAATTTAACCCCCTTGCTTCTTGACCAATCATCAGAGGTTAAGAAGAACAATTTTCCTCTCTCCTGCTTGTAACAATATTTTATGTTCTTAACATGTCCCCTAAGTCTTCTCTTTTCCATAATAAACAAAACCAAGTTTTGGGATGATTTAGTTGGGTTGGTCCTGCTTTGGGCAGGGAGTTGGACTCGATGACCAGTCCTATGAGTCTAAGTTTTTCAATCTTCCCTCATAGGTCTTGTTTTCTAGACCTTTAATAATAATTTCTGTTGCTCTTCTCTGTACTTTCCTCCAAGTCATCCAGTCTTTCCTGAAATGTGGCACCCAGAACTCCAGCTGGAACCTAATAAGCATAGAGTAGAGCAAAAGAATTATTTCTCATGTCCTGCTTACAACACTCCAGCTGACATCCCGGAATGATGTTTGGGGTTTTTTCTGCAACAGTGTTACACTGTTGACTCATATTTTTAGCATCCTGTCCACGATCACCCCCAGTTCCCTTTTCACAGTTCTCCTTCCTAGCAGTCATTTCACATTTTGTATGTGTACAACTGACTGTTCCTAAATGTAGTACTTTGCATTTGTCCTTATTGAATTTCATCCTAATTACATCAGATGATTTCCCAGTTTTCCCTGATCATTTTGAATTTTAATCCTATCCTCCAAAGCACTTGCAACCTCTCCCAGATTGGTACAGTCCACATGCCGGGTCATCCTTACCCATACGCAGAATACGCAGCTATGTAGGGAATCTGAAAATTTGGGGCACCACTGGATCTTAATATCCATTCACCCATCTCTTCCTATCCCTGTTCTTTGCCTCTGCTTCCTCTGGAAAGGATCTTGTTAAAAAGTGACAAAGCCTGCCAGACCTATTAGCAAAACACTGAACCTGTAAAAGAACCATTCAAGCAGTAATGAAGCCATTTAACAGGTGTTTCAAAACCCAGGTATATACTATGAGTATCTGAATTTACTGGGTTACTTCACAGGACCTTAGTTTAAAAATTGTTTTTAAAAGAGCTTTGTCCACTAAAGCTTATGCTCCAATAAATCTGTTAGTCTTTAAGGTGCCACAGGACTCCTCGTGGTTTTTGCAGATACAGACTAACACAGCTACCCCTCTGATACAGTGCCTTCTAATACCACCTGAGGACACTGATTTACCAAATCTGGAGGGTGGAAGGAAGTGCCTCCACTGAATTACGTACATCACATTAGCAGCAGCTCAAGGATTTGCTCAGAAGAATCCCATCCTTCTACCAACCAGGCCCAGCTATAATTAATAAAGGCTGACACAAACACAGTCCAATGTGTATGTGCAGCAGGTATAATATGTGGGGAAAGGCAATGCCTTCTAGACAGCCAGGCATGGGCCTGTCCATACTCCACCCCCAGAACACCTACTGCTGGGAGCCATGCTGAAGCAGTAGGCCTTCTTGGGGCAAAGTGTTGCTGCCCCCAACTGGGGGGCAGGGCCTCAGGAAGAAGGGGTGGGGCTGGGACCTTGCCTCCTTCAGCCCTACATTCACCAGACACCCATGCAGACTATCAAAGCAGCAGCCCATATCTGCTGAATCAGACAGCACTTGAAGTACTAGGATGCAAAAGAATTGAAAACAAGACAGTTTTCTTACACATTTTTTCATCCTAGAGACAGTATGTGGAACAACTTACGCCATGGCTAAAGAGAACAAATGATATAATTAGATATGTTAATTAGTGAGTCAGAAAGATTTTGGAGATATGTGCAACAGAGACATTAGCTAATTTAAAGTTCGCTTTATCATTCCTTAGTATGAAAGCCCTTTGAAACCTCATCCCCTCCAATGACTTCTGTCTTATCACTATGCAAATGACGACTTGCATGTT
The DNA here is from genome assembly GCA_032595735.1 of Pelochelys cantorii. Taxonomy (NCBI): domain Eukaryota; kingdom Metazoa; phylum Chordata; order Testudines; family Trionychidae; genus Pelochelys; species Pelochelys cantorii. Next base: position 8,764,830 of record CM064335.1, read on the forward strand.
GTTTTCTCCAGGCGGGCCCTGGCAAACAGTTCTTTGTGACGTACCAAATAAGAGAGAGCTCTTGTGCTGTTGGAGGAGATAAACTCTGGCAAGATTGTGATTACAGAGCATCTGCAGAAGCAGTAAGTGGCTGCCTTCTTTAAAAAATGCCATAGCTGGGTAGCAGCGTAACCAGCAAGATAGCACACTCCTGGGGATAGAGTGCACTTCTGCTGCCAGTGAAAATGGTACTGGAGGGTTCCATATTTATTGAGTCTTAGTGGAGCTGCAGAGGAAGTGCTCCGTTTACAAGTAAAATGATGCAACCTGGTTTTCCTCTCACTTACTCCTAACTAAAGGGAAAAAAAATATGGAGCACTTTAAAGACTAACAAGATAGTTGTTGGTCTTTAAAGTGCTACATAATTTTTTCCCGTTTGTTTTATCAAGATCAGACTAACATGGTTACCTCTCTATTACTTTTTATTCCTAACTGGCAGCTATACAAACCCAACCTGATATCTTATAGTCAAGCTGGGCAATCCCTTCCTGCATGCTACCACAGCAATTAAGCTCCAGCAGGCCAAGTTATGCCTTCATTGACAATGGTACAACCCTTGTGGCTCCCAGTGGATTACACAGGCAGAGTCGTCCTCTCCAAAGGTCGGTTTGTGGTGGCCATCCCAGGCCTCATGCTTTTGGGGTCCCTGCAGCAACTGCCCCAATCATCCTATGGATGGGACCCAACGGATTATGTGGAGCCAGGGGCCTGGTTGCCCCCCGCACTCACTGCGGTAGCAGGATCTGGAGCAGCCCAACCGCCTGCTCTGCTCTGCCCCACCATCTTCTCCCAGCCCTCTGTGCTCAGCTTCTCATGTGGCAAAGCATCCTGGCCCCAAGGCGCTCTGTTTCTTGCTGCCATGGAGAAGTGGGGCATAGCACGCTGGGAGGGCAGCATGGTGGGATGGATCAGATTGCTGGGCTGCTTTGACTCTTAATGCTGTGGTAGAGTGGCAACCCCTGCTGCTACCGCACCACGTCCCATTGATCCCCTGGCTTAGGGTACAGGGCAAGGGGCAGGGCTTGGGGAAGGGGTGGAGTGGAGGCAGGGTCTGCAGTGGCAGGATGGGGGGTTGCCCTGAGCCCCACATGTTGGGCACAAGGGTAGAGAGCTGCCAAAGGCCCTGCACCCCCATTGGGATGGCCCTGTGCATAGATATAAATTCAGTGTGTATTCCTTTTATCCACTAAACGTTAGTTACGCTTCCCAATAGTATTTTATTATTACAACAAACTACCACAAGAGTATTTCACAGCAACAAATATGGTGCTAACTGCATTTCTGCATCAGGTGGCTTAAAGACAAACGGTGACATCTCTGTTTGTAGGAATCAGGCGAATGTACTGCTCAAGTTTACGTTGACAAGACCGAGAATATAAGTAACGTTACACAAGAATGCAAAATAATCACAGGTATGTTACTTCTCAGAGGGGCATTATATAATTGGATTGGCTAAAAAAGGAAAAACTTCAAATTGCAAAAGAACTCTGTTGAGACTATCAGGTAATTTTACATTCTTTGCTGTGTTGCTGTACCTGTGCTGCTCTCAGGAAATGAGACGAACAAGGTGGGTGATGTAATACCTTTTCCTGGACCAACATCTGTTGATGGACAGGACAAGCTTTTGAACTCTTCTTCAGGTCTAAAGAAGGCAACCAGAGTGACCCGACTAAATACCAGGTGGGACAGGTGTAAGGGATTCACACATTTTGTAGGAGACCACTTTAAAATGAATGAAACAATACCACTGCAGTTACAGGGCAATGAAAGGTTAGGAGGTACAGAGTGTGTTGCAAATTGTAATAGGGCATAAAACCAGCATCTCTGTTAAGTCCAAGCCGTTAATGTCCAACAGAGTGATGAATTTAACTTCTCGGGCTCAGCTTTTGAAGGTGTTGTGCAAATTTCCTTTGAGGATACAAACTGATAGATCAGCTGCGGAGTGATTGCTTTGTGAAAAATGTTCACATTCTGAGTGATATGGATTTTTGTTTTCTTATTTTTCTGTGTGGGTTCATTCAAAAGCACAGTGATTATCTGGTTTCACCCACATTGTTGTTGTTGGGGAATTGGACATGCTGGAGGTGATACGCTGCAAGCTGTGATAAGCACATGGGAGAACTGTAGAATCATGGCTCTTGAAAGGAGTGTTGTGAGTGTACCGACCAGCATTGCCATGGAGATATGTCTGTAGGGTTTCCATGCATTGTTCTAGAAGGGTCTGCTGCTGTCTTGAGCTGACATGTCCTAGGCTGTAGAGATCTTGCTTCTAATGATGAGTTTGATGAGGTGGGGGGTTGCTTGAAAGCCAGAAGAGGGGGTTTAGGAAAGATATCTTTCAGGAGGTGGTCCCCATGAAGTGTGGGTTGTAATTGATGATAACCCATACAAGTTCTAGTTGTTGGGTGGTAGGTAACAAATGGAGGTGTGTAGTTGGTGGGTGGGTTTTTTTTTCAGTTCTCCCAAAGTATTTGGATGGCCCATTCCATGAGGCAATCTATCTCTCTGGTGGAATGTCCTTGTTTAATGAAAGTGAGTTGAAGTGTGTTAAGGTGTATAACCTTAATTTTCTCTTAGGAGCATATTCTCTGCTTATCAGCAACAGAAGTTGTTCCAGGAAAAGAGAGCAACTCATTGATTTTGCTTCTCAAGTAATTTTAAAGGCAGAAGGCAGAACCCAACATCACTCCACTCCTAACCTCAGAAATAATTTCCCCCAGGTTAAAAACACATTAAAAATGAAATTCCGCTCCACTTTCTTATACGACCATGTGCTGTGCCAATGGGACCCTGTAAGTCTGCCATTAAAATACCTATTATCATGTAACGAAAACCGGCGTCATGGGCAGCATGTGACTCCTGCATCTGGCGAGGCTGGACCTGAGTGCCAGAAGCTCCCTAGGGCTATGTCTACACTGTGGAGCTATTTCAGGTTACCGGAAGTATCCCAAAATAGCTATTCCGCATCTATTGAAGCAGCCCGTGATTTCGAAATAGATTTTGAAATAACGGGAGGCTTATTCCGATGTCCTGGTAACTCTCATTCCATGAGGGTTAAGGGGCATTTCAAAATAAGCTATTTCAAAATTACCTCGAAATAAGCTACACAATTAGCTAAGCATAAACTGTGTAGCTTATTTCGTGGAGCATAAACTGTGTAGCTTATTTCACCCCCTGCTCCACCTAATTGGCCCCTCCCACCCACCATTCTCACCTCTTAGCTTTGTCCCTCTCCAAAGGCCCCCTACCCTGGTGCTCACACCTTTCTCCACTACAGGGCTCACCTGCCCATCCGTCTCGGCTTCTCTAGGGGCAAGGAAGTACAAGCAGCAGGTGGCGAGGCAGCAGGGAGGAGCCAAAGAGGCACAAGAGATGGGTGGGTGCAGGGAAGCAGAGGAGAGGCACAAGCAAAAGGCACCAGGGGGAGGAGGTGGCAGAGGGACAGGAAGAGGAACCGTGTAGTTGGGGCCACGGGCAAAGAGCGGGGCGCAGAAGAGGAGCATGCATGGGGCCATGGCCAGGGGACCCTTTCAGCAGCAGCACTCCAAAGACAGCAGACCAGCAGCATGCTTCCAAAGGAAGGTGTGCCATATCCTCTCTGGGGAAGTTAGCCTCAGGGTTCCCTGTAAGCTGAGCGCTTGGGTGGCCACCCAAGAGAGATTCAAATGCCACTCAGCTAATTTGCAGAGCACCCAGAGCTGGTGCCTTCTACTGGAGGTGCACATCTGCATATGCCTTGGTGCACATAAAAATTTATTTCACACATGGATGGAAAAAATTACAGGGAATCTCTAGCCTCTCCTGGCCTCTTATACCTGCTGTTCATTACCAGTCTCTGCATGAAGAATGTTTTTTAAACTTTACAATTCAGCCAAATCACAACTGATTTCCACTGGATCAAGATACATCTGTGACCTATCATCTGGATCTCCCCCAAATTATAAGTATCAATCTCCATCCCCTAAGGCACAGCCAATGTTCAAATAAAGACAGCAAAAAGCTTTGCTATCTGCAAAAATTTTTTATCTTTTTTGCTATCTTCATATTCAAAAATTGATTAACCAGTTTTGCTGAAATTTAAACCCCCTCCTTCCACCAATGACTCTTGTGCCTGAGGAAAAAATGAGGAAAAAATCATTCCAAATAGTAAAAGTCTGACAGGATTATAATAATCTGAAAAAGGCTCTTTGGAATGGAAATATTTAAGCAACCTTAACAATAGTTGGTGACCCCAGGTCTGCCTGTAATCATAGCATCCCCCTATATGTGGTTATCAAATCCATGCATAAACTCCAGCATTAGAAGCAAGTTACAAGGATTGAAAACACCACAGCTGTGCTTTTTTCAGTGTCCATGTTTAAGTACCAACTAAATCATACTTTGGTTCAGATGTATTTGTAGGGCAATGGTGACATCTAGTTGCCAGGAAGGATAATGTGCATTTCTTGGTTAACTCAAGAAAGGGATGCATTTGATTGCATTGTTTGAACTAAAAGCCTACATTTGAATTGAACGTGACAGCTGCACAGCATCAGAGGCAGAGGTGCAGTTTTGCAAAAAGTGTAGATGTTTCCCAATGCCTGTGAAAAGAGCTAAAATTGTAGATAAGGTCACACTCACTTTTGAAGAGGATGGGTGGGATGGTTTGTGTGTTCTGGTTTGTGAGTGAACACTGAAAATAGAGTCAGCTACACAGAAACTAGGAATAGGGAAATTACTTCCAGAAGACTTACCGCACTTTTATACCGGTGAGAGGAACATGCTGTCCAGTGATGCCTAGAGGAAGAGGTAAACAATCAGGTCAGTCTGGTGAAGGATTTCACAGCTCTGTCTCTACTTAGTGAGTAATACACAGCTTTCACCAGTGGAACTGTTCCACTTGTCCTTATATAGATATTGGGCCAGATGCTTGGCTGGAGTAAACTGGCATCGCTCCCACCAGCTGAGGATCTGGCCCACCGATTTGACTTAAATTCCATCGAGATCTGATATTGTTCCACATTGATTCTCAAGGTCAATGAATTACAAAATTAATTTATACACTGAACTATGAAATTAATTTATGAAAATCCAACCGGTGCTTACAAGACAGGAAGGAGAGTTAATAAGATTAGTGGCAGGGAACAGAATTTGGAGACTCCTCCTTCCAGCTTGCCCATTCAAATCTAGCCCCCAGCTTTGTGGTGCCTGAATGTTAATTCCATCTGGTGAGTGCTTGGAAGCCATTGCTGAAACAAAAAACAGGACTATGTAGCACTTTAAAGACTAACAAGATGGTTTATTAGGTGATGAGCTTTCGTGGGCCAGACCCACTTCCTCAGATCAAATTGTGGAAGAAAATTGGCATGACCATATATACCAAAGGGATACAATCAAAAAAAGTGAACACATGTAAAAAAGACAAATCAAATTTCAGAACAGAGGGGGGATGAGGGGAGGAGCCATTGCGGGAGCAGTTCAGACAATGCAGCTAAGAGTAGTTGCACCTACATTTGTAGGGGAGCTCCAAGTTATGTGGCTCACCTCCAAAGGTGCCAGCTGAAACGTTAATGTTGAGTTTTCCATTGCAGTATGGTGTGGAGCACAAACTGCTGCTCATTGGCTGTGAACTCTCTGGCAAAAACCACAAAACTCCTGGGAAATCTTCCTTTACTGCAGCCCCTGGCTGGGCTGATGGACAACTTCCTCTCTTGCAAAGTTTCAAAGCTGCATGATGTATTTTCACACTAAAGTAGAGAAGAACCTAAAATAAAACCTTCGATCCAAAGTCTCCTGGACTTGGGTGGGTGAAGGGTTTGGCATCTATACTCAGATCTGGATACAGATTTCAAAGGTGCCGCCTACAACTATACTGAACTGAGCCAAAAAGCCTGGTTCTGACCACTATGAATGTCCTAGCAGAGGGGGCTGGACTCTGGATCTGTATTTTGATGCTCCAGCTCTTTGCCAATGAAAGGGAGTGAGGATTCTTCCTCCTCCTCAAACTCTTTCTCTTGTTCACAAAAAATTCTGGAGCTAAACAATCAAGGCTGTTTTACTAAGCAGAAAGCTGAATTTTTTGGTTTGTTTGTTTTTTTTAATTAGAAGGAAAAGTGACTCTCTCTCAGGCTGTGTGTCTTGGATGCTATCATCCCATACCGGGAGACAGCCTGCAACTGTTACCCATTGTGAGATATGCGATTTGGATCTTTAACAATCAGAGTGACCATTCTTCCCTTTATGAAGTTGGTGAAATAATAAAAGCCACCAGGCAGGTTTGTATATCAGGCTTTTTTTCTTTATTTAATAAAAGAAGATACTTTGGTTATTTATGTCTATCTACCTGCAGTTAGTTCCATTTTACAGTAGTAAAATATGTGATATAAAAATAATACTTAATTCCTACAGAAAGGTTTAAATGTCTGGTTTTCAGTGGTTTTACCACTGGCTTCTGAACTGCTACTGCATGTAGTTAGTCCATGTCTTCAGTTTCAATGTTCAGCACTGGTACAGCTGCACACATCAGCGGGGAGCTGACAGCCACACCAGGCACCTGAGCAGGGGAGCTCTGTGCTCCCGGAATGGGCAGGGTCTTGGGTAGAAAAGGTGAGGATGGGGTAGACAGCAGCCAGCAGTCCCGGGCCCTTTAGAATCGCTGGGTATTAGGGTAATTGCCCCCTTTGCCTCATCCCTTGCACCTCCTGGCAGCAGGCCTGCTCATCGCCAACATATCTTGTCAGAAACTGAGAAAGTCTGTTGTTTAGAGAAGGCTAATGAAGGAAAAATGACAGGCCCACACTCTGCCTGTGAGACAGGAATGGATTTTGCATTTTGGTCTTCAGTGGGAATTTTGAGTGTACAAGGAATGCACCTTCAAGTCCCTCAAGTTCCATGCCAATTTGTGTTCCACGAAAAGGTTACCTAGCTGTGCCAGCAACTCAGCGTAGGCATCAGTACGACACAGATCTAAGATGTGTTTCTGGTTTGATTTTAAGCTATGTATCCTTTTCCTATGCATATGTGTGTGAATTTATCTTTGTGTTCTTGCCCATGTCAGTTGGAGCGTTTAACTTGCTCAGAATATCACAAGGCAAATCAATTGTATTAAGAAACCAATTTCCACCATCTATTTCTTAATGCCATTGGTCACCTGAGCCACAAGACACCTGGGTCTATACATTTCTCAATCCAAGGAGGTTACGTTGGAGCGGCTGGAGAGGGCATTGCCACAGCACCTATGGTCTTCATATCCAACTAGAATAAACTAGTCAAAAGATTTCACTGAGGTGGACTAGGAAGAAATACGATGTAGTCTTACATTCATCTAGCATCTCTATCAATTCTGCATATGGGGCCTGATCCTACAGTCAATGGGATTGTGTCTGCTACGATGCAGCAAAGATAAGGCTACTCTGCTCTTCCATGAGCTGGGAGCAGTGGCCAAAACCAATGAGCTACATCCTTGGACCAGGTCAGAGGATGAATTTTTCTCTCCACTTGCCATAAAGTCAGAGCACTTGGGATTCATGTGGATTAAGTACACTGCACCCTTACAGCAGATATTATTGAAATGTGCCATTTCACAAACAAGAAAGTGACGAAAACCCTGAACAAGACAGAAGTCAGAAAATGCCGAAGACAGACACAATTCCTCATAACAATAACTGCAACACACCTGGTAATAATGACACCTACACCTCAAAGTAGCATTATGCTATGTGCGATGCCTAGGAACATAGGAATTGCCACACCAGAGCAGACCAGGACCCTCTAGCCACATAGCCAGTACCAGATACTTCAAATGAAGATGTAGGAAACGCTGCACTGAGAGGTGGGGACGAAGGGGGTTGGAATCTTAACCTGGATCTGGTTACAAATTTCACAGCGCATCTCTCTGACTCAGTTTACCCATCTCATTTCTCTCTTTAAAATGAGAATAACATTTTCCTGCTGCACTGGGCTGTTGTGTGGCTTAAGGGCAGCAGATCAATTTGAAACATTTGGATTGGAAGTCATTAGAGATGTGCAGAGTGTTATTATTATCTTGCACTTTATGTGGTGATTTTAACAATTTTTCTTTTAAATATATATTGAATTATCTCCTAAATATTTGTTTCAGGTGGTGGCTGGACTGAATTATGCATTTGAGTATGAAGTCAAGGAGACTAATTGCTCCAAGGATTATTTTCCAGAGTTAAGTCCTGCGTGCAAACCCATTCCTGGAGGTGTAAGTGATATTTATATACAGTTTATCAAAACAGCTTCTTATGTTGGTAATTAATTACTGAGATTCTGATTCAGCAAAGTACTTAAGCACCTACCTAACTTAAGATATTTGTACACTGCAATAAAGCACCTGTGGCTGGTCCGTTGTCAGCTGACTCAGGCTCATGACACTAGAGCTGAAGGCTATAAAAGTACGGCATAATTGTCCAGGTTCTGCCTGGGTCCCAGAGTCCAGGTGCCCGCCAAAGCCCAATGTCAATGCTGCAGTTGGATAGCCCAGCCCTGCATACAGTCTGAGACTACAATTATACTTAGGGTTACCAGGTAGTCATAAAAAAAAAGCCAGACACACTTCATCTGGATTTTTTTTACTGGACAGAGGCCCCAAAAACCAGACTGTCCATAGAAAACTGGACACCTGGCAACTCTAACTACACTGCAACAGGTTGACATAAGCTATGCAACTCCAGTTACGTAAATAATATAGTGTGACAAAGCTACGTAAACGCGGTGGGTCCTGTGCTTCCTGGCAGATTTGCTTGTCTCAGAGGGTCACAGCAGCCCACAATTTTAGGCACCGTGCCTGGGGCATTAGTTTGCTGTTCGTTGAGCTCTTTTCATCATTGGCCAGCATATGGGACACAATCATACCGGGATATAAAATATATCGAAAGGATAGAGCAGGCCGGGTGGGTGGTGGAGTGGCACTGTATGTGAAAGATAATGTAGAATCAAATGAAATAAAAATAAGTGAATCAACATGTTCAATAGAATCACTATGGATAGTAATTACATGCTCCAATAATAAGAAATTAGCAGTAGGGATATATTACCGACCACCTGACCAGGACAGTGATACTGACATTGAAATGCTGAGGGAGATTAGAGAGGCTACCAGAATAAAGAACTCTATAATAATGGGGGATTTTAATTATCCCCATATTGACTGGGTACATGTCACCTCAGGAAGAGAAGCAGAGATAAAATTTCTCAATGGCCTAAATGACCGCTTCTTGGAGCAGCTGGTGCAGGAACCCACAAGGGGAGACGCAATTCTCGATTTAGTCCTGAGTGGAGCGCAGGATCGGGTCCAGGAAATAACCGTTACAGGACCGCTTGGGAATAGTGACCATAATATAATAACATTCAACATTCCTGTGGTGGGTAGAACACCTCAGCAGTCCAACACCCTGGCATTTAATTTCAAAAAGGGGAATTACACAAAAATGAGGAGGCTAGTTAAACAGAAATTAAAAGGCACAGTGACTAGAGCCAAATCCCTGCAAGCTGCATGGAAACTTTTTAAAGACACCATAATAGAGCCCAACTTAAATGTATACCCCAAATTAAAAAACATAGCAAGAGACCTAAAAAAGTGTCACCGTGGCTTACCCACCATGTAAAAGAAGCAGTGAGGGACAAAAAGGCATCTTTTAAGAAGTGGAAGTCCAATCCTAGTGAGATAAATAGAAAGGAACATAAACACTGTCAAATCAATTGTAAAAATGTAATAAGAAAAGCAAAAAAAGATTTTGAGGAACAGCTAGCCAAAAACTCAAAAAGAAATAACAAAATGTTTTTTAAGTACATTAGAAGCAGGAAGCCTGCTAAAAAACCTGTGGGTCCCCTAGACGATCGAACTATAAAAGGCGCAATCAAGGACGATAAAGCCATTGCGGAGAAACTAAATGATTTCTTTGCTTCAGTCTTCACGGCTGAGGACGTTGGGGAGATTCCCAAATCTGCACCGTCCTTTGTGGGTGATGAATCTGAGGAACTGTCCCGGATTGAAGTGTCATTAGAGGAGGTTTTGGAACAAATAGAAAAACTTAATGTTAACAAATCTCCGGGACCGGATGGCATTCATCCAAGGGTTCTAAAAGAACTCAAATGGGAAATTGCTGAACTATTATCTGTGGTTTGTAACCTATCCCTTAAATCAGCTTCTGTACCTAATGACTGGAAGGTAGCCAATGTGACACGAATATTTAAAAAGGGCTCTAGAGGCGATCCGGGCAATTACAGACCGGTAAGTCTAACTTCAGTACCGGGCAAATTAGTCGAAACAATAGTAAAGAATAAAATTGTGAAGCATGTAGAAGAACATAATTTGTTGGACAAAAGTCAACATGGTTTCTGTAAAGGGAAATCCTGTCTTACTAATCTATTAGAGTTCTTTGAAGGGGTTAACAAACATGCGGACAAGGGGGATCCAGTAGATATAGTATACTTAGATTTTCAGAAAGCCTTTGACAAGGTCCCTCACCAAAGGCTCTTGTGTAAATTACATGGCCATGGGATAAGAGGGAAGGTCCTTTCTTGTATTGGGAACTGGTTAAAAGACAGGAAACAAAGGGTAGGAATAAATGGTACATTTTCAGAATGGAGAGGGGTAACTAGTGGTGTCCCCCAAGGGTCGGTCCTAGGACCAATCCTGTTCAACTTATTCATAAATGATCTGGAGAAAGGGGTAAGCAGTGAGGTGGTAAAGTTTGCAGATGATACCAAACTGTTTAGGATAGTCAAGACAGAAGCAGACTGTGAGGGACTCCAAGAAGATCTCACCAAACTGAATGATTGGGCAACAAAATGGCAAATGAAATTTAATGTGGATAAGTGTAAAGTAATGCACATCGGGAAAAATAACCCCAACTATACGTACAGTATGATGGGGGCTAATTTGACTACGACAAATCAGGAAAGAGATCTTGGAGTTATCGTGGACAGTTCTCTGAAAACCTCCACGCAGTGTGCAGCGGCGGTCAAAAAGGCAAATAGGATGCTCGGAATTATTAAGAAAGGGATAGAAAATAAGACCCAGAATATCTTACTGCCCCTGTATAAAACTATGGTACGCCCACATCTTGAATACTGTGTACAGATGTGGTCTCCTCACCTCAAAAAAGATATTTTGGCCTTGGAAAGGGTTCAGAAAAGGGCAACTAAAATGATTAGGGGTTTGGAACGGGTCCCATATGAGGAGAGGCTAAAGCGACTGGGACTTTTCAGTTTAGAAAAGAGGAGACTGAGGGGGGATATGATAGAGGTATATAAAATCATGAGTGGTGTGGAGAGGGCCGATAAAGAGAAGTTATTTATTAGTTCCCTAAATAGAAGAACTAGAGGACACCAAATGAAATTAATGGGTAGCAGGTTTAAAACTAATAAAAGAAAGTTCTTCTTCACACAGCATGTAGTCAGCCTGTGGAACTCCTTGCCAGAGGAGGCTGTGAAGGCTAGGACTATAATAGAGTTTAAAGAGAAGCTAGATAATTTCATGGAGGTTAGGTCCATAAAAGGCTATTAGCCAGGGGATAAAATGGTGTCCTTGGCCTCTGTTTGTCAGAGGCTGGAGAGGGGTGGCGGGAGACAAATCGCTTGATCATTGTCTTCGGTCCACCCTCTCTGGGGCACCTGGTGCTGGCCACTGTCGGCAGACAGGATACTGGGCTAGATGGACCTTTGGTCTGACCCAGTACGGCCATTCTTATGTTATGTTCTTATGTTCTTATGGTAAAAGTGGAGAATAAACTCCCCGATCCTTTTCCCCAAGTGGAAATGGAGAGCTGGGTGTTGGGAGGAACCCAGGCCCACCCTCTACTCCAGGTTCCAGCCCAGGGTCCTATTATAGTAGCTGCCTACTTGAGTCCCCAACACCTGCCATAAGACAGCTCCAAGATCCCTGGGGTACTTCCCCATACCTTCTTCAGCACCTTCCTTCTCTGCAGTTCGTCCACTTTGGCTACGACTAGACTGCTTTCTTCTGCTGAAAGAAGATATGCAAATGTGGAGCTAATCTGCATATCTTCTTCCAATCGCATTATCAGAAGAGGTTTTGTTGAAAAAGAAAGCAGTTTAGACGCAGTTCTTTAGAAAAAAAAACCTTTTTCGAATGAACCCTTCTTCCTAAAAAATGAGGTGTGCAGGGTTCTTTTGAAAAAGGGATTTTTTTTTAAAAAAAGCATCTAAACTGCTTTCTTTTTCAACAAAACCTCTTCCGATAAGGCGATCGGAAGAAGATATGCAAATTAGCTCTGAATTTGCATATCTTCTTTTGGCAGAAGAAAGCAGTCTATACGTAGCCCTAGAGTTCACTTCTTGTCTCCTTTCCTTCTACTCTCAGAGGCACTTTCCTCCATCCTCTCAGCTACACACAGGACCCACCAACTGTAGGCAAACTCCTTTTATGGCCAGTCTCAACTGGTTTTCCTTAATTACCCCCAGGTGTCCTAATCAGCCAAGGCTGGCCTGACTCTGCAGGCCTGGTCAATTAGCCTCAGGTGTTCCATTGCCCCTGATTGTCTCTGCTGGTTCTAGACCAGTCTCTCACTGTTACCCTGGGAACAGAGATCTCTTCAGTTTGAGGCTTATATATCTCTCCTCCACTACTTTTTATATCCTTCTGATCTGACCCTGTCACAGTAGCTAGAGTTGATATACCATAAATCTAGTTACCACAGGATCTACACTGAGTGAGGTTGATGGGTAATTCTCCCATTGACTTCCCTTGCTTTTCTCATCCAGGATAGAGTAATAGGGTCAACAGGAGAATGATCCATGGTTGATTTGGCAGGACTTAACTAGACCCGCTAAATCAACAACTAGTGGATCAATCTCAGAGCATCATCTTGGGCTGTAGTATATATATAGCCTGGCCCTGCCAGCTCAAGTCAGTTGACACAAGTCAGCCAGAAGTGTTTTACTGCTGTGTAGCCATACTCTTAAAGTTAACGGAATTTAACACAGACTGTAAGTTAAACATGTGCTTAACTGTTAAGTGTATATTTAAATCCTTTGCTTAATGAAAACCTACAAAGGCTATGCCCCTAAAATGTTTGCAAATTTTGCTATACCGCCAGTCTCATTAAAACAACATCTAATTTTCAAAGACAGCTTGGCCAAAGGAGCTGCATTGGGAGAGCAGTAATGAGGAAATTAAAATGCTTTAAGTAAATATTTCTTAGGGATAGCATGTCGCTAAATTACGATTATTTGCACTGCAGTCTGTCTGGGAAAACTACAAAGGATATGATAAATTAATACACATACTCCATAAGTTACCAACTTCTTTGGCTAACATCTTTCAGGAGAATGGCTGAAGCATCCATTCTTTTTCTCCTCAACTGCTGCTAGTAGAGGAAAAAATTGTCTTGTCGATGGAAATGACCACATGTTACCAAAACCCACTTTTACTGCATCAAAAACTATGGCTACGTCTACACTGCAGGTATTTGTTGGCAGAGAGTATGCTAATGAAGCACTCATTAGCATTTGTCATGCTGTCATTTGCATATCTCTATGGATGCTTTTTGCACAGGAGGTTTTTGCACAAAAAAAGCAGTGTAGACGGGTCCGTTTTGCACAAAACCCCCCTTTCATGCAAGATCCTTATACCTCCTTTTTTGAGGCATAAGGGATCTTGCACAAAAGGTTTTTTTTGCGCAAAACAGACCCGTCTACACTGCTTGCGCAAAAAGCATCAGCAGAGATATGCAAATGACAGAGTGACAAATGCTAATGAGTGGTTCATTAGCATACTCTCTGCCAACAAATACCTGCAGTGTAGATGTAGCCTGTCTGTTACAAATAGTTCTCTGCGGAATACCACTCCTGTTGCTCATGGGTACCTTGAGAATGCTACCCAATTTCAGAAGTGTTGATGGAAATGATAAGAAATGATTGCATAGTGTAATGGACTGAAAGAAGAACAGGGCAGGGTCAGATTATCTGGATTCAATTTCAGGTTCTGACACTGACTTGCTCTTTAACATTCAACAAGTCACTTAATCTATTTGACCTCAGTTTCCCCTCTGTCAAATGGAATATCTGCCAATGTTACATGTATTCAGGAGGGCTACCAGTAATGGCATGTACAATTGAACTGCATATAGCTTGTAAGATTGGGCCTTAGCCATACAATACCTGAACCACTGGACTTACTAGCTGCCCATTGGTAGGGATTAGCAGGATAAGGAGGTCCCTTAGCACATTTCTGCTGGTTGTACCCTCCCACTGGTACTTCTGAAATCTATCTAATGTTTCAAGTTTTACTAGTGTGTGCCCTGGAAATTGCTCACAGCACTATTGGAGAGACTGGCCGCCCTTTGGGGTATGTCTACAATTCAGTGTAAACCCTCCGTTTGAACTCCAGCTCAAGCCTAACTCCCCTTCTGTCTGCCCACAAACTGCACTCCCCCAGGGCTCGGACCCAGGCTCCCAGAACCCCACAGGGTTGCATCTACACAGCAAAGCAAGAGGGCTTGAATCCTCGGTTCTGGCTTGATTCATGTTCAGACACTCCACTCCTGGGGGGTCCTGGGTCTGAGTCCTGCGTTAACACAAGGGTATGATTCAGTAGGTATAAAGAAGGGATGGGGATCCTTTTTTGGGTCAGGGGGGCACCGACCCACAGAAAAATCAGTCGGAGGGGGAAAAAACCCCAAACCCTCTTACTGACGCAGCGTCCAACTGAGAAGCAGAAAGACACTCCTCACATTCCCGAGCCTAGGGGGACCCAGACTGGTAGATTTCGTGTGCTCCAGTGCCATAGTGGCGCAGCAGGGAGCCTGGAGCACCAGTGCTGGCTCCCCAATGCTGGGCGAGGGCCCTGAACCTGGGGGGCCAGATCTAGTCAAGCCTGGGGCTGTATCTGGCCCTCGGACCTCAGGTTCCCCACCCCTGGTATAAAGCATTCTAACCTCCCATTCAAGTTAAAGGGAGTCAAGGGAGCTGTTTAGAACCTGGCAGGACCAGGCTGAAATGAGTCCCATTAATCTTTTATCAATATCTATGTATAAAGGGCTCTTACATAAGAACATAATGAAATTAACAGGTAGCAGGTTTAAAACAAACAAAAGGAAGTTTTTCTTTACTCAGCACATAGTCAACCTGTGGAACTCCTTGCCAGAGGATGGTGTGAAGACCAGGACTTTAACAGGGTTCAAAAAAGAACTAGATAAATTCATGGAGGGTTGGTCCATCAATACTTATTAGCCAGGATGGGTAGGAAGGGTGTTCCTAGCCTCTGTTTGTCAGAGGCTGGAAATGGATGACAGGAGAGGGATCACTTGATGATTCTCTGTTCTATTCACACCCTTGGGGGCCTCTGGCATTGGCCACTGATGAAAGACAGGACACTGGGCTAGATGGACCTTTGGTCCAACCCAATATGAACATTGTTATGTTTGTAAGGGGACTGTTAGCCCCTTACTAAAACTCAGTGGGAGTTTTTGGTTGGACAGCTCCCAGTACCAAAAGGGGAAGGGTCCATGAGAAATCAGGGCCCTGAGACTGACAGACCCCAGGGACAATGGGAAGAGGCCAACACTCCAGCTCAGCCTGATTGACAGGTTGGACAAATCAATGAGAGAATTAGAAGGCCAGGTCCCGTCCTCCCTGTGAGCTGGGATTTTCTGGATCTCTGTGAGAAAAGGAGAGAGAGCGGAGAAGAGCAGCAGGAAAAGCAAGCTGTGTGGAGAGACAGACCTGCAGTGTCAGAGCCATGCACACGCAGCCCAAGGAGTGTAAGCTGCGCTGAGGGGCAGACCTGCAGTGACAGAGCCAGACACACACAGCCCAAGGAGTGTAAGCTGCGCTGAGGGGCAGACCTGCAGTGACAGAGCCAGACACACACAGCCCAAGGAGCGCAGACCCTGTGCTGAGCAGCAGAACTGCAGTGACCAGAGAGCCAAAGGGGTCAGAGAAGCAACACAAGGAGCTGGAGTCTGGCAAAGCAGCACAGTCTGCAGCTGGGTATGGTGAGCAGCTGGGACCGGCAAAGGGGGGAAAGAGGCTCTGGGCAGGGACACGCCACCAGCCAAGAGGCTCTGCAGGCCAGACTGGGAGAGGGATTGTAACTTCAACTGGGAGAGGGGTCTTGGCACCTAGAGCCTGAGGCTGTGTGGTCACTGCCAGAGCAAGCGTGTCCAACCTGCAGTCCCCCTGCAGCACAGCCAGGCCTGAAAAAGAGCCCTGGGACCTATAAGGAACAGACTGAACTGTCCTGTGAACTCTGCAGACTGCTGTTTGTGATGTCCCCATGCTACAGAGCAGGACTACATGTTCTCATTTAACCTTTCTCGTTTCTCATTCTTTTCTTTTTAATCAGTTGTTGTTTAATAAATTGCATTTGCTTTGAACTGTATGAAATGATCACTGGGTCAAGAAAGTATGCAGTGTGCAGAGAGCACCCTGGAGTGGGGACACCCTAGCCCCTACCCCAAGTGACTACAAGGTCGGGGATTAAGCCCCAGAAAACCTGGGCCCAGCCTTATTGGGATTTCAAGGACTCTGCTACTCAGGAGAGTGAAAGGGGAGCCCTCAGGGTCAGGGAGGCCATTGGGTAAAGGAAGTGGGAGTGGGGACTCAGATCCTTTCACTGGTCCATTTCACTAGGGTAGTATAGAAGCCAGGAAAGTTCCCCACAATAGCGGGACCATTCCCCCACTTACATGTTCTTAAGTAGACCTCTCATCTCTCTCTGCATGACCCAGTGTTCGTTTGCTATGAAGGAGGGCATCAGGACATTTGCAAATATGCTTATTGAGTATTTCTAAGAGAAAGTAAAAAGGTTTTTTTTCACCAACCCAGCACAGGGGTCGCTGTGAAGCCAAGGCCTATGTGGATCTTAGTAACACAATTGCAGATGTTGCACAGAAATGCCAGTTTATAGGTATGTGACAATCATGTGTCAGATGAAAACAGCTAATGGTTTACTACAATTACAAATTGATGTACAATAAAAGGACTTAAAAAAAATCATGGGCGGAGGGAAAGCTATTCTGCTAACAAAGCAAAACAATAAGGCATCTCCTCCCACCCCTTACAATGGAATATTAATAGATAATTTTCTTATTTCCTAAAAATTACTGAAAATCCAGGGGGAAATTCTCTTCTCTGATATTTACATTGCCATACTTCTATGATATGTGAAACGGGCCGCTGAAACCTGAATGGGGTCTGCAGGTTTAAGCGCAAGGGCACTCCCACCATGAAGATCAGCAGGGCAGCTCAGGGATTATAATTGTCCCACTAAACTTTATTTTATTTGTATGTATTTATTTCCAGAGACCAAATCGGCTCATCTAGATATTTGCCTAATTTTACAACAAGCTACATAAAAACCATTATTGAAGTGGGTACAAACTAAAATTTCACACATTAACTTGTTCACACTGCTCTATGTACTATGCACTGAAATGGAAATACAATATTTCTATTCCAATGAATTCATTTTATAATTAAATGGCAAAAATGAGAAAGTCAGCAATTTTGAGTAATAGCTTGCTGTGACACTTGTATTTTTATGTCTGATTTGATAAGCAAGTTGGTTTTTTAAGTGAGATGAAACTGGAGTATGCAAGACAAATCAGACTCTTGCCAGAAGTGTAGCAGTCTAGAAAGGTTGAGAACTACTGATTTAAAAAACATTCAGATACAGATATAAACAAGAAAAAAAAAGTCATAGAGGGACAGCCCCTTTAACATGCGTAAATATACTCCACATTCACAACTTGCTTTTGTATGTGCATCACCTCCTTAGATTGAAGAGCCATAGCCATTTAGACCAATGTTCTCAGAGCCTGTCAACTGGACTCAAGAATTCATCTAGAGCAGAGGCAGGCTAATGACAGCTTGTGGACCTCATCCAGCCCATCATCTGTTTTAATCCAGCCCTCAAGCTCCCGCTGGGAAGCAAGGTCTGGGATTTGCCTTGTTCCACACGTGCCATGACTCTGCGGAGCTCCTAGAAGCATTCCCCACCTTCCAGTTCTTACATTTAAGGGAAACCAGAGGGTTCCGTAGACTGCCCCTGTCCCAAGGAACTGTGGCCAATGGGAGCTGCAGGGGCAGTACTTGCAGATGGGGGGCGGGGGGAGAGGGGGCAGCACATAGAGCTGCTTGGCCACAACTCCATGTAGGAATCCACTGGAAGGAGGACTTGCTGCTGCTTCTGGGAGCTGCTTGATTTAAGCACAGCCCAGAATCTGTACCCCTGAGGTCCCTCTGCACTCCAACCCACTGACGCAGCCCTGAACCCACTCTTGCTCTCTGAACCCCTCTGTCCTGCCCAGAGAACCCTTCTGCACCCCCAAACTCCTCATCCCCAGCCTCACTCCAGTGCCCGCACACCTAGCCAGAGCCCTCAGCCCTTCCCGCACCCCAATCCCAATTTTGTGAGCATTCATGGCTCTCCATACAGTTTCCATACTATGGTGTAGCCCTTGGGCCAAAAGGTTTGCCTACCTATGATCTAGTGGTATCACTGTTTTTATTTCATGTTACATCACTGTCATCATTCTACCCTCACATTTAACGATCTCAGAGACGAAGGGAGCCTCCTGTTTCCTCTAGTCCAGCCCATCACGTAAGTTCAGCTGTTTCCTCTATAACAGTCACTTTCCACCTTCCATTTGTACTCTCATTTCTGTGAGGATTGTATTGATAGTATTGATCAAATGCGCTGTTTGCCCCCAGGCATTTAAATTCTGCTTTTT
Source organism: Pelochelys cantorii (assembly GCA_032595735.1). NCBI lineage: Eukaryota > Metazoa > Chordata > Testudines > Trionychidae > Pelochelys > Pelochelys cantorii. The sequence continues at coordinate 8,783,570 of CM064335.1, forward strand.
CCTGAGCACATCATTGATATGACAACACAGACATCTACCAAAGTGAGCCTCAAAATACTCTGGGTCCCACCTACTAGGCTCAAATCCAGCCAGTCCTGACAAATACATTTCTACCTCAATAGTTCATCCAAACCCATTGCAAACTGAATCTTTTGTTCCTTCAATTTACTTGAACCCTAGTGTTTCTTTCAGTTGATGAAACTGTACCTCCTCGCATCACCGTTTGTCCTGGCTGTCCAAAATCCATCCCAGCTGACAGTGTAGAATTGGAGGAACCGCTGAGTGCTTCCATGGAGAAGTATAACGCAGAGAGCAATGATGACTTCTATTATAAAGCCGAAGAAATATCATCTGCCACAGTGCAGGTTAGGTTTCTTCTTTCCCTTTCATGGTCAGTTTTATTTAAAATCACCTCTTCGTATTTTGTAGAGATAGGCCAAGATGTTGTGATGGCAGGGGTCAGGGCTGAATCAGGGTTAAGGTTTGGATTTGGGTTTGATATCTTGGGAGCTGGTCTTTCTGCCCCAGTGTTTATACCACTTAGATCACCTGGGTAGCTGAAAGCACATTCTTGTAAATTTCAGTCATCCAAAAGGATTTTAAAATAAACAAAAAAACCCTCCTTCAACATTATTTTTTGTCTGACCTGGACCCAAAATAATAGGGCAAGATTCAGATTCAGGACTCTGATGTTTGTTACACCCTCTTCTTTACCAAGTCTTTTGGCATCATTTCATACAACATCAGAATAGAAAAAATCTAGGAGTAAGAAAATCTAGTCCATCTTCCAGGCCAGCATTGTCTATCGTACAGCAGTTTTAAAAATCCCAAACAATGGAGTGTTCACGATTTTCCTGGGGAATCTGTTAATTTACATGCTGAATAATACTCCAGAGTAATTCCACTCAGACTCGGTGAAATTACTCCTGATTTACACCACTGCAGCTCAGAGTAGAATTTGGTCCCCTGAATTTTATTTGTCTATAAAGCCTCATTCCTAACTACGTAAATAAATAACCATTCCACAGTCTAACAGATCTTCCTATCCATAAATAATTAATAATTGACTTAAAATTTCCTTTATTTTATCTCATCTCCTTATTTCTGAATACATAGCCCCCATGAGCATCCAAATCATTTATTTCCTTCCTTCTGATTATACGTACACATATTTTAGGTAGCTATCATTTCAGTAGAAAGAACTGCATTATTGGGTACTCACTACTGAAGCTTTAAGTTGGCAAATACTGCTTTGTCCATGGAAGGATATAATTAGAATCCTTACTGATGATTATCATTTTCATCGTAAAAGTATCCACACAATTAGGAAAAGTGGAAGTTAGTTTATACATGGTATATTATTAAAACAAAGCAATCTTCCCCTTCCCTGCTTCACCAAAAGTATCAGCTTCAATACCCTGATTGTTTGCCTCTTGCCTTGATTGTGTGCCTCTTCTATATGGCCCCCCAAGACATCAGTTGGTCTGAAAGGGCTCTCTATTCACTCTCTCCTCATTGACATGCTTCTGTATTGATTTGTTCCAGCCTCACCGAAGTAATTTACCTCAGTAGGTTCTGGATCAGGCCCCAAGACTCACTTCTTTTATGAAGCCAGAAAAAAATAGACAATAGATGTGTAATATAATATGACAATATTAAAAACACTTCTAGCCTCCCCTGGCAGGAGCTAGCCTCAGAGTAATCCAAATTATCTTGTTGATTTTACCTGTGCTTCTTTCTTTAACTCTGACCCTATTGTCTAGAAACCCCCTTGTTATATCATGAGTGAAATTACTACAGGTTGAACTTCTCTAGTCTGGCACCCTCAGGACTTGACTGGGGCTGAACCAAAGAATTTGAAAAAAACAAGTAGTCCTGTGGCACCTGAGGCCTGGTCTATACTGGGAACTTATTCTGAAATTAGCCCCCCAAGGTCGATATTGTCAGCAATGCTTCCACACTACCAAGCCTGTTATTTTGGAATAAGAAGTTGTGGAATTCAAACTCTGTAATCTTCCTTCTCATGAGCAATAACACTATTCCCGAACCTGTAAAACCAAAATAATGTTACAGTGGATGCTCCAGTGCCACTAATTTGAACTAATTGGCCTTTGGGAGGCCTCCCACAACTTCCCAGAATGCTTCCTGGGGCTCTGAGTCCAAGGTAGCATGTCCACATTAACAGAGCCTGCCTTAAACTACATTTGATACTTCCCCATTGTAAGGACACAGAACTTCGAATTTGTAAAATCGGCGCCCAGAAGTCGAACTTAGTAAATTTAAAATAATCTCCTAGTTTAGACATTAGAGACTAACAAAAATATAGAGTATCTAGAAATGACGAGTAGTCAAGTAGTAACTACAGACACTACCACTGGTTACTGGGCTCTTAAATGATGTTTAGGGATAAATTACTACTAAATAAGAGCACCAAACACAGAGTCAGGACTGGTGGCTATAAACAAACTTTATGAGACCACAGGAAACTTTGCCACACCCATGATATGTGGACATCCAGCTAACTAAAATCACCCTGGACTACAGATGTTGCCAGACCAGAAAGTGCCAGACTAGAGATGTTTAAATCTTGGCTCCATTAAAATCAATAGCAAACTCCCATTGACTTCAATCAAACCAGAATTTCATCCTATGTCTGTTGTTTCTATTGTGAGATGCCTACCACTCTTCTGGATATTCTAAAAAATTAAATATTATTAACATCAACAAATCAACGGTCCCATGCACATTAATTAATCATTACAGCTTAGCTCTTTAATGTGTTTGGCAAATAGTTTGTTTCTCACTGAGGTTGTAATTATCAGACTCTTCATTTTACCTCATTCAACTTCCCTTCCCCTATATTTGGCTCACTACAATGGTGTCTCTGAAAGATTTCCTTCATCAGTAATGAAATTACTGCAGTCATGCAGTAAAACAAAATCAAAATTGTGAACGCTGGATTGTTTTGACCTTTTTGTCTCCTCCAATGTCAATGTTGTGATGCTTTTGGGAGGAGGAATAGGAGTAAAGAAGATAGATCAATTAGAAATGTATATTGATTGTCTCTTTTACTGTCAAGGGGTTTTGTTTGTTTTTATGCACATGTCCTTGGTGGGATGGTGTTAAGTTTTTAGAGCACTGTCTTTTCTGTGAAACTGCTGCAATGAAAACACATTTAATTAGGAAAATCTTCTTACTAATTTTCAGGTGGTTGCTGGAAAAAATTATAATATAACATTTAAAATGAGGAAGACAAACTGCTCGAAAACAGATGTTAAGGAACAGAGTGAATATTGTGTAGCTACAACAGATGGTGTAAGTGACTGGGATGCTGCAGACCACTAACTCAGAGCAATGGCTCTAAAGTAACCCATTTGAACTGCACCAGAAATGACCATGTTCTTAAAAACAATCCCAACAAAACAAAAATAGCCACCACCAAACCAGCAACCCAGGTTTGGTGTTTTTATTAAATAACTTCAATTGGTCGTTGCTGCCACGAGCAAGTCAGATCAGTAAAGGCTAGTTATTCCTCGATAAACGGCGGGTTTTTTCTCTCAGCGTTATCTTTATCTTTATCGTTAGTTCTGTGTGTGACCCAAGATATTGCTAAAGGACAGCAGAAAGAGTTGCTTTGGTCGACTCACTCCAACTGCACAATCCATTTGATTAATGCAAAGCTATTGGGATAGTTTTTGACCATTTCATGGGTGGTTGATCAAAAAGGAAAGGCGGTGAAGTGCTACCAGGGTGTGGGCAGGGTGATGTCGCTCAAGTGGTGTTCTGCTAAAGCAAGGGGCTGGCACACTTGGGGCAAAGGGAGGTATTGCCAGTCGGGTGCCACTAGGGTCAAATGCTGGTTTAGTACTAGTGGAATGAACACTCCTGAGGTGGGCGGAAAGTGCCTAGTGTTTGTAGCAGGGTGGTGGTGGGTGGATTTCTCTCCCACACACACATTCCACCTGCTCATCTCTGGGGGTTGAAAAATACTACAGCAAGGGACCCAGTCCCACCAAGGCACCCAGTAACAATGGCCACTTCGGAAACATTTGACCTTAACCTTTCTACACTTCAATTTCCCCATCTTAAATAATGATAATGAGATCAGCATTTTCCTATCCCTCTAGAGTGTTGTGTTAACTAGCTTGTGAAGCTTGTGAAGTACTTGTGAAGCTTGTGATAGATCAGCATTTTCCTATCCCTCTAGAGTGTTGTGTTAACTAGCTTGTGAAGCACTTTGGAAATGAAAAGTGCTAAGAATTAGTGTTATGAGTTCAACTGCGATGTTCATGTTGGCATGCTAAACTAAGTGATGATAAGATTCTAATATACAAACCTACAAAATTAAGACAGATGGATTCCACAGATACTCATAAAGCTTCAGAAAGAATAAGATATTTTAAAAGGCTATTAAAATTGTACAGCCTTATTTCTATACAAGTCTATTCCCATGTTTGTGGCATATCTTTTGTTTTAAGAGCCCATAATGGCTTTGATTGATTGATTAATTGTTGACAGGACACTTTGCTGTGCAGAGCACAAGTTTATGTGGTGCCCTGGACAAAGACAGTAAGGCCTACGGTTAACTGCGTCAAAGAAGATGTCACGGTACGATTTCTTAATACATATATTATTTCACTTCAGACTACTTACAACTCTCTACACAAATTTGTAACCGGGAAATATTTGTAACCCTTTGTCTGTCTCCTGAAGTGTCCAGTTCTCACCTTAGCTCAATATCTTCTTGTTGTTTTTTTAAAGAAACTTTTTTCATTTTAGTAATGTAGTGACCATTCCTCTTGTCCTCTGACCACAGTGGCCTAGGCAGAGCTAATGCAGTTCCTGAGATGAGATGCTGGGTTGAGTAAGGATATGTTTACACTGCACCTGGAAGCGAGCCTCCCAGCCCAAGTGACAACATGAAAGTACTGTCTACGATGCAGATATTTTCAGTGCACTCGCAGGAGTTCTGCTAATATAGATTTGTGGTCTTGGCCTGGGAAGCTCACTTCCAGATGTAGTTTAAACAAACTAAATGTAGCTACAAAAGGTGCAGAATACGAGAGAAACATTACTGTAAAATTAAAGATTATTTTGTCTGCCTGATGACTGATTCTTTGCAGGATCTCTCATGCTCAATTCTGAGTGGTGCTGTGCATTGTAAGCCTCCACTAATGTCAATGTTGATTGAGTTTGCAAGCTGGGGAGAAAGAGGAATTACCATGTTGAGGGGATAAACAGCTCTCCGCAGTGTCTGCTGATCTTTGCACAGTAGAAGGGCAGCAAATATCACTCCAGGCCCTTTTTGCTTGGCAAATGAGTCTGGATTGTACATTTTTTCTGCGGGAGGCATTTCCTAATCCCCCCGCTAAAACCAACTATTATCCAGCCCTGTTTCTGTGTCACAGCTTGGTAGTCTCAGAAAAGGGATATAAAATCAAACTCTGATCATTTTAGGCCCTTTACTAAAACTAGGAAAAGAAAGAAACATGTGATAGACCTATTTAATGAATCAGTCAAGCTCACATTCAGCATTTTTGGTGCATCCATAATATCCTATTCATTATGTATTGACTGCAGATGCCTACTCTAGCTATGTCTACTGCAAATCATATAGTACCTGAATTCAGTTTTCTAACATGGCTCCACCCTAGGCTTTCCTGAACAATGGTTGAATGTGGTTCAGTCACTGGAGTGGACAAGAACCAAATCATGATGAACATTTGATGTAGAAAGAGCAGTAAACTTTGTTGTTCTACATTAGTGTAGGCAGGCGGAGGGTGCTGTTTTGGTTAACAGATATCAAACAGACATTAACCTATGTTTATTATTCTTTAGTTACCCCTATACAATACAGATTTTCAAACCAGAAACTAAAAATTCAATAAGTAATACTTAATTTAATAAAATAATCCAGGTTTTGGCTTGTGCTTGGTTCGAGGCTAGACTGAATGTGCATTACAACCCTTCCTTGGTATGATATTCTGTGCTTATGAGAGTCCCGTTTTAGCTCCACAATTCAGTAATATTGTTCACAGACTAAAACCAATACATATGCTTATAAACTCTGCCAGCACTTTTCCTACTGTACTTAGTTCATGAGATCTGCTAACATATTTATGTTAACTGGTCACATTTACACATCATCTTCAATTTGCTAGTTCTCAAATATTTGAAACTCATGCACTGAGGTGAGCAGTCGACAAAGAACTCCCTTGCCCCCCAGAGATGTAAAGCCCTGGTTAATTAGTTAACTCAGTGGTTCCCAGCCTTTTTTATATCGTAGATCAGCAAACCCATTCACAAACTTTTGGAAGTCTGGAAACATTTTATATGTATCATGCAAATTATTAATATGCAACTATGCAAATAAAATGTGCCTGGTTCGCCAAAATATGTACCCCAGCCCTGACCCCCAGAGTCACCACAAAAAGCCAGTTTCAGCTGTGTCAGCTCCCTGCCACATGGCAGCTCCAGGAGCTGAAGCTGGCTGCTGTGTGGTAGCTTTGGGAGCCAAGATGTAACCCAGTCCTGGCCCCCGAGCCACTATGGACAGCTGGCTTCATCTATGGCAGCTGCCCACCACGCACCCAGGGTAAACTCCAGACTCACTCCCAGAGCACCCAGTATGGGTGTGGCCTGGCAGTGTGACCCGGCAGCCAGCAGTTCATGGCCCAGCACCAATCCACAGGCCAGCGGTTGGGCACCACTGAGTTAACTGGTTAAACGTTAGGTCAAACTAATGTTTAAACAGTTAACTGATTAAGTGGGATCTGGGCAGGGGACTGCTCCAGAATGGCTGCAGCAGCCCCCAGCCCACATAACTCCTGCTCCCAGCTCCATGGCTCCCAGCCCCAGCACAGAGGCTGGGGCTGCCAACAGCTCCTGACTCCCAGCCCCCACACTGGGGCTGAATCTACCAGCTCCCAGCCCGTGTGCAGGGTCTGGGGGTGCTGCTGACTCCCAGCTTCCAGCCCCCACAGAAGTAGCCCCTGTCCATGGCAGGCTGGGCTCCCTGCAGTCAGAAGCTGCTCCAGACGCCAGCATGGCCCCTGCCTGTCGCCCGCCATGGATAGAGGCTGCTCCAGAAGGCGGGGAGCTGCTCCAGCCCTCACCAATTATGGTAAACCAGAACTAGTAAGAGTTAACCAGTTAACCTTTCACATCTGTATGCCCCACTCCCCCCCACACCTTGTTTTAACAGTATTTTTTTTTCAAATTTAGCAAGAAATATCTGCCTTTTACATTGCAACCACAAGCAGAATTGCTCCAAATGGTGTACTCTGCATAGGTAGTAACAGTATTGCAATATAGTTGTCTAACTATCTCCTGCTCCTTTTTAGGTTGACTTGTTCAGAAAGCCTCCAGGCTTTACTCCTTTCCGATCTCTATTTGTGGAAGGAACTGCTCAAAATGCACCCCACAAAGAAACTGAAGAAGGACCTAAAGACGGACAAGCCCCTGGAAAAGGGCAAGGAAAAGATAGCAGGTGTGAACCAGCACATGAACAGGGGGACAGACATGATACTCAGTGTGAGCCAGGTGATAGGCATGGACATGGAAATACGCACAGACATGACACTGTGTGTAGTCAAGAACACGAACAAAGACGTGGACAAGGACATAAGGGTGAACATGGGCGTGGACATGGCCATGGGTGTGGGCGTGGACATGGCCATGGGTGTGGACGTGGACATGATTGGAGGTGCAGACCAAAACACGAACATGAGGATAAACGTGGACACGGGCACGGGAAACATAAAGATAAGCAAAAAAAGATAAAGAATAAACATTCAAAAGATGAGTCTTCTGAAGAATTCCACGATGAGGTCACTGACCAAAAGGAAATGCACCTAGCAGAGGCTACACAATTTCCTAAACCTGATCAGATAGAGCTAGATGTGTTACCTACTGCTCAGCAGCCCACAACAGATCTAACAGATGATTTTACTGGTATCTCTGATCTCCCTGCAGAAATCCCTGATTTCCCTACAGAACCAGACAGTCCTACAAGTGATCTTGATATTTTACTTGATGGCCTTCCAGATCTCCCAGAACCACCTGCCCCAAAATGTCCTGGAAAGCCATGGAAACCTCTCATATAGTAAAGAAACCCAAAGTACTGACAAATGAGGATCTTTTTCCTCATCTGTCTAAAGACACCTACACACATGCGCCCCAGGACTTGAAAGATTTGACCTTGCAGGATCTTCTACTTTAATTCTGTTTATAATGTGTTTTTTTCAGGCATCAAACAGAAAATCATAAACATGATTTGCTTTTGAAATGTATAACATTGTAAAGCAGTGGTGGCTCTCATCTTGTTAGCGATGATACTGAGAGTCACCAGCAGTCTTCTGGAGGAACTGAGAGCATAAGCCAGTTCTCTGTGCCTGACTCGGGTATAAATCAGGAGTAATTCCACTGAAATCAGTGAGTTATGAAGGCTTAGAAAAAGTGTAAGTGAGAGGAAAGTCAGGCTGTGCTGACATGGATTTCTTCAGCTACTTATAATTCATCATCCTCAGATGCCAGAAGCATTCTAGGAACCACTGTGCTGATTCCATCACACCATGTTTGAATCATCGTGGGAGATGGAACAAAGAATTCTGGGAATCATCTGAGGAAAACAGTCAAATGAAGCTTAAGGGTAGTGGGAAAGAGGGCCCAGGATGAAATAGGGTGAGAAGCCTTTACTTAGATGTTTAAAAGCACATTTTTCATCTCTCCAGGACTGACAAATGTCTGGAAACTGCAAAATAAAAAGGGAAATGCATGACTTGTTCATTTATTTACTACAGATTACATTTCTGCCAGCAATTCTCTTATCAGGCTGCCCTCTTGGAAGAGATGTTAGAGGGCAGCTCAGAGAATCCAAGATAAAAAATTCTCAACCATGCAGATTCCTGCTAGAATACGTTTTCAAAGCTGCATATTTATTTTCTGTATATAAAATATGAACTATTGTATAAAGGACTGCCACAGCAACGGAGAGACATTCACATGGCAAAATTGCTCACACACCTTAGGTCTGTCTTCCAGGAGATTCACAGTAGCACTTGGGGGATGCACGGCCCCTCTTTTCCCCTCTGTAGTTGGCTTGGCTTCCCTCAGGGTGGGGGGTTTCTCCTCTGTGTCAGTGGGCAGCCACTCCGCCCCACTACACTGTCCCTTTAAGCCAAGCCCCCATGTCACAAGTCCGTGCCCGACCTTCCTTCAGGCGGGCGGCACACAACAAAGTCGGCAGGGATAGGCGGGCCCAGCCCTGATTCAGGATGGGCAGCAAGTCCCCAGAAGCCCCTTTTGGGGTTATGCCAAGCCCTGGTTCTGGGCATGGCAATCAGCAATCAGTTTACTGGGAAGCCAGGCCCTGGTTCAGGGGTGGCAGCACACAATCAGAGTTTATAAGGTGCGGCCAGGCCCTGGTTCACGTCGTGACAACACACAGTCAACAAACAGTCCATTCAGGAGGCCCTGGCCCTCAGTCTGTGCTGGATAGTTTGTTGCCCCGCCTTATCAGCAACAAACTATCCAGCACAATCAGTTTAAAGAGGGGCCAGGCCCTTGGTTCAGGGCATGGCAACAAACACCCAGTTCAGAGAGCGCAGACAGGCCCTGGTTCAGGGTGTGGCAGCAGACAAGCAAGGGTGTGGGATCTCCTTGTTCAGGAGGGGTGCAGGCTAGTTGCCTGTGGCAATGGCGAAGGGGGAGACTGCCACCCACTCCACTGCACCCCGGCCCAGGGCCCTAGGAGCAGCAATGCAGGCTGCTACGGTCTCAACGAGGGCTCCAGCCTAAAACACGCCGGCCTTGGGGCCTTTAGCAGCTCCCACTAACCGCTGGGCCACTTTCCGTCTCCCCCTCAGCCGGTACCTGGGTTTCTAGCGGCGTAGGCAGGGAGTCCAGGGTGGTCTCATCCGACTGAGATCCCAGGGGTCCGGTCCAGTCCTCTGTGGCTTGCAGGTCTGCTGGGCTCAGCTGGTCTCCTGGCGCAGGTGGGGTCAGGCGTCAAGGCCAGTCCGCAGGGCCATGCTCTGTCGGGGTTTCGGGCCAAGCCTCTGGCCTCGGCGGCAGCAGCAGCAGCTTCTCCCGGTTCCTGGGCAGGGGCTTGGGCACCGAATCCATCTGGCCCTCTGGGTCCCCTGCGGGGTCTGCTGGGGCAAGCGGGCCGGGCCGGGCCGGGCCTCGGCCTCCCAGGCAGGTAGCCACTAATCGGCCTCTGGCTCCCGGAAGGTGGGAGGCCCAGGCCAGGCGTCGGTCACAGCCTCCCAGGCAGGGAATTGGCCTCCCAGACTGGGAGCCCTGAGCAAGCCTCTAGTCCCTCTGCAGGCTCAGCCCCCACTGAGGCTGCTGGCTGGGCTTTATAGTTCTGGCCCTGCCCCCTGGCTTCTGGTAAGGTGGCAGGGTGGGGTCAGCCTCAGCCCAACGTGGTGGCCGGAGGGATTCCTCCTCCTCCGCGTCAGTGGGCGCCCACTCCAGAGAAGGAGGAGAGGGAGCAGGATGAAGGTGCCGCTCTCTTCCTCCTCTCCCCCCTGTTCCTGTTCCTGCTGCCTGCACCAGCCGGAGCCCTCCCCGCCCTGCCTAGCCACCCCCCACCTGTTGAAGCCTCACCTGCTGCTGGACCTCCTCCCCTGGATGACGATGCTGCTGCTGCTGCTGTTCCTACTCCCCACCACCAGCTGCTGCTGCTGCTGCCTGAGGGGAGGGGGGGGGCCTGCTGGCCTGTCCCCCTCTCTCCTCCCCTGCTCCAGGAGAAAAGGACCCCACCAGCAGGGCCAGCTCTACGGAGCGCTGGGCCCAATTCCGGGGGTGGGGCCGCACATGCGCGGGGCCCCGGGCGGCACGGCGCATGCGCCATGCATCCCAGATGCGCCTGGGTGCGCCTGGGGGCCCACGCATGCTCAGTGCCCCGGGAGTACAATGCATGTGTGGCCCCCCCCGTGTGCACGGCGCATGCGCCATACACTCGGGATGTCACGACGCATGCGCTGTGTGCCTGGGGGCCCCGCACAAACATTGTGCTCCCGGCGCACTGCGCATGTGCCGTGCTCCCGGTGCATCTGTTGTTTCCCTAGGCGTGGGGCCCCCCTCAGGCGCGGGGCCCCACGCTGGGGAATCGGCTGAATCGGCCTAAGGCCGGCCCTGCCCACCAGCACCCACCACTGGAAACCCTCCTCAGCTGGCAACCACCCGCCTGCTACTGCTACCCTGCCATCTGCACCCCACCGAGGGAGAAGAGGATTGCTGATTGGACTGTGGAGGGGGTTTGTTCCTCAGAACTGAGTTTTTTCACCTGCTCTTGGGGTGGCGGTAGACTGAGTCACCAAGACGGGGGCTGGGGGAGTGGCACAGAGCCCTCCCCCTAGTCCAGCTTCCCCCCCATACCACCACCCCCACAACCCCCTCCACCAACCTTGTACCACCTGGACTCGCCCCTCAGTGGGGCAAGCTACTAACCCCCCCTTTTTATCAGCTGGGACTGTTCCGCTGCAGCAGCAGGCGAGGACTGAGCCCCCCACAAGCGCTCGTGGGTGTGCTCCCACACCCCCGTTTGGTTGGGGGGCCCCTTAACCTCTGCTCTCCCCGCCCTGCCCTCCACTGCAGAAGCCTTGCCCACCCCACCCCGTTAGCCAGTTCTGTTTCCCCCTCCCTGAGTTTGCTGACCAGCCCCACCCAGCCTCAGTTTGTTTTACCTACCCTGCCCGCATTTAGCTTGCTGCAGTGTGCCTCCTGCTTCCCAGCCCCTGCCCTGCCCCGCCCTGCTCACCCAGTGCCCCCCCCAGCCTCCCAGTCATCCTCTGGCCCCACCCAGAGTACCGGTCTCCGCCCCGAGCACTTGCACCCCTCCCCTTCCCTTTCCTCCCTCCCCTTTTTAGTTAGCCCCCCTGCACATTGCACCCCTGCCCCATTGATGGCCCCATAATCCCCTTTCATACCCCAGTGCACCTGGAGGAGCCGGCCCCCGCCCTGCACCTGTTACCTGGTCCCCTGCCTGCCCTGCCAGCACCCTCCTCTTCTGCTTCCAGCCTTGAGGGGAGGAGTGGCCTCACATTTTGCTGGCCTCAAATCCCCTTGGATCCCCTGCTTGCGACCTATCCCTGCTAGCGCCCTCCCTCCCCGCAAACAGTCAAGCGGGAGGGAGTGGCTGTCCCCCCTCGCACCTCCGCACCTAATTGCGACCCCCCCCACCCTCACGTCCTTACCCTTTCCTCTAGCGCCCCCTCCCATGAGGTATCCTTATGGGGAGGAGTGGCTGCTAGTTCCCTTTCCTTAGTTTCCCCACAAGTGCCCATCCTCTGCCAGTGCCCTCCCTCCCTCAGCGGGAGGGGGTGGTTGCTCCCCCTCCTTCCTTAAGCCCCTCACCCTTACCCTCCGCTTCCCCCGCCCCTTGCTTTGCGCCTTCCTCCTCTGCCTACAGGTGGCGAGGAGTACCGGCTGCCACTCTCCCTTCCTGGTTTCCCCACTCCTCACAAGTTTAAAGCCCTCCTCCCCAGCTTCCATCTTAGCGGGGATGAGTGGCTGGCACTTCCCCTCGATCCCTCCCTCCCAACTGAGCACCCCCCTTCCCCGCCTCTATCACACCCGAGAGGAGTGGATGTCTCGCCTTCCCCAGTTTCCCTTACTGGTTCCCACCCCTCCCCTGCCGCTGATAGGCGGGGAGGAGTTCCCCTACCCCTTCCCCACAATTTCCACCTCCTCCAACACCTGCCCCCCTCCACCATGACGGAGGAGGTCCCAGCCCCAAAGGTTCCCCATTACCACTGACCCCGCCAATCGCTGTGGCTAACCTCCCAACCCCTAACCCGGGTCCCGCGCCTGCCACGGCCGATGCCCCTCCTGACGCGGGTGGACCCTCCACCTCGGCAGGAAAAAAAGGCCGGGGGGGAAGAATGGCAAAGGCCCCGCCCCGAAGGCCAAACCTCCCATGCCCGAGGCCGCCCCACTCACTGTGGCTCAGCCACCTGCCGCAGCCCGTCCCTCCCCTGTCGTTTCCCCCACCGGCTCTAGCACTGGTGGCCGCGGCCGCCCACCACATGCCGGGTCATCTGCCCCGACCGCCGCCTCCAGTTCCATCCCTGGTGGCCGGGGCCCCTTCCCCACCCTGACCAGGAGGCATGGCGTTCGCTGCCTCCTGGTTGCTGCCTCGCCCCATGTCGAAACCTACGTGCGGGCATTGGCGAGCATGGTGGGGGCTTCGGCAGTGGTGGCGGCCTCCAAAATGTATGGCAAGGTCGTGTTCTTCCTTGCCTCAGAGGCCGCCACCCAGGAGGCAGTGGAGAGGGACTTGGCGGTGAGGGGCGTGCATGTGCCCCTCGAACCGCTGGAGGACCTGGGCGTATGGGTGGTCCTCACCTACATCCTGCCCTTCCTCCCCAATGCCGCCCTGTTGCCTGTCCTCTCCACCCTGGGGCGGCCCATTTCCACCATCAGCCCTCTCCTGTTGGGCTGTAAGGATCCCGCCTCCACCACGTCCTGTCCTTCTGCCGGCAGGTACAGCTGCAGCTGCTGCCGGCAGCATGTGGCGGGGTGGTGCTCAAGGGGTCCTTACAGGTGCCCTACCAGGGGGCCCTTTACCGGGTCCATTATTCTACGGGGAGACCCGGTGCTTCCTTTGCCAGGCGATGGGGCACGTCAGAAGGGACTGTCCCTTGGCCCGGTTGAAGGAGGTGTCCAGGCCCTCCAGGGCCCGGGAGGGCGCTGGGCCCAGCACCGCCAGCCCCCCTTGTAGTCCAGCCTCCGCGGCTGCCCCTCCTCCAACCAACGGCTCTGCTCGGAGGCCGGAGGCGCCCCCTCTGGTGTGCCCGAGCGAGCAGGTGGGCCCCGCCTCCACTCCATCCATCTCTGCGGGGCCCGAGGAGGAGAGGGTGGTGCGGTCGCTGCCGGGTGAGGGTGAGGGAGAGGGGCCCTCCCCCGGTGGAGGTTTCCCTCCCCCCCGCTTTCACTCCTTTGCCTCAATGTCCCCCCCGAAGATCAACTGCACCCCCTGGCCTTGCCCCTGCTGACTAGACCTCCACTTCCACCTTGGAGGGCTGGACGCTCGTCGGGGGAAAGCGCAAAGCCCGCTATTTGCGGGCTCAATCTCCCCCTCCGACGAGGAGGGTGAGAAGGCCCCCCTCCGCAAGATCCCGAGGCGGGCCAGTGCTGCCAAGAACGCCCCCGGCGAGCGCCAGCAGGAGGCGCCGGCCGAGGATGCCGTGGCAGTGAGGGGGGATGGCATCGTCCCCCCTGCAGAGCCCACTCCTGAGGAGGCCTTGGGTAGAGCTCCCCCGGCCCTGGTACCAGCTGAGCCCCCTGCCGTCACCGCCGAGGTAAGTGTCGCCTCGGCAGCCAGCGGGGAAGGCTCTGGGGCCGAGGGGATGGAATTGAGCTCCATCTTCGAGGAGATCGAGGCCCTGGGTCTGACCCCGCTCACCCAGGGGGATGACAACCCTCCGCCAGCAGGCCTCGGTCTGGGCAGCACCTCTGTGGTGCCGCCCCCTCCTCTCCCTGACCCTGACCCTCACCCTATGCCCCAGGTGGTCGACCCCGTCCTCACACTCGGGGCACCCCTGGTATTACCCACCAGCCCGGCCGACTCGAGTGCCGGGGCCGAAACCGCCAAGCCCTTAGTGGCGATGACCGGTGCCGAGCAGCCGGGTCTTAAGCCTGGGGATGCCCCTTCCTCTGTGGATGGGGCAGGACGACCATCCACCTTTCCTGCTCCCGCCCCCCTGGTTCCCACTCGGGAGGCGCTGCAACTCGGTGGCCCAAACTCGGGGGACCTTCCCTTTGACCTTGCCCAAAGTGTCCATTCCCCTTCCTGCCCCAACCCTTCCCTCCTTCCCGCTCACGCCCTTGGTCCCGACCCTGCCCTCTATGAATCCATTTCCAGCCCCGAGTCCCTTCCCATTTCCGATCCCTCCCCAACCATTACCGGTGTTCCCTCTCCTACCCCTGACCCACCGTCCGATCCTGAGCCCGCCCTTCCTCCCGCCCCTGCCGTGGAATCCACTCCCCCGCTATCTCCCTCCCAACCTCTCCCTGCTCCCGCCTCCATTGTGATGCCTGCCCCTTCCCAATTACCCTTACATCCTGCTACTACTGCCACCCCCGCGGGAGCTGTCTCGTTTCCTCTACCTGCGAGTGGCTCTCAGGGGGTGGTATTTGTGTCCCCAATCCCCAGTCCCATAGGGGCTGCCCTGTTCCCTCCGTCACCCCTTCCCTTGCCGGGGTCAGGGGCGGGCAGTGCGGCGCTGTCGCTCTTGGCACCGCGCTAGGGCTCGGACCCCGGTTTGCCCATCTCTGTGGCTCGTGAGGTTCTTCAGGAGGCCCAGATGGAGGGATTGTCAGATGCCCCCTCAGCGCTGGGGGCTGAGCTCCGCCAATTCCTCGCGGATACGCGTGGGGCTAAGGGGAGGGTGGAGCTGGCCCTTCAGCGCTGGGGGGACTTTGATTCCATTCTGGGGGCCACAAGGGCCCTCTTGCAGGAGGGGAGAGGGACCAAGAGGCAGGACATCGCGGCCTACCGGCTAACCCGCAAATTTCGTGACTCCCTCCTCGCCTTCGGGTCGAGGAGTGGCCTGTTGTGGGGCCTGCGGGAGGCTGACGATCATCCTGCCCGTGAGGATCCACCCCAGCCCTCACCATGAAGTACACCACATTCGTTACATTAAATGCCCGGGGCTGTAGGGCGGGTCTCCGCAGGAGCCGGATGCTCTCCTTCCTTCAGGAGGGGGGATACTTGGTGATTTTCCTGCAGGAGACCCACACGACTCCAGCCGTCGAGGCTGGCTGGTGGCTGGAGTGGGGGGACGGGGTGTATTTTAGCCACTTCGGCGCTCACTCGGCCAGGGTGGTCACCCTGTTCTCCCCTGCCCTACAGCCTGAGGTGCTGGAGAGCGCCAAGGTTGTCCCGGGCCGCCTGCTGCACGTCCGGGCCCGCATAGAGGGGCTGACGTTGAACTTGGTCAATGTCTATGCCCCGCACGCAGGCCCAGACCAGGTCACCTTTTATCAGCAGGCGGCCACCTTCCTTGGCACTCTGGATCCTCGCGAGTGTCTGGTCCTGGTTGGGGATTTCAACACCAACCTCAATGACCAGGACTGTGTAGGACTCGCGAACTGCCAGGCCACAGCGGGCATCCTCAGGGAGATCGTGGACCATCACTCCCTGGTGGGAGTTTGGCAAGACCACCACCTGGATGACAACACCACCATTACCTATGTCCGGGTGGGGGACCATCGGTCGAGCCACTCCCGGTTGAATCGCCTTTACCGATCCCGTTTCCATCTGGCGTGAGCCCACTCCTCCAGCATCCGGCTGGTCCCATTCACGGACCACCATTTGGTGGCCGTGAGAGCCTCTCTGAGTTCGGAGAGGCTGGGGCCTGCCTATTGGCATTTCAACAATAGCTTGCTGGAGGACGTGGGCTTTGTGGCATCCTTCCGGGAGTTCTGGCAGGCCTGGCAGGGGCAGTGGCCCGCCTTTCCCTCGGTGCGGCGATGGTGAGACATGGGGAAGGTGTGCGCCCGGCTCTTCTGCCGCGACTACTCCCGGGGCGCCAGCCGGCGGAGGGATGCGGCGATAGAGCAGTTGGAATGGGAGGTTTTGAAGCTTGAGAGGCGCCTGGCATCCGCCCCCAAGGATCCACCCCTCCGTGAGGCGTACCAGGAGAAGCGGGAGGAACTCCGGGCCCTGGAAGATCACAGCGCCCGGGGTGCCTTTGTTCAATCTTGCATCCAGCTCCTTTGGGAGATGGATCGCGGCTCCCGCTTCTTCTATGCCCTGGAGAAAAAGAGGGGGGCTAAAAAGCACGTCACCTGCCTTTTGGCAGAGGACGGCACCCCCCTCACGGATCCGGTGAAGATGCGTGGAAGGGCCAGGGCCTTCTATGCCAGTTTGTTCTCCCCGGATCTGACCAAAGCCGACGCCTGCAAGGTGCTCTGGACCGAGCTCCCGATGGTCAGCGTGGGCGACCGAGACTGGCTGGAGACACCTCTCGCTCTGGCCGAGTTCTCGGAAGCCCTCCATTTCATGCCCAACAATAAAACCCCGGGCATGGACGGGCTGACCGGGGAGTTTTACCACATGTTCTGGGACGTCCTTGGCCCAGACCTCCTCACCGTCTGGGCCGAGTTCTTGGAGAGCGGGGTCCTCCCTCTGTCGTGCAGGCGAGCAGTGCTCGCCTTGCTTCCGAAGAAGGGGGACCTCTGCGACCTTTGGAATTGGCGTCCCGTCTCGCTCCTCAGCACGAACTACAAGGTCGTAGCAAAAGCCATCTTGCGGCGACTGCGGTCCGTGCTGGCGGACATGATCCATCCCAAGCAGACCTACACCGTCCCGGGCTGTAGCATTTTTGATAATTTGTATTTGGTCCGGGATCTCTTGGAGCTTGGGTGTAGGGACGGCTTGTCGTTCACCCTCCTGTCCCTGGACCAGGAGAAGGCGTTCAAAAGGATGGATCACAGGTATATCCTGGGCACTCTGCAGGCCTTTGGCTTCAGGCCCTGTTTTGTGGGTTTTCTCCGGGTGCTGTACGCTCTCGCGGAGTATTTGGTCAGGCTCAACTGGACCCTGACCAAGCCAGTCAGCTTTGGGCGGGGAGTATGTCAGGGGTGTCCGCTGTTGGGCCAGCTATACGCTCTGGCGATCGAGCCCTTCCTCCGTCTCCTCTGTAGGAGGTTGACGGGGTTGGTGCTTCGGGAGCCGGAGCTGCAGCTGGTCCTGTCGGCGTACGCCGATGATGTGCTCCTCATGGTCCAGGACCCGGGCGACCTGGCGCGGGTGGAGGCCTGCCAAGCCGTCTACTTGGCGGCCTCCTCCACCCGGGTCAACTGGGTCAAGAGCTCTGGCCTGGTTATCGGGGACAGGTAGCGGGCCGGCTCCCTCCCACCCGTGCTTCAGGCCATCAGGTGGACCGCGGGTCCACTGCTCTATCTAGGCGTCTATTTATCCACCACGCATCCCTCTCCACCAGAGAACTGGCAGGGTTTGGAGGCCAGGGTGGGTGAGCGGCTGTGGAGATGGACAGTACTGCTCCAGTGCCTCTCCCTTCGAGGGAGGGTGCTGGTGCTAAATCAGCTGGTTCTGTCCATGCTCTGGCACTGGCTCAACACCCTGCGCCCGGCTCCGGAGGTCCTGGCCAAGCTCCAGAGGACAGCTCTGGAGTTCTTTTGGCCAGGACTGCACTGGGTCTCTGCAGGGGTCCTGTCTCTCCCCCTGGAGGAGGGGGGCCAGGGCCTGGTCTGCGTGTGCAGCCAGGTCCAGACCTTCCACCTCCAGGCCCTGCAGAGACTCCTCTTTAGTGCAGGTAGTCCGGCATGGAGCATTTTGGGGTGTACCTTCCTCCGCCACCTCCGAGGGCTCCGATACGACCAGCAGCTCTTTTTTATCCACCCGAGGGGCCTTCCACGAGACCGCTCAGAGCTGCCGGAATTCTACCAGGAACTCTTCCGGACCTGGAAGCTGTTTTTGGTGACCAGATCCGTTTTGGCCACCGAGGGAGCAGACCTCCTCGCGGAGCCCCTGCTCCACAATCCAGCCTTGTGTGTGCAGGTGGCAGTCTGCACCGGAGGCTGATCCTGGCAGAAACCACCAAGGTCGGAGACCTCCTGGACTACGACAGGGGGGACTGGGTGGATCCCCGAGCACTTGCTCAGCACATGGGGCTCTCCACCCTCCGAACCCCCCTGCGCCTACTCCAGGCGGTGAAGGCGGCCTTGCTGCGGCCCGCTCTCAATCTCCTACAGAGAGCCCTGTGAGAGGGTACGCCCCGCCCCTCCCTTCCTGCAAACCCTCCGTCTCTTGTTATCAGGCCCGTGTTCCATGGGCCCCCCTGGCCTTCCCATTCATGGACCCCTAGCCGGCTGCAGGATTTGCAGCTGGTATGTTTTTGAACCACTCCAAGAAAACACCTGTACACGCTCATGCTCTACACCCTGCATTTCCCTACCCTCGCATCCTACCCCAACACTAAATAGCAGGACTATCTGAGACATATAGAGGGTGGGGAACACCGATGGGCCAGTGCATATTCCAACCTAATCCCACGGCCCATCAGGGACATAAGTTGGTGGCTCTTCACGGAGCTGTGAGCACGGGCGTGTACTTGGCGCAGTTCACTCTCATCCCGATGCCTGCCCCTTTTGCAGCGTGAGGGAAAACCTATCGCATGCTTATCTTGAATATGTCAGATTGCAGCCCCTATTCCGGCTTCTCCAGAACCTCTTATTGAGGTTCTGGCTGCACTTTTCCCCACACCTTATCTTTGCACACGCTATCCGTGACCCCACAAAGTTGCAGGACCTCCTTGTCAACCTCCTCCTGGCCCTGGCTAAATCCACCATATATAACACCAGGAGGAGGATGCTGGATGAGGGGGTTCCCTGCGACTGTGGGGCCTATTTCCATTCCTCCCTAGTGTCACGTATCTGGGCAGAGTTCCTCTGGGCGGCGTCCACTGACAGCTTTGAGGAGCAGTGGGCACTGTCCGAGGTTCTCTGCTCAGTGTCCCCATCTGGTTCCCTTGTTTTGAACCTGTAACCCATACCCCCTCCCTTTAGTCATTATTTGTTCCCCGTAATCATTTGAGCCTGGGTCTAGTTATCCCTCCCGCAGGGCTGGGGGAGGGACTTTGAGCGGTGGGTGGGCTGTGCCCACCCACCTCCCTATGGCCTCAAATAGTGCCCCACTATACCCCTCAAAATTTTAATTGCTAAATGGGATGCCCCCACATGCTCCACCCTTCCCTCTGGGTGGCCCTCCCTGCACTCCCTCCCCACACAGGCACCAGTCGCCCCTGCTGGTTACAGTAATATAAGTAGGGACCTACTAAATCCACGTCCATTAAAAAGACATCACGGACCATGAAATCTGGTGTGTCTCTGTGAAATCTTGTCTTTATGTGCTTTAAGCCTATACTGTACAGATTTCTTGGGGGGAAATCAGCATTTCTCAAATTGAGGGTTCTGATCTGAAAGGGAATTCCAGGGAGTGGCAAGACAATTTTAGGGAGTTCTGGGTTTTGTCACTCTTACTTCTTCACTGCTTTCAGAGCTGGGCAGCTGGAGAGTGGTGGCTGCTGACTAAGGGCCCAACTCTGAAGGCAGCAGCACAGAAGCAGGGGTAGCTGTACCATAGCATGGCATCTTCACTTCTGCCCTGCTGCTGGCAGTGGCTCTGCTCCCTGCCAGCAGCTGCCGCTCTCCAACCATCTAGTTCTGAAGGCACCTCTGCCACCAGCAGAAGGGCATAAGTAAGGGTAGCAGGACAGCAACCCCCCATTCAACAACCTCATGAGCATCAGACACACAAACCTCTTTTTGGGGTCAGGACTTCTACAATTACAACACCCTGAAATTTCAGATTTAAATAGCTGAAGTCATGACATGTCCTATGACCATAAATTTTGCCAAAATAGACCATCAATTCGGTAGGGCTCTAATTATACAATATACCAAGGCGGGGCAATAATTTTAATGAGGGGGCACTCCAAGATCTTGGCAAGTGGTCAAGAGCCACACTTCTATGGAGGGGGAGGAGGGTTTGGGATGGAAGTTGGATGCAGAAGGGAGCTTGGGGTAGGAAACTGGGGTGCAGGAGGGTGTGTGGGGTCTAAGAGGGATTTTGGGTGAAGGAGGGGGCTGTGATCTGGGGCAGGAGCTTGGGGTGCACAGTCCAGGAGGGGTTAAGTGTGCAGGAGAGGATTCTGTCCTGGGGGAAGGACTCTAGGAGTGGGTGCAATGTCTGGGAGGGAGATGTGACCTGGTAGAAGGGGCAAAAGGGGTGCAGAGGGTTTGGGTGGTGATCTGGGGCAGGGGAATGGAATGCAGGGTCAAGGAGGGGGTATGGGTGCAGGAGAGAGGATTCTGGCCTCTAGAAGGGGTGCCAGAGGGGGAACAGGGTCTGGGAGGGTGTTGTGACCTGGGAGAAAGGGGGAAAGGGGAACAGAGGGTTTGGGTGGAGGCCAGGTTCAGGTAGTCAGAGGGGAGAGAGGGGGTGAGATGCCAGTGGGAGGCTGTGGCTGGGAGGTGCTTACCTAGGTGGCTCCCAGCCAGCAGCCCTGCAGAAACCTGAGGCAGACTGTCCGCTGCAGTCCAAAGCTGCTGATTGCTCCACGTGGCTCCGCTGTGGGCATGGGAAGCAGTGAGGGGAGCTTTCCACGCTGCTCCTGCCCCCAGAAACTGGCCATTGGGAGAGGAGAGATTTTGCTGGGCGGGTAGGGGCAGTGTGCAAAGACTCCCTCTTCCCTCCCCAGTGGTCCAGAGCAGAGAATGGTTGGCTGTTTAAAGCATGAGCTGTTCTCTGTCTAAGGTTCTTGGTGAGGCGGCCACAGGCCAGATGCAACTAATGGGCAGGCCAGATCCTGATCCCGCTGGCAGCCTCTTGCCCACCCCTGAGCTACCCAATCCATACTTAAGGCTGTCTGACATTTTCCACTGTAAAATCCTGTTTTCCATTGCTTATACCCAGAGATCTCAAACTCCCAGCCTGGGGGACCTGCAGCCTGAGCATTTCCCCAATCCAGCTCACAAAATATTTTGAAAAAGTTATTTAATCAAGCTGGGGCAGCTGTCAGCCCATGGTGGGAGGGTGGCATGAAGGGACTCACCCACACACACAGCTCTCAGCAGCATCCAGGCTCTCAGCACCCACTTAGTCCCAGCTGCAGTAGGTACCATTTAGTCCCAGAAGCCCTGCTGGCTGCTTTAAGCTGCTATGCGAACTGCGCTGGCCAGGGAGTGTGAAAGTGCAGATGTTCGCAGGGGAGGCAGGCAGGATTCCAGTGCAAGGTCATGAATGTTAGTGGGAGGGGGGAAGCATCCCAGTGCAAGGACATGGGGGTGTCAGGGTGAGGAGTCAGTTTCATGTCTTTTGTAGGATCCTGCTCTCTGTCTGGGTTCCTGTACACAGGGGGAGAAACTATCAATTTGCATGTACTGTATTTCCAACCTCACACATTCAAAACTCATGAATCAGCCTCTCCCACCCCCAAAAAGAGAAGGGCTTCTTGAAATCACAGATAAAAATATACTTGGGGATCTTTCTTTTTGGCATCTAGTGTTTGAGGTCTTTGGCTGAACTCAGGCCCATGAAAATCCAACCAAATTTGGCCAAGCTATAAGCCTCTGAAAAATCGCAGGTAGCACATACTCAGTAGATATTTGTTAGAATTTGTCAACTAAATTCTCTGAAGGTTCCATCCAGACTGTTCATGCTCTAGCCCAGGTTTTCAGGAGCTGAGCTGGACTTTCCCTACAGTTGTGCATCCTGGCTGCTAGAGTCACTGTGGCACCAGCACCAGAATTGGTATCAGGGAGAATGTCTGTCCTGTGCTCACACTGTTCTTGCTGCTGACCCCCAAACAGCAAGGGAGAGAGCAGGACAAACACCCTGACTAGAGTGCAGGAATATGGGAGGCATATGTGTGTTAGAAGACAGATGGGTGTGGGAAGAGACACAGGAGTTTGGTGGGAGGGAAGTGAGTAAGAGCTTGGAGCAGAAGGGGTTTAGGAACTGGGGGTATGACAGCTGGAGTGTAGGAATATGGGCAAAGAATGAGGATGGGGTAGGAGCAGAAGCAGGAGGAAGAAAATGGGGGCAAGATTTGAGCAGGGGCAAATAGAAGCAGAGCGGGGTGATGGGGCAGGAGTTGAGTGGGGTCACTGAGAGGAAGAAGGAGGATAGCAATAGAGGACAAGAAGCAGTAAAAACTGGGGTAGGGGTAAAATAGGAGCAAGAGGCATAAGAAGATGCTGGGGAAAGAAAGGGCAGAAATGTCTATTACCAATAGAGCGCACTCTTGGACAGAGCCTGGAATTGAAACCATTATTCTTGAGCCTTAATACTCCTTTGCTGTCACAATTAGCTGGGAATAACCCACTGGCAAAATATGTCTCTCTCTCTTTCTAATTCCTAGTCCACATAAAAGACCTACCACTGCTATCAGTTACTCTGTTAGCTCAAAAGGTACAGATCTAGCCAAATCCTGCTGATGAGCCATATGGGACATTAATGTAGTTCTAAATGATACTGCAAAATCAGCAAGGGTACCAATCAATCAAGGTGCTAAAGGAGCATGAAAGGAAGAGAAGGCTATTGCAGAGAAGCTAAATTAGTTATTTGTATCTGACTTCACTGCGTAAGATGTGAAGGAGATTCCCACACCTCAGTCATTATTTTTAGGAGACAAATCTGAGACTTTCTGCCAGATCAAGGTGCCACCAGAGGAGATTTTGGAAAAAAATGATGACTGAAACATTAGTAAGTCACCAGAACCAGACATGATTTACCCAAAAATTCTGAAGTAACTCAAATATGAAATTGCAGGACTACTAAGTGATATAACCTAATGGTAAAATAAGCCTGTGTTCCAGATGATTGGAAACTAGGGATGTGAATGTGAGTCATGAGCAGGAGGTATAATAGGTTAGGGGAGGAAACTGGGGATGAACCCAGGAAGCTGAGAAGTAAATACCACCTCCTCAGTCACCATGGAACCTGAATGGGGCATAGCAAAAGTATCTTCCAGACCACAGACACTTTTTCCCAGGGCAGTTTGGGGTCTGGGGAGGGAAGGAATGGCACAGTGCAGCTGCAGCTGCAGCTGAGCTGGCTTGGGACTCCTTTGGGCACGTGGGAAGCTGTTTGGGGCTTTGGCTGAACCGAACCTCCTCAAGCCAAGAGGAGGGTGCTCAGGGCTTCTCTGGGTGAGAGGTGTGTGTGTCTTGGAGCTCCAACACTGGAAGGGGTAAAGGGTATGAAGCTCTGTCCATGGCAGGGTGGTGGGGTAGGGGCCCTCTGGGTTCCAGCCATAAGTCTCGGAGTTCTGGCTATGGTGGGAGGTGACAGAGGGTCTTGGGTGGAAGAGGCGGAGTTGGGACTAGCCTCCCCTAGGGGACTCCACTCACTGTCCGGTCGAATTGCTAATGTAATGCTGATTTTTAAAAAGGCACCTAGTGTGATACTAGCAATTACTGCCAGTAATCCTGACTTCAGTAACAAGCTAAACTGGTGGAAACTAGGGATGTAAAATCCTGTTTGACTGTTCAAATGGTTAAACTTTATGTTTAGCTGGTTAACTGATTAAAGGGGGAGAGGCCCCATCTTGTGGGCCCCGCAAAGCCAGAACAGCCCCCACTGGTTAACCAAAAACTGTAAGCCTCATCCATTAAGGCTTCATATCCCTAATCTCCAGGCATCCCTAGGCTCTGTTAAGGGTCAACGGATTAACCATTCACATCCCTAGTGGAAACTCTAATAAAGAACAGATTCACCAGACACATAGATTAACACAGTGTTTGGGAAGAGTCACCATGGCTTTTGTAAGGAAACCATGCCTCACCCATGTCCTTTTCCCCCCACTCATCTGAAGAAGTGGGTTCAACCCATGAAAGCTCATGATACTACAGATATATTACAGGACTACTTGTTGTTTCAATGTATTAGGATTCTTTGAGAGCATCAGCAAGCATGTGGACATGGGTGATCCAGGTGATAACAGTGTACATGGACTTGCAAAAAACCTTTGACAAAGTCCCACACCAAAGGCTCTTAAGCAAAGTAAGCAGTCATGGGATAAGAGGGAAGGTCTTCTCACAGATTAGTAACTGGTTAAAAGATAGAAAACAACAGCTAGAAATAAATGTTCATTTTTCACAATGGAAAGTAGTAAATAGCAGGACCTGTGCTGTTCAACATATTGATAAATGATTTGGAAAAAAGAGGTAAACAGTGAGGTGGAAATGATGCTAAATTACTCAATATAGTTAAGTCTAAAGGTGACTACAAAGAGTGACAAAAAGATTTCACGATGCTGGGTGACTGAGCAACAAAATTAAAGATGAAATTCAGTGCTGATCAGTGCAAAGTAAGACATATTGGAAAACATAATCTGAACTATACACAAAGGATGTTAAGTTCTAAATGAGCTGTTACCACTCATGAAACAGATCTTGGTGTTACTGTGGCGAGCTCTCTGAAAACATCTACTCAATGTGTAGCAGCAGACAAAAAGTTAACACAATGTTAGCTCCCTTTAGGAAAGGGATAGATAATAAGACAGACGATATCTTAATGCCACTATATAAATCCATGGTAATCTACACCTGGAATATTTTGTGCAGTTCTGGTCCCCCCATCTCAAAAAAGACATATTAGGATGGGAAAATGTATAGAAAAGAGCAACAAAAATGATTAAGGGTATGGAATGGCTTCCCGCTGAGAAGAGGTTGAAAAGACTGGGACTGTTCAACTTAGAAAAGAGATGGCTAAGGGGAGGGTATGATAGAGGTCTATCGAACAGGAGCAGCTAATAGGGAGTTTGGAGAGGGAGTTCTCCGGGTAAAGGAGGAGTAAATACGGGACCCTTGTGGTTAGTGGCTGTCTGTAGTGTGTGTTTGTGTGTGTGTGTGGGGGGGGGGTTACTTGCTGTGTGCTGAGCTTGTGTTTGTCTGTTTGTTTGGTTTGTTTGTTTGAAGGAGCTTCAAAAAGGTTTGAAATCTAAAAGCCTCTGTTAATTGGCTGAGCCTCAGTCAGGGGGAGGGGCTACCAGGGCTTTATAAGCTGTGAGTCAGCGACCAGGGAACTTGCGAACAGGGAGTTTGGAGAGGGAGTTTAGAGGGGGAGGTTAGAGGGCACTAGTGACTTCTGACCTTCTTTAAGCATAACTTTTACAATAATCTATAGTCCAGACATTTAATAAGAAGCCCAGTTTATACTTAAACTTATTCATAAGAAAAATGGAGACAGAAGCCCAGCAGCAGAGTGGGGGCTATCCTGTTTATTGCGTCGAGTGTAACATGTATGATTACCTGCCCTGTGGGCGGGTGGCGTATGTGTGCACCCGTTGCAAGGAGCTCCTGACCCTCAGAGACCGAGTTCAGGCTTTGGAGGCCAGGGTGGCTGAACTGGAGGAGCTAAGGGAGTTAGAGAGCTATGCTGATGAGACTTTCCGGGACACTGTAGTACTGTCCCACCTCCAGTCTGAGAGCCCCAGTGCTCTTAAAGAGGGTGAAAGTCTCAAGGGAACAGAGCATTCAATGGGAACAAAGGGAAACCATCCCGTAGTTGGGACCCTCCTTCCAGAGGATGTTACGGTATCCTCTCGCACTGAGGATGCCTCTGAGGGGGAGGGAACGCCAGTTGTTAGGAAGAGGCACGTGTTAGTAGTGGGTGATTTGATCGTTAGAAACATAGATAGTTGGGTTTGTGATGACCGGGAGAACCGTATGGTCACTTGCCTGCCTGGTGCGAAGGTTGCGGATCTCTCGAGGCATCTAGATAGACTTCTGTGTAGTGCTGGGGAGGAGCCAGTGGTCATGGTACATGTAGGTACCAATGACGTAGGGAAGGGTAGGAGAGATGTCCTGGAGGCCAAATTTAGGTTGCTAGGAAAGAGACTGAAATCCAGGACCACTATGGTGGCATTCTCGGAAATGCTTCCAGTTCCATGCGCAGGGCCAGGTAGGCAGGCAGAGTGTCAGAGTCTCAATGCGTGGATGAGACGATGGTGTAGGGAAGAAGGTTCTAGATTTATTAGGAACTGGGGACACTTTTGGGAGAGGGGGAGCCTATACAGGAAGGATGGGCTCCACCTAAACCAGGGAGGAACCAGACAGCTGGCACTAAACATTAAAAAGGCCATAGAGCAGTTTTTAAACTAAGAGATGGGGGAAAGCCGATTGGTGCAGAGATGCACATAAATCGGATGGAGACTTCTCTTAGAGGAGAATCCATTGATAGAGATTCTCTAAGCTGTAGTCAGAAAGAGAGGAGGGGAGAGGACAAACCATGGGCCAGAGCAGACAAACAACCGCATATAAAGGAATCCAATGCATCAGGGAAGGGCAGACAAATAAGCAGTAGCAAATTTTTAAAGTGCTTCAACACAAATGCTCGGAGTCTGACTAATAAGATGGGTGAACTAGAGTACCTCGTATTAAAGGAGGAGATTGACATAATAGGCATCACTGAAACCTGGTGGAATAAGGAAAATCTGTGGGACACAATCATACCGGGATATAAAATATATCAGAAGGATAGAGCAGGCCGTGTGGGTGGCGGAGCGGCACTGTATGTGAAAGATAATGTAGAATCAAATGAAATAAAAATATTAAATGAATCAACATGTTCAATAGAATCGCTATGGATAGTAATTCCATGCTCCAATAATAAGAAATTAGCAGTAGGGATATATTATCGACCACCTGACCAGGACAGCGATACTGACATTGAAATGCTGAGGGAGATTAGAGAGGCTAC
Organism: Pelochelys cantorii; assembly: GCA_032595735.1. Taxonomy (NCBI): domain Eukaryota; kingdom Metazoa; phylum Chordata; order Testudines; family Trionychidae; genus Pelochelys; species Pelochelys cantorii. Next base: position 8,810,811 of record CM064335.1, read on the forward strand.
CAAAATAAAGAACTCTATAATAATGGGGGATTTTAATTATCCCCATATTGACTGGATACATGTCACCTCAGGAAGAGAAGCAGAGATAAAATTTCTCAATGGCTTAAATGACTGCTTCTTGGAGCAGCTGGTACAGGAACCCACAAGGGGAGAGGCAATTCTTGATTTAGTCCTGAGTGGAGCACAGGATCAGGTCCAGGAGATATCCATTACAGGACCATTTGGGAATAGTGACCATAATATAATAACATTTAACATTCCTGTGGTGGGAAGAACACCTCAGCAGTCCAGAACTCTGGCATTTAATTTCAAAAAGGGGAATTACACAAAAATGAGGAGGTTAGTTAAACAGAAATTAAAAGGCATTGACTAGAGCCAAATCCCTGCAAGCTGCATGGAAACTTTTTAAAGACACCATAATAGACACCAACTTAAATGTATACCCCAAATTAAAAAATACAGTAAGAAACCTAAAAAAGAGTCACCGTGGCTTAACCACCATGTAAAAGAAGCAGTAAGGGACAAAAAGGCATCTTTCAAGAAGTGGAAGTCCAATCCCAGTGAGATAAATAGAAAGGAACATAAACACTGTCAAATCAAGTGTAAAAATGTAATAAGAAAAGCAAAAAAAGATTTTGAGGAACAGCTAGCCAAAAACTCAAAAAGAAATAACAAAATGTTTTTAAGTACATTAGAAGCAGGAAGCCTGCTAAAACCTGTGGGTCCCCTAGACGATCGAGATATAAAAGGCGCAATCAAGGATGATAAAGCCATTGCGGAGAAACTAAATGATTTCTTTGCTTCAGTCTTCACAGCTGAGGACGTTAGGGAGATTCCCAAATCTGCACCATCCTTTGTGGGTGATGAATCTGAGGAACTGTCCCGGATTGAAGTGTCATTAGAGGAGGTTTTGGAACAAATAGAAAAACTTAATGTCAACAAATCTCCGGGACCGGATGGCATTCATCCAAGGGTTCTGAAAGAACTCAAATGGGAAATTGCTGAACTATTATCTGTGGTTTGTAACCTATCCTTTAAATCAGCTTCTGTACCTAATGACTGGAAGGTAGCTAACGTGACACCAATATTTAAAAAGGGCTCTAGAGGCGATCCTGACAATTACAGACCGGTAAGTCTAACTTCAGTACTGGGCAAATTAGTCGAAACAATAGTAAAGAATAAAATTGTGAGGCACATAGAAAAACATAATTTGTTGGGCAAAAGTCAACATGGTTTCTGTAAAGGGAAATCCTGTCTTACTAATCTATTAGAGTTCTTTGAAGGGGTTAACAAACATGTAGACAAGGGGGATCCAGTAGATACAGTATACTTAGATTTTCAGAAAGCCTTTGACAAGGTCCCTCACCAAAGGCTCTTGTGTAAATTACATTGCCATGGGATAAGAGGGAAGGTCCTTTCATGGATTGAGAACTGGTTAAAAGACAGGAAGCAAAGGGTAGGAATAAATGGTACATTTTCAGAATGGAGAGGGGTAACTAGTGGTGTCCCCCAAGGGTCAGTCTTGGGACCAGTCCTGTTCAACTTATTCATAAATGATCTGGAGAAAGAGGTAAGTAGTGAGGTGGTAAAGTTTGCGGATGATACCAAACTGTTTAGGATAGTCAAGACAGAAGCAGACTGTGAGGGACTCCAAAAAGATCTCACCAAACTGAGTGATTGGGCAACAAAATGGCAAATGAAATTTAATGTGGATAAGTGTAAAGTAACGTACATCGGGAAAAATAACCCCAACTATACGTACAGTATGATGGGGGCTAATTTGGCTATGACAAATCAGGAAAGAGATCTTGGAGTTATCGTGGATAGTTCCCTGAAAACTTCCACACAGTGCGTAGTGGCGGTCAAAAAGGCAAATAGGATGCTAGGAATTATTAAGAAAGGGATAGAAAATAAGACACAGAATATCTTACTGCTCCTATATAAAACTATGGTACGCCCACATCTTCAATACTGTGTACAGATGTGGTCTCCTCACCTCAAAAAAGATATTTTGGCCTTGGAAAGGGTTCAGAAAAGGGCAACTAAAATGATTAGGGGTTTGGAACGGGTCCCATATGAAGAGAGGTTAAAACGACTGGGACTTTTCAGTTTAGAAAAGAGGAGACTGAGGGGGGATATGATAGAGGTATATAAAATCGTGAGTGGTGTGGAGAGGGCGAATAAAGAAAAGTTATTTATTAGTTCCCATAATAGAAGAACTAGAGGACACCAAACGAAGTTAATGGGTAGCAGGTTTAAAACTAATAAAAGAAAGTTCTTCTTCACACAGCGTGTAGACAACCTGTGGAACTCCTTGCCAGAGAAGGCTGTGAAGGCTAGGACTATAACAGAGTTTAAAGAGAAGCTAGATAATTTCATGGAGGTTAGGTCCATAAAAGGCTATTAGCCAGGGGATAGAAATGGTGTCCCTGGCCTCTGTTTGTCAGCAGCTGGAGAGGGATGGCAGGAGACAAATCGCTTGATCATTGTCTTCGGTCCACCCTCTCTGGGGTACCTGGTGCTGGCCACTGTCGGCAGACAGGCTATTGGGCTAGATGGACCTTTGGTCTGACCCAGTACGGCCGTTCTTATGTTCTTATGACTATAAAATTCATGACAGGAGAAAGTGTTATTACCCCTTCATGTAACACAAGAACCAGGCATCACCGCTGAAATCAATAGGCAGAAGTTTTAGAAGACACATAAGGAAGGACTTCTTCATACAACGCACATTCAACCTGCGGAATGTGTTGCCAAGGGATGCTGTGAAAGCCGAAGGTATAACTGGGTTAAAAAAGAATTAGTTATGGATGGAACATATTATACCTCTAGCCTATTATACCCATGTCTCCATGTATTCATGGAGGATAGATTCATCAATAGCTATTAGCCAAGATGATTAGTAACCCAGCCCCATACTCTGCTTCTCCCTAAGGCGACAACTCTCACAAGCTGGGACTGGATGGATCACTCAATAATTGCCCTATTTTCTTCATTCCCTATAAAGCATCAGACAACTGGTCACTGTCAGAAGACAGACTGGCCTAGATGGACCAATATTCTGACTGAGTGGCCATTTTATGTTCCTCTGAGGGATCTAGTTGTTGTTGTTTCAATTACTCAGTTTTTAAAAAGCTTAAGAATTTATCTTAATGAAAGAAAGTCAAGCAGTCTAAGGTTAGGAATCACCTCAATTGAAGTTACCTCCACAACCTTAATTCAGACCTCTTGAGTGTATGCATTATGTTACAACCTTAACATTCCTTTTACACACTTTATTTGGATGTAAAAAATACATAGACTAGACAGATGACTGAAATAGATAAACAAACCAAATAAAGGGTGGCTCAGGACTGATGAACTATTAATCAGAGAAAGTACATTTTCTCCTTCAGTTACACAACACGTTCAAAATCCTTCACAGGCTTACAAAGTGGTCTCAGCATAGGGACCTGACCTTCAGTCACCAGGTTTCAAAATGAAGAGGTAATCTCTGTTCAGGTCCCATAACTCTGTTTGTTAAAAGCTGGGAATGGGTAACAGGGGGTGGATCACCTGATTACCTGTTCTGTTCATTTCCTCTGGGGCACCTAGTATGGTGCATTGTCAGAAGACAGGACACTAAGGCTGGATGGATCTTTGGTCTGACCCAGTCTGGCCGTTCTTATGTTCAGGGATGGGGGGAGGGGAATGCTGCAGAGCCAAGAATGTAAGAATTCCCCACCATAAGACTGGCACCCCCACCAGCAGAGAGGCCAAGAAATGCATGGAAACGGAGAGTGCATTCTCACCCTCTACCCATGAGTAGGGCTCTACCAAATTCATAGCTATGAAAAATACATCACAGACCATGAAATCTAGTCACCCCCATGACATCTGATCTTTTAGGTGCTTTTCCCCTATGTTATACAGATTTCAAAGGGGAGACCAGGGTTTCTCAGATTCGGCATCCTGCCCAAAAGGGAATTGCAGGGGGCTGTAAGGGTATTTTAGGAGCAGTTACAGTGTTGCTGTCCTTACTTCTGCATTGACCTCAGGGCTGGCCCTACCATGAGGCAAACTGAGGCAGCTGCCTCAGGTGCCAGACTTTTGGGGGGCGCCACTAGGACCCAGAGTGCAGAAAACCGTGTCTGCTGCTGGTGCATGTCTAGGCAGCAGAGCAGTCCCATGAGAGGAGTAGCACAGTAGGAAGGCAGAATTGAGACCTTTCACATTTTTGGCCCAAGCGAGGGGGCATGGAGGCGTCATTTGAGCTCCCTGCCTCAGGTGCCAAAATGTTGATTGACCTCAGAGATTGTTGGCCAGGCAGACAACTCGGAAAGCAGCACCCCACCAGCCACAGCACAGAAGTAAGGGCGGCAATACCATAGCATGCCACCCTTCCTTCTGCACTGCTGCCTTCCCAACTGCCCAGCTCTGACGGCAGCATCATCGCCAGCAACAGTGCAAAAGTAATGGTAGCAATATCACAACCCCCTCTGCAATAACCTTGTGCCCCCACCACTACTTTATGGGTCAGGACCCGTATAAGTAGAAAACCATGAAATTTTAGATGTCAATAGCTGAAATCATGACATTTACTATTTTTTAAAATAAATGAAGTTGACCAAAGTGAGCCATGAATTTGATAGTGCCCTACACATGAGGGAAACACTACCCAAAGCAGGTCGATGCAAGTTGGCAGGAGGCAGTGTAAGGAAGCTGACAATGCTGCTGCTGCCTTCACTTGCCAAGGCTGTTTCTTTGGCACCTTTCACCTGGATGCACTATAATTCTTTTAAAAACACATTGCCATTTTTGTCTTTCCCCCTCCATGGAAAGGAAGGCACCCTTCCTTCCCGGGATCCTTAGGACCATAAAACTAGCCATACTGGGTCAGACCCCAATGGTCCATCTAGCTCTCTCCAATAGTGCAGCGATGCAATCAACCCCTGTGTCATTTCAAACCAGTTTTCCTCTGGAAGGTGTTTCGGTGACCTTCTGTTTGTATTTTGAAACTACCCTGGGTACGTCTACACTCCTCAAAAAGTGAGGAATAACGTTAGTTCGAACCAAAGGGTTTGGTTCGAACTAACGCGTCCCGGTGCGCATTTTCACTTTCAAAACAGCAGTTGAGCAGAGTAACGCACCAGCGAGATCATGCTAATGAAGTGCAGGATATTTAAATCCCTGCTTCATTAGCAATTTCGGTCGCCTACATTTGCATCCCTATCTCGAACTAGGGAGCAAGTGTAGACATACCCCCTGAGAGCTAATGGATAACTGGTGAGCAACTTCTTAGGCTGATGGATAAGCTTCAAAAATCAATTTTATCTGAGTGTGGCTGCTGCTGAACAAAGCCAGTGCACTGATCAGTGCTGACAAACTTAAGAGTGGCTTTGCAATCTTATCCCCTGGCTTGCAGCCTGATAAACACCTTTGCAAAAAAATTTAGATTGTACAGAATTATCAAAAGGCTACGCAAGTATAAAAACCAGAAAAATTCAGTTCATATTAATTCTTTTAATTTATGAGAAACTGGGCGCACCAGAAGACACTAACATTTTTCATTACAGTGTATAGTTGAACCCAAACTGTTTGTAATTGTGATTTTGTTAAAATTAAATGAGTACACTAGTAGGAAATTATTTTATTTCACTAACTACAAATTTTCTGTTTTCATTTTTTAAAAATTTTAAACAGTAAAAACAACAACAACAAAAAAACATTGCAAAGTGCAAACATATGTAAAAGCCAACAAAAAAGGGTGGGGGGGCAGCCAAAAATTTTTTTGCTTGGGGTGGCAAAAAACCTAGAGCCAGCCCTGCAAGAAGATGTTCTATAAGTATATTAGAAGCAAGAGGGAGACCAAGGACAGGGTAGTCCCATTGTTCAGTGAAAAGGGAGAAACAATAAAAGGAAACTAGGAAATGGCAGAGGTGCTTAATGACTTCTTTATTTCTGTCTTCACCAAAAAGTTTGATGGTGACGGTATGACTAACCCAGTGAATGCTAGTGGAAATGGGGTAGGTTTAGAAGTTAAAATTAAAAAAGAACAAGTTAAAAATTATGTAGAAAAGTGAGATATCGTCAAATCACCAGGGCCTGATGAAATGCATCCCAGAATACTCAAGGTGCTGATAGAGGAGGTCTTTAGCTATCACCTTTGAAAAACCACGGAAGTTGGGAAAGAGTCCAGAAGACTGGAAAAGAGCAAATATAGTGCCCATCTATAAAAAGGGAAATAAGAACAACCCAGGAAACTACAGACTAGTCAGTTTAACTTCTATGCCAGGGAAGATAATGGAGCAAGGAATTAAGGAATTAAACTGCAAACATCTGGAAGAGTGCACCAGTGGTTGCAGTTGTATCTGGTGCCTCAATGTGGGGCAGAATGGAGGAGGCCTCACTTGGGAAAAGTCCATCCACAATCCTGTCTGAAATGTTTATTTTTGGGGAGGAGGGTGATATCCAAATGTCACATGGACACTGTGGCTATGTCTACACTGGCGTGATCTTGCGCCAGAAATATGCAAATGAGGCTAAGCGTGGAATATCGCCGAGCCTCATTTGCATATCTAATGAGCCGCCATTTTTTTCAGAAGAGGCTCTTGCGCAAGAAGGAGCATCTACACTGCCCCTTCTTGCGCAAGAAAAACCCTCTTGCGCAATACCGTTCTTCCTGAAAAGTAATAGGTGTAACGGTATTGCGCAGAGGGTTTTTCTTGCGCAAGAAGGGGCAGTGTAGACGCTCCTTCTTGCGCAAGAGCCTCTTCTGAAAAAAATGGCGGCTCATTAGATATGCAAATGAGGCTCGGTGATATTCCACGCTTAGCCTCATTTGCATATTTCTGGCGCAAGATCACACCAGTGTAGACATAGTCTGTGTCTCCCTCGGGAACAGAGCACCTATGGCTGATGAACTCCTGTGCATCAGACGTTGTCAATTTACATTTTCAAAGTTTGTTCCCTAAGTACAGCCTGCAAGAACACAGGATGACATTGGCAGTGACACTCTGAGTCTGCTGGACAGCTTTAGGAAGGCACTCTAGTGGAAAAGCCACTTATTTTTTTAGTTTGCTCAATCACCCCCATCTCAATATTGCCAACCCTAAGAGTTCAAAAATCATGAGTCAGGCCCCAGAAATCCTGAGAATGGCTTCAAAATCATGAGACCTTTAAAAAATAGTCAGTGAGGAGTCTTGTTATTTGCCTTCTCAGTGCTGAGTAGGGTTGCCGGGTGTCCACTTTTTAATCAGAATGCCTGGTTGAAAAGGGACCTTTGTGGCTCCAGTCAGCACAGACAACTAGGCCATGAAAAATCTAGTTGGCAACACAGTGAAGCTAAAGCAGGCTCCCTATCTGCCCTGGCTCCACACATGGCTCCTGGAAGCAGCAGCATGTCCCCTCTTGGGATTCTATGCTTAGGGGCAGCAAAAGGGCTCCACGTGATGTCCCAGCCCCAACTACCAGCTCTGCAGCTCCCATTGGCTGGGAGCTGTGGCCAACGGGAGTTGCAGGGGCAGCACCTGCAGATAGGGCAGTGCATGGAGCCACCTAGCCACACTGCCGCATAGGACCTGGAGAGGAGACATGCCATTGCTCATGGCCAGTTTGTATCCATTATTTCTTGTGCCAACACTATCCTTTCATACAAATTGTTCTTCACCTTCCCTGCTATATGTTCATCTTAGGCTACGTCTACACTGCAGGCTTCTTGCGCAAGAACTGTTTTGCGCAAGAGTTCTTGTGCGAAAGGTCTTCCACAAGAGTGCGTCCACACTGCCACGAGCTTTTGCGCAAGAGATGTGCTTTTGTGCAAGAGCATCCATGGCAGTGTGGACGCTCTCTTGCACGAGAAAGCTCTGATGGCCATTTTAGCATAGGGGTTTCTTGCACAAGAAATTCATGTTGCCGGTCTACACTACCTTCTTGTGGAACAGCTCTTGCGCAAGAGGGCTTATTCCTCGTGGGGAGAGGAATAACTCTTCTGGAAGAAGCCCTGTTTTCTGACACTGTACTGTAAATTTACTTGCATAAGAACGCGCATGCAGTGTAGACGCTCTGCAAGTTTTTGTGCAAGAACAGCTGTTCTTGCGCAAAAAGCCTGCAGTGTAGACGTAGCCTTAATGTATTTATAGAGAGTAATCATACCCCTACTCAGCCTGTGTTTTCCTAATCTAACAAAGACAGCCTCTTCAAGTCTCTTCTCGTAAGAGGCCCTCCATTTCCCTAAGCATCCTCATAGCTCTTCTCTGCATTTGCTCCAATTTAAATTCATCTTTCTCAAACATGGCTGACCAGAACTATACTTAGTATTCCAAGTGAGGTCTTAGCAGTGCCTTATACAATGGCATTAATTCTCTGTCTTTCCTGGAAATGCGCTATCTAATACATCATAGGGTCACATTTGCCTTTCTACTGACACATCACACGGGTGGCTTATAGTCATCCTGTGATTCATCCACACATCCATGTCTCTCACCTCTTCCATTGCCTACAACTAATGAGCTGGCAGCTTGTAACAGACATTCTTTTTATTAGACCATGACTGCAGAATCTTTGTATTATTGAATTTCACCTAATTTCTGTCACTCCTGCCTTCAATGCCATCCAGCTCTTCCTGTATAATATTCAGATCCTCTTCTGTATTGATCACACCTCACAATTTGGCATCATCAGCAAATTTATCTAGGTATGTTATGCCTACATTTTGTATCAATGTCATTAATAAAAATATTGAATAAGATTGGTTCGAAGACTGATCTTTCAGAATTCCACTAGTAACCTCCCTCCAGTCTGATATTTCACCTTTCAGGACAATGCGTTGCCTTCTCCCCTTCAGCCAATTCCTTATCCACCTTACAATGCTTGCACTGATCCCCATCTTACCTAATTTAATTAAAAATTTCCCATTGTCAAATGCTTGACTGAAATCCAAGAATAGTAGAGCTACTGCACATTCCTTATCTTACAAAATCAGTTATTTTCTCAAGGCAAGAAATCAAATTAGTCTGGTGTGATCTCCCTTGACTAAACCTATGTTGTATTATTCTCTTTACCGTTTACCTGTATGAATTTTAACTCCTTCACAATTTGCTCTAAAGCATTGCATAATACTGAGGTCAGATTAGCAGGCTGTAATGACCCCACACAGCCAGAGTTATTAGAAGTCCTTGCTACTGTGCTAGCAATTTCAGGTGCCAGTTCTTTCAGTATCCTAAAATAGAATTTATCCAGTTGTCCCAGTTTGAGTGCACTAAGATCCAAGTTCCAGAAAGAGAGCCATGTTAGTCTGTTTCAGCAAAAATAATGAGGAGTCCTGTGGCAGCTTAAAGACTAAGGCTATGTCTATACTGGGAAGGTTTGACGACAAAAGTGCTGCCAAAACGCAAAAGTCGCCAAAAGTGAAAACCGGTGAAGCCAGTTTTTCTGCCTTGCTTCTCGACATTTCATGGCCACATTGCTAGCATCCTGTTGACAGAGAGAGCAAAGCAGTGTGGGTAAGCATCCCACAATGCACTGCCATGGGAAGGCACAGCTGATCTCTGTGCTTCTTAGGAATCCCTCATAGCAGTTTAGAAACATCTGCAAATTTTTTCCATGTCACTGTTTATCTGTTTCTCTATATCATTATGAATGTGTTGAATAGGATTGGTCCCAGTATGGACCCCTGTGGGACACCACTAGTTACCTCTCTCCATTCTGAAAACTGACCATTTAGTCTTTCACTTTGTTTTCTATCTTTTAATCAGCTATAAATCAATGAGGGGACCTTCCCTCTTATCCCATGACAGCTTATTTTGCTTAAGAGCTTTTGGTGAGGGACCTTGTCAAAAGCTTTCTGGAAATCTAAGTACATGAAGACACACAGTACACTACAGCGATTCCAATAATCAGGGCTCGCCAAGCCGTGGTGAGCCCTGCTCACCAGCCGTGCAGTTCGGCACGCTGCGCATGCACAGACCGTGCTGTGCGGCTGTGCCGGCTTGTAATCTACTCACCACGGGCGAGTAGATTACATTAATTGTCGAGCCCTGCCAATAATTACCACAGGTTGAACCACTCTATCTGGAACCCTCAGGATCTCACCAGTTTCGAATGAGATAATTTTCTGGACCATGGGAGGTCAATATTGTCAAGCACAATATCCAACACGTCCACTGCTTACAGGCTGTTAGAGGACATTTAGGGGTAAATTATAGCTAAATAACAGCACAGAACACTGAGAACTAGGACTGGTGGCTATAAACAAACTTTATAGGACTGCGGGAAACTTGGCCAAACCCATGAAAAGTGGATATCTGGCTAACTAAAATCATTCCGGATGATGGATGTTTCTGGATGAAAGAGTTCTGGATTAGAGTGGTTCAACCTGTAGCTACCTTTTTTCCTTCCAAATGTGTCTAGGCATCAGAGACCATCCATGTAATTTTCTATGGAAATTTACAAATGGATAGCGAAAATAATCTCCATCCAATTTTGCCCAAATATTATTAAAGGTATGGAAAACTGCAAGTTCTCTCAAGCACTTTGTTACCACTTGTGATATGTTATGAACTATCAGCTAATAAGTGCAGTGAGATCACCAGCTCCTTTCACATATGCATATGCCGGGTGTGTTTGTGTGCATGTATGTATGTATATATGCAGTCCTGATGTTATAATCACTTATAACTACAAATCTAGGCTGAAAGTGAAGTGGTTACCGATATGGAAAAATCCCATTACCCTTACCTATCCGCTCCAATTCCTCTCTTGTCTTAAGGCAGGGATGAGCAATAAGTGGCCCGTAGGTCAGACATGATTTGACAGGGCTGCCAGCACTTTATTTACTTGCACATCCACAAGTATGGCCACTGATAGCTCCCATTGACCATGGATCGCTGTTCCTGGCCAACAGAAGCTGTGGGAAGTGGTGTCCCAGTTCATGGTGGGGTGAGTATCAGACATGACCCAACCCCACAACGGTGCAGAATCTGATGAAAACCAGCCCACAGTCTCTAACCCCCAAGTATTTACTGGGTCATGAGAGGCCATAAACATTTAGAAACAGGTCCTGAGACCAAAAAGGTTGACAACCACTAGTTTAGCCTGCTTTCCTCAATATTTGCTTAAGCATCACTTAATCATTTACTTTCTATTTGCAGATATTAATCTAGGGCCAAGGTATTAGCCTTAGTTACACAACAGTTGTAACTTTTTATAGCCACATCCTTTGAGCAGACCTATAAAAGCTTTTATGGCAATTCTGATATAAACCTAAATGACCGCCTGCCCCACTCCCCACGCTGCTGCCTCTGTATCAGTTAGCAATGAGAGTGGGTGGGGAGGGAGAAGCTGATGCCGACTCCCTGTGAGCACTGGCCCCTGCTGCTCCCTCTATATCAGAGGCAGTGGGGGAGCTGGTGCTCATGGGGAGCTGGCTTAAAAGCTGGCTTCCTGCGTGCACCGCATCCCAAGGAGCCAACTGCCCCCCCACCACATATGTAACCCATATAATGGCTGAATTTTTCAGCGGTTACAAGTTTACATTTTAACATCCCTGATATAAATGGCATGGCTCCACTGTATTTAATGGCACTATGCTGACATAAATCGATTGACCTGCACAGATTAACACCAGCTGGGGATCTCACTCTGTGCTCATTTGAAAAACAGTCTTCTTCGCTATGTATGAATCTCATCCTGCAATTTGCTGAGTGCCCTCAAGTCTCATGCACTTCGGTGGGGATTTTAGGGTCAGGGATACCCCCTTAATAGCTTTTGTATTGTGTCTGAATTAAAACTGCAGTTAGGGTATGCCTAGACTGGTGGGTTTTTCTGGGATACTGCAGGTATCCCGGAAAAACTCCGCTGTGTCCAGGGAATGTGTTTGCTCTTCTGCTTTTTTTTGCAATCCGGGAAAAAAAGCTACGCAAATTGCGAAGAGTAATTTGCATAGCTTTTTCCAATAAAAGAGTGTAGTCTAGACCTAGCCTTAGGTGATAGCTCTCAGGCATTATATGATTATTTTAAATAAACAGGACTTCTTTTATCTGAGGATCTCTAAGCATTTCATAGGCATTAAATTAATTGACTCAAAGCACCCTGGTGAGCCATTTTGGAGACCATGGCTGGTAGGAAAAGTAAAGCACAGAGAGGTGAAACAATACTCAGCAAGTCACTGACAAATCTGCATAGAGAATCTAGATCAGTCAGCTCCCATTCCCATGCCTTAACTACAAGGCCATCCTTCCTGAGTGACTGGTTAAAAGCCACACAGCCAAGCAATCTGCTTTTTCGACAGATAGCGTCCACACTGAATGGACGTTATCTCACATGTAAACTGTGATTACTATGGGCGGAATGGCCACCAGGGCACCGGTGCTTTTTCCTCTTTCCTCTTCTTGCGAAAGAACTCCCTCTTCCCCATCCATACATGCCTTTTTCTGATACAACTCTTTCAGAAAAAGGCTTCTTCCTCGTAGAAAGAAGTTTACCAATGTCAGAAAAATCCCTTCTTTTGATTTTTTTCAAAATAACGCGATTGCAGTGTGGATGTAATTGAAGTTTTTTCAGAAAAACCACCATTTTTCCGAAAAAACCTCTCTGTGGTGTAGACATACCCTTGGTTAATGAGCTTTGCAGCTCCTGTGTGCTTCTGGAATTCCAATATTCTACACTCATGAGTAGTTAGCAATGGGCTGAGAGAGCTGGATTTTGGAACCAGCATTGGTTTTGGAATGCCTTTTCAGCTGGGCAAAACCAAAACTGAAACATTTTTGCTAATGAATCCAATTTTATCTGCACTACCACACTTCAGGTGCAATCAGATTAAAGGGTCTTCAGATTCTTAAATGTACTTACTGTATATATAAGGGTAGGCCAAATTCTTCATTCAGTTGCCTCTGAGTAACTCCAATAAAATCAATGAAAGAGCCTCACGCCCTCCTAAAATTCTATCACATGCCTTAACCTAGAATATGACACAGTTTCGATCATGGTTATTTTTTCCTCCCAGGCATTTGGGCAATGTAAAACCATCGTGCATATAAACAGACTGTTGAAGAAAGAAATACTTCACGGCTATACCTGTACAGTGAGTCCAGGTACAATAACCAGTTCAACAATCAGTGTATTTTTAATAAACCATTCTCAATACAGATGCACATGCAGGTGTGGTACTAATGTAGGGTAACTACACCTCACCTCAAAAAAGATATATTGGCATTAGAAAAGGTTCAGAAAAGGGCGACTAAGATGATTAGGGGCTTGGAAAGGGTCCCATATGGGGAGAGGCTAGAGAGACTGGGACTTTTCAGTTTGGAAAAAAGGCGATTGAGGGGCGATATGATAGAGGTATATAAAATCATGAATGGTGTGGAGAAAGTGATTATAGAAAAATTATTTACCTTTTCCCATAATACAAGAACTAGGGGACACCAAATGAAATTGATGGGTAGTAGGTTCAAAACTAATAAAAGGAAATCTTTCTTCACACAGCGCACAGTCAACCTGTGGAACTCCTTGCCCGAGGAGGCTGTGAAGGCCAGGACTCTATTAGGGTTTAAAAAAGAGCTTGATAAATTTTTGCAGGTTAGGTCCATAAATGGCTATTAGCCAGGGATAAAGTATGGTGCCCTAGCCTTCATAACAAGGGCAGGAGATGGATGGCAGGAGATAAATCACTTGATCATTGTCTTCTGTTCTCCTTCTCTGGGGCACCTGGCATTGGCCACCGTCGGCAGATGGGATGCTGGGCTCGATGGACCTTTGGTCTGACCCAGTATGGCCATTCTTATGTTCTTATGTTCTTAACTATGACAGGTTTGAATAAAGTAAAAGAGTAAAATTAAAGTTAAGAACGGATTTAAGAATTATATAAATCTTGAATGTTTAAAAGCAAATCAAAGTCATGGAGACATGCTGAAAAGAAAGACAACTCCATTGAGGGGACTACTTTGTCATGATCAGCTACTAATATGGGACAGAAAAAATGTGTAAATAAGTACATTTTAATTGATTTTTTTTCCAAAATAAACCCCTGTGTGGAATGAAGGGGTGGATCAGTCACCTGAGAGAAAATCCTGAGCTGTTCAATTTCACATTGTAAACTGAAGTTAAAGGTATACACAGTGCCATCCATGATATGGTGTTAACATAATACATTGTTGATAACCAATCCATTTTCACAGATCCTTCACAGTTATATAAATGTGAATACTACCCTGGAAGACCAACAGCCTTAGAAGACATTGAGCAGCATAGAGGGGAAGCGGAGAGAACAATGGAAAGGTACAATGAGGATAGTAATCACACACAGTACTTCAAGGTGGATAAAGTACAAAGAGCTACAATGCGGGTATGTGACAACACATCTTCAGACTGATTAACACAAGGCAAAATCCGGTGAGGTGCTCAACTCCATGAAAAGAGTTCAGGGCACTCAGCACCTCACAGGACCAAGCCTATTGCTGGTAAACATTCAATGCAACTAATGTGTGTTATGTTTTTAAGCTCTGGTTCTGCAGACAGTTTACACATGTTCTGTGACAGACCCAGACAAGCCATCTGCACCCACTGGTGGAGGAAATATATGCTGGAACTTGGATGAACAGCTTTCTCCTTCCTGAGTAAAAAAAGTCCAAGCATAAGTACAGAATAATCAGGCAGGCACCTGGGTCAATTAGAATGTGCTAGAAGCCACAGGCTAATTAAGACACTAGCAGCCAATTAAGGCCTGTGGTGCTATTTTAAAAGATCTCCCCCTAGCCAAGGAAGGGAGAAGGAAAAGAGCAAAACACAGGAAGTGCTGTGTGGGTGTGGGCTGAGGACTGATGAGCAGGTACCAAAGGAAAGGTACTGGGAAGGATTGTTTGGGGAAGTGGCCCAGGGAAAAGCTGCCAGATTTGAGAGTGGCAGTAATCCTGCCTGTTGTCACTGCCTTAGGGTCCTTGGGCCGGAACCCGGAGTAGTGGGTGGGACCAGGTCCCCCCCAGACCTGCCCATGACATCTGAAAACCTGGCTTGAGAAGGGAGATGAGGACTCAAGAGGGAATTTTACCCCAAACTGCTGAACTAGCATGTGATGAGCATGGCTCAGTAGGCTGTGGCTCCTGCCTCTAGTAAAGAGAAAGAGGCTGTGTGGAGGGTCACAGCAAGCCTCTGAGGCTAACACTATTTGCCAGTAGTGTGAAACCCCCAGGCTGTGTCTACATTGGCAAGATTTTGCGCAAAAGTAGCCACTTTTGCGCAAAAACTTGCCGCCTGTCTACACTGGCCGTGAGTTCTTGCACAAGAACACTGACGTTCTAATATAAGAAATCAGTGCTTCTTGCGCAAGAACTATGACTCTCCCGCTCAGGAATAAGCCCTCTTGCGCAAGTGTTCTTGCGCAAGAGGCCAGTGTAGACAAGCACCATGAATTTCTTGCGCAAGAAAGCCCGATGGCTAAAATGGCCATCAGAGCTTTCTTGTGCAAGAGAGCATCTACACTGGCACAGATGCTTTTGTGCAAAAGCACATCTCTTGTGCAAAAGCACATGCCAGTGTAGATGCTCTCTTGCGCAAATACTTTAACGCAAAAACTCTTACGTTAAAAGTATTTGCGCAAAATCTTGCCAATGTAGACGTAGCCACAGGGACTAGCTGGAGCTTTGCTACAGTTCTTAGTTTAAAGTGTCAAAGTTGTGCCACAGAAGAAAATGGGAGGACTCATCTGCATAAAGTTACGTAGAGGTATAAGTGTCTGTAAGATCAAGGACTCAGTTTGTGCATGTACTTCTATTTTTGTCAGCAATATGGTTTATAGATGTAAGCAGGCTCTAAATCAATGCTTCCATTACAGCCAGCTGGAATGGGAAAGAAATCCTGTGTGCGTTTATGTAATGCAGTTTGCTCCTGCTTTAGATATTCATTCGGCTGTTAAAATGGTGTTTTGCTCATTGTAATCAACTTGGCTGGTGTTGGGTCACAAATTGTGCTAACACTAATTGCAATGTCTGTAATTACGGGGGGAATACAAAAGAAGAAAGTCTGTGCTTAGCCTGGCACAAAGGAGGGAAACACTCTCCGTTTAAAGAATGAGATCCTATTCTTCCATCACTGGATGTGATAAACTTCCATTCAATGAACTTCTCAGCTATTAAGAAAGTAGAAATTGTCCTTAGGGTGAAGAATCCAGTGGCTCTACTTTCTGGAAACACAAGCCCTGGTCAAGAAGGGGACAGGAGACATGATGGACAACATGTGGCAGAAACAGAGGCTCATGGAAAAAAAATTACTGGCGAGGGAATTATGCTAGTGTCAAGTCCTGCACTCCTTACTCACCGTGGATGCATGTTCAAAATATAAAACAGTATAGTTAGTCAATGAGTTTTATGAGTGACTCCGGTTAATTAAATTAATTTTATTTTTAAACAATAAAATACATTAAAAATATACTAGGTTATTCACTAGTTGCTCATGTGGTCTGTGTTCCAGACCATACCTCACACAGGATACTTTGTCGAATTTACTATAAAAGAGACCTGCTGCTCTAAAATTACACCATACACATTTGTGTATGAATGTGAATTTCTGCATGACAGACATGCTGTATATAGAGCAATGGTGAAAGAATTGTTGAAATATGCATGGACAAAGGTAAATTCTCACAATATGTCCCTGCGTTTCTTACATGCCCTTTGTGGTCTGACTGGGTCATGAGTCCATGTACAAAAAGTAGGCTCCAAGGGGTCCGTACTCCTCCAAACACAAGTAAGGGTATGTCTACACATCAGTTAATTCGAAATAACAGCTGTTATTTCAAATTAACTTTAATAGTGTCTATACAGGCAAACCGCTATTTCGAAATAAATTAGAAATAGTGGAGTTTTTATTTCAAATTTGGTAAACCTCATTCTACGAGGAATAATGCCAAATTCAAAGTAGCTAATTCGAAATAAGCGCTGTATAGACACTTATTTCGAAATAGGGGGCCTCCAGTTTTCCCAGGGTGCCCTGGTGGCCACTTTGGGCACAACCAGGAAAACTTCCACACATCTCCCCCAGCCCTGGAGCCCTTAAAGGGGTAGACTGTGGCCACAGTGCCTGTGCCAGCTCCAAGCCTGCCAGCCCAGAGCCAGCAGTCACTGCCCCTGACCCAGTGGCCCCAAAACATTAGCCAGCAAGCCACTGGCAGCCAGCCCTCCACCACTCCCCAGGAGCAGTATGCCAGCTCCCAGGAGCCAGCCAGGTCCCGGAGAAGGCAAGCGCCTTCCTGGTCCAGGGCGGAGATCATGGACCTTATTCAGGTTTGGGGGGGATACCCCCAACGTCCATGATCTCTGCACTAGATGGAGGAATGCGGCCGTCTATGGCAGGATAGCTGCAAGCCTGGCCACCAAAGGCCACATGCGAACCCAAGAGCAGGTTTGCATGAAAATCAAGTTGGTCTGGCGAGACCCCCAACCCTGAGCTCTGAGCTTCCCCTCCCCCTTCTTCCCCTTGCTTCCCCCTTCCAGCTCCCTCCTCCCAGGTTTCCCCCTCCCCTCTGCCACCCTCTCTCTTCCCCTCTCCTGCCTCCTTTCCCCAGTCTCCCAGGGTATGTCTACACTAGCTCGTTAGTTCGAGCTAGGCAGGCAAATGAGGGCAACCGGAGTTGCAAATGAAGCCCGGGATTTAAATATCCCGGGCTTCATTTGCATGTTCCCGGGCGCCGCCATTTTTAAATCCTCCTTAGTCTGAACTCCGTGCCCGCGGCTACACGCAGCACGGACTAGGTAGTTCGAATTAAAGATCCTAATTCGAACTACTGTTACTCTTTGTGGAATGAGGAGTAATGGTAGTTCGAATTAGGATATTTAATTCGAACTACCTAGTCCGTGCCGCGTGTAGCCGTGGGCACGGAGTTCGGACTAAGGGGGATTTAAAAATGGCAGCGCCCGGGAACATGCAAATGAAGCCCAGGATATTTAAATCCCGGGCTTCATTTGCAACTCCGGTTGCCCTCATTTGCCCACCTAGCTCGAACTAACGAGCTAGTGTAGACATACCCCCAGAGTTTCATTCCCCCTCCACACTTTTGTTAAATAAAGAGAGTTTGTGTTCATGAAAATACGTCTATTTTATTTGACATCAGGAAGGGGGGTCGGAGGGGGTAAGTGGAAGGACATGAGGGAGGAATGAGGCACAAGCCCCCAGTAGGGCAGACCAGGGAGGCTCTTAGTGCTCCTCAGGGTGGAAGCTCTCCTGGATACTGACAGCCCCCCGATGGACCTCCCAGATGGCAGCCTGCAGACAGTGCAGCCAGGCTCACAGCAACGTGTCCAAGAGAAGCACCAGAGTGCCCAGGGGCAGCTCCGGCTCCATGTTGCAGAGTGCTGTGGTGTCCCGAGTGAGGGCAACCAGAGAACACAGAGACAAAATGCTTTGCTGTCCCTCATCGAGGTAGACAAGCAAGCGGGGAAACCTGAGAACTGGCTGTCTGGGGGGAGGGGGGGGGAGCCCTTTAAGCACAAGCCTCAGGCAGCAGCCACACAAAGACACTCCTGACCTGAAGTCCTGCCTGAGCTGGTTCCAACCAGCCTTCATTTCGATTCAGAGTCCACTCAATGTGGACGTGCTATTTCGAAATAGAAAAACGCTATTTCGAATTGCATTTTATGTGTAGATGTGTTATTTTGAAATAGCTTATTTCAAATTAACTATTTCAAATAAGATATTTCGAAATAATGCTGTAGTGTAGACATACCCTAAGAGAACAGGGAGTGGAGAGAGAGGTGTATGTAGGGAGAACCTTGGCACCTCCCACAAATGCACTGGCAAACAGAGTATAGCTGTCATGTGTGTGACATTATGTTGTCCTCAGTAAACATCTGCAGTATATTACTTACCCTCAGGCCCAATGGGGGAGAGAGGGGCAGTTAGTTTCTTCCTGGGGCTAGATGATGCCCATTACCCAAGCTTTTGAGCATAGGATCAATCTAGTCCAGTCTAATGACACAAGGGATAAGTAAATGGAGGTGGAGAGAGATAAAATCATATATCCAAAGAATTGTTTTCTCCTTTGAAAAATATATCAACTGCCCCCATATGTAACCAGAGTACAGGCTGAAACTCTGTAGTCTGGCACTCTCTGGTTTGGTGTATATCCATGGTCTGGTATGATTTTAGTTAGCCGGATGTCCAGTTACCACGGTTGTGGCCAAGATTTTCACAGCCCCATAAAGTTTGTTTACAGCCACCAGTCCTAGATCTCAGTGTTCTGTGCTGTTATTTAGCACTAATTTAGCCCAAAATGTCTTCTAAGAACCCAATAAGCACTGGAAGTGTTGGTAATACTACTAGACAACATTGACTTCCCATAGTCCGGCAAATTCTCTGGTTCGGCACCAGTGAGGCTCTGAAGCTGTTGGACTAGAGAGGTTCAACCTTTAAACAGGCTAATTGCTCATGGATATAAAGCTAGAAGTAGGTCTTGAGGAGGTTTTGAATGAAATGGAGTAAGGGCCTTATAGGCTGATGCAGGGAGAGTGTGCATGGTTACAGGGAACTATCTGGCCTTAATAATTCTTTGTACATTAGATAGAATTTAATAGGTAAATATAATTGGCTAATATTTTTAAATGGGTGCTGAAAGTTAGGTTCCTAAGACCAGAGCTATCTACCTAGCTACATGATTTTCAACGTCCCAAGAACCCAATTGCTTCCACTGGCTTCAACATCGAAGTGTACGTTGTTGTTTTCCCTGCACAGCACATGGGATTCTGCAACAGAAAATTGGCAAATGACACAAAAAATCCTGATGCTCTTGAGCAAGTCTGTAAAGACCTGCTAAATCAAATGCTGAGGGGTCCCCCATTGGTGCTGGTACTCTTCGCTGTCGCAAGGAGTAAGGGAAGTCAACAGGAGCGTTTGTCCTGTTGACCTCCCACTGCACAAATAGTGCCAAAGTTCAACTTAAGGTACATCATCTCCTGCTATGTTAGTTATGTAGATGGAATTGCATATCTTAAGCTAACCTTCCCCCCACAATACAGACCTGGCCTAAGCGAGTGCATTTGGGAGAAGAATACAAGAGTGTTTGTATGCTGCTTCTGTGTCCTCTACTGTACCACCTGCGTACGAGGTCACTCCTCTCGAATAAATTACAGCAGAGTGAGAGCTGCTCTAAATTATGCTTGGTATCGATAGCTCCAAGGGATTTACTTGGCAGCTGAGGATCACCATGGTACAAGGAAGCCCTGGCTATGCTCCCTTTCTCTCAGTCATGCCACCTTCTCTGGCTCTATGCCACCTAAAGGCTCCATCAAAACTGGAATGATCCACTCATGGCCAGCGATGCCATCACATCCCTTCTGACATATGCAATATGACTTCTATAATGAAAAAAAAAATCAAAAATCACATACAGTAATTCAACACGAAAGGGCTGTGCAGCTCAGCCCTTATCCTAGATATAATGTAAGGCTCAGCAGTACTTTATAAGTAGGTGACAGGAGTGCAAGTCTATATTCTAAATATAAAAAGCAAACATTAAATCATAACTAATCCTTAGAACAAGAATATTCATGCATAGCAGGCTGCACTGAGCCATTGAGGAAGAATATTTTCTTCCTATATTCTTCCCCCTTCTCTTCCTCATAAATGAACACCACCTACCACTTCTGTTTCCTTCACCTTCGTAATGAGACACCTCACCCAAACACCCATATGAGTACTAGGATTGGAAGTTACCCCACATAAATGGACAGATAACCTATAGTTTATCCTCTGACTAAGTGAGCTACCTTCAGGGCCGCCATGTTGAGCCATTTGATAGTCTATTATTGAGATGTATCACAAATAAAATAACCAGGAACGGAGCAGGGAAAACTAGTTGTAATGAATGAATGAATGATTTTTGTCTTTTTTCTTTTTCTCTTCATTATTAAGATTTATTTTCTGATCGCACCCAGAGGTGCCAATCAGTACCTGGGCCCGTAGAGCTAGGTGCTGCACAAATCCATATGGAGGCATAGCCTTTCCCCCGCAAGTAAAATTTTGCTAATTTTGGTTTTGCAATCATTTTGCAATAAGCTGTTTATGAAAATTTTGGCCAATTGTTTCATTTCATTGCTTTGTTGTATATGGTATTTCCACTTCTGCATCTCGATTACAGTTCTATGTCTGAGACTTAGAAGTATTAGTGAAACCATAATTGAAAGCCTTGTAAATAACTCCTTTTATTGCTTTTTCTCTCTTTGTGTCCATGTGTGCGCGTGTGTGACATGAACATCTTTGACTACTTACATTGGTTTGGTTATGGAAAGCATGACAGACCTCCCTTCTACCATCACCCGCACTCCGGAGAACATCATCACCACCATCACTTCTCTGGCCAAATACGCAGACATCCCCAGGTACGTCCATCACACAGACATCATCACCATTCATCATCATCATCATCCTCTTCCATCATGTCCTCATTATCCTCCCCCATGCCCGGTGGACCCCATCACAGACATCATCACCACAACTTTGGCTCTGGACCACCACCTCCTGAAATTAGAGTCATCACCCCTGAAGGATCGGAGCATCGCCACAATTTCTCTGCAGAAGAGCACCAACATGAGCCTCCTCATCTTCCTCCTCTACCCAGTTCTCATTATCCATCCCCTGGAGCACTATTTCATTTTCCTCCCCCTCCTCCTAGTGGTCCATGCACTCCTTCCAGTGGATCTCCCCCTCCTCGTCCTCCTCATGGTTGTGACCATGATCAAAGACATCTTTATATACACTTAGGGGGTCTAGGAAAGAGGAGGAGATGAGGCCAGTTCCTCAGAAGAGCACACTTCATCCTTTCCATAAAAACAGGTTGGATCCATTGACCATATTCTAGCTTTAAATCAACATGAGGTCCTCCAAGTTCCTGCTACAAAATTCCCTGACTAAGGATGTTAAGTATCATGTAATTGACTAATTGAATAGCCGATGCATTTTTGCATCGACTATTGGATTAGT
Organism: Pelochelys cantorii; assembly: GCA_032595735.1. Taxonomy (NCBI): domain Eukaryota; kingdom Metazoa; phylum Chordata; order Testudines; family Trionychidae; genus Pelochelys; species Pelochelys cantorii. The sequence continues at coordinate 8,832,756 of CM064335.1, forward strand.
CGATAGGGCGGCGCTGCCCCTTTGAAATGCACCTGCGGTGTTTCAAAGCAGCAGAGTGACATGGAGCCTAGGGTCAGCTCCCAGCTGATCCCAGACTCCACGTGTTGCTGCCCCTTTCAAACGCCACAGGCATTTCAAAGCAGCAGCGCCGCATGGAGCAGCTGACCCCAGGCTCCTGCGGCACTGCCCCTTTGAAGTACCCCCTTCTCCCCCTCCCACCTGGCTTGCTGCCTCTATTTGATAGAGGCCACGGGGGGGGGGGGAGTGACTAGTCAACTAGTTCTTAACATCCCTATCCCCGACCATCCACCAGCCCCATGATCCATTTGGCAAATGTGTAAGCGAGAAACTAGCAATTCAGCCTTTTCCACAAGGTCCTTCAGAATCAAAATCATACCTAGGAAAGCCCAAATATGATCTTTTGCCTTATTTTCCACCTGGATCTTCACAGTAAATGTTTTTCTTTTTAATTGAACTGCTCATCATTCCAAGCCCTCAATCAGTGTAAAATGGTCTCGTGCTGTTGACTTCAGTGGTGCTATTCTGGTTTATATATAGCTCCAAAGATATAACATGGAAAAAGAAAATATCCTAGCAATGAATGTTAAACTACAATCTTTTGTAGTGAAAACTACAATACATGCTTCTGTATGGAAGAACTGGAAGTGCTAATAAATAAGTATAATTATGACATTGTTGGCATCACAGAAACTTGGTGGGATAATACACATGATTGGAATGTTTGTATGGAAGGGTACAGCTTGCTCAGGAAGGATAGACAGGGAAAAAAGGGAGGAGGTGTTGCCTTATATATTAAAAATGAACATCCTTGGAGTGAGGGGGAGATGGACATAGGAGACGGAAAAGTTGAGAGTCTCTGGGTTAGGCTAAAAGGGGTTAAAAACAAGGGTGATGTCATGCTAGGAGTCTACTACAGGCCACCTACCCAGGTGGAAGAAGTGGATAAGGCTTTTTTTAAACAACTAACAGTATCATCGAAAGCCCAAGATTTGGTGGTGATGGGGGACTTCAACTATCCAGATATATGTTGGGAAAATAACACAGTAGAGCACAGACTATCCAATAAGTTCTTGGACTGCATTGGAGATAACTTTTTATTTCAGAAGGTTGAAAAAGCTACCGGGGGAAAGCTGTTCTAGATTTGATCCTAACAAATAGGAAGGAAACTGGTTGAGAATTTGAAAGTGGAAGGCAGCTTGGGTGAAAGTGATCATGAAATCATAGAGTTCACAATTCTAAGGAAGGGTAGAAGGGAGAACAGCAAAATAGAGACAGTGCATTTCAGGAAGGCAGATTTTGGTAAGCTCAGAGAGCTGATAGGTAAGGTCCCATGGGAATCAAGACTGGGGGAAAACAACTGAGGAGAGTTGGCAGTTTTTCAAAGGGACATTGTTAAAGGCCCAAAAGCAAGCTATTCCGCTGCGTAGGAAAGATAGAAAATACAGCAAAAGACCGCCTTGGCTTAACCATGAGATCTTGCATGATCTAAAAATAAAAAAGGAGTCATAGAAAAAATGGAAAGTAGGACAAATTACAAAGGAAGAATATAGGCAAACAACACAGGAATGAAGGGGCAAGATTAGAAAGGCAAAGGCACAAAATGAGCTCAAACTAGCTACAGGAATAAAGGGAAAAAGAAGACTTTTTATAAATACATTAGAAGCAAGAGAAAGACCAAGGACTGCGTAGGCCCACTGGTCAGTGAGGAAGGAGAAACAATAACAGGAAACTTGGAAATGGCAGAGATGCTTAATGACTTCTTTGTTTCGGTCTTCACTGAGAAGTCTGAAGGAATGCCTAACATAGTAAATGCTAGTGGGAAGGGGGTAGGTTTAGAAGATAAAATAAAAAAAGAACAAGTTAAAAATCACCTAGAAAAGTTAGATGCCTGCAAGTCACCAGGGCCTGATGAAATGCATCCTAGAATACTCAAGGAGCTGATAGAGAAGGTATCTGAGCCTCTAGCTATCATCTTTGGAAAATCATGGGAGACAGGAGAGATTCCAGAAGACTGGAAAAGGGCAAATATAGTGCCCATTTATAAAAAGGGAAAGAAGAACAACCCAGGAAACTACAGACCAGTTAGTTTAACTTCTGTGCCAGGGAAGATAATGGAGCAAGTAATTAAGGAAATCATCTGCAAACACTTGGAAGGTGGCAAGGTGATAGGGAACAGCCAGCATGGATTTGTAAAGAACAAATCATGTCAAACCAATCTGATAGTTTTCTTTGATAGGATAACGTGTCTTGTGGATAAGGGAGAAACGGTGGATGTGGTATACCTAGACTTTAGTAAGGCGTTTGATTCGGTCTCGCATGATATTTTTATCAATAAACTAGGCAAATACAACTTAGATGGGGCTACTATAAGGTGGGCGCATAACTGGTTGGATAACCGTACTCAGAGAGTAGTTATTAATGGTTCACAATCCTGCTGGAAAGGTATAACAAGTGGGGTTCCACAGGGGTCTGTTTTGGGACCGGCTCTATTCAATATCTTCATCAACGATTTAGATATTGGCATTGAAAGTATGCTTATTAAGTTTGCATATGATACCAAGCTGGGAGGGGTTGAGACTGCTCTGGAGGATAGGGTCATAATTCAAAATGATCTGGACAAATTGGAGAAATGGTCTGAGGTAAACAGGATGAAGTTTAATAAAGACAAATACAAAGTGCTCCCCTGAGGAAGGAACAATCAGTTTCACACTGTGACGGGTATTAGGGGTGCAACCCCCCCCTCCCACCTGGGAGGGGGGTTCAGCGGACCCCCTGTCTGACTTGGGTTCAGTTCTTGGGATCACCCGCCCTCAGGGCAGGTCCTAGGGTGCGATCTCCCCCTCCCGGATCGGGAGAGGGGCTCGGCGAACCCATTGTTCCCCGTATACAAGGTTGAGTAGGGTCCAAAACCCTGAAGTCTAGCCCCTACCCGGGGCGGGGTCCAGAGACAGTGCGTAGTAGCGGGGTTGGGTTTCTGGCTTACTGGCGTGGCCGTAAATGCCTGGGATAAGAGAGGGTGAGGGAAGGGGGACCCGGGCCTGCCCTCTCCACCGGGTCCCAGCCCGGGGACCTAAGTGCAGGGTGCGACGCTCCCCTTGCACGACGGACGGGGGTTAATCCCGAAACGTGTCCGTCCATGGGCTCCACAGGCGCTCTGCCCCGGGCTGCTTCCTATCCCCCTCCCGGGTGGTCTGGCCTGGGGAACCGCTGTGAGGCCTTACCCCTGCTTGATCCACCTCCGGTCCGCGTTGGTGCTATGGTGTCCCGCGGGCCCTGCTCCCATTTCTCCAGCGCGGGGGCAGATCTTCCTCCCTTCAGGCAGGACAGAGCCGCCTCCTCCATGCGCTCGCCTCCTGCCTCTGTCCTGGCCGCTTTTCAAATGGCCCAGGGGCAGATGCCGGGCATTGGTGCCCCGCCCCCCCTGCGCCGTCCTGTGCCGGGACGTCGGGCAGAGCGTCGAGAGCCCCGCCCCCTGAGCCTCCCTCCGCTCACCTGCCGGTCCACTCCCCCGGTGTCCCGCCGGGGAGCATCGGCATGACTCGACCCTGCCTCCTTAGAAAAACTAAGTTGAAAGAACATTAGGCTGAGTAACTCACTTCATTTTGCCTCATTTTTAGCAAATGCTTAATAAGGCTTTTCTAGTGCACTAGAGAGTGGTGGGGACTGATTTGTTTGTGGCCCAGATGCAAGCCCCACAGGACTGCAAGGGTGGGCACTAGCAGAACTGTGAAGCACTATTTAAATGCCATGTATTATTAGTCAGTTACGCACAGTTGTGCAGTCGTTTCTGAAATGTGCTGACTTCCTAGAACTCTTGCGCCTTATTAATAAACAGATCCATGAAGATCACAGTGCCACTGTCCAGAAACAACACTTGTCTCAGGGACATGCCATGACCTTTTGGCGTCTTTTTTATAAGCCTTATGTAATAATTCATTCAGAGAGGGCGTTTTGATGTCAAAAAGTAACCAGGAGCCAGAGGACTACCAAATGTTCTGACACTTTCTCCTGTGCTCCAGGCCTTGTGCTGCTGACATTGGGGATCTAACCCTGTGACTCTAACGTGCAGAGGCTTATCCCGTTATCAGGATAGCGGCTGGACAACCTTGGTGTCATTAAAGTGACTGCGCAAAGTTTGTTTGGATAAACCCAGAGGGTTGTTTGCTAGACAAACAGCATATGATGGGAGTCCACCAATCCCCATAGATCTCTTTACTGGCCAACTGCTTCTGTCAAAAAAGGAGAGGTTATTAAATCCCTACCGGGGGGTTCTCTTTCATTTGTAATTGAGTCCCCCAATTTCAGAGGAGGCTTCTCTGTCCAGTTATGAAACTTTCCACTGTGCTAGTTCTCTGCTGTGTTTTTTTCTCTTGCAGAGCCAGCCCTGTCCAAACTGAGGATGCAGACTGTGATGACCCTGATGTCACTGAAGCTGTGGAAATAGCACTGACAAAATATAATGCAGACAAAAGAGATGGCAACCAGTTTGCTCTGTACATGGTGATGGAAGCAAAGAAGACAGTAAGTAAACTTTGCAAAAAGCATCTTTGCACATTTTCCTTATGGCCAGATTCTGCCCACCTCCATCATGGGGAATCACACCTTGGTCTGCATGTTTCAATGCAATCAAAGCAACTGGTGGCAGAGCAAGATATTAATACTCATGGAAACGAGTAGCAGAATCTAGTTCTGTATATTTCTGCTGTTCCTGAATAATACTGAGCCCTTACTCACACCGGTAAGCAGTTCCTGTCAGTTTGATTACTCGTGCCAGAAAATGCTCACCAATGTGAATAAAGGTTTAAAAATCTGGCCATATGGAGAAAAAGAAAACTTTAAATTCTTGTAACTAGGTTGAGGCAAGTACTAAAAGATCTCTGAGTACTTTTTTCATGGAACTCAAGGGGACTACTCAAGGAGTAATGAACTACTTCACATGAGCCGTGGCATCAGAATTTGGCTCTCTCTTTGCACTGTATGGCAGGGTCTCTCCAGTACCTTCTCTTGAAATACTAAAGGGAAGTGGATTGCAGGACTAAGTTAGGAAACCTGGTTTCTTTTCACTGCTTAACCACTGACCCAGTGTTGTCCCCTTACCAAATTCCTAGTTGGAAATGCTAACATTGACCCATCATGGGGAAATCTTTGAGGCCTATGCCACAAGCATACTAATTTAAAAAAAAAAAAACTTGTCTTGAAGAGCTGGTTGCAATGTGGAAAATATATCTGGCAAATAACTGATATGGCAAATGACAGAAAGATTCTGAATTACTTATGAATGTTATTTGATGGTCTCCAGGCCTGAGTCATGAATCTACCCACAACATCAGCTCTAGCTGATATATAGTGATAAGACTAACAAAAGAGCACTTATTCCTGAGAGCCACACAATGGGTATGTTAGTAAAATGAGAATGATCAGCCCTACTTGAGTTGGGAACTACACTGATGTCTTTCTACTGCATTGGATTTTAAATTGTAGATAATCAGAAACAATATATTAATAAGAATATTTATCACTCAAAGATCTCAAAGCACTGTCTATCTTGTGGGGGAAAGAAAGGGAGGAGCAAGAGGGGAGGACTGCAAAGCCTACAAAAGAGATTTCATAGAATCAAAGGACTGGAAGAGACCTCAGGAGGTCATCAAGTCCAGCCCCCTGCCCAAATCAGGACCAACCCCAACTAAATCATCCCAACCAGGACCTTGTCAAGCCAGGACTAAAAAACCTCTATGGATGGAGATTCAATCACCTCCCTAGGTAACCCATTCTAATGTTTCACCACCCTGCTAGTGAAATAATTTTTCCTAACATCCAACCTAGACTTCCCCCACTTCAACTTGAGACCATTGCTCCTTGTTCTGCCATCCGTCAATACTGAGAACAGCCTCTCTCCATCCAGATTCGATCTGTTCTTAATGCTTCTTCTAAATATAGTCTTGATTTCCCTTATCACCAGTCTTCCACTGTTGTATTCATCAATTAAATGGCTTATTATTACACTTTCATGTACATTAATTGTTGATCAGATAATTAAACATAAAGGATGGCTACTGAAAAACTGAGCCTGCCCTAATTAAAAACCTAGCTAGTAGCCATTATTATGAAATAAAATAACAAACAATGTGACATAAGGAGCCAATCCTTTCTCTCATTTACATCTGTTACTCGCTGACGTAAAGTTATTCCAGATTTACACCAGTGTAACAGACAGCAAAATATGGGCCATTACAGGCTAGATCCTCAACTGGTGTAAATTCGCATAGCTCGATTAAAGTCATAGAATCATAGAACTGGAAGGGAAAGTCCAGGACCCTGCACTCATGGCAGAACCAAGCAGCATCTAGATCATCCCTGAGAGGTCTAACCTGCTCTTAAAAATCTCCAATGATGGAGATTCCGCAACCTCCCTAGGCAATTTTGTCCAGTGCTTAACCACTCTGACAGTTAGGAAGCTTTTCCTAATGTCCAGCCTAAACCTCCCTTGCTGCAATTTAACCCACTTGCTTCTTGACCAATCATGAGATGTTAAGAAGAACAATTTTCCTCTCTCCTCCTTGTAACAATATTTTATGTACTTGCAAACTCTTACCACGTCCTCTCTCAGTCTTCTGTTTTCCAAAATAAACAAACCCAAGTTTTTCATCTTCCCTCATAAGTCTTGTTTTCTAGACCTTGAATAATTTCTGTTGCTCTTCTCTGAACTTTTTCCAATTTCTCAACATCTTTCCTGAAATGTGGCACTGAGAACTGGACACACTATTCCAGTTGGAACCTAATCAGCACAGAGTAGAGCAGAAGAATTATTTCTCATGCTTGCAACACTCCTGCTGATACATCCCAGAATGATGTTTGGGGTGGGGGTGGGGGGTTGCAATAGTGTTACACTGTTGACTTATATTTAGTTTCCTATCCACTATCTCCCCCAGATCCCATTCCACATTTCTTCTTTCTAGGCAGTCACTTCCCATTTTGCAACTGACTGTTCCTAAGTGGAGTACTTTGCATTTGTCCTTGTTGAATTTCATTCTATTTACATCAGATGATTTCCCGGTTTTCCCTGATCATTTTGAATTTTAATCCTATCCTCCAAAGCACTTGCAACCTCTCCCAGCTTGGTACAGTCTGCACACAGGGTCATCTTTACCCATATGCAGAATACGCAGCTGAAAATACGTAGGGCATCTGAAAATTTGGCACCACTAGGTCTTAATGTTCACTCACCTATCCCTTCCTATCCCCGTTCTTTGGCTCTGCTTCCTCTGCAAAAGATCTAGTTAAAAAGTTAAAAAGCCTGCCAGACCTATTAGCAGAATGTTGAGCGGGTAAAAGAGCCATTCAGTTGGTAATGAAGCTATTTAAAAGGTGTTTGCAGCCTGGGGTATATACTATACGTTTGTGAATGTACTGTATTAGTGGACAGGATCTCCATTTAAAAATTGTTTTAAAAATATCTTTGTCCACAAAAGCTTATGCTCAAATAAATCTGTTAGGGTATGTCTACACAGCAAAGTTATTTCGAAATAACAGCCGTTATTTTGAAATAACTTTCCTAGCGTCTACACAAGCCAACTGCTATTTCGAAATTAATTCAAAATAGCAGAGGGCTTATTTTGAAATTGGTAAACCTCATTCCATGAGGAATAGCGCCAATTTCGAAATTGCTATTTCAAAATAAGCGCCGTGTAGATGCTTATTTCGAAATAGGGGGCCTCCAGCCCTTCCCAGGGTGTCCTGCTGGCTGCCCTGGCCACAAGGTAACTTCTGACCTGATGCCCTGCTGGAACCAGTTCTGGCTGGCCTTCAATGTGATTCAGCATCCAATCAGTGTGGATGCACTATTTCGAAATAGCAAAAAGCTATTTTGAAATGCATTTTGTGTGTAGACGCGTTATTTCGAAATAAGATATTTCGAAATAACTATTTCAAAATTAAATATTTTGAAATAACACTGTAGTGTAGACATACTCTTAGTCTTTAAGGGTACATCTACACAGCAGCGTTATTTCAGAATAGCTGACGTTATTCTGAAATAACATAGTGCATGCCTATACTTCAAGCCTTTATTTCGAAATAATGTCAAGATGGAGGACTTCTTACTCCAAATCATGGTAACCCTCATTTCATGAGGAGTAAGGGAAGTCAGAGGAAAAGTGCCCCTCCTTCGACTTCCTGCTGTGTAGACAGCACCAAAAGCCGAATTAAGCTATTTTTGACTTCAGCTGCACAACTGACATAGCTCAAGTTGCGTAGCTTAATTTGACTTTAGCCCTGCTGTGTAGACATAGGGTGCCACAGGACTCCTTGTGGTTTTTGCAGATACAGACTAACATGGCTCCCCCTCTGATACAGTGCCTTCTAATACCACCTGAGGACATTGATTCATCAAATCTGGAGAGTGGAAGGAAGTGCCTCCCATGAATTAAGTTCACATTAGCAGTAGCTCAAGTATTTGCTCAGAAGAATCCCATCCTTCTACCAACCAGGCCCAACTATAATAAATAAAGGCTGACACAAGCACAATCTAATGGCAGGGAAAGGCACTTCCTTCTCAAATAGCCAGGCATGACCACACCCACACTCCTCCCCCAGAATGCCTACTGCTTCAGTAGGGCTCTTCCTGGGAGCCATGGTGAAGCAATAGGCGTTCTTGGGGCAGAGTGTTGCTGCCTCCAGACTTCAGCCATGCTAAGGCTGCAAACTCTAGGGCTGCGTGCCACCTGCCCTTCCTGTGCTCAAGGGCCAGAGAGGATTGGGTTGTATGCTGCCCACCCTCCCCATGGTGCTCTGGGGCTGGGGAGGCTCCCATGGGGCGCTGAAACCTTGCCCCTGTGGTGGGGCCTTGGCTCCTGTGGGGGGCGGGGCCTCAGGTAGAATGGGCGGATGTGAGGGCTTACCTCCCCCAGCCCTGCATTCACTCAACACCCATGCCAATGTGCTCGAGCTGCTGACCACCAAAGAAGCAGCTCATATTTGCTAAATCAGAGAGCACTTGAAATACTGGGATGCAAATGAATTGAAAATATGACAGCTTTTTGCACTATTTTTCCATCCTAGAGACAGTATGAGGGAAAACTTAGGCAATGCCTAAAAAGGACAAATAATATCATTAGATATGTTAACATTAGCTACGTTAAAGCACGCTTTATCAGTCCTAAGTATACACAGTATGAAAGCCCTTTGAAACCTCATCCCCTCCGATGACTTTTATCACTATGCAGATGACGACTTACATGTTGTTTTCTCCAGGTGGGCCCTGGCAAACAGTTCTTTGTGACATACCAAATAAGAGAGAGCTCTTGTGCTGTTGGAGAAGATAAACGCTGGCAAGACTGTGATTACAGACCATGTGCAGATGCGGTAAGAGCTGCCTTCTTTAAAAAAAATGCCATAGCTGGGTAGCAGCGTAACCAGCAAGATAGCACACTCCTGGGGATAGAGTGCACTTCTGCTGCCAGTGACTCTGAAAATGGTACTGGAGGGTTCCATATTTATTGAGTCTTAGTAGAACTGAAGAGGAAGTACTCATGTTACAAGTAAAATGATGCAACCTGGTTCCCCTCTCTTATTCCTAACTGGCAGCTATACAAACCCAGCCTGATGTCCTATAGTCAAGCTGGGCAATCCCTTCCTGCATGCTCCAGCAATTAAGCTCCAGCAGGCCAAGTTATGCCCTCATTGACAACTGTACAACCCTTGTTGCTGTCAGTGGATTGCAAGGGCAGAGTCTTCCTGTCCAAAGAACAGTTCAAGAGGCCATCCAAGGCCTCACACTTTTGGGAGCCCTGTGGCAGCTGCCTCAAACATCCTACAGAGTGACCCAAGGGATGACTTGGAGCTGGGGGACCTTGTGTGGCGGCAGAAGGGGTTGTCCCCTGCACTCACTGTGGTGGCAGGATGTGAAGCAGCCTGGCTGCCTACTCTGCTCTGCCCCGTGGCCCTCTCCCAGCCCGCCGCACTCAGCTTCTCAGTGGCAGCAGGAAGCAGAGTGCCCCAGCCCTCAGGCATTCTGTTTCCTGCTGCCGTGGAGAAGTAGCGCATAGCAGACGGGGAGGGCAGCATGACTCTAGCTCCTGTAGCTGTGGGTGGGGGCGACCCCTGCTGCTGCCACACCAGGTCCCCAGGGATCCCCTGATTTCAGGGACAGAACAAGGGGCAGAGAGGGAAAGGGATGGGGCTTGGAGTAGAAGTGGAGTGGAGGTAGGGCCAGCACCCCTCTCAGGATGGCCATGTGCATTGGTATGAATGCTATCGGTTTGTATTCCTTTTGTCCATTAAACATTAGTTGCACTTCCCAATTGTGTTTTATTATTCCAACAAACTACCACAGGAGTATTTCAGAGCAATAAATACGGTGTTAAGTATATTTCTGCATCAGGTGACTTAAAGACAAATGGTGTCATTTATGTTTGTAGGAATCAGGCGAATGTACTGCTCAAGTTTACATTGACAAGACCGAGAATATAAGTAACGTTACACAAGAATGCAAAATAATCACAGGTATGTTATTTCTCAGAGTGGCTTTATATACTTGGATTGAATAAAAAAGAACAACTTCAAATTGCAAAAGAACTTTGTTGAGATTTCCAGGTAATTTTACATTGTTTGCTGTGTTGTACTGTGTTGGTCTCAGGATATGAGACAAACAAGGTGGGTAATACCTTTTACTGGACCAACATCTGTTGGTGGACAGGACAAGCTTCTGAGCTCTTCTTCAGGCCTAAAGAAGGTAACCAGAGTGACCCAACTAAATACCAGGTGGGACAGGTGTAAGGGATTCACACATTTTACAGGAGACCACTTCAAAATGAATGAAACAATACCTCTGCAGTTACAGGGCAATGGAAGGTTAGGAGGTACAGAGTGTGTTGCAAATTGTAACAGTGCATAAAACCAGTGTCTCTGTTAAGTCCAAGCTTTGAGTGTCCAACAGAGTGATGAATTTAACTTCTCGGGCTCAGCTTTTGAAGGTGTTGTGCAGATTTCCTTTGAGGATACAAACTGATAGATAGCTGCGGAGTGATTGCTTTGTGAAAAATGTTCACATTCTATGTGATATGGATTTTTGTTTTTTTATCATTTTTCTGTGTGGGTTCATTCAAGAGCACAGTGATTACCTGGTTTCACCCACATTGTTGTTGTTGGGGAATTTGACATGCGGGAGGTGATACACCGCAGGTTGTGATAGGCACATGTGAGAACCATGGAATCACGGATCTTGAAAGGAGTGTTGTGAGTGTACCGACCAGAACTGCCATGGAGATATGTCTGTAGGGTTTCCATGAGTTGTTCTAGAAGGGTCTGCTGCTGTCTTGAACTGACATGTCCTAGTCTGTAGAGATCTTGCTTCTAATGACGAGTTCTAGTTGTGGGGTGGTAGGTAACAAGTAGAGGTGTGAAATCGGTGGGTGGGTTTTTTCCATTCTCCCAAAGTATGTTGGTGGCCCATTCCATGAGGCAATCTACGTCTCTGGTGGAATGTCCTTGTTTAGCAAAAGTGAGTTGAAGTGCGTTAAGGTGTATACCCTGAATTTCATCTTTGCTCACTAGCAACAGAAATTGTTCCAAGAAAAGATAGCACCTATTTTGCTTCTCAGATAGTTTTAAAAGCAGAAGGCAGAACCCTGCATCATTCCATTAAAAACCTCAGAAATTATTTTCCACAGGTTAAAAACACATTAAAAATTAAATTCTGCTCCACTTTTTTATACAAGCACATGCTGTGCAAATGCCACTCAGTTATCATACAAGAAAACCAGAATCATGGGCAGCGTGTGACTCCTGCATTTGGGGAGACTGGACCTTAGTGCCAGAAGCTCAATAGATATGTAGGAAGATACTGGCACGCTGACTGTCTTGCCCCCTGCAGCTCCTCTTCACTCCACTCGAGACCCCACTCCCCATTGGCCCATCCCGAGGTCCTCCCAGCCACCATTCAAACCTCTCTGCTCTGTACATCCCAGAGGGCCTCCCCACTCCTACTGCACACACCTTCCTGCCCTACAGGGTTTGCCCGCCTGCACTTCTCTGCCCCTTTAGGGGCAAGGAGGTACGAGTAGCAGGTAGTGAGGCAGCAGGGAGGAGACAAAGGGGCAGAAGAGGCGAGTGGGTGCAGGGAAGCAGAGGAGAAGCGCAAGCAGAAGGTGCCACGGGGAAGAGATGGCAGAGGGACAGGAAGAGGAACCGTGTAGTTGGGGCCATGGGCAAAGAGGGACTTTACAATGGAGCATGGGTGGGGCCATGGCCAGGGGACCCTTTCAGCAGCAGCACTCCAAAGATGCAGACCAGCAGCATGCCTCCAAAGGAAGGTGTGCCACATCCTCTCTGGGGAGGATAGCCTCAGGGTTCCCTGTAAGCTGAGCACTTGGGCAGCCACCCAGGAGAGATTCAAATGCCACTCAGCTGATTAGCAGAGTGTCCACAGCACCCACAGCCAGCAGCATATGTTTCTACTGGTGGTGCACATTTGTACATGAATGAAAAAATAAGAGGGTATCTCTAGCCTCTCCTGGCCTTTTATACCTGCTGCTCATGACCAGACTCTGATTGAAGAATGTTTTTAACCCTTTACATTTCAGCCAAATCAAAACCGATTTTCACTGGATCAAGGTACATCAGTGACCTATCAGCTGGATCTCCCCCAAATTAGAAGGGTCTATCTCCAGCCCCTGAGGCACAGCTAATGTTCAAATAAAGACAGCAGAAAGTTTTGCTATATGCAAAAATGTATCTTTTTCCCTATCTTCATATTAAAAATGGCTGAAACTGGTTTTGCTCAAATTTAAATCCCCACCCTCCACCAATGACTCTTCTGCCCAAGGAAAAAATGAGAAAAAAATGAGGAAAAAGACTGACAGAATTATAATAATCTGAAAAGGGCCATTTGGAATGGAAATATTTAAGCAACCTTAACAATAGTTGGTGACCCCAGGTCTGCTTGTAATCAGTGCATCCCCTTCATATGTGGTCATCAAATCCGTGCATAAATTCCTGCATTAGAAACAAGTTACAAAGACTGATAACACCACGGTTGCACTTCTTTGAGTGTCCAGTTTAAGTACCAACTAAATCATATTTTAGCTCACATGCATTTGTAGGGCAATGGTGACATCTAGTAGCCAGGAAGGTTAATGTGCATTTCTTGGTTAACTCAAGGAAGGGATGCATTTGATTGCATTTTTTAGAAAGTTAAAGCCTACATTTGAATCAAATGCAACAGCTGCACAGCATCAGAGGCACAGGTGCAGTTTTGCAAAAAGTGCAGATGTCTTCCACTACCTGTGAAAAGAGCTAAAATTGTAGGTAAGGCCACAATCTGGCCCACCGATTTTACTTAAATTCCATCGAGATCTGATATTGTTTCACATTGATTCTCAAGGTCACTGAATTACAAATTTAATTTATGCACTGAACTATGAAATTAGTTTATGAAAATTCTACCTGTGCTTACAAGACAGGAAGGAGAGTTAATAGGATTAGTGGCAGGGAACAAAATCTGGAGCCTCCTCCTTCCAGACTGCCCATTCAAATGTAGCCCAGCTTTGCAGTGCCTGAAAGTTGATTTCGCCTTGTAAGCACATGGCAGCATTTGCCAGAGCAATTTAGACAATGCGTCTAAGAGTATCTGGGCCTACATTTGTAGGGGAGATCAAAGTTACAGTGGCTTACCTCCAAAGGTGCCAGCTGAAACGTTAATGTTGAGTTTTCCATTGCAGTATGGTGTGGAGCACAAACTGCTGCACACTGGCTGTGAACTATCTGGTAAAAACTACAACCGCCTGGGGAATCTTCCTCTACTGCAGCCCCTGGCTGGGCTGATGGACAACTTCCTCTCCTGCACAGTTTCAAAGCTGCATGATGTATTTTCACATTAAAAGTAGAGAAGAGCCTGAAACAAAATCTTCAATCCAAAGACTCCTAGACTTGAGTGGGTGAAGGGTTTGGCATCTGTACTCAGATCTGGATCCAGATTTTCAAAGGTGCCCCTACAGCTATACTGAACTGAGCCCAAAAGCCTGGTTCTGGCCACCTTGAATGTGGGGTGGAGGGGAGGCTGGACTCTGAATCGGTATTTTGTTGCCCCAGCTCTTTGTCAATGAAAAGGAATGAGGATATTTCCTCCTCAAACTCTCTCTATTGTTCACAAAAAAATTAGGAGCTAAACAACTTAGGCTGTTTTACTAAGCAAAAAGCTGAATTTTTTGGTTGGCTTGGTTTTTTTATCAGAACATGTGTGTGCTGGATGCTTTCACCCTATACCGGTAGACGACACGGAACTATTACACATTGTGAAACATGTTACTGGGGTCTTTAACAAACAGAGTAACCACTACTTCCTTTTTGACGTTGGTCAAATAATAAAGGCTGCCACGCAGGTTTGTATAGCAGGCTTTTTTTGTTTATTTTATAAAAGAGGATACTTTGATTATTTGTATCTATCTACCTGCAGTTAGTTCCATTTTACAGTAGTAACATATGTGATATAAAAATAACATTTATTTCCTATAAAAAGGCTAAATGACTGGGTTTTAGTGGCTTCTGAACTGCTACTGCATGTAGTTCGTCCTTGTCTTCAATTTCAAAGTTCAGCACTGGTACAGCTGCACACATTACCAGGAGAGCCAACAGCCACACGAGGCCCATGGGCAGGGGCGGATAAGGATGGCTCAGAGCTCCCAGAAGGGGCGGGGCCTCAAGTGAAAGGGGTGGCAACAGGAAAGCCAGCCTTCAGCGCCAACTGTAGCACACCATGCAGTACCCCCCACCCCGAACATCTGCAGCAGCCAGGAGTCCCAGGTTCTTAAAAATCGCTAGGTCCTGGGATACTTCCTGCCTTTGCCTCACCCCTTCCACCTCCTGTTGCCCAGCCTGCGCATTGCAAACATATATTGTCAGCAACTGGTATAGTCTGTGGTTTAGAGAAGGCTAAAGAGGAACATAAGAACAGCCATACTGGATCAGACCAATGGTCCATCTAGCCCAGTATCCTGTCTGCTGACAGTGGCCAATACTAGATGCCCCAGAGGGAGGGAACACAACAGGTAAACCTCATGTAATCCCATCCCTGTCACCCATTTCCAGACAGACAGAGGCTAGGGACACCATTCCTACCCATTCCAAGGAAAATGGTCCAGAAAAATAACAGGCCTACACTCCACCTTGAGACAGAAATGAATTTTATATTTTGGTCTTAAGTGGGAATTTTGAGCGTACAGGTTGACCCTCTCTAATCTGGCACTCTTGGGACTTGACTGGTTCTGAACCAGAGAATTTTCCAGACCATGGGAGGTCAATATTGTCTAGTAGCATTACCAACACTTCCACTCCTTATTGGGCTGTTAAGAGGACATTTGGGGGTAAATTACAGTTAAATAATATCAGAGAACACTGAGAGCCAGGATGGATGGCTGTATACAAGTTTTATGGGGCCGTGGGACACTTGGACACACCCAGGAAAACAGGACATTCAGCTAACTACAGTCATTCCAGATGATGGATGCTTCTAGACCAGAGAGTTCTGGACTAGAGAGGTTCAGCCTGTACAAGGAATGCACCTTCAAATCCCCCAGGTTCTATGCCAATTTCTGTTCCATGAAAAGGCTATGTATCTGTGCCAGCGACTCAGCTTAGGCACTGTATGACAGAGCTCATAGACATGTTTCTGGTTTGATTTTAAGTATTATGTAACTTGATGCAAGCTATGTATCCTTTCCCTGTGCATATTTGTGTGCATTTATCTGTGTGTTCTTCCCCAAGTCTGTTTGAGCAAGTGTTTAACTTGCTCAAAATATCATGAGGCAAATCAGTTGTATTAAGAAACCAATTTTCATCCTCTATCTGTTAATTCTGTTGGTCACCTTAGCCACAAGACACATGGGTCTATACATTCCATAATCCAAGAGGTCTATGTTGGAGCAGCTGGAGAGGGGATTGCCACACTACCTCTGGACTATGAACAGTCTTCATGTCGGACTAGAATAAACTAGTCAAAAGATTTCACCGGGGTGGACTAGGGAAGAAATATGGTGTATTTTTATGTTGATCCAGCATCTCTATCACTTCTGCATATGGGGTCAATGGAATTGTGTCTGCTGTGATGCAGCAAAGATAAGGCTACTCTGTTCTTCAATGAGCTGGGAGCAGTGGCCACAACCAGTGAGCTACGTCCTTGAACCAGGTCAGAGGATGAATTTTGCCTCTCCACGTTCCAGAGCTTCACTTGCCATAAACTTGGGATTCATGTGGATTAAATACACTGCACCTGTCACAACTCGTCCCGCGCCTGGGTTGAACCCCCCGGGCACTTACTACCTCTGTCAACTAATAGTTACTTTGCGCGGTAGTCTCCGCGCTCATTCATTCTCCGTGCAGCTGGGGTTGCTGCGGCGGCCACCGGCGCTCGCCGTATCGAGGCCACCCACCGGTGGTAGAGGGGGGGTCCGGGCCCACCCACACTCCCGGACCCCGGCCCAGGGCCCTAACACCGGGAACAGCGTTCCCGGTGGTAACAGGTGGGGGCATTCCCCCTAAACGCACCTGCTCACGGGCTCCACAACCCCACCCTGGGCCTTCTGCCGCTCTACCACCGGCACTTGCCCTGGCCTCGCCTATGTGCCTATGATGCCTAGGAACATAGGAATTGCCACACCAGAGCAGACCAGGACCCTCTAGCCACATAGCCAGTACCAGATACTTCAAATGAAGATGTAGGAAACCTTGAACTGTGAGGTGGGGACAGAAGAGGTTGGAATCTGAACCTGGATCTGGTTACAAATTTCACAGCACATCTCTATGACTCAGTTTACCCAGCTTTAAAATGAGAATAACATTTTCCTGCTGCACTGGGCTGTTGTGTGCCTGAATGGCAGCAGAGCAGTTTGAAACACTTGGGCTGTGTCTAGACTACACCTCTTTGTTGAGAGAGAGATATAGATTAGGCATGTCGAAATTGCTAATGAAGCAGGGATTTAAATATCCCGTGCTTCATTAGCATAAACATGGCCACCGCTTTTTTTCCAAACGGAGCTTTTTCGAAAAAAAAACCCAGCAGTCTAGACACGGATCTGTTGAAAATAAACCCTTTTTTGACAGATCCTGTAAACTTCATTTTTTGAGGAATACAGGATTTGTCGAAAAAGGGTTTATTTTCGACAGATCCACGTGTAGACTGCTGTTTTTTTCGAAAAAGCTCTGTTTCGAAAAAAAGCAGCAGCCATGTTTATGCTAATGAAACACGGGATATTTAAATATCTGCTTCATTAGCAATTTCGAAATGCTTGATTTGCATCCCTCTGTCGACAGAGGGATGCAGTCTAGACATAGCCTTGGATTGGAAGGCATTAGAGATGTGCAGAGTGTTATTATTATCTTGCACTTTATGTGGCGATTTTAATCATTTTTCTTTTAAATATAGGAATTGCCACACCAGAGCAGACCAGGACCTTCTAGCCACATAGGCAGTACCAGATACTTCAAATGAAGATGTAGGAAACCCTGCACTGTGAGATGGGGACGAAGGGGGTTGGAATCTGAACCTGGATCTGGTTACAAATTTCACAGCTCACCTCTATGACTCAGTTTACCCAGCTTTAAAATGAGAATAACATTTTCCTGCTGCACTGGGCAGCTGTGTGCCTGAATGGCAGCTGAGCGATTTGAAACACTTGCATTGGAAGGCATTACAGATGTGCAGAGTGTTATTACTATCTTGCACTTTATGTGGTGATTTTAACAATTTTTCTTTTAAATATATATTGAATTATCGCCTAAATATTTGTTCCAGGTGGTGGCTGGACTGAATTATGCATTAGAGTATGAAATCAAGGAGACTAATTGCTCCAAGCATCATTCTCCAGAGTTAAGACCTGAGTGCAAACCCATTCCTGGAGGTGTAAGTGATAGTCACATACAGTTTATCAAAACAGCTTCTTATGTTGGTAATTAATTACTGATCATTTTGATTCAGGAAAGTACTTAAGCACCTGCCTAACTTAAGGTATATGTACACTGCAATAAAGCACCTGTGGCTAGTCTGTGTCAGCTGACTCAGGCTCATGAAGCTTGAGCTGAAGGCTATAAAAGTACAGCATAATTGTCCAGCTTCAAAGAATCCCGCAGAGTTGCATCTCTACAGCAAAGCAATGGGGTCTGAATCCTCGGTTCTTGCTTGACTGACACTTACACATTCCACGTCCTGGGCACTGCAGGGTGTGAGTCTTGGGTTAGCACTGTTTGTGTGTGGTCAGAAGGAAGGGAAGGCTTGAGCCTGAATTTGAACCCTGGGCTTATACTGCAGTGCAGACATCCCCCCAAAGTATGATTCTGTAGGTACTAAACATTCTAACTTCCCATTCAAGTTAAAGGGAGTCAAGGGAGTTGTTCAGTACCTTGCAAGACCAAGATGAAAGCGGCCCCATTAATCTTTCATCAATATCTATCTATAAAGGCCTCTTTCATTTTCTCTGGTGGATTTCCCAAGATCAACCTTTCTCCTGATCAGAAATCACTGGACCAGCTTTTGAAGGTCCATTCAGATCAGTGTAGATCAGGAGAAAATTCTCTGGAGACAATGGAGACTGACCAGTGTACAAGACACCACAAATTGGCCTCTCATCTCTCTCTTCATGACCCAGTGTTTGTTTGCTATGAAAGAGGCCATCAGGACATTTACAAATATGCTCACTGACTATTTCTAAGAGAAAATTAAGATTTTTTTTTCTCCCAACCCAGCATATAGGTCGCTGTGAAGCCAAAGTCTATGTGGATCTCAGTAACACAATTGCAAATGTTGCACAGAAATGCCAGTTAACAGGTATGTGATGATCATGTGTCAGTTGAAAATGGTTAATGGTTTACTACAATTGCAAATTGATGTACAATAAAAATGCCAAAGGACTACAAAAATCACAGGAGGGGGGAAGCTATTCTGCTATCACAGCAAAACTATAAGGCCTCTCCCCCCCTCCTTACAATGGAAATTTAACATATAATCTTCTCATTTCCTACAAAGTACTGAAGATCCAGGGGGAAATTCTCTTCTCTGATCTTTACATTGCCATACTTCTATGATATGAGAAGCGGGCCACTGAACCCTGAATGGGGATCTGCAGGGTTAAGCGCAAGGGCAATCCCACCATGAAGATCAGTAGGGCAGCTCAGAGATGATAATTGTCCCGCTAAACTTTATTTCATATTTATTTATTTATTTCCAAGGGCTACATCTAAATATTTGCCTAGTTTTATAACAAGCTACCTAAAAAACATTACTGAAGAGGGTACAAACAAAAATTTCACACAATGACTTGTTTACACTGCTCTATCACACGTGGCCAGCCAAGCCCCACTCCTTTTGCTAAGGCCCCGCCCCTCATGGCAGACAAGCTGCTTCCATACTCCTCCACCACCATGGGCACAAGGAGGGAGGGCGGCTCCAGTGTCCCAGGCCCAGAGCATTGGCGAGGGAGAAGGGCGCACGGCCTCAGCCTTCTAGAACATGGGGAGGGTAGAGGCCATGCAGTCCCGGCCTCCCCAGCCTGGTGCTGGGGAGGGCAGGCACTTCAGGGCACCAACACTCCACCCCCAGAACGCCTATAGTAGGTGCTCTGGGGGCAGAGTGTAGGCGGGGCCATGCTGGTTGTTTGGGAAGGCAGTGCCTTCCCCTGCCTAGCACATGGCCGCCCATGTGCTCTGTGTCCTCTGCACTGAAATAAAAATCTAATATTTAGATTCCAGTGGTTTCATTTTATAATTAAATGGTAAAAATGAAAACATCAGCAATTTTTCAGTAATACCTTGCTGTGACACTTTTATTTTTATGCCTGATTTGATAAGCAAGTTGTTTTTAAGTGAGGTGAAACTGGAGAACACAAGCAAATCAGACTCCTGACAGGAGTGTAGTAGTCTGGAAAGGTTGAGAAGTACTGATTTAAAGAACTTTCACAAAGATACAGATATAAGCACAAAAAAAAGTCATAGAAGGACAGCCCCTTTCACATGCGTAAATATACTCCACATTTACAACTGGGTTTTGTATGCGCATCATCTCCTTAGATTGAAGAGCCATAGCCACTTAGACCAATGTTCTCAGAGCCTGTCAACTGGACTCAAGAATTCATCTAGAGCAGAGGCAGGCAAATGACAGCTTGTAGGCCTCACCCAGCCCATCATCTGTTTTAATCTGGCCCTCAAGCTCCCGCTGGAAAGCAAGGTCTGAGGTTTGCCTTGTTCCACACATGCCATGACTCTGTGCAGCTCCTAGAAGCATGCCCCACCTTCCAGTTCCTACATGTAAGGGAAAGCACAAGGAACTGTGGCCAATGGGAGCTGAAGGGGCAGTGCTTGCAGACGGGGGGGGGGGGGGACACAGAACTGCTTGGACACACCTCCATGCAGAAACCCACAGGAAGGGGGACTTGCTACTGCTTCTGGGAGCTGTGTGAGGTAAACAATGCCCCTTGCAATGTATATTGGCCAAATTGGACAGTCTCTATGAGACAGGATTAATGGACACAAATCAATATTCGAAAAGGTAACACACAGAAACCTGTTGGGGAACATTTTAACTTCCCTGGGCACTCATTAATGGATCTCAAAGTTACTGTATTATTGCAAGCCAATTTCAAAAACCAGTTTGAAAGGGAAGCTGTGTAGGTTTGATACCTATAATAGAGGTTTAAACACAAACCTTAAGTGGATTACCCGCTACATTCCACTTCCCAATGGCATAAAAAAACAAACTTAAGAGCACTTAGTACCCACTCCATCAGCTTCATTTACAATAGACACTTTAAGGGTGCGTATACACAGCACCCTTACCTCAAAATAAGCTACGCAAATTGCGCTGTGCAAGTTGAGTAGCTTATTTCCAGGTAATTTTAAAATACTTTAATTTGAACTTTGGTACTGTCTACACAGCACCAAATTTAAAAATAAAGTGCTACTCTGATGAGTGCCTTAACCCTCATGGAACGAGGGTTACAGGGATGCTGGAATATTGCACCTATTATTTTGAAATATATTTAAAAATAATGGGTGCGTTTAAAGACACAGAACTGCTATTTTGGGATACTTCCAGTATCCCGAAATAGCCCCGCTGTCTAGACGTCGCCTAATTGACAATATTTTTTCTCCTTTTTTTCCTCCTTTTTCTTTCTCTCTACCTGCCCCCGTCCCGGTCCCCTCTCTTTCTCTGCTATTTATTTGGAAACTGGACCCCTTAACTCCATTCATCTGAAGAAGTGGGTTGTGCCCAAGAAAGCTCATGATACGTTTTTGTTAGTCTCTAAGGTGCTGCAAGACTATTTGTTATTTTTTAAATATTTTCAGTTACAGACTAACATGGCTACCCTGCTGATCCGTTTGCACACTCATTTCTGTAGAGCATTACATCGATCAAATGCACTGTTTGCCCCCAGGCATCTAAATTCTGCTTTTTCCTAAGACAACAACACAAGCATCTACCAAATCAAGCCTCAAAATATTTTAGTTCCCACCTAGCAGAGTCAAACACAGTTAGTCCTGACAGAAATACATTTCTACCTCAATGGTTCACCCGAGCCCAATGCAAACTGAATCTTATGTTCCTTCAATTTATTTGAACTCTGGTGTTTCTTTCAGTGATTCCTCCTCACTTCCCCATTTGTCCTGGCTGCCCAATGCCCATCCCAACTGACAGTAAGGAACTGGAAGAATCACTGAGTGCTTCCGAGAAGATGTTTAATGAAGACAGTAGTGATGACTTCTACTATAAAGCTGAAGGAATATCACATGCCACAGTACAGGTTTGGATTCTTCGTTCCCTTTCACGTTCAGTTTTTTTGTAACGCAACCTCTCTGTATTTTATAGAGATGGGCCAAAGATATAGTGATGGCAGGAGTCGGAGGGCTGAAGCAGGGTTAAGGTTTGGATTTACATTTGAATTTTTGGGAGCTGGTCTTTCTGCCACAGTGTTTATGCCACTTTGATCATCTGGGTATCTGAAAGCACATTCCTGCAAATTTCAGTCATCCAAAAGGATTTTTTAAAAAACTCATTCAATATTTTTTTTTCTCTGAACTGGACCCAAAACTATAGAGCAGATTTCAGATTCAGGACTCTGATGTGTGTTTTACCCCCTTCTTTACCAAGTCTTTTGGAATCATTCCAAATTTTCTTCTTCTGAATCCCATCTCCTTACCTCTGAATACAGAACCCCCATAACCACCCTAAATCATTTCTCTCCCTCCTTCTGTTTACAAATATTTTAGGCACTTATCATTTCAGTAGAGAGAAATTCATTATTAGGTACTCATTACTGAAGCTTAAAGTTGGCAAATACTGCTTTGTCCATGGGAAGATATATTTAAAATCTTTACTGATTATAATAATTTTCAAGGTAAAATATCCACCTGAATGGGAAACAATGCACATTAATTTATACATGGTACATCACTAAAACATAACGAACCTCACCTTCCTTGCTTCACCAAAAATATCAGCTTCACATCCCAATTTCTTAGCCTCTCACACAAGTCTGTGTGTCTCTTCCACATAGCCTGGACATATGGTTCACCCTTCCTGAGATGGTCTGAAAGACCTCTATCCATTCTCTCCTCATGGATATTGATCTGTTCTAGTCTCACTTAAGTGACCTAAAACTCACTTCTTCTGTGAAGCCAATAAAAAATTAGCCAATTAATAGATTTGTTATATAATATCACAATATTAAAAACACTTCTAGCCTACCCTGGCAGGAGCTAGCTTCACGGAGTAAACCTAATTATCTTTTTGGTCTTATCTGTGCTTCCTTCTTTAACTCTGTTCCCCTTGTCTAGAAACCCCCTTCTTAAATCATGAGTGAAATTAGTAGAGGTTGAACCTCTCTAGTCCAGCACCCTGGGGGCCTGACTGGTGCCAAACCAAAGAATTTGAAAACAAGTATTCCTGTGGCACATTAAGGACTAACACAAATATATAGTATCATGAGCTTTTGTGGGTAAAACCCACTTCATTTGCTGATCCACAAGAAGTCACTATGATTCAGCAGCATTACCAACACTTCCACTGCTCACTGGGCTCTTAGAGGATGTTTAGGTACAAATTAGAACTAAACAGCACAGAACATTGAGAGCCAGGACTAATGGTTGTAAACAAACTTTATGGGACCACAGGAAAGTTGACCACACCCATGATATGTGAATATCCGGCTAACTAAAATCATGCCACCCACAGATGTTCCTGGGTCAGGAAGTGCCAGACTACAGAGGCTCCAACTGCATATAGATAATTTCAGGGAAGAAAACATGGACATTATCTTGGCCCCATTGAAATCAGTGGCAAACTGCCATTGACTTCAGTCAAACCAGAATTTCATCCTTTGTCTGTTGTTTCTGATGTGAGGTGTCTACCATTCTGTTGGGTACGGTAAAGAAATACTATATAATAACATGAACATCAACAAATCAACTTTCCCAGGAACATTAATGAATTGTTACAGTTCAGCTCTTTCATGTGTTTTTCACTGAAGTTGTATTTATCAGACTCTTCATTTTACCTCATCCAACTTCCCTTCCCTTATATTTGGCTCACTATAATGGTGCCTCGGAAACATTTCCTTCATTAGTAAGGAAATTATTGCAGTCATGCAGTAAATCAAAGTCAAAATTGTGAACCTTGGATTCTTCTGACCTTTTAGTCTCCTCCAATTTCAGGGTTGTGATGCTTTTTGGGGGGGGGGGGGAGGGAAATGGGAGTAAAGAAGATAGATCAATTAGAAATGTATATTAATTGTCTCTTTTACTGTCAAAGGGTTTGTTTGTTTTTATGCACACGTCTTTGGTGGGATGGTGTTAAGTTTTTAGAGCACTGTCTTGTCTGTGAAACTGCTGCAATGAAAACACATTTAATGAGGAAAATCTTCTTATTGATTTTTCAGGTGGTTGCTGGAAGAAATTATAATATAACATTTAAAATGAGGAAGACAAACTGCTCGAAAACAGATGTCAAGGAACAGAGTGAATATTGTGTAGCTACAACAGATGGTGTAAGTGACTGGGATGCTGCAGACCACCAACTCAGAGCAATGGCTCTATAACCCAACTGAACTGCACCAGAAATGACCATGTTCTTAAAAAAAATCCCAACAAAACAAAAATAGCCACCACCAAACCAGCATCCCAGGTTTGGTGTTTTTATTAAATAACTTCAATTGGTCATTGCTGCCACTAGCAAGTCAGATCAGTAAAGGCTAGTTATTCCTCGATAAACAGAGGGATTTTTCTCTCTCAGCATTATCTTTACCTTTATCGGTAGTTCTGTGTGTGACCCAAGATATTGCCAAGGGACAGCAGAAAGGGTTGCTTCGGTCGACTCACTCCAACTGCACAATCCATTTGATTAATGCAAAGCTATTGGGATAATTTTTGGCCATTTCATGGGTGTTTGATCAAAAAGGAAAGGGGGTGAAATGCTACCAGGGTGTGGTCAGGGTGATGTCGCTGAAGTGCATTCTTCTATGGCGAGGGGCTAGCACACTTGGGGCAAAGGGAGATATGCCAGTCGGGTTCTGCTAGGGTCAAACGCTGAGTTAGTGCTAGTGGAATGTACACTCCTGAGGTGGGGGGAAAATGCCTGGTATTTGTGGCAGGATGGTGCTGGGTGGGTTTCTCCCCACACACACACTCCACCTGCTCATCAAACTCATCTAGCTATTGCTTGGAAAGTACTTTGGAAATGAAAAGTGCTGAGAATTAGTGTTATGAGTTGAATTGTGATATTCATGCCAGCTTGCTAAAGCTAAATAGAACTAAGTGATTATATGATTCCAATATAAGAATCTACAAAGGTAAGGTAGATGGATTCTACAATATTCACATAAAGCTTCAAAAATAATAATATGTTAAAAAGGGTTATTAAAATTGCATGTCCTTATTTCTATACAAGTCTATTCCCATGTTTGTGGCTTATTTTTTTGTTTTAAGAGCCCATGTTGGCTTTGATTGATTGTTTGATTGATTGTTGGCAGGGCACTTTGCTGTGCAGAGCACAAGTTTATGTGATGCCCTGGACAAACATACTAAGGCCTACGGTTTACTGTGTCAAAGAGAAGGTATGAATTCTCAATACATATATTATTTCACTTCAGACTACTTACAACTCTTTACACAAAATTTGTAATGGGGAAATATTTGTAACCCTTTATCGGGCTCCCATAAAATCCACTTCTCACATTAGCTCAGTAGCCTGTATTTTTTTTAAAAGCAAGTGGTCATTTTTTTTCAAGTTAGTAATGTCGTAATCATTCCTCTCGCCCTCTGCACATGAACAGGTGGACAAACATGATACTGGATGTGAGCCAGAACATGGAAATGGGCAAGGACACAATACTGTGTGTGGACCAGGACACGAGCAGAGACATGGACTAAAACAACATGAAGGTGAATATGGGCATGCGCATGGTCCACTATGGGGAGGGGAGCAGGGCAGGCATGCGTTCCACAGCCTCCCCAGCCCTGGAGAACAAGGAGGGCAGGTGGTGCACGACTGTGAACTGGACTCAAGAATCCCTCTAGTGCAGGGGCAGGCAAACTACAGCCTCCAGGCCTCATACTAAATTATATTTTCTATCAGATGCATTTGTAGGGCAATGGTGACATCTAGCAGCCAGTAAGGTTAATGTGCATCCCTTGGTTAACTTAAGGAATGGATGCATTTGATTGCATTGTTTGGAGAGCTAAAAGTCTACATTTAATTTAATGTGGAGGAGGACTAGGTTGGATATTAGGAAAAACTATTTCACTAGAGGTTGTACCTCCCCTAACTAGGAGTCCCTGGTCCGGCAACATCCGTGGCCCATGCTGGACCATGGATGTTCCTGGACTACAAAGCCCAGGAAAAGGGAGGCCTGGTGGTGGGGCAGGAATGCGTTAGAGGGCACTGACAACCCAGTGTGTGTATGGGGAAGAGGGAAATGGGCGGCACAGCAGGGAGTTTTGGCCCCAGCAGCGGCCGTGGAGCTCCAGCCCCAACAGCGGCCAGGGAACTCTGTCCCCAGCCCTCTGCCCCAGTCTTGGCTGTGCAGCTCCAGCCCTGGCCATGGAGCCAGGCAACTGCTGAGCTCTGCCTCAACTGTGCAACTCCAGCCCCATCGTCAGATGGCTGCGCCCTTATGGCCCAGGCTGTGCAGCTTCCATCGTGGAACCAGGTGGCTGAGGAGCTCTGCCCCAGCTGCAGAACTCCGGCAGTGGCTCTCTGCTCCGGCAGCAGCAGTTGTGAGCAGCATCTAGAGCACCCTGGGAGGCTGGGTCAGCAGTGGGGACAGGTTGGAGCCCTAATCCAGTGCCAGCACAAGCCAGGAGGAGAAGGACCTTCCCTGGTCTGGCAAATCCCTTCATTCAGGACAAGTCAGGCCCCGAGGGTGCCAGACCAGTGAGGTCCAATCTATAAGAAAGTGATGAAGCACTGGAACAAGTTACCTAGGAAGGTGGCAGAATCTCCATCCCTAGAGGTTTTTAATTCCTGGCTCGACAAAGCCCTGGCTGGGATGATTTATTTGGGGTTGGTCCTGCTTTGGGCAGGGGGCTGGATTCCATGACCTCCTGAGGTCTCTTCCAGCCCCAGGATTTTACGAACATCATCGGTCCAGCATCAGAGGCACAGGTGAAGTTTTGCAAAAAGTGTAGATGTTTTCCACTGCCTGCGAAAAGAGCTAAAATTGTAGATAAGGTCACACTCACTTTTGAACAGGATGGGTGGGATGGTTTGTGCGTTCTGGTTTGTGAGTGCACACTGAATATAGTCAGCTACACTGACAGAAACTAGGAATAGGGAAATTACTTCCAGAAGACTTACCGCACTTTTATACCGGTGAGAGGAACATGTTGTCCAGTGATGCCTAAAGGAAGAGGTAAACAATCAGGTCAGTCTGGTGAAGGATTTCACAGCTCTGTCCCTACTTAGTGAATAATAGATGGTTCAGCTTTCATCAGTGGAACTGTTCCACTTGTCCTTATGTAGATATTGGGTCAGATCCTTGGCTGGAGTAAATCTGGCTCACTGATTAAACTTAAATTCCATCGAGATCTGATATTGTTTCACATTGATTCTCAAGGTCACTGAATTACAAATTTTATTTATGCACTAAACTATGAAATTAATTTATGAAAATCCAACCCGTGCTTACAAGACAGGAAGCAGAGTTATTAAGATTAGTGGCAGGAAATAGAATTTGGAGACTCCTCCTTCCAGATTGCCCATTTAAATCTAGTCCAGCTTTGTGGTGCCTGGATGTTGATTCCACTTTGTAAGCGCTTGACAGCCATTGTGGAAGCAGTTCAGACAATGCAGCTAAGAGTATCGGGAGCTCCAAGTTACAGTGGCCCACCTCCAAAGGTGCCAGTTGAAATGTTAATGTTGAGTTTTCCATTGGAGTATGGTGTGGAGCACAAACTGCTGTGCACTGGCTGTGAACTCTCTGGTAAAAACCACAACCTCCTGGGGAATCTCCTGGGCTGATAGACAACTTCCTCTCTTGGAAAGATGAATGCTGTATTTTCACATTAAAAGCAGAGAAGAGCCTGAAACAAAACCTTCAATCCTAAAACTCCTGGATTTCGGCGGGTGAAGAGTTTGGCATCTGTACTCAGATCTGGATCCAGATTTTCAAAGGTGCCCCTACAGCTATACTGAACTGAGCCAAAAAGCCTGATTCTGACCACTATAAATGTCAGGGGGGCTGGATCTGTATATTGCTGTCCCAGCTCTTCGCCAATGAAAAGGAATGAGGGTATTTCCTCCTCAAACTCTCTCTTTTGTTCACAAAAAAAAAAATCAGAAGGCTGTTTTACTAAGCAAAAAGCTGAATTTTTGGTTGGTTTGTTGTTTTCAGGAAAACGTGTGTTACTTGGATCCTTTCAACCTATACAAGTAGATGACACGGAACTTTTACATGTTGTGAGACATGCTATTGGGATCTTTAACAATCAGAGTAACCACTCCTCTCTTTATGAAGTTGGTCAAATAATAAAGGCCGCCACGCAGGTTTGTATAGCAGGCATTTTTTTGCTTATTTATTAAAATAAGATACTTTGGTTATTTATATCTATCTACCTGCAGTTAGTTCCATTTTATAGTCATAACATATGTGATATAAAAATAACACTTAATTCCTATAAAAAGGCTAAATGCCTGGTTTTCAGTGGTTGTACCACTGGCTTCTGAATTGCTACTGCATGTAGTCTGTCCTTGTCTTCAATTTCACTGTTTAGTACTGGTTCAGCTGCACACATTACCAGGAGAGCCGACAGCCACAAAAGGCCGATAGGCAGGGTAGAGTGGGTGTGGCTCTGTGCTCTTAGAAGGGGCAGGGCCTCGAGCAGAAGGGGTGGGGAAGGAGCTGCCAGCCTTCAGCACCACCTGTAGCACACCATGCAGTCCCCCCACCCACTGAAAATCGGCAGCAGCCAGGAGTCCCAGGCTCTTTAAAATCGCTAGGGCCTAGGATAATTCTCCCCCTTTGCCTGACCCGTTCCACCTCCTCTCACCCAGCCTGTGCATTGCCAACATTTATTGTCAGCAACTGGTATAGTTTGTGGTTTAAAGAAGGCTAATGAAGAAAGTGGTTCAGAAAAATAAAAGGCCTACACTCCACCTGTGAGATAGAAATGGATTTTGCATTTTGGTCTTCAGGTGGAATTTTGTGGATACACATTAAACCTCTCTAATCCGGCCCTCTTGGGACCTGTCCGGATGATAAAGTTGGTTAACGCATGTTTTTGGACCAGAGAAAGGATCAACATGTACAAGGAATGCACCTTCAAATCCCCCAGATTCCATGCCAGTTTCTATTCCATGAAAAGGCTACATAGCTGTGCCAGCGACTCAGCTTAGGCATTGGTATGACAGAGCTCATAGACATGTTTCTGGTTTGATTTTAAGTATTATATAACTTGATGCAAGCTATGTATCCTTTTCCTGTGCATATTTGTGTGCATTTATCTGTGTGTTCTTCCCCAAGTCAGTTTGAGCAAGTGTTTAACTTGCTCAAAATATCACGAGGCAAATCAATTGTATTAAGAAACCAATTTCCACCCTCCATTTGTTAATTCCATTGGTCACCTTAGCCACAAGACATATTCCTTACTCCAAGGGGGCTATGTTGTACCACCTGGAGAGGAGATTGCCACACCACCTATGGACTCTGAATGGCCTTTATGTCCGACTAGAATAAACTAGTCAAAGGATTTCATTGGGGTGGACTAGGAAGAAATACAAAGCATTCTTATGTTGATCCAGCATCTCTATCACTTCTGCATATGGGGACTGATCCAAAGCCCACTGAAGTCAATGGGATAGTGTCCATGGTGATGCAGCAAGGATAAGGCTACCCTGCTCTTCCGAAAGTTGGGAGCAGTAGCCACAAGCAGTGAGCTGCATCCTTACATCCCGAGTCCAGGTCAGAGGATGGATTTGGGATTCACTTGGAATTCATGTGGATTAGGTACACCTAAAGGTATCACCTTTAAAACAGATATTATTCAAAAGTCCCATTTCACAAACAAGAAAGTGATGAAAACCCTGAACAAGACAGAAGTCAGAAAATGCCCAAGGCAGACACAATTCTTCATAACAATAACTGCAGCACACCTGGTAATAACTGACACCTACATCTCAAAGTAGCATTATGTCATGTGCGATACCTGGGAACACAGCAGACCAGGACCCTCTAGCCATGTAGCCAGTACCAGATACTTCAAATGAAGATATAAGAAACCCTGCACTGTGACGTTGGGACGGAGGAGGTTGGAATCTGAACCTGAATCTGGTTACCAATTTCACGGCTCACCTCTGTGACTCAGGCTATTCTACACTGCTGAGGTTTTTTGGGAAAATGTCTGTTTTTCCAAAAAAACTTTATTTACATTCACACTGCAATCGCGTTCTTTTGAAAAAAAATCGAAAGAACAGAGGGGTGTTTCTGATATTGGTAAACATCTTTCTACGAGGAAGAAGCCTTTTTGCGAAAGAGCTCTTTTGGAAAAAGGCATGTGTGAACGGGGAAGAGAGAGTTCTTTTGAAAGGAGAAGAAAGAGGAAAAAGCACAGGTGCCCTGGGGGCAACTCTGTCCATAGTAATCAGAGCTTAAATGTGAGATAGCGTCCATTCGGTGTGGACGCTATCTTTCGAAAAGGCAGATCGCTTTTTCGATGCGCTTTTGCTGTGCGGACACACTCTTTTGGAAGAAGTTTTTTTGGAAGATCTCTTCCGGAAAAGCTTCTTCCAAAAGAAGCCTGCAGTCTAGACATAGTCACAGTTTATCCGTCTGTAAAATGAGAATAATATTTTCCTGCTGCACTGGGCAGCTGTGTGCCTGAATGGCAGCTGAGCGATTTGAAACACTTGGATTGGAAGGCATTACAGATGTGCAGTGTTATTATTATCTTACATTTTATGTGGTGATTTTAATAATTTTTCTTTTAAATATATATTAAATTATCCCTAAATATTTGTTCCAGGTGGTAGCTGGACGGAATTATGCATTTGAGTATGAAGTCAAGGAGACTAATTGCTCCAAGCATCATTCTCCAGAGTTAAGACCTGAGTGCAAACCCATTCCTGGAGGTGTAAGTGATATTCACATACAGTTTATCAAAACAACTTCTTATGTTGGTAATTAATTACTGAGATTCTGATTCAGGAAAGTACTTAAGCACCTGCCTGACTTAAGGTATTTGTACACAGCAATAAAGCACCTGTGGCTGGTCTGTGTCAGCTGACTCAGGCTCATGAAGCTTGAGCGGACTGCTGTAAAAATACAGCATAATTGTCCAGACTCTGGCTGGGTTCCAGAGTCCAGATGCCACTCCACGCCCAATGTCTACACTGCAATTCTGTAGGCCTGCATGCAGTCAGGGTGTGTCTAAACTACATGGCTCCGTCGACGGAGCCATGTAGATTAGGCAGGACGGCAAAGGGAAATGAAGCGGCAATTTAAATAATTTAAATTTAAATCAAAATGGCCACTGCGCTGCGGCGATCAGCTGATTGTCAGCACAGCGCGGCAGTCTAGACGGGGATCTGCCGACCCAGAACCCTTCGTCGGCAGATCCTTTATGCCTCATGAAACGAGGCTTACAGGATCTGCCAACGAAGGGTTCTGGGGTCGGCAGATCCCCGTCTAGACTGCCGCGCTGTGCCGACAATCAGCTGATCCACATAGCATGGCGGCCATTTTGATTTAAATGAAGTGGCGATTATTTAAATCGCCGTTTCATTTCCCTTTTTCGAGTACACTAATCTACATGGCTCCGTCAACGGAGCCATATAGTTTAGATGTACCCTCAGAGACTACAACTACGCTACAACAGAAAGTTGACTTAAGCTATGCAAATCCAGTTATGTAGATAACATAGCTAGAGTCGATATACCTTCAGTAAGTTACCACAGACTCTACACTATGGGAGGGTGACGGGTAATTCTCCCATTGACTTCCTTTGCTTTTCTTATCCAAGGAAGAGTAATAGGGTCAATAAGAGAGTGATCTGTGTTGGATTTGGCAGGCTCTTAATTAGACCCGCTAAATCAACAGCTAGTGGAACAATGCCAGAGAATCAATTTGAGCTGTAATGTAGATATAGTCTGGCCCTGCAAGTTCAAGTCAGCTGACACAACTCAGCCATGCCCGTTTTACTGCTGTGTAGCCATACTCTTAATGTTAATGGAATTTAACACAAGCTTAAAGTTAAACGTGCTTAAGTGTTATGCTCCTTAGGAATGGATTTAAGCACAATGTTCAAGTCCTTCGCTAAATTAAAGCCTACAAAGGCCATGCCTCTGAAATATTTGCAGATGCCCATTTAGAGCCAGTCTCATCAAAAATAAGAATGGCCATAATGGGTCAGACCAAAGATCCATCTAGCCCAGTGTCCTGTCTTCCGACAGCAGCCAGTGCAGATGCCCCACACCGAATGAACAGAACAGGTAATCATCAAGTGATCCCTCCCCTGTCATCCACTTCCAGCCTGACAAACAGAGGCTAGGGACACCCTTCCTACCCATCCTGGCTAATAGCCATTGATGGACCTACCCTCCATGAATTTACCTAATTCTTTTCGGAACCCTGTTAAAGTCCTGGTCTTCACACCATCCTCTGGCAAAGTGTTCCACAGTCTGACTGTGTGCTGTGTGAAGAAAAACTTTTGTTTGTTTTAAACCTGTTACCTATTAATTTCTTTGGGTGACCCCTAGTTCTTATGTTATGGGAACAAGTAAATAACTTTTCTTTATTCACTTTTTTCACACCCGTCATGATTTTATAGACCTCTATCATTTCTCCCTTAGGGTATGTCTATGCTGCATGGCTATTTCAAAATAAGCTATTCCGGAATAGTTATTCTGAAATAGCTTATTTTGAAATAGAATGTCTACACTGCAGAGAAGCCTCAAAATTAGTCAGAGGAAGGCTTCCCTAATGTATATATGCTATCTCGATTCAGAGCCCCAGGAGACATTGGGAAGGAATAACAGAATGGCCCTGGTGAAGGGCTATTTCTAAATAGCAGCATTGGAGTGTCTACACATGACTTATTTCAAAATAGCTATTTCGGAATAGGTGTTATTTCTTGACAATGACGTTTACATATTTCAGAATAAGCTGTCTGTCATTTCAAAATTATTTCGAAATAATGGAATGGCTGTGTAGACGTTCATATTGTTACTTCAAAATAACACTAGTTATCTCAAAATAATGGTGCAGTGTAGACTAAAGATGTTAAATTGCAATTAATTGACTAGTCGAGTAGTCAATGGAATTTCCATCAACTACTTGACAGGCACTTCTGCATTCCTCCTTTGAAATGTACAAGACCCCGCTGGGCCTCTTGTAAATTTCAAAGGAGGAACATGGAACTCCATGTGCAGCCCAGGGCCAGCAAGAGTGCCTGCTTTGAAATGTACAAGAGTTGCCAGCAGGGGCTCTTGTGCATTTCAAATTGGAAGTGCCCTCATGGAGCCTGGGGCCAGTGGGGAACTCAGAGTCCGCTGCTGACCCGAGCTCCATGCAGCGCTGCTGGTTTGAAATGCCATGCAGAGCCTGAAGTCCAGCTGACCCCGGGTTTCACACAGCATTTGAGTGGAACCCAGGATCAGCTGGGGAGTCCCCAGCTGACCCTGGGTTCCGTGTGGCACTTCCCCAGAACCTGGGGTCAGCTGGGGAGTCCCCAGCTGATCCCAGGTTCCACTGAAATGCCACGCAGAGCCTGGGATCAACTGGGGAGTCCCAAGCTGACCCCGGTCTCCACGGTGCTGCCCCTGTGAAACACTGAGGGGGTTGCAGAGTGTGAATCTTGGGTTAGCACTGTTTGTGTGTAGACAGAAGGAAGGGAAGGCCTGAGCCTGAGTTTAAACCGGGGCTTATACTGCAGTGCATACATCCCCCAAGGGTATGATTCTGTAGGTACTAAGCATTCTAACTTCCCATTCAAGTCAAAGGAAATCAAGGGAGTTGTTCAGTACCTTGCAAGACCAAGATGAAAGCGGCCCCATTAATCTTTCATCAATATCTATCTATAAAGGCCTCTTCCATTTTCTCTGGTGGATTTCCCAAGGTCAACCTTTCTCCTGATCAGAAATCACTGGACCTGCTTTTGAAGGTCCATTCCGATCAGTGTAGATCAGGAGAAAATTCTCTGGAGACAATGGAGACTGACCAGTGTACAAGACACCACAAATTGACCTCTCATCTCTCTCTGCATGACTCAGTGTTTGTATGCTATGAAGGAGGACATCAGGACATTTACAGATATGCTCACTGAGTATTTCTAAGAGAAAATTAAGAGTTTTTTTTCTCCCAACCCAGCATATCGGTCGCTGTAAAGCCAAGATATATGTGGATCTTAGGAACACAATTGCAAATGTTGCACAGAAATGCCAGTTTATAGGTATGTGACGATCATGTGTCAGTTGAAAACTGTTAATGGTTTACTACAAGTGCAAATTGTTGTACAATAAAAATGCCAAGGGACTAAAAAAAAACATGGGAGGGGGGAAAACAAATCTGCTGGTACAGCAAAACAATAAGGCCTCTGCCCCCCTATAACGGAATATTAACAGATAATTTTCTCATTTCCTACAAAGTATTGAAAATCCAGGGGGAAATTCTCTTCTCTGATCTTTACATTCCCATAATTCTATGATATGTGAAGCAGGCCTCTAAACCTTGAATGGGGTCTGCAGGGTTAAATGCAAGAGCAATCCCATCATGAAGATCAGTAGGACAGCTCAGAGAGTATAATTGTTCCCCTAAACTTTTATTTCATTTTTATTTATTTATTTCCAGGGGCTACATCAGCTCATCTAAATATTTGCCTAGTTTACAACAAGCTACCTAAAAATCATTACTGAAGTGGGTACAAACTAAAAATGTATACAATGACTTGTTTATACTTTTGTCATGGATGGCTGGCAAGCCCCCAGCCCCACCGCTAGCCCTGCCCCTTCTGCTAAGGCCCCACCCCCAATGGGAGCCAAGCTGCCCTCCTGTCCCCCACCAATGGGTTCACCCCCTTGCAGCATAAGGAGGGAAGAAGTGCCCCAAACTTGCCCCAAACTTCCCAGCTCAGAGCACAGGGAGGGTGGATGGCACAAGACCCCAGCCTCCCTGGCCCTGGAGAATAACGAGGGCAGGTGGCACACAGCTTCAGCATCCTTGGACCGGCACACCAGGAAGGGAGGAGGGCATGCAGCAAGAGCACCATTTCAAGAGTGTGGGGGGGGAGGGCGCAGAAGCCATGTGCTCTGGGATGCAGCTAGCTTTTCATCCCGTTCATTCCCCAGATGCTAAGGGAGTGAGGAAGTGCTTGCATTCTGTGCAGTCCTCTCACAACACTTGTATTTTTATGTCTGATTTGATAAGCAAGTAGTTTTTAAGTGAGGTGAAACTGGAGTACGCAAGACAAATCAGACTCCTGCCAGGAGTGTAGTAGTCTGAAAAGATTGAGAACTACTGATTTAAAGAACTTTCACAAAGAACTCCACATTCACATCTTGGTTTTGTATGAGCATCACCTCCTTAGCCATAGCCACTTACAGCTTGTCAACTGGACTCAAGAATTCATCTAGTGCAGGGGAGGGCAAATGACAGCCTGTGGGCCTCATCCAGCCCATCAACTGTTTTAATCTGGCCCTCAAGATCCCATGGGAAGCAAGGTCTGGGGTTTGCCTTGTTCCATACGTGCCATGACTCTGAGGAGCTCCTAGAAACATGCCCCACCTTCCAGTTCCTACATGAAAGAGAAACCAGAAGGGTCCATGCAATTCTCCTGCCCGAAGAAGCTGTGGTGGGAGCTGCTAGGGTAGCACTGGCAGAGAGGGGGAGGGGAGGGGAGGGAGAGGTGGGCAGCACACAGAGCTGCTTGGCCACACCTCCACCTAGGAACCCACTGGAAGGAGGACTTGCCGCTGCTTCTGGGAGCTGCTTGAGGTAAGCACAGGACAGAGCCTGCACCCCTGAGACCCACTCTGCATCCCAACCCCCTGACGTAGCCCTGATCCCACTCCTGCTCTCTGAACCCCTCTATCCCATCCAGAGCACCCTTCTGCACCCCAAGTTCCTCATCCCCAGCCTCACTCCCGTGCCCGCACACCCAGCCAGAGCCCCCAGCTCTTCCCGCACCCTAACCCCAATTTTGTGAGCATTCATGGCTCTCCATACAATTTCCATACTATGGTGTAGCCCTTGGGCTAAAAGGTTTGCCACCCCGATCTAGTGCTATAGCTGCTTTTATTTCATGTTACATCACTGTCACCATTCTACTCTTGCGTTTAATAACACAGAAACTTAGTTTCTTTTCAGGGTAACTTATCCCATTTACACCTCATTAATTATTACCCAGCACCATACCTGTTTACTGTCCCTTCTTTCTAGTCTTCTGTTGGGGCACAGACTGTTACCGTTCCAAGATTTTAGTATTCCAGGTACAGGGTCACTCTATGTAGCATGTGCTGTTTTCTCATCCATACATAGACTTGCTTTGCTTCAAGGAATGGTTATATAATTCTTCAAAATAGAATCATTCATTGCACAGGGTGTGCACACATAGATCTCAGAGATGAAGGGAGCCTCCTGTTTCCTCTAGTCCAGCCCATCACATAAGTGCAGCTGTTTCTTCTACAACAGCCACTTGCCACCTTCCATTTGTACTCTCATTTCTGTGAGGAGCATAGTATTGATCAAATGAGCTGTTTACCCCCAGGCATCTAAATTCTGCTTTTTTCCTACGTACATCATTGATATGACAACACAGACATCTACCAAATCAAATCTCAAAATATTCTGGGTCCCACCTAGCAGAGTCAAACCCAGCCAGTCCTGACAGAAATGCATTTCTGCCTCAGTGGTTGACCTGAGCCCAATGCACAGTGAATCTTTTGTTCCTTCAATTTACTTGAACCCTGGTATTTCTTTCAGGCATTCCCATTTGTGCTGGCTGTCCAGTACCCATCCCAGCTGACAGTAAGAACTTGGAGGAACCACTGAATGCTGCTGTGGAGAAGTATAACGCAGAGTGTAGTGATGACTTCTATTATAAAGTTGAAGCACTATTATATGCCACAGTGCAGGTTGGAATTCTTCTTTCCTCTTCATGTGCAGTTTTATTTATGACCACCTTTCCATATTTAATAGAGATGAGCCAAGATATAATGATGCTAAGGGTCAGGGCTGAGGCATAGTTAAGGTTTAGATTTGGGTCTGAAAACTTGGGAGCTGGTCTTTCTACTCCAGTGTTTATATCACTTTGATCACCTGGGTATCTGAGAGCACATTCTTACAAATTTCAGTCATCCAAAAGGATATTTTAAAAAAAAACCTCCTTCAATGTATATTTTGTCTGACCTGGACCCAAAACAATAGGGCAGGTTTC
Source organism: Pelochelys cantorii (assembly GCA_032595735.1). Taxonomy (NCBI): domain Eukaryota; kingdom Metazoa; phylum Chordata; order Testudines; family Trionychidae; genus Pelochelys; species Pelochelys cantorii. Next base: position 8,869,671 of record CM064335.1, read on the forward strand.
AGATTCAGGACTCTGATGTCTGTTACACCCTCCTCTTTACCAAGTCTTTTGGCATCATTTCATACGACATCAGAAGTAGAGAAGATCTATGAGTTAGATCATCCAGCCCATCCTCCAGGCCAGCATTCTATACTAGTATTTTCCTTTGTCTATCCTACAGCAGTTTTAAAAATCCCAAGCAATGGAGTGCTCACTATTTTCCTTGGGAATCTGTTAACCTACATGCTGAGTAACTCTCGAGTGTAACTCTGCTCAAATTCAGTGAAGTTATTCCTGATTTACAACACTGTAACTCAGCACAGAATTTGGTTCCCTGAGTATTACTTATCTGTTAACCATCATTGCCAACTATATAAATAAACTAAAAGACTTAGCCGGCATTGTCCGGATCCTACAGGATACGGGGCTGGCAATGTGGGGGGTGCAGAACTCAGGCAGGACCTTGGAGATGTGGGGGGAGGGCAGGGCATGAGGCTGGGAACTTGGGTGTGTGTGAGAGTGAGGGGTGGGAGCTGAGGAGAGATTTGGGGGGGGGGTGTCCCATCCAGCAGGGCCTTCTCTCCCCTCCAGTTACCAGGGGCCTTTTCTCCCCCGCCTCCCGTCCTCCCCCAGTCACAAAGGGCCTTTTCTCCTCCCTCCTCTCCCCCCAGTGCTGCAGTCAAGAACTTGGGTTAGAGAGACTACTTACCCAGTCTGTTGGCAAGCAAGATGAAAGAGCCCCAGCACTAGTGGCCACTCTCTTGGTGGTACGGCTGCCCCCAGAGTCCACTGAGCAATAGCTCTCCCCTGCAAGCTGGCTGCCTCCAAGGCCACTCTCAGTATCACGTCCCTCCTCTCTGTGCTCCTCTCTTTCCATGTAATGGGAAACACTCCCATTCCCAGCACTTCCCATTTTCCTGGAACAACCAAACTGATCTTACTTTAAGTTACAGTAAGAGGAAGGTGCCTACCAAATTTGGTGGTCCTCGCTCTTACCATTTAAGTCCTAGCTCTTATCATTCAGAACAGACAGACTCATAGACAGACAGGCTCACAGACAGAGGCACAAATATATAATAACCATTCCACAGTCTAGCAAATCTTCCTATCTGGAAATACTTGATAAACGACTTAAAATTTCTTATTCTGAGTCTCATCTCCATACCTCTGAATACAGAACCCTCTTAGCCACCCTAAATAATCTCTCTCCTGCCTTCTGTTTACCCATAAAAATATTTATAGGCAGTTATCATTTCAGTAGAGAGAGCTTCATTATTAGGTACTCATTATTGAAGCTTTAAGTTAGCAAATACTGCTTTGTCCATGGGAAGATATACTTAAAATCCTTGCTGATTATAATAATTTTCAAGGTAAAAATATCTGCCTAACTGGGAAAAATACAAATTAGTTTATATATGGTATATTATAAAAACATAACTATCCTCACTTTCACTGCTTCACCAAAAATATCAGCTTCAAACCTGTCATGGGATGGTCCGAAAGGCCTTTATCCATTCTCTCCTCATGAACATTGATCTGTTATATGGTATGTCTACACTGCAACACTATTTCGAAATAATTAGCGCTATTCTGAAATAACTTAGTCTGCGTCTACACAGCAGGCAGTTATTTTGAAAAAGCATCAAAATACTGTCAAGCTGGAGGAGTTCTTACTCCAATTCCTATAAGCCTAATTGTACAAGGAATAAGGGAAGTCGGAGGAACAGTGCTCTATTTCAAAATAAGTGCTATGAGGACGCTCCCAATTTCAAAATAATCTATTTTGAAATATGATATGCAATTCACGTAGCTCAATTTCCGTAGCTTATTTTGAGTTAAGCCCTTCAGTGTAGACACACTCCTAGTCTAACTTAAGTCATTTACCTCAGTGGGCTCTGGATTAGGTCCTAAGACTCATTTCTTCTGTGAAGCCAACAAAAAATTAGCCAACTAATAGATTTGTTATATAATATCACAATATAAAAAATATTTCTAGCCTATCCTGGCAGGTGCTACTTCACAGAGTAATCTTATTGATCTTACCTGTGCTTCCTTCTTTAACTCTGTTCCTATTGTCTAGAAACCCCCTTCTTAAATCATGAGTGAAATTAGTAGAGGTTGAACCTCTCTAGTCCAGCACCCTGGGGGCCTGACTGGTGCCAAACCAAAGAACTGGAAAACAAGTATTCCTGTGGCACATTAAGGACTAACACAAATATACAGTATCATGAGCTTTTGTGAGTAAAACCCACTTCATTTGCTGAACCACGAGAAGCCAATATGGTCCAGCAACATTACCAACACTTCCACTGCTCACTGGGCTCTTAGAGGATGTTTAGGTACAAATTAGAACTAAATAACAGCACAGAACATTGAGAGCTAGGACTACTGGTTGTAAACAAACTTTATGGGACTGCAGGAAACTTGGCCACACCCATGATACGGGAACATCCAGCTAACTAAAATCATGCTGCCCACAGATGTTCCTGGACCAGGGAGTGCCAGATTACAGAGGCTCCAACTGCATATTGATCGTTTCAGGGAAGAAAACAGGGATGAAATCTTGGCCCTGTTGAAATCAGAGGCAAACTCCCATTGACTTCAGTCAAACCAGAATTTCATCTTTTGTCTGTTGTTTCTGTTGTGAGGTGTCTACCACCCTTTTGGGTATGATTCAAAAAGATTATATAATAACATGAACATCAAAAAATCAACTTTCCCAGGAACATTAATGAATTGTTACAGTTTAGCTCTTTCATGTGCTTGACAAATAGTTTGCTTTTCACTGAAGTTCTATTTATCAGACTCTTCATTTTACCTCATCCAACTTCCCTTCCCTTATATTTGGCTCATTACAATGGTGCCTCAGAAAGATTTCCTTCATTAGTAAGGACATTCCTGCAGTCATGCAGTAAAACAAAGTCAAAATTGTGAACCTCAGATTTTTTCACCTTCTAGTCTCCTCCAATGTCAATGTTGTGATGCTTTTGGGAGGTGGAATGGGAGTAAATAAGATAGATTAATTAGAAATGTATATTGATTGTCTCTTTCACTGTCAAAGGGTTTTGTTTGTTTTTATGCTCACATCTTTGGTGGGATAATGTTAAGTTTTTAGAGCACTGTCTTGTCTGTGAAACTGCTGCAATGAAAACACATTTAATTAGGAAAATCTTCTTATTGATTTTTCAGGTGGTTGCTGGACAAAAATATGATATAACATTTAAAATGAGGAAGACAAACTGCTCGAAGACAAATGTCAAAAAACTGAGTGAATATTGTGCAGCTACAATAGACAGTGTAAGTGATTGGGATGCTGCAGGCCACCAGCTCAGAGCAATGGCTCTCAATTAAGCCAACTGAACTGCACCAGAAATGACCATGTTGTTAAAAAAAACAATCTCAACAAAACAAAAATAGTCACCACCAAACCAGCAACCCAGGTTTGGTGTTTTTATTAAATAACTTCAGTTGGTTGTTGCTGCCACTAGGAAGCCAAATTAGTAAAGGCTAGTTATTCCTCAATAAACTGAGGGATTTTTCTCTCTCGGCATTATCTTTACCTTTATCATTAGTTCTGTGTGTGACCCAAGATATTGATAAAGGACAGCAGAAAGGATTGCTTTGGTTGACTCGCACCAACTGCACAATCCATTTGATTAATGCAAAGCTATTGGGATAATTTTTGACCATTTCATGGGTGGTTGATCAAAAAGGAAAGGGGTGAAGTGCTACCAGGTTGTGGGCAGGGTGATGTTGCTGAAGTGGCGTTCTGCTATGGCGAGGGGCTGGTGCACTTGGGGCAAAGGGACATATTGCCAGTCGGGTGCTGCTAGGGCTGAATACAGGTTTAGTGCTTGTGGAATAAACACTCATGAGACAGGGGGAAAATGCCTGATATTTGTAGCAGAGTGGTGGTGGGTGGGTTTCTCCCCACACACACACACTCCACCTGCTTATCTCTGGGGGTTGAAAAATACTACAGCGAAGGACCGTAAATTCAGTTCCACCAAGGCACCCAGTAACAATGGCCACTTCGGAAATGTTTGACCTTTCTGTACTTCAATTTCCCCATCTTAAATAATGGTAATGAGATCAGCGTTTACCTATGCCTCTAGAGTGTTGTGTTAACTAGCTAATGCTCGTAAAGTACTTTGGAAATGAAAAGTGCTGAGAATTAGTGTTATGAGTTGAATTGTGATATTCATGCCAGCTTGCTAAAGCTAAATAGAACTAAGTGATTATATGATTCCAATATAAGACTCTACAAAGGTAAGGTAGATGGATTCTACAATATTCACATAAAGCTTCAAAAAGAATAAGATGTTAAAAAGGGTTATTAAATTGTACATCCTTATTTATATACAAGTCTATTCCCATGTTTGTGGCATATTTTTTTGTTTTAAGAGCCTAAGCTGGCTTCGACTGATTGATTGATTGATCGTTTGATTGTTGACAGAACACTTTGCTATGCAGAGCACAAGTTATTGTGGTGCCATGGACAAACACAATAAAGCCTACGGTTAACTGCATCAAAGAGAAGGTATGAATTCTCAATATATATATTATTTCACTTCAGACTACTTACAACTCTTTACACAAAATTTGTAATGGGGAAATATTTGAAACCCTTTATCCAGTGTTTCTTAAACTGTGTTCCGTGGCACTCGGAGGTGTGCCACGGAGAACAAGAGAGTTCAAAATTGCCACCCTTAAAAGGACAGGCAACTTTTTTTTCCCCCTCAATAACTTTCCCCCCGACCTTTTCAGTGCACTCGCAGGAGTTCTGCTAACACAAATTTGTGGTCTTGGCCTGGAAAGCTCACTTCCAGATGTAGTTTAAACAAACTGAATGAAAATGCAGAATGTGCAGAATAAGAAAGCAAAATTACCATAAAATTAGAGATTATTTTGTCTACCTGATGACTGATTCTTTGCAGGTTCTCTCATGCTCAATTCTGAGTGGTGCTGAGCATTGTCAACCTCTACTGATATCCTTGCTGATTGAGTTTGCAAACTGGGCAAAAAGGGGAATTATCATGTTTAAGGGATAAATAGCTCTCCATGGTGTCTGCTGACCTTTGCACATTAGAAGGGCAGCAAATATCAGTCCAGACCCCTTTTGCTCGGCAAGGTGGGCCTGGATTGTAGATTTGTCTGTGGGAAACATTTCCAGATTCCCCCTAAAACCAACTATTATCCAGCCCTGTTTGTTTCTGTGTCACAGCTTGGTAGTCTCAGAAAAGGGATATAAAAATCAAACTTCTGGAATTCTGATCATTATAGGGCCTTTACTAAAATTAGGAAAAGAAAAAATCATGTGCTAGACCTATTTAATGAATCAATCAAGCTCATATTCAGCATTTTTGGTGCGCTCATAACATTCTCCTCATTATGTATTGACGTCAGATGTCTACTCTAGCTATGTCTGCTGCAAATCAAACCAAACGAAAACATGATGGACATTTGATGTAGAAAAAGCAATAAACTTCTGTTGATTAGCTGAAAAGACAGAAAAACTACATTAGTGTAGGCAGGCAGGGGTGCTGTTTTGGTCAGCAGCTATCAAACACAAAATTTTGTAGCATAGATATTAACCTATGTTTATTGTTCTTTAGCTACTCCTATACTATGCAGATCTTCCAACCAGAAACTAAAACTTCAATAAGTAATATTTCGTTTAATAAAATAATAAAGGTGTTTGGCTTGTGCCTGCTTTGAGGCTAGACTGAAGTATGCATTACCATCCTTCCTGGTATAATATTCTGTGCTAATGGAAGACCCATTTTAGCTACACAGTTCAAAAGTATTGTTCACAGATTAAAACCAATGCATACACTTATACCACTGTAAAGTGGTGTACTATTATCTTTATAGATGTACATGATTATCTTGCTTAGCTTATGAGATCTGCCAACAATTTTTATTGAGTCACATAAGAGAATATGGGGGCCATGCAAGTGAGGGTTTGTCAGTTGTTTTTTAATCAATTAATCGGGATTCATGCAAGGAACTGCTCCAGACTGGCTGAAGCAGCCCGCAGCCCACACGACTCCCACCCCCAGTCTCACGGTTCCCAGCTCCAATGCAGGGGGTGGGGCTGCCACTGGCTCCTGACTCCCAGCCCCTTTGTAGGGGTCTGGGGCTGCCACCAGATCCCAGCCCCCACTGGAGTAGGCCTTGTCCACGGCAGGTTAAGCTCCCTGCAGTCAGAAGCTGCTCCAGACACCAGCGCAGCCCCTGCCTATTGCCCATCGTAGGCAGGGGCTGCTTCAGATGCGGCAGGCAGGAGCTGCTCTAGCCCCCACCAATTACGTTTAACCCGAACTGGTAAGCCTCACCTTAATGATTAATGCTTACTGGTTAACCAGTTAACCTTTCACATACCTACGCCCCCAACACCTCTTTTTTTAAACACTATATTTTCAAAAACATGGCAAGAAATATCAGCCTTTTACATTCCAACCACAAGTAGAATTGCTCCAAAGTGTGTATGTACTCTGTGCAGATAGTAACATTATTGCAATACATGTATCTAACTATCTTCTGTTCCTTTTTAGATTAGGTTGCTACGAATGCCTCCTGGCTTTACTCCTCTCCGATCTCCAGCTATGGAAGTAACTGCTCAAAACACAACCCACATTAAAACTGAAGAGGGACCTAGAGATGGACAAGCCCCTGGCATAGGGCCAGGAGTAGATAGTAGGTGTAAACCAGCCCATGAACAGGGGGATGGACATGATACTCAGTGTGAGCCAGAACACAAGCACGAACATGGGCATGGACACGGGCACAGTCACAGGCATGGACACGGGCACGGGCACGGGCACAGGCACGGGCACGGACACAGGCACGGGCACGGACACGGGCACGGGCACGGGCACAGACATGGACACAGACATGGGCATTGGCGTGGACATGGTGGGTTGCCAGATCACCATGAACCATTTGCCCCAAAGTGTCCTGGAAAGCCATGGAAACCTCTCATATAGTAAAGAAACCCAAAGTATTGACAAATGAGGATCTTTTCCCTCATCTGTCTAAACACAATCCAGTAACAGAAACATACACACATGCACCCCAGGACTTGAAATATTTTGACCTTGCAGGATCTTCTACTTTAATTCCTGTTATGATGCATATTTTTCAGGCAACAAATAGAAAATCATAAACATAATTTGCTTTTGAAATGTATAATGTGGTAAAGCAGTGACGGCTCTCATCTTGTTAGTGATGATACTGAAAGAGAGTCACCAGCAGTCTTCTAGAGGAATTGAGAGCATAAGCCAGTTTTCTGTGCCTGACTCGGTTATAGATCAGGAGTAATTCCATTGAAATCAGTGAGTTATGAAGGCTTAGAAAAAGTGTGGGAGGAAAGTCAGGCTGGGCTGACATGGATTTATTCAGCTACTTGTAACTCATCATCCTCAGATGCCAGAAGCATTCTAGGAACCACTGTGCTGATTCCATCACACCATGTTTGAATCATCGTGGGAGATGGAACAAAGAATTCTGGGAATCATGTGAAGTAATCTAATCAAATGAAGCTTAAGTGTAGTGGGAAAGGGGGCACAGGATGAAATAGGGTGAGAAGCCTTTACTTAGATGTTTAAAAGCACATTTTTCATCTCTCCAGGACTGACAGATGTCTGGAAACTGCAAAATAAAAAGGGAAATGCATGACTTGTTCATTTATTTACTACAGTTTACATTTCTGCCAGCAATGCTCTTTTCAGGTTGCCTTCGTGGAAGAGATGTTAGAGGGCAGCTCAGAGAATCCAAGATAAAAAATTCTCAACCATGCAGATTCCTGCTAGAATACGTTTTCAAAGCTGCATATTTATTTTCTGTATATAAAATATGAACTATTGTATAAAGGACTGCCACAGGAACGGAGAGACATTCACGTGGCAAAAATGCTCACACACCTTAGGTCTGTCTGCCAGGATATTCACAGTAGCACTTGCGGGATGCACCACCCCATTTTCCCCTCCAAAACTGTAATTGCTAAATGGGATGTCCCCACATGCCCCCTCCTTCTCTCTCTGGGTGGCCCTCCCTGCACCCTCTCCCCACACAAGAACCAGTTGCCCCTGCTGGTTACAGTAATGTAAGTAAGGTCCTACTAAATCCATGTCCATTAAAAAGACATTATGGACTTAGAAATCAGGTCTCTCTCTGTGAAATCTTGTCTTTATGTACTTTAAGCCTATACTATACAGATTTCTTGGGGGGAAATCAGCATTTCTCAAATTGAGGGTTCTGATCCGAAAGGGAATTCCAGAGAGTGGCAAGATTATTTTAGGGGGTTGTGGTATTGCCACCCTTACTTCTTCACTGCTTTTGGAACTGGGCATCCAGAAAGTGGTGGCTGCTGACTGAGGGCCCAACTCTGAAGGCAGCAGCACAGAAGCAGGGGTAGCTGTACCATATCATGCCATCTTCACTTCTGCCCTGCTGCTGGCAGTGGCTCTGGTCCCTGCCAGCAGCTGCCGCTCTCCAGCCATCCAGTTCTGAAGGCACCTCTGCCACCAGCAGAAGGGCATAAGTAAGGGTAGCAGGACAGCAACCCTCCATTCAACAACCTCATGACCCACAGACATACAAACCTCTTTTTGGGGTCAGGATCCCTTCAATTACAACACCCTGAAATTTCAGATTTAAATAGCTGAAATCATGACATTTGCTATTTTTAAAGTCCTATGACTGTTAATTTTACCAAAATGGACCATGAAGGTAGGGCTCCAATTATAGGCTACCCAATCCATACTTAAGGCTGTCTGACACTTTCCACTATACAATCCTGTTTTACTTCCTTATTACCAGGGATCTCAACCTCCCAGCCTGGGGACATCTGCAGCCTGAGCACTTCCGCAATCCAGCCTGCAAAATATTTTCAAAAACTTATTTAGTCAGGCTGGCACAGCTGCCAGCCCATGGCGGAAGGGTGGCATGCAGGAACTCACCTCACACACAGCTCTCAGCAGCATCCAGGCCCCCAGCACCCACTTAGTCCCAGCTGCAAGCGTGCCATTTAGTCCAGGAAGCCATGCTGGCTGTTTTCTGCTCCTATGCAAACCGCGCTGGCCAGGGAGCCACCTGAGCTGACACACTTCTGCAGCCAGCAGGGCTGGGCCAGTGGGTTTGGCTTTTGGTTATTCTAGGCGGGGGTCGGGAATCCCAGTTCTAAACTGCAGATGTTGGCAGCGGAGGCAGGCAGGATTCCAGTGCGAGGTCACAGATGTTAGCCAGGCGTGGGGGCACCCCAGTGCAAGAACATAGGGGTGTCAGGGTAAGGAGTCAGTTTCATGTCTTTTGTAGGAGCCTGGTCTCTGTCTGGGTAGGGTTGCCAGATAACTTCACAAAAAAAACCCCTGAACATGGTGGGGGAAAAAAATGGTTGAGCCAAAAAAGGCTGCGCCTTTAAATTCCCATGTTCCCCTCACCCCCGTGCCAGACGCGGCAAGGGACAAATGTCCCCGCCGGCTTTCCATCCGAGGAAAACAGAAAATACTGGACATTTTACATGTCCGGTATTTTCTGTTGTCTGGTATTTTCTGTTTTACTGGACAGAAGGCGCAATTACCAGACTGTCCGGGCGAAAACCAGACACCTGGCAACCCTCTGTCTGGGCTCCTGTACACAGGGGAAGACACTATCCATTTGCATGTACTGTATTTCCAACCTCAAGCATTCAAAACTCATGCATTAGCCTCTTCCACTCCCAAAAAGAGAAGGGCATCTTGAAATCACAGATAAAAATACACTTGGGGATCTTTCTTTTTGGCAGCTGGTGTTTGAGGTTTTGGCTGAACTCAGGGCATGTTTTCTAGCTTTTCTCCACAAACCATGAGACCTAAAGTCCTCCTTTAAAAAAGAAAGAAAAGAAAAGAAAGGCTGGGATTCTTTCCTAATATCATGCACCAACAAGCATAATCTACTAAGAGAGATGACAGTGGATGTTAGTGCATGAGGCGTCAGATTGTGAAGTTTCCAGATCTGGCTTAATTATAATAATGTAGCTGGGGCTTTCCAGGAAAAAAAAAAGCCTCAATTATCAGGAGGCTTGTCATCAAACTGGGAGACTTGGCATCACTAATATCTAGTCAGTTTCACAGAATGAGTTAATGGTTTCACAGGTTACATCTATGGACTGGGTGTCTCTGCACACACCTTCCACAGGGATGAGCTAGCAGTGGCATGGAGCTAGCAGCAGGCAGCCACTCTAGCCCTGCTGCACTGCCAGTAGTGACAGCAGGCGAGGCTGGGGGACACATGGAGGGCACATGGGCCAGCAGAAGGGGCTGGCAGACGCACAGGAGGGAGAGATGCAGAGACCTCTGCATGTCCCAGACCCAGGGCCGGCCTTAGGCTGATTCGACCAATTCGGGCCCCGCGCCTAAGGGGGCCCCGCACCCCTGAACCTAGAAGTGTGTCGGGCCATGGGTGGCGAGTTACTATTCAGAGCTGGGGGCTCTGCTCCAGCAATATGTGGAGCTGGGTCTCTCCCCCGGCTCTGCCTGAAGCGGGCCCTGGACCCCTCTGCCGGCCCCCCCCGTGTGTCCTCCCATCCCATCCCCAGAGCGTCCCCCTTGGCCCAGGCTGTCCCTGCAGTGTGCGGCTCTCAGTGCGGCTCCCCCTCACCGACTGCTGCTGCCATGCGCCACGTTCCAGGTGGGCGGAGAGACGCCCGGGCGTGATGTAACGTCACGGTCCGGGATTTTAAAACTCCTTGGAGGCAGGTTGCAGGGTGGGGCCTGGCTCCAGGTTCGGACTCGGGGGCCTGAGTGCAGACTCCAGCCCCGCAAAGTGAAAGGCAGAAGGTAGGGAAGGGGCTTGTGCTGTGGGGGAGGGGAAGGGGCTTGTGCGGAAGGGAAGAGGCTTGTGTGGAGGGGAGGGGGAAGGGAGGGGAAGGGGCTTGTGCGGAAGGGAGAGGGGAGGGGAAGGGGCTTGTGCAGAGGGGGGTGGGGGGAGAGGAAGGGGCTTGTGCTGAGGGGGAGAGGGAGGGGCTTGTGCGGAGGGGAGGGGAGGGGGGAGAGGGAAGGGCTTGTGCGGGGGGGAGGGGAAGGGGCTTGTGCAGAGGGGAGGGGGGAAGGGGAAGGGGCTTGTGTGGAGGGGGATGAGGAAGAAAGGGAAGGCACCAAGAGACAGGGTGGAGGGGAGACAAATGCCAGGGGGCCAAATGCAGACAATGAGGGAAAGGGCAGGGGGGGAGGTGTCAGCGGGAGGGGGGACAGGGTGATGCTGGGAGAGGAGAGGAGAGGGGAAGGGCACTGGGGGCCAGAGGGGGAAGGGGAGGTGCTGGGAGAAGGCTTGAAAGAAGGGGTGGGCATGAGAAAGGTGGGGATGGAGCAAGTCATGTGTGAGGGCACAGAGGGGCAGGAGGGGAACGGGACAGAGAGTGGTGAGGGGGTGGGCATCAGGGAAAAAAAGGGCAAAGGGGGCAGGGGCAGTAAGGGAAGGGGGAGGCACCAGGAAGGTACAGGGCTAAGTGAAGGTGCAGGTGCCAGGGAATTCTGTGGTGAAGCAGAAGGGCAGACACCTGCAGGGGAGGGACCAGCACCAGAGGAGAGAGGCAGGGCAGGTGTGTAGAGGGAGGTGTTAGAAGAGGGGATGAGGAGGGGTAGCTCACTTGATCAGAGTGGGGCTACTGGAGGAGTGGGCACAGGGGGGAGTGAAGGGCTGGTGGAGGGGGGCAGGTCGTAGGAGGGCTGAGGGCAGTGAAAAGGGCAAGAGTCAGGACAGCAGAGGAGGGTGAGGAGTTGGGGGGCAGCAGGCACCAGGGGAGATGATGGAGCAAGGAGAGGAAACATGGCAGCAGAGAGAAAAGGTAAAGGTTTAAAAATATTTATTAATAACTTGGTATGCTGCCCATGGCCAGTTTGTTTGCGCCCTGCGGTGCAGTTTAGGTTTATGTGGGGATCAACACGTGGCCAGCGAGTGGGAGCCAAAACAAAAAAGTAGTCAGTGTAATGATCTTCTGTAGATATGCTTTTTAGTAGTTAAATTCTTGGACTGCCATTGCTCATGAAAAGTGCTGTCACATGGGTAGAAATCGGGTAAATATGCATTTTATTAAATGGGGCCTGTGTGTTACGTAGTCTTGCCTTAATCTTTGTATTCATGCCTGTCAGTGTGAGAGAAGCTATTTGTATATGTTTGCTTACATATGCAACCATACTTAAGTTGAGGCCCTCAGCATGTTCTGTAAGTATCAGTGTGGTCCCTGGGGCTTCCAAAGTTGAGTTGCCCCAGCTCATCCCTGACAGGTGTCTGTCTAACCTGGTCTTAAATATCTCCAGTGATGGAGATTCCGCAATCTCCCTAGGCAATTTATTCCAGTGTTTAACCACCCTGACAGGCAGGAAGTTTTTCCCTAATGTCCAACCTACACCTCCCTTGCTGCAATTTAAGCCCACTGCTTCTCATCCTAACCTCAGAGGCCAAGGAGAACAAATTTTCTTCCTCCTCCTTATGATACTCTTTTAGATACTTGAAAGCTGCTCTCATGTCCCTTTTCGGTCTTCTCTTTTCCAAGGTAAACAAGGCCAATTCCTTCAGCCTTGCCTCATACCTCATGTTCTCTAGACCTTTCATCATTTGTGTTGATCTTCTCTGGACTCTCTCCAATTTCTCCACGTTTCCTGAAATGTGGCACCCAGAACTGGACATGATACTCCAGCTGGGGCCTAATGTAGATGGCTCATTCCCTGCTTAGGGGACGTGAGACTGGGCGGGTTAATTTCTAATCCTCCTGTTTATTCTTTTCCTAAGCCAGGAGGGCAAGGTAGTTCTGATGGGGGCTCTGCAGGAAGGCAGCCCGCACTGCCCCCTGCCTGAAACCTTGTGCAGGTGTTCAACAGCTGTCCAGCCCACCCTAGAGGTGACTGCATTTCAGCGTGCCTGAAGCAACACAGCACCAGCAATGGACAGGAGAATGGCTCCCGGGCATGGCTTGCTCATGACTGCTTCAGTCCCATTGGATGGGCCTCAGCCTCTTTTCTTCCCCTGCCCCGCTTTGCAATGGGGCTGTAGACTCTGGGGGGAGAGGGGTGGAGGCAGGCAGAGGTGTCTCCCTGCAGCAGATGTAGACACGTCTCTGTATAAATCATTCTCTCACTGAAGTTTTTAGCTTCGTATTGAGTCCTTTTACATGGAAACTTTGTATTACGTCTTGGTAGAATAGTCCCTAGGACAAGTGAGGCAGAGACTGTCCCTGTGGGGTAAATGAGGTGGGAATGCATAAGGCGGAAGGTGAGCACCTCTGGGCAGTTGCAAAGGTTGGAGAGGGGATGGAAGCCAGATCCAAGATCAATGAGCCCTGGAAGTGGGCCCACTGAAAGGAGACTGGACCTGTGGATGCCTTGGGGGTCAGCAGCAAGGGCCTGCTTTGGGAAGCCCCCTCTTTGGAGGTGAATGTGGCAGCATTGAGACACCACCCAGAAGCCAGCAGACACTAACTGCAGATTCATGGGACGGCTCTCACAGATCTTGCACATCCATAAGATGATAGATCTGTGGGGGGGGGGGGCAGTGGCGTAGCGAGGGGGCCAGAGGGGTCAGTTGCCCCTGGGCACCATGCTAGGGAGGCTCCAATTTAATCCCATTTCTGCACTTCATGTGAGATCACATTGGGCAGCCAAGTTTACTGTGTGTTAAACTTACTGGTATAAAAGATTTGACACTGTGAGAGAGCCAAAGCCATTGTCTCCATAAATCTGAGCATTACCGCTCTGTACTATTACTGTTTCACCTCTATTACAAAGCTGAGACTTGCTTTCTAATAGGAGTGCAACCGGGTACACAAAAAATGCTTTGTATTATATTAAAACGCTGGTTATCTCCCTATATAAAAACAAATTTCCTGTGGGATGACAGAGTGATGTCATCACGTCATCTGCATCCTCCTGCATTGCTGCCACCACCCTCCTCTGCCTCCTCCCTCAGTCGCCTTCCAGCTGCAGCTCCCACTTCACACCCTGGAGGGCTGCGCTGCCAGGGAGTAGCTGCTGCTGCTGAGGCTGGGTCCCTGTGCCATCCGAGCCCAACTCCTAGGCTGCTCCACCTCCCCTGGGGAGGCAGGAGTTGCGCAGCCTTCTACCTCCCTCCTTCCTGTTGCTTCGGGGGCCAGGGAAGTGGGAGCTATGCGGCATCCCCCCTCCCTCCTCTTGTGCATGCCCCCCCTCCCGTCTCTGCCAGAGAGTGGAATAGGGATGGGGGTGCAGGATCTGGGCAGGAGGTGGGGTACAGGAGGGGGTGAGGGTGCAGAGTCTGGCCAGGAGGGACGGTGCAAGAACAGGGTTGAGGCAGGCTGTCTGACCAGGAGGGAGGGGGCAGAAGCAGGCTGGTGGTACGGTGTGGGGCCAAAGGAGAGGGTGCAGGAGTGGGCTCAGGGTACCATGTAACGGCCAGAAGAGGGGTTGGCAAGCATAGCGGCCAGAGGGGGAAGGGGTTGGTGCACATAGCGGCCAGAGAGAGGGGGTGGCTGGCAAGTGTAGAGGCCAGAGGGGAGGTTGGTGAATGTAGTGGCTGGGGGGAGGGGGAAAGGGGTTGACGCATGTAGCGGCCAGAGTTGGGGGGTTGGCAAGGATAGCAGCCAGAGACTGGGGAGGGTTGATGCAAGTAGCAGCCAGAGAGAGGAGGACAGTTGGCAAGCGTAGAGGCCAGAGATGGGGAACTGGTGAGTAGAGTGGCCAGAAGGGGAGGTTGGTGAACGTAGCAGCCAGAGGCAGGGGGAGGTGGCAAATGTAGCAGCTGGGCAGGGGGAGGTGGTGCAGATAGTAGCCAGAGACAGGAGAGAGATTGGCATGCGTAGCGGCCGGGGGGGGGGAGGGTGGTAGTGGTGAGTGTAGCTTCCACAAGGGGGGGGGGTTGGCGAATGTAACAGACAGAGGAGGGGCATTAGCAAACATAGCAACCAGGGGCGGGGAGGAGTTGGCGAATGTAGAAGCGGAGGAGGGGTTTGAGGAGCTTAGAAAGCAGGGGGCACACACATTGGGTTAATGCAACTGCAGGATAGTTGCATGGGGGGGGTTGGTGGGGGCCAAACTAATCCCTGTTGGTAGGAGGATGGTGGGAAAAGTCCTTCGAGAGGGATGACATGACACCTTTTACTTCTGGTCATGTGTCCATCTTGCCCAAGCGTGTTGCCTCCAGAGGCCTGGCTAATGGGGGTAAGGGGGTGGCTAATGGGGCACCACCAAAAATTATACAAATCTGCCAGCCCCGGAGGAGGAGTGCATCGGCTGCCTGCACCACAGGCGGGTGTGTGAGTTGGCAGGGGATTTTTTTGTGCTGTGGTTCGAATGGGGCCCCGCAGTTCCTAAAGCCGGCCCTGCCCAGACCCCTGCCAGAGGGGGATGCCCACTCGCCCCGAGGTAAACTGACTTTGAGACCCCTGCTTATAACTCTGCATGTAACCATTGTGAATTGTTCAGACTGATATTTTGCACGCTGGCTGTCTGCCAAAGACTAATTTGTTATTTCATTTTTTATTTGGAAAATTTCAGCTAAAAGAGAGTTTCACCATTTTGTAGAACAAGGTTAGGGGAAAGATATTGTTTTGCCCATGTTAAAAAAAACTATTACAACCATTTTACTGAGATGCTCTAGAACCTTGGTGATTTGGAACAGACTTAAAATTTGACAGGGGAGACGTCATGCTGGTATCAGAGATGTGTATTTTGCCATCCCCATGAAAATCTAATCAAATTAGGTCAAGCTATAAGCCTCTGAAAAATTGCAGGTAGCACATACTAAGTAAATGTTTGTTAGAGTTTGGCAACTAAAGTCTCTGAAGATTCTATCCAGAGTGTTCATGCTCCATCCCAGGTTTTCAGGACCTGAGTTGGACTCTCCCTACAGTTGTGCATCCTGGCTGCTAAGGCCACTGTGGCACCAGCACCAGAAATGGTATCAGGAAGAATGTCTCTCCTGTGCTCACGCTGTTCTTGCTGCTGACCACCAAACAGCAAAGGAGAGAGCAGGACAAACACCCTGATTACAGTGCAGGAATGTGTGTTGGAAAAGATGGGTGTTGGAAGAGACACATGAGTTTGGTGGGAGGGAAGAAAATAGGAGCAGGGAGCACAAGGAGTTTAGGAAATGGGGGGATGAGAGCAGAAGTGTAGAAATATGTGCAAAGAATAAGGATGGGGCAGGAGGAAGAAAATGGGGGCAAGGTCTGAGCAGGAGCAAACAGAAGCAGAGTGGGATGACGGGGCAGGAGCTGAGTGGAGTCACTGACAGGAGGAAGGAGGACAGCAATAGAGGACAAGAAACAGTAAAAACTGGGGTAGGGGTAAAATAGTAGCAAGGGGCATAAGAAGAGTCTGGGGAAAGAAAGGGCAGAAATGTCTATTACCAATAGAGTGCACTCTTGGACAGAGCCTGGAATTGAAACCATTATTCTTCAGCCTCAATACTCCTTTGCTGTCACAATTAGCTGGGAATAACCCACTGGAAAAATACGTCTGTCTCACATTTTTAATTCCTAGTCCACATAAAAGATAACAACCTACCTCTGCTATCAGTTACTCTGTTAGGTCAAAAGGTACAGATCTGTCCAAATCCTGCTGATGAGTCATATGGGACATCAATGTCATTCCAAATGATGCTGCAAAATTAGCAGGGCTACCAATCAATCAAGGTGCTAAAGGAGCATGAAAGGAAGAGAAGGCTATTGCAGAGAAGCTAAATTAGTTATTTGTATCTGACTTCACTGTGTAAGATGTAAAGGAGATTCCCACACCTCAGTCATTAATTTTAGGTTACAAATCTGAAACTCTCTCCCAAATCAAGGTGTCACCAGAGGAGATTTTGGAAAAAATTAGTAAGTCACCAGAACCAGATATGATTTACCCAAGAATTCTGAAGTAACTCAAATATGAAATTGCAGGACTACTAAGTAATATAACCTAATGCTAAAATAAGCCTGTGTACCAGATGACTGGAGAGGAGGGATGTGAATGTTAAATAAATGTTTAACCTGTTAACTGATTAATCAGAAGTTTACATCCCTACTAGAGACATGGGCAACAGGTATAATAGGCCAGGGGAGGAGACTGGGGATGAACCCAGGAAGCTGAGAAGTAAATACCACCTCCTCAGCCATCTTGGAATCTGCATGGAGCATAGCAAAAGTATCCTCCAGAACAGAGACACTTTTTCCCAGGGCAGCCTGGGGCCTGGGGAGAGGAGGAATGGCACAATGCAGCTGCAGCTGGCTTGGGACTCCTCTGGGTATGTGGGAAGAGCTTCACGGGTTCAGCCAGATCTGGCTTCCTCCAGCCAAGGGTGCTCAGGGCTCTTCTGGGTGGGGGGAGGGTCTTGGAGCTCCAGCAGTGGAAGGGGGAAAGGGTATGAAACTCTGGCCATGACAGGGTGGTGGGGCAGGGGACCTCAGGTTTCTGGCCGCAAGGAGGGCAGGGGGCTTCAGGGTTCAAGATACAGATCTCAGAGCTCTGGCTGTGGGGGTTGGGGAAGGGGACAGAGGGTCTTTGGTGGAAGGAGCAGATAAGACAAAAATATCTTAATGCCACTATATAAATCCATGGTACTCTACACTTGAAATACTATGTGCAGTTACGGTCCCGCCTCTCTCCCATCTCAAAAAAGACATATTAGAATGGGAAAGCGTACAGAGAAGAGCAACAAAAATGATTAAGGTATGGAATGGCTTCCCACTGAGAAGAGATTGAAAAGACTGGGACTGTTTAACTTAGAAAAGAGATAGCTAAGGGGAGGATATGATAGAGGACTATAAAATTCATGACAGGAGAAAGTGTTATTTTACCCCTTCACGTAACACAAGAACCAGACATCACCCACCAAAATCAACAGAAAGAAGTTTTAAAAGACACATAAGGAAGGACTTCTTCCTACAACAAATGGTCAACTTGAGGAACTTGTTGCCAAGGGATGCTGTGAAAGCCAAAAGTATAACTCAGTTAAAAAAGAATTAGATAAGGATGGAAGATATTATACCTCTGGTCTATTATACCCACTGCCCCTTCTCCGTGTGTTCATGGAGGATAGGTCCATCAATGGCTGTTAGCCAAAATGATCAGTAACCCAACCTCATACTGTGGTTGTCCCTAAGGCGACAGCTCCCACAAACTGGGACTGGATGGATCACTCAATAATCAGCCTTTTTCTTCATTCCCCATACTAGTCACTGTCAGAAGACAGACTGTGCTAGAGAGACCATCATTCTAACCCTGTATGGCCACTTTATGTACTTGTGATGGATTTTACTTCAAAAACAACAAATAGTCCTGCAGTACCTTGATGGATTTTGTTGTTGTTCAGTTTCTCAATTTCTAAAAAGCTTAAGAATTTATCTTAAAGAAAACTATATTAAAAGAACATTAAAGAAAGTCAAGCAGTACAAGGTTGGGAATCACCTCAATTAAAGTTGCCTGTGCAACCTTAATTCAGCCCCACTGAGCAAATGCATTATGTTACAACCTTAACATTCCTTTTACACAGTTTATTTGTATGTTTAAAAAAATACATAGGATCAGACAGATGACTGAAATAAACAAAACAAATAAAAGGTGCCTCAGGACTGGTGAGACATTAGTCAAAGGAAGTACCTTTTCCCCTTCAGCTCCATAACACATTCAGAATCCTTCATAGGCATTCAAAGTGGTCTCAGCATAGGGACCTGAGCTTCAGCCTCACAAGGTTTCAAAATGAAGAGGCAGTCTCTGTTCAGGTCCCATAACTCTAGCATTCACTCCATCCCTTTTAGGTAAAGACAATCTCTTCTCGTTGCCACACATGGAGTGGGTAAATTTATGAGACCGGGTAGAAGGGATTCTGATGGATTTCTCCTTTTATTAGAGTGGGGTTTTTTTTTGTTTGGTTGGTGGGGTGGGGGGAGGGTTTGGCTTTTATTCTGCTTCACTATGTTTTGGGGAGTAGCTAGAATCTGTTCACTCTGTTCAAAAGTTTTAAAGATAGTGGTGGGGGGGCTCCATGAGCTTGAGATGGGCTTTCTTTTGGATTGTTATAAAATTGAAATAATGGAGAAATACAGTGAGAAAAATAGGTAGGGACAGATATAAAACAGCTACTTCTGTCCTATCCCTCCGCTGTGACTGAAAAGGCAGCCAATATCTCAACCCATCCATCCACCAAAGTTTGTGTGTAAGGATACTTGTAATGAGGCATCGATTAGAGCAGGGGTCTACAACGTAAGGCTCAGTATGGACCCATTATGGCTCTTTTGTCATTCCCAAAATACACACAACTTTCAAAATTAAAATAAAAAATTAATTCAAAATTTTAAAAGCGCATAATTACTTATGTCAAGATGATTTTTTTGTCTATTTCACCTTTAACTGTTCATTTTAACACCCATCCATCCTCTCCACTCACTGGGGGTCATTCATATTCTCTTTTTATTTGATTGGTCAAGAAATCTTTCGATCATCATACAGCCTGGTAAACTCTGTAATCCCCTAACAGTAAAAATGGCAAAGAGACAGAGAGATGATGAGTACCGACATTTTCAATAGGAGCGGACAGACTTATATGCATTTGTGGTTAGGTCTGGATCTCCACACTCTTTCATTTGTCATGAGAGACTGTTCTTAAAAAAAATCATGACAAAACATGCAGCGTTTGCTACAAAATACCCTGAGGATGACACACGAAAAAAAGGCTGCGAAGAGCTGCTGTGAAAAATTAACATTGGACAAAATAGCCTGCTGGCATTGTCAAAAAAAGGAGAGATTACATGAAGAGATGCCTGCCAAAAATTGGTCATGAACTATTTGATGAGTGTCACAACATGCACAAAATCTTACAGAAAATTCAAAACATACCATTCATTATCAGCAAAAACAGTTCATGACAGAGCTGTGAAAATGGCCCAACAAATTGACAAGGAACAAATGCAAAATGTGAGTACAGCTACTTATTTTTTGTTTGCTTTGGACAAGACAACTGACATATGTGATATTAATCAGTTGTGTATTTTAGGACAATATATTTGTGGAAATGCTGTTCATGAAGAAATGATTGAGACATTACCAATGAAAAATCAAACAGGGGGCGAAGACATCCTTAAAACTGTGATGAACTTTGTAAACAAGAAAGAAATATAGTTGGATAATCTTGTGTATGCGTGTACAGATGCTGCACCTAGCATGGTTGGCAAATTAGGGGATTCCTTACTCTTGTCAGAACAGCTGAACTGCCTGCTTTTGAACTTTCATTGCATTGTGCATCAGGAGGCACTTTGTGTGCATTCTTGTGGAATCAAGCTCAGAAATGTAATGGGACTGGTTGTTCACATTGTCAACTGGATTCCTGCCCAAGCCCTTAATCACCGTCAATTTCAGTCACTGCTCGAAGTAAATTCCAAATACCATGATCTACTAATGCACAGTGCTCACTGGTTATCTTGTGACAAAGTTTTGTCTTGTTTTGCCGCCTGCATTAATGAGATTGAGTCATTTTTTTGATATGAAGGATGTCAGACACACCGAGCTTTCAGACGGTGACTGGTTGCTCAAGTTTTACTATCTCATTGACATTACCAGTCACTTGAATTAGTTGAACCTTAAGCTACAAGGGCAAGGAAATATAGTCCTGACTCTGCAACAAACAGGTAGTGTTTGGATGTGAGTCAAAATTGACGGGCTGCATCAAAAATATAGAGATGGGAAGACTTGCACATTTTGAAAGTTTATGAATGTTTTGTGATTCCTATCAAAGTGAGAATCCAAATAACAGCCTTGATTTGCAGCAGCTTGCCAGGTTTGTTTCTGAGCTCCTGATGGCATTCAAGTCTTGTTTTGTTGACGATTGCAAACACAGTGTTCTGCTTATGTTTGTGATTTATCCACATATAGAGTCCATTGAAGACCTGGATTTGACAGTCATTCAGGCATCTCAGTCAGTAATTTGGAAATGGAATTAGCAGATTTCAAGGAGTCAGATATCTGAGTGGAAAAATTCATCATGCTGAATTCTGATTTAGAATGCTTGCTCAACTACATGCAGAATTGGCAAAACTGCACAATTGAGCTGACATGAAATTGCAACACAAGGATAATCTGATTCTGCAAACTTGGATAGAACTTCCTATCACATACAATGCCATGCAGAATGGCCTTACCTTCAATGTTTGGCTCCACCTATGTGTGTGAGCAGGCTTTCTCTCATTTGAATAGCATCAAAGGTAATTTGTGCTCAAGAATGACAGAAGACAGCCTGAATGCATGCATGAAGCTGAATTTCACCAGTTATGACATACATTTCAAAGAAATGTGCAAAAAAAGTGCAGTAGCAGAAGAACCATAAAATAAAGTTCTTGAGTACAATGGACTATTATTATTTATTTATTATTAATAATCATCATCATCATGCCAATTATTAGTAGCATTAACTTGTATATTTTCAGTAAGGCAAATGGGCATTCTTATACAGCTCTTTGTTGACCACTTGTTCTGAATTGGTTCTTTGGTTTGAAAAGGTTGCCAAGCCGTGGATTAGAGCAAGATCCTAGGAGCCAGAACTTCTGAACGGTAGTTCAGATTCTACTACTGACTTGCTATATAAGATTGATTGAACAAGTTACTTATCCCGTTCTCTGACTCCCCATATGGAAAATGGGCAGAATAGCACTGCACAGTGATGCTGAGAGGCTGAATTAATTAATGTTTTGTAAATTAGTTCAGTGTTTATAAGTGTTCATGTTAAATTTGTGAGGGAAACAGAATTTCTATTTTATAGAAACTTCTAAACTCATTTCATTATAACTGGGAATAAGGGTCAATCAAAATGTTTCATTCTGATTTTTATTTTATATTATAATTTAAAATGTAAAATACATTTTGAAACAAAAAAACCTAAAATGTTAAAATCCAAAAAATGTCAGAAAAGTTTCATCATTATCAAAATATTTTGTTTCAATTTCTTTTGCCTCAAGATAAAATTGTGTGAAAATTGACATTCCTGGAAAGTTTTGAATGAGGGGAAATGGCTTTTGCCAAGAGAAAAATATTCTTTCTGAACATTTTTTGATCAGCTCCATTTCTGATTAAATGATGACAGGCTCTACAGAACTACATATTATTATGATTGAGTCGTGCATGGTAAAATTGCACCTATACATAAGATAAAAGAGAAGATCTAATACCTGAGCAAGTACATCTCTAGCTTTGTCAATAGATGGCTGTTTTTCTGAATTGATACGACAATTTCCTATATAGTAAGACTTTCTGGTTACAGATAAATAAACAGGAAGCTTAGCACTCAGGACGATCCTCTGTGCCAATGCGATATCACCATATGTTTATGCAGATAAACATACTGCACCTATGTGCCTCCTTGATTAATGCTGAATCTCTTTCAGCATAGAAAGAAAATGTGCCCAATTATGTACAAAGTGCCATACTACATGTGCATGTCATTTTCTAACTATAAAAATAAGACACAGTCTTTGTACAAGAAAGCTTACATTTTGATTTATACAGAAATCCGGAGATGGGACTTTTGAGGATGAAAGGGCTGCTGAATTGTGACTACTCTCAGGAACTCTACTCTGATTGGTAATTGCATTGGATTAATCATGACATCACAGGACATCATCATGTGACCTCACAAAAAGAGGAATCCTAGAGCTAAATATGTATTCCACTCATCCATTCAAGAATGACAGGCTCAGTTGCATGCCAGTTCCTCATTTAGGAGTCACAGACAGCCATAAGAGCAAAGGGGTTTTAAAAAGATGTAAAAAAAAATCACAATTATATTTTACCCCGGTGTTCTACAGACAGGAGCTGCTCTTCAGTTACTGGTGCTTAGGTTTCTTAGTTACTCTTACAAAACACTGGCAAGATCTGTTTTTATTCCAGACTCTGATTACCCTTGTGGGCCATATTCAATACAACCCTTGCATCTATTCCTCATGCAAAACCATATAAGGATGGGAATCAGCCCTTGCAATCTCAGCTATACAGACTGTCTGCTTAAAGGGACGTTGTTCTATTGAAAAACTGACTTTGCTGCAACATGATTCTACAGCTCACTAAAATAAAAGAGGAAGGTTGCTTTAAGCAGGAAAAAGTGAGGGTTTTCCTAATTAGGTAAGGCATGTTGTCACAATGAATACTGATGTTATTGCTGTTACTGTGCTGGTCTCAATCTGTTACTCAGTGAAAGACTGGACACAAACTTCAAAACAAGACCACTCATATGAATTATGGGAAAGATGGGCATGATTGTCCCACATTGTAAATTTGCCTGTCCTGGAGATTTGGGACTGATTCTTCTACCTCTGGCCCTACTTTTTTTTTTTAAATTCAAAATCAGAAGCTGGCCTGTGAGTTGAAAAGCAGACATTAAATTACTGCAAAAGCAACAAGGAGTCCTGTGGCACCTTATAGACTAACAGATGTATTGAGCATAAGCTTTTGTGGGCAAAGACCCACTTCGTCTGATGCATGTACGTGGGTCTTTGCCCACGAAAGCTTATGCTCAATACATCTGTTAGTCTATAAGGTGCCACAGGACTCCTTGTCGCTTTTGCAGATCCAGACTAACGTGGCTACCCCTCTGATATTAAATTACTGGGCCCTCAAAAGAGCAGAATGCTTATTTTGTATATAAAACCTAGCTCTGGTTCAAAGTGACTCCCAGCATATCAGAACTAGGGATGCTTACCGAGTAACCGTTAACCAGTGGTTGGGAGCAGCCTCACCAAGACCTTGTGCGGGATTCCTCTTAATCAGTTAGACCTAATGTTCAATCAGTTAACTAATTAAACAGGATTTTACATCCCTAATCAGAACCATTCAAGGAGCTAGGATCTGTGCCAAAGAAGTGTTCTTTCCTCATGACTGGAAGAGTGGCTGACACCCGAAACAACTTTTTTGTGTGAAAAGTTACTGAGAAGATTCAGTGAGTGATGCTACATATTCCACCAGATGCACGCACTTCTGGAGTCAGAAGTAAACCACTCAGCTGTCAAAAATGACCCCAGGTTGGAATGGAAAACATACATACAAAGCCAGGAATTGAGACAGTGAATATACAAAGCTGGCTAAGAGACTGGGATAGGTGAACACATTTCTAGCTTTCTTTGCCCCAGAGAGGACTTTTTTTAATATTGTGCTCAAAGTACTCTAAGATCAGCTGTCAGGGTCAATTCCGAATGGTTTACTAATGGCTTCCAGTAGGAATGCAAGCACACATCAGTAAAACAGTGATAGCAATAATTCATTTAAACAGTTTGCCTAATGTACCCAAACTCTGTAGTTCACTAGCTTGAAAAAACAGACACATACAAAGAAACTGAAATAGAGGTGAACACTTTTCTCTTATTTTGACCTCTTGGTGCCAGCAGAAATATACTGCATGGCAATCACTTCCAATGAAAGAGATTCATTTGTAAAATGTCACAATGAGCAGCAAATCTCCTATAGCTGGATCCTCCTTCCCGCTGCATCCATGCACACCAACAGCTCCACTACTTGGGTATTAAGCTAAAACCAAAACAGGACGTATCAGGATATGTCCCCATTCTCCATGAATTCGTAAAGTATCTGCTGCCCTAGTGCTTGCTTCATGAAACAGAATGTGCCCAGGGATAACACAAACTGGATCACTGTAGCAATCTTAAAACTATTAAGCAAAAAACCCGTGCTCAGGCACTGGGGGCCTTTCAAAGGAAGGTATGATTATAGCTCAGACAGGCATACCAGTGTAGTTGCGTCTAACTAGTTAAAGAGTAGTAGTGCAGACATGGCAGCATGGGCTTCAGCAGAGGCAAACATTCAGAGTACCTATCTAAACCCCAAACAGGCTTGTACTTGGGCACCTAATTCACACTAATCCCGCTCGAGCCCTTAGGTGCTTCCTGGGGTAGCTAGCCTAGGCCACCTAAGCCACCAAAGCCATGAATGTCTACACGAGCTAGGAATTACACCTCCCAGCTGCTGTGTGTAGACATACCCTTACAGTAGCTTCCCCAAAACTGCCAATTGGTTGCTCCAAAGGCCAGAATAGCAGGAATGCACAGTGCTCTGCTCACTCTCCCTCTAACAGCAGCAGAAACAGGAGGTCCCATTAATGACCGGGGGAAAAAGATCAACACTCAAGGCAGTCCTAATGAGCAGAGTGGTAGAAAAGGAGGTCCTAGAAGGAGAAGATCTAAGATGGCAGCAAATTATCATTAGATTCCACCTGCCTTGGACACATTTTAGTATGCCACATGCCACTACACTCAGGGTGGCATGGGGAATTGGCACACTGCCACAATGCTGGAAATATTCTTAGATCTGCTTTTGCCATCTTTAAGGCCCCTTCAAGCCACAAGAGCAGCACAGACAGGCTTTAGCAGGTGAAAGACCTAGCTTCCTATCCTATATGGTCTGCTGCAAAAACACACATGGCTAAATCTGCCTGCAATGGATCTCTGATGGAATGGAGGACCAGTGAGGGCTCATGAGGAATGGGGAGGGTGTACAAATAACTGCTTGACATGACAGAGAGTCTAAGCAGATGTGGCAAATTCAACAACAGCAGCTTATGGAAGGCTCATTAAGGACTACACTGTAAATCTCAACCACTTTGGCAGAATTGCACTCTGCAAGTCTAAAGCCACTTCTTGATTCTCAACTACCAACAAAGGTGTTTTTGAATATTCACCAATATTTAGCAGTGAAATGTTTGAGTGATTATATTTTTCACTCTCTTTATATCTAATCTAAACCATCTCCAAAGACTGATGTAAGGTAACAATTGTATTATAATCTCACTCAAAATTAGTAATCATAACAGCAAACAACAATTAAACCTTCTTTATATACACAGCACTGACGTGTTGAAGATTATATTGGGTATTTAGCATTACATTTTCTGGCTGCCAATCCACCATACAGGATTGCTTTCGCAGTTGCCTTTGCTCATTAGGCTAATATTTATAGTACAGCAGTGTCAAATGGTAATTATCTCAGAGGCAGCAGCAGTTTCTAAATGATAAAGTCACAGCTCTTCCTCTCCCCCCTTTCCTTTGCAGTGGGGAACAAGCGGGCTTGTCACTCTTGCTACATGAAGCAGTTCAGAGAGCTCTGGTGTTTTTCACCAGCATTTCTGCCTCAAACACTAAAACTGAATTTCCTTTTTCTAGCCAGCAAGGGCACTGAATGGCTCTCTCCCTCTCCCCCAGTCTTTGCTGTGTGCCCTCTTCTTACCTTCAGCAGCAGAGGAAATACATGCTGCAGCTTTTTCTTGAGCAGCAGCAGCAGCTCTATGGCAACCACAGCTTGGAGGCAGCAATCCCTTGTACCTCTCACTTTCACTCTCCTCACTCAGCATACAGAGTCATGATTTGTTTGCCCAGTACATTAGCAAATACAATTTCCATGTGCATTTTGCAAGTGATTTTGTTCTTTAGGATTGCCAAGATGTATTTCCCAGCTAGCTAGATGATGTTCTCACTGCAAGGCATTAAAGGACATCAGAAAATTCCTTTAATGTATTCAGAATAAACCATGTATAATCTTCATTTGTGATACATATGGGCTTTCCCAGATTTAGTCAGACATATATGAAAAAGAAAATTCTAGTAGCTTTGGGTCAATGGCCAATAGATAACATGTCATGTCCAAGTGAGGTCCTGAAATGTTTTAAATATTTTGTGTATAAACTGAATGAGCCTTTGTTCACTGAGGCACCTGTACGAGAGCAGTGATTTAGTTGTGACATTCCTGGAGGAAGAAAAGGTGTAAAGCCAGACAAAGGTCCTCTAATTTCAGACCAAGGTAAATTGAGCATCAGAGTATATTTGGAAACAATAATACAAGCTACAGAACAGTACTTAGCAGAGAAACCAACTATTTCCTGACTGGGAAGTTAGAGTACATCTACACTTGCTCCCTAGTTCAAACTAGGGATGCAAATGTAGGCGACCGAAATTGCTAATGAAGCGGGGATTTAAATATCCCTTGCTTCATTAGCATGATCTCGCCGGCGCGTTACTCCGCTCAACAGCAGTTTCGAAAGTGAAAGTGCGCGCCGGGACGCGTTAGTTCGAACCAAACCCCTTGGTTCGAACTAACGCGTCCCGGCGCACACTTTCACTTTCGAAAGAGCTGTTGAGCGGAGTAACGCGCCGGCGAGATCATGCTAATGAAGCAAGGGATATTTAAATCCCCGCTTCATTAGCAATTTCGGTCGCCTACATTTGCATCCCTAGTTCGAACTAGGGAGCAAGTGTAGACAAACCCTTACTGAACATCTACTATCAGGAAAGGAAACAGATTGGTTAGAAAGGACATTTCCCAGGTTCCCCCACTTACATATTAATCATAGAATGGAGTGCAATTAAATACCAAATATGATAGCAAATAAATCACTATCTGTGACTCAGAAACATACATCATGAGAGTCTTTTAATGAAAGTGCTGTGACAAGCACACAGGAGATAAAGTAATCAATACACTTCTGTAGTCCAATGAGAATTGTCATTTCTGGTTCCTGCTGTGTAAGGAACAAAGGCTACTGCTACTGCTGATTGCTGTGACATCTTGTGCTAAAGTGCATGCCCTGGTTAGCACCAATAAATTACCACTGTAACTACTTGCTAATTCCTTAATTTGCTGCACCACTCGGATCATTTCATGCATAAGGTTCTGCACATTACAATAAGACTACACCTTCTAATTTGCATTGCAGCAGAGGGAGTTTGGGAGATTGCTGGTTTTTCAGTTTTGTTTTCTTGGCATCAAAGAAATATTTGGCATATGACTATATAAAACAGGAAAAAGTTTAAAATTATTAGATGGCAATTGTGGTCCAAAACTGAGACATCAGAGCAGTTTATTATTTGAGTGATGCCAAGCCGTTGTGCTGTGCTTTGGTAATTAATTTGTGAAACTGCCATCTGAATCATTTACAACAAGCACTGCTATAAACACTCTTGTGTGCAAATGGCAGCTTTTTCCATAACATAACCCTATGACAGCCATGTTCATGTATCCACACCTATCACACTGCTGAGTCTGTGTAAGTGCATTCTGAGGAAATCTGGGAAGCAGGTATTACCTAGTGCCTGAGCTACAGACAGAGAGACTGATTCTCCATCGCCTTGCATCTCATGTAATATTTACACCTTTGTCTGTGGACAGTCAGGATCATTGTGCTCAAAGGCCATGCACATAGTGTGGCACAAGCAGTCCTCTAGGAAGTCCTACAGCACAGACAGCTAGAAAGGAGGGTTGGTCCCTACCACATTCCACAAAAACATCCCATAAACTGTATGTTAGCAAGTTACATAAGACAATTAGTGAAAACTTAGCTGAAATACTCTTTGCTCTGTGGGCACACTTATCACCTATACCACTAACCAGTTTTAGAAGATACAATACAGAGAGAGTGTTAGATAGCAACAGTTTCATCCAAAGAGCTCAAAGAGTTTTTATAAACCTCAGATAATTAAGCCCACAATGTTTCTTGTTGTTATTTATTAATTTTTAGATTGTGGTACTACTGAACAGCCCCACTCAGAACTGGGTGCTCCACTGGGGCAGACAGCATAAGAACACACACAACCAAAACATGATTTCTGCCCTGAACTCACAATCTAAGAAAACCCTGTGAGGTAGGAAAGAACTGTTAGTCCTATTTTATAAATCAGGGGAAACTGAGGCATAGAGAGTTATAATTACTCACCTATAAGTGAGTGTAATCTCCTTGTAATTGTCACTTGATGTACTGAAATACCACAGAGCCTACTTTCCTCCCCTCCTGGATGTGCCTCAACTCTGTTCTGCTGAGCCAGGCCCTCCAGCCTCCTCCAGTATGGACACAGAACTAGGATGACAGCCCTTGCAGTATAATACAAACACTGAGATCAGATCAGCTCTGGGAGAATATGTCTACACAGCAGCATTATTTTGGAATAATTGACATTGTTCCAAAATAACATAGTGCACATCTATACTACAAGCCTTTGTTTCAAAATAATGTTGAGCTGGAGGACTTCTTACTGCGACTCATGGTAAACCTCATTTCATGAGGAGTAAAGGAAGTCAAAGGAAGAGTGATCTTCCTTCAATTTCCTGCTGTGTAGAAAGCACCAAAAGCCAAATTAAGCTATTTTGACTTCAGCTAAGCAATTGATGTGGCTGAAGTTGCATAGCTTAATTAGATTTTGGCCCTGCTGTGCAGAAGGATCAGCCAAAAGGTCTTGTCTCAGCAACCAAAAGTACAGTTTGAATGGGGCCTGAACACCAAATAAATCTTTTTTATTCTGTATAAAGTTTTATACAGAATAAGCTCAGGTTCTTTGCCCTCTTTCTCAAGAGTAAAGACTTGAGAGAAATGCACAGACTCCTTGCCCCCACCCTAGATAACAATTACTTAGTCTGGATTTATTAATAAATAAAAGTGGTTTTAAAAAGTATAAGAAGTAGGATTTAAGTCAGGATAGGGAACCTTTTTTTAGGTCAGGGGTCACTGACCCACATAAAAATAAATTGGGGGGCCACACACAAGTGAAAAGCAATAAATAAATTAATCAATTAAAAAAAACTCACTGACCTGGCCCCCAAGTGAGGAGAAAAAAAATCTTCACAGATGTGGCCCCCAATTGAGAAGCAAAAAATAAAAGCGGCTCAGGGCTTACTCCCAGCATTGGATTAATGCTTCTGGGGCCTGGAGCTAGTAGATTCTGTGAGGCCCCCTTGGACTCTGGGGTGGAGCCAAAAAGGAGAGGGAGTTCAGTGTGTGGAGGAGGCTGCTGGGGGTGGAAAGGTCTGGGCAGGATAGGGTGGAGGTCAAGCTGAGGCTGTATCTAGACTACAAAGTTCTATCGGAAAAAGATACGCAAATTGCGAGCTGCAATTTGCGTATCTTTTTCTGCTTTTCTTCTGAAAGAGGCTTTTCTGACAATTGGCCCGTCTACACTAGGCCAAATGCCAAGAAACGAGCCTCTTTTGGAACATCCCTTCTTCCTCGTAGAACGAGGTTTACAGGGATGCCAAAAAAACACGTCTGCTTTTCCAAAATTTTTTTTGGAAAAGCAGACTGGTCCTTGGATGCGACAGAGCTTTTCAAAAAATTCTGCAGTCTAAACGTACCCTCCGAGTGTGGGGTCTAGGTGGGAGGAGAGGTGTAGGAGGGGACAGGGGATTGGGACACTTACCTGGCATGGCTCCCCTGGTGGCATAGGTAGCTCCATACTGCCCTGCGCTTGCAGGCACTGCTCCTGTTGCTCCCATTGGCTACAATTCCTCGCCAGTGGGAGTGATGTGTTCAGTTTATACATTTTCTCCCGTTCAGTAGAAAAGTACAGCCTCCAAGATGGGTCTCAGCAGCAAGTGACATGGCCACATGTCTTGGTAGGACCAACCATAACCCTTGTTTTCTTACCAATGCGCCATCAAGATCCTGAAGTACTAGTAATGGTCCACTTAGCATGACTACATTAACAACACAGGTTTATACTCAATATTTCTAACTTCACATACAAGAATGATACATGCATACAAATGGGAAAACCACATTCAATAGATTACCTTACATGAAGCGTTTTGCAGAAAGCCTATTCCAGTTATGTCATATTCATAAGCATATTTTCATACAGCATATGGAATGCCCTGTGACAGTGAGTCTGTAACACTGCTGGGAACAGAATTCAGGAGTTCTGATCTTCAATTCCCTATTCTCACAAGTACACCACATTTTGTCAGAAAAATAAAGGCTCAACAGAAAATTCTGATCCTGTAGAAATTTAGATTAGCCCTTGATGATAGTGCATGTTTGGGCTTTGAATATAGTGTTTACAGTTAAGGATGCAGTGATCTGACTTTGTTGTTAACCATTACTAGTTGTGATAGGTTGTTTAAACTCTACAAAATACTCAGTGAAGGAAGTAAAACTGTCCTTCTAGAGGCTGGAAACTTTTGCTTCAGCTGGCTGACATATGAAGAGCAGAACAAGCAAAAAACAACTTACAATTCAGAGAAGTGAATACCTTGTGTCATTTCTTTTCTGGTGGTTATAAAGCTAATTTTTTTAATGTTCTGACAATAGAAGTCTGGAAAGTCCGTTAAACCCTGATCTTTTCTGTACAGTGTTTTACCAGTTGATAAAAACCTAGCCAGTTGTTGCTTTTAGCCTGACAGTCTGATTAAACCACTCACACTTACGTTGTTACTTTTTTAGACCATAGTTAGTGAGACA
Source organism: Pelochelys cantorii (assembly GCA_032595735.1). NCBI lineage: Eukaryota > Metazoa > Chordata > Testudines > Trionychidae > Pelochelys > Pelochelys cantorii. The sequence continues at coordinate 8,900,850 of CM064335.1, forward strand.
CGTGTAAGTTGAGTTATTTTGCATTCACCTAAAACAGCCAAATTATCTATTATTATTTTATGGTGTAAATATATATTATTATGGTGTAAATACATATGGCGTAAATATATTTTATTTTAAGAGAACACTATTTTATAGGTTTGATTTCATAATTAATGTTGGGTGTATAATCTACTGCAACCAGAAGTCACACAAAAATTAAACTTCATAGTATACAGTAATGTAACAAGATTTCTTTTCTTCACTCAACAGTTGCCATCAATTTTGTATCTATGGACAGGCCCGCTAAGGTGGCATTGGAGATAACTGCCCTGGGGCCTGCCGATTCAAAAGGGCCCAGGGCTCATAGTCACCACTGCTACTGCTGAGGGAACAGTGGTTGCTTGAGCCCCAGGCCCTTTAAATCACCATTGGAGGCCCTGCCCCTTCTGGGGGCATGGAACCAGTCCCCCTGTCCTTGCCCAAGGGCCCAGAGAGTCTGTCAGTCCCCCAATTAAATCTTGTACAATTTAAATTATTATAATTCTAATTACCAATGAACAATCAATAGATTTCACCAATAGTAGGACAGATTTGTATGGCTGCAGAACAAACAAAAGACTCCAAAAGGAATCAACATTGTGAGCAGGCCCAACTGTAGCAGTTGTTAGATAAGTAGTAGTCTATGTGACTACTTTGGTAGAAACTGAAGTTAATTTAATTTGGCAATTATAATTTCAGATATCTGTCAACACCAAATTGAACAACCATGAGAATAAATATGTTACGTGAAGGATTAAATTGTACTGAGGAAAAAAACAAGTCAATTGGTATTCCCACATTACAGATGAGGAAACTAAAGTGCAGAGTAGACAAAGAGCTGATCCTGGTTCCATTGAAACCAATGACAAAACTAAAGATGTTAAGTAGCGAGTAAATCGTTACGCCGATTATTTTCAGGAATAACAGCATTGCGCAAGAGGGGTTTTTCTTGTGCAAGAAGGGGCAGTGTAGACAGCTCCTTCTGGTGCAAAAGCCTTTTATGCAAAAATGGTGGCTCATTAGGTATGCAAATGAGGCTCGGCGATATTCCACGCTTCGCCTCATTTGCATATTTCTCACGCAAGAAGCCGCGAGTGTAGACATAGCCTCAGGGTTTTTCCCCCTAGCACCAATACAGTGGCCTTTTCCCTGGGCTATTTCCCCAAACGCTCCACTCGTACCTGAGCAAATCTTTCCTGCTTCAACCCAAATACTCTCTGTTTTGCACTCTCTAGCCACCCACTTCCTCCTCTCAGTCCTCCACTCTTCTCCTTTCCCCTCCCTTACCTGAGGAAGAATCCTTTTAAAATAGCCCAGCAGGCCTTAATTTGCTGCAGGTGCCCACTTAGTTCGCTACTTCAGGCAATCTCTTAAATAGGCTCAAGTGCCTGCCTGCAGTCTCTGGCAGTTTATTCAGGCAACAGAAAACCATTCACCCAGCTACTCTCCACCAAACTATTGTAGCCAACTTCCCTGGGTATATCACACCTATTAATGTACCAAAAGGCAGTTGAGTCCAATGGTGCTCTGTTCAAATGAGAAATAAATCACCAAATCATATAATAAATCAAAATAGTCATGCAAATAGCTAGTGTATGGGTCTGCACATGTTGGAGCCATGCTGCCAAATCCTGCTCTCCCTGAAATCAATAGGAAAAAAAACCACTCTTTGACATCAGTTGGAAGTGGATTGGGTCCAGTGCTCTCATAGGAGCAAAGCTAGAACATAACTATCCATATTCAAAATTAATAACTTTGCTTATTTACACCTATTTTTCAAAATATAGTCAGTGAATGAGCTTTCAAAGGAGTTTAGTTATCTGGAAAGTTTAAGGCACAGGAGGTAAAGGCAGACACAAAGGTTCTGATTATTGGCTGGAATAATTTTTTTAAAATTACAAATTAAATTATGCAGAAAATGATGACTTAGTTCCTTGCACCTCCTGCCTTCCACAGAAATCTTCCAATTTACCATGGGCCTATGGATTTTTAGTCCTCATTATCTCTCTCTCTATATATAAAAAGTTTTTCATGCCAGGCAACAGAATGACATTATCTCACTCTCACACTCTCTGGCCATGAAAGCAGTCAGAAAGAGGAGGGGTTGGCAAGCGTAGTGAGCACGGGGCACAGCCTGCTAGTAACATTAAAATATACAGTTTTGTGGTTTCCTTACAATATAAAGGTACACTCTGTATATTTGGATTTATCTAACTAAACAGAAAGAAATGGCGTGTTTGCTATTTTTTAAGCTTTATCTAAGAGTCCATTAGCTCTAACAAAAATCTAATCGTGCCAGTGTGACCTTTTGGCGTTCAACCCAGACCAGTAAGAGGTTGTCACCACATGTCCTGTAACCCCAAGTGCTGTGACTCACAGCCTGGACACCCACAGCCAGCAGGTAAGCATGCAGTTTCCCGAGTATCTGTGTGCTAGAACTCCAGCAGCCTGCCTACACTACCACAACCCTACACTGGTCTCTATCTGCATTGTTTACTATTTGCAGGTTAACCCCAATGCACTCCAAGTTCTGAAATTTCCCAGAACTGTCCCAAAAGTATCCAGCCCTCTCCTGGAATACTCAGAAGCAATAAGATTTGTTTTCCTTTAAAGAAACAAAAGCACAACTCATTATTTTACCTAGAGCTAATAACCACTTCTGTTCAAATTAAGGTTTTCAGCTTTCCCAATAGGACAGACCAGATGCCATTGCCATGAATGGCATCTAGTCTGTCTGGTCAGGAATGTTGGCAACCCTAATTCTGGGCTGAGTTAGATTAAAAGTTAAAACAAAATGTAATAAAAAAGTGATAGGTCTTATGTGAGTTCAAATACAAGAGATAAAGAAATTATTACAAGAAAATAAAAGTAAAAATAAGCTTTCTAGGAATGAAGACTTAACAAACTACAGTCTTTGTTCAAGGTAGATTTCTTACCCATATTTCTTCTTTCCAGACATAGCTGATTTTCTCTTTGTCAGGGCCTTTTACGGAACTACAGGACTTTGCTTTTCTTCCTATGTGAAAGATAACTTGGGGTTCTTTGCGCCTCTCTTTTACAGTCCAGTGAACTTTTGAAATGTATCTTTCTCAAAGAAAAGTGCAATTAATCTAATGGAGAGGTTCCATGATGGATTCTTCCCCACTGGTGCTTTCTATAATTCAAATTGATGGGTCCCTCCAACCTCTGTTATGTCAATGAAAGGCCAAATGTCTGCAACTGAATTTGGATGGAGCCATCAGCTTTTCCTTTGCTTGGAAAAACAATGTTTACCAACTTTCACAGACTTCTCTGGTCCAAACACATTCTAGTCCCATATTTCTTTCATATTTGTGCAGTCATTTGGGTCTTTCACACACATAAACCATGCAGGAATCAGTCTGTCAGTGGTTTTCTAATATTACCTTACACAACACATATTAGATGCAGATTATAACATACATTAATTGGGATACACTGAACTGGTCAGGCCAGCTGCAACTCAATACCCAATTTCCCCCGCTATATGTTCCTTGTGATGCTTCCACACAGGGCTCCACAGCTTCTCCTTCCCCTTGTCTCGCTCCAGTATTGCCAAAGCTATGCATTCAAAACTATCAATCAACCCATCCCAAAGAAAACCACAAGACTGATTTAAAAATTATCAAAGGATTTTTTTCTTTCGACTCTTTTTGGGGTTCTTTGACTGCTGGTCTCATTTTGAAGACTTTCAGAGGATGGTTTTCCAGCCTTTCCCCACAACACAAGGGTTAGACTTTGGCAGGTGGGGGGAGGGAGATAAATGAATGCCGAGAGTCTCCCATAATCCCATGACTCCTGGAGCTTGGGCTTGGCACCAGCATTATAAGACTGGTGATAAAATCCTGTCATGTGGGCCTTCCCCACTCCTGATGCTCAGGCTTTGACTATTAACCCTCCTCCACAAGTGCCACTCTCCCCTCAGTTGCCTCCCCCCATCTCCTCGTGGGACCCACATGCCCTCCACCCCCAACTGCCTTCCTCTTTCTTTGCCCCTTTCTCTGGGCCTCAGCTGCCCCGCCCCTCTCGCCCCTGCTCGAGCTCCCCTTTTCCTCCTCCCGCACTCTCGCTCTTCTCTCGCCTCCCCTTCCCGCTCTGAGGCTGTCTGCAGCACGGGCGGCCAAAGAAACCCCGTGCTCAAGCGGTGGGGGCACGAGCAGGATGAGGAAGGAGCGAGACACTGTCACAGCGCGCCAACTGCTGCAATATCCTTCCGCCTTCGCGTCATACAAAAGAGTCCCAATCTCCGCCCCCTCTTTTGGCCGTTGCAGCCTCACGAACCCCACGAGAAATATCATACTCCGTTGTCGTGGGACTATCCGTGACACAGGTAAACCCTACACGGGGCATGTATATGGCTCGGGCTGTGTGACGATATACATATGCCTCCGCTGTGAAGGGCGGAACGAGTTCCGGCAGCTGGATAGGTATATAAAGCCGGCGCGGCGGAGGCGCTGCCTTTTCAGTTGAGGGCTGAACAGACGTGGGGCCTGGAGACCGGAACATGTCAGGTGGTACTGCGGATTATAGCAGGTATTCCTGGGGTGGCGGGGCTTCGTGGCTTTTTTCCGTTCTGAGGTGATTTTAAAAGGAAGGCGTGGGAGGAGGAAGCGTGTGTGATGTCGGCTCGCTGCCGTTGGTGGGAAGTACTAACCCAGGTGGGTCCCTCTAGCGCTCCCCTTGACGGCTAGTTCTTCCCGCAGCTTGTCCGTTGCGGGGGACACCCCCCCCCCCACAATAACCATTCCTGTGGCCCGATCTCATTCAACTTAGAAGGAAGCCGTCCATGGCGCTTCGGCTTGTAACCCCTTCTCGCGCCCGTTTTGGTTCATTCCAGCGCTTCCTGAGCCCGGCTTCGGGCGAGTTCATTTTCACGCAGAGGGGGAGGGGCGCGGTTCTCGAGGCGCTTGCCGGGCGCGTTCCTCCGCCTGCGTAGTGTGTCGGATTTGCGCAATCCCCGGGGGTGGGTGGAGCTCTCGCGAGAGTTTGCCGGTGGTGGCTGAGCGAGGCGGGGTGGCGCAGGGAAGTCGGGGGAAACCCTTCGCTCTGGGTTCTACAGACGAGCAGGCGGGTGCTGCAGCGCTCAGAGCAGATCCGCCATTAGGGCGGGAGTGCTTGGGGGGTGGGGGGGGGAGCATCCTCTACCACGTGCTGCTTCTGTGGCGGGGGAGGTGCTGCACGTTGGGGCCTGATGTCTCTGCGTGCTGTGCTGCCCTTTGGGGTGTGCTGCTCCTAAAAATGTATGGATGATCTTACACCAGCGATGGGCAGCCTAGGCCTGTGAGTGGGCCGCATGAGTGGGCCTCCATCTCCGTGGGGGCTGCAAGATTGTTGGAACCAAGACAGTCTCCTGGGATAGGATAGTTTTGCTAACTTCAAGTGTGTCTGGAATTTGCAGCGTGTATCCCTAGAACCAGAGCAGTGCCTTACTTAGATGCAGAGGGAGCGTATGGCAGTCTCAGTCAATGTTGTGTGCAATCAGCATGCACCTCACTTAGTAATACCAGTAGGAAAAAACCTGCACAGGGCAGCCCCTGGCTGTGGGCAACAGTGGAGACTTGAGGTAATGGCATACATATAACGAGCAGAGGAGATGTAGTTTCTATGCTGGCAAAATGCTAAAGCATTTGCTAGCATAATCAATCACTGGCTTAAGTTCTAGTTGAGTGAGCAGTGCTAGCGGTATCCAAGATATAGAGATCCTGTCCTACATGGCATTTGTTAGCTGCAAAGAGTATTAACAGCCTGCTTTTTTTTGGCAACAGAGACCATGGCGGCCCAGAGGGAATGGACCCTGATGGTGTCATTGAGGTGAGCAGCAGCAGCATAGCCTTTAGACTCAAATTCAGTATGGACATAGGTAATAGAGTAATAATCTGCCTTTTTTTCCTTTTTACAGAGCAATTGGAATGAAATTGTTGACAATTTTGATGATATGAATTTAAAAGAATCCCTTCTCAGGGGTATTTATGCTTATGGTTTTGAAAAGCCTTCAGCTATTCAGCAGAGAGCTATTATTCCATGTATTAAAGGTAGGCAAGCACAAAATCTTATGTCTGGTCATCATTAGCAGATATACACATTAGAAAATAGGTCCTCTCTTAAATACAAGTGCATAAAGTAAATATATGTAAGTGTGGTGATGGCATACTACTTTAATTCTTACTTGAACAAGGGAGATGATGGTATATCATCTTTTGGGAGTGACCTGAATGGAGAGGTCTTAATTGCTGATCACTTACTTCAAAAGGAATAGAATTAAACTAAATATGAATTACTTGTGGGAGCAGTAAATGTATATCCTACTTTTTTTAGGGTATGATGTGATTGCTCAAGCTCAGTCAGGTACTGGCAAGACAGCCACATTTGCTATTTCCATCCTGCAGCAATTGGAGATTGATCTCAAGGAGACCCAAGCACTGGTATTGGCCCCTACCAGAGAACTGGCTCAACAGGTATTGATAGTGTAGTTAAAAAAAGCTGCTTGCACGTTGCATAGGTTTCAGGTTTCACAACTGTGAAGGACAGTTAACAGACCTTTTTAAAGGAGTCTGTAACTGAGATCCATTCAGAATCCTTGTTGTTTTGAGTGTAATGGGGAAACAGACTAGCTTCTGTTTTAGGTCTTCCCTGTCCATGTAAAGGGGGAGTTAAGATGTGACCTTGGGAGATGATGCTGGGACATGGTGCCAGGTAACAGCTGATATGCTGTGTAGTTCTGAATGGGCATCTCCCAGCAAATGGTGAAATCTTAAAAATGATATAAGTATGATAAATTTTTATATTTGTATTTTTTTGTTTTTGTAAGCTGCCTTGAATATTTTAAATAGAAAGGTGGGGTAAAACTATTTAAATAAACAAATAAAACAATATGTTCTGAGTGGAAACAATGCATTTGTGTGCAGTTGTGCAACATGAAAACTGCAGTGCACATGTGATCATTGTCTTGTGGTGTATCTGTCCCATGCTTCCTCGCATGTTTACTTCACCCTCAAAAGATTCAAGTCATTTATTCATCTTAAAGTGGAGCTGTTTAATGGCTCTCCAGATTAAAATTACAGGATTCAATGTTAAATGGTTCTAAGAATCCATTGGTTTATGGTTTAATGATACAAGTGAAAGCATAGCTATCAATCTTAAAGCCAAATTGCAGACCATTTTATACAGCACAAAAAACTTGCTTAGCACTCAAGTGAGAATATCTTTGGCTTCCTCAGATCCAAGATCAGAGTTTTGCTATGCTTGGAGGTAGTTGTCCAAAGATTATTGTAAACCCCAAATTGATCAAAATCTAAAAGGTATTGAGGAAAAATTATGGTGCTAGATTAGTCAGTTTAGTGGATATCTCATTAGATTGTTCACTGATATTTTTACTCTGAAGGCAGTGGCAAAATAAGACTAACTAGAACTGGGTATTTTGCAGGTGATGCTACCTGCATCATTTGGCCTTAACACCGAGGGTCTTTGTTTGCCTATAACAAAGCAATGAGTTTACCACGTAGCTGAGTACCGATTGTCTGACCAAAAACAAGTCTCAACTTGGCAAGCTTGTTCTGCTAGCGCATGGCACCAGGGATGGCTTTCTCAACTCTGTTGGCACTTGGCAGTTTGGCTTGTATGAAGGAAAATTCCTTATTTTTTTCTGAAGGAAAAGTTCTAGGATGCAGTTGATAATAGAGCTGACTCTTGTGGTGGTAAGAAAATAATTAGTATGAATTCAGCCCAAGAAACTAACATGTTGATTATGCTTTTAGTGGGTACTCTTTAAATACATTGTGGGGAGTTTAGTACTGAACTCTGACCCAGTTGCTATACCAGGCAAGTGCATGATACTTGTTCAGAACTGAATAGTGAATTATAGGAATCAATCTGTGTGTTTTGGAACCTATAAAAAGTTAACACATTGGAAGTACTGACTTCAAGATTTTTATTTTAGATACAAAAGGTAATTCTGGCTCTTGGTGACTATATGGGTGCAACATGCCATGCTTGTATTGGTGGCACAAATGTTCGCAATGAGATGCAGAAGCTTCAGGCTGAGGCGCCACACATTGTTGTTGGAACTCCAGGTCGTGTGTTTGATATGTTAAACAGACGATATCTTTGTAAGTACTGAATTTAGTTTCATTTTTGCAACCAGTATATTCACATGCGGGGGTTCCTGGTAGTTTCAATTGACAGTACAAAGAAAGCAGGCTTTAATTTCTGGGGTTCAATTTCCCAAGTAAATAATTGTGGAACTACTGCTCATTAAAGGCAGTAGATGTATACCTGAACATTCCTTTTTAAAATATTCCTATTCAACAGTTGGAGAAAGTTAATGTTTGAAACTTTACATGAGTTACATAACCTGCAGGGTGTGAAAATTGAGTGAAGTGATGTTTACCATCTTTCGGGACTGACTTAGAAATGATGATAAGTTTATACTGATCACTCACTTCAGGGAGGAGATTATAACTCACAGCCATTTCAGATGCACTAAACATTCTCCCTTTCTCCTAGCACCTAAATGGATAAAAATGTTTGTCTTGGATGAAGCAGATGAAATGCTGAGCCGTGGATTTAAAGATCAAATTTATGAAATTTTTCAAAAGCTAAGCACAAATATTCAGGTAAAATCGGAGTTCATTTCTAACTAAGATGAGCAGCTTGTGTTGGGAAATGCAGGATAAGTTACAATGTAGCTGTGAAGTGCTGTATTGTCGTTCCCCCTGCTCAAATAAATTGTTTCATACTATACCTGTCTGCCTAGATCTCTCAGTAGACAGGAACGCTTGGTCTCATACATGTAATGTCTTTACTTTCCAATGTTAGATTAATATTAATCGATAAGACTAGTGATCTCTCTGCTTTTGAGTGCTCATATGGCACAAATTGCCCTCTTGTATATTGGTGTTGATGGTATCATTAGAATTAGTGTAGATTCTGATTGATTAGTGTAGTTTCTGAAGTATTTCCCTTATGGTAGAAATGGAGGAGAGGCGTCTAAAATTGTATTTCTTAGGTTGTATTGCTGTCGGCCACAATGCCAATGGATGTGTTGGAAGTGACCAAAAAGTTCATGAGAGATCCTATACGTATTCTGGTGAAGAAAGAAGAATTGACCCTGGAGGGTATCAAACAATTCTATATTAATGTTGAAAGAGAGGTAGGTGCTCGCTTTATTTCCTTAGCCTGGCAGTATTAAGAACTCTTGTCCTTTCACCTTCTTGTTCAAGCACTGTGCTAAAATTACAGAAACCAGGGCTGAGCCTTAGTTTTTGTAGTAATGCTAGCAGAGTACACATAAGAAGAAGAATAAATGCACTAGATCCAAAATGGCTTGGGTGGACCTCTTTCTTAATGTCCAGTGTCCTAGGTCTTAAGATTTGGTGCAATATCTATGTGGAAACTTAAGTATATAGTAGCTGCATAATTCTACATACTGAAATACTGTAATTGGTTTTTCTGTACTACTTGCCTTCCCAAAACCCAGTTTAAGAAAAATCTCACGGGGGATTAAATTAAATTACCTGGGTTTCAAATTAAATTTTTTCCTAAATAATGTATATAAATATAAAATTCATTTAGGAATGGAAGTTGGATACTCTCTGTGACTTGTATGAGACACTGACCATTACACAGGCTGTTATTTTCCTGAATACAAGGAGAAAAGTGGATTGGCTTACAGAGAAAATGCATGCAAGGGACTTCACGGTCTCTGCTCTGGTAAGAGTTGATGTTTTGCTTAATCTTAAGACATCTTGTGGTTGTGTGTCCTTTTTAGGATTGCTTTAAATATATTGATCTCCACTTCACTGGTGTAATGATCAAACAATTCCTACTAAAGCAGGGATGGGGAACTAGCTTGCTGGATCTGTCCCCCCAAGGCTCAGGGCTCCCCGCAGCATTGATGCTCCCCCCACAATCTAGCACAGGGCCCTGTAGGCGCTGGTGTGCAAGACGAATGTGGGAGAGTATCTCTCTCCTCAATCAGGGACCACATCAGTAAGGGGTGTGGTTGGTTTCAGGTTTTTTGCTTCTCACTTGTGGCCCCTGACTGAATTTTTTTCTTTCTGTGCACACACCTCCCCACCCCCCTTCTGCATCTGTAGCCCCAAGCTAAAGGTTCCCTGCACTAAAGTGCTGAACAGATGGATTCAGACTCTGGGCAGCAAAACTAGTGCTATTTAAATGAGAAGCAGGTTAAGTTACAATGTAGCTGTGAAGTGCTGTATTGTCGTTCCCCCTGCTCAAAGCAAGATGTTTCATACTATCCCTGCCTGTCTTAATCCCATAGCAGATGGGGACGCTTGGTCTCATACATATTAAAATAAGAAAACAGACTTTTCTGTTATGGAATATTGGAATTGTAAAAGTACTTTTTTAATTTCTCCAGCATGGTGACATGGACCAGAAGGAACGAGATGTTATCATGAGAGAGTTTAGATCAGGATCAAGCCGTGTCTTGATCACTACTGACTTGTTGGTAAATATCAATCTCTTTAGCATATCCACAATGTACTTCAGGTGGCACGTGACTAGGATTATCATTGAATTTGATCCACTGCTTGATTATTACCTGTGCCATGGAGGAATGTGATATGAATCCTAATCCATGTCCCCCACTATATCAGTTACTTGAATAGTGGACCTGTCCAGTGTCTTTTAGTTCAGCATGTGCACACTTGCTGCCAAAAGCTTCTGAATTTGGTGAAGGTTACTGTAACCAAACCACTCAAGCTCTTGGAAGAGTAAAGACTACACTCCACTATGCACTACACAGTTGTAGTTCATCACTATAATGTGGTCAACAAAACAGACTAAATTACTTAATTGTGAAGTGTATAGGCCTGTATTAAGAATCTGTATTGGCTTCTAGGCTCGTGGCATTGATGTGCAACAGGTTTCATTAGTTATAAACTACGACTTGCCGACCAATCGTGAAAACTACATTCACAGGTTAGTAGCTGCAGCACTGCAGCACTTAATGATTCTCCTATTTTCATTGCTTCACTTTTTTTTACATGTTATCTGCGTAACTTGGGCAACATCTACCACTCTTGGTTTTCTTGGCTCACTCAATGGGTGCAAAATTGGAATAGTGTGTGTGTATCCAACCATACCAGAAAGGGCATATCTATCTGTGCTTAATGTTTAGCTGTTTCCATAATTCTGAAATGGGGGAGGGGCAGAGCTTCTTGGTTAGTCGATGAAATAAAGCAGTGGGAAAACTTAGATGTCTTAGCATTGTTACCTGATCCATTCATTGCTGAGGTCTAGTCCAATTGGCATCTGCTGCTGAATTATCTTGTGGAGTTGCAGATATTGTAAAAAATCAATAACTAGACTTGGTATGAACATTATTAGAAAAGTTTGTCCACCACATCTTACTGTATTAAGTCTTAGCTAACTTCCTGTGTTGCTGCTGTTCAGCTAGTAGGCTTCCATATTAGCAACTTCAGCTAGTATATGTTGAATTCCTGAGAGGTCTAATTGTGCTGTTTTGTGACTACATTGTTTGTTTGTTCTTGGTGGTTCCTCTTACAGTGGGATTCTTTCCTCTGTGATGGTTCTTTTTCCGGTAGAAATTTTTGTTTCCGTAGGCTTAGCTAAATACTTCTAGTGGCTTTGTCCTTAAATAAAGTAAACTGTGCTCTGTTACTTGATGTAAAAAAATACAGGAGTCGATAGCAGCAGTTGATGACACAAGATGGTGCTCAGAAACGGCGTTGACCTAATTTAGGACGTGGATTCGTAAACGGCACACTGTTTGAATAAAGAGCGAGTTGGTATTTATATTTGTTTTTCTTTTGTCATGATTATTCACTTTAAGTTTTGTCATGAGCCATTCTTGTGTATTTTAGTTCTTACAGAAAAGGTGTTTCACATTGTCCAGTTTTTTCATGAAGGAAGGCAGAACTCTGGTGGGCTGTGAACTAACTAAAACTGTGATCGGTCTCTTAAAACTGTTAGACAAAAGCTGTGATTTTTTTTTTTAGTTTAGGTTTGTCAAACTATTAAGTTTTCCCACTGAACCACATTTTAAATCCTAAAACAATGTTTTTGCAATGAAATAGTACCTACTGTTCTGCATTACAGAACATAATTGGAGTAAATCTGATGGAATGGTACTTAATCTTGTTGGATTTTTTTAATGTTCTTGAATATGACCTGTGCTAGGCTGACCAAGCTCTGCCCATGCTTGGGAAATGGATGAGTGGCTGGAGAGTGACTGGCTTTGTAAGTCTTATTGCAAGCCATTCTCAAAAATGCAAGAGTGGGGGGTTGAAATACAATTTTGCACTTGATGTCCACAACATCAAGAAGAGCTACACCATTGTTGCAGCCAAAACAGTAATCTTTCTCTACTGTTCTTCATAGGTTGGATATTTCTTAAGGTGTTGGCACTAACTGCTAATTTTTTTAGCCTAATATCACTTTGATTAGCAACTAATACTGCGAATAAGGATACACTGGCCTTTGGCAGATAAAGTGAAGTTAGTAAGTGGATCTTAGCATTTTGAACATAAGTGGATTGAGGCTGTTACAGATATGTTAAATAGATTACTGGGCATGCTGGGGGACCATTGTGATCATTTAGTCTGATCTCTATATAATGGACATAAGTCTCTCAAATTCCTATAAGAGGCTATCTCCTTAGAAATGTCTTAATGTCTTCTGTTCTGTGCAGAATTGGACGAGGTGGTCGTTTTGGCAGGAAAGGTGTGGCTATAAATTTTGTCACTGAAGAGGACAAAAGAATACTTCGGGATATTGAGACTTTCTACAATACTACAGTGGAGGAGATGCCAATGAATGTGGCTGATCTCATTTAATCCCTGGGATAAGAGGTTTTTTGAATGCAGTGCTCGCTGTTGCTGAATAGGCGATTCACAACGTGCATTGTGCTTTCTTTGGGGATATATTGAATCTTGTCTCAATGCTCATAACGGATCAGAAATACAGATTTTTGATAAGCGAAGTGACATTGTTGTGAGCTCTTGTGGGGAAAGCCATTGGCTTTATCCACTTTAGGATTAGACTGTTGGGGTTGGGTAGAAAGTCATGGGGTCTGTAAATTTTTCCTTTCTTAGAAATTTATTTCCTAGTTCAGTAGAAGTGGTTGTGTTAGATGTTCTTTATCATTTGATAATTTACTTATGGACTAAAAGATATAAGTGCTGTATAAAATCAGCCAATTATGTTAAACTAGCATACCTTCCTTTATTGTATGTTTTACTTATACTTTAGATTGAATTGGAAAGGCCTTTAAAATAACTTTTTATAAAGAGTATTAAAATGCATTATTGTTTGGTATGTATTTATTCAATAAAGTATTTAAATAGTGGTAAGTGATCTGGACCCTGTTGAAGCCCCAGCAAGCAATCATATTGTCTTAGTTAGGGTTAAACCCAATAAAATTGCCATATTGCACATGTCTTAATGAAGTTTGAATGTTCAATAAAATGCTTCTATATTCACTTTAAGCGTAAAATGTTTGACTGACTTCCATTGTGGGACTAATGCTTATCCCTCAAGTTGGGTGTGAGTAGTAACCAGTACTGGCTGTCCTTAACCTTTCCTTCTCCAGCTCTGAGGGGGCTGCATAAATGGCTTGAGAACCAGCTGTAAAAAATGCAGCTAGCTTCACCCAGAAAGTAAGTAAAGCTTCATTGATCACCCAAGAACAAGCCTTCAGGCCCAGGCTCATACTGTCAGGAGCCTAGTGACAGCTCCAAGGACTGGATTTTGCTCACTAGCTGAGTTAGTCTATTTAAAGCAGTTAAACATCCCATAGACTAGAGGTGGCCAACCTGTGGCTCCAGAGCCACACATGGTTCTTCAGAAGTTAATGTGGCTCCTTACATAGGTACCAAATCCAGGGCTGGAGCTACAGGTGCCAACTTTCCACTGGGCTAGAAGGTGCTCACTGTTCACCTAGGGCAGAGCTGGAGGTTGCTGTCCCCCTCTACCCTTTCCCCCAGGATCCTGCCACTTCCTACCTTCTCCACTGAGCCTGTCACACCCCTGCTTTCCCCTCCAGAGTCTCTTGTGAGAACTGATCAGTGGCCAGGATGTGGATCAGGGCTGGTGACAGAACTGTTGCTCTTTGGCAACATGCATTGGTAAATTCTGGCTCCTCAGGTTTAGGTTGGCCACCCTTGCCATAGACTTTTTTCCAGGGGGGTGGGGGGATTCTGCTAGTAGATGGAAGAGGAAAAAAAGCTTAACTTTTCTACAAGCATATATCCATGCAAAATGCTTGCTTACATGATGTAATAATTAGGGGGTTCTGCAAAGTTGATACTAGGGGGAAATAAACTGGTTTAGACAAATCAGTGGCTAACCTTTCATAGATCCTTACATTGCAAATGGAGTAAGACCTCCTTGAATCTCAGTATGGTCTTGATCCCCAGCTTAAATGACTGGTCTAAGGTATATAAAAAAAAATCTTAAGAGTTGCATTCAAGCTGTCATCTACTGAGGCCCTGTTTAAAGTAGTTGGCAGGGCTGGTGTTAGACTTGCTGGAGCTAAGCCCAAAACAAGCCTGCTGGTATGCTAATACTCCCTATAGTGTAGGCAAGAACTTGAGGGTAGCTGAGTAAGTTTGTTAGACTGGTATCTTAAGCTTTCATGTGTGCAGCCTGCTGCTTCAGATGACTTGGAGCATTAGAAGTCCAGATCCAAGAACAAGGAGCTGATAAGAACTAGTACCTCCCCTGTAAATCATTAGGATGTGGAAGGCAGTGTGTAGCCAGTGGATGTCCCTGTTCATACCATTTGCATAAACTAATTACAGTATAGGAATTCTATTCCTGGTTGTTTCATGGTTAACTAACTAGATGGGGAAAAGCTACAAACTGACAGCTGTAGGACAATGTCATTCTGAGTTGTGTGCTGTTCTACAGCCATGGGCCTGTTAACACTACAGGCCAGGGGAAATCAAACTGAAGTTATGGACCTAGGCCAACAGACTAATTTTAAGGGGGTGAGATTAGCTGCTAGCTTTGGCCCTTTGTAGCTCTAGTACTCAATTTCACGCTCTTCTCTCCAATAAACTACATCACAAATCTGAACTAAGTTACAATAACAATATTATTCCCCTCTAAGCACTTCAAGCCAGACAGCATGTAAGTTACAGATCTGCTTTATAGCTAGTTAGCTACATGCTGTAGCTACCTGCAGTACATCTTCTAGGAATTCAGGCTAGAGCACCCCATTCTAACACTGTTTCCCATCCCTGAAACACCCTAGTTTTGTGCTAGCCATGCACTGTTTACCAACTCAAGTCTAATTTCCTAGTGTCATTCTACACCCACTGTTTCAGGTGTTTACAGAATTAAGATTACCCTGAAGAAAATGACAGAGGGGATATCTTATTGGACCAGCTTCTGTTGGTGAGATGCTTTTGAGCTTACCAAGAGACCAGAATAGTTCTGTAGTAACCTCTCAAGCTCAAATCACCAGCAAAGTTGATCCCAAAAGATACTTCACTGTCTCACCTCCATGATCCTGAGACCAGCATAGCCATATACATGACAACTAAAAGCAATTACCCACTTAGGATAAGTTGGAAGTTTAAAACAGGAAGAGTTTACATGTAAAACTAGCAAATTTTGTTCCCTGTTTTTGCCATCCATGTGCAGAATCTGCATAAGTAAGCCATCATGGAAGATGAGGGAGTATCCTCTTGTGGCTTGAAAATGAGTTAAGATAGGAAACAGTCAGTTTTCAGAAGGGAGATGCAACTAGTAGAGACCCACAGGGATCCATCCTATTCAACAAATGATTTGGAGAAAGGGCTAAACAGGTGCCAAAATTTGCAGAGGATACAAAACAGACTGAAGAGCTTCAAAAGGATCTTAACTAGGTGAGTGAGCAACATAATGGGAAATGAATATTAATGCTGACAAATGCAGAGTAGAGATTCACTCAAGCAAGACATCTTATAGTCATTGTAGCTAGGTCTCCAACACCCAATGTGCAGAAGCAGCCATTACAAAAACAAAACATTTAGGAATTAAAATAGAAAGTATCTTACTGCCTTCATATAAATCATGGTACCCTCACATCTTCAATATCTTGGCCTTGGATAAAGTTCAGCAATGGACAATAAAATAGGGTTTGAAACAGCTATCAAATGAGAGATTAGTAAAACTAGGACTTTTCAGTTTAGAAATAAGACGAGGTCTATAAAGTCATGAGGGCTGGGGAGGAAATTACTTGCTCCCATGACATCAATAGGTAGCAGGATTAAAACAAGGAAATATTTTTTTTCACACAACAGTCAACATGTGGTTCTGCATGCCAGAGAATATTGTAAAGAGCAGGACTTTAACAGGATTTTAAAAAGAACTAGATAAAGTCATGGGGAGAGAGGTCCATAAATAGGTGTTGGCTCATCAGCAGGGAAGGTGTCCCTAGCCTCTGTTTATCAGAACCTGAGAATCCGTCAACAGGGTGATGATCCTATTTTGTTCATTCCCTCTGGGGCCCTTGGCATTACCACTGTCAGCACCGAGGATACTGAGCTAATGGACCTTCGGTCCGACCTAATAGGACAGTTCTTACAGCATGTGTAAGTGTGTGCAACCAGTAGAAACATGCTGCCAACTGTGGGTACTCAGCTAAGCAGCACCTGAATCCCACCTCGGTGGCTGCTCAAGTGCTTAGTTTACAGGGAACACTGGGTTGGTAAGGCTTTATCACAGCAAGGCAGGATTCTTACACAACAGATGTCAGAAAAAGATTAGTTTTAAACTGAACTGAAAAGATGACTAAACATTTTAAATCTTTGTTCCAGTCACTGGTGGTAAACAGTTTAAGTAACATTTTAGGAGTTTGCATAGTGGTGGGTCAGAACTGCACTCCATAATGAGATTATATCTTCACAAATCATTGATTTAATTAATATGCTAGCATCTAGAGATACAGTAGATCGGGGTGGGCACTGGATCCAGATCTGGCCCACCAGCATGCTTATTAAAGAGCACTTTAAAAGCAGGCTGCTAACTGCTATGCAGTCTGGGCAGGGAGGAGAAAGCTGTGTGTGCTGTCCCTGCCCCCATCAAAATCCCTGTTTCCAGCCCATAGGAGATGAGAGATTTTGCTGAAGGCAGGGGCAGTGAATGAAGCTCCTTCACTCCTCCCCTCCCTCTCTGTGCTGGAGCAGTCTGGCCAGCGCAGGCAGGCTCAAGTTGGTGCAGAGCTGCTGGCTGGGAGCTACCTTGGTAAGTGTCTCCTAGCCAGATCCTGCCTCTGGAACCCCACCCAAACCCTCTGGCCCCCCTCTCCCCACCTCCTCCAGCTCACAACTGCCTCCCTGATCCTGCACCCCATTCCCTACCCCAGATCATAACCCTCTCCTTCACCCAAACCCTCTATGCCCCCTCCACAAAGTGCAGCCCTTGACCACTTTACCAAAATCTTAAGAGTAGCCCCCCCACTTAAAAATTATTGCCAACCCCTGCTGTGGAATGATAGAAATCTGCACTTTGATACATTATTTTCTGGACACTGTTTCTTTCAAGCCTTATGAATTGTTAGGTATCGCTACAATTGTGGAGTGTGAATGAAGCATGTCAAAACAGCAAGCGTTAGTCCGAGAATGACTTTTTCAGTAGCAGGTCAGTCTACTACAAAACCACAGAGAATAAGTGTACAGATCACTGCTCTCAGAACAGTAACACACACGCAAATAAAAAAATCTGGTTGTTCACACTGAAATCAGCTGGTACGATTTCTCGCCGAAGAACTAGCTGTTCTGTGTTAGTTGCTGCATCACAATGGCACAGAGACTAATCAGCTGCAAGTACTCATCTGCACCATCTGTCAAGCATTTGTCTACCTCCTGCAAAACAAACACACAAGTTAAAACAACCCCTTTAAATTGGAAAGAGGTTTTCAGGACTTTGACAATAATTAAGATTGAAAAAGTAGTAAACTATACAAAAAGATAGGTTTTCCCACTCAACTGGCATTTCTATTGTAACTCAAAAAACTGAAGATAGGCAGCTTGAAGTGGAGCTGACAGCGGCATTTGCTGCACCATCCCACCACACAGGCAACAATAGGCAGACAGGAGTTATACACATCATCTTGGAAATGTTTCCATGTTGTCTGCGCTTCATTGTTGAACATTAGTATACAAGCAACTGAACTCAAGAGATTCTCCATGAGCCTTGCAACTTCAACTGACTAACAGCAACCACTCATAAGCATTAGCTGCTAGTACTTAACCAGTTCTATAACCATCATCACTGAATTTAGCAAGCACACCTCCATGCATATGCCATATTTATTCAACTTTTTGGTCGAAACATAAGACACCTATAGAACATTTTAGGAAGTTAAAGTCCTAGTTCAATGTTTATTAAAATAAACATCTGAATAAGGAAACGTTGGATTATAGCATTCAAATGGGAATTATGAAATCTGGGTTTCAATTATAGTTCTGCAGACTGATCTTTGGTATCTCCCTGTCTGTTCCTCAGTTCTGGGTGCCTATACTTTATCCTCAACTGTAGTAAGGTGCCTACCTTTATCAGTAGTGTTGAGAAACTCAAACTTAATTTGTAAAGCTTTGAGATCTGTAGTAGAAGATGCCAACAACCTCAGCACTCCCTCTTGTCCCTTACAGTGAAGAACTTTTAAAAAAAATTATCAAAAAAGCCCTTAGTACAATTCAAAGATTGTCCCCACTCCTCCACAGGTGTCTCATCAACTGTAGCTAAGGGAACAGAAACCTGAACTCATGCAGGATTCCCTGTTCGAGCAAGTCACAACTTATGTGGTTTCTGGGAAATTGATGCAAGTTAGACAACTCAAGGGAAAAGGCATTTGGTCCAAAACAAAGCTTTTTTTTTTTTTTTAAAACTAAAAAGACACCCTCTACCTTGATCTCTTATTTATCTACTGTAAAAAGAAATTCCTATCTAAGGATTTCTCAAGGGGTATATTTCAAAAAATGATTTACTCAATATTTGTCTGAGAAGTAGTTTAGCTTTTTTTATAATCAAAAGGAGGTACAAGGTATCTCAAGTTGCCATAAAGGGAAGTCTCTTGTTCATTTACATTCCTATAGAGATGGCTACGTAACATGCACTTTTATGTCTTCTCAATGCATTTAAACACCCCAAGCTTTAAGGCAGTGTAGCAGTTTGACCCAGATTAAAAATCAATCTGCATAGCCAGCACCTCAACTCCTTTTCTGCCTAATGCAACTGGGCAAGCTGCAGGCTGACAATACCCATGTAGAACATGAAACTGAATGAGACAAGCAGCTGTGGTGAACACAAAAATCAACCTAGAGTTAAGTATTTTGTGGGAGGGGTGGGAGAAAGGAATCATGAGTAGAAGTACCACTTCTAGGTAACGACTAGCTAACACGACAACACGTTAATGGAGACTTACAGCAAGCTTCTCTGCAATAATAGATTTCTGCTTGTCAGTGAGATCTTCTCTCTCAACAATATCATCATGAAGCTGGTTTACAAGCAGAGCAACAGCATACCCTTCATTTATCAGATTCTGTAATGGATGGAAAAAGGGAACAAGGTAGTATTAATCTGAATTTAAAGTTTTAAATGTAGCAGTAGACATCAGAGTGGGGGGCAAGTAATATTTAAAGTGACACTATCAAGTTCAAGACTACTTTGAAGCTATGAAATCTGTTAACAAGATGCTGGGTATGTAAAACCCTGTTTAACTGGTGACTCATGTTGTTTAACCTATTAAAGGGGAGGGTGGACCGGGAGGAGGGGTTGCTCCAGCCTAGCTGGAGTGGCTCCCCTCTGTCCCTTGCCACAAGCAGGGCTGCTTGCTCTAGCCTGGCCAGAGCAGCCCCTGCCTGCAGGGCTCCGAGGCCCACTGGAGCAGTGCCCTGGCTACAGCCAGTCGGGAGCTGTTCTAGCTCCCACCAGTTAAACTTAAATGATGAGGTTTAACCAATTAACCATTCGCATCCCTACAAGATACTGTAATGGAGTTCTGTAAGTGCAAGTTTTCAGGCAAAAGGTCCTTAAACCATGCTGTCAAATAGTCATAAAACGTATCAGCCAAGACACAAGAGTTTACTTATTCCTCAATAAAAAACTTGAGTTTAGTCACTCAAACGTGAATTGCCCTGGAAAAACTAGAATTTTGTAAGACTTCCTTAACATTGGCAATGGATCTCACTTCATAAAAAAAACTATTTTTTAAGTAAGGATGCTACTGTCTGTGCCATATAGAATATGTTCAGATTGTCTCAGAGTTGCAAGAAAGACTACTGAGTAGTGTTTCATGCAGCCAAGCAAATAGAGGACTAGTTTCTTGACCGAGCAGGGGCAGTCTTGTTTTGCTGTACACAGATAATACTTAAGTTATAACTGACTTCTATAATCAGGGTTTTTTTTTTAAACTACACCTTAAATACTAGATATTTACACAGAATCTATAACATTTAGAGGACAGTCCCACCACAATGAAATACTGCCACGGTTAAAAATCAGGGCCTGATTAAGACAAAGGCATTACAGGGCCATGCCTGGAGCTCTAGGTCTTGGAGTCATGTCATCACGTCAATCCAATTTCATTACAAAGTTCTAAACCTCCTTGTGACAAAGGAAGCTTAGAAAATATCAGCAATGCCTAACTAGTGCAGTGATGTCTGTTTGTACTAGCTCTGGGACACAAACTGTTCCATGTGCCTCTGTGAGCTGTTAACACCAAGCCTCACGATTGTGGAAGGCCATGCCAATGGAACTCAAAAGTGCAGCAGGCTCACCTACACTGTCTTTTCTGAGATGAAAGGGGACATCCCCTCCTCCTATGACAACTTCCTCCCAACCAGGTCATGAACTGCCTAGTGACTGGGTCCCCTATGAATGTCCCAGACGGAATGAACAGAACAGGGAATCATCAAGTGACCATCCTGTCGCCCATTCCCAGCTTTGGACACTTCAAACCATTACCCCTTTTGCATACAGTCTTCAGCAACCTGTGGTGTCTTAGGAGGCCCAAGACAATCTGAGTGTGCATCACAAAAATTCTTCTGCTCCGTAATTCGACAGGACAGCTTCATCTATAGTCAGCTTAACTCAGGAGACATCCATGCTCAAACTAACAGGGAAAGATTTCTTCTCACTTTAAAAAGTGCTCTCCTTCAGATCCAGGCTAAGGTCACTGGACTGATTAATGTCAAGAAGCTTGTATTACATTTGCACCATAAATGACCTTAGCAGTCTTCAATTTCAACCTGCTACTAGGAGTGTTATTACTTAAGTGTACCCCCTACAACTAGCTCAGAGCCAACAGCGTGGCATTTTAAAACCAAAACCCCACACTTACATTGTTTTGAATTTACACTACAGCATGAGAGAAAACATGAAGCATTTCTACCTTTGCTACTGTTTCCAGTTTTTCAAAAGAGCCACTTTGACAGGCAGAGAGCAGTCCATCAATTGTTTCCTTAGGGACAATCTACAACAAAAGAAGTGACATTTACAAAGCATGCACGTACTGTCCCAAGTTTCTGGATGCATTTACAACTTAAGTCAATTATTAAGTTTTAAACTCAATAACTGACTTAAGTAGGACCCAAATTCACCACCAGAACAGTAAATATAGACTCAAACAATAGTTCTGGTAAATAGCTGTAGTGTTCTTATATAGACAACACTCTTTCCCCGCACTCCTAACAGCTTTTCTTAGGAAAAGGTTGAGCAAATAGTTTTGATATTAAGATGATATGAAATGGAAATAGGTATTCATTAATTAGAATTGGTATCGATATTAGGAACTGAGTATGAAACCAAGCTATTTTTGCATGACAAGGGGCACCTACTTTAATAAATGGATCAGTCTTTATACCATTTTGTAGTTTCCACCATGTATGTGTGAAAACAAACAATTCAAATTAGCCTGAAGCAACTAGACGATCAACCAGCAAATAAGAGACTGTTACAATGGGTTAAGCCATTTAACTTAGAAAAACACTGTTAGCTTTTGGTTTGGACACATTATTCCTGCCAACAGCACACTTTTCTCTTCACTCATGAATTTTTTTTTTTTTTTAAATCTCCAGTACTAAAGGCTACCACTAGTCTGCAATAGTAACATACAAGGAAGATCTTCAATACATCACCTAGATGCAGATGAGGTTCCTTTGCTTTTTAGCAGATTATATTGAAACTGAAGCTTGATGTTCACCAGAGCATGGATATTAATTGGAGGCTCTTTCCCTATCATTACAATATTTCACTTTCAGGTTCTTCCATTTCAACTGGAAGTTATTGTGAAAGTTCAGCCTTTTACACAACTGGAAGTTATTGTGAAAGTTCAGCCTTTTACACATAGAAGAGGATTAGTTTTCACATTTTCAGTTAAGAAGTCAGTTCTGTTCTCTTCCTCTCAAATGAGAAATCATGACCCCAGAAGAGGTAATGAAACTGGCTCTGAGGGTAGCACATAACCCAAATACACAGGGTATGTCTAGACTACAGGCTTTTGTCAACAGAGGTTTTGTCGACAGATACTGTCGACAAAGTGTCTAGACTACATCCAGTGTACATGACAGTGTAGATGCAATAACGCCTTCTGTCAACAGAACTGTCGACAAAAGGCGTTATTCCTCGTAGAATGAGGTTTACAGCCCTTGACAAACTGCTGAGTTCTGTCGACAACGTCAACAGAACTCAGCGGCAGTGTAGACAGCAGGTATAGTTTTGTCAACAAAAGTCCACTTTTGTCGACAAAACCCTGTAGTCTAGACACACCCTCAGTGTCCAATATGAATATCCTACTGCTCAGCTTTTCCCCACTCTTATTCCAAGATTTCTTGCTTGAGTAAGTGTCATTTTGCCTTAGCAACACTTTCATAATGAAGTTTTAATAAGCTGGTCTTCCCTCAGGTTTCTACTGTTCCTGTCAGCATTATCTACCTAGAGAAGTAACAGTTACACTGCTACCTAGCAAAAGCCACACAGGTACTTATAGGGACATGGTCAGCTTGTGTAAGTTAAATAAGAACTAGAATGGTTCTTTGGGCTATTCCCTGGCTGCAGTTCCAAACCAAAGTTTGCAGCACTGTGTTAATGCAGGAGAACCTAAAGGTGCAATTATTAATTCAAATGTTCGACCTAAAGGATGTGGAAAATTTGAAGTGCATAATTGATTAGAATGATTGTACTTTAAAATGTTTTAATACAGGTTAAGGGTTTTAAGTGAGACTTTACCTGTTGCCCAGTGAAAATACTTATTTTCTGTTTTGCACAATATCCTTGAAGTTAATGCTAAATGCAGATGCCTTTCATTTGACAACTGCAGACTTAAGAATGTTGCAACATTCTTCAAAATTAAATTAATTTTGCATATTAAGTAACAGGTTACGTAAGGGACAAATAGGAGTAAAAGAAATTATTGAAATCAGCAAGCGACTCAGATTCAGGGAAGAGATGTACGGCGTAAGAGCATGAAGTGTTCACATTATCACAGGAGAAACTAAACAAAATCATGTATTACCATGATAGCCTACCCCTGCAATTTCAGTGACAACCTTCTCGGTGATCTCTTTCCCACCTGTTAATCGGGTAGCACTTTGAAGAAATGTGATTGCTTTTCTTAAGTCTCCTTCTGACACTTGAACAAGACAAGATATTGCCTGAGAAATAGTGAGAAAAGATGACAAATTATATTTTAACTAGAACATTTACCCAGCACTGCTCGGATCTTTAACGAAAATAAGTTTTTTCTTCATTGAAATATTGTTCTGAGAAAGAGGGGTTCAGTATGCAGGCTGGCCCAGGAAGAGAGAGAACTACAACCTCAGCCCTCTTACTGCAATGGCTTGGGGCCAGGTCAGAAGCGCTTGCTCATGGATGCTGCAGCAGGTATAGCCGGTGAAGGGTGCCCAGCTGGGAAACAGACAGACTTTCAAATATATATGTTGCCTGTTTTAGCGCACGTTCGCTGCTGCACACACTTCCCCCAGAGTAGTCAAACCAAGTCCAGTACCTATTCCAGACATATTTTCACCTCAAACATATGCTTCCATACACAGATGAAGCAAGCATGACATCAGCTGCCTATGTAGTCAGCTTGAGCAGAAAGACAGCATTGAATCAAGTGTGCTTATTATATCAGGCAATTTGTTCTTTATATTCTAAAACTGTATAGTTCTGCACAGGTCCTTCCCTAGGGGACAGCAGGGGTGGAGGAAATCCCCTCAATGCCCTAGGCCCAGCACACACACACACCTGCCACAGGCCCCACCCCTTTCCTGCACCACCCTTCTCCCCTCCTCAAGTCCTGCCCTGGCTGTGTCCCTGCTCCACTCCCTTGTTCCTGCCCATCCCCACTCATGGGACACAAACCAGGGTCCTGGCACAGGGTGGCCCTCCTCCCTCACAACATGGCAGCGGGAGCCAGAACAGCCCGCAAGCTGCTCCGCTCTGCCCTGCCACGCCACCCTCTCCGGGCCCATTGCACTCCGCTTCTCAGCAGTGGCAGGAAGCAGAGCAACAGGGCAAAGAGGAGCAGGCTGCCACACTGCTCTGGTTCCTGCTGCCGTGGTGAGCGCAGGGGGGCGAGCCCTGCTGCTGCCCTGCACCACACCCTCAAGTAATCCCGAGTCCCATCCATAGGACAGCTGAGGTGGCCACTGCAGGGCCACCCAAAGTGCAGGCCCTAGAGCAGCCACCCTCAACTGTCCCATGGATGGGGCAACTCTGGTTCTGCATGAATTTAAGTGAATTTAGAGAGTTTTCATTCTGAAGTAAGTTTATGAATGTTTCTGCATCTAGTCAGATAAAAAAAAAAGCAGTAATTCTTTGAATGTTACCTGTATAAAAAAAATACACATGAGATACGGAAAGCTGGGTGTGAAATCCAGGATGTATACATCAATACAAGTTCAGCCTGTATTT
The DNA here is from genome assembly GCA_032595735.1 of Pelochelys cantorii. Taxonomy (NCBI): domain Eukaryota; kingdom Metazoa; phylum Chordata; order Testudines; family Trionychidae; genus Pelochelys; species Pelochelys cantorii. The sequence goes on from CM064335.1 coordinate 8,925,777, forward strand.
TCCATTTAAAGTTAACACAACTTCATATCGACAGCATGGCTATTTTATGTTGTAACATGGCTTCACTTTAGTAGACGGAAGCTAGAGCCAGAAACAGACTGTTCCAACCCTTGTTCTGACAAATTTTTCTGGCCTGTGTCATTGAAACTGTTATCCCCTCCGTTAGTTAAGATAATATTTAAAGTTAGTTCATGGGACTATGTTTAGCAAAAAAGTAAAATGAGTATGGGTAATGCCTATTTACCCCTTTCACTGCAATATATCACACTCCTGATGAAGATGTGAACCTATACAGTGACCATAAAGCTTACCTCATTGCTAACTTTCACATTCTCCTTTTCAGAAAGGGCCAGGAGTCTCTGCTGCTGGATTTTATCTGTCAGGGGCTTGAAACGGAATTTAGAGCACCGAGATGTTAAGGGTTCAATTATCCTAGAAGAGAGGAATGGAAAAAGAAAAAAAGTGTTGAATCTGTGCAGAGAACTCCTCAGGAATCTATCAGCTTAGATTACTAGAGCAATAAAACAAGATCACTTCAAATTGCAAAGACTTAGTGATAAAAAAATGAAACAGTTTTAACCCTTCAGATTTGTTAGCTGTTGTATTTCCACAGCTGGAGAGTTAGTTCTTCTCAAGCTACAAGTTAAAATCGAAAGGTCTGTGCTAGCAAAGACACAAACCTGGGAAGGCAAAGACAATACAAACCTGCTGATGTAATTACAAATAAGGCAGAAGCGTGTAGTTTTAGATTCTCTCTCCATAGTGCGTCTTAAGGCTGCCTGAGCTGCTGAAGTCATAGAGTCTGCTTCATCCAAGATCACAATCTTAAAAGGAGGACAAATCTTACCACTAAAAAATAAAGGCCCATCATCCAATTAAAACAGAGTTAATTGTTTTCAAATATAACATGCATTAATATTTAAAAGTCAAAATTTGTTGCACGGCACTACCATTATCTACAGGCAATATTCCAATATTCAAAGAGCAGAAGTGAAGTAGTATGCACTAACTTTTGCTCATCTACCATTTGCCAAAGGACTAGCAGTTGTAAGAGGGGCAATTAATAATTTCTTATCTCCAAGCCTGACACTTGAACACCACAAGATTCATTTGCTGAAATTCTTATTAATGCTTTCAACTACTTCCTATAATAGTCAATGCAATTTTTTTTTTTCCAGGCTTCCTAAATCCCTATGGGATATTCTAAAATTTAGAGATGGCAGGCTGATCTCAGTATGTGAGATGGGACAGTTACTCCTTCCAGTTAGTCTTAGGCTTCTGTTACCTTTAGTCACTCTCACTTCTGCTCCCTCATCCATATGGGCCTCTCCGCAGCCCCAGAATCCCTTTAGCCAATTATCAACTGACACAGACTTTGTATGAGAACCTGTATCTAGTGTTCATAACACAATGGGTTTTTTGTTTAAATCACAAGCTATGAAATTTGTTCCCAATCTAACTAGTCACTCATTCAAAATTTGCTGTTGTGTACATTGAATTACCAAATCTACAAGACTACTTTTTTTGGAATCCCATACAAATTCTCCCCAGTGACATAAGTGCGATTTGCACTTGAGTATCAAGGGGAAGTCCCCTTGTCCTGCAGTTTTGTTCTAACTTCAATTATTCTATATTGATGTGAAGCTTAAGTTTGCAATTTAATTTAATTAAAAGTAACCAAAATAAATCTATGACACACTTCATTGAGAAATACAATCCATCATATAGTTGGCTTTGATCTCTTGCTTACTCTGGGCGATTTCCAGATACAGTTAACTGAGCGAAAGCCTTCACTTTCTCTCGAATCACTTGTATTCCACGTTCATCAGAAGCATTTAACTCAAGCACTCTCTGTCGGAACAATTCGGGCCTGTGAAAAATTCAAAACATGTTGCGTGAGCCGCTAAACCTTATTAACAAGCATCTTCATGGGAAATATTTAACAACTGACTCTTACTTCAGCAGAGAAAGGTGTAAGGCTGGAAGTTGAAGCTACGCAAGTTCAGACTGGAAATAAAAGTATACATTTTTAATGTTGAGTAATTAACCATTGGAACAATTTTCCAACTGTTGTGATGGATTCTCCATTGATATTTTGAAATCAAGATGGATGTTCTTCTAAAATGTTTTCTCTTAGAATTATTTTGGGGGAGTTATATGTCTTGTGTTATATTATATAGGAGGTCAGACAAGATGATCACAGTGATCTCTTCTGGCATTAGAGTCTATAAATTATCAAGTAATCATGGGCAGCAGGTGAAACCCTGCTTTAGGAAGGCTACCCCACTGATCCTGCCCTTTCTGCTCAAGGTCCTCCACCCTTTAATCGGAGCCCAGCGCCAGGGCAGGCTACCATCTCCCTCCCCTGAAGGCCCACTGGGGGCAGTGGAGGACTTACTAGCAGGCAGCAGCAGCAAGCAATGCAGGCCTCAAAGAAAGGGTAGGGCCAGGATGGCCCAGGTGTCTGGGAGAGTGCTGGTGGCTTGGCCATCCCTGGCCTATTATACCTGCCCCCATGTGAGTGGGATTTTGATCTGCAGTATAATTCTTATTAATGCTGATTTATAGTAACTATTTTGTTAATGGTAGAGTATATGTTAAGTTTATTAAAATTCCAGTCCTGAGACCATCTAAACTTACATAATCTAGTTTACATCAAAGGCTTCTGATTTTCAGTTTTAACAAACACCAATAAACTCCCTCCCCCATATAAAAAAAAAATATCTGTTTACATAGTAAACACCAAAACTCACCTGAAATGGTCATTTGTATCCAAGGGCTTGTCTACATGCAACTGCAACAAGGACTGGGTTGTGATTTCTAAAGCACATTGATGTGCTACACACAGATTGGTCAGTCCCTGCTGGAGTGCAGTAAAGGTTCCCTACTGCATTTTAACAATGTGTTAAACACTACTACATTAACACGCACTAAGGGTCATTACAAAGAGATTCTCATTACAGGGCATAAGACAACAGCCCCGATCTGAATTTTATATAGATGTCTAGAAAGCACAAATAGCTAATTACCGGCTCCCCCAATCTTGAAACAGAAGCCCTATTTATAGCAAGAACCTTGACCCCTGGGCTTTGGAAAAACTGAAACCTGCAAGTTACACCATTGCTCTAGGCAAAAACATTAAGCAAGCAAGCAAGCAAAGCCAAAGACCCTTGATTTCTTTGCAAATCAAGTTGCATAATAACTTGTAAAATCATCTGTTGTACCCATCAACAGTACACTGCAGTTGTTGTGCTTTCAGGAACTATGCTGCTAAAAGATTGAATATGATACAGAAAGAACACCAGGGCAGTAGTCACCACAGGCCACTTGAGCCAAGAAAGATTAACAGTTTTATGTTTCCAGAACCTGAAACATCTATGCTTCAGAAAGAATTTGAATTGGAAAAAAACTCCTCATTAGTAGCATTAACTTAAAACTAGGAATAATCTTTCTCCTCATACACCTTGGAATTTAGGTAAGTAAAGAAAACAAAAAGATATCCTAACTCACAGAAGAAGTCTAACTAGTTAAAATTCCCATGGCATTAGATTTGAATGCAGGTCAGCCAAGTTTATTATTTTAGTTGTAACCCTTTGAAAAGTCTGATCAAACAAAAGCCACACACACAAAAGAATAAATGCACACTGTATTATTGGCTCTATCACAAGTTTTTAAAGCGTTCAGATGCAACTGTCCTCTTCCTCCACCCTCAAAACTCCCTCAGTGTCACACCTTTAGTTCAATAAAAGCTTCGTACCATCCTATGAGATGGACTGCCTTCCCTTCCCTGCCTATCTGTGGTCCAGTGACTGGGAATCAATAGACCTGGGTTCTGTTATTACCTCAGATTCCCTCAGGCAAGGCACAACCTGCACTCTTAGTTTCCCCACTTGTATAACGGTAAGAATGATACTTACCCATTTTTGTGAAATGCATTGAGATCTACAGCTAAAACACACTGCACATTCTAAATGCTAAGGATTTGTGTTTTACAGTTATGTATAAACATTTTTTATAATCAGTCTTCTGTTTCATGCAGAATATTAAATCAGAAAATCAAATGAAGAAGCCACATAAATTCACCATTGCTGAAAGGGGCTTGGTTGCATGATTCAAATCACAGCACTGACTGAGACTTCATAGTTAGAGTCCAATGACATGACCTGGTATGAACTAAGTGGTGTAACAAACAAGTGTAAACAGGTATCAGTCTTTCATTGAGGAGGATTTCCAGATAGAGGTGGGATCACCACAAGGGACTCCCAGCCCCACTTTCTCCCTTAATAATCACTTCAGATGTTTTACTTAAGTGGTTTACTGTGAACAGATTGCCCTCCCCAGAGCATTACAAGTATGTTGCTTGAGTATTTCAAAGAGAAAGCTCAACTTCACATTAGACTCTTATAGATCAGACCACCACAAAAATTAGAGCAGGCAGTGAGTGCGAAAGTCACAGGCCAATCTCCCTCTTGGGTGCACCCTTGCACAAAAAGAATTTTAGTCTCACCCACCTCCTTAGCAGAGCCACACAGCCGTGTGTGTGCAGCTCTGTATTCATGATCCTCCCGGTGGATAGTTAAGCTGGTGGTGGGCTTGGTGAGGGTGTAGGGGCTGAACCGGGCACTCTGCTGTATCCAACTCCCTAGAGCTGGAGCCAGGGCCACGTGGTGGCTGCTCAGCTGCCTCCAGAGTAGGGCAGCTGCCTGTCATGCAGCCCTATGTGCTGGCGCTGTGGTGTGGCTGCTCCTGGGGATGGGGCCCCACCTGCATGTCTGTTCCACCCCCTTCCCTACCCCTCTCACTGCCCTCTGCCCCTCCGAGCCCCCTGCCAGCTCTGCCCCTGACTGGCTCCACACATGTTGCTGCCCCACCCCTCTCCCTGCAAACCCTGGGGGCTAGCAGAAGCTTTCCTCTGCCCCAGGCAGGGACTTGCAGCCAGCCCCTGCCCAGCACACAGGCTGCCCTGGGGTGGGGGGCCTAACCTTCTCCTCACAGACCAGGCTTATGGTCCCAGCAAGAGGGGGCCAGACTGGGGCTCTGCACTGGGAGAGTCTTTTGGGGAACAGCAGAGATATCCCCCTCACTAGGAGCCTCACCTGCCCACAGCCAGGGCTCAGGGAACCCCAGCAACAGCAGTCGAGGTCCAGGGGCTGCAAGGAGCATGGAGTTGCCCTGACCCCAACTCCTTGCCTGTGGCCAGGCTGTGAGAGCAGGGCTGGCTCCACCCGGTACCCCATGGGTCCGGGTATACTGGGCGGCCTGAGGTTGGTCTGGGTGTGCCTGGCTGGAATTGTTCTGTATGGCACCACCATCCCCAGGTCTGCCAATGGGTGCAGGGAGGCAGAGAGGTCAATTGCCCAAGGACCCAGCGATTTAAAAGCCCCAGACGATGGGTAGACATGCAGTTTTTGCAGTATGTATTTTCTTTGATTTCATATTAAACAAACATTTAAAGTCATGCACCTTGTTAATTATCACTTGTAGTATTTTCTTCCATAGCATTTTAAATTATATATATATGTTAATAACTTGGGTGCCTGGATGGCACATCTGAACAAGTGCACATGACCTCAATATTGGTGCACAAAACAAAACTCACTCCACTCATAGATAGAAAGGGGAGCTAGTCACAGGGCTAGTAAGCTTTTGGAACATTCAGTTATGTAAATGCAGTTAGATTACAACTTACCCATAGAGTTCCCTGGCTAATGCCAAAATGGTGGAAGTCTTTCCAGTTCCAGGTGGACCATAAAATAAGAGATTGGGAAGCTGTAGCAACAGAAAAGGGATATTTTACAACACAAGTTATTAACTCAAAATATTTAACATACAGAGAACTACTTCACCCTTACTCTAGGAAGGAACTCCCATTACAGCATGAAGGGAAATGGAACTGAATGACTGTACAATACAAAGCCTTTCAACATCTAGGTGATCAGTCACCGTAGGTACCATAGATACCAATCAAAATAAGAACACAAACCAATCTCCATTGCTGACATGCCAACTTCTACACATGGTCTTTTTATGAGTATGAACGCAAAGTTCTATTCAAACTGATATGCCCACTCAGGAAGGTTCTTGGATACACTGTCTCCAGGCCAGGACAGACACCTGGCTACAAGACCATGGATGGGGGAGTTTTGCAATAGCTCTACCCAGAATGTATATGGGTTGCTTGTTTTATGCACTGCTGCATTTTTATTTTTTTTTGCACTAGGACACAAAAATCCCTTCCAGCCTATAGCAAGCAAAAAAGGCTGAGCTTCTCAGTCAGACTTGAAATTTATAATCCCAAATAAATTTTCTATTTTTTAAAAAGACAGATGCTTTGTAAAAAAAGAAATCTAATTCTATAGAGCTACCTAAAGTGTTTAATAATTAAAGATTAGGATTCCCCTCACTAAAGTATACCAGCTAATGCACATAGAAAGGGAACAACAAAAACAAAAATGCAAAGCAGCAATGAAAGTGTATAGGGTAATTAAGTATTCCAACTAAATACCAAGCAGGATTTGGTGTGTTTTACTGATTTGGCAAGCATGTTTAGAAACTGTCATTTATCCCTATCTAATGGCTAATATTGAGAGTGCAATAAGTACATAGCAAATATTCCATGAAATTATAATGGATTTACACAGTAAAACCATACTTTAAATACAAATATTTATATTAACTAGGCGCTATATTCCATGCTCACTATGCTTGCTAACCCCCCCCCCGTCTGCTTTCACAGCGAGAGAGCCTGATGATGTCATTCTGTCATGCGGCAAGAAAACCTTTTTTTATAAATAGAGAGAAAGTTATATATTTGGCGGGGGGGGGGGGGGGGGAAGAGAACTTCAAGCATTTAAGTGTACATAAAAACATTGACCTGAACTGAATGTGTGGGTTGAATTCAGATTTCATCATGTTTAAAAAAACTTCCCCTTCTACAAAATTTTAAGATATAGTAAATTTTTATATATTAATAAAACTGAGCATGATACATGTAAGCCCTCATGTCCTCTAAAAAGATCTTTATCTAGAAGTTATGCCTTTGATGGATTTCAAAGGCTATACATAAACAAAATACATTTAAGGTAATTAACAGATTAAGTTTAGCTCAAATTTAAGACTACACATACTTTTTATATGTTTGATCAGCTACCATAATTGTCAACATCCTCCAGAATGTTTTAAGACAATACTAAAAAAGAGAAACATTATGAGTTTTAGTTCTCATAGCAAATGGCTGAAGAGATATTAGACAAGAGCACTGTATCAGCAAGCTGACACATTGCAGATTTTGTGGTGCGACATACACAATAACTTGACCCCAAACCACTAATCCACTCCCTGCTAGTTCTCTGAATAGGCTTTGGCAAGAGTTTTAATGAGATTAAACATTCTACTAATTCCACTTAAATATAGTAAATCCATACTCAGACTGTTTGCGCTTCCAATTTCACATCAAAATTATCACCAGCATTTACACTGCTATCTTACAAAGCATATCCTAATCCTTTATATAACTTAATGGCAGTATTTATAGCAGAACTGTAACCTGATCCAGCCACGCAGTTTTCAACACTTGCCAGTGGAAAGCTGTACCTGTAGGCATCTTACCCAGACTATGGGAAGGTTATCGCTACTAGCAAGTTAAATACCATAATACTATAAGTTGGTTTAGAGAGTTTCAGACACCAGGGACATAACATTTAGATTAACTGGCTAATCATAGTCAATGCAATCTACATCGATTAATCGATAATGACACCTCTGCCTTTGAAGTACAGTAAGAGCTGTGGGGCTATTGCTACACTTCAAAGGCGAAAGTGCTGTGGGGAGCATGGGGCCAGCAGGGGACTCAAGCAGTCCCCCATTGGCTCCATGCTCCCTGTAGCATTTCAAAGTGGCATTGCTACATGGAGTATGGGGTCAGCGGGGGAGTCCCTAGTTGGCCCTGGGCTGCATGCGGCGTTTCAAAGCAGCCCCCAGGCTCCACACAGCGCTGCCACTTTGAGGCACCCCCCTCTTTCCTTTCCCCCATGCTGCCTCTATCAGAAATAGGCAGCATGGGGGAGGAAGCGACTAGTCGACTAGTGTCAACTGTCCAATAAGCATTTGCTTATCAGATAATTGACTTGTTGTTCACCTCCCTATCAGACACCGCATGTTCCATCTCTTTCAAGCTCTTTAGAAGCTGAAATGGCAGCCCTGCTGAACCTTCTAATAAAGTAGCTTCCAGAGACCCAGCTAGAGCACTGATTGTGCCAGAGTATTAGGACTTACGTGAATTATTCTTAGCAAGGTCAAGCACTGCAATCATGGCAAAGAAACTACTAAAGTCTTTGAAGTCCCAATGGTAGCATTCTTGGAAATGCTTCCAGTTCCACGCGCAGGGCCAGGTAGGCAAGCAGAGCTTCAAAGTCTCAATGTGCGCATGAGGTAATGGTGTAGAGAGGAGGGGGTTAGATTTATTTGGAACTGGAGAAACTTTTGGGATAGGGGGAGCCTATACAGGAAAGATGGGCTCCACCTAAACCAAAATGGAACCAGACTGCTGGCACTTATCAAAAAGGTTGTAGAGCCGTTTTTAAACTAAGGGCTGGGGGAAAGCCGACAGGTGCGGAAAAGCACATGGATCGGACAGAGACATCTATTAGGGGAGGTTCTATTAATAGAGATGCTCTACGTTCTAGTCAGGAGAAGAGGATGGAAGTATGGGTCGGATCAGATGAGACGCAATCAAAAGAAAGTCTAACATCAAGAAATGGCATGCAGATAAACAGTGACAAATTATTCAAGTGCTTATACACAAATGCTAGAAGTCTAAATAGTAAAATGGGTGAACTAGAGTGCCTAGTTTTAAAGGAGAATATTGATATAATAGGCATCACAGAAACTTGGTGGAATGAGGATAAACAATGGGACAGAGTCATACCAGGGTACAAAATATATCAGAAGGACAAAACAGGTCATACTGGTGGGGGAGTGACACTATACATGAAAAAGTGTAGAATCAAATGAAGTAAAAATCTTAAATGAGCCAAAATGTTCCATAGAATCTCTATGGATAGCAATTCCATGCTCCAATAAGAATATAGCAGTAGGGATATATTATCAACCACCTGATTAAGACAACGATCGTGACTATGAAATGCTAAGGGAGATTAGAGGGGCTATAAAATTTAAAAACTCGATAATAGTGGGGGATTTCAACTATTCCCATATTGACTGGATACACATCACCTCAGGAAAGGATGCAGAGATAAAATTTCTTGATACCTTAAATGACTGCTTCTTGGAGCAGCTGGTTCTGGAACACACCAGGGGAGAGGCTATTCTTAATTTAGTCCTAAGTGGAGCGCAGGATCTGGTTCAAGAGGTAAATATAACTGGACCGCTTGGACATAGTGACCATAATATAATAAAATGTAAACATCCCTGTGATGGGAAAAATACCTCAGCAGCCCAACACTGTGGCATTTAACTTCAAAAAGGCAAACTACACAAAAATGAGGAAGTTAAACAGAAATTAAAAGGTACAGTGACAAAAGAAAAATCTCTGCAAGATGCATGGAAACTTTTCAGAGACACCATAACAGAGGCCCAACTTAACCTGTATACCCCAAATTAAAACACACAGTAAGAGAACCAAAAAAGTGCCACCATGGCTTAACAACCAGGTAAAAGAAGCAGTGACAGGAAAAAAAAAAAAAAAAAAAAAAAAGACATCTTTTAAAAAGTGGAAGTCAAATCCTAGTGAGGAAAATAGAAAGGATCATAAACTTTGTCAAATTAAGTGTAAGTTATAAGAAGAAAAGCCAAAAAGGAGTTTGAAGAACAGCTAGCCAAAACTCAAAAAGTAATAGTAAAACGTTTAAGTACATCAGAAGCAGGAAGCTGACTAAACAACCAGTGGGGCCCCTTGAACAATCAAGATGCTAAAGGAGCACTCAAAGATGATAAAGTCATAGCAGAGAAGCTAAATGAATTCTTTGCGTCAGTCTTCACAGCTGAGGATATTGGGGAGATTCCTAAACCTGAGCCATTCTTTTTAGGTGACAAATCTGAGGAAATGTCCCAGACTGAGGTGTCATTGGAGGTTTTGGAACAAACTGATACACTTAACAGTAACAAGTCACTGGGACCAGATGGCATTCACCCAAGAACTCAAATGGGAAAACTGCAGAATTATTAACTGTGGTGTGTAACCAATCCTTTAAATCAGCTTCTGTACCTAATGGCTGGAAGATAGCTAACGTGGCACCAATATTTAAAAAGGGCTCTAGAGGTGATCCTGGCAATTACAGACTGGTAAGTCTAACGTTAGTACCGGGCAAACTAGTTGAAAGTATAGTGAAGAATAAAATTGTCGGATACACGGATGAATATCATTTGTTGGGGGAAAGTCAACATGGTTTCTGTAAAGGGAAATCATGCCTTACTAATCTATTAGAGTTCTCTGAGGGGGTCAACAAACATGTGGACAAGGGAGATCCAGTGGATATAGTATACTTAGATTTCCAGAAAGTCTTTGACAAGGTCCCTCACCAAAGGCTCTTAAGTAAAGTAAGTTGGCATGGGATAAGAGGGAAGGTCCTTTTGTGGTTTGGTAACTAGTTAAAAGACAGGAAACAAAGGATAGGAATAAATGGTAAGTTTTCTGAGTGGAGAAAGGTAACTAGTGGGTCTGTCCTGGTACCCATCCTATTCAACTTATTTATAAATGATCTAGAGAAAGGGGTAAACAGTGAGGTGGTAAAATTTGTAGATGATACCAAACCGCTCAAGATAGTTAAGACCAAAGCAGACTGTGAAGAGCTTCGAAAAGATCTCACCAAACTAAGTGACTGGGCAACAAAATGGCAAATGAAATTTAATGTTGATAAATGTACAGTAATATGCCTGCACCACAACTAGGTGAGCTCAACCCTCTTCATGCTGGGGGAGATCTGTCCGACTTAGCTCTTATATGGGTTCAGGGATCACAAGTAGTCCATGAAATGCTAGTTAGCCACCTGGTGCCCATTCTCATTACCTAAAAAAGTACCATAATATTTGGGAAGTATTCAGCTTTACCACAGATTATGTTACATGACAGCAGGTGGGAAGAGAAGTGGCCCACAATACTGTTTTGTTGTTTAGATGCAGTCCACACTAAATGTGAGGACTCCTGATCAAATTATTCTTGAATCCACCACATAGCATTACTGACTCACTCTATCCCATGCTGCTAGTAACAGAGCAAGTATGTGGCCAGGAAAGTCATTTGAGAGGCATGCCTCCAAATTCACTGGGAATCCAGCCTGCAACAAATATAAGCAGTCTTGGGCTTTGGTTCAAATAGTTCAGAAGAGCCTTTCATTGCAGTGTGCAGTTTAAGGTAAGAATTATCAAGTTTTATTAATTCTTAAACTACTTTAATTATTTTGTCCTCTAATGGTTTACTGATTTTGAGCAGTGTAACCCAACAAAATATAAACCTATAAATATAAATAGGAGTTATTTCAGCCTTTCAACTCAGGAGGCAGAAAGTCAACAGTGATGTAGTAGGATCATAATCCCAGAAACCTAGCTGGTCAAAAAGCCATAAAGGATTTAAATAGCATTGCTCAAAATAGAATGCCCAACCCACCACCTAAGTAGTAATATGCACTGCAGTACCAGTGTTATAAGAAGTGGAAGCATTTCATTTCTCATTAACATTAATAAGTTCTAAACAACATTACTAACAATTGTTTTGAGTATATTTATCAAAATATGGTAGGATTGCTGTTAGATTTTAAGGGCATTAACTATACCGACCTGAAAGTAGGAGTTACTGGCATGTATTTAAAGAACAGTTCTTTAATCTATTACGCTGGTTTCACACAACTGTAAAGCAAATTAAGCAGCACTGTTTACTGTGTGCTTTTTTTTCCCCAAAACATGGGAGATCACGTGTGGTAAGGATTAAATTGATACTTTCAGCAATCTAAACGATTATAAAAGGAGAGATGTCCATCTCACCATCCATCACAGAGAACATGTGAGAATACACTAGGAATAGGCTCTGCATGTGACCAGCCAGACCAACTTCTATGGGTAAGGATTCCCCCCCTTGTAGCTACAGGGCCTGGGCATCACCCAACCACACTGATATAGAGCCTCCGGATTCACCCCTCCCCACCCCCCACAAGGGCCTGCATGCTCCTCCCTCCCACACTGCTCCCCACTGGTGTGTGGAGATTCCCTCACAATGAGGCTCCTATGGGGCCTAGTAATTCTCCCCCCCCCCCCCCAATCTGCCTCCCCGGAATGTGAGCATTCCCTTCCCCCCTGCTTCCTCTCAGGACCTGGGGGTTCCCTTCCCCCCCACTCCCTCATGCCACTCCTCTTGGGACCTGAGGGTTCCCTTCTCCCTCCCCTCACGGCTCCTCAGAGCCAGACTGCTTCTTCTTTTGATTCCCAACAAAACCCAATCAACCATTTCCTGAGTTACACCCCCAAGCAATGCCAGGGAAATCTGCTAGTATTTATAAATTGGACAAGAATGGAATTCTAGACAGTGAAGGGGATTGAAATATGATATAAAAAACTTTCACCTCTAAGTTGTCAATTCAAGTAGTGCCCAAGGGAGGAGTCATTACAATTCAAAACCTTTTTAAAAATATGGAAAATGTATTTTATTCAGTACAATTCCTAGTGGATGTGTCCACATAAAAGTCACCTTCAAAACAATACCCACATCAGTAATTTCAGAATTTAGTGGATCATAAAAATGAAGTTATCCTCAATTCTAGGTGATCTTTATCTAGAACTTCGCTGAGACAGAAGAGGTTGTCCGTGTGGAAGGTGAGACTACCCTAGACACAATGCAAAAACATATAGCTCCCTGCTAGCTACACTTTCATACTAGTCTTCCTTGTTACTTCAAACACTAGGTAGAAGAAAAAAGGCAATTGTTCCTCATAGGGGAATTCTGTGTCACTGTATGCACAGAATTAATGCCCTCAACAGATTTATTTGCTTCCCTGCAGAAAAATGACTTCTGATGGGGAGGGGAAGGGAAGGGAAGGCAAGGCATAAGAGCCTTCAAGAGTCTCTTCCTAAAAGTGCAGGCAGGTTGATTTGGGTACCCAGAACAGCTCATAGAGACACAAAATCATTGCTGGGTTGGGGGAGCAAGACAATCACACATGTGAGAGGAAAAAAACCACACACACACAGTGCTTTTGGCATGCTCATTATAGAGAGACAGGGCACTGGAATGTTTCTGAGCAGCTAAGTACAGGGCAGGCAGAGTAGAACTAGCAGCCTGCCTGCCTAATAAATTGTTCTCATTGGCCTTAGTGGATTTCCCCCAGGAGTTTAAAACAGACATACAAATTTTAAGACTCCTTTACATTGCCAGAGTGGTGTAAAGGAGCCTTACTGTAAAAGACAGTATAGCCTTATAAATACTTATGGTACTTCAGTAACTAGAATTGGTCTAAATTTTTGGATTGCAAAAACAAAAATCCTATTAAGATATGTTCCATGAACTGTTAGCTACCGACCTTTCTGTAGATGGTCAATAAACAATATAAGATGTGAATTTGAGTCCCTAGGAGGGATGTAATATCCTGTTTAATCAGTTAAATGTTAACAGCTTAAGCAGGGGTGAGCTGGGTGGCTGCTCTTACCAGATCTACTATGCTGCACTGCAGGCAGGGGGCTGCTCCAGCCGGTTAACTGGTAAGAATCACATAGTAGAGTGATGCTAACTGTTAACCATTACATCCTTAAGTCCCCAGTCCCCATTTGCTCTTCAGCTGTCTGTGAAGAAACACTAAGCATATAGCTGCATATATTTGTTGACGAATAACTAGAAGTAAAAGATCATTACTAGCTACATTACATTATAGGTTTCCTTCAATTCTCCCCATCTCATCATCCAACCAGTATGATTATATAAATATGCAAGTTTTAAAATATTGTACAAAATTTAATTTTTTGGAGAAGAATTTCCCCAAGAATAAGTAACTGTTCATACAGAACATCACAGCATTTTGTAGCTATCCTCAGCCATGTGACAAACATGCAAATTCAGATTGGTATTCTTCACAGCATCTTACAAGTTTTCTGTTTTAGGGATGTAAAATCCCATTTAATCAGTTAACCGGTTAAACAATGTTTAACTAGTTAATGTCTTAAACGGGGGTGGGTGAGATGGAGCACCCCCTGCCCTCCACCATTGACAGGGGCTGCTCCAGCTGGGCTGGAGTGCTCTACACCTGTGGCGGACCCTGCTGGGCTAAAGCAGTGGTCTCCAACCTTTTTACACCCAAGATCACTTTTTAAATGACAGAACAAGCCAAGATCGACTGCCCCACCCCTTCCCCAAAGCCCCGCCCCTTCCCCTCTATTCTCCTCCTCTCCATCACTTGCTATCCCCAAACCTTATACCGCTGCTTTTTTCCCCCCAATTCTTCTGTAGGAAGAGGTTTTTCCAACATTTGGCCTGTCTACACTACTACTTTTCCTCGTGGAAAGAGGAATATAGGGGTGACCGAAAGAGCACGTTTGCTCTTCCACTAAAAAAAGCGGAAGAACAAACGCATCCCTGGATGCAGAAGAGTTTTTCTGGGATATCTCTGGAATCCTGAAAGACTCCTGCAGTCTAGCCTTACCCTTGCTGGGTTGAGGCAGGACGTGTAGGCTCTGGGGTGGGAATGAGGGATTTGGGTGTGGGAAGGGGTGAGAGGTGCAAGCTCTGGGAGGAAATCTGGATGCAGGAGGAGGCGGTGAAGGGGACGCTGGGTTGGGGAGGGGGCTTCAGGCCAGGAGGTGTGGGGGTCAGATGTAGGGTTGGGGTATTAAGCAAGCCACAGGCTTGTGGGTATGAGAGTGCAAAAATTTGGGTTGGGGTATGTGAGGGGCTCAGGGCAGGGGGTTTCAGTGTATGATAGGTTCAGATCTAGGGTCTGGGGGAAGGGGGAGTACAGGAGTGTTATGATGCTGTGGGCAGATGGAGGCTTGGCCCCAACTGGGGGTTTGTTGGCCAGGCTTCATTTTTAAATAAAATACTGTGTCAAACACAAAAAGTTTCTGCATTGTCTTTATTTATGAGAAGGGCAGGGAACCTGTTTTGAGTCAGGGGTCACTGACCCACAGAAAAGTCAGTTGGGGCCACACAAGTGAGATGCAAAATAAAAACTCCTCCAAAACCCCCACAAGCCTCACTAATGTGGCCCCAACTGTGCTGGTGGGAGCAGGGGACATGGTATTGGGGAAGGGTTCCAGGGGGTACCGGGACAGGGTACTGGGTAGGGTGCCAATGGGTGCTGGGACAGGGTGCTTGTCGGTGCCAGGGCAGGAGACTGGGTGCCAGGGCAGGGGACAGAGAGCTGGGGCAGGGTGCCAGTGGGTGTTGGGGCAACGACCTGAGGCAGAGGACAGGGTGCCGGTGGATGGTGGGGCAGGGTACTTTGGGGGGTGTGGGCAGGGGGAGGGGACAGGGACCAGTACCACACTAGTTCGTTGTGTAGCCAGATGCCTTCCTGTGCGGGCTGGGAATGCGGGGGGATGGGGAGTCCTGGACCGCGCCGGCTCCAGCTGGCACACTGGAGACTTTATTCCCCTCTGCCTTGTGGGGTGGGGGAGAGGGGGAGAGTCCCAGACCGCGCCAGCCCCAACCTAAAATGCCGGTCCATCATGCGCTGGGGACTTTGTTCTCCTGCTGCCTTTCTGCGCGCGGGGAAGGGGTTGGGTGTCCGGGACTGCACCGGCTCTGGCACTGTCCCCAGCACGCCGGCTCCCCACTGCCCGACTTTATTCCCCTGCTGCCTGCCTGTGGGGGAGGGGGAGTCCCAGCTCACGCCAACCGCAACCGCTCGGGAAGCTTGCGCCTTACTCCTCCCCTCCCCATGGCAGCACGCGCTGCCTGAGCAGCCAGAGCCGGTGCAGTCCCAGACACCCAACCCCTTCCCCGCGCACAGAAAGGCAGCAGGGGAACAAAGTCCCCAGCACGCGACGGACCGGCATTTTAGGTACCGCGCCGGCTGTTCAGGGGGGAGGAAGAGCAGCCCGCGCACTTCCAGTACCAGGTGCGCGGCTGCAGAACTCTCCCCACCCTGCTGGAAGCCCGTGCTACCTCTGTTGTTCCTGGAGGTAGCATCAGAGCGGCATTCATCTTGAGGGGTGGGGGCAATGAGGGGGGGGCCCCCAAAAGCCACGCGATCGACTGGTCGGGCCCCCAAGATCAACCAGTAGATCGCGATCGACGCATTGGTGACCACAGGGCTAGAGCAACCTCCTGCCCACAGAGTGGGTGCTGCTCCACCCACCAGTTAACTGTAACCAGTAAGCACTGCTCAGTAAGGATGATGCTTACGGTTAACCATTCACATCCCTATTCTGTTTAACTATTTCTATTTTTAAAAAAACCTCAGGAACGGCTCAGTCTTTTCGATTTCAGAGCTATACTTTCAGCTTCCTTTGCTATTCCAACTGGTTTAGCAAAATTGTACTTAATGCTTCTACAGGGAGGTTAATAAATTAAAAATAATTAGACTCATATTACTTAAATACTTATTCAAGAACTGCCTTTTTTCCCCTGTAGCAAATTTTTCAAATTTAACTCTCAAAAGAATAGGCTACATCTAAGTAAGAACCCCAGGATAGACAGTTCTTCCAATCTTGTATGATTACAGGAAAGCACCAATCAGTAAAAAGCTTCCAAGCTACAAAGCTGTTGATTTTAGAATTATTAGAATGCTGGAAATGTCAAACATAGCATCATAAAAATAGAGTGTGGGAAAGGACCTCAAGAAGCCATTAAGTATAGACCCTTGAGCTGTGGCAGGAGTAGGGATGTAAAATCCCATTTAATTGATTAACTGGTTAAACAATTAAGAGCAAGCAGACTAGAGCTGCCCTCCTACTGCAAGCAGTGGCTGCTCTAGCCCAGCCAGAGCAGCCCCTGTCCGCCATGGACCTCACGGAGCTGGAACAGCCCCCTGCCTATGGTGGGCAGGGAGCTGCTCCAGTCCCCACTGGTTAACTGAAATCAGTAAGCATCACCCTTAATGGTGATCATCATTAACCATTCTTATCCCTAGGCAGGACCAAGTAAATCTATACCACTCCCAACTGGTGTTGTCCAATTTGTTTTTAATGTCTTTCAGTGATGTGGAGCAGTGGTATGCAACCCGTGGGTCGTGGATGTCTTCCTGGGGGTCACCACGCGGCTACCAACGGCCGGGCCTAGTCCCCGGTCGCCCGGATCTAAGCACCGCATCGAACATCTGGGCTCAGCCCCCGGCAGCCTGGATCGAAGCGCCATGCCACATGGCTGCCAACGGCCGGGCCCAGATGCGGGGGGCATGGTTGAAAAAAGGTTGCGTGCCACTGATGTAGAGAATGCAACCTCCCTTGGAAGCAGGGATGTAAAATCCAGTTTAACTGGTTATGGGTTAAACAATATTTAACTGCTTAACCAATTAAATGGACCTGAGCAGCTCCCTGCACAGCAGGCCCACAGGGCTGGAGCAGCCCCAAGAGTTAACCATAACCAGTAAGCCTCACCTGTTAAGGGTGAGATTTGCCAGTTAACTGGTTAAACATTCACATCCTTATTAGGGATATCAACATGCAGTCGACTAAACGATAAACCTGGGGGGGGGCCCCCCCGCAGGAGCTGGTGCCCATGAAGAGCCGGCTGCCCACAAGCACAGATGCCACAGAGCTACTTGCCCCACCACTGCCTCTATTAGAGGCAGCAGTGGGGGAGGGGGAGCAAGAGAGCAGGGAAGGCTGCTGTGGAGTCCCAGGCTTGCCACAGACAGAGGCTGCTCTGTGTGATGCCAGCACAGCCTCCCCTACCACCGGGGGGGGGGGGGGGGGAGGGAGCAGGGAGAAGAGGGAGAGAAGACAGGTAGTTAGTTCTGCTGGTGCTCGTGGGGACCCAGCTTTTAAATGAGTTCCCCTTGTGGACTGGTTCAGGCCTGCGACCACATGGTGTGGCAAGGGGCTCCCCGGGAGCAGGGCTGGGAGTACACTGGCTGCCAGTCCTTCACCCTGGAGACTATCAAATAATCATGTAATTGCTAACATTTGATGCAGTTACATGATTATTCAATTACTCAACATCTAACATCCCTAATCCCTACTTGGAAGCCTGTTTCAGAGCTTTAATTATCCTCAGACATTTTTTCCCCCTAATATCTAACCTTAATCTCCCTTACTTCTTATCTTGTCTTCACAGAACAAAACTGATGATAGTCCTCTTTCTAATACTGGAAGAACAATCAGATTTCTTCTTCCTTCCCCCAACCTCTCTTCTCAAAACTGAACTTGCCCACTTTTTAACCTTTCCTCTAGGGATTAAAGAGAGTAATTGATTATTTGACTACTCACTCTACCTGCCTCTTGCTGCCTCTTAAAAGCCGGTTCCCCCCAGCACCGTCTCCATGGTGCGAAGGGAGGACAGGGAAGGCAGAGGCACATGGTCAGGGTCATGGACCTACTCCACAGCAGCTCTGCCTTTTAAAGGCAGCAAGAGCCATCCAGGATTTGCTAAGTCCCAGCTCACACCAGGTCTGGGACCCACCCCCGCTGTAGCTCTGCAGTTTACACGTAGTGGGAGTTGGGCTGCCTGCGTGCCCAACTCCTACTACATTTAAACTGCAGGGCCACAGTGGGGCCCTTTACTGACTAATCGTGTCCTCGATACAATTTGTATCAAATACATGATTAGTCAATTACTTGCTTTTTAACAGCCTTCCTTTCCCACACAGGTCAGTTTTTATCTTTTTTGTTGCTCTCCTCTGGATTCTTTCCTTTTTGTCCACATCTTTCCTAAAAACTCTGGTGCTCAGCTGGGGCCTTACCAGTGCCAAATACAGCAGGACAACTCCCTCCTGTGTCTTACATACAACAGTCTTGCTAATACACCCCAGAATCCTATTAGCCCCTTTTACAGCTGCATCACATTGACATTTATATTCAGTTTGTGGTCCACTATAACTCCCAGATCTGTTTCAACAGTACTATCATTTAGACATGTGGTTCCCCATCTTGTAGTTGGGCATTTGATTTTTTCCTTCTAATTGAAGTATTTCATGCTTGTCTTTGAAGAATTGATCTGAATTCACTAAGATGATATTCAATAGTTTGTCATCATTTTGAATTTAAATCCATCCTCCAAAGGGCTCATAACCCCTCCCAGCTTGGTGGTATCCTCAAATATTATATGATTACTCTACTCCAGTGATTCTCAGAGTTTTTTGTGTTGGTGATT
This sequence comes from Pelochelys cantorii, assembly GCA_032595735.1. Lineage (NCBI taxonomy): Eukaryota > Metazoa > Chordata > Testudines > Trionychidae > Pelochelys > Pelochelys cantorii. The sequence continues at coordinate 8,945,026 of CM064335.1, forward strand.
CCTTTCACACAGTAAGCCTCTGAGTTCAAGTCCCACCTCCCCACTAGATACACCCTCACAGTTTTACAGCAGACTACAGATAACTACTCTGAGTATCATACTCATAGGACAGCAGCACATAAAGTTAGTTCTCTGCTGCTATGGAACCATCAGATTTTTTTCTTGAACATGCTATGACTGCATCTCTGTGTTACACTCACATCAGCTCCTTCTAAGGATTTTTTCAGCACAGCAACAACTTCCTCTTGGAATGCAACTTCATCCACACATTTTGGACGACTAGATGAAAAGACAGATATGTGCATTTTAACATCTGCTAAAAATTCTCAATATCATTTTCACCCAAAAATTAATGTTTTCCTTATATGTACCACTTTGTAAAATGAATGACTGAGCAATTTTGTGCAATGCCACTAAACTGCATAGCATCTTGCACAAAAATGCTAAGTGAGGTAACTTTTTCACTGGAAGATGCCAGTCTAGCTATAAACTGAAGTACTTTCAGAAGCACTGCTACATTTTAGAGTTGGCTTTATTGCCTGGTGCAAAATCTTGTATCACACGTTGAATAGTTCGTGTCTTGATAAAATGCAGCTGTGATAAGAGTGCACATGCAAAAAAAATGCTCACTTTACATCATATTGCTGCTCTGTGTATTAAAGACACTGAGTGCAGTGACAAAACCCTCCACAGTACAACTATCAGCCTTGCGCAGATATAGGCGACATGCAGATATAGGCGACTGGTACCTGCTGAAAGAAAGAGGTAGGGAGGGCCACAGAGAGGGACAGATGCCTCTCTGATAGAGAGGGCAGCAGTGCGGAGGATGAGGGGGGCAGGTGGGAGCCAATACGTGTGGGGTTGCATCATAAAAAGCCGGTTTCTCTCAGCACCAGCTCCCCAGTGCCGCCTGTCCCTCCCTGCACTGCTTCCTGTTTCAGAAGTAGGGGGAAGGGAACAGGGGAGGCTGCTGTGAAGCAGCCTCTGTCCGCGGCAGCCCAGGCTCGCTGTGGCAGCGGCTGGTCTGCGGCAGCAGCTCCTGTCTGTGTGGGGAGGGGGGAGACTGAGCTTCCAGCGGACAGAGGCTGCTGCCACGGACCATTCTCTTTCCACAGGGAGCTTGGACCCACCCTCCTCCCCCCCCACAGATGGGCTGGTGCCATGGACCAGCCTCTGTCCATGAGGCGCTCGGACTCCTGTGGACAGGGGCTGCTGCCATCCCACGCTACTGCCTCTGTATCAGAGGCAGCAGTGCAGTGCAGCAGACAGCTGGTCTGCCTAGGGCATTGGTTTTCAAATAGCACTCCCCTGACAGAGCCGCTTCTGCCTGCCACCCTGCACTGTTGCCCCTCTATCTGAGGCAGCAGGGTGGGATAGCAAGGGGCTCCCCGGGACTGGGGCCAGGAATGCACTAGCTATAAATAGTTGCGTAACTGCTATGATTTCATGCAGTTACACAACTATTCAATTACATGATATCTAACATTCCTAATAAGGGGACACCTGATTAGCAATTACATTTTTGGCAGGGGGCACAGGTGGGCAGTGCCTCTCCCGAGTGCCACCACAAGTCATCTATGCTTGCAGATGGGATGGGCACGGTGGATTCTACCAAGTCATTAATTATTCAGACTGAAAGTTTCTGAAGAGTTGAAAGAGACAGAGACATGGACTCGATCTGCAACTTGCAAAGCTTCGGACGTTTTCCCACGAATGTCACTAGGGACGGAAGAATGGAGAGATTATAAGATTTTTCCAGTCTCCCTCCCTCCCCCCCCCAGAGGTGCAGCTGCCTCACGGCTACATCGCCCCCCTCCCACCCAACACAACAGCACCACACTCAGCGAGGCCCACATCGGGGGCGGGGCGGGGGGGGAACCCTTCCGCCCCTCTCCCGCAGGCAGAAACGACTCGCTGAGCTGCCCACGAAGCGGCTGCTTCACCCGCCACCCCCCGGCAGAAGCGCTCTTACTATTTCTCCACCCAGGGGATGGGTCTGGGTCTCTTGCCCTCGCCACTGCCTCCTGCAGCGCCGGCCGCGCCCCGCTCCTTGGCCGCGGGCGCCTTGGTGCTGATGGCGGACGGGCCTTTCAGGAACGCCTGCATCGCTGCCGCCCTGCAGAGAGACAGACAGACAGACACCGCGCCGCTAGCAGCCCCGCCCCCACAGGAAAGGCGCCCAGCCTACCGCCCAGCGCACCTGCCCTCACGAACGCCCGCTAACCCGCTCTTTTTTTTTTTTTTTTTTTTTTTTTTATACCTGGGCGGGGCCACTGTCACTTCCGCTTCCGCCTAGCAGCACCCGCCATAGAATGCCGGGAGGCGTCACCATAGAGACTGAGTCCGAACCCGTCCGCCGCGGCTGCGGGCGTGGGGTTTAGGCAGCAGGAGCAACGCGGCCAGGCCACGTGACCGAGTGGCCTTAAGCGCGGTCCCGTCTTGCCCGCCGACAGCAGGGAGGAGTCGGCGCCTATAGGGCGCATGCGCCGATCAATATGGCGGGAGTTGTGCAGACGTAGCAGCGGGGGCGGGGTCTAGGCTTGCCCTGCCGGGACCTTGGTGTGACCCTGGGCGCGGCGCTTTCCAGGTGCGGGGCTCCACAGTGTGGCTAGGGCAGGGGCGGCTTGCATCATTTGGGGGGGGGCATTGCAAGGCTATGTCTACACTGGTGGCATCTTGTGCAAGGGTTCTTGTGCACAAAGTCTTGTGCAAGAAAATGTCCACACGGCCATGTGCAAGCTGTGCTTTTGCACAAGAGCGCCCATGGCAGTGTGGCTGCTCTCTTGCACAAGAAAGCTCCGATGGCCATTTTAGCCATAGGGGTTTCTTGCGCAAGAAATCCCTCCCGAGCGTCCACACTGCCCTCTTGCGCAAGAGCTCCGGCGGGAGAGGGCTTACACCTGTTAGAAAAGAGCGTAACTCTTGCGCAAGAAGCCCTCTCTTACCACGCCGTACGGTAAATTTCCGTGTGCACGAGCAGGCGGGCAGTGTGGACGCTCTGTGGATTCTTGTGCAAGAATGGCTGTACTTGCGCGAGAAGCCGCGAGTGTAGACGTAGCCCAAGAGTTTGGTCCAGGGCTGCAGGCGAGGTCTGGGATGGGGGTTAGGCGCAGGAAGTAGCTCAGGGCAGGGGCTTGGGGTGCAGGAAGGGGTGTGGGGTCTGGGAGGGAGGCTGGATGCAGGAGTGGGTTCTGGGCTGGGGAGGGGTGCAGAGGGGGGGTTGGGAATTAGGGTTGTCAGGTGTCCGGTTTAAAACCGGACAGCCCAGTACTTGAGCTTTTTGTTTGGGAAACAAATTGAGAAAATATAAATGTCCGGTATTTTCTATATAAGAGGTAATGTAGGCTGTGATGTAATATCAAGGATGTCTGGTATTTTTGTTGAAACCATCTGGCAACCCTAGTTGGGGTGTAGGCTCTGGCTGGGAGGTTGCCTGCTGCACACTACTCAAAGCAGCAGGCTGCTAAGGTTAGCCTGTGCGTCTTTGTGTGGTGTGCAGTGGGGTTCCACCAGCTACCCACTCCTGCAGGCACAGCCCAGGCAGTTCCCATTGGCTGGTCTCCTGCCTATAGGAGCTGTAAAGATTGTGTAGGGGACTCCCTTCTCCCACCCCTCTCCAGTCGGTGTGCTGTGCAGAGATGCACAGGCTGGGCCTAGCAGCCAGTCGCTTTGAGTGGCGTGTGGGGCATGATAGGCAATGAGCCTGCTTCAGGATCCTGCTGAGCCATGGACCACTGATGGCTTGGAGGACTGTGGCAGACCACATCTGAAGCTTTCATTGGCCAGATTTGGCCCATTGGCTGTATTTTGACTGCCCTGGGTTAGAGAGATGAGGTGGGTGAGGTAATGCTCTTTTATGAGCCCAATTTCTGTTAAGACAAGCTTTAGTGTTTGCTAAGCACTAAAAGTCATGGACTGAGCAGAGGCTCTAGATTTGTGGCACATCATAACAATATCATAACCCCTTTTTTGTGCTATGACTGCAGAGGTATTAACAGCCCATTCTGCCTTGCATCAGCCCTTTGAATGTGGGCTGTTTATACAAAACAATCTGCTGCACTGTTTGTTTAGTTGTGATGCTGGGAATACCTTTCCCAGACCTGAAGAAGAGCTCTGTGTGGTTCAAAAGTTTCTTTCTGGCTAACAGGGGAGCCAAAAAAACAGGGGTGGGGAACTTTTTTTGGTCGAGTGCCACTGACCCACAGAAAAATCAGTGGGGTGTTGAACACCAGTAAGAAGCATAATTAAAAAAAAAAAACCAACCCCTCAGTGAGGCGGCTCCCAACTGAGAAGGAGAGATACTCCTCACATTCCCTTCTCACACCAGAGCTTAGGGGGACTCAGGCTAGTAGATTTTTGTGGGCTCCAGCCTTGTGGAGGCTGGATCTAGGCAAGCCAGGGGTGACATCTGGCCCCTGGGCCTAAGGTTCCCCACCCTTGCAATAAAAGATACCTCTCCCACCTTGTCTCTAATATAAGAGAGAGGCATTATTATTCCATGAGCAGTGCTTGATCAATAGGCAATCAGTCACATCCATCTTGTTGCAACAAAGGTACATGTTTCTGCAATGCCACACAGCAGCCCACAGTAAGGACACACTCCTACTTGTGTCTTCAGTGGACCCAGCTTCCCCTAGAAGGACATTTTGTCTTCACATACCATGATGGTGCCATGCCTCAGTGGACCTGCAGCATAACACAAAGGCTCATGCCCACATCATTCTGAAACATTGCTACAAAGGGACACTTCAGCATATGTAGCCAGACATGAACCCCGTCTTGTCCGTCCCCCCCCCCAAGAGAGCAAGAGAAAGGCAGTCAGCCTTTGATGCCCTGGGAACGCAGGTGTGCTGCCTGTCCCTGACTCTAATAAACAGAAACCAGACAGTAAATGGGCTAGCTGACAACCCGGGGCCTCCTGCTGCCCTGATGGCTAGTACCAGTAATTGACACACCTGCACTGTCCCAGGAGAGGAATCTTCGCCCATCACATACCAGAGGTGCCCATTGTCTGCATTTTCCCAGGTGTGAATTATGCTTTGCACCCTTCATGGGAAACTTGGCATTCAAAGCCATTTTTCCTAATTGGCCACTTGAGACCAGGAAGAAGCCTACGTGACCCAAGGGGTATAAAGAGGGGTTTAGTAGCCCACCCCATTTGAGCTCCAATCATCTACACCTGCTGGCAGGTATTGGTTGTCTCCCGAGGTCTGTGGGACACCCAACCTCGCCCTACTTCTTCCCGAGGGATTGAGAGAAAGACGCTGGCCACGGCAAGTCTGGAACGCAGGGGTGAGAATATATACCTGCTAGGTGTCTATTTTGCATGCATTTAATAAGAGCTCAGAGAACCAAAAGGGTTTCATGGTACTTGTAAGTGACTTATTAGTGTAATTTCTGTCCTGTCCTTTGTAGTGGCTGTGTCATCTGTAACACAGTAGTAGCATTTAACAGCTAAGTTTACCCTGTAACAATAAAATAGTAACTGTTTAAGCTGTGACCTGACTGCTTCAGTTGCTGTAACAGAACCAAGCACAATTTTAAAAAGAACTCCAGCCGGTCATAAGGGACAGATATAGGGAGAGCTTGAGCATTGGATCATGTTGCTTCCAGGGGACAGATCCGTTGGGGCATCTCTCAGCCTCCCCAACCTGCCCACTGCGAAGGGATTGTGTATCCTAGCAGTCAAAATCTGAGGTGTAATAAGCTCTCCCTGTAAACTTCTTGGGGCGCCCGTCAACCTCCTCCAGGTTGCCCGCTGCTAAGGGACCCCAGTCCTAGCAGTTGAAGTCTCGGGTGTATAATACACACACACCACTCACTGCCCTGACCACCGGCTGATAGCATACTACTAGAATGTTGCCACAGAGCGGTAGTGCATCCTCCCATAATGTAAGGGTAAGACTTGGCTTGTGACTAATTGTTTTTCCAGTGGGAGCATATTTCAAAAGTGGGGGCCTGCTATGGAGAAAGTTGTATAGTGCATTGCATTATGTATTGTGGCTCCTGTTTTGATGTGCACTATCAAAGCATTCATAATAAACATATGATCAAAATTTACTACAAGTGGAATATCACTTTTTGCCCAGTATAGTTTCTGTATTTCAACTCCAACTCATCTAATGAAGTGGGTTTTACCCACAAAAGGTCATAATCCTATACCTTTGTTAGTCTCTAAGACTACGTCTACACTGCAGGCTTCTTGCTCAAGAAGCCTTTTGTGCAAGAGTTTTTGCGCAAAAACCTCCTGCGCAAGAGCACGTCCACAACTCAAAGCGCATTGTAAAAGTGATGTGCTTTTGCGCAAGAGAGCGTCCACGTTGCATGGATGTTTGTGCGCAAGAAAGCTCTGATTGCCATTCACAGAATGGTCATCAGATCACCTGTGCTTTTTCCCATAGAGGTTTCTTGCGCAAGAAACCCCCCTGGAGTGTCCACACTTGCCTTTTTGCACAATAGCTGTAGCGCAAAGGGAGTTATGCCTCATAGAAGAAGGTTTACCTACACTGGCAAAAGCCCTCTGTTCTGCTGTATTACTGCTGATTTACTTGTGCAAAAGCGCATTTGAGGTGTGGACGCTCCACAGGTTTTTGCGCAAAACCGGCCATTTTTGCGCAAGAACCTTGCGGTGTAGACGTAGCCTAAGAGTATGTCTACACAGCAATGCTATTTCGGGATACCAGAGGTATCCCAAAATAGCTACCCCGTGTCTTTTGAATGCATCCGCTGTTTCGAAATATAGTGGACGCGCTATTTCACTATCCCTGTAAACCTCATTCTGCAAGGAGTAAGAGATGGCTTGAAGTAGTGCTTTATTTTGAAATTTGGCGCTGTGTAGATAGTGCCAAATTTCGAAATAGCCTATTTCGAAATAAGCTACGCAATTTGCGTAGCGCAAATTGCATATCTTATTTTGAGTTTTGGGTGCCATGTAGATGCACCCTAAAATGCCACAGGACTAATCATTCTTTTTGCAGTTTCTGAAACAGCAACTCTAATTTTAATTAAAAAGGACAATATCAGTTGTAAAAATAAAATGTAAACATGAACTACCCAGCAGTACGAAAACCTTGACGGACCCTGCTTTTTTTTTGAGAGAGAGAGAGAGAGTGGTGGGTAATTGAGTACTGGGATTGGGGGGGCGGGTCTTAACTGGTGAGTTCAGTTTTCCCTCACTGCAACTACAATGGTGGTGAACTCTGTCCATTTAAAGAAAGTGAGCTGAAATTGATTTTAGGTCTTATGCCTGTTCCTGTGTGCCTTTGATTGTGATTTTATAATCATTTATTTTTTTAAACATTTCTTCTATACTTCTCATTTGTGAAAGACGCATGCAGATAACAGTGAAAAATCATCAGATCACACACACAATGTTACCAAATGCTCAAAACAAACTGACAATTTTTAAAAAAAAATCAGTTTTTGTAATCTGAAAGTATGACAAAATTAGGAGGAAAATTTAAATAATTTGTAAATTGATATGACAGTGCCCCTTTAAGGACAAAGATGCATCCCAGCATTTTTGTTAGTCTTTCCATACACCTAGGCTATGTCTACACTGGCATGATTTTGCACAAGAACTCTTTTGCAGAAGAGTTCTTATGCAAAAACTCTTCCAGAAGAGAGCGTCTACACTGGCATGTGCCTTTGCGCAAGAGATGTGCTTTTGCACAAGAACATCCGTGCCATTGTAGACGCTCTCTTGCGCAAGAAAGCTCTGATGGCCATTTTAACCATAGGGCTTTCTTGCGCAAGAAATTCATGTTGCCTGTCTACACTGACCTCTTGTGCAAGAACAGTTGTGCAAAAGGGCTTAATTCCTGAGCGGGAGCATCATCATTCTTGCGCAAGAAGCACTGATTTCATACATTAGAACGTCAGTGTTCTTGCGCAAGAACTCGTGGCCAGTGTAGACAGGCAGCAAGTTTTGGCGCAAAAGCGGCTGCTTTTGCGCAAGATCGCACCAATGTAGACACAGCATTTTGGTGCTGTTGACAACTATATTTTATGTTTCCATTTATCTGAGTTGTGCCTATATTGATCAACCAATGCAGCTGTTACATATTGATTAGCCCACAGCCTGTGATATATTATACCTAGAGAGCTAGTTGCTGTAGTGATTGAATGAGAGGCTTTAAGGTTGATTGCAGATGTATTGTTTTACTACTTACACCAAGACACTGCTGAAAACAAGGCAGCAAGTGGCCTGGATGACAACAAGAGTAATCATTCTGATTTGGAATCTGTACAAATGAGGAAAGTAGACGTGGAAACCGTCTCTATGGCAACTAAGAACAGTTATTAGAAAGGACACTGCAGGAAAGACATTAAACTGAAAGTGCTTCATTCTACTGAGGAAAGAAGGCTATAATTTTGTTTGGGCAATTTTAAATGAATTGCTTCCTGTTATCTGGCACAGTAGCTGCATCCACTATTTAAATCAGTTGAAATCCAGATCACAGCACTGCTAACAATAAATAGTCGTATTGGTAACAAATGAGGTTGCTTAGTGTTTCTGAGCTGGTTAACATTGTCTTTTTTTTTCCTACCAAAAGTAAGAATAGTGTTCTTCATTATACCCATGTGGTGATTATATTTGATACATTGACACTAACATAAAAGCACATTTAAAATGCCCTAAATGCATAAAGAATTTACTATATTCATTTAGTTTTATTTCTGTAACTATACAAAGCTGCATTTATTTTGCATCTCCTTGCAGGATCTCTTGGGCACAATCTTGACCCTAAGCCATTCCCTTTCCCCCTTTGCTGTGGAATAGGTAACTTTTGCTGTATTCAATCTTGGACCCATCACATGACTATCTTAAGGTCCAGAGTTAAAGACCAGAGAGCTGACTCCTAAGATTTCTGATAATATAGACAACATTTTTATCTAGTCCTGTCAGCACATACAATTGCATACAACCCAGAGGTGTAGAAAAACTAGGTTAGAAGAATTATAAATTCTCATTATTTGGTCAGGCTCTCGCATGTGTGGGAGTTGTTCACTAAGGCAGTGCACATTTTTATAAAGACATGTAAGACAATGTGGTAGTGAATATTGATGTTAATTGTGTGTGTGAATAGACAGCCAAACACAACTGAAGGCAAACTACATACCAGTCTGGCTGTCCAGCCATGTTTGATATCCAGTAGCTTCCAAACACTTGTACTTACCCAATCACTCCTAACGGCCCCAGCTGTCCTCTTTGTGTTTTCCTCTCCCCAGTTGGTCTCTTGAGGGGCTCATGAGCTGTAGCTGTCTCTGGCCTTTGTCTTTTAACCCTTACCTCTACCAAGAGAAGCCAGGAACTCTGGTTTCCCTCCTAAGTCTCATTTTCCTCCACGTGCGGATGCAGCACTACCATCAGCACAAAGGAGTCTTTAGGTCACAACTTATAGCTACTTTCTTCAGGGCGATCACCTATTACATTGAAGAAGTGGGATGCTCCAGTGATAAGGGTGATGACACTTGGGAGACCTGTGTTAAATCCCCTGCTCTGCCACAGACTTCCTAACTGATCTTCAGGTAAGTCACAGTCTCTCTGTATCTCAGTTATAAATGGGGATAATATCACATCTTCACAATGCCTATGTGCCACGTTGTTCTACGAGTACCTAAGATAAATAGCACAATGGCTGTGCTTTTAGGACTCAAGCTGGGCCTTAAAGTTAAGGCAGTGTTTCTCAAAGTGGGCCTTGAGCCCACTTTGAGAAAGCTGCTAACAGGCTGCTCTGCTTTATTTACTTACTGGCTCCGTAAGCACAGACTCTCATGGCTCTCACTGGCTATTGGTCACCATTTACAGCCAAAGGGATCTGTGGGAAGAGGCCCATTAGCAGCTTTTTCAGAGTGGGCCCATGGCCCACTTTGAGAAACACTGAATTAAGGGTCACTTTGCTGTAGTTTCACCCAAAATTCAGCTTTGTCTAAAAAGAGGCTAAGAGATGGGGGTGAGAGTTTTGAAAAACTGAAGGATAAAAAGGGTTATATAGAATTTAAAAATTGTTTTTAATAAAAAACAGGTTTATTTAGATTTAAATGACTCTCTGTGCTGAAAACCAAGATTTTTCAGCAACATGCTAGAGCACCTGAACAGTGATACTGACCAGTCTCTTCAGTGTCCAAGCTGAGGAAAGTTCAAACAGTGAATGAATGGTATAAACAATGGTGAAAAGTATTGTGATGCTGGCAGTTTGGTGAAACCTCATTTAAGCTGGTGGATGTAATAGCTGTCATTCATTCACGATATGTGTAAGAAGCAATTAAGTTCCTTTTGGCATAAAATAGCTGAAACCAGAAGAACCACAGTTCGCACACCACGTGGATCAGGAGCTGACCTATTTGGGCAGAGAGATTTCACATGGGAATCAATACAAATGGAGAGGGCTGGGTATTTGGTTAAGTTGTTTCTGACAGCTTCTCCTCATACACATACTCAACACAGAAGCAGACAGAGGTGGCATCAGAAAGCCAAAGACAGTCAAAGAAGCACTCGTAGCATGACCATAAGAGAAAGCTAGCTGAGGGCTTTTGGGGCAGAGTACTAGCTTAAACAATACTTGGAATATTGAGGAACGAAATTCTCTCCTGTTGATTGATTCTTATTACATTCAGGGAAGTACTTGTGTTCATTCTTTGTAAATAAATAGGATTGCATTAAAGAAATACCTGACTCATCAATTTCTCCTCCTGGCAAAAACAACTTGTGAGACCCTGAACATTTTGCTCAGGTCAAAATTTTATTCCAGTCACAGCCACAAACAGACTAAAAGGCCCAGTCACTGATCTGAAGAGCTCACAGTCTGTAGACAGAGGCAATGGGGAATATGTATAACATATAGGTAGTTAATTAAGACATTATTCTGTTATTCAGACATGGTTGGCCATCTGAGGGCACCACATCTCCATGAGGGACTAGAATTCCATGTATGACGGGTGACATTTGAATGAGGATCAAATAAATGGTCAAATGAACCTACTAAATGAGGGGCATAGTTACATGGGGCTTTAAAAGTGGTAATAGGAACTTGACCTTATGCCATGACGGATGGGCAGCCAATGGAGAGGTCAATCTAAATGAAAAATGTGTTAAAAATCAAATTTAGTTTCAATACTCTAAATTGCTATTAGTGATACAGGTAAGGATATTTATATGTGTGTGTGAGATATTCTTTTTGTCATGACAGGGTCCCTTTAAAATGTTAGTAGCCAGGTAGGGGTTAGAAAGGAAGGCCTTACTAGAATAAATTGAATGAGTCCATTCTCCTTAAGCTCTTAATGGATGTATTTAAAATGTTTCACTAACATAATGAAAATCCAAACGGACTTGTAGGGGTTTCAGCCCTCCAGGATTACCCTGACATCTCTAGGAATTAAAGATTAAAGTTTAATTTAAGATTATGTCAAGTGATGAAATATCCAGGAATACATCTACCCCAACTTGACACGCCTTGCTGATCTGCAGGTCAAAATAATTTTCAAACTCATCTGGTGAAGCCACAGGAGTTTGTAACTATTTTTTGTCTGCAAAGTATAATTTATTGGTACACCATTTACTAAAACAGATTACAATGCTTTGGCCTTATCTGTTTCATTCTAGAGTTAATAGATGTTAATGGATCAGGCTGTCACTGGATGGAGAAATCAAATTCTTTTGCCTTTTGGACATCATTTTATTAGCTGAGTTGTCCAGGTTCTAAAACTTTGTTCCACAGTATGAACAAAACAGGCTATGTTCTGATCTCATTTCCACAAGTATAAATCTTGAGTACCCACTTTAAAGGAGTTACCTCAGATTTACGTGGGTGTAACTAAAATAAAAACATTGGCCTATTGACCAATAATATGAGCATAATCTATATTTTTCTTTTCCTAATTTCTTCAGTTTTTCTGAATTCTAGGAAAATTAGACTTGTTTATCGTATTTCCATTAAAAATATAATGGGGATGTAGAAATTCTGCCCCTGTGGATTGGTAGCTAGCACAGAGATTGTATGTTTGGACAGCTCCTAGCACAAGAGGGCCTCAGTTTCAGCTGAGCCTCTACTCACAACTATAATACAAATTATCACCATGGCTACTGCTTAAACCATCCCTCCTGGAGAGCACTTTTATCCCATCCAGGGAGAATCTGTGTTTTTTGCTGCTAAAGGTTTTGGGTTCAATTCCCCAGACAAACCCAGGGATTGAGATTGTAAGTGTCACAGTACCAGGTTAGCTGCACTTCTAGGCTACGTCTACACTGCAGGCTTCTTGCGCAAGAACTGTTTTGCGCAAGAGTTCTTCTGCAAAAGGTCTTCCACAAGAGCAGGTCCACACTGCCATGTGCTTTTGCGCAAGAGCATCCCTGGTAATGTGGATACTCTCTTGCGCAAGAAAGCTCTGATGGTCATTTTAGCCATAGGGCTTTCTTGCGCAAGAAATTCATGTTGCCTGTCTACATGTTAGGGCTGACAGCTTTATTCTTTTTATATTTGCATTTTAGGTTTGGCAATATAGTAATATAGCAATATACATATATATATCAATATACATTTAATATTGTATTGAATTAAGTCCTTTTAGTTAAGTATATATCTCCTATATCTCCTTATTATAAAGTGTAGTGCGTAAAGAGACAGAGTTCTGGGTATTGTGACTATGTTAATGAGATTAGAAATATTGAAGGCCCGGGCCTTCGATGTGAATTGTTTTGATTTTGCTTTTGCTTAATATAAAACAGTATTGTTTACCTTTGAAGGATTCTGTGTGAGAGACGGTATGAATGAGATACGGAGTGAAGGTCATCGTTAGAGCCAGATGGCCAGAGAAGGGGGAGAATGTGGGGTGAAGACAAACTGTAAAAGACAGACTGCAAAGAGCAGAGAAACTGTCAGTGCGTACCCACGGTCAAGAAGATTGGATAATTGGCAGACTGATGACCTTAAAGCAAAGCAAGCACCCCAAAAGGATGACTGATTACAGGATGAGCCTTCGAGAGATGTTTTGGGAACACTCACATCAAAAAGATCACGTTCCAGTCACAAGCTGACAAAGCGGAATCCATGGATTTCAACAAGAGAAACAGATTATAAGAAGCAGGGTGCTTTGCTGTGGAACTTGGATTCGTCTGCCACACTGTCTTGAGAGGAGTATCGGATCGATCGACTGACAAGGCCCTGCTCCCTCCTGTGGTCAATCTAGCTGGCCACTAGATTGACACAGATTCTGGACTGGTGACTATGTCATCTGGCAGAACTGTGTATGCATGATGTTTTGTGTGTGTGTGTGTGTGTGATTGAAAAGCATATGCAACTGTTGTATTTTCAATAAATGTGGCGTACTGCCTTTTCCCCCATAAAAGATCTCGTGTGCTTCGTTTAAGCATAATATATACTGCCTTCTTGTGGAAGAGTTCTTGCGCAAGAGGGCTTATTCCTCATGGGGAGAGGAATAACTCTTCTGGAAGAAGCCCTGTTTTCCGACGCTGTACTGTAAATTTACTTGCGCAAGAACGTGCGTGCAATGTAGACGCTCTGCAAGTTTTTGCACAAGAACTTGCGCAAAAAGCCTGCAGTGTAGACGTAGCCCTAGTGTCTCTCAGTGTAGCCCTCAGGTTTCAGGCCTTGTGCCTTTACCTCTCCTGGCATAGACTCCTATGATAATGCCACTCTTTGACTAGGTCCTGGACTACAATACCTTCTGCATCACCCATGCTTATCCATTAGGCCTCTCAGGGTTCATTGCCTGCAATTCTTCCCTTTGGGAGCTGGGACCAGTGGAAAATACAGTGCACAGACAGCCCTCTCAACCCCATATATAGCAGACTATAAGAGTACTGTAAAAGGATTTCAAACCAATGAAAGGTCTACGCATATCTGTCTTGCCTAAGTCTTTCTACATGGTGAAGAGAGCTAAGAAGGCCTGGCTTTTTCAGATACCCTGGTGCCATTGGCTGTCAGTCTGTTCTCCCAAACAGCTCCTTGTCATCTGTGTCTCTTCCCTGCTTGAGGGACTCTTTTAAAAAATAGTGAGGGTCTTCGTTCTCCTCAGTTCCCAGGGCTTGGACTGGGCTGCCCAAAACCTGTTTGGTGTGCTCCACAGTGGGTCACAGACAGTACATGAAAGTACATGGCTTCTGCATTAAGTGTTGGCAAATGGGTAGCTATCTTGAGCCATGGTTTGGGTCCATCCTTGCTTCTGCATTGTTTCTGCTATTAAAGTAACCCAGCATATTCAGAGAGCAAACATCGCAATAAACATAGCAGCATAACTTATTACGAAGCAGCTCCACTTCTGCCATGAAATTGCATTACTAGGAATGGGGCCTACCTTCAGTACCCGGCATATTGGTTGAAACTACAGCAAAGGACAGAATTATCAGACTCCTAGATGAACCTGTTCTGGGGAAGAGACAACATGGTTTTTGAAAAGGGCAATCATGCCTTACCAGTCTACTAAAATTCATTGAAGGGGCCAACATACATGTGGATGAAGGCTATCCAATGAATATAGTATACTTAGAATTTCAGAAAACCTTAGACAAGGTCCCTCGTTAAAACCTCTTAAACAAAGTAAGCTGTCATGGGATAAGAGGAGGGGTTCTCTCATGGATCAATAATTGGTTAAAAGATAGAAAACATTGGGTAGGAATGTTAATTTTTCAGAATGGAGAGAGGTAAATGGGGGTCAGTTCTGGGACCACTACTGTTCAACATATTCCTAAATGATCTGGGAAAAGGAATAAACAGTGAGGTGGCAAAATTTGCAGATGATATGAAACTGCTCAAGATAGTTAAGTCCAAAGCAGACTCAAGAGTTACAAGGGGACCTCACAAAACTGGATGACTTTGTCTTTACCTATACACATAAAATGCAGCTGCATAAGGCACCTGAAAATTTGGGTCACCACTGGGTCTTAATGTCCACCCACCTGCCTTTTCCTATCCCTAATCTATGGCTCTGCTTCCTCTGGAGAGGATCTAGTTAAAAAGTGAAAAAGCCTGCCAGACCTGTTAGCAGAACACCAAATCTGCGAAAGAGCCATTCAAGTGGTAATGAAGCCATTTAACAGGCATTTGCCAAACCCAGGTATATACTGTCAGTTTCTGAATTTACAATGTTAGTCTACAGGACCTTAGTTTAAAACTTGCCTTTAAACTGCTTCTTTAGTGCACTGCCGAAGTTTATAATTATATCAATCACCACATCTCTCGTGGCTGTCATTAGGCATAGTGGCACCAGTTTAATAGTACAGTGTAGAACCCCATAAATCTTAAGGATGACGGGGCAACAAAATGGCGATAAAATTCAATGCGTATAAATGCAAAGTAATGCACATTGGAGAACAGAATCCCAATTACACATATAAAATGGTGGTGTCTAAATTAGCTGTTACCAGTCAAGAAAGAGATCTTGGAGTCATTGTGGCCAGTTCTCTGAAAACATCAACTCATTACGCAGTGGCAGTCAAAAAAGTTAACAGAATGTTGGGAATCATTAGGAAAGGGACAGATAATAAGATAGAAAATATATTGCCTCTGTACACCCACATCTTGAATACTACGTTCAGATCTGGTCTCCCCATCTCAAAATCTATCTATCTATGTGAATTGGAAAAGGTTCAGAAAAGGGCAACAAAATGATTAGGGGTATGGAATAGTTTCCATATGAGAAGAGATTAATAATATTGGGATTTTTTATCTTGGAAAAGAGATGACTAAGTGGAATATGATAGACGTCTATAAAATCATGATTGATGTGGATAAAGTAAATAAGGAAGTGTTATTTACTCATTACCATAACACAAGAACTAGGGGTCATTCAGTAAAATTCTTCATGCAATGCACAATCAACCTGTGGAACTCTTTGCTGGAGAATATTGTGAAGGTCAAGACTATAATAGGGTAAAAAAAAAAAGAACTAGATAAGTTCATGGAGGATAGGTCCATCTCTGGCTATTAGCTAAAATAGCCAGGGATGGTGTCTCTAGCCTCTGTCTCTCAGGGCTGGGAATGGGTGACAGGGATGGATCACCTGTTCTGTTCATTCCTTCTGAAACACCTAGCATTTGTCACTGTCAGAAGACAGGATAGCAGGCTAGATGGACCCTTTGTCTGACCCAGTATGGCTATTTTCATATTCTTTATATTCTTAGCAATACTGTAGCCAGTATGCAAAAGAATACATCAAATAAACACTAATCATGAAATGGTTTGTAATCTGACATGTATATTCAGGTACATGTATTTGGCTGTTCCCAATACTTCAAGTGGCTATAGGAGGACAGATCCTGTTCCTTGTGTGGGTGGGAAGCTGGGGTCTGAGGGCCAGACTGGAAGAGTTGAAGAACAAACTCACCAATTGCTGATCCTGCAGCAATGCCTGAAGTTCCTTTCCCACCAGGTTGCAACACTACTTAATAAGATGTGGCCCGGCTGCTTCCCCATGTAGGGGCAGGAGGCCAGGCTAAACGTGTGCACCAGCAGCCAGGTTGCAATGCAGAGAGCCAAGCCCAGCAAACTCAGTGGGACAGGAGGCTTAGGGAATCAAATTATGACAGTCCTGCGAAACCCAAGCCCTTGGGAGGTCTGGTACTTGGCAGCTGAGATGGACACAATTGAGCTACAAAACATCACATGCTCTAGTGGTTTTGAAAGAGATGGGTCCAAACAAAAACCCTGGAGCCAAACAACCCCGAGTCTTGGGAAAATCTGAAAGATGATCTGCAGCCACACTTTGTGACTGGGCCCCATCCATTCTTCCATCCTTAAATACCTTACAAATTTGCACTCAGCTTTCCCATTTTTTTCTAGTAAAAGGACTCACATTCAATTTACCTTGATCTCTAGGCAGGCATTGAGGGTGGAAAATGTGCTCATTGGAAGGGAGTTGGGGAGGGAGGTTGTTCTAACTTCCTGCACAGATGTTGTATTGCCTGCAGCAGGTTGATCATGTTTTCTGTTTGGGCCATTTCTTCCCCTTTTTACTCCTCTGGGGTACCAGCTGGAATCCATAGCCAGGAACTGCTGAAGGCTTCATTATCTCTTAGTGCAGCCCTAAAGGGCAGCTAGACCCTCAGGGGGCTCATTATCCTCCACTACCAGACATCTGCTTTGCCCTTCCACCATCTCAGGTCTCAGCTCTGCTCCTGGACATGTCTGAAGATGCTGACCCCCTGCAGGCACCAGTTTGGCCTATTAATACCAGCCAATGCTTCTAGGTCAAGCCCAGCAAATGAGCAGGCATCCGCTTTATATCCATGGATCATTTTTACGGGTCAGATGTAGATACAAATTGTGTATCTGTGCAGGACTTTACCTCTACATGGAATGGTACATGCTGGAAAAACCAGCAGACAAGTCCCAGGATAGGATAACATTATACTGCCCCAGAACAGCACATGTAAAGGGTCCTCCTCCCCCACTTGGTATTTATTTTGCATGCAAAGTGGCTTCTTCATTGTAAACTGGTATTTCACAGCCTCCTTCCAAAAATGATCTTTGGCTTTTAACTTCCCATTCCCCAGGGTAAACCCCCTGGGGCAGAGAATTGGGCTGTTTGGATCAATCAAGGGTTAGGTAGGAAAACCCAAGGGCTTGTCAATATCACCTTGTTGAAAGGTGGAGTAGGGGGTGAGTTTCTACTAGTTCATGCTCTGCCATGGGGCAGGTGCCTTTAAACCCAAAAGGCTGTGTAATATTCGGCTCCATAGCAGGGGCTCCCGTTTTAACCAGCTCATCGCCCCCCCTCCTTTGTCCAAGGTTTCCAGAAGAGACGTGAGGAGGTTTTTAACGCACTTCCTATCGGCTCTTGTGTGCGCGCTTTATCCCTTAGGTCAGCCAAGCAAGCCTGAGTCTCTCTCGTTGCTAAAGGTGGAGCGGGTGGGGTCAGTCTCCTCCCAGCCACGCCTGAGAAAAGAGACAGCCGTAAGAGCCAGCTGATCTTGGGCTACAACGGTGTGATTTTTCCCTCTGCAAGCGCCACTCCTCTAACAGTCCACAGCGCCAGGATATTTTCCTGACTCAGAGCATGACTGCCGGGAGGCAGGTAGCTGATTTGTCTCTCTCTTCCCTGCCTCATTCTTAAGAGAGGAGGAAAAAACCCCAAGCCATCAACTCCGGATTTAATTGTTTCACCTTTCACGTCAAAGAGCCCTTGGGAAGAACCTTTGTTAGGGGAGATTCCCACGCATGCAGAAGATGTAAGGGGAGTGGAGGAATCCTACCCTGGGAGTGGTCCTTGCTTTGTGTGTGCGTGTGCAGCCTCCCACGCCGCTTGCAATTTTTTTTTTATGCTGTGCTGTGCTTCTGTGAAATGCTTTTTTGGTTAAAAGAAGAGGAGATGTCACATCAGGAGCTAACCCAGCGACTGGCGACAGTCATCACTCATGTGGGTAAGGTCGCCCCTACCTTTTGGGTAGATTTGGAGCTCACTTCGCTTCCACAGCCTGGAAGGCGAGGCTGCCGCGGGCTAAGCAGCAGCTTTGTGTGACACACACCTGGGGGGGGGGGGGGGATTTCGGAGCCATCAGTGAATTGCAAAAATCCGGCTATTAAAAAAAGGTTTGGGGAATGCATTAGCCCACTGTGCAATTCTTTGGGCTTTTAAAAAGGCATGTGTGCTTCTTGTGAGCTGGACTGCATTCAATCGACAAGGGTAATCATTTCTGCAGATGAAATGTTATAGGGCAGGGAGTGGGTTAGGGGCTCTGTACAATAGTATTCCTGCTATGTATCCGCAGGGCTATCTTGTGACATTAAAATAATAGCCGTTTACCGTGGATTTCTCTCTTTCTCTCTTTTTTTATACTGACAATGCTGTTGGAAAGGTTCTGGCAGACCGTGGGGCAGTAATGTGAGAGCTGCTTTAGCTCCCAGCCTCCTGCTAATTTTCTTTTGTTAATTTCTGGACGATTAATCATCCTGTGATGCACTCAGAGTTAGTAGGTAGGGATTTACCTTGCTATCCAGATGTTCAAAATGATGAGCAAATAACTGCAAGAAACTGCCCATTAATTACTTCACCTGCAATGTCTCAAAGCATTAGATATACCAGATGAAAATAATCAATTTAATAAGGCAGTGGAAGATGCTGATGGGGAGTGAGGGGAATGAGACAAGCTTTTTGTAGCCTTATCTCGAGGCATACAACTGAGTTAAAGCTGATTGTGATGGCTAATCTAAGATAAGAGAATATTTTTAATTGACTAGGCATGGAAGCAGATTTTTATAGCTGTCAATTTCTGCAGTGGATAATGTATTGTGTATGCCAAGGGCTCTGAAAGCACACAGAATTTGTATAAAAACTGCGCTACAATACTGAAGGTTCCAAACATGGCTTTCAGGTAATGTACAACACCACTCTAGATTCAGATCTTTGTGTGTCCCTTGAACTTAGTGGTAGAAGCGTGGCGGTGGGCGTGTATGATTATTGCATTAAGCAAGTTTACGTATAGATTTTATATTTTATAATATATTGAATTGAAATGTAAATCCCAATCCTGGTACCTATTCCACACTGATGGGCCTCTGTGCCTGTCAGAGTCCTGCTGGCTTCATTGTGGCCTGATGGGGGTGATAAGATTTGGCCTTAAGAACTGGAAAATAAACCAAGACCACAGATTTGTGTGAAAGCTACTTTGCAACTGTATGTTTAATTGTATGTTGTCTGATTGTGTTTGAGCAGAAAAAATACAATTTATTAGATATTCTGGCATTATTTTTGAGGCAAATATTATTCTGTAAGGCTGGGATTTCGGAGGGGCCTGAGGGATTTAAGCAGTCATTGTTTTCAACCCTCCCCCCTCATCACTTTAGGCTCAGTTGAAAACCTCTCACTTAATTTCCCTCCCCCCCCCCCCCAAAAGTAGAACCTTTGACACATCTGAAGATTCATGCCAAGATTTGCTAATATGTAAATTGGAGGTATGTTAGTCAGCCTCATTTGGGTACTGTGGACATGTAGGAACCTGCTTTGACTATTAGTGATCAGACTAGTGCTTTTCACTTTCCATCCAAAGCCTTTCTCAAACATTAATTTAATTTAATCTTCACGTGTCTCCTGACAGCTGGGGTGTATTACATCTATATTGCTCAGGTGCAGAGAAGTTCAGTGTGGTTTTCCCAAGATCACTCAGCAATTCAGTGCTAGCGAGAGAAGACAATTCAGATTTCTAATGCTTGTTCTGAGCACTAGAGCTACATTTTCTTCTTCTGAATCATTAGAAGATCATCCATCTGTTTCCCCAGGCACAGAAGCTGACCTGAGTGTTTCCATAGAGAGTGCAAATTTATATTAAATAAGGTAACCAAAATATATTTGCACAAAAATGGAAGTGGTAAAAAGTGGCTTTAAAAAAAATGTATAGCCCACTGCTGATGCACCATTTTTCTGAATCACACGTTCTAACATGACTCACGTTAACTGAATCAGGAGCCACTTATTACATCAAAAAGTCCTGCTTTGGTGGTGATTACGAGCAATCTCAGGGCAATGAGATCCTTTCTAGTTTCCCATCTCATGCAAGAGCAGGACAGTTCTCATTATGAAGACATTTAGTAGCATTTTATACTTCTGTAGCCCCTTTCATCCCAAAGCACTATTCACCTTGAACCCCAGTACAATACAGCCACGGCTGGGTTGGAAATACAGCATGCAACCAGCACAATAGTGAGAAGTGGTAGAAGAGGAAATTTGGACATGAGCCAGTTGCTACTTACAGAAAGTGCCATGGGATCTTTAATGTCCATGCAAAATAGACAGGACATCAGTTAGTTTTTTAAATCTCATGTGAGAGCATCTCATGCATATGGAACTAAAAACACAGGCGAATAGGACTGGAAGGGACTTCCTATGTCATCAAGTCCCGTCCCTGCTATCACAGACAACCCCCTGCTGGTATCTCTCTCATGAGTTTGTCACACCCCATCTTAAAACTAGTTTAGGATTTTGGGGACAAAAATCCTATTAGAAGGCTGTTTCAGAACCATACTCTGATGGTTAGATGCCACTTCCTATGTGGAAATCAGCTTCTCTGCCTTGCAAGAATGATTTCAGTCTGCTAGGATCTAAGCATGTGGTTCCAGTGGCTGTGCATTTCCAAACTCCCAGAAGAATCAGGGCATGTGCTGTTCCGATGGGCCCTAGGACTTGCACAAAACCCCAGTAATGTATTTGCACAAAGCCCCAGTAAAGTCCATGTATTAAAGATAATTGCAGGACCAGTGTCCAAATAGGTAGGGCACAGTGACTAGTTTACCTCTAGTCTATACATACTCTTTTGGTGATTAGGAAAAAAAACAACAAATGGTCTGGTAGCATTTTACAGACTAATAAAACATGTGAATGGTATCATGAGCTTTCGTGGGCACAGCTCACTTCTTCAGATGACCGGAGTTATGAGTAGGCGATATGAAAACTCGAAATAAATAGGAGAAGGGAAGCGGGGGCGGGGGGGGGGGGGTAGAGAAAGATGCTCTGTTTCCCATCCCCCTTCCTTTTTTACTGGAGAATGGGTGTTAGACCAAAGCAGATAAAAATCAAAGTCAGTAGATAGACTGCTAAGGCAGGAAGGATACCATTCAGAAAGCTGTTAGCACCTCAGTGATAAAGTCCCCACCATCCCAAATCTCAATTAAGCCCAGTAGCATGTGAACTGAATTTGTGTATGTAATGTAATTCCAGGCTTTCCCTGTGTATTTGGCTTGAGGAGCTGGCCAAAGGTGATGTGCACCTTGGAATGCATCTTTTTCTCAGTGCCAAACAATATCAGATTTCCTGATTCTGATATATTTTTTTTTAACACCAGTGTCTTTCCTCTATCTTCAGTGGCATTACTTTTGCTTTACAGTTGCATTGATGAGCACAGATTTAAAAAAAATCTTTTGCACACTTTCCTTGAGCGACACTCATCACCTTCTAAGATTGTGCTCCTTGGGTAGATGGGTGAGAAGTTGTTTTTTGTGATGGAGAGAAGAACCCACGCCTGGGGACAGGTCTGGGGCTGACAGTGGCTGTGTCTGTGTGGGAATTCTTTCACTCTTCCGGCTTGCAAAACCCACAGGGAATAAGCCTCCATGCCTCCAGAATCCCACCTACGCCTGGCAACTTGTTCCCAGCTCGGCTGTGAGTGGGAAGAGCTCTCTGGGCATTGGTATGCAGACAGGCACACCCACCAAATGTCCCACTTTGCCACAAAATTTTATTCTGTAAAATGATTTCTGTAAGGAGGCCAGGCCACTAGGACAGATGTCGGCTGCTCTACGAGGAAGCAACTGAACTTGGATCCTATTTTTCCATTAACTCCCTTGGTACTATAGAGCAATGGTTCCCAACCTTTTTTATACTGCGGACAGGCAAACCCATTCACAAACTTTGAGCAGACGGGTAGCATTTTATTTGCATGTTTCAATATTCATTATCAGTGCAATGAATATGCAAATAAAATGTTACCCGTCTGCCAAAAGTTTGTGAATGGGTTTGCTAGTCTGTGGTATAAAAAGCCCCAGGCCCCAGCGTCCCACTAGTGCCAGCTCCCCTAACCCCCCACTCCACCCCTCTACTATCCCCCAGCACCAGCCACTGACCCCAAAGTCTGCTGAACCCAGCCTCCCCAGTGACAGCCTCTCACCCTCAGAGCCCCCTAGTGCCAGCCCCGCCAGCCTAAATGCCTCAGTGCCAGCCCCCCACCACACCCTTTAGTGCCAGCCTACTGTTTCCAGAGCCCCACTGCACCCAACCTCCCTAGAATCCTCCCGGCACCAGTCCCCAATATTAGCCCCATCCCCAGTGCCAGCCCTGCCCCCATAACTCCCTCACTACTAGCCCTGCCCCCCTAGTGTCAGCCCCCCTTCTCTTAGGCCTCCATCCCTTAGAGCTCCCCAGTACTAGCCCTGCCCCCAGAGCGCCTCAGTATTATTTTTGCCCCCAGACTCCTGCAGTGCCAGCCCCCACCTCTTAGCCCCTCACCCCCCAAAAGTCCCCCCAGCACTAGCCCCGTGCCTGCCCCGCCCCCCTCACTTAGTCCTGTGCTGCCTCCCAGCTGAGTGCTACTGCCTGGGTCACAGCTGCTCTAAGGCTGCCATGCCAGGCCCTTCTGCATCTGGGACAAGACCCCACCCCCTATCTGATGGTGGTTGGCTGAGAGGCAGGGCAGGACACACCTCTCCCAATAGCAGCAGCAGGAGGGGAGACACGGCCTGCGTCTACACTGCAGGCTTCTGCAAAAACTTCTTGTGCAAAAGCGCGTCCACACTACAAAAGTGCATCGCGAAAGTGATGCGCTTTTGCGCAAGAGAGCGTCCACGCTGCATGGACACTCTTGTGCAAGAAAGCTCTGATTGCCATTAACAGAATGGCCATCAGAGCACCTGTGCTTTTTCTGATAGGCTTTTTTTTGGCAAGAAACCCCTGTTGAGTGTCCCCACACATCTTTTTGTTCAAGAACTCTTGCACAAAAAGGATTTATTGCTCGTAGAAAGAGGTATACCTATCCTGCAAAAAGCCCTCTGTTCTGCTGTCCTATTGTAAATTTTCTTGCAGAAAAACGCACTTGAGATGTGGACTCTATACGGGTTTTTGCGGAAAAACAGCCATTTTTGCGCGAAACCCCTGTAGTATAGATATTGCCTGGGTGGCGTATCCCAGCTCCAGCCCCCAGCGCCACCGTGGCCCGACAGCCAGCGGTTGTGGACTGGTGGTTGGGGCCTGCTGCTGTAGAGCAGTTATCTCCAAGCTTTTTAAGCACGAGATCACTTTTCGAATATAAGTGCAATCCAGGATCTACCTCAAGCCCAAATACCCTGGCCCTGCCTCCGTTGTGCCCCTTCTCTGAGGCCCCACGCCTGCTCACTCCATCCTCCCTACTTCACTTTCACCAGGCAGGGGCAGAGAGTTGGGGTGCAGGCTCTGGTCTTGGATTAAGGGATTTGGTGTGTGAGAGGAGCTCTGAGCTGAGCCTGGGGCAGGGAGTTGGGGTACCAGAAGGGGTTCCAGGTGCAGGCTCTGGGAGGGTATTTGGATGCAGGGGTTCTCAGGGTTAGGGCAGGAGCTTGGGGTACAGGAGGGGTTTCACGACTGGGGGAGGGCTTCAGGATGTGGGCTCTGACTGGGCACTGCTTAACTCAGGTGGCTCCTGGGTGATGGTGCAGTGGGGCGAAGGCAGGCTCCCTGCCCTGGCCCTGCGCCACTCCCTAAAGTAGCCAGCAAACTCCATCCCAAGTCCTGTTGTGCCCTCTCTCTGCTCTGGGGAGATAGGATGCAGGGTGGGAGAGGGGGCACCTTGACAACAGTGCCCCTCTTCTTCCTGCCCTGCCCTGCACAGCAAGCAGGAGGCTCCCCGGAGGTGCGGGGGGAGGCAGCTCCAAGACAAAGGGCAGGATGGGTGCAGCATTAGGGGGAGAGACAGCTGAAGTGCTGGCACTTGATAGCCTCTTGGCCAAACCAGTCAGGATCACCTGTCAGAGGCTCCAAGATCTAACAATAGATCCCGATCTACTGGTTGGTGGCCATTGCTCTAGAGGCTTGATTTACAGAGATGCTGAGCATTCACAGCTCCCTTTGACTATAGGTGAGGTCAGGAGCGGTTCGAGGAGAGCTGCCGGCAACTGGCGCCCTAGGCGGAATGTGCGATCGGCGCCCCTGCCTCCATAGCCCTCGATGGCGTGATGTCATCATTGGGCGCCATGTTAAACACGGCGCCCTAGGCAACTGCCAAGGTTGCCTACATCCACGGGCCGCCCCTGGGTGAGGTTGAGAGAGCTCATCACCTCTAAAAATGAGGGCCAGGTCAAGAGCTGCTTTGTTAGCTCCTCTTGTAGTGAAAGCACTGATATAAAAACGTAACAATTTATATAACCTGCCACATAAATTATACATAAAATGAAAAAGGACCTGCATGTATATTGCTGCTTCCACCCGCAGTCTGAGTGCTTTACGAATGGACCAGTGAAGTATTATCCATTCTAATGATGGGGGAAACTGAGGCTCAGAGCAGTGCTATTACTTATCCAAGGTCATCCTGAGACTCAGCAGCAGAACCAGGAATAGAACTGAAATCCTTTTTACTCTCAGGCCTGTGAATTCACTATATGATGTCCACTTCCTGTCACCTTAGGCTTTATTGCCACCATAGGGCAGTTGAGTGAAATGTGGCTGTAGCACAAAGCCATGCTATACTACAGTGTCAGACAAGAAGTGAAGGAGGGTACTGCATCCAGCTGAATGTGTTGGAGGAAATTAGGTCACCAGAATGGAATAATCCATGATGGAATTTGGCTGAGATTAATACACGCAAGATTAAATCATCAGTGTCCTAATCCTCTGTCTTGCACTGCAAAACTGCCAGTTCTCTTGATACACACATCTGTGTAGAGGATAGTAATTCTGCTAATCTGTGTCCAGCACACTTCATGGTAACTTCTTAAGCAATCTCCCTTCAATGTACTGCATCAGAGTGAGCCCTCTGATATTCCTGTGCAAATGCAACCCCACTGAAGTCAAGCAAAGAAAAAGCCCCATTGTCCATTCATGGATCATTCTCCCCTTGCCGTCAGCGACTATCTCAGAGTGTTCGTGCAATTCAGGATCTCATTTCAAACACATCTACTTGGATCTATTCTACCTTTTAAAGCATGGGGGGGGGGTTGTCATGACTCCTTAAGGGGTAACAAGATGGTTACCTGGGGGTTCGTGAGTTTTTAATCTCTGCTCAACCCCAAACCTTGCTTTGCCTCCAGTATTTAAAATCGTGTTAAAGTAAAAAGCCATTTTTCATACTTATAAGGAAGGGGGCTACACTCATAGACTTGCTGTGTGAAAGGGGTCACCAATACAAAAGTTTGAGAAGCATTGTTTTAAGATTTAATGACCTTTTGCATCAGTTTTCCTCACCTTGCTGTCTGATGCAAGCAGAGGGTGTGTCCATTACCCATGAAGAGGGACAATAGAAATCTGCAGAGAATATTTGCTAAATCTACAGGGATTTCTCTGAAAAAATATGAGGTTGGATTTTTTTTTTTTTTTTATTCATAGATCAGCCTATTTTCTCCTATTCTGCTTGAGTGGTGTTTAATTGCAAAATTGGATTAAAAAGCCAGGAGCTATTAAAAAGACATTTACTGGCTTTAAAAAACTGATCAGCAAGCAAAGGTTGTAAACATAACCAATGTGTCTAATAAAACCTTCTCAAATCTGCAGATCCTTGCTTTGTATTTCCCAACATGTAGAAACTTGTGGGGCTTTGACTGACGTACAAGATGTTATTTAAATAAAAGTTTATAAATTGGTTGCTTGAGATGCTCTCAGAAATAAAGAACATGAGAAACTGGCAAACTATGGACCTGGAATAGTGTTCTGGGTTCTTATCTATAGCCACATAAGGTACTTATATAACTTTGACTCATGTAGGGAAGAAAGGAGGCTAAAAGATTGCAGAAGCAGTTGAAATGATATTTCACAGCATGTAGACTCTGTTGCCTTGTTCTTGGATTGGGAGACAGTCAATGAAATTAAAAGGTGACAGATCTGAACCTAATACAAATAAAAATGCTCTTTCAGGCAGTGTGCAATTAGACTGCAGAACTCACTGCCATAGGAAGCTGTTGAGGTCAAACTTTACAGCTACCACTCTGGATTCTTGCTATGATTTATGCTACTACTCTTAGGAGCCCCAGTCAGGGCATAGCCCAGGGCCACTCAACATGCAGCCCGCAGCCCATTTTTTTGTGGCCTGCGGTGTGGTTTGGGTTTATGCAGGGCTCAACACAAGGCCCTTTGAACATGGCCTCCACTGGGAACACACTCCACAATGGCGAGTCAGTATAATGGTCTTCTGGTGATATGCGTTTTAGTAGTTAAATTCCTGGACTGTCATCACTCATTAAAAGTGCTGTCATATGGGTGGAAATCGGGTAAATATTGCATTTTATTAATATCAGCAGAACTGACTTAAATGGGGCCTGTGTGTTGTGTAGTCTTGCCTTAATCTTTGCATTTATGTCTGCCAGTGTGAAAAGCTATTTGCATATATTTGCATATATATTTGCATGTATATGCAACCACACTTAAGTTGTGGTCCTTGGCATGTGCGGTGAGTATCATTGTGGCCCCCGGGACTTCCAAAGTTGAGTAGCCCTGGTGTAGCCTACAAAGATGATACTTGTTTGTTGTATAAAAATG
Organism: Pelochelys cantorii; assembly: GCA_032595735.1. Lineage (NCBI taxonomy): Eukaryota > Metazoa > Chordata > Testudines > Trionychidae > Pelochelys > Pelochelys cantorii. The sequence continues at coordinate 8,972,188 of CM064335.1, forward strand.
TGTTGAAATGTTAAGTAGCCCCAAAAATCTAATTGCCTAAAGATAGGCTTGAGAACAATCAAGCGAGGCCTGGTAAAATGCAGGTGTGATGGACCGAGCCAGGTCTGGGCACCGCTGAGGGCGACCGCTCAGGGCGAATTGCTCAAAACCAGGGCTCCTTACAGCTCCAGACTAGAGACCTTTCCCAAACAGGTCACAAACCAGTCACAGCGAGTGCTTCAGCTGCCAATCCGGCCAGCAGGAAGCCTCATGAGCAAAACCCCTCAGACACCTCAGCTCTCCCTGTGCCACAATCAGCCCTGGGCCTAACACGCAGGCAAGGGGTTATAGAACCCGATCTCACCTACCCCAAACAAGTCCTCCTGGTTCCAAAGAACCAGCCACAAATCCCCGGTCAGTTTACACTTTGGATCTGACCCACAAAAGCACGCTGGGCCAATCCTTTACAATCTAAAATCTACAGGTTTATTATTAAAGGAAAGAAAAGGTATGAGAGCAAGGCTGTTAAGGAGTAGGGTTGCCAGGTGTCTGGTTTTGAACCGGACAGTCTGGTATTTGAGGTTTCTGTCCGGGAAACAAATTGAGAAAATACCAGACATATAAATGTATTTTCTATTTCAGTTAGTTTTATTATTAGGAGTATCAGTACGTAGTTGCGTACTGCCTGGCTGGTAGACAAGTTCACACTGTGTGAGCGTGTCTACCAGTCAGGCAGTACACAACTGCGGGGGGGAGGGGGCAGCACCCCAGGATCTGCGTGTGCCTGGGTCAGTCCCGCTCCCCGCCGGCAGACTCCCTTCCCCCGCAAGCCCCGCTCCCTCCAACCCCCTCCTGGCCAGCCTTGCTTCCCACCAGCCAGTTCTCCTCCCCCCCCCCCAGTCTCCCCTGGCCAGCCCCGCTCCCCCCAGCCAGCCCTGCTCCCTGCTAGCCAATTCTCCCCCAGCCAGCCCCGCTCCACCGACCCCCGCCCCCCCCCCCCGGCCAGCCCTGCTTCCCGCCGGCCAATCTCCTCCCCACCCCAACCTCCTCCCGGCCAGCCTCGCTTCCCCCCCCCCCCCCCCCAGTCTGAGATCAAGTGTGTCCAGTGTGTGTTTTTTTTTTTTTAAAGCCATCTGGTAACCCTATTAAGGAGAATACACAACATGCACCAGTCACCAAGTTCTTGATGCAGGCTTTCATCAGAGATGTTATAACTGCTATCTTAAAAGTCTCTGGTGTACATCCTATGTCAGGATGGGTCCACAATCCTTCCCGGCTCTCTGTCCCTTGCAAGGCTGCATCTGGGATCAGTAGCAAGATTGAAGACAAGATGGAGTCTGCCTCATGGCACTTATATATATCTCTCTCCTGGCGTCTCCCTAGCCAGAGCAGGTCACGTGGTCAAGTGATCTGTCTGTGTTTCACATGCTGGCAGCCATTATGTCCTGGCTGTTTGCATGTTTCCAGACTCATTCCTCAGGTGTGTATTGGCCTCTCTGAGAGCCATTGTCCCTGGGACTGTGCTAGTTAGCATAGTCATTGACTGAACAATTATTCTTTACAGCAGACAGTCCAGGCCAGTATCAGCACAGAGTCCATATTCATAACTCCACATGCAGACCCCATACAAGTACATGAGTAGCATACATAGAATCAGCTTTCATTTGACACCTCACGTGGCCCCCTTTGTATAGACTTTGGGGCAAACACCCCTCCAGGGGTGCAGCAGTGATCCGGTTTCTCCCCTTAAAATCCAATAATGCGACAACGGGTGACATGAAAAAACTGAGAGGCAAGTTAGAGAGACTAGTTCGGACATAACCCCAGGTCATGTTGTAAACATGTTTTGGTCCAAACTGATTTTCATAGGTGGTTTAGCTCAATTGTTAATGTTGAGAAAAAGGCTTTCTAGATAGTTATTGGTTTAGTGTTTATGCAAATGCTTATGAAGATTATGCTTGTTAAATAGCCTATGAAAATATAGAAAATAATGAATTATGGGAAAAGCGGTGGATTTGTTGTTAATTATAGGGCATTATAAATAATTTTAAAAGGGTAGAATGTTACTTTTAAATTAGATATGCCTATCTACCATCAAGCCCCACTCATCTTGTTTAGGGACTGATCCCCAATGTTCTGTTCCCTCTAATCTTTTCCATCCATGTGCAGAATAATTTTGTATGTACACTGAGGCATGAGCTATTGTGCACCACTAGTCCCTGCTGGCTTTTGGAGCTGGCTGGAGCATATGGCATGGAGCTCTGGAGCGTGCCACCCTGTGCTCTGGTAGCAATTTCCAAGGGCCCAGGGCTCTGGATGCTTCTGCTGCTGCAGTAGCAGCAGCGGCTGGGAGCCCTGGGCCCTTTACAGTCCCTGGTCTCTGGGGGTAATTGACCCCTTTGCCTCCCCTGTTGGTGGCCTGGATATCATTTTCATGTTGCTTATTCATTTGAATTGAAATACAGCAGTAAAGAACCCCTGCCACTGTAGGTTCTTCTCTCTCAAATTCCAGCTGCACCTAAGAATGGCCATATGGTGGTCAAACTAAATGTCCATCCATCCCAGTATCCTGTCTGCCAATAGTGGCTGGTGCCAGGTGCCCCAGAAGGAATGACCAGAACAAAAACAGAGCACTACTCTAGTGATCCAGCCAAGACTTAGTAGGTGTTGTGCCAGATAACAGCTCCCTTCCTTTCCTTACAAAGCAAAAGCAAACCTGTGCACAGATGCACACAGCTGGTTCAGCCCTCCCAAATGCCCACACATGGGCTCTGGGCTGATCAACAGATTTGGGCTGTATCAGATGACAGCCCTTGTCCTGCAATGCTTTGCACATGACCACGAGGGTCCACCTATGTGCAAGGCAATGCAGGGTTGGGGGTCTATGGGCAGAATGAATTCAGGAAACCAAGGGGCCCGCACAGAGAACTCAAGGTTGGCAGTTCCCTCTTGCCAACTCTCCGGGCACCCACACTGATCTCTGCTGCAGCGGTGAGGCACAGGTATGTTTCCAGGCCAGTTAGGGAATTGGCTCTTAATGTTAGCCAGAAACGGGTGGGCAGCCAGTGCAAATCCCTGACTACTGGTATAATGTGCTCCTGGGAAGGTACCAGGGGCTCCCATAGATCATACTCGTTTCTACCGCCGAATGCATTCATGGCGCAGCCCCGTGATCATTTTGGAGGTGACCTACACCTCCATTGTGATGCCAAACGCCTTCCGCTCCAAGCCCAGTCTTGACCAGACACAGGTGCAAAACAGGGGTGCTATTTGATACTGTCCTTTGGCCCTCTAAAAGCAGATGGGGCTGTAACTAAATATCCTGAATTGCCCACGTGGGTTACCAATGTTGGATGTATATTTTCAGCTGGGGGAAGGGAGTTGATAAAACCTTGGCCAAATCGTCTAACTCAGTGTTTCTCAATCAGAGGTACAAGTACCCTCAGGGGTACTCGAGAGGAGCCTGGGGGGTACGTCAACACAACTGAAATTTGAAGAAAACTGAATTTTTGATTTAAGTTTTACAGCACTTTATTATTTTTGTACCTTTTTGCACCCAAAAATTTAATCGCTCGCCCAGGTACAGTTAAGTTGTTTAAACAAATGTGTTGAAATGGTAGCAAAAATTGTTGTGTGCCTGAAAACTGTAGGTACTGGGGGTACTTAAAAAAATTTTTTTAAAAGGGGTATTTTATAAAAAAAAGTTTGAGAAACACTGGTCTATCCCACTGTTGTAGGCTCAGGATTTCATCCCGGCCTGATTCACTGTTTTACGGTCGTGCTTACTGAAATAGCTGGGGGGGGAATCCATGAAGATAAGAATGGAGAGGATCTGTCTGCCTTACTCTGTTGCTAAGCGTCGGTTTGAGGTAAACCGGAACCCACGCTTTCGTGTTGCACAAGGCAGGAGCTCTCGGTGTACAGGCGGGGCGGGGGGGGGGGAAGGAGAGGGGAGGCTGTGCCAGCCTGACTGGGCCAATAGAGCCAGGAACAGGCTGGCTGTGCTGAGCAGCCCCCTGCCACAATTAACCAGTTAAACATTTTGTTTAACCAGTTAACCAGGATTTTATATCCCTAGTCTCCCCACCCCAGCACCTCCCTTTCTTTCCTTCAGTGTCTAGGTGGGGGAAGGCAGGAGCCTGGATAGGTGGGGTGAGTGGCCACCTCTTGGGCTATGGGCCCTGGATGTCACTCACGAGCTGCAGGGCAGTGCCGGGTGGAACTCAAGGCTTGCTTAGGGGTTGGTGGGAGTGAGGGAAGACGGGACATCCCTCCGTCTGGGTATAAATGGTAAATAAAACAAATGGGAATGTCAGAAGGAGCTTGGACCAGTGCTCCACTCGGTTCTAAATTGTATTGGAGAGAAGCTCAAGAAAGAGCATTATTGTCAATATGCCACATAGCTCATTAGCTGGAGAGCCTCTCACCATCTCTCAGCTCATCTCTTTGTTAATCCCTTTTCTTGCCTTCCAATGCTGTCGGCATGCAAGGAATCCCCCGAAAAGACTTCTCCTTAGGGGGAGAGGGTGTAGGGCCAGGCGAAGGAGCTACAGTACTGCTGAATAGGAAGTACACTAAGCAGCTTAATTGCTGAAGCTCTGCTCTCTTCCCCTATGGACATTTCTAGGACTTGCTTGAAGTCTCTCTTAACCCCTGAGGCAAAGGCCCTGATGTATGACTCAGCACCAAACCACAATGAGCCGCTCTGTGATGACTCAATAAAAAACACTTGTGACCCCAGTTAGTTAAGGAGCTCTGATTTCAGTCTTAAATGTTTTGGCTGCGGGAATTCATCTCTTCAGACCTTAGGTAAGGGGCAAAGGAAAGATCAGTGTGTGAGTTGCATACTACTACTTACCACTCATCTCACAGTGGCATAGGAAAGGCAATGGGAGCACTGTTGCCCCCATTTTACAGCCAGCAGCACTGAGGCACAGAAAGACATGACTTGCCCCAACTCATTAGCAGAACCGAGACCACTTTCCCATGGGATCTGTTTTATTCTGGGCAATTACTCCTCGCCACTTTCTCCAGGTACAATGGAGATGCAGGGGAATATGAGTTCAATGCAGTGATGTCGCTTTCTAGCAGGCAGAAATGGTGCTAGCGAATAATGCATCTTGTAAAAAGGACCAACCTTCCTGATATGATGCATCACTCTTTTTACTGTTCATACATCAGTTGCATTGCACACTGTCATCTGGAAATTACACGCAGGTATCTGGAGAGAAGCAGGAAAGAAGCAATGTGTGGGTGTTTTTTTGTTTGTTTTTTTTTAAAGCCCCCTTTGCAATGAATGAATGGATGGAAAAAATGCCACTTCTTAGTAGAGCAAAACCCATACCACTAACCTCAGAAACCTGCAAATAATGACCAGGGATGGGATAGGGGAATACTGCTCTATCAGATATCAGCAACTGATTGATTAGTCAGAATTGTGTTGCACACCCACAGAGTCCATGGCCTTAAGTAAGGGGAGCGGCGACTTCCACAGCAGAGCTTGGTATCTGATAAGGCAGCGTTCCTCAAAGTGTGGGTCGCGACCCCCAGGGCGCCAGTGGCTTCCCTGCAGCACAGTGACTGCAGGAGGGGTGAGTCAAGTGGTTTTTTTGTTTTGTTTTGTTTTGTTTTTTTGCTTAGCAACTTTGGGAGGGGGAGGGTCACACAAATTCAATGAGCATTTTAGGGGGTCACAGTATCAAAAAGTTTGAGACCCCCTGTGATAAGGAATGGCCACCTGGCGGGGGAATGAACAGTGTGTGGTGAAGGCAGTTGAGATCTGTCACTGGATCACAGATCCAAGGTGCTATGTGAGTGCGGAATATGTTGCCTGCAGATAGGAAAACAAGAGAGCTGCATCTGGAGATCCATGTCCAACTTCTGTACTCCAAACTTGTGCAAATCCAGAGGAACTCCACTGACTTCTGGTGGATTTACACTGGTGTAACTAAGATCGGAAGCACACCCGTTGCTCCCTCACCTCCCGGCATCTCGCTGCCCCTCAGCCTTACAGAAGGCAATAGATGTGACACCCTTTTAGTAAAGGGAGGCCCAAAGAACACCTAGTTAATAGGATGAGCATCCCACCCATGACTTTTATCACTGTATTTCTTGCAATGGAATAAACAGAATGAGGTGCTGGGCCTGTACAGAAGCTGCAGGGACCAGATTATTAGGAGCACTAATGAAAACTTCCCTTCACCCAAGACCATGCCGCTTGTGGTATGGTTTTGATGACCATGCCTAGAGCCAAATCATCTGCTGAACAATAAGCTGCTCTGTGAGCCCGTTTTCCTCCTGTCTCATGTATTCTGATTCTCCACCTGCTCCACGACAGAAATCTCTTGAGTGCTAGAGGGTGGAGGAGAATAACAGGGGGACGAACCCAGATTGCACAGTTATAAAGATGGCAGAGCTTCAGGAACATGGCCCACTAGCAGAGGCAGAATTTCTTTCTGTTTGTTGCCAGGAAAGAGAAATCAATCCCTATTTTGTAGCACCAAAATGAAGCAGAACTGTAAACTGTTACTCAGCAGGGCCAGCCCAGAGGGCAGTGGTGGATTACGCAGGGTAAGTGCTATGGAGTTATATGCAGGAAACTTCAGTCTATGGTTAACTCAAGAGTCTAATATTTAAAGCAGCCACTTTCTACCTCCATCCATTGCAGTCTTTATTGGAACATTCCCCATCCAGGACAGAACTGCAAGACCCAAATAACATGGCCAAGGGGGAGGCCAAACTGCCTGTATCTGACATGGACATTGAGTTACCAGCATCATCCATTTTGCTCAGCAGGACCAGCTCATGCCTTGCAAAATCCAAAGCCGCCTTGCTCCTACTACACATCTGTTTTGGAATGGTCCTGAAAACAGCTCTCTAAAGGTACAACTGAACACAAGAACGGCCATACCCCGCAAGACCAAACGTCTGTCTAGCCCAGTGTCCTGTCTTCCAACAGTGGCCATGCCAGGTGCCCCAGGGGGACTGAACAGAACAGGGAATCATCAAGTGATCTATCCCCCTGTGGACCATTCCCAGCTTTTGACACAGGCAAACTGCTCTAAAGTTTGAGCGCTGACCCCCCCGGGGAGTACCCTATTGGCCACAGGCCTGACTTTTCTCATTCACATGGAGTATCTCCAGTGATTTCAAAACTGAGGCTATGTCTATGCTTCGGGGGGTTTCCAGGATACCAGTGATATTCCGGAAAACCCCGCTGCATCCAGGGAACGCGTTTGCTCTTCCACTTTTTTTCATAGAAGAGCAAACGCATCTCGTTCTACGAGGAATAAGGGTTCCTCTGAAAGGAGGCTTTCCCACCATTTGGCCCCATCTAGGCGGGGCCAAATGGTAGGAAAAGCCTCTTTTGGAAAAAGCTATGAACATTGCAGAGCGCATTGTATGTAGCTTTTTCCGATAAAACCCAATAGTGTAGACCTAGCCTGAGACTCCTGATTCACACCCCATGTGGCTAAAAGGAGAATCAGGCCTAGCATGTTCAGCTCCTGGTGAGAGGGACCCATCCCTTGTTGCTTTTCTGACTGAAAATGAATGGAGCTCTGCAGTCAGGGCCTAGAGCAGGGTTTCCCAACCTATGGGTCGCCATTACATTTCAAAAGGGTCGCCAAGTGTCTCCCCAGGTGGCTCTGCCCACCCTGCTCCTCCCATTTTTGAATTGCCTTGAGTCACCAAGTCTTCCTGAATTGTCAAAATGGGTTCCCGTCTGGAAAAGGTTAGGAACCACTGGCCTAGAGGGAGCCACACACACTGCTCCTCTGCTATGAGGTCAGTCACAGCCACTCCCGGCCTTTTGAGGTAGGTGTATGCCACAGGGAATATAATGCTCTCTCAGGACTGCGTTATTGGAGACACAGGACTCTGTTACAAGGAATGCCATTGCTAACCGTACCCAGCAGCTTACATAGAGACCTGGTAGTCGTTCCTGGCACTCCACTGTCTGCATTTATTAACCCAACCTGTGAGATTGAAGCTTACCACAGTTCCTGACCTAGATTCTGTGGCACTGACACATTATTTGCTTAAAATGTTCTGCCAAAAGCATGTGGAGACTTACAGTATCTCTCTTTCTTGCTTTTAAAAAAAATTGCTACACATTTTCTCCAGACTTCTCCTATCTAGCCAGATCAGATCACAGTCATGTACAGTCTCAAAACATTGCTTCTTCTCAAGCTTGTGAAATCTTTTTCCGGCTGGGCACAATGAGGCCCTGGTTCATGCCTCCATCTCTCAGGCACTCCAGATAATACAGTCTTATTGTTAGAGTGATAACCATTTCATAGCTCGGAGTCTGATTCTGCAAGAATCCTTATCCTGCCCAAATCAATGGCAGTTGATGGCATTCAGTGTGTAGCCAGATTTGGGCCCTTCATCCTGTGGCCAAGGCAGGGTTTTGAACATAACTGGCCTGAGCCATCAGCACAGCAACAAACCACTCTGGAAGGCAGTGGCTACGTGTGTTATGTTCCCAGATCTGTCACTGATTTGCACTGAGACTTTGGCTAAATCATTTCTAATCCCATTTCCATCGGGTTTGTGAGTGCTCAGCACTTGGGATGTTAAAATGTGTTTGTTTAGGTAAACATGTAACTGAAAATGTCAGTGGTTACAGGTTGACATGTGGGTGGGGAGGGGAAGGCACGGGGAGACAGCTTTTAAACGGCTCTCCATGCATACCAGTTCCCACTGAGCTGCCTCTACCCTGCCCCGCTGTTGCCTCCCAATCCACACCTCCCCCACCCCTGTACTGCTGCCTCTGTATCGGAGGCAGCAGTGCAGGGGAGGGGCAGGCTGTGTGTAACTGTGACCGTTAATGGATGAGCCCAGGTTAAGCGTGTACACATTCACACATTTCCATCCTGACTCAAGACCTCGGCAAGTCAGGCACATGGTTTCTCAAGCTGGGTTCCCAAAATCAGTGGACACTTTTTTTGCAAAAGATCTGTCATCTCTCTGCTCTTCAGTTACCCCAACTCTGAAATGGTGGGGGGGAAGGATGCTCGTCTCACCGTCGTGAAACGTTTTTGAGAAGTGTGGATGAAAAATGCTATTGTGAGTCTGACTTGGAACCCGGAATAGACCCACAAGGACTCTATGAGAATGCATCTGTCAATCCGGTTACTGAGATGTTCCTCATTGCCGTAATGTCGCGGCACCTCCAAATACGTGGCTTCAAGTCCTTTAAGAATTAGTCTTGTGTTACAAACTTCCTGCAAACATGACTGGTGGTTGCTCAGGGAAGCCAGATACTTAGGACTGCAAAAAAATTTAGCTCCTGCTAATTGCAATTGGCTGGGCTGCAGGATTTCCAGTGTGCCCTGGGTGGTGGATTCTTTACATCCGCCCTGGTACACAGGAGCAGCAGCCTGCTATAGTGAGTCCTGAATACAGTGCTGATGTGCTAGATGCAGATGTTGCTGCCGCTGCCAGCCTGACAGAGAGGATCTGATTCTCCTCTAACTTAATGTCCGGTTTACACTGATGTAACTCCACTGAGCTCGATGGAGTTACCCCCAACTGACATTGGGGAACTAAGCCCCATGATTGTTGTCACATGCAGATTCCCAGCAGCAAGACAGTCCTAGATTGGGTGCTCGTTACACAGCTAGCGAAGAGCAAGACTGAAAAGGATGACAAGCAACGTTCTCTCTGATCTTTTCCATCCAGGTGCAGAATAAATTTTTTATGTGCACCGAGACATGAACACATGTGCACCACCAATGGGAACAAAACTTAGCTGTGGGCGCTCTGCTAATCAGCTGGGCAGTATTTAAATTTCTACTGAGCAGCCACCTAAGCGCACAGCTTACAGGGAACACTGATAACAAGTCCTAGCCCCACTGAAGTCTCTAGGAGTCTTGCCAGGGGTCTCAGTGGGGCTAGGATTGTATTGGTTATGGACATGCGCTGTTGCAGCAGAGGGGAACCTAAGGCCTGCAGGCCAGATCCAGCCCTCATCTTGCCTTGATCCAGCCCCCCAAGGTTAGGGGCTCCTCCCTACCAGCACTGGAGAGCCCAGGCTGGCCCAGCCCCACGGTCCCACACGCCATAGTTTCCCCTGCAGGGCTAGAAGGGGGGAAGGAGCCCTGAACCTCGTGGGCTGGAAGCAGGTGAGCCAGAGGCATAGTGAAGGTGTTATGCGCCCTGGGGCAAAGGCAAAATTTGTACCCCCCACCGCTGGAGCACAGCTGAGCCCAACCCTGGGAGGAGCTTGTACTGCATCTTCCCCCACCCCCTCCAGTTTGGGGCTGGGCCCCTGCACGCACTAACCTGCCGGTGGAGATGAAGGAGGGTTGGGCTGGGGGCAGAGAGGCAGGGAAGAGGCTCCAGCTGGTGGCGGCAGGTGGAGGAGGAGCAGGCGAGCTGAGTGATGATGGGGGAGCGGAGGGGGACTAAATTAGTGCCCCCCTAGTGTGGCACCTTGGGGCAACTGTCCCCTCCCCTAACCCCCCCCCCCCCCCCGGATCTCCCTTGCTAGGCCACTGGCCAGAGCTGGATCTGACCCACAGGCTTTGCCCAGGGGTGGGGGGGGGGGAGGAAGTGGCTTCGTGCGCTGCCGCTCCCCCTCCCCACAGCTTGCACAGTAAAATGGTGCCTGGAGGCTTTCTCCCCACCAAATCTACAAGCCCATGCTCCACTAGGCTCTGGTGTGTGAGGGGAATGTGGGGCAGTGTCTTTCTGCATCTCAGTCGGGGATCATGTCAGTAAGGCGTGGGTTTGTGTGTTTGATTGCTTCTCACTTTTGTGCAGACCCTGACTGATATTTTTTTTTTCTCCTGTGGATCAGCACAGCGGTCCTAACCCAAAAAAGGGTTCCCAGCCCTGGGCTATTGCTAGACAGTGTGCTTTGGGACAGGTGGTGCAGTAGGTGATTACATTGCTCTTTACCTCCACCGCAAGCCTACCTGGGAACACTGATCCACGTAAGAACACAAGCAAAAATAAATGTCACCATCTCTGTAGTTTCTATTCATGCACAAACCAGAGCTCGGGCAACTTACCTAACACGTCCTAGCCCAAGGATTAGCCCTACTGTCCAGGAAGGAAGATACTTGTATCTCACTAGGCCACGCCTCCCAAACCACATTCCTTGTAACTGAAAGGAATAGAACAGGAGCGTGCTGTTTATCGAGCACTGTTTGCGATGTAGCGTTACCAGTCTGCATTCTGTTTTAATAATGTGATGTATTGTGTCTCCCCTGCTTTTTGTTAGGTCTTCCCTCTCTCGCTTCACTCCAGTTTTTCTCTCTTGTTGCTCTGTCCAAGTGTTCCCTGACTGCATATGATGTGCCCTACCAGCCCCTCCATGCTACTGTAGAACCGCCAGCAGCCCACATCTTTGAAAGTCAGGCCGCTTGCACTAGTGGCCTACAGGTGAATTTTGATGCCTAACTAGAAGCACCCACAGTTGACTCTTTCTACCTAAATGACTTGCCTACAGTTTGATAGGATACACATCCCAGCACAGAGGTTACCTACATACTCCCTTAATTGGCCTGAGTAGGGATGTAATAAGAGTAGTCCAGTGGTCACCAACCAGTAGCTCGGGATCTACTGGTCGATCCTGGAGCCTCTGACAGATGATCCTGACTGGTTTGGCCCACAGACTATCAAGTGCCAGCACTTCAACTGACCCTCTCCCGACTGTTGCTCCTCTCCTGCCCTTTGCCTTAGAGCTTCCCCACCCAGGAGCCTCCTGCTTGCTGTGCAGAGCAGGGAAGGGAGAGGAGAGGGCATTGATGTCAGGCTGCCTCCTCTCCCATCCTGTATTCTGTCTCCACAGAATGGAGGGGGGGTACAACAGGGCTTGGGATGGATGGGGTTTGCTGGCTGCTTTTGGGAGTGGTGCAGGGACAGGGCAGGTGTGAGCCTGCCTTAGCCCCACTGCATCACCACCCAGGAGCCACCTGAAGTAAGCAGTGCTCAGCTGGAGCCAGCTCCAAACCCCTGCCCCAGTCATGAACCCCCTCCTGAACCCCAAGCCCCTGCCCTAGCCCTGAGCTCCCTGGACCCGAGCTCCCTTACAGACCCTGTACCCTGAACCCACTCCTGCACCCCAACCCCTTGCCCCTGCCTGGTGAAAGGGAGGGAGAATGGGGGGGGGGAGAGAGGGAGGGAGGACAGAGTGAGCAGGGGTGGGGCCTCAGAAAAGGGGTGCAAAGGAGGCGGGGCAAGGGTCTTTGGGTTGCGGTAGATCCTGGATTGCACTTAAATTCAAAAAGTGATCTTGTGCTTAAAAGGTTGGAGACCACTGGGGTAGTCGATTAATCGATAAGCTTTTGCTATTGGTTAATGCTATAGACTACATGCATTCCCCTCCCCGCCCCCCAAGTAAATTTTTTGGCAGGCTGGCCAGCAGCCTAGCTCAGTCCTGGCTTGTGCCAGGTCTGGGAACTATCCCCATTGCGACTCTGCATTTAAAGTGTACTAGGAGCCAGGTGGGCAGGCAGCCCAGCTCAGTTCCAGCTCGTGCCAGATCTGAGAGCTCAGGACTCCCCTCCCCACCTACACAGGGGCTGCTGCCACCCCGCACTGCTGCCTTTTTACCAGAGGCAGCAGCATAGGGTGACAGGCAGCTGGTCCATGAGGGGAACTGGTTTTTAAACTGGCTCCCCTCCCGGACCAGCTCCTGCCTGGCACCCTGCACTGCTGCCCAGTTGAAAAGGGGCTCTGGTCAGCGCTACTGACCAGGCTGCTGAAAGTCTGGTCACTGGTGCAGCAGGGCTAAGGTAGCCTCCTTGTCTGCCCTGGCTCCTGGTAGCTTTCAGAAACAGTCCCTACAGCCTCTAGGGGTGGAGGGGCAATCCGGGAAGCGCCCTGCTGCCAGTGCCGGCTCTGCAGCTCCCATTGGCTGGGAACTGTGGCCAGTGAGAACAGCAGGGGCGGTGCTTGCAGGTACAGGTACGCAGAGCCCCCTGACTCCTCTGCCTAGGAGTCGGACATGCCAGCTGCTTCTGGGAGGTGCATGGAGCCAGGGCAGGTAGGGAACCTGTCTTAGCCCTGCTGCATGTGGACCAGGAGCCTGGAGACCATATTCTGACCCCCTTCCTCACCCCAACCTCCTGCCCCAGGTTCAACCTCCTCCTGCACCCTAACTCCCTTTCAAAGCCTGCACCTCAGCCCTCAGCCCCTCCTGGACCTTGCATCCCACCCCAATGCCCCAACACCAAGCCCACTCCCACACTCTGAACCCAGCCCATAATGATCATCTATGGCCCCAGTCCAGAGCCAGTACCCCCAGCCAGAGCCTTCACCCCATCTCACACGGACTCCCTGCCCCAGCCTGCAGTCACCTCCTACATCCTGAACCCTCTTCTCTGGCTCCCTGCTGGAGCCCACACCTTCTCTCCCCCCCCCCCCCACCTCAAACTCCTACCCCAGCCCACTGAAAGTGTGTGAGGGTGGGGAAAAACAAGCGATGGTGGGAAGGAGGATCGAGTGAGTGAGGAATAGGGCCTTGGAAAAGGGGTGGGGTTTAAGAAGGGTGGAGCAGGGGTGTTTGGTTTTGCATGATTAGAAAGTTGGTAACCTTACTTGACACTGATGGTATGAGGGTTAATTTGCTCACATAGTGCTTTGTAAATTGAAAAGCCCGATTATTGTTAAGTCCACATGTCGTTCTGCCCAGGTGGCTAAGGTTTTCATTAAACTTGTATCAAGAACATTTGTTAATAAAAAGTTAAAAGATATGATGGCTCTTTAAAATCTTGTCAGTTGAAAATAAAAAATGTGAGTTATCTTCTGTCTCTGAACCCTACCTCTCAAATTTTACAGTCACGGGGGGTGGTGTGTGTGTGTGTGTGTGTGTACAGCGCCTAGCACTGCAATGATACAAATATTAAAAACAATTTTCTGTAGTGGTCAAAGTGTGCTTGGCCATTTTCAAACAGAAATGAAAATGCTGGCAATCAAAAGGCAGACAAGCAGAGAGAAGTCCAGGCTACAATGTACATCATCACCTAGTTCTAAATGAAGAGACAAGACAAATACCAGAAGCCTGGGTTTGCTGGCTATTGTTTATTTATAGGGTTGAAAAGGTTAGATTTTTATTGGCAAATGTTGATTTCACTGTGCATACAAACAAAAACTGTTTTCATGGATGACAGAAGCAGCTAGGCGAATAAGAAAAAAATGCTGCCTGAGAACTGATCAGTTTGATTTCAGAATGCTTATTTTGTATATTTTGACAGGTGATATATATTAAAGGTTATAAAGCTTTGCCTTTTTTTAAATGTCAACATCTACTCTCATTAAATATCTGATCACCTCCCCCCATTTTGCCCAACTGTAAAAATTTAAGTAGCTAGAAAATGCTTAATTTGATATTTTGTGCTGAAATTTAAAAAAAAAGAAAAACCAAATGCTCCCAAATTTAGTTATTGATGTTACAGCGTTAATGCTACGTAAAAGATATATTTGGATCTGGAGTCAATATCCTCATGGGATTGCTGTGGTTATAATTACTCCTTCAAGAGTTTGCCTCTTAACCAATCAATAAACCTCCAGATCACAACAAAAGAGGATTTTAAATCTCCCCCCCCCCCCGAGCCTGACACTCACAGTTGCACATTACACTTGGCTTTTGGGGGGGGGGGCTCTATTTCTGAATTGATCAATAGTGGTGCTTGAAAGTTAACAACAAAGCTGATGACATACACACAAGCCATCCTATTGATCTTATAATGGACAGAGAAAAGGTTATTTCGAACAGAAAAATTGATCTGATCTCCATGTGATGCTAAGCTCCTGCCAGGTGCAATACAGACTAGGGCGCATCCAGGCAGCCTAATTTGTATAGCAGGGTTGGCTGGAAAAATCCTGTTATGAGTTTGATCATTTGACACCAGAATGCACAGACTTGGACGTTGCTTTTTGGGAAGGGCTGTCCAGCTCATGCTACGGCTACACTTGGAATTGTAGGTGTCGTTTCCTGCTTGCGGAGATGAACTTGTGCTTGTTCTGATCAAGCTAGTGTGACTAAAAATAGATGGCAGGGCGGGGGGGGGGAAGGGGCTAGCCTGTCCCAAGTAGGATCCCATCTGAAACTCGTGGTGGGTTCCAAGGTAGCTAGCTCATCTCACTGCCCACACTGCTGTGGTTGCACTGCTGTGTTTAGCACACTGGGTGAGCAAGTGTCCTCGAGAGGGGTGGTACAGCTCCAGTTTAAAGCATAGATTCTCCCCCCCTTAAGCTTTTACCCTGGTTCCTATCACTGTGGTATCTGAGCACCTAACATCTAAAATCAATTACAATCGTGGACTTAGAATCCTAGAACTGGAAAGGTTCTTGAGAGGTCATCAAGTCCAGTCCCCTGCCCTCGTGGCAGGACCAAGCACCGTCTAGACCATCCCTGATAGATGTCTATTTAACCTGCTCTTAAATATCTCCAGTGATGGAGATTCCATAATCTCCCTAGGCAATTTATTCTAGTGTTTAACCACCCTGAAAGTTTAGGTTTAGTACAACCTACACCTCCCTTACTGCAATTTAAGCCCATTGCTTCTTGTCCTATTGTCAGAGGCCAAGAACAATTTTTCTCCCTCCTCCTTGCCACACCCTTTTAGATGCTTGAAAACGGCTATCATGTCCCCTCTCAGTCTTCTCTTTTCTAAACCTGTAAACCTCATTTTTTGAGGAATAAGGGATCTTGTGAAAGGGGTTTTTTCCCAACAAATGGCCACATCTACATGGGGCTTTTTAGCTGCAAAACCTCGTCTGCAAAAAGGATTGGCAGAAGACATGCAAATGAGAGCGTGATTTGCATATCGTCTGCCGGAAAAAAAAAGGCAGTGCAGACATAGCTGATGATATATTGCAGTAGCTTCAGGCTCAGGGCCAGCCAAGCTAGGCACTGTACAAATGCATAGGAGATATGGTCCTCAGTAGTATAAAGATCTTACAGTATTGAGCCTTCCTTTTGTAAAGACTGATGCACCTATAACCTTTACACACAAGAGCAGTGTAAATACATTTGGAAAATGGGGCCCAGAACTACATTTTGTTGGTCACACCTGATTTACCCATTAACCCCTGAAGATGATGCTTCCAAGTCCAAATTCCATACAGAGTTTGTGAATTTTCATTGACCTTTTAAGAAAATGTGCATAAAATCAGTTTGCTTTATAGTAAATAGAAGAAATAGATCCTAATCTGATGGCTGACTGTGCTCTGTTCCTCTCAGCAAATGAACTGATCTGTCAAAGTTTTGGTAACCTTAACTGCAGGCTAGAGATATGATTAAAACCCCCCAGTCGTGCTGGTGTCTGTGGTGAAATACTTCATTAGCAATAGAGCGGGGCAAAAAGTTTTCTGGGTGGGCCACAAGCAAGCATAAGACACAGGCTTGACTGATATTCTACCTGAATTTGCGTTCCCAATGTTAAGAAAACTGGGTGTAAGCCTTGTATACACTCTAAAGAGTCTACGCCTCAGGAAAGATAGTAATGTAGCTATTCAGCATCCCTATTTGCAGACACATTAACTTACTGCTAAGAGATCTGGTTAGTGGATGGCTTAGCAATTCTCCAGTTGAAGATTCAAGTCCTGGGGAGTTCATTTCCATCATTCATTCTTCTGAAGTAGATAAACCAAGTTCAGGGATGCCACCTTGCAATGCTTATGAATCTGTTGTGTCCCGTATGCTCTGGGTAGCAAGGTATTAAAACAGAAGAACGGCCAGACTGGGTCAGACCAAAGGTCCATCTAGCTCAGGATCCTGTCTGCCAACAGAGGCCAATGCCAGATGTCCCAGAGGGAGTGAACAGAACAGGGAATCATCAAGTGACCCATCTCCTGTCTTCCATTTCCAGCCTCTGACAAACAGGGGCTAGGGACACCATTTCTACCCATCCTGGCTAATAGCCATTGATGGCCCTAACCTCCATGAATTTATCTAGCTCTTTTTGAAACCCTGTTAAAGTCCTGGTCTTCACACCATCCTCTGGCAAGGAGTTCCACAGGTTCACTGTGCGCTGCACAAAGAAAAACTTCCTTTTGTTTGTTTTAAACCTGCTACCTATTAATTTCATTTGGTGACCCCTAGTTCTTATGTTTTGGGAACAAGTAAGTAACTTTTCCTTATTCACTTTTTCCACACCAGTCATGATTTTATAGACCTCTGTCTTATCCCCTCTTCATCTCTTCTTTTTCTAAGCTGAAAAGTCCCAGTCTTTTTAATCTCTCTTCTTATGGCACCTGTTCCAAACTCCTAATCATTTTTGCTGCCCTTTTCTGAACCTTTTCCAATGCCAATATATCTTTTTTTGAGATGGGGTGACCATGTCTGTACGCAGTATTCAAGATGTGGGCGTACCATGGTTTTATATAGAGGCAATAAGATGTTCTCTGTCTTATTCTCCATCCCTTCTTAAATTAATCCTAACATTCTGCTTGCTTTTTTGACTGCCACTGCATATTGAGTAGATGTTTTCAGAGTACTATCCACAATGACTCCAAGACCTTTCTCTTGAGTAGTTATAGCTAAATTAGTTCCCATCGTATTGTATGTATACCTAGGGTTGTTTCTTTCCAATGTGCATTACTGTACATTTATCAACATTAAATTTCATTTGCCATTTTGTTGCCCAATCACTTAATTCTGTGAGATCTTTTTGAAGCTCTTCACAGTCTGCTTTGGTCTTAACTATCTTGAGTAGTTTATTACTGCAGGTATCTGGGCTGGTGACTTGAGTTTTAATGATGCCCACAGTGTGGTTTGTTGTGTGCATGTATTTTGGAGGAGACTCAGATAGCTAGGGTGAAATCTGTTTTGCAAGGATATGGACCATGCTGAGACCCTTTCATTTTGCAAGTTTTAATAATATTGTAATACAGCTTTTTTTTTAAGCTTCTTCCTACATTTAAAAAAATTATAAAACAGGATTACACATGAATGAAATTTCTATTGCCCTCCACCCCCGGTGAGGTGAACCCCACATCACCAACTGGAAAAGGGTGGGGGTGGAGAAGAAATGCATTTTCAGCCCATATGAAGTGATTTGATTCATTTCCTCCTGGCCAGATGAGGTGGAATTAGCTAAGGACCCATTAAGTACTTGGTTCTTATAAGGAGCTGAGGGAGGTCTGCTGAAGGGAGAAGATGCTGGAGACCAGGGAGTGTTTTCCCTCTCTTAAGGCCTGAAGAGTGCTACAGGGATGACTTGATCCTTGTGGTGATGGGTCCTAGACAGGGGACAAGATCCAGGAAGACAGTTCTGGGACTGGTGCCCTAGAAGGTGAACAGCTCACTAGAAGTGAGCAAGCAGGCTCCTGTGGGAGTCCCAGGAGGTGGACTTTTTGTTTAGGTTAATTTGAGATCCCCACCATCTTCCTAGCTCTTTGTAGCACTGCAATGCGGGCCCAACTCTGTCGTCCCTTGGTTCTGAGACTTGCCGCCACAGCTGTTGTTTTGCTATGTAAATATGCCTTGGTTCTTTCTGTTCCTCATCTGTAAAGTGGGACTTCCCCACCGACAGGCATGAAGAGAAGGTAGCTTAATAATTATGAAGCACTTGGATGCTTTTCTGGTGGCGGGCGAGGGGGAGGCATCACATAGCAATTGTCTTATTTATCTATTTCTGTGAGTATGGTGCATGTCATCCCTCCGTGTGTGTGTGTGTGTGTGTGTGTGTGTGTGTGTGTGTTCATGCGTATGTGTGGGTAAGTAGCTTCCCCGATTCTGCCTTTGGCCTGTGATGGGGGCCACAACAAATTGATTTGCTGCTTCTTTGTGGCAGCATAGTCATGAGCCCAAAGGGGTATTGACTTTCTGAGATACAAGCAGAGAATCGGACCCCAGCCATAGCCCTTAATAAGATACAGTTTGACCCTCTGTAGTCGGGAGTGCTCTGGTCCTGCAACATCCGTGGTCTGACAGGATGTTGCAGGACTAGAGAGCCCCAACCGCAGAGGTTGCCCGTGGCTGGCAGCCCACAGGGCTGGTGGCATGGGGGCAGGGAGCCCAGCCAGCTGGGGAGCAGGACTGGCAGCTGGAGGCAGGGAGCCCTGCCGGCCAGGGGTGCGGAGCCCTGCTGCAGCCGGAGTGAGGCCAGCTAGAGAGAAGTCCCATCTGCCAGAGCTGGGTGGTGGCCTAGAGAGGAACCTGGCCAAGTTCAGGGAGCCCTGCCAGGCAGAATGGGGGCCAGCAGCACAAAGAGGAGCCCCCTTCCCAGCAAGCCGGGGACAGCAGAGCCCATCAGGCATGCTGGGGTAGCCTGAGGTCTGTCCTCCCCTGGTCTGGCAAATTCCCTACTTTGGGGCTGCTCAGGTCCCGAGAGTGCCGGACTAGGAGAGTCCAACCTATATTGACATTTTAGTTGCATTTTAATATAAAATCATCCATCCGACAGGCCATTCCTGCCTGAGCTTGGTCCTGATGCCCCATCTACTAAGCTAAAGTGACTTTGGCTTCAGTATAGAAGAGGCATAATTATTTGTACTGCCTCGGGGGGGGGGGGATGACATGACAGAACCCCCAGAGCCAAACAACAATTAAGCTGTATTTGCCAAGACACTAGGCAGTTAGTTATTTGTAATCAGCCTGAACACAATAGTGATTTTATAAAGTCATTAACTCAGCATTGTCCGGCTTGGAAGGGGTTGGTCTGTACACCAGGGGTGGGGAATCTTTTTTGGGCCAGGGGCCACTGAAGCACAGAGAAATTAGTAACACCCCCCCCCCAAAAAAACTCACTGATGCTCCCCACTTAGAAGCAGAAAGACAGTCCCCACGTCCCCCTCACACACCAATTCCTAGAGGGGCCTGAGCTAGTAGATTTTGTGGGCCCCCCTTAGGCTCTGGGGTGGGGCCAAAAATCAGGGGTTCACTGTGTGGAAGGGGGCTGCCGGGAAGGAAGGATGCCGGAGTGGGTTGGGAGTGGTGAGTTTGGTAGGGTGCAGGAGGGGCTAGAGATGGGAGGGTTGGGTGGGACCAGAGTGGGGTGCAGGTCTTGGGGTGGGGGGTATAGCTCCCTGGGATGCAGGGCTGGAGTACCAATGCTGCAGAGGGGGATCCCCCATCCTCGAGGACCGAATCCAGCCCCGGAGCCTTTGGTTTCCCACCCTGGCGTAGAGCATGGAAGGAATCAAGGGCAGATCAGGAGATGTTCAAGCATTGCAACATGAGAGCAGCTACCCAGGGCCATGAGAGTGTTGCCTGATTTGCATCTTTAAATAAAGAAATCACACGATAGTCTGAAGGGACGTTGCTATGGCCCTGTTGCGATCATTGCTCTGACTGCCCTGTATAACGCAGGCCAGAAAAAATCCTCCCTTGACTCTGCTGTCGAATTTAATTTGCTTGCCTTCGTGGGTTTCCTGGTGGATTAATCAAAACTGCTCATCTGTGCTCGCCTGCAGTAGAACCCTGCCCTTGAGGGGCTTTGTCTTTGTCCTGGCCCTGCAGCAGCTGTTCTGAAGAGGGAGGCCGGGTGGATTCTGTGGGTCACCTTTACCCATGGGCTGCATTTAAGCTGCAATTTAAATGACTAATGCCAGAAAAGCTACTTCCTTCACCCTGGCTCTGGAAGGAGCATCTCTAAGGTGCGACATGGCAGGTGAGTGCCAGCTCTTGACCGTTGGGCTGCTTCTCATGTGCAAACTGGACTGACCACTAATACACTTCGCAGACTCCTGAATTCAGACTGCTCCCAGCCAGCGTCGGCCTTGCCTGGTGATGAGTTGGTGACTTATGGGGTCCAAGACTCTGTTGGTGAATTGCCTCTTGTGGGAACACAACATAAACCACCATCAAATCAGGGTCCTAGCATAAAGCTGTCATGCTGTATGTGGATAATTGAAAGAAACATCTTGGCTTTGCTACGGCAGCTCTGTTGGGGTCTGTGATGGGCAGTTCATCCTACATGGTTAACGTGACTAGAAGGGCCAATTAATAGCCCAGGCTGCCCCTGGAGGAGGAGCCAGGGAGCCGCGAGGACTCACCTGGTCAGGCACTGGCAGGACTGATATAAAGCCAGGAAACTAAGGGCAGAAAGGGCTGCAGTCACTGTGACACTAGGGAGAGAGGGGCGCTAGACACGTGGAGCAGGGTAGAGACTGACAGACACAATATGGGAAGCAGCCACAGCAGCATGGGCTAGTGCAGATCATTGCCCCTAGGTGTGGCAGGAACCCAGAGAAGAGTGTGGACCCAGGTTCCTCTACCAGCCCTGGGGAAGTGGCACTGTGGAGCAGTGGTCTCCAACCTTTTTACACCCAAGATCACTTTTTAAATGACAAACCAAGCCAAGATCTACTGCCCTGCCCCTTCCTTGAAGCCCCGCCCCTTCCTTGAAGCCCCACCCTCTCTATTCTTCTCCTCTCCATCACTTGCTATCCCCAATCCTTATACTGCTGCTTTTTAAAAAAAAAAAATTCTTCTGTACGAAGAGGTTTTTCCAACATTTGGCCTGTCTAGACTGGACCAAATGTCAGAAAAAAACCCCTTCTTTTGGAAGCCCCCTTATTCCTTGTGGAAAGAGAAATATAGGGGTGACTGAAAGAGCATGTTTGCTCTTCTACTAAAAAAAGCGGAAGAACAAATGCAACCGTGGATGCAGAAGAGTTTTTCTGGGATATCTCCAGAATCCTGAAAAACTCCTGCAGTCTAGCTGGACCCTCGCTGGGTTGAGACAGGATGTGTAGTCTCTGGGGTGGGAATGAGGGATTTGGGTGTGGGAAGGGGTGAGAGGTGCAAGCTCTGGGAGGAAATCTGGATGCAGGAGGAGGTGGAGAAGGGGACACTGGCTCAGGGAGGGGGCTCCAGGCCGGGCAGTGTTGGGGTACTAAGCAAGCCACAGGCTTGTGGATGTGAGGGTGCAGGAATTTGGGTTGGGCTATGTGAGGGGCTCAGGGCAGGGGGGTCCAGTGTATGATAGGCTCAGATCTAGGGTCTGGGTAAGAGGGAATGCAGGAGTGGTTGTGGCCAGATGGGGGCTTGGCCCCAATTGCGGGTTTGTTGGCCAGGCTTCATTTTTAAATAAAATACTATGTTAAACACATAAAGTTTCTGCATTGTCTTTATTTATGAGAATGGCAGGGAACCTGCCTTGAATCAGGGGTCACTGACCCATAGAAAAGTCATTTGGGAGCAGGGGACACAGTACTGGGGAGGGGTGCTAGTGGGTTCTGGGGCAGGGAACAGGGTGCCAGTGGGTGCAGGGGAGAGGGGGCAGGGTGCCAGAAGGACAGGTTTCTGCAGCAGGGGACAGGGTGTTGGGGGGGACAGGTTTCTGCACAGGGGAGCAGGGGGACAGGTTTCTGTAGTGGGGAAGGCAAGGGGACAGGTTTCTGCAGAGGGGTGGGGGGACAGGGGAGAGGGAACAGGGGGGCAGGAGGGCGGGGGACAGGTTTGGGGCGGGGGAGAGGGAACAAGGTTCAGGGGCAGGGAGTCCCCTACACGAGCCACGGAGGGAAGCCTCCGTCCTGCGCTCCCTCCGGGCTGACCGCAGGGCAGCCAGGCGAAAGCGAAGAGAAGCCGCTTCTCTTCGCTCCAGCCCGGCTGCCCTGCGCTCAGCCTGGGAAGCTTGCTCCAGCACAGCTGGAGCTAGGCGCAGCCTCCCTGGGCTGAGCGCAGGGCAGCCGGGCCAGAGTGAAGAGAAGCCGTTTCTCTTCGCTCCCGCCTGGCTGTCCTGCGCTCAGCCTAGGAAGCTTGCTCCCTGGGCTGAGCGCAGGGCAGCAGGGCTGGAGCGAAGAGAAGCGGCTTCTCTTCGCTTCCACCTGGCTGCCCTGCAGTCAGCACAGGGAGGCTGCGCCTAGCTCCAGCTGTGCTGGAGCAAGCTTCCCAGGCTGAGCGCAGGGCAGCTGGGCTGGAGCAAAGAGAAGTGGTTGCCCGGTCAGCTGGCCATGGCGCTCAGCCAGGGTGCCCCACACTCCACTTGGGCAGGCGCAAAGGAGAAACCGCCGATCAGCTGGAGCGCGGGGCAGCCTCTTTCAGCTGAAAGCCACAGCCAGCTGGCCGGGGTGTTTCAGCCCTCCTGACCTCCCAGCTCCCACCATTCTGCACAGCTACTCACCTGTGTTGTTGCTTGGTGAGTAGCTGCTCCTCAAATGTGGAAATCGAATGTAAATGTGCTGCGCAGGTGCCCAGTTCAGAGAGGGCTCAAGAGCGACTCTTAGAGCCCCTGAGATCGACCGGTAGATCGCGATCTACCGGTTGGTGACCACGGCTGTGGAGGGTCGGTGCATTGTGAGACGCTCTGTGCCAGCTGCCATAGGCAGGTTTTGACACACAACTCCCCGGAAGGGGATAACCCCAGTGACCTGACCAAAGGGGCCAGGTATAAAAAGTTGAGTATCCCGAAATAGCTATCCCGCGTCTTCACCGCAAGCCCGTTATTTCGAAATATAACAGGCTCGCTATTCCAGCGTCCCTGTAAACCTCATTCCATGAGGAGTAAGGGCCGTTTTACAATAGCGGGTTATTTTAACATTTGGCGCTGTGTAGGCAGTGCCAAATGGGGGAATAAGCTATTTCCAAATAAGATCGAAATCAGATATGCCATTTGAGCGATGCAAATGGCCTCTCTGATTTCAAGCTATGGGGCCGTGTAGACGCACCCTGAATGAGGACCTGCCGGTCAGAGTAGCAGAGCTAACCCCCAGCCACGGCCACCAGGAAGCATCTAGGAGTGAACAGAACAGCCATTTGGAAGGTCCCATAAAACGTCACTTCAGGTTGTAACGTTACACTGAGAAGCGCAGGCACACAGCGTTAGCAGACAGCGATGTCCATTTTTGCACCATAAATAAGTGCACCATAAAGGAACAGCCGTAAGGTGGCCAGTCGTCCTGACATGAGGGGCTTTTGCCTCATCTGAGCAACTATTACTCTGCCACCTTCCCCATTTTTCACACGTACTCTTGGATTTGGATCACCCTAACCCAGCCACTTTGATTCCAGCATACTGCAGGGTTTGCAAGAGCCCTCCCCCTGTGGAATTCAGTGCAGTGCTCGGGCTGCTGTGAATTACAGCAGCTCCCCAAGAGCTGCCAAGACCTGGCAGTGCATTCCGGAATTGCTGCAGAGCTATGCCCTAGGGCAGTGCGCTGGTTCATCCTTTGATGCAGCCGTTGTGGTGGGACAGGCTGGACAGGACAATTTAGGCTTGTTCCTAACCGTGCTTGTTCTGGGGCAGTTCTCTTGCTGCTGTTTGTTCCCATATACCACTAGCATAGCATGTCGAGGGAAGGATGGGGGATTGATTCCCTGTCTGGGCCAAGTATCTAGAGGATTTCTACACTGTGTAACCAAATGTGGTCCACCTTGAAACATAGGGAGGGTGTATTTCATTCTTCTCTGCTGGCTGAACGCAGCTCTTGATGTGTCTTTCAGAAACCCCAGCTGTGGTCATACCTAGGCAGGCACTGCTGGCCTAGAGCTGGTGCCTGACTTGGAAATGCTGCTGTTAAATATTCCCACAACCTCTCTTCTGCTGGGAAATGGCCTGCAGTGGTGGCAAGTGGGTGGAGAGAGCAGGGCTAAATGCAGTACTAGTAACCGTGGCTGCATTTCTCATGGCGTCAGCAGGATTTTGACCTTTGTGTGCTAGGGCTGAATTTGGGCGCTCCCATCAGGAAGTGCATGGAGGTCGGGGGCTGCCTGTTTTCGGAGCACAGTGAGAGAGGAAAGGCCCTGAGACAGTCTTGATGATGCTGATGCCCTAAGTACTGCTGTCCCTCCACAGTGGTGGAGGGGGGAAGAGGGAGTTGAAAGGAAGATGGTGCAGTTGTTGACTGTGCTAACCTAGGACTCAGCAAACCTGGATTCCATCCCCTCCTTCGCCACATACTTTGTGTGGCCTTTGGCACATCATGTAGCCTCTCTGTGCCTTAGTTCCTCATCTGTATAAGATAGAGCACTGCCCTAGCTCACAGGGTGTGGTTGGGAGACATGTTAAAGATGGTGAGGCCCTTGAATGCTGTGTTAACATAGGCTTGGATAAATAGAGGTGCTTTAGCTCTTCACCCTTTAAAGTGAAGGAAATGAACTTCAGAAATGAAGAGGCAGAAAACTATCACGTATTGTCAGTTTTAAAATTCTGGGACCCTTGAGGGGGACAAAGGCCTTTAAGTGCTGCAGTAATATTGTCTGTAACCCTATCCTAAGCCTCCCTGGATCCAAACATCATCCTGCTGAGGGGATAGACACAGGGACTCAGAGACAGGTGAGTTTCTCCTAGCACTTGTGCAATCGGTATCTGAGTGGCCAGACCTAGTGGTCACTCATGCCCTCCGTGTGGGCTGCCCGTACTTCGGTTGCTTTTGATAACTCTTTCTTTCTAAGCCCCAAACTCCAGGCTTATCCCTGGTTCCTGAACTAAAATGGGGAAATTCTGCACAGCTCTGGCCAAATAATGGGAGGCTATTCCATGAGGCCTGCTTTCTAGTCCCCTGTCTGTTTTCTATGTGCTATATAAAGGGGTGAGTATCAACTCCCCCCGCCCCATGGTGAAACAGCTACAGAGAGGCTAAATAACAGGCACAAGGCTACTCAGTGAGTCAGTGGCAGTGTACCAGGGCCAGGTGTGATCCTGCTCCTTTCAGCTCCTCAGACAAGGACCTGGGGTCTCTAGCAACTCTGTAAATGCTAGAGAAATAAAATTCCAAATCCCTGCAGTGGAGTCTGGGCCATAGCAAGACATTTATGGTAGTTTAGCAATGACCCTGCTTACAGAGCTGGTGTGTTGTGTCCCTGTCAGCCGGTGGTCAGGGCAGTGAGTGGTGTGTGTGTATTATATACCCAAGACTTCAACTGCTAGGACTGGGGTCCCTTAGCAGCGGGCAACCTGGAGGAGGTTGACAGGCGCCCCAAGAAGTTTAACGTCCGTGTCTTTACTGCTAGGATCGGGATCCTTTCGCGGCGGGCAGCCAACAGGCCGACAGACGCCCCAGAGTTTACAGGGAAAGCTTATTACACCTCAGATTTTGACTGCTAGGACACACGATCCCTTTGCAGCGGGCAGCCTTGGGAGGCTGAGAGATGCCCCAACGGATCTGTCTCCTGGAAGCAACATGATCCAACGCTCAAGCTCTCCCTATATCTGTCCCTTATGACCGGCTGGAGTTCTTTTTAAAATTGTGCTTGGTTCTGTTACAGCAACTGAAGGAGTCAGGTCACAGCTTAAACAGTTACTATTTTATTGTTACAGGGTAAACTTAGCTGTTAAATGCTACTACTGTGTTACAGATGACACAGCCACTACAAAGGACAGGACAGAAATTACACTAATAAGTCACTTACAGGTACCATGAAACCCTTTTGGTTCTCTGAGCTCTTATTAAATGCATGCAAAATAGACACCTAGCAGGTATATATTCTCACCCCTGCGTTCCAGACTTGGCGTGGCCAGCGTCTTTCTCTCAATCCCTCAGGAAGAAGTAGGGCGAGGTTGGGCGTCCCACAGACCTCGGGAGACAATCAATACCTGCCAGCAGGTGTAGATGATTGGAGCTCAAATGGGGTGGGCTACTAAACCCCTCTTTATGCCCCTTGGGTCACGTAGGCTTCTTCCTGGTCTCAAGTGGCCAATTAGGAAAAATGGCTTTGAATGCCAAGTTTCCCACGAAGGGTGCAAAGCATAATTCACACCTGGGAAAATGCAGACAATGGGCACCTCTGGTATGTGATGGGCGAAGATTCCTCTCCTGGGACAGTGCAGGCGTGTCAATTACTGGTACTAGCCATCAGGGCTGCGGGAGGCCCCGGGTCGTCAGCTAGCCCATTTACTGTCTGGTTTCTGTTTATGGTAGAGTCAGGGACAGGCAGCACACCTGCGTTCCCAGGGCATCAAAGGCTGACTGCCTTTCTCTTGCTCTCTTGGGGGGGGACGGACAAGATGGGGTTCATGTCTGGCTACAGTCCCCCACTTACTTCACTCATCATAACTGGCTGCCTGTTACCCTGTGCTCCATCCGCATCTGTTTGCTTTTATCCACTTGTCGTAGACTCAGCCCCTAAACCCTCTTTTCTCTCAATTTGTACAGCATCTAGCGCAATAGGGCCTAATAATGACTGGGCCCTTTAGGCTCTGCCCCAATACAAAAGGATGATAATTTTGCAGCCAAGCCTAAACCCTGGAGCTACTGACATTTTATCGTTGTGCACCTACCAGCTGGTAATCTCATGCATCTGTTGCTTGTCCTACTTGGCATCCACTAGTGAGCTATGTCGATATGCCATGCGCGCCCACCCGCCCACGCTCAAATATAGAGGTCAAGAAACCAAAGCGAAATAAACCCTCCATGTGCTGCCATTAACTCTCTTCCCACCAGCTCTCCTGGCCTGAGTTCCTCTCTGTTCCCAGCTACCAGCTGCTTCACTCTTCCCCTGGTGGTGTATTTTACAAATACCACTTTTCAGCATTTTAGGTCTTTTCCTTCTGGCTACGCTGCCCCCTCGGGCCCAGCCCATGCAAGGAGAATTCTGATGGGGGGGAGAGGGCGTTCTGTATGCCCATCGCCAAACGTGACCAAAAAATGTTTTTTTCCTGTCCGTGACAATCTCATTAAGCAGATCAATGTAATAGGCTTTGAAACCCTAGTACATGGTGCTGGAAGAAGGAGGCAGCGATTCCAGCAATTGTACACTCTATAGTGCAAAACAGAGAGACTTCGACAATGCTGCCCCATAGTCCGAATGCCAGCAGGCTTCCAGTCTTCCCTCTGTCAGCTGTGGAGATTGTGAAACAAATGTTGGTGACAATCACTGTGGTTTTTTTGTTTGTTTGTTTTAATAAAAGGAAGATCTTTGTTTACCTTCTATTGATTGATAACTAGTAGAAATGTAATTGAAAGAGGGGAGTGTTTTGATTTTTTTTTTTCAAAGGGACCTCCTTGAGCACAGTAATCTATGCTGTCTTTTTTAGGGTATCCTACTCCTGAGAAGTAGAGTATTGTTTTTACATGAAAAGTATTTCTATTTCCAGCTTTTAAAATGACCAATAATTTAACAGATTCCTGGAGTGGGGAAGACCAGAAAAGAAGCTTTTGAACAAGTTACAGCCCAAAGTGAACATCCTCTCTTAATAAATAGTATTTAGCTACTCTTGGAATTATTGGCTGTATCTAGACTGGCACGATCTTGCGCCAGAGCTATGCAAACGAGGCTCAGCGTGGAATATTGCCGAGCCTCATTTGCATAACTAATGAGCCGCCATTTTTGCAGAAGAGGCTCTTGCGCAAGACGGAGCTGTCTACACTGCCCCTTCTTGCGCAAGAGGGTTTTTCTTGCGCAAGAAGGGGCAGTGTAGACAGCTCCGTCTTGCGCAAGAGCCTCTTCTGCAAAAATGGCGGCTCATTAGTTATGCAAATGAGGCTCGGCAATATTCCATGCTGAGCCTCATTTCATAGCTCTGGCGCAAGATCGCGCCAGTCTAGACACAGCCATTGTGTATAGGAAATGGAAGAATATACATGGGATTGCTTGGGCCCAGGGAACAACTGAAAGGCATGGAACAGAAATTTTCATATAAATAAATCTCCTTTGTTAATATCTGCTATGAGCTTGGACTTGTTTTAGTTTGCTCAGACTTAACTTAATAGGTAGCAGGTTTAAAACAAACAAAAGGACTTTTTTTTCCCTCACACAATGCACAGTCAATCTGTGGAACTCCTTGCCAGAAGATGTTATGAAGACCAAAACTTTAACAGGGCTCAAAAAAGAACTAGACAAATTCATGGAGGTTAGGCCCATCAATACTTATTAGCCAGGATGGGTAGGAATGGTGCCTGTAGTCTTTGTTTATCAGAAGCTGGGAATGGGTGACAGGGGATGGATCACTTGCTGATTACCTGTTGTGTTCCTTCCTTCTGGGGCATCTGGTATTGGCCACTGTGAGTAGACAGGATACTGGGCTAGATGGACCTTTGGTCTCACCCAGTCTGGCCGTTCTTATGTTCTTACAAAAAGTTCTACTTGCTTGGCTGGAGGGAATGAGTTGTTTTTATCTATCTGTGAGTAAAAGCTCTTTAGTTGCTGTCTATAATTGTCATTATTGTAATTCTGGTAAGTGGGAGGGGGAGTCAGTGTTGTGCGTAGGTTACTACATTTCAATGCAGATTTTAGCAAGGCTCAATTGGGAGATGAGAAATTGTTTTAATTAACACGTGTAAGGATAAGTTATAACCTTGGAGTTCTTAACAGTGTTTTCTTGTTACCTCAATTATACGAACAGCTGAAGACAGATCCCATCAATTGCAGAACCCCCTACTGCCACCAAACCCTCTACAGCTCAACTTTGCACAACTATTGTAATCCACACTAGGATGATGGAGGTACAGTTGACACCTGAAACTGTTGTTGCTTGTAAACTAAGCTAAGCCAGCTTGTAAGTGCACGTAAGTTCATGGTACCATCTGCATTTTTTGTTAGCCTCTAAGGTGCTACAGGACTATTAATTGTTTTTGTTTTGTTTTGTTTTGTTTTGTTTTTTGGTGGTATCGGGACTGTCTTCCCTGGGATGTAGGCAGACCCAATTCCTGAGAGGAGATGTGGGGCTTGACTATACTAAAAAGTGTTTAACTCAACTCTCTTCAAAATGGACCCAGTGAAACCAGTGCAGCCCCTTCAGTGTAGACGTACCGAAGTGTATCTGGTGTGGTAATCACACCATGATGTCAGAGATTACATAATGAGAACAGTAATTTCATGTGATTTTAAAAGATGTCTTAAATAAACTGGTGTAATTCCATTGGAGTGATACCCAGTGACAACATAAGGTGGTTTAAGACCGAAAAAAATAGAGCTACAAGTTTCTCCAGGTGTGAAGTGTTCTATTCCTGCCTGTGTCCTCTCCCAAGCCAAGCAATTTCTTCCTCAGCTGACAGGACCAGCGGCTCAGCTCATCATGACAATGGGCTGCCTTCTGCTTGGAGTTGCACCCGTGTAAATCTAGGGTAACACCATTGACTATGGAGGAATTACTCCAAATTTACACCAGGACAATTGTGGTTGGAATTAAGCCAAGCAATGGTGGCTACGGCTGCAGAGCTGATCCTATTATTTGTTTGCTGCCATCCTGGCCCCCAAACAGTCGAAATATGTGGCTGTTATTTCTAAAAACCAGACCCCACCTAAATCTCCTAAGAGCCAGGGTCACATGCCTGTTCTCCTGCAGTGCAGGGCGAATGCTGGTTTCCTAACCTAAGCTGGCGGTAGCTTAGTGCACCAAGCCTCAGATTTACAATACAGAGGTTCACCTGGAACTACAAGTTCAAATCTTGACTGGATCCACTCAACCCTTTGTTCCCCTAGGAGGGCTGAAATGCAAACAGTGCAGTGGGTCTGTAGGATGAGGCTGTAAAACCCCCAAGTCCCATCTGCTGTGCATGGAGATTAAAGACCCTCTGGTGTTTGTGTGAGAGCAGCTTTCCCTGAACTCCGAAGTCAAAAATCTTTCTCTTGCCCCCTAGTAAGCTGTGAACGGATGAGCTCCTCCTCTCCTCCCCAGAGAAGGCTGCATTTCAGCACACTGTGTATGTGGGGGATCCTGCAGCGGCATATAGGACCAGTGATGAAAGGCCTTATGCCTAGAGGCCAAGTGGGCAGCTCAACACACTGTGTTTCACGCAGCACCTGGCTTACAAGGGCGGGGTTTGGGCTGGGTGTATTGACACAGTGGAACTATCCACATCTCTGGGAATGCAGGCAGCCTTGAGGAGCAGCTTAGGTAAAGCCTAATACTATAGGGAAGTACTCTGCACCGTTGCCCTCAACTGGAAGGACTGAGATTGCATGGGGGAGGTGTGGGAAGGTGATGCTTACCAGTTCTGGTTAACTGATAGGGGCTGGAGCAGCCCCCCACCTGCCAAGGGCAAGGGGTTGCTCTAGCCCGGCAGGGGAACGGCTCCCAACAGTTGATATTCGTCAATAAGCATGTCGATCAGATAATTCAGTTTCTGTCTTGAGAAGTGTCTTCTAGGAATCTAGAGGAACTTCATACAGTGCTTACACTGCACCAGTGTTTCCTGTATGCTGAGTGCTTGGGCAGCCACCCAGGAGAGATTCAGGTGCTGCCCAGCTGATTAGCAGAGCGCCCAGAGCCACCAGCCTGTTTTTCTACTTGTGGTGCGCGTGCGCATAACAAAATGTATTCTGAAAATTGATGGGGGAAAATAGAGGGAACATTGCACTGCACCTGTGATTGCAGGATCTGAAAGTATTTTACAAATATTAGTAGCCTCCGAGCATCCCTGCAGAGATAGGTAAGAATTATCTCCCTTTAAGAAGTGGGGAACCTGAGGCATGGAGCAGGTAAGTGACTTGTTTGAGCTCACACAGCAAGCCAGCAGTCAATCCGGGGAAAGAATCCAGGAGTCCTGTCTCCTCCAGCTGTCTTTTAAACTGTAGATGATACTGGGTCTACGCTTGATGCACTTGAATGTGCCAGCCAATCCTGCTCTGCTGTTCACAAATGACGAACAGTCGACCTGCCTGTAAAAATAGAGAAGCCCGCCCCCTGTCCCATATAATCCTTGAAACAGAACAGCTTTCCGCCCCAGGATGCCACAGCTGCTTTGTGAATCCCATCGCCAAATGCGTAGTAGATGCAATCAGGCTGGAGTTAATTTTATTTGGAACTGGGGGTGGGAGGGGAGCAATTGCAATATCACAGAGGATCAGCGGTGATGGGCCTGCATAACAGGAAAGATCAGGATTTCCTGGGGAAAGATTTAGGATTAAAATCTTTCCAAATGTTTGCTGTGCACTGTGGGTTGATGTGCTCTGTGGATTCACAGCTGCTGCAGGCCCCCCTCCCCAACTCCTCTCCCCGGAGCTGGCAGTCCCATTCCGGAGCTAACCTGCTTTGGGATGTGCTGTCTCACTGACTCCCATGGGGAGAGCAGGATGACTGAGCTGAGGAGGGCAGACGGGCTCTGAATGCTGGATCCTGCCCGTTTGGATATAGATGTGCATCGAGGGGTACCTTAGTGGGGCAGCGTGCATGTGCAGGCACAGAAGCTGGGCAGACAAGCTGTGGTGCTTGTGAGTGGAAGGGCCGCTTTGGGGGGGGGGAAAAGGCAGAGGTTGAAATGGGACTAGGAGCCAAGGTTTCTGGGGTCTGTTCCTAGCTCTTCCCCTGCCTTCTGGTGTGATGCTGGCAAATCACTGCCTCTCTCCATGCCTGCTTTTGCCAATCTAGAAAATACTTAGCACTCTCCTAGGAGCTTCCACGGGAACAATAACAGGGCCTCCTGATGTCCCTGGGCGTGCAGAGACGTGGAATGGGTTATGTTACTTGCCACACCAGGCAGGGGATGGAGATCTCCTTGCTTCTCATTCCATCTTGTAACCACCAGTGCACCACCCCTTCTGTGGGCTGGTTATCTCCCCTCTGGTGTACAGCTACATGGGCGCTGAAGGTGTCCTTTCCAGCTCGTGTAGACATGCGTGTGCTTGCTGTAATTGAGCTAAGAATAGGGTAGCCCTGGCGGAGCAGGCTGGCCACCTAAGTGCATTCCTGTCAAAGCTGTAGGGGTGTAGTCAGGCAGCTAACAGGGTGGCTGGTGGGACGGGCTGTGACTATGCTGCTGTTCAGTCCATCCAGAATGGTTTCACTTGCCTGTCAATTGTTAAACCATCCTCACTCCATTGGCCTCTCCTTTCCCACTCCCTCAAATTTAAATGTTGCACTCAAGTCCCTGGACTGATATTTTGTATCCTATCTATGTTTCCTCTAATTTTTTCCATTTGTGTGCAGAATAAATTTTATGTGAACCAAGCCACAGCAGATGTGCACCACCAATTGAACCACATGCTGCTGGCAGCTGTGGGCACTTTGCCAATCAGTTGGGCAGCACCTAAATCTCTCTGAGGTGGCTGCCTGAGTGCTCAGCTTACAGGGAAGGTTGCTCCCCACCCCTCCATCCCACTGCCAGTCTCGCTGCCCAGCTCCCATCTTTGTGCCTTCTTTTTTCCATGATGCTCCCCAACTATGGAGTCACCTTCCTGATCCCAGTGTGTTGGCCCTGATGACCTTCACGTTCAAATCTCTCTTCTGGATTCATTGCTTCTGCAAGGTCCACCAATGGCAAATTACCTGAGTCATGTTATCCTTTTCCCTCCCAGCACTTTCTTAGAGAGGACTGGTGGTTAACAGCAAGGCTCTTCAAAAACAGAGGCCCAAAGTGATGCTCCCAAGTTCTTTATTTGGGCCTGATTTATTTTCCCCTCTTCATCAGAGTGGTACCAATAGAACCTCCTTTCTCCCGCCTGCCTCTTCAGCTGTCTACATTCATGTAGCCCAGGGCTACTGAACATGCGGCCCGCGGCCTGTTTATTTGTGGCCCATGGTGCGATTTGGGTTTACGGTGCGGTTTGGGTTGATATCGATTTACCCTAAATCCCTGGACTGTTGTGAAGTCAAAACAAAAAAACAGTCAATACAATGGTCTTCTGGTGATATGCGTTTTAGTAGTTAAATCCCTGGACTGTCATTGCTCATTAAAAGTGCTATCACATGGGTGGAAATTGGGTAAATATGCATTTTACTAATATCAGCAGAACTGACTTAAATGGGGCCTGTGTGCTGTGTAGTCTTGCCTTAATCTTTATATTCATGCTTGCCAGTGTGAAAGAAACTATTTACATGTATACGCAACCACACTTAAGTTGTGGCCCTCGGCATGTGCTGTGAGTATCATTGTGGCCTTTGGGGCTTCCAGAGTTGAGTAGCTCTGATGTAGCCTGTAAGCTCCTTGGGGCAGGGACTGTCTCTTGTGATGTGTTCTTGCCACAGGGCTCCAGTTTTGGTTGGGGCTCCTACTTGCTCCTGTACTACAAAGTCGTAACTGAATTATTCCATCCACTTTGCAGAGCTGTCTGTTTCCATTGTCCAAGCTAAGTTAAATGCAAAAGCAATAAAACAGAGGACAAGGAAATAAAGGTTTTAAAAATTCTTTCCATTTTTGTAATCTCAGTTTTTATCACGCACTAGTAAAGAGAAGGCCATGTATGCAAAATTATTAGACTAGAAGATTTACCTGGCATTGCTTGGGTCCTTAACTCAATTAATTTTTGTTTTTTGGAAAATAAAATGAAAATGTACATGCTTCCTTTGAATCTGGGTGAGGGCTCAGGATTAGGGGTTCAGTATGCAGGCTACCTCGAGACCCTAGTCATCTCTCGCTGCAGCAGCTTGGGGCTGGGTGAGAAGTGCCTCTCCATGGCTGCTGCAGCTCCAGCTGACAGCTGGGGGAGGGGTGAATGTCCCCTGGCTAGGGCAGGTCCTTGTTCATCTGCCCCCTGCACTCCCCTGCTAGAGTGAGGAATAGAGCAAACTGTGCACTTTCTCCTCGCTCTCTGATAAAGGGGAGCATCCAGCAAAGTTCCTGTACGGATCTGGGCAGGGGGAACTTCAGCCTCCCCCTTCCTAAAGGGCACCTGAGAGGTGCGAGGCTCAAGGGGCACTCCTGGATGGGGGGGGGGGGTACACCCCCAGTCATCCCCTTTTACCTGCCTGGTGATTCTGTCTCTCTTCTGTATGGTTTTATAAGAACCAATCCCATTCCAGGCACATCCCATTTTCCTGGCACAACCAAACCCTGACTTTGCTGTAAGTTATGGTAAGAGGAAGCAGTGTATCCAATTTGGTGGTCCTAGCTCTTACCATTTAGGAGGAGTTCTTGAACAAACAGACAAACTTTCTCAAATACACAGTAGATAGTGGTTGACAATCATTGAGGAGATGCTATCTAATACTATCCTGCATTACTGCCTCCACATTCTAGTTTGTAATAGCTATAAATTAATTGTAAGGGAGCCATTCAGGGCATGGGCTGTGTCTAAGTTCTCTTTATTTCTAAATGAGAGAGTGAGGAGAAGCAAACACAGTCACTAAGCCT
Organism: Pelochelys cantorii; assembly: GCA_032595735.1. Lineage (NCBI taxonomy): Eukaryota > Metazoa > Chordata > Testudines > Trionychidae > Pelochelys > Pelochelys cantorii. The sequence goes on from CM064335.1 coordinate 9,007,021, forward strand.
ATAAAGTCTCAGCCAATTGCAATTGTGAGCTTTCAGCATGTTACAATGACCTTGAATGAACGTAAGTGGGATAAGTCACCAGCTAGGATTGAAAGCCTATGAGCAAAGCTGGATCCTGACAGAGTAACAGGAGCAGCAAATTTCTGACAGAGAGATTCTTCTAGGCTCAGCCTATGGCTTCTTGGTGTAAGCGATGTGGGCAACAGGTGCCCAGGAACTTGCCCTTCACCGTTGTCCGAATAACGGAAGCAGAAATGAAATCCTACTACGAGTTCCTAAGGAAATGCATTAAACTCAAGTGCATGGCAAGGAAAGGTACGTGCCATTTCTTTGAAAGAGAGATCTTGCTTGGTTGCATCTGTGTGCAATTGTAATCAGATTTACAAAAAAAAAATTCTAGTATTTTTGAAAGGGTGCTTTAATCGTCTAATGCTTTCTAGCCAGTTGTCAATAATTAAGAGAACAAGCCAGATTCAGAGGATATTATAGCTGGACTGACTTCAATGCAGATTCTACAAGAGTAGAATCACCTGACCCAATATTTGCAGAAGATTAAACAACATAATTGAAATCCATATAAGTAGGTATTGGACCTCCTGGATGATGTAAATGGGATAAAAGACTGAATATTAAAAGACTGAATTTTACAGACTGAGTGTGCATTCCTTAGGCATGCCAGACTCTCATTGAAATCAACTGGAGGTTTGTGAGTGAAGGAGTTGAAAGACTGGGCCTTAAATTAGAATTTGACCCTCTTATTTCCTTCTCGGGTGTGACACTTTGGACTCCAATGGCTAACACCAGAAATGAATGTAGCCCAAACTGTCCACATTTCCATGTTCTGTAGTGTTCAGACTGTGTGTGGGTTAGGGATTGTGTTTCACTCTACCGCGATGTAGGTTGCTAAGGATACACATTTAAAGTTCAAGGCAGAGTAATCTACTTTTAGTCCATATGTGCAGGCTGACTGTGTAAAACGGTATCCAGGACGAGTTTAAGCTAGTTCCAAAATGCTTTTGGGTAGGATCAGATGGCAGATAATCAAATGGGCTATCAGCTTTGTAATATGAGGGCTTGATTAATGGTGGTGCTAAGCACCCACAGCTTATACTGAAATCAAGGGAGGGTTTCAGGTGCTCAGTATCTCAAAAAAATCTGATCCTTTTGGTTTTCTCCTCTTAAAGTAAACATGACAGGCATCCTTACTTAGTGTTCCTTCTCAGTAATTGTTGGCACCCAAAAGTTAAATTGCATAGCTGGGAATCTATGTATTTATTTTTCAGAAGACCCTGGTTCATAGCAGCACTGTTTTTTTCCCAATGTCCTTGTTACATTCTGCAGAATTTAAGTTTTCATGTTTTAAAAAAAAATCTTGCCTTTTGTAGTTGTGAAATGTCTATGTTGTGTTAACTCTGAAGCAGAATGATGTCTACATGTCAGCGCTGCGAGCTGTGCAATGGCTGATCATTGTAGCAGAACATTCTTTATTGCTGGAGATTGTGGGAAGAGCTTGATAAGAGAGGGGGGAAATGCAAAGAAAAGATTAACCCACTAGCATTCTTCATATTGCTGTGCTCATTTTATTGACCATTCTGACTCCCTGCTTATTCTCCCAGTCTATTTTTTTCATATAAAAATACCCATCAGCCACCAGGTGATGGGAGCAGAGCATAAGTCCCAGACAGTGGTTCTTGTTTAAGTGAAAGTGTGTCTGATGTAATCCAGTTAGTGCACTGGGTGACAGAACCAAACACTCTGGTTTCAAATGCCCACAGAATTTGAGTTTTGAGTCTAGATCTAAAGCTAGACACCTCTTTGGGCCTTCTCCCCCAGTTCCACACGTAAGAGGATTTCAGACCCAAATGTAGTGGCTTTGAATCCTCTCCAAACAAAGGGCATAGAGAGGAGTTAAATGGAAGGGAAGGAGAAAGCGCCTCCCCTGCCTTCTTGTTTCTGGTTGGTGTTGAGTATCTCTCCTCTTTGTTAATATTATGGCGGTGCCCAGTCAGGATTGGGGACCTCTTGTGCTGGGCACTGTGCCTTGGAGACTACAGTTTCCAAGATTGTAGTGAGAAGTTCTGTCGGGAGCAGGACCTGTCTCCTATATTCTATGATCCACAGGGGTGTCAGGACTAGTAGCAGAGCATTCTCAGCTGAGGGCCCCTGCCCCGGTTTTGAACTTGCTCCCCTTAATAGCCTGACAGAGCCTGGTCACAATTGCTATCGACGACACAAATTTTAACAATAGGATCTGTAGTTATAATGCACTTTACCAGAGGATAAAAGTGCTTTACAAGTGCTAATTATTTAAGCTGCACAACACCCATGTAAGCTGGATAAGCATCATTGTTCCCATTTTACAGACGGGGTAACTGAGACCAGGAGCTCTGGTAACTTTCTCAGAATGATGTAGATTCTTTATTGGCAGTGCTGGGAATAGAAATCAGAGGTGACATTATGGGCACATTTTAAATCAATGACACAACTCCCACAGCATACAGTGAAGTCAAGGTTTCATCCCAGAAGTCTTGATTCCTAGTGCAGTGCTCTAACCACTAGGAAACATCTCCAGCCTGCAATATTGCAGTCTGAAATGTGGAACAAACCAAGTGGTATTTGGTGCTTTTATGTACAGGAAGACCTTTCCTGCCACTTGATTACTCTGTAGTTTTGGGGCAAGTCACTAAAACTTGCCATGCCTCCATTTCCCCATCTGTAAAATGGGAATAATACTTTCCTTCCTCACCGGGGGTATGCTCTAATGTGAATAAGCATCATGACACAGTGCTTTGAGACCATGGGATGCATAAGTGCTGGAACTAGGGATACTGAAGATGTCACTGTACCCCTGGCTTGAAGTGGTTTCCATCCTGTTCAGGGTTTACAATTGGGTTCAATGGCTCTCAGCACCCCAACTTAACAAATTGTTCCAGCCCCCACAAAGCAATCATGGCACAACATAGCTGACAGCACTGGGAGCTGCCTCCCACATATAGATATGCTAATGAACTCTACCAGCTCCTCTCCCATTCTGCGTTGCCAACCCCAGTCAACGAAAAATCATTAGTCAGGTCCTGAAAGGTCATAAAATTAGCTTAAAAAGCTGGAGACTTAAAAAGATATGGGGTTCATTTAATTTCCTTCCTGGTCACAATTTTTAAATGAAAGTTGAGATTCTCTTGTAGTTGCCCGACTCCAACAGCTGGGCATTTAAAGAAATGCACCAAACTTTGCAAGACTCACAATGACATCAGCTAGGGTTACCAGGTGTCTGGTTTTGGACTGGAACACCCTGTTAAAAAGGGACCCTGGTGGTTCCGGTCAGCACCGCTGACTGTGCCATTAAAAGACCAGTCAGCGGTGCTGCAGGGCTGAGGCAGGCTAGTCCCTTCTTGTCTTGGCTCCACACTGCACTCCAGAAATGGCCAGCAAGACTGGCTCCTAAATGGGGGACCAGAGGGCTCCATGCACTGCCCCCACCTCAGGCACCAGTTCCCCACTCCCATTGGATGGAACTGCGGCCAATGGGAGCTGCAGGGGCAGGGCTTGAGGGCAAGAGCAGTATGTGGAGCTTCCTAGCCCTCCCAGCCTAAGAGCTGGACCAGCTAGCTACTTCTGGGGTGCAGTGTGGAGCCAGGATAGGCAGGGGGGCCCTATCTTAACCCTAGTGGACTACTGATTGGGAGCTACCCAAGATAATCCTGCACCCCACCCTGCCTCCCAATCCCCTGCCCCAGTTCTGAGCCCTCCACCCCATCAAAGCCTTCTCCTGCATCCCAAACCCTTCATTCCCAGCCCCACACCAGAGCTTGCACCCCCAGCTGGTGGTTGACTGGGTGTTTGGTTTTGTGAGAGTAGAAAGTTGGCAAGTGGCAATGCCACACTTCACAGCTGGTGGGCAAACTCTGGAAACTTGTATTTCCAAATCCATTGCTGGCAACTGGGAGGTGGAGAATATCCTGCTGAAATAGTGTTAGACCCAAAACAGATAATCTGCTTGCAGCTGCTGTCTGCGGCCAAACTGGGTCTGTTCAAGGCCCCTCCTTCTTCCCTAGAACCATAATGGACAATGCTCTCTATGATTAGAAAAGCCAGAACATCGTATCTCTGCTTCCATTGATCATTTCCATTATTATTTGGCTGCATCACTTTTGGGCTCCATACCTGCCATATATGCCGCATTGTTTGGCTGACCTTCCTGTAACTCTGGCATTTCCAGCCCATGTTCTGTTCACTTCCAGTCCACTTTGCAGCATGGCAAAGGTGGCAGTTTACTTGTAGGATATGTCTACACTGCATGGCTATTTCAGGATACCTCCTGTATCCCGAAATAGCTACCCTGTATCTACACAAGCCGCCCGTTATTTCGAAATATTTTTTAAAATAATGGGCATGCTATTTCACCATCCCAGTAAACCTCATTGCATGGGGATACGGGATGGCTCGAAAGAGTGTGTTGTTTTGAAATCTGGCGCCGTGTAGATGCGCCAAATTTCAAAATAAGCTATTTCAAAATAGTTTTGAAATAAGATACGCAATTTGTGGAGTTCAAAGTGCGTATCTTATTTCGAGTTTAGGGTGCTGTGTAGATGCACCCGCAGAAGAGACAAACTGGAGTGGCAGAGGCATTGTATACCAGACAAAAGATTTGTTCAAAATCCTTTAATGACAGTGATGTCACACTCCTAGCTCTTGGGCTTGCAGCGGGGCTATTCCTACAATGCATCTCAACTGGAGATCGGATTAGGACATCTGCAGTGCTTTTTCTTCCGAGAAAGTAGGGGAAGATGCTGTATTCACTATGGTTCCTGTTCCCAAGGAAACGGTTTCCATGGATTGTGCTCGGACAAATGACCTGGCATAATATTATGGATTGAAATTCCCCCAAAAATTGAATGGAAAAAGAAGTGTGTTAACTCAACCCATACCAGTTTGCATTAACAACCCCCATCTACTGCGGTCTCATGCACTCCCTGTATGCATATGAAGATCATCATGGCCCATTGTGCTGAAGCTGCAATGAGGATTTGACACGAAGAGGTTGTTTAGGAAACAGTTTGGGGCGAGTTAATTTCTGGAAGGTTCAGCTGAAAACATCAGGTGGGCCAGAGAGACATGTATCACAGTAACAACACCACTCTGAATTGAATGTTAGGACCAGTAAGCCGGGTGCTTGTGTGGCAACTCAGGAGAGATACCAATGCCTCTCATCCAATTAGCAGAGCACCTACAGCTTCCATTGCTGGCGGCATGTGTTGCTATTGGTGGTGCATGTGCCTTGGTGCACATAACAGAACTTATTCTGCACATGGATGGCAAACATTAGAGGGAACCTAGATTAGGCCCCTTCCAAATGAGGCTGAGAAACTGGAAAGGTAGCAAATGATGTAGTAATGATTAGGGATGTTAAAATGTGTTTATTTTGCTAAACGTAATCGCTGAAATTTTCAGCAGTTACACACTTACATGGGGGGCGGGGGAGCAGGTGGCTCTGTGTGAGCCAGCTTAATAGCTCTTTGCACATACTGGCTCCTGCATGCCCCCAACCAGATATAGAGGCGGGGGGAAGGGGCCTGTGTGTGTAACCATTTACACATGTACACTCTTACATGCCTAGTAATGATAGGGCTCGATTCTATTCCCAGCTCTGAGACATTTGCTTTGTGCCCTTCAGCCAAGTCATTGAACTTTTTCTTTGCTTCAGCATCTCCATCCGAAAAGTGGAGGTGATATAGCTTAACCACCTTCAGAAATATTTGGACATCTTCTGATAAGAAGTGATAAGTGACTGTCATCAGACAGCAGTGCTGATGAACAACATTATTATTAATCTGTTTCTGTTGTGGTAGCACTTTGGACCCCAGGTCCATGACTAAGGCTCCTTTGTACAAGATGCTGCACAAACACAGAATAAAAGGATGATCCCTTCTCCCAGAGAATTTATAACTCCTGCAACCAACAAAGGCTGGTCAGGCAAGCAAATACCCATCCTTTGTCTAGGGTGGGCTGTGCTTATGCATTGCTTTAAGGACATATTCCTAGCACACATTCCTCTCCTTGTACTTATATCGTGCAAGAATATTGATGAACAGAGAGATATTAGCTCTTCAGTGATTTATTACATGTCACCTTTTGGATGCATATAATAAGTGTGTTAGGGATAGTGAATGTGCCAGGCCCCTCTGTAATACTGGTCTCTAGACAATCTGGTTTGAACAAATATATCTAAGCCTCTTTGGACAATGATACTTCCCAAACCAAGGAAATCCTCTATTCTTCCTAGTTGCTGGAGGGTTTGAGTCACCCTCTCCACTACATGCATCTGATGAAGTGGGTCTTTGCCCATGAAAGCTTATGCTGCAATACATCTGTTAGTCTATAAGGTGCTACAGGACTCCTTGTCGCTTTTGCAGATCCAGACTAACACAGCTACCCCACTGTTACCTCTCTACACACTTACATATAAATCCCTGGTCCACAGTGCTATATAAGTCTAAGGCTATGTCTACACTGGGAAGGTTTGGCGATGGAAGTGCTATCAACATGCTAAAGTCGCCAAAAGTGAAAAGTGGTCAAACCAGTTTTTCTGCCTCCCATTGTCGACATTTCATGGCCACATCGCTAGCACCCTGTCAACAGATAAAGGAAAGCAGTGTGGGTGAGCATCCCATAGGGCAGTGTTGTGGGAAGGCAGAGCTGATCCCTGCACTTCTTGGGACTCCCTCGTAGCTCTGTGAGCTCTCCGTGCTGAGGAATGTCAAAGCAGCACAGCTGTCTCTCCAGCTCACCACCTGTAGCAGCGGTCTGCCTGCCACTGTGTTCCTAGCAGGGCAGAACAGAAGCATTCCAATGATTTGTTCTTCGTTGCTCCCCAATTAGAGCAGCTCACTCAGCTGTCAGACACTTCCCAGACCTTTGAAAGGAGTGGGGCACATGGCAGCAGGGATCACAAACCACTGAGCAGAGCCATCAGGGCAGGCATTGTGGGATATTGGCAGAAGCCAGTTCTGTTTCCAAAACAAACAGCAGAGTCCACACTGGCTCTTTGTTGACAGTCAAGGGAGGAGAAAAGACAAAAGTGGCTCAGAGGGCTGGAAGTCTGTTGATGCCCAAAACTGGGTGTTTTTCCCAACAAAAGTTGCATTGTAGTGTAAACGCTCTCACTGCTTTGTCTCCAAAAGATAGGGTTTGGTGACAGAAAGCGCCTGTGTAGACAAGACCCAATACAGCGAATCTCCCAAAGACACTGCAGGAAATTGCCATTTGTGTCACAGGCTGTTTTGTGTGGCCTTCGGTATCTGCCTGACTTTCTCTCTCATGACTTTGACCACAACTCCAGGAGAGGGGTTGTGGATTGTAAGCACAAACAAGTCCCCCTGTGCAGCCTGGAATTACTCAGAGGGGTGGGTTTTAGGACACGCCCCTCTAATCACCATCTCCCATTGGCTAGTTTAGATAGTACCAGTTGACTTTGGGAGATTACATGTCACCCCTCATTCATTCTATGGGAAGCCTAAGTGCCTAACTCAGAGTTGGTGGATTGCGTTGTTGTTGTTCCAGTGTTTCTCCACCACCACCCCAGCTATCTAAAAGGCATTGCAATACCAAAACCCCATTGTGGATTTGAGTCGCTCTCTGCAGGAGGAAATCCCATTTTAATGAGACCGGGCTGGGATTTCATTGAGTTCTTTTTGAAAAATCTTCCTCCTCTTTCCGTGGTTAAGAAATTAAAGAGGCTCCTTTCCCCCCCCCCCCCCCAGCTGCCCAGTGCCTTCCTGAGGATGCTCATTACAGGCTGTTTGGTGTGTTAACTGCAGATTAAAAACATTCTGCTCTCACAGCTGCAGATTTCAAAGCCACAGAGCATTTAGTCAGGGAGTCTTTCTAGTTTCCTGCTTTTTTTTTTAATTACAACTTCTTTTTCTTGATTTGTGTGTATTCGACATTTTTAATTTAAAAGCCTGCAGCAAGACAGCAGATCCCATTTGTTTCCCGTCAGACCCCAGGGCAGGGGAAATGAACATAATAAATCATCTGGAAAGTGCTAAGGTCCCAAAGCCCGGTGTGAACCTATCTGAAATGCAGCCACCTGTGGTTTGAAATCCAGCAGCTCACCAAATGTATCTAGTTGAAAAGGATTAGAGAATTGTAGTGAGAAGAGTGGAGGTATGGCTTGACTCCCATGTGAGGAGCAATTCAATAGCTCAGTACTACTGGGCGTAAGAGGGAGGCGAGCAAGAGGAGAAACCATAGAGGTGAATCTGGGTGAGAGATAGAAAAGTCATTTGAGTGCTCCTAGTTTTCCCTCCACCCCATAATACAAGACTAAAAAAGAATTCAGTTAAATTAAAAAGCAAGCCCATCAACATGGATAGAAGGAAACAACTGTTAATGTTTTGTTAACTTGTGGAATTCGCTGCCCCAGGATATTAGCATCCCTGTTCCAGCTTTGCTCAGAGTCTATGTACAAGTATGTTGTAAGCAATTTTGGAGCAAGATGCTCCAATAACATGCCGATGGGCATGATATAAGATCAGAGAGAGTCATCTTGTGTTGTCTGTGCTGCACCAAACCTGCCTCTTTTGTTATGCTGCATGTTTTCTCTTGTCCCCTTCATCCCACCAGTGTTCTCAGCCTTGCCTGGCCATTTTAGCTTGCTTGGGGAATCACCTTCAGGCCTCTTCCACATGCCAACATGTGCATGGTGCAGCTATTCCTCATGTCCTTCTGCCCTCCCCACATCCAAGTCCCCCTTAAAAGACAGCTCCTGCCCTGTTGCTTCCAGTCAGTCTAACTGATCAGTATATGAATTGTCTATTGTTCTTCCTCTTCACCTCTGTCTGAAGAGCTATCTGCAGAGATACCAAGACCAGAGCAGGGACTGCCCCTGCTTGTATGTTTGCAAAGCACCTAATACAGGGGTGGCCAACCCATTAAACGAAGAGAGCCGAAACAGCAGCGGGAAAAAAAAAAAAGGATGCTGCCTCTTTAAAAGAAAAGACAAGGCTTCTTTTCAGCCACATCAGGCTCCTGTTGGCTGCTGCCATTTTGGCAGTGCCATTTTGGGAGCTGGAGGCCGGGGACTGTTTCTAGGGGCTCAGAGGCAGCTTTGCGAGCCGTGCGGGAGGCTTTGAGCCATACTTTAAGGGGGGAAGAGCCGCATGTGATTTGCGAGCTGCGGGTTGGCCACCCCTGACCTAACTCATTGTATCATGAGCTTTCGTGGGCAAACTCCACTTCTTCAGATGAGCTGGAAGCTGGAGTGGGAAAAGAATGATAAATTCTGGGTTCCTGTTATTTCCACTCCAGCTTCCAGCTCATCTGAAGAAGTGAGCTTTGCCCATGAAAGCTCACAATACTATATATATAGTCAGTCTTTAAGATGCCACAGGACTACTTATTTTTAAAATTACAGACTAACATGGCTGCTCCTCTGAGATTAATGCAGATTAGGCATTACCATAAGTAAATTACGTTGCATTTAGACTGCCCTTATGTGCTGTCAGCTGCGTGACCTTTTTTATTCTTTTTATAACCTGGATTTTTCAAGGGCAAGTGAAACAGCCGTCTGACAGCAAAGAGATGTTGACAAAGAGTTTTAGCCAAGAAATCTCTTGCAGAAGTGTCATCTTATTCCTATTCAAAAGTGTATTTCTGCTTATTTCGTTATAATGGAGGCTGCTGAGCTCTGCTCATTTATCAGAAGCATTGAGTCATTGTTTTGGACGCTTCCCGCTCTCCTGCTGGAACGCTGCACCTTTGCTTTGGCTTGCGTTAGCCTCTGAGGCACAGGGGTACATGGGCCTGAGGCTCTGCTCCCCAGAAGGCCATTTACGCTCTTAATTTTGAAGGGTTCTGTCATCCCCCCCACACCAGGAGTGGTAGCGACCCAGATTAAGAGGACTTATATTCAGGGGAAGGGTGCGGATGGGTGGGGAGGGTGCTTCACAGGGCTCGTTCTGTGGCCTCTTCCCCCTCAAACCCATGCAAGTCCGTCCACAGGTGCGCACTGGGTCAGAGGTAGCAAGGGTCAGGCAGGCTAATCTGTGGCATCAACCCCTCTCAGGTCTATGGGGATCATGCAGGGTTAGGTAATGCTGCCCCTGTATGGGCAAGGAAATTTCCAGTAGTGGCTTCACAGTAAGGGGCTTGGTTTAGATGGTGGGGAAAAAACACCACAAAGGTGCAGAGGCACATAAGTAAACAGGGTCTCAATGCGCGGCCACAGGTAACACATTAAGCACCATTACTACACTACACTGTTGATACACAGAACAATACTATTGCAAAACTGGGTTATAAAGCAACTGATTCTGTTCTGAACAAATGGACAATAATTAGTTAAAATACCCGGATTGAAACTGCTTCTTGTAGCCATAATGTTTACAATGTAGCTACTATTCCCTTATTTATCGCATCTGCTGTGCGTGCGGTCATGCCACTGACACATGCTCAACTAAACTAGAGAGTTTTTATGTTGGGTCCCGATTCTCAGATGGTGTCAGTCATTGAAGTCAATGGAGCTGGACTGATTTACATTGACAAAAAAGTTCTGGGGTTTTTTTGGTAATGTGGATCTTTTATCTATGAGACAAACCAGGAAAGAACAAGTGATGTTTTCATTGCATGCACTGAGCTAGAGGATGCTCAGATAATGTAAATTACTGTGGCTCTCTTTGAAGTTGACTGAACTCTGAGGCTTTACGTGAGCTGAGAACCTGGCCCCAGAAGGTCCAGACAAGGCATGAAAGAGAGGCAGGGTGAAGTGGTCCTCATTAAATTATGCAAAGTAGTGAATGTCCACTGATATTTACAAATCTGTCCAATGAAATCTGAAGGCGACTCTGAGTATTTTTGGAGTAACAGGAATTGCTTGTTGGCTGCACTGCTGCAGTTTCCTGTTCTTTTTTGAGGAATTTAATAGTCTGCAAAATCCAAAGCCATTTCAGTTTATGGGAGTTATTTTGAAAGATTCACTTACAATATAGGGGTTAATTCTCTGACACTCACTTTGGCCTGACGTGTCCCTACCTCCCCATGCCTGTCATTACAGGGAGGGGGGAGAAGGGGCTATACAGGGAGGGGGGAGAAGGGAAAAATGCTCGAGTGTGCAGTGATCTGATACATTTGTCAGCCAACAAGATATAGGTGGCATCTGGCGTAGAATTTGTAACTTCAGTGCTCCATAGAGTGAGTAACTCCTACTAGTGGAGGAGAGGAAAACATTTCAGCAGAAATGACATATTCTGTCCACTAGAGGGCAGTGGGCTACAATTAGCCTTCCTCGCATTTTCCCCTAATACTTTGGGCATGTTTACACTACAGCTCTGAAAGTGGACTTGTGTTCTTCAGACCCCTTCCAGTAATTACTGCAATGGCTGATGTCCATACTACCCTCCTGCTGGTGGTGTGTCCCCCCACCAGGACCGCTTGCACTGGCTAAAGACAGGCTGTGTGTGTGGAGGGGGCGGGGGGGGGGAGGGGGTTGGGCGCGGGCGCGCTCTTGCAGAGGTGATGTTATGTCGGTGGAGCAGGGCACTTCCAATGGCAGGACAAAGCTGTACTGAGTACAGTGATGTAATTAGATTGGCACAAGCTGCCTTACTTCAATTAAGTGTGTAGCAGGGGTGTAGCCCTAGATGGGCCTGGTCACCCATTTAGCATCTCGGTCCACCCCCTACTCTGTCCTGGCATGTGACCCGCTCCACCTGCTCTGGCAGTCCAGACAGAGAGCAGGACTGGGGGCTTGCCCCCATGCCCCAGCCCTGCTCCCTGGCTAGAGCACCAGGCAGGTGGAGTGGGGCAAGCACCGGGTAAGAGAGTGGAGCAGGTGGGGTGGGAGTGCACATTTTTATGGAGCCTCCCATTTTTACAGAGGCCCCTGGCCAGAGCATCTTTCTCCCCCCCCCCCCACCTGCAAAGCTGGCTAGGGGTGGGAGAAGCTGGGGGGGTGGGAGAGGCAACTCCATCGCTGCTACCTCCACCCTCATTGTTGCCCTCCCACCTGAAGTTGGGACCCACCCCCATGCCCCATCTTGACTAGGCCACTGGCGCGGCTACACCACTGATGTGTAGTGCAGACTAGGCCTTAGACTTACCCTCTACGTGGGTATTTCACATAGATCAACCTAACCACTGGGACTGCACACTGGGGACATAGACTTGACTGCAGACACTTTAACTGCATGCCAGTAGCATTTGGACTAGAGCGCAGAGTTGCCGGTACTAACCAAGCCCCTTACCAGGGAACAAAGCCGATATGGAAAAGCTTGATATAATTCACCCACCAGTGGAGGGCACATTTCACATATATAGAAACTGGTATGTCACACATCTTCAAGTGATGTTCTTGTACACAATTTAATGGAAAAATTAAGAAGAAATTTAAAGCAGTAATGTAACAATTATCTTGCCTTGTTTTCTTGGGCTCCCTTTATTGGTCTTTTTCCACTTCTTGTCTTCGACTGTGAACTCGTTGAGGGGAGACACAATCTTTTTTTATTTGCATATAAATGGGGAGGCTCTGCTTCGTGCTTTGGGGTCTCTTAGATGTGTCGGAAATGTATAATAAAAGCCAGTTACTGATAACTTACCAGTGGTATTGTAATAATGTCCAGTCTGGGGACTGCCTACAGGGCTTGAACCTGTGAAATCTGGATCTATAAACAGGTCTCTCTACTGTTTTAAGTGAAAGGATCCACTCCATTAACATGGAGGCAGTTGTAGACTCAAGTCTCCACATCTTAGCCACCATGGGGGGACAGAGCCATGCTGAATTATGGGTTATGGTGCGTACATAGTGTGCCTCGTTAGACAGAAGTGCCCTGCAGGGAGAGCTTTGGGTCTGTGAAGGGGAAGCCTTGTCAATGAAACTGCTACTAAAGCGATGACTTGGTCGTTCAGCCGATCAAGATCAATATGTTGGCTCTGACCATGCCCGTGCGTAAGCATGTGAAAAATTGTGCTTACAAGTGAATTTATGCAGGGGGTTCAATGTGTGCAGGCTCCGAGACGTTAATGCAACTGACGTGCAGAGACATTTAGTGCTGGTCTACAACCCAGAGTTGTGTCCGCATACGGCAGCTGGCAGCCACCTAACTCAGTAAACGTCTACCCTGACCTACATCACTCGTTATGCCGACTTATCTGCACCTCCGTGAAAGGCCCCTAGAGCCAATATTGATGTAGCTAGGTCGATGCAATGTCATCAAAGAGGCTGCATTGCTTATATCAACTGTTGCTGCCTTTCAGAAGCCAGTCCACAATGCCGCACCCGGATGGCTGGATCGGTGCAAGTGCTCCTGGGGAGGATGCACAGGCCTGACGCAAGGATCAAAATGCAGACACGCACAAGCGCGTGTGTCTATATGGAGATAGAACATCTCCTAGAGCTGGAAGGGATCTTGAGAGGTCATTTAGTCCAGTCCCCTGCCCTCATGGCAAAGCCAAGTACCATCCCTGACAGATTTGCCCCAAATCTCTAAATGGCCCCTTTCAAGGATTGCGCTCACAACCGTGGGTTTAGCAGGCCACTGCTCAAACCACTGAGCTATTCCTCCCCCAATAAGTGATGTAATTATTGTGGTGGCCATATGCCAATAAGTTAGGTCAATTTAATTTTATAGTGGGGAGGTGTCCTTTTAAAAAAAAAAGTGCAGTATTATAGTAATGTAGCTAACACCTCAGTAAGGGTACTGCACTGTAGCTGCAAACCCACACCCTATGGTGGCACTGCTGTAGTCCATAAGATTTGGGGGGAATTGTAGGAAATTCTATTTTTTTTTAAATGATACCCCATCAAATTACTTCTGCTTAGATATCTGCTTCATATCTGCAGCTATCTATGGCTATGGATGTTGATATCTGTGTCTTATTTTTGCAGATACAAATGTTGTATCTAGAACTCTTGCAAATCTGCGGCTATCCCTTTTAAATCCGCAGGTTTCTGTGGATGCAAGTATCTGCGGCTCATTTTTGCGAATGTGGCTACCAGTTTGGTCTCTAGAACCCTGCAAATCTGCAGCTATCTGCTTTATATCGGTGGGTATCTGCACCCATGGATCATTTTTGTACCTGCGCAGGGCTCTGCTTGCACTAAATACATTGAGCAAAAGCTCTGTTTGTTCGGTGTAGGTATTCATACTGTTTATTGCTCTAGTGTCTCTCTAAACATCCAAATGCCTAAGTGAGAATCAGAGGGGAATAAGAAGCCCAGCTGTGCCTCTCAGAAAGTTATCGATTGGGTATTGCGTCGGTCAAGCCCCTGGTGGCTTGTGTCACTGCGCTATGAAGCGCTGTATGTGATCTCCTTGTCTGAGTGTGCACCAAACAGCCAGCAGCCCCATCACAATCTAGAACAGATCTGCCCTGCACCAAATCTGATTCTCTTCCCCCGCCTGATGTGAACTCATTACTACAGAGAGACTCCAAAGGAGCAGCCAGACAGCTTGTGAGATGAGGCAGGCACATGGTTGTGTGTGCGAGATGTGCAGAGGGGGAGGCATCCCTTTTTCAGCCTTGTAAACAGACTTGAGAAGCGAGATGGGGATGGCAGTCTGGAGAAGAAGATCCCAAGAAAGGCCCCTGGATCTCTTCAGGCAGACAGGTTGGCTTTGTGTAATCCTACTTTTTTTGCTATTGTGCTACTGAAGTGCTCAGGAAAGGAGCTGCAGGCGACGTGTCCTATAACGGCCGAAACAAGGAAATACTTTGGAGCCGGCTCCGGAGGCAGCAGCTGAACATTTCCGCTGCTCGCCAGCTGGAGGGTCGCCTTGGGCAGCAATCGTAAAAAAAAAAAAATTGGTTATAAAACGATGATGCTTTTGTGAGGAGATAAAGAGCTAATCCTGCGGTTAGGATGCCGAAAGAGGTCACTCCATCTGCAAAACAATCTGCTGGCCAGGCTGGGGAGTGATGTGTAATGACTCCCACTGTCCGGTCTGTTTCTCCCGAATGACTTCGCCATGTGCCAAAGTAATATAGCAAATGTACTAGGCGTTATGCTTTGATTGCTAGATTTGGAGTCTGCCGGATACTATTTGTCACTCACAATGGACTTTAAATAAGCTGGTGGTGAAATATGAAGCTTCCTCTTGTTCCATCCTGTTAACAGAGCAGGGAGTTTTTAAAGTGTTTCCTCAGTGTTGTGAAGCTAGGACTTTAGGCGAGAAGGTAAAATAAACCCTAGCTCTGGGGGAAAGCAGAAATTAAAAACCATTCCTAAATGTTTGTTGTCTAGAGACCAAATTCTGATGTTGGTTATATTGCTGATTGCTTTAAATCTGGAGTAAATCCATTGAAGGTGTAACTGAGATTAGACCCTGGTCTCGAATGTCTTTGTAATTAGGGGAGTTGCTGCTAGCTAGAAGGCATTTTTTTTTGAGCTTTCTGAAACTGACTGTATTCTCCATTTCAAACAAACTCCTATTTTATTTTGCCAAAAGACATTGAAATGTTGTGGGTGAGTGGTTTGGGGTTGTTGGGGTTTTTTTTGGTACTTCATAATATAAAAATGTTCATAATAAGCATAATGTTCATTTCCTGCATTCTTTTACACTTATAGCACTGTATGATTTTATTACACCACTATTGGTAATGATTACATGGATCTGCATCAGAAAGCAAAGAGTTTTTGAAAGAACCTAAAACCTGAATGGTGAATACATACACAGACCCTCCAGAATTAATTATTGCCTTAATAATCTGCAATCATCATCTGCATACAGCTATAGCAAGCCTTTTCTGAATTAAGCCTGGCCATAGAACTCCTTTAAGACATCAGCTGCATATTTAAGTTTATCTGGCCACCTGGCTCAAATTCAGAAGCTAAATATTTTTGCAAATCCTAAAGATGCAAACTCTTTCTGGCAAAAAAAGGAATCTGATTTATTTTCACTTTCTTTCCAGAAGCCCCGTGTGTGGGGGAGGGAGGGGAGGAGGGAAGAATTTGATTTACTGAGGGCTTTCAAATTGTTCTCCCTTAGTCACACATCGACAGCTCATTTCACTAGAGATGGTTAGACTGGAAAAAATGACCCAAGCGTTTCCTTCCCACTAAAGAGAGGTCTGTGCCAAAGCTCTCTTGCTGCTGGCATGCTGAATTAAAACAAAGCATGCACTAGCAGTCGCACTGTGTGCGTAGCAGCAGTAAGGATCTGCTTTGCCAAAGTCCGTGTTGGTCAGCCCCCCTTTCCAGTCTGTTTGCCTCCTTTAAGTTGACATATGACCCAAGAATAAATATGTCACTGATCTGTTAACATTAAAAAGGAGCCCTGAACTAGAACTCTGGATCTGCCCCTTCTCCCCCCCCCTTTTCTGGACAGACTTGGGTCTGACTCTCATACCAGATCTGAATTTCCTGGCAGTGGTGCAGGAACATTTTTTTAAAAGTGGGGGTGTTGCACTCCCTTACCCTTGTCCATCCCCACCCCCCAGCTGAGGCCAGCAGCCAGGCCCCCAGCATACAGGGCTCAACCCGGGACCCCAGCAGGTGGGTCTGGCAGCAGAGCCCCTGATGTGCGAGGTGGCAGCAAAGCCTCCGGCACATGGGGCCAGCACCTGGGGCCCTGGGTGCAGAGCTCCCTGGGCGTGGGGCTGACAGCAGAGCCCCTGGCATTCATGGTGGAAGCTGGGAACCCGGTGCCTGGGGCCAGCAGCAGAGCCCCCAGTACATGGGGCCAGCAGCTAGAATTCCAGGTGCTAGGCCTGGACCTAAGTGCTGCCCCCAACTCTTAGTTCCCGTGCCTATGCTTCCTGGCCATCCCCAACATCTCTAGAACTTGTATGAGCAAAGTATTTAAGTATATGCTGATCTTTAAGTGCATGCACAATTTTTTTGGCTTCAGTGCAACTACATTTGTGCTTAAAATTTAAGCACATGCGTGAGGCCATGATCCAAACACCCTTGAATCCTAGATCCAAAGTTTGTGGCTCCATCCCATGTCAGTAGAAAAACAAACACCTATGTAGTAGAGGAAACACGGCCTGATTTAAAATGAGTTACCTAGGAGAAAATGCACGGGGGCAGCTTGCTGGGATAAGTTACCTAGCTGATGTGTTTGGGGGCATCTGAAGAAATTTTTGATACCAGGCCTCCATGTCAGTTAGCTCTTGTGTGCGGAAAGCAAGGACTTTATTACTCTGCGGTTAATAGTTTTTTTCTTCTATGATCCTCTCTTCTTAGCTGACCCCAGGCAAAACACTCCTCCTCTTGCCTTGACAGAATTGAAATGTCTATCCTGGAGGCTGACAGTAAGGATAATGCTTTGCACCACTGTAGTCTATTTTATTCAAAGACCTCAAAGCAGAGTTGCTCAGATACCAGGACCAAGTCATATGGCAGCTAGACATCCTGTCTCTCTCCAGGTAGAGTCCAAGTGCCTCAACCCAACTCAACACTAAGAGCCAGTCTACACTACCAGGACAGGTCAATTTAAGCTACGCTATTTGAATTATGTTAGTAGCATAACTCAGATCAGTGCAGCTTGAATCTACTTACCGTGGGGTCCATGCTACGGAGGATTGACAGAAAAAACCCTTCTGTCAACTCCCCTTAGGCCAGGTCTATACTAGGGGAAAAAGTCAACCTAAGATAAGCAACTCCAGCTACAAGAATAGCATAGCTGGTGTAGACGTATCTTGGGTTGAATTTTTGCGGCATCCCCATGGTGGGTGGTGGTTGGGAGAAACTTGATTACTAGACCCACTAAATCAAACCCTGGGAGATCAATCTCTGGAGCGTTAATCTTGGGGTAAATGGAGACAAGCTCTCACTCATCTCATTCTGCTGGAGTACCAGAGTTGACAGGAGTCAATCGGTGGTCAGTTAGTGGGTCTTTACTAGACCTGCTAAGTTGACAGCTAGTGGATCGATTGCTGCAGCATGGATCCATCCAGCAGTGGAGAGAAACCCTAAGTTCCATCAGCTGGACAAGAGGCCCCTCAGACCCTCTCTTCAGCCTGCTTTGACTAATAGGTCAAGGAAAGGAAAGGTCAAGGAAACCCTATTTACATCAAAGGGAGTCTTTCTATAGGTCAGTGGTCTTTGGGTCCAATACTCAGTTAACATCTGTGGGAGCCATGGAACAGCTATTATTTGCTGCATGCTGCACCATTAAATTCCTGGAAAACTATTCTCAGCTGCCCTTTTGTGAGGCAGAACTGATGTAGCATGTGACAGAGGAGACTGGCCTGGTGCTCTTCCTCATGGAGACTTCATTCTTGTTCCTTCCAATTTCCTTTTGTGGGGTTGAGTTGAGCATGTGGATCTCTTGGTCCTCCAGTTACCAGAGTGGACCAGGGTATAAAGCACAAGGAACTTAAGCAAAAAAAAAAAAAAAAAAAAAGAGAAGAGCATCACCTCATTTTATTAAGTACTTCGGAATCAGGTGTGTCCCTGGCAACACATTAGATGGGACAGGCTCTTAAGTCATTCCGATCGAAAGGCTATGGTTGATCTTTGAGCACGGAAAAACATCACCGCCACATAGGTTCCTTTTAATCTCCAACTGCCTCCCTGTCATTTGGAGCTAAAAATGAGCAATGTGAGGCTCCGGAGCCAGGAAGGCAGACCACATGGTGAAATGAACCAAATGGAACTTGAACAATCTCTACTGAAAGGTTCAGACTGGGAAGAAACATTTGGAAATCCTCCCACAATGAGGTGCTGAAGCAAAGCTCTGTGGTGTTAGCTGCTTAGGATGATTGAAATGCTGGTCTGGAGTTAGCATTACAGGGAGAAGAAACTTCAGAGAGGATTTGCCGTGTGATGCAAGATCTGTGTGGACAGTAGGTCAGCTCCTGCCCCCCTGGTCATTCTGGGACACTGTTCTGAATTCAGAATAGCTTCTTAAAATTTTTACTCTTTTCTTTTTGTTTTAATGGGAAACATATAGAAGCCACCTGCAAGACTGCAGCAGTTGCTTTCTATGTTTGGGAGTGCTACAGTGGACCTCCCCTTTACACTGTCCTCTGGCTGCCTCTGCTTCCCAAGGGACTGTAAGTGCATCTGCAATGCATCATTTGAGTCAATAGCAGTTTCGTCCGACTCCAGGTGTATGCTACAGCCAAAGGTCGGCTTAGAGTATGCAATTCCAAACACGTAAAAAATGTAGCTGGAGTCAATGTACCTTAAGCCAAGTTTCAGTGCCATCCTCACAGTGGAAGGTCAATGGTAGAAACGCTCCCGTCAACTTCCCTTACTCCTCAGGAGGAGGAGGAGGAGTACCGGTGCCGATGGAGGTTCCCTCAGCATTTGATTTAGTGGGTCTTTACTAGACCTACTAAAAGGAACCCCAGAAGATAGAACGTCAATCCTCCGGTAAGTGGAGACATGGCCTGAATAAGAGTGCCAGGTCTTTAATCAGCCTAGCCTAATACACCTGCTTTCCTGCAGCATTACAGCCATGGGAACTGTTACTCCTAAACCTCCCAGATTAGTCCATTCTGTCCTGGGAATGAAACCAAGATTTCAAAGGGGCCCAGAATTTTTTTGAACATAGAAGTTTTTACACTCTCCAAACCCTGCAATGCTCCCATGAAATTAATTTTTTAAAACAACCTTAATAGAAGTTACTTGATTGACAACAAATATTCCCTTGCAACATTTGCAACCCAAATACTGCAGCATGGTGAGCCTGTAAGAGAAAATGACATCAGTGATTCCAATGGAAGAATAAGTGGAACTGTTCTTGTTGACTTTCATTGAGAGAGTTTTAAAAAGTAAAAAAGAAATTGTCACAAATAATGATCTAAAGTAAATCTTTCTGGTTTTAATAATCCAAGGTGCCTTTTATAGTTGCCAGGTGGTAGGCGTGTGGGGGAAGTGGTTTGTTTAAAATACATGGATTGACATTTACAAAAGTGAGGGGGTTTGAGCAAGAGCTTCTATAAAAATCAAAAGGAAGATACCTGCTTAAAATCCCCTAGATGGCTTTGAAAAGCTCTGAAACAAGGCAAAGGAACATTTGTTTGTATATTGAGCTGATAGGGTTTATTTTAAAAATATTTTCATTTCCTTTTCTCTTCACAAACGAAGCAGAGTGGGGTTGATTTCCCACCCCACCCGCAGGCCGCAGGGGCTCAACACCTGCAGCTCCTGACCAAAGTGAATTGGGAACTGGTCACACTCAGTAGCCTTGAAAGTCATGGCCTCTATTTAATTGTACTGCAATTTATTTTAAGTCCAGCATTAATCTTCAGTCCTTGTACGTCCTTGTACGTCTGGTAAAATCGCTGACCCTGTGCACATTCCTGCGTGGGGTTTTTTTTTTTTCATCTTGTCACTCTGAATTTTACATTCCGACACCGATCTCAGATTTGTGCCTGTTCGAGAGTGGAAGGCCTATCTCTCCTCTCATCGCGGACGAGCCGAGTGGGAATTAGGATGGCCTCCTTCATGAGTTTGACACAGGTTTTCTTTCACCCCCAGCGTGGCTGCCACAGTCCACAGAACATGATGTAAACACCAGACGCATCATTCCACCATCAGTAAGGAGGGGATCTGATGAACTTTGCTCTGGAAATTTGTAACCCACAAACCCCAGATCAGCAGCTTGAAACGACAGGCTGATGCCATTCTCCAGCACAGTCACAGCAGGCAAGGCAGTTGTAGCGGCCAGTCCCTGAAAAACAAAGCAACCCCAGTGTCCTGTTACAGCTGATTGCCTCACTGCCTTTCCTTAAGCAATCATGACTCAAACAAGCAATTGCTGTGTCAATCTGCTAGACAGTTGCGTCTTTCACCCTGGCAGCTCGCCTCTTCGGCGCGCCTTTAGAAACCCTCTGTGGTCATTAGCGTAGAAACTAATTCAGTTTTGCTCAGCAAGGGGAACAAGACGTGTTTGTAATCGGCTGCGGACCGTGCAGCTCACTTGGGAGCTGGTTTTTGCAGGCTCTGCTCCAGACCTGCCAGGAGAGAGGGGGTGAAAGTATCCCAATCTGAAATGCAGCATCCCGGTTAAAAGGCAAAAGAGTCCCAACACCAAGAACCATGCCTGATACCATCTACATGTTTTGTGAGTCTATAATGTGCTACCAGACCATTTGTTGTTTTTTAAGTTTATCCTGTACAGACTAACTCAGCTACCCCCTGAAGCTCCCTTTTTGGAGCGAGGAATCACAAGGCGTGACTGATGAGATTCTATTCCTGCTGCTTCCCCCCCAGGATCAGAAAGAGGAGCCAGGCCAGACAGATGGCTACCATAATTGCTTTATTTCCTCACAGAAGAAAAGACCCCAGTGTGCAGCACTAATTTATGGGGCCTGATTCGGCGGTGACTTATGCCATTCTTATGTTGGTATCGCTCTAGGGACTCTGCTGGAATAGCTCTGCTCTCACGTTGCTGTAAGAGGAGGATCGGCCCCACAAGTTCTGTGTTCCGATAGGGCCAAAGGGATAGATTCCCAGGGAAATGTAGGGATGGTTGTCACGAATCCACAGGATCGTGCAATGCCCCCATATTTGGAACAGTTTCTTGGAGGATCCCCGTTAGGGTAGACATGGCCTCACTACTTCCTTGGACTGAACATCTGCAGCTCTAGTAGCACCTCCTGCATCTTGCCATGAACTCTGTTCAGTGAGTCCAGTCGAGGTAGACTGCATCGAGGTAGCGACTAGCTCGCCGTTCAGGGATTAAAGCACCGCACCAAGTATTTGTGTAATGCCAACAGGCAGCACCGAACCTGGGATCTCTGGAGCTTCGTGCATGAGCCTCTATACTACAACATGAGCTAAAAGCCAGCTGGCTCTCCGCAAAGGCTGTTGAGCAAACTCCTTCTCTCTCTGTAAGTGTTCTAAGTGCCACTACATCATCTGCATGGGACGGTGAACCACCCCCAGTAGGTGTGTGGGTTACATTTGCAGTGACACTTGGGCAGCATGGTCAAACCAGTCAGGTTTGTCAGTTAACTGGAACACAGCCTAGGACGTCGTTAGGAGAAATGAAGGTTAAAACATAGTCTAAGTCCATTCTGGTTGGGCTAAAGCCAAGCCAAGCTGTAGCAAACTGTGTAAAGACCTTGTGTCTCTCTGTCTGACCATCTGGGTCAGTTCCCTTGTGAGAGCCGCCCTCGACTCCAGCAGCCAATTCTTATTCCTCACCTCCCAGCTCTCCAGGGCTTTGTTCTCTAGCTGGAGTCCTTGCTCAGCTTCCCTGCTGAGAGATGGAGAAATCCATCTCCCTCTGAGTCATTGGTTGTTAGGTGTCAATGGCTTACTGGCTTACTGGCTGGATTTGCCATTGTTTTGGATTTTCCACTGATCTGGGGTTGGCTTTGGCCACTCCTTTTCAAATGACTCCTTCAGGCTCAGGTATAAATGTTGTGAGGCTGTCTGTCTTCCAGCCTCCCCCGAGAGCAACCAGTCCTCTGCCCACCTCCAACTGTTGGGTAGCCATGCAAACCACAGGGGAAACTGAGGCACACACACAATTCATAAAAATGTCGAGAAATAGCTAATGTGTCTCAGTGGTGACTTGGAGGAAGAGGAAGAGCTCCCTTATAATGCTTAGTCCAGTAGTTAGCAGTCACTTAAGATGAGGGTGACCCTTGATTCTGGTCCATCCTCCACCTGAGGGGGGGAGGAGGGATTTGAACTAAGATCTGCCTCCTCTCTGATGAGTGGGGGATGACATGGGTCTCTCTCAGTCTGTCCTGCTTTAAGCTGTTCCATGGTGGGTAAATCATTTTTAAAGCCATTGAAGCAAGAGGACTGAATCCCAGGTCTCCCACCTCCCACGTGAGTTGCTTTAACTGTCCGGCGACAAAGCACTTTCATGTTTTGCTCTCAACTTCTTCAGGAATATGGATGTTGCTACCCTTGTGAAAGTGATGCCCCAATTTGGCCAAATTGCCAGCCATGTTCACACCTGCTCATTAGAGACTTGTTCAAATCAGAGAACACTGGAACTGGAAGGGACTTCAAGAGGTCATCAGAGCCAGTCCCCTGCCCTCACAGCAGAACCAAGCACTCTAGACCATCCTGATAGGTGTCTGTCTAACCTGCTCTTAAATATCTCCAGTGATGGAGATTCCATAACCTCCCTAGGCAACTTATTCCAGTGTTTCACCACCCTGACAATTTAGGATTTTTTTCTAATGTCCAACCTAAACCTCCTGTCATGGCTCCTTCCCCACTCTGGCACGATAAATGCAGAAGTGGGGGCCAGCAAAAGTACCCCAAAACCTTATCTACCAGACTTTGGTATAAAACTTCCCCCCAAAATCTTAACAACCTGGATTTTGGGAATAAAATCTCCACTGCCACCACCCAAGTATTGATACAAAAATCAGGGGAAAGATCACTTGGGAAATCTCACCCCTAAAGTACAAACCAGGACACAACCATTAACCAATACCAGGTTAATAAAAAGGAAAGAGAAAGAACTTTTATTATCATCACAATATTCCTGTTGCAAGCATAATGACTAGATGAAAAAGTAACAAAATAATATACTCATGGAGGAGAAATTTACCATGGGCCAGGAACTTAGTTACAAAGGAGAGCAAAACCCATTTTTAAATTCACAGACATCAGATCCCATACCCAAACCAAAAAACAATAAAACCTAATGGATTTATCTAAACTTTATCCTACTTACAGGCTGTGAAGAATGGTTTCTTGGAAAGAGAGACATGTCTGTCTCTCTCAGTAGCTGGAGAGGAACTACCCCAGAGACAAAGGAAGGAAAAACCCAAAAATTCCTTTGTCCCAGTTTGAAATTCCTACCTACATTTCTATTTTTCAGGGGGTAGCCAAGTTAGTCTGTTACAGGAAAAAAAACAACGAATGGGCTGGTGGCACTTTATAAACTAACAAAACATGTAGATGGGATCATGAGCTTTCGTGGGCACAGCCCACTTCTTCAGATGACCAGAGTTATGAGTAGGCGATATGAAAACTCGAAATAAATAGGAGAGGGGAAAGAGGGGGGGGGGGGAAGAAAAAAAGGAAAAAGGAAGGTGGGCGTGAGGAGAAAAACCTATCCTTGCTTACAGACAACCCCCTAACCTGGAACGCATTCTTTCTGATAACCATGCCACACAACCACATCATAAGCCTCCAGGAACCCAGCCCTGCAACCAAAAAAAGATGCCAACTCTGCCCACATATCTACACTGACGAATTCATCCCTGGAGCAAACAACATAAGCCACAAAATCAAAGGGTCATTTGACTGCACATCTAGTAATTTGATCTATGCCATCAAATGCCAGCAGTGCCCCACTGCTATCTATATTGGACAAACTGGACGGTCTCTGCAGGAAAGAATCAATGGACATAAATCGGATATACGTAAAGGGAACACACACAAATCTGTTGGTGAACGTTTCTGCTTACCTAACCATAACAGATCTGCAAGTGGCTGTCTTGTCACAGGCCAGCTCCACAAGCCAAATACATAGGGAAGGACTGGAATCTTACTTCATCCACAAATTCAATTCACATGCTAATGGACTCAATTGAGATCCGGGCTGGCTAGGACACTACCTACTTCTTAACCACTGAAGGTGCCAACAGCTCTGTGAGTGGTATCCTTCCTGTCTTAGCATCGATCTATTTACTTTGATCTGCTTAGGTTTAAGTGCCCATTCTCCAGATACTTAATGATGCCCTGTCTCACACCCCCCTTCCTTTTTCCTTTTTTTTCTTTTTCTCCCCCCTCTCCTTCCCCTCTTCTATTTATTTCGAGTTTTCATATCCCCTACTCATAACTCTGGTCATCTGAAGAAGTGGGCTGTGCCCACGAAAGCTCATGATACCATCTACATGTTTTGTTAGTCTATAAAGTGCTACCAGACCATTTGTTGTACATTTCTATTGGCTGCCTGCCACCTGGTTTAGGTAAGGGACATAGTTAACCCCTTAGTCCTCAGGATGCTGGCTAACCCTTATGATCATGACACCTCCCTTGCTGTAATATAAGCCCATTGCTTCTTCTCCTATCATCAGAGGTCAAGGAGAACAATTTTTCTCCCTCCTTGTAACACCCTTTATGTACTAGAAAACTGCTTCCATGTCCCCTCTCAGTCTTCTCTTTCCCAAACTGAACAAACCCTGGAAGGAGAAATCTCACCCAGTCAGGACCTCGGTCCTTAGCAAGCCTCCTTTCTATGACTTCATTTGATCCTTTCCCACAAAATTCCATCAGTGTGCCAAAAGAGCATTAAAACCAGAGAAAAATATTAAAAAATCCCCCAAACTTCTAAACTACTATATAAAAGGAAACCAAACCCACTCCGCCCTAGGCTGGTTAGTATTAGTAATGCATTTCATGTTTGCCAACATGAGGAAGGCAAGTTGCTTGTTTTTATCATCTCCAACCCCCTGGAGCAATAGTAGCAGAGTCTGTTGTATCTAGATGCAAGCGTAATCTGGATTATGCGTGTAATCCATCCACCAAAGCCAGGCTAGGGCTCATGGGTTGTGAGTCATTGTGATTAACTCTGCGACTGATGAAGCCCAAACCTGCCTTTCGTTTTCACAACCGTATCGACGAGCTGAGCACCTTTCATACAAAATCAACAGCAACAGGGACGTTCCTAGAAGACTGCCTGGACTCTGGAACGTCTCTCTTTTACAGAGTTTGGAGGTGCCAAAATGGGCTTTGGTGGTGGTGATGCATCCATGATCATTATTATGGTGGTTCAGAAGAAAGGGAAACTTTGTGAAGTTAGACCCTGATTGGCTTAGGGACATCAGAGACCTTTGGACTTCCAAAGACTTGGAGAAGCTTGTCTATATATTTTGAAATCTGTGCTCGGGGATTTCTGGACCCTCTCTACCAGGTTCATTTGGTCCAGTGTTTATTTGGCCTGTTGCTGGTGGAGCTGTGCACCCCATGGCTCTAGGACTGCACTCTGGAGTATAAATCAGGCTGGCTGGCTGCTGTTGGTTTTGTGAATAACTAAAACCATGCTGGTTTTGCTGCTTTTGTGACCTCTGCACCCTAAAAACCATGAAGGGGAAATCTACTGAATGAAAAACTTAGGACATGGGCTCATTAGGGAAGGAACTTTCCCTCTCTGGGTTTATATCATGCCTAGTACATATGGCTGGGGGCTTTAGGTGCTATCAGGGTATCAAATCAGTTCAGAGCAGCTGGCCTGCTTTGGCAGCTCCATGACAAGATATGGTGGTGGATTCCAGAACAATCTCTGAATGGTGGGGGGCCTCAGTTTCCCCTGCCTTGCCTCTGCCCCGGGTACTTACGTCTGTGTGAAGTGTGTGCAAAGCTCTGCCACCCGTGTGAGAGGAGAATTTTGATCTAGTGGCACCCTATGATGACACCAGATTGTTGTGTGGTTCGATGTATTTTAGATCCAAGGGAAAACCAGTACACTTCAGGGCAACTTAACCACTTTCTTATTTATTGCAAACTTTAAGCAGTTAATACAGTTACAAGCCTTAAGAACAAGTACTATATAATTTAAACCTTAAATACTATACATTCTAAAACAATTAATACAACGCAAAGCAACGCAAAAGCAATTACTAAAAGATCTACTATAGACAATAATAAAGCCCAATTCATTTACACGTCACCCGTGTGCTGCCTACAGTGCCAGGCAGGAGGTCGTGGTTCCGTCTTTTCCCACGCATAGGAACGCCATGCACTGGGCTGCCGGTGTGAAGGGCCTAATCATTTCTAGTTCCCTCAAGCAGAACGTGTGGGTCAGTCCTGCCCATTCCCTCCCATCGATTGTTGTTACTAAACCCAATTTATAGCAAAGTGAGACTTGGTTGTTCTAATAATATTTACCAATTGATTATCTATTGCGTAGGCAGGGGCCGCCCATGAGTATAGGCCGACTCGGCCGTCGGCTAGGGCGCCGTCTTCAGTGGGGCACCCAATGATGACGTCATGGCCATTGACGGCCGTGCAGGCGGGGGTGCCGATCGCGCGTTCCGCTTGAGGCGCCAGCTGCTGCAGCCCGCCTCAGGCCGCCCCTGTGCATAGGATACATAAGATGTCCAATGCCCCTATTTGGGGTACATCCCGCTGCTCAGGATGTTACTGCTGTGTGCACAGTTGACAGTTTCATGACCGCATTTGTACTTTTTGCTTATCAGAAACAAGTACCAGTACAAGGCCACTTGTCCTGTGTTCTTGACGTGCTCTCACGTACCCTGCTTAATCTGCATTGTTATGCAAAACAATTCCTGACTCCCGGGCCTTGCCTGTGTGCTTTGGCGCACCAGACTTGAAACAGGCCAGAAATCCACACTTTGGACAAGCCAGACATCACCATTTATTGCCAAGGCAGGATAGTCCAGGCTATCAGAAAACGGGACCTGGGGCCATTGACTGGTGGAGAGCAGGGGGTGATGAGGGTCTCTGGGGCAGGGACTGAAGAATGTGGGGCTACTTCTACACTGTTGCAGAGCAAGTCTCAACTGCATAGCACAGTGCAACCTGGGAAGGGCCACCTAGTAAAATCGGGACCAAAAAATGGGTTGGATCAGGCCCTTGCGGTAACGGTGACTAGTTCTGTATCTAGAATGAGTTCCCTGCAACCAAAAGAAAATCCAGTTTCTGTGCCAGGCGGCGTGTTGACTGTTTTGGTGGTGAGAGAAACTAAACCCAACATGTACGCTGGGAAGGTAAAACCGAGGCTGTGGCTGGCCATGCCACTGCTGCAAAGCTACGGATATCCCATAGGGCACAGCAGGTTTTTTGGGAATGAACAAGGACTCTTCTGCTCTCAGCTGTGGTGCTGCAACCTCTCCTCTCTCCCAGCCTGCTCCTTCTCCCCGTGCAACAGGCATTCGGATGAGCCCTGTTCAGGAGGGCTAACTGGAAAGCCAGCTGGCAGTGCTGGTGAGCGATAATGAAATTGTCTAACAGCTGGCGAGGCTGCTACGTCGGAAGGGAAGTATTTAATAAAGCTGAGCCCCTCCCATGGTGATTTGGACTAACTGGGCCAAAATAAACCTCAGCATCAGTGAGTGAGATGCCAGTTGGCTGCCCTGAGTTGTGCCCACTGATAGCAGTGCCACGCGCCGCCTATGAATTGCACAGATGGCAGCAGAGTTGGCAGAGCTGTGTGTTTGATGGGAGGTGCCTGTGGACCCCTTGCAGGCTCACGTGCCCCGTTACATAAGCACTACAGGTTAATGCCAGGGGAGGGCGTTGCATGGCAGGAGGAGCCCATCCTGCATCTTTTGAAGTCAGCGGCCCACCAGCTGACACCCGACAGGTGTTCCCTGTAAGCTGGGTGCTTGTGCAGCTGCTCAGAAGAGATTCAGATGCTGCCCGGCTGATTAGCAGAGCCTCCCAGCCAGGGTTTTGTTTCTACTGATGGGTCACGTTCACACATTCCTCAGTGCGCATAAAAATGTATCCCGCACATGGATGGAAAAAATCCACACATGGATGGAAAAGATTAGAGGGAACATTAATAATGACCCTCGTGCCCTCTAGTTAGCCTGTCTTAGAGCTTTGGCAGGATTCACTGGGATCTAAGGGTATGTCTACACAGCAAAGTTATTTCGAAATAACTTTCCTCGCGTCTACACAAGCCAACTGCTATTTCAAAATTAATTCGAAATAGCAGAGGGCTTATTTTGAAATTGGCAAACCTCATTCCACGAGGAATAGTGCCAATTTTGAAATTGCTATTTTGAAATAAGTGCTGTGTAGATGCTTATTTCGAAATAGGGAGCCTCCAGCCCTTCCCAGGGTGTCCTGCTGGACCCCTGGCCACAAGGTAACTTCTGACCTGATGCCCTGCAGGAACCAGTTCTGGCTGACCTTAAATGCGATTCAGCGTCCAATCATTGTGGACGCGCTATTTTGAAAGAGCAAAAAGCTATTTTGAAATGCATTTTGTGTGTAGACGCGTTATTTTGAAATAAGATATTTCGAAATAACACTGTAGTGTAGACATACCCTAACTGATCTGCTGAAACCAAGCCAGTGACACATTTTCAGAGTATGAAGGGAGGCAGGATGTTTTATCAGTTGATGTAGCTCAGTTTAAAGACTAGCCCCATAATCCCAGCATTTCTGGAATGCTGCTGAGGTGGGTCATGATGAGCATATTGGCAAGTTAGCCCCAGATGGTAGGAAGTACTTGAAGTTCTGGTGTTCTAATGCCTGTGTTTTGAGAGGAAAGATGGATTTGGGGCTAAGGCGTGCGACTCTGGAGAAATGGATTTAACTCAGAGCTCTGCCATGCAAGCCCTACATGAATTTGAGCAAGATGCTTGGTCTCTCTGGGCCTCAGTTCCCCATATGTAAAATGAGAATATGGTGCTTTCTTCCTTTGTCCTGTCCAGTTATACTGTAAATTCTGCAGGGACTGCCTCCTACCATATGTCTATACAATACCTAGTACAATGGAACTTGCCTGGCAAATGTCAGGAAACTTTCGATCTGGCCCCCTGTAAATAAACCATTTCAGATTTAGTGGGGTGGGGAGGGGGAGGGAGAAGTCAGTAAGGCCCCTCTTTCTGGAGAGAAAGAATCTAACTACAGGTTGGTTCTTTCTAGTCTGGCACTCTTTGGCCCAGCAATATCTGAGGTCCAGCATGATGTTAGTGAGACGGATGTCCACTTCTCATGGGTGTGGTCAAGTTTCCCGTGGTCCCGTAAAGTTTGTTTACAGCTTCTCAGTGTTCTGTGCTGTTATTTAGCTCTAATTTACTCCTAAATGTCTTGTAAGACCCCAGTAAGAAGTGGGAGTGTTTGGTAATGCTGCTACATAAGATTGATCTCCTGTCGTCAAACAAATTCTCTGGTTCGGCACCGGTCAGGTCTCCAGGGTACCAGACTAGAGAGGTTCAGCCTGTAGTTCAGTGTAAGCTGTTGGTTCCTGGCCACTAAATGCATCCAGTTAGAATCCGCTGGTTGTTCCCCCTCCTGTGGCTATCTTTAGCTGCTTTTCAATCTGTACTTCAAAAAAGCAGACTTCGTTTTGATGAGAGAAAAGCCCCTAGTTCCTCATTTCCTCCTTTTTGTGATGCATTTTCTTGTTGCAAAAAAAGCATCAGCAAAGGAAACTGGAAGGGGGAGGAAAGGGGGCTGGTCCGTTACTCAGAAAGCCCTTCTGTGGAGAGCAAAGGGGGGGGGGGAACATGGTACTGTATCTAAAATAGCCATCACTGTTTCAAAGGTCTGAAAAGCTGCTTTATCTGGGAGCCCAGATGCAGTGGCTTAATATGGAACGTGAAGTTGCAAAGAGAGGCCTATGGTCTTGAGCAAGCATGTGACAAGCGCTGCTAAATCTATCGGAGTCACTTGATGAAAAGCCCTCTCTGCAAACACAGGACAATAGAGAAAGTAATGGGGATGGACATGGGACTTTCTGCAAGGGTCATAAGCTTCTCCACTGTGAAGAGTCATATGATAACATCTGAGCCAATGACCATGCCAGACTCTTCAGCGCTGAGTATCTCCTTTGTCTCGCTGGGTTCTAATGGAGCTCTAGTGAAGGGTCTTGTTAACTCAGTGAGGGTTTCTTTCTTTTTTTTTCTTCACTTGCACAGATGAAATCATGCAGCAGGAGATAAGGCCGCTGGTTGCAGTGGATATAATTGAGCAGCTACACAGGCAGTTTGCCATCCTGTCAGGTAAGGACGGAATTTAAACATGTTTTCTTGGATTCTTTTGGAAACCTGCTGAGATTTGCCACATTGGCTCTTCCTCAGCTTCCTGGCTCTGCACTTCAGCTGCAACAACCTGTTTAATATTGCCTGTGGTATTGCAGAATGGTTACTATTAAACATTGATGGTACCTGGAGTTGTGAAACACCATCTCATAGTTCTTGTTTTTCAGTCAACAGCTCCCTCCCCTCAATCAATGAGTTATTGATTAGATTCAGAAG
Source organism: Pelochelys cantorii (assembly GCA_032595735.1). Taxonomy (NCBI): domain Eukaryota; kingdom Metazoa; phylum Chordata; order Testudines; family Trionychidae; genus Pelochelys; species Pelochelys cantorii. The sequence goes on from CM064335.1 coordinate 9,037,846, forward strand.
GTAAGAAACTCAAAAGTTGCATACCCATTTCACATGGTGTATTTCGGCTGTTTGGGAGCTTGGTGTGTCCACCCCTCAACTGGTTTTGTTTTAGGGATGATTCACTCATAGGATAAGACTAACACCTTTTCAAGTGATTTATGATTATTGTGTTGTTTCTTATGTTGCTCCCTCGGTTTGCATGCCACATTTCAGAAACCCCAGAAGGACGCAATTCCTGACTCCAAGAGCTAGCTGACCTTTAAATGGTTACTTAGTTATGTAACCAACAATTTAGCATCAATATTTTGGCTACATCAGAGGACTAAAAATTATGGTCTGGGTTCTAGAATTGTCTATGCCATGGACAGGCTGTAGGGGCTTTGCAAGTTACCTCTCTACCTCCGTTTCCTCATTGATGCAATGGGGATTTTACTTCAGTACCTGAGGTTTAACTCATTCATAACTTTAATGTGCTTTTAAAGCCTCACATTTTAAGGCAGTTTCTCTTTCTCCAAACAAAAATTTGCCTTCATGAATGTCCTCAAGGGTTGCAAATAGCATCACAGCAAATTTGTGTCTTTTATTCAAACAGCTGCTCTGGTGCTTTGTTGGATTCCTCCAGCTCTGTTCATGCCGATTGTCTGGTGGTGGGTGTGCACATCAGTGCAAATGCTGAGCAGTCTAATGATCTGGCACTGCCTCTCGCACGTCGTAGTGAAACGTCACCAATTCTGGCTTCCCGAACTGAGAAAAGTTTAGGGCCCTGTTCTGCAAGGTGCTGAGCAATTCCAGTGAGGGGAATAGAGCAGAGGGCACTCGGCATGAGAATCGGTTTGGGAGTTTCTTGACAAAATGCTTTTTGTTGGAAATGCCTATTTGTGAACATTGAAACGTGTTACAAAAATGATTTGGTTTTAGTGGCCCAGGATGGAACTTACAGTTGAAATACAGATGAGAGAAGCCTTCTTCAACATAGTCAACAGCTCAGTGTTTAGGTCACTCCATGTGGGATGTGGGAGACCTAAGTTCAAAGGCTCTCTTTGATTCAGAGCATGGACTTATGAAATATGGGTTAGGCTAGTGAGAAGCAGGTGGGATGGAGATTTTGGTGAATACTTCAACCACAGGCTATTTTGGGGTGGGTGTCCGCCTGGGTGTTTTATGCAGAATTTAAAAAGATCTTAGTTTTATCTGCAGTGCAGAATGAAAACAAAACTCAGAACCGTTGAAGTGTTCACACACCGGAATTCTTGTTTCTCCAGCCAGCCCTACTCAGCACCTTGCTGGATCAGGCGGTCCTAAACAATGAGTCTACCAAATCTACTGGGTTTTGGAACTGAGACTCTGAGGTTTGAGTTCTGATGCTGCTGGATAACCTTGGATATGTTAATCAATGTCTTTGTGGCTCAGTTTCCCCATTGGTAAAATGAAGGCAATGCTAATGAAGTCAATGGGATTCTTTAAAAAAATCTTTTAATAATCGATAGATGGAAACATGGAAAATGATTACTACAATTACAGTAACGGAGCTAAAAACCGCCTGACAAGAAGAATACAGCTACAAGTGGGAAATGCAGGTTGCAGAAATGTTGTACTCTTCAGGGTAGATGAATTTAGCAAGAGGTTAATGTATTGCAGCTGGATCGTTAGAGACGGTCTTGCCATTGAGGTGCTGTGTCTCAGTGCTCTTTAGAGCCAGGACTCCCTGGTGCTTGCTGGGTAACATCCCAAGATGTTCCGGGGGAGGTAGGTGTGTACGTGTGAGTCCCCGAAGAACAAATCTTGACTCAAGCCCATTGTTCAGGTGCTGCTATGCTTTTGTGCCCAGCCCCATTTTCTCCCCAGAGGTGGCGATTCAAGCCCTCCTCTGCTACCTACCACATATGATGGTGAGGCTGCTGGAACGTGGTGCCAGGAGGTGGCAACTAGGGGGCTGTGGGGCCTGAGGTAACCTACCCAAACCACCCTATGCCCAAGGCCGCTCTGGTAGTGCCTCATGGACATCTCTGCATGTGGGGTCAGGTTTCCCTGTGGGAGTGACAATCAGGAGCAAGTAACTGGAGTGGTGGGGCAGCAACGCAGGCCCTGTAACCTGTTTCCAAAGCCTCCGCCCCGAGCTCTGTAGCTCAGGGACTTCCTGTGCCCTCTGCTCTGTTCATGGGTGGACGGTAAAGTAGGCAAGGGAAGGCACAGCCTCCCCAAAACTTCCTGCACACCCGGCCGCTGGGGAAGGCTGGGGATGGGGCTGGGGCTGCAGCGCAGCCACCCTGACCCTCCACGTGGCCAGGAAGGATCGGGTTGGGGGTGGGCGGGGCTTGGGTGAAAGGGGCGGGGCTGGGGTTTGCCTCCCCAGCTGGGTCTTCCCCTGCCACCCATGGCCCTTTTCATCAACCAGCAACTGACTGGCTGTGGACTAGGGATATGAAAGGTTAGCCAGTGGAGGCTGGAGCAGCCACAGGCCGGGGTCTGCTCCAGGTCTGTGGGGCCCACCGTGGATAGGAGCACTCCAGCCCACTCCCTTTAACCTGTTAACCAATTAAATGGGATTTTACATCCCTATGCTCCAGCTGGCAGGGTACGGTGCTGGGGAGCTGTGTCTCTGCTTTGGGGAAGGAGGACGCCAGGTATGCAGGAGCGAAGGCTGCCAGGCATCCAATTTTTGACTGGAATGTCCGATCAAAAAGGGACCCTGGTAGATGTACTCAGCATCGCTGACCAGGCCAAGTCCTGGTAGCAGGTTCCCTACTGGCTCAGTGTGAGTCCCGGAAGCAGTGACATGTCTCCCTTCAGCTCTGAGGCATGGGAGTGTGCAGGGAGAGGGACTACACATGCTGCCCCTTGTCATGTGGACTGGCTCTGCAGCTCCCATTGGCTGCGATTCCCAGCCAATGGGAGCTGCAGGGGCTGCACCTGCAGGTGGAGGCAGCGCACACTGTGCAGAGCCATCTGGTCATCCCTATGCCTAGAAGCTGGGGGACATGTCGCTGCTTCCTGAGAGTCCCCAGAGGTAAGCATCTCCTGGAGCTTGCACCCCCTCCTGCACTTCTGCCCTCTCTTCCAGCTTGGAGCCCCTCCCACACACCCTGTAAGCTGGGCGCTTGTGTGGCCACTCAGGAGAAATTCCAATGCTGCTCTGCTGATTAGCAGAGCGCCCCAAGCTAGGTTGTGTGTGTCTATGGGTGGTGCACATTTGCACATAAACATTTTATTCTGCACATGGGTGGAAAAGATTAGAGGCAACATTGTCCCAGAGCCTGCATCTCACACCTCAGCCCCATCACTGAGTCCCCTTCCGCACCCAAACTCCCTCCTGGAGCCTGCACTCTCCCCCCCTCCACCTGTGTCCAGAGCCCCTTCCCGCACCCAAAAGCCCTCATTTCTGGCCCCACCCTGGAATCTGCACCCCCAACCCAGAGCCTGCACCCCAACCTTCTGCCCCAGCCCAGAGCCCCCTCCTGCATCCTGAACTCCAAATTTCTGGTCCCATCCCGGAGCCCACACCCCCAGCTGGAGGCCTTGCCCCCTCGTGCTTCCCAATCCCCTGTCCCAGCCTGGTTAAAACGAGAGAGCGAGTGGGGGGGTGGAGGGATGGAGTGAGCAAGGGTGGGGCCTCAGACAAGGGCAGCGTAGGGGTGGGGCAAGGGTGTCTGATTCTGTGCGATTAAAATGTTGGCAAACCTACCGTGAACCCAGCTCTGCGACTACAAACTGGTGACCTATTTCAGTGTATAATACACAGCGCTGCGTGTCAGTGTGAGGAACAGCCTGGGCATGCCTGAGAGCCAGGGAGCTGTCTGGGGGTAATTCAGCCTCTGCAGCTTTTTTTAAGCAATTCTCCACACTGCAGACTTGGGCTTTTGCTCATGATTTAAATGAATGAGCCTTAGATCTGATCCCCCTGGGGGACCAGATGGTTTAGAGGGTTGGAGACAACCAGCTGCTCACCCCCGTGCCTTTCCTCTCTATGTTCCCAGTTCAAATCCAGGCCTGCAGTGATTCAAAGTTGTCCCTGCGTGTGGCTTTTCCATATGAATTGCGCTGGGCGGTTTCTGTGTGGCTCCCAGCGTTCATCCCACAACCACAATTGATAACTATCGTCAGCCTCTGCAGGAAGGCCCAGGACTGGGCGGAGACAGAACTGTCTCCTTGGCTCATTCTGCTGTTGCCAGCACTGTTGTGTTCCCCCATCGTGCCTAACAAACTACACAACACACACCCATAAGAATGGCCAGGCTAGGTCAGACAATTGTCCACCTAGCCCAGTGTCCTGCCTTCTCACAGTGGTCAATGCCAGGTGCCCCAAAGGGATTGAACAGAAGCAAGGAATCAGAGTCATCCAGCAGCACAGTCCCCTATTCCCAGCTTCTGGCAAACCAGATCCCCGAGAGGATCCTCCCTCTTATCCCACCTAACATTGCCTGCATCTGCATGCAAGCGTTCCACCCACGCAACTCCTGGTGGAAAGGAAGCCCCGGCCGCACCCCTTCCACCTGAGGCCCGCCCCTGGAGCCAAGCCCCGCCTACCCCCAGCCCGGTTCTCTCTGGCCACCTGGAGGGCCGGGGCTGCCGTGCTGCGGTCCTGGCCCTCCTGGGTGGCCAGGGAGAAGGGCTGCTGTGCCACTGCCCCATCCCTCCCTGGTGGCTGGGGAAGCTGGGCTGTTGCACTGCAGCCCCAGCTTCCTGGCAGCCAGGAGGACCAGGCTGCTGCGATGCAGCCCCAGCCTTCCCCAGTGTCCAGGGAGCCAGGCTGTCATGCCGCGGCCTATGCCCTCCCCAGCAGCTGGGGCACATAGGCAATTTTGGGAAGGCTGTGCCTTCCCTTGCCTGCATTACCCACCGCCCATGCACACACTCCTAGTGCACCTGCAGCTCCTCCAAGCACCGTGTTGTCCGCTTTTGCAGCAACAGCGTAGACGACCGATACTGATGCAGCAACTGCAACAGTGAAACTAGTCCAGCCCACTGCCCTCCTGCCCACGAAGCAGTGACTGCTTGCAGGCTTAGGGCCACGGGTCTGACAAGCCACTCCAAGGCAGTGGGCAGGCACTGGTCTCAGCTCTGCTACACACACCCGATGGGGCAAGGCCAAGAGCGGGGGCAGAGGCGGTACCCAGGCATTCACTCAGCTGCTTGGGGAAAAGGCGGGTGCATTGATAATGTTTGGTGTGGCGTGGCATAACCCCTGGCCAGTAGGCCACATTTGGCTCTTTGTGCAGTTCAGAACTTGCTCACAGAGCTCATGAATCTACCTGGTGCCCGTTGCCCCTCTGCTGCAAAGAGCTGTGCTGGGGATCAAGGCTCTGCAGGCCCAGCCACGCTGACAGCTGGTGTTACGTGCTACATCGTGAGCAGCTAAAATCTCAACCGTGTGAACGCAAACCTCGGCAGCTGCCCCTCTCGCTGGTTCCCTTGCACTGCACCTAAGGAGGCCACAGGGGGTGGTAGAAGGTGGCAGGAAAGCTGACATCACTGCTCCATGTGCTGCTCCTGGCCTTCAGCAACGACCTGCTTTAAATTACCCCAAGTCGGCTCTGCAAAGCACATCCTGCTAGGTGGTCACAGACAGCTCTTTGTTGCCAGCTGCGAGACGGCATCCAATGAAAATGTGGCGGGATCAGGAATGGGAGGGCTGCTGGTCAGTGCCATGGGGAATAGGAAGGGAAGTGTTATGAGACAATCTCGCTCCTAGAATGTGGGCTGCACTCTGGCTAAGTCGGGGACTGCTTCTAATTGAAAGGATCTCTCCAAGGATGCTAACCTGGCCCCTTTCACAAGTACTATATTTGTGTCTGCCTGGTGGCGGTAGTGGTGGGATTTTTAAATTTTGTTTTCATTTAAAAAAAAAATGGAGATGGTGGGGGAGGTCCTTTTTAGGGATGTGAATGGCTAACTTGTAAGTATTACTCTTACCAGGTGATGCTTACCAGTTACAGTTAACTAGCAGTCTGGTCATGCCAGAGCAGCACCCAGCAGCAGGGGGAATGGCCTTCCTGGGGCTCCCCTTGCCTGCCCATATTTAAGCAGTTAAATATACTAGTTAACTGATTAAATAGGATTTTACAGCCCTAGTCCTTTTCCCATTGCACTCATTGGGAGTTTTGCCCTTGTCTGCAATAAGAACAGACCTGGGCTCAATTTTTTCCCCTTATCCATTTAGAACCATCCCTAAAGAAATGCCCAACATCTTCCCTAGTCTAAGTATGTCTAGACTGCACCTCTCTGCCGGGAGAGGGATGTAGATGAGGCAGGTCGAAATTGCTAATGAAGCGGGGATTTAAATAAAAACAAGGTATACAGGATCTATCGGAAAAGGCTTTCTTTAGCGAAAGATCAGCCTCTGGACTGCTGCTTTTCACCGACAAAGCTCCGTGCCAAAAAAAGCGGCGGCCATTTTTATGCTAATAAAGTGCGGGATATTTAAATCCCCACTTCATTAGCAATTTTGACCTGCCTAATCTGCATCCCTCTGCCGGCAGAGGGGTGCAGTCTAGACATACTCTGTCTCCTGTATAGGGGGCTCAGTTTTTCTCTTCCACTTGACATGCAAAGCTATTTAAAAGGACACTGTTTTAAAGCTGTGATTGAATGTTTTCCAGCACCAATAAATCTGAATAAGTAACAGTGCTTGTGTTCAGATTTCAGTGCCTCAGAAATGCACTTTCATACTCCTCCCTTGTAAAATGTGGGGGTTGGGTCTTACAATGTGCATCCCCCAGGAATGGTTTGCTAAACCAGAAGGGGAAAGCATTTTCAGGTCCATTTAATAAAACTAAATCTACAGTAAAAATGTCCAGGCTGTTTAGAGGAAGAATACATTTCAAATATGTCTTACCCAGTTAACCAGTCTGAGCAGGCAGTGCTTTTTTCTGCATCTTCAGCAGAAATTAATTCTGAGATCCAACTTCATTCCTTTTCTCTTGGGAACATCAGAAAGTGGGAAGGATTTTTAAGCCAGACTATTCAAGAACATCTCCTCTGAGGAAATGGGTTTTGCCCACGAAAGCTCATGATACTATACATATATTTTTCTTAATCTCTAAGGTACCACAGGACTACTCTTTTTCTTTTAAAGTTGTTTTTAAAGTTACTGACTAACACAACTACCCATCTAAGACTATTACAAGTCATGGAGGTTTTTTTTTTCCTTTAACAGCTCTCTAACTCCAATAACTAATGAGCATTTTGGAGAAAGGATGTCATCGTTAAAGTTCCGCCACACCCATTCTTCAGTTAGTGTGTCCTCATTTTGTTTTTTGAGCAGTTCCACCCATTTTTCCTACCAGAGTGCTGCTTTTCGTTAATGATAGAGGAACCACCCAGGGCTCGGAATTTTGATATTTGGCTACTTTCAGACTGGAAATCCCCTGAGGTTTGCAGTATTTCCTGCTTCCAAATGCTGTGATGTACCAATGAATAGCTGTCAGCAGGGGGAAAAAATCAGACTTGCTGCAATATTGCAGACTCCTGTCTCTTGCACTAAACGAGAGTCTCTCCAGTACCTGTAGTAGACTCAGGGCTCATGAGATAAATGGGTTATCTCTAGTGACATCTCTGGATCAGTGGTAATTTATAGTTGAGAGGGCATCGCCTTATAGATCTCTTTGGAGGCAGCAGCCTCTAGAGGTGACACAAACACCAAGAGAGGAGCAGAGTTCAGTAGGAACAATCTTCCTTGTGCAACGTTAGGACTTCTGCTTTCGATTGAGGTCTGATGTGGCACCTTGAAATGCAAATACAGATGAATCCCATTCTCATTCCAGTCAGCCCATCTGCCCACTGAGTGTTACATTTCAGCACTCCATATCAGTCTATCCTATTTCTAAGGTGTCTGTCATCTCCGGGTATGTCTACACTTGAAATACTGAAGTGGTACAACTGCACTGCTGTGTTGCTTTAGTGTAGACCAGTGGTTGATTCTCAACCTATTTAACGCTGTAGACCGTGTACGCAGCTCTCTACGTATTACGTGGTCGGCATCCCCATCTATCTCTCTTATCTGCGTGTCCATCCCTGAGGATGCCATGTGGGTCGCTGTCATGCGCTTGGACCACGAGCAGCCCACAGATTGAGACCCACCGATGTAGACTCTACCTACCCCAACAGAAAAGGTTCTTCTACCTGCCTCCATGGGTGGCAGGTAGCGTAGGCACAGGAGAGCTCTGCTTTCCCAAACTGCCTGACAAGTGCCCATTCATGCTCCACCTTCCGGCCCTTTCCTGCCTGCTGCTGTCTGCCAGAGGCTGGGCAGGCAGGCTGGGGGGGGTGTGTACCGCCTATAGTGCCCATCCTTCCACCACTGGGGCTGCTCCAGCTGCGCCACCTGCCTCAGGTTGAGGCTGGTGAGGGGAGGTGGGGCCTTTAGCTGTGGGGGCCATGCCAGCTGGTGGTCAGGCTGGGCAGAATGGCTCAGGAAGGCTGGGGCCAAGCTGCCCAGCTTGCTGGGGCTGGGGGGACCATGCTGCCTGGCGCTTTGGGGCAGGAGGAGGTCTTCCCCATTCTCCATACAGCTTTAACACACATACTCCCCCCCCCCCCCATGTGGGACCTGTCTGTCTTCTGGGCTCTAAACAGGTGGTAGCAGCTATCCATCATCCGGTGGGCAATGATTTTTGACCGGGGGCCACTTCAGAAATTTTTGAAGTGGCCCCGGGCCACCCTGGAAAGGGCGGGGCCTCAGGTGGGAGGGGCAGGGCCAGGATACTTCTGTGCTTCCCCACCCACAGACCTGGATTGGTCTGGGGAGCATGCAAAGTCTTTGCGCCCCCCCCCCCCCCAAGAGAACCGCCAGCTGTTCTGAACAGCTGGCAGTTCCCTCTAGGTACCTGTGCCCCTGGCACTGGGAGGAGACTCCCCCCTGCTGCCCCCAGGTCTACAAGGAAGCGTCTCACTTAGAGTCAGCCATCAGCTGAGCAGCAACTAGTGGTTGACTTTGTGCTGAGCCCCTGGCAGGGCGGGAGGAGACTTCATGCGCTCCCCCTGCCCCCAAACCCTGATTGGCCTGGGGGCGGGGGGAGCAGCAAGGCCTCCACGGGCCGGATCAACTCACTTGGTGGGCCAGATCCAGCCCACAGAGGCCCTTTTGCCCACCCCTGGACAAGAGGGTTTTGTGTTGCTTACAGGGCATAAGAGATTCAGACCCAAGGATTTGACTGTACAGTCCAGTAGTTCGCATCAGAGGGGTGTAAATTCTAGTGCGGCGGGGGCACTAATTTTTGATGGGGGCCACTCCAAGAATATGGTAAGTAGTCAAGAGCCACACTGTTCCATGATACTGATGCAGGAGGTGCAGGGTCTGGGATGAAGGTTGGGTGCAGGAGGGGGTGTGGGATTTGGGAAGGAGTTTGGGTGAAGGAAGGGGACTTGACTTGGGATAGAGGACTGGGCTGCAGTAGGGGGGATGTCATGGGGCGACACACTGCCACAGCCCTTCCTTGCAGTAGCACTGGGAATTAGCTTGTGACCAGGGCACCTCCCTCTGGCTGGTGTCTCCTCCTGTCCGCACTCCGCATGCCAGTTCCGGACCCGCGTCACTCTCGGACTGCGGCGTCCTCTGCACGATGCTGCCCTCTGGCAGTGCCTATGCTTGTTGTGTCTCATCCCCCTTCCGGTGGGGTGTTTATCAGCAGCCCTCCCTTTGCATTCTGGGGTCCTCCCCTCCTAGGGAGTCCCCAATCCCCCTATACCCATCTTGCCTCAGTGACCCACTGCCAGTCTTCATCTAGCCCCTGCCACAGGGCAAACTGCATTCGGACATGGCCACCCATCACCGGCAAAGGGGGTGTGGACCTGCTGCCTTCTCCTATCCTGGCTACCCCCCTGCAGCCTTAGTACTCTCAGGCCTTGCTTCAGGCCCTACAGCCTGGGAGTGAGGCCAGAGCTCCCCTGCCCTGCCTGCCTTTCCCAGCCCTGTTCTGTCTTGGGACTCCTCCAAGCTTCCTTAGCAGCCAGGTCCCTCCTGCTCCCCAGCTAGAGCAAATGTGTCTCTCCCTCCCCCACCCCCACCCCTTATTATACAGCCCCCAGCTGGGCACTAATTTGGCTGATACTGAAGGCTTTGCTCTCAGCCCTCTCCCTGGGCTGGGATTTACCCTTAAAGGACCAGTGCGGGGCAGACGCCCTGTTGCAGGGGGACAGAGGGTTTGGATTATATGGGGTAGGGGGGCAGAGGGGCTGGGGTGCCAGAGGAAGGCTCTGGCCAGGAGACACTTACCTAGGCCACTCCTGGCCAACTGCCCAGCAGATTCCCTGCCTTCCATGCCCCAGCAGGCCCCCTCGGAGTATCCAGCTGTGGGGCCATGTATGCTGTGAACATCTGTGAGCCCGACGGGAAGGGGGGATGGGAACTTGGTGCGCTGCCTGTTCTTCAGATGGGCAGCTCCCATTGGCCAGAAATCAACAATGGGAGCTGCAAGACTGTGCTGTGGGTGTGGGCAGCATGCGAAGCCTCTTCTCCTGGTACCTCCTCCTGAGCTCTCAGCTGTTCACAAACAGAGTCCTGTATCTGGTTTTTCTGATCAGCGTGGGGGGCGAGGCAGGCAGGGAGCCTGACTGAGGCTCGTGCTGTGCCTGTGGGCCAGATCCAGTAGCTTGAAGGGCTGCATCCAGTCCGTGGACCGTGTTTTGCTCAGCCCTGTTCTAGTGCATGCTGGTGTCTTATGCAGTATCTGGCTAGTATAAGCCCTGCAGGCATGCACTAAGGCTACGTCTACACTGCAGATTTCTTGTGCAAGAACTGTTTTGCACAGGAGTTCTTGCGCAAATAGTCTTGCGCAAGAGCGCGTCCACACTGCCATATGCTATTGAGCAAGAGATGTGCTTTTGTGCAAGAGCGTCCATGGGAGTGTGGATGCTCTCTTGAGCAAGAAAGCTCTGATGGCCATTTTAGCCGTCGGGGTTTCTTGCGCAAGAAACCCCTATTGCCTGTCCACGATGCCTTCTTGCACAAGAGCTCTTGTGCAAGAGGGCTTATTCCTCGTGGGGAGAGCAATAACTCTTGTGCAAGAAGCCTTCTCTTCTGATGCTTTACTGTAAAATTACTTGCACAAGAACGCGTGTGCAGTGTAGACGCTCCACAAGTTTTTGCGCAAGAACGCCCATTCTTGCGCAAAAATCCTGCAGTGTAGACGTAGCCCAAGAGTTTCTAGTACATGTTAATGTTAAGAAGACTACTTTAACAAGCACAGGGTACACTGGGTGCATGTCAGCAGGGTCCACGTTGGCCAATTAGTGTTCAACAGGCAGCTGTGCACTAGCATTTGCACCTTTGGCAGTGGGGACTAATGCACCATTTAGCCAAGCACTTCACCATAGTGCAGTGGTCACCAACCAGTAGATGGAAATTTACTGGTAGATCTTGGAGCCTTTGACAGGTGATCCTGACAGGTTTGGCCAGGAGGCTATCAAGTGCCGGCACTTCAGATGCCCCTCTCTGCAGTGCCGGCATTTCTCTGTCTTGGAGGTGTCCCCCACCCCCAGGAGCTTCTTACTTCTATGCAGGGTACAGGAAGAAGAGGCAGGTGTGCTGATGTCAGGGTGCCCCTCCCCCCCCCACACTGTACCCCCAACTCCACAGAGCGGGGGGCGGGGGCAGCGATGGAGGAGAGAGTTTACTGCCTGCTTTTGGGGATAGGGATGAGCCTGCTTTGGTCCCCTGCACCATCACTCAGAAGCCACTTGTGGTAAGCAGTGCCCAGCTGGATCCTGCACCCCAAACTGCTGCCCTAGCCCTGAGTCCTCCTGTACCCAAACTCCCTCCCAGAGCCTGCACCCTGAGCCTCCCTGCTGCTCAACTACCTCAGCTCAGAACCCCTCCCACGCTCCAGATCCTTTAGCCCAAAACCAGAGCCCGCATCCCCCTCCTCCAGTCCCTAGCCCTCTGCCCCCAGCCTGATAAAAGTGAGTGAGGATGAGGAACGGAGGGAGGATGGAGTGAGCAGGGGTGGGGCCTTGAAGAAGGGGTGGGAAGGAGGCAGGGCAAGGGTGTTTGGGTTTGAGGTAGAACCTGGATTGCACTTAAATTAAAAAAGTGATCTCGTGCTTAAAAAGGTTGGAGACCACTGCCATAGTACATAAAAAGGAGACTATTTACAACAGCTACTGGAAACAAACCCTGCCAGGCTGCTTAACTAAGGAAGCTCTTACGGCCTATGCCAGGAAAAGAGGCTGTGCCCACGCCCTGTCCAGGACTCAGTAATATGGAAAAGGGCTGCAGACAGCACTGTAGGGCATTGGTTCAAAGACGAGTGCCACCTAATGAAGCACCTACACCACCTCCTGCACCAAGGACTTATGCCTTGGGGGTCTCCTTAGCTTGTGAGATCTGATGAGAGCACAACTTTGCATGGCTAGATTCCTGATTATAAGCCGCCAGGGCCGGTCTGACCATAGAGGCAAACTAGGTGCTTACTTAGGGCGCCAGGCTTGCGGGGTGCCAAAAACCTGGCCAATGGGAGCAGCAGGGGAAAAGCCTGCAGGTGAACACTTCCCTGAACTGCTGTTCCCCCCAGCCAGAGGGGAAGGGGGAACCGCTGTGCACAGAGCCTCTTCCTTCCCCTGCCAAGCAGAGCTGGCCACGCAGGGGCTTTAGCATCAGCTCTCCTGCTGCCTCCCCCAAATTATGGAATGTGGTCGGGGGGGAGAGGGAGTGCCAAAGTCATAGCTCACCTAGGGCACCAAAACCCTTGGGCTGGCTCTGTAAGCTGCTACCCTCCATTTCCTTCTTTCAAAACAACACTCTTGTTATGTGACTGCAGCAGGCACAACAGATAAACGATTTGTGTTTTTATGCCCTCGATTATGAGAGCGCTGCGTTTGTTCCGCTGGTTGTGTCCTCTGTCCGCCTTAAAGTTTGTTGGTGCAGAAACGCTGGCTGTGCTTAGGTGAAAGCAGGTGTGCACCAGAATGGAGGGCCGTTGGTAAGATGCTGTTCCTGACATGCAGATAGATTAATAACGTGCTGTGCAAATATGCTGCTAAGAGAGAGGGTATCGCTGCCCCCTGTCTGTTTGATCTGCTGTTTCGCATCCTGTAACGATCTGTAATTATTCTGTCAGAAAAGAACGCAGACTGTCAGTTCTCACAATAAATAAGCCTGGTACTAAGTCACGAGCTTCCTAGAGAAAGTGTCACGAAGTGTACTGGCAGAGTTCAATTTTTTTAGCAAACCTAGGTAAGGGCCCAATCTGCTTCCATTGAAGTCAAATACAAATCCATTTTACTAGGCCTTGAAGGAGAGAGACCTGGTTAATGCAAAGCAAGTTTGTTTGTTTATTTTCTTGCTCATCTTTAGCCTATGATTTTGGGGGGAGTGGTGGGAAAAAAGGGCTAGAGCTGAGTAGTGGGGATATATTTTTTAAAATAGCTGTTTTCTTGTTGCCTTGTGCAGACTCTTCTTGTTGTCAAAAAGTGTCCCAATCTGTGATATGAATTCAGAATCTCAAAAGGAACATTGTCAGGTCACTTGTAGCCCCGAATTTAGGATTTATAATCGCACGCTTTAAAACCTCAGACCAATGCAAATGTTCCCATGCATGTTTTCACTAAGCTCGGAAAGAAAAGAGTATTTTAAGCAGGTAGACCTTCTCCCTCCCTGTTTGCAGCCCAAACATTGTGCTAGTGGATGAGAAACTGAAACTGACTAGTCCAGGAATAGTGCAGTGTTTGCAAATTAGATTTAAAAATGAGTTCTTTATTTATCAATCTCTGTTTTGTCTAGTTACACAGTGGGGGCGTTTGTGTTTTATACACACTGTATGCGAGGTCTGATTTTTCCCACTGCTTTGCACCCTGTTCACTCATTTATGCCAGTGCCACATGAGTGTTTAAAATACTGTCCCAACCAAATGACACCTTTTAAAACTCCATTCGCCCAGTTGTAAATGACACAAGAGGCAGGGTAGGGGAGAATCATATCCAAGATTTAAAACAAAACAAAACTGACAATGTCCCTTTTAACTGAAGCACAAACTGACTAATTACCCTTGAATAAAAAGACATGCGCTATTTGGAAGGACCTGACTGCACAGGCTTTGTTTGACACTAAAGTCTGAAAACCAGCTGTTTGGCAGCATTGCCACTGATTGAGGTGCTGAGCTAGAAAGACAGAAAACGAGTATGTCTGTTTGAAGGACGTCTCCTGGGTGTGAAGATGAGTGTTAGGTACTGACCATGAGGTATGGAGAACACTACAAATCACCCGGTGTGGCTTACGGATGGTTAAGAAACAATGAAATCGTCTCAGCCTGCTTCCCATTTGGTGAGTACCAAAAAATTACCATGCCATTCGGAGAGACAAGCTCACTGAGCTAATATCTTTGGACCCACTTCTGCTGGTGAGAGAGCTCCACAGGTCTGGAGGAGGATGTAGCACACTTCAGCAGGCCTGGCAGTCTCTGTATAAGCCAATCCAGAAAACCTAAGTGAAGGGATGCAGCAGGCTAGGGTTAATTTTTAGGAAAGCACAAAATGGAAACATCTTCCTTCCACCTTTGCTTGCCGGATGCCTCTGCTGTTGTCATTTCCTGCTCATCACGGAGAACAGGGAACAAGTCTGTGTTGGCAGGGAGATGGGGCAGGCTGATCTACCTCAGGCATCTGTGACGTGGGAGTTGGCACTTTCCCCCTATATTTCTGTTGCCACAGGTTCCAAATCCCAATATAAATCGAGCCCTAGGAATCGTTTGATTTAACAGTGCTGATGGCTCCAGCTCCTCCTGGCAGCATGGGTGCTTCTCTTCCCCCTCCTATGTTTGCACTTTAGCATCCCAGTTTTTTTCTTTCTTCTTGCTCTTTCCTCGCTCTTGTTCCCTCTAAGCTGGGTACTTGTACAGTTGCTTAGGAGAGATTCACATGCCACTCAGCTGATTAGCAGAGCACCCATAGCTAGCTTTTGTGTTTTTATGGGTGGTGCACATGCCTTGGTGCACATACATATTTTATTCTGCACATGGATGGGAAAAAATCTGTACATGCATGAAAAAGAGTAGAGGGAACATTGTTCCTCACTCTTTCCTAGTCCAGACCGCAAAGGGAGAAGTCCAGAGAGGGAATTCAGGCACAATGAGAGTGATTGGTTGAGCTGGAAGAAATGGGAGCAGAGGTGTAAATGGGGTGTCAAGATGAAGGACCGAGATGACTGTTATCTGCACCAACCAAATCTTCTGCGCTCTCGCCTAGGTTACTGTGACCCCTTCCTTCCAGTCCATTCCAAATGCTGTTGCTAAAGTCACCCTCTCCTGCTCCTTCAAGTGCAGTCACGGCTGCTGAGTAACACAGGTGACATTACATGCAAATTATTTTAACTGCCGATTTGCATATTTGTAAATAAGCTGCAAAAGACCGTAAATGTCAGTTTGTCTGGCACAGCCTTCCCCAAGCACTGATGAGGGTTGGATGCGGAGCAGCATGAAACTCAGACGCTATGAAGCTAGGGCAGGCAGGGGTGTTGGAGGTGCTACGGGCCGGGGGCCTGGGGTTGCTGGGTGGGTGTTTGTGGTGCTTGAATCGATGGGTGCTGGAGTGTGTCAGGAGATGCCGTGGTGCCTGGGGACTGGGGGGGTTGGGCAGGAGTGCTGAGAAAGGTGGGTGATGTCTGGGAAGGGAGCTGGACTCTGTCTTGGAGCGGGGTGATAACTGGAATCTGGTGGCTGAAGTGCCTCTGGAGGACGGGTCTGGGAAGTGCCTGGGGTCTCTCTGAGGGGGTTCAGGAGTCTGGCTGGGGTTCCTTTGGGGACCTGGGGTGTGGAGTCACTCTGGGGTCTGACTCAGGAGTCAGGGGCTAGTGTTGAGCTCCCTTACCTTCTGCGCTGCTGCTGCTTTTGCTAGCCGCTCTCACCCACTTGGAACCAGCAGCAGCTGCAGGAGGCAGCCCCATGGCCTGGTGGCCTGAAGCCAGGTGCTACCTTGGTGTCAAATGAGCAACAGGAGGAGCTGCGGCTCCTGCCCACGCACAGCCCCTCAGGGCACATGAGAGTCAAGCTGAGTTGGGAGGAGGCGTTACAAGGCTGCCACGGGTGAGCAGCACGTGAGGGCAGCCCAGAACACACTGCCTCCAGTGTTCCCCATAAGTTGGGCACTTGTGCAGTCACTCAGCTGATTAGCAAGGCAGCCGCAGCTACATTTTTTATTTCTACTGATGGTGCACATGCCTCGGTGCACATAAAAATTATTCTGCACGTGGCTGGAAAAAATCCACACACGGATGGAAAAGATGTGAGAGAACATTGATTAACTGATTGTCAGCCTTTCGTTGCCTTCCCTGGTATCATTTCACATCAAACTCTCGTGGCTCCCCTGCCCCCTCGCCTCCCAACATCTCAGCCCCTGCTGCTTCAGCGTCTTCCTCAGAGGCCTTTGCTCTTCTCAGTTCTGTGACGTGGCTTCATGCTTCCTTTGCGCTGCTCCCTATCTTTGGACCCTCCCTCCTTATCTTTATCTGCCACGCACCCCTCTCTCCTCTCAACCGCTCCTCAAATCTTTGAGGAATACTCCCCTGGCTCTCCTCCCCAACAACCTTCTCCCTGCCCCAGCTGAGCCGTAGGACACTGGCGCTGGCTTATTTAGCTGGGGGTGTTAATTCTGTCCAGAGACCAGGCTCAGTTTTCATCCCCCCCTTGTGCAGGGGCTGGGCATATTTCCAACGGGGCACGCAAGTACTGTGCCAAGGGCACAGGCCAGCACAGTCTGCACCCAGGTGGTAAGAGATGGAAACACAACGGGGAGTTCTGAGGGAGGAAATATGGAGGAAGGGGAGGTGCTGAGTGTCCCTAAGTCTAGGGCTCCTGTCTGTTTTTAAGGCAGGGGGAGAGGAGCTGAGTTCCACCCTATACCCCATTACTGTAACTCCTGGCTGCACTCAGTACAAGGGTGAGAGAACAGCTGCAGCAGCATGAGCACGGATGGAGCTTCACAGCTCTGCTCTTGCTCTTTGTCCAGCCCGGGACAGATTCTGCCCTCACCCCAGCCATGCACAGGGCCTAAAGGTTCCATAAGGAACAGGGGGAGAAGTCCCGTCAGTGCAGGTCTAGCTGGAATCAACCCGAAGCCGTTCCCCCTCTCAAGCTCCAGTGTGGGCAGGCCAAGGGCCAGGAATAAGGGTTCCATGCAGTAATTGCTGTCATAGATATGAGAAGCCAGGGGCTTCTCTAACAAGGGCTGGGTGGCCTTGCCAGCCATCAGAATAGCCCAGAAGCCAGAGGGCATAAAAGCAGCTAAAGCTGGCCTGGGCAAAATATGGCCTGCGGGCCAAATCCAGCCCGCCAAGCCACCAGATCTGGCCCGCAGACGCTGCAGGGAGCCCCAGGCAGGCTCCCCGCTTGCCTCACCCCACCTGCGTGCCGCTCAGAAACACGGCTGTGGGGAGGTTTCACTTTAAAAATTGAGCTCAGAGGGGAGGCGGGGAAGCTTTAAGAGCTGCTCCCGCCCCCAGCACAATCCCATTGGCCGGCTTCTGGCCAGAAACTAGTGGGAGCTGCCTGTTTCAATAACAGGCAGCCACGAAGCACAAGTGGCTCGTATTTATTCACAGAGTACATGGCTGCAGCCTGTGTAGGTGCGGGGGTGGGGCAGGCAGGGAGGCTGATTCACGAATGGGCTGCTGGTTGTAAGTCTCCTGGCCAGAGCCTGCCTCTGGTACCCCAACCCCTCGCCCCTCTACTCCACATACCCAAATCCTCTGTCCCCCTCCTGCACTCATACCCTTTCCCAGATCCAGCACCCCAATCCTCTGCCCCAGAACACAGTGCCCTCCTACCCTAGCTCACAACCCAAACTTTTGCACCCCCTGCTGTACCCCAATTTCTGCCCTAGGTCATAATCCCACACCCTGCACCCCAGTCCAGTGCCCCAGGTCACAACTGCCTCCTTCACCCAAACTCCCTCCCTTACCCCAAGCTCCCTTCTGCAC
The DNA here is from genome assembly GCA_032595735.1 of Pelochelys cantorii. Taxonomy (NCBI): domain Eukaryota; kingdom Metazoa; phylum Chordata; order Testudines; family Trionychidae; genus Pelochelys; species Pelochelys cantorii. Next base: position 9,055,730 of record CM064335.1, read on the forward strand.
CCAACCTCCATCCCAGACCCTGCACCTTCTCCATTAATATCTTGAAAGAGGGCAGCCCTTGACCGCTTTCCAAATTCTTGGAGTGGCCCCCCATCAAAAATTATTGTCGACCCCTGTGCTAAAGGCCACTTTTGCACCCCTCTCTTCAGCCATGTCTATCTGCACTGCACTTCCTGCAAGTGCAGCACAGAATTGGACACCATGTGGAATCACTCTAGATTCACCCTGGTGTAAGGCTACGTCTAGACTGTAGGCTTCTTTCGGAAGAAGCTTTTTTTGGAAGAGATCTTCCGAAAAAACTTCTTCCGAAAGAGAGCATCCACAGTGCAAAAGTGCATCAAGAAAGTGATCTGCTTTTTCAAAAGAGAGCGTCCAGACTGAATGGACGCTCTCTCACATATAAGCTGTGATTACTATGGATGGAGTGGCCACCAGGGCACCTGTGCTTTTTCCTCTTTCCTCTTCTTCTGAAAGAACTCCCTCTTCCTCATCCACACACGCCTTTTTCCGAAAGAGCTCTTTCACAAAAGGCTCCTACCTCATAGAATGAGGATTACCAATGCCGGAAAAAACCCTCTGTTCTTCCGATTTTCTTGTGGAAGAACACAACTGCAGCGTGGACGTTTCTTAAGTTTTGTCGGGAAAATGGCCATTTTTCCAACAAAACTCTCTAATGTAGACATACCCTAGGTGATAATAGAACAAAATAATGGAAGATGCTGTGCACCTCATCCATAGAACATACTTGCTCTTCTGTGGCCGAATTCCACAGACATACTCAGGCTTTGGCCAATAGATCTTCAGTGGAAATTTCTGCCTCAGTAAGCTAAGCCTGCCAATTTTGGTTGGGTGTATTTCGGAAGGTTCCATCACGACATAATCTGTAATTAAAGACTTATTCTTTAATTCCTGGTGATTCCAGGACAATCCTGGAGGGTTGAGAACTGTAGATCTGACCCATGATTTTTCCCATAGATTTTTAATTCATCTCCTCGGCCCTCCTAGTGCCTTCAGGCAGTGGGGCCTTGGAGATGGGGGAAGGTGGCCCAGTATCTCCTGGCAGGACCGGCTTTAGGCCGATTCGACCAATTCCCCCGAATCAGGCCCTGCGCCTAAGAGGGCCCCACACTGGATGCTCCCCTTCCACAGCTGTGTGGCGTGCTGGGCGCGTTGCAGGAGGGGGCATTGGCCCCAGAGGAGGCTTCCCTGGATTTAAAGGGGCTGTGACTCTCTTTTTTTGTGTGCGGTGCTTTTTTTTTTTTTTTGCTCAACAAAAAATCCTGGCTGCCAGGGCCCTGTTGGAACTGTTCGAATTGGGCCCCGCACTTCCTAAAGCCGGCCCTATCTCCTGGACTCCTGACCGGACAACAGAGGGCCACCTGGAACAAATGTTGGTGAGTGGTGTTGCCACCCACCCTGTCCCCTGGGATGCAATGATGTTTATTCAAACTTGGGTGGAGCAACCCTCCCCCATCATGCCATAGGCGGGGTGAGGATGGGATTCAGGGAGGGGCACTGTGACGGGGTGCATGGGGCTACAATACCGTTCAAATGTGGGGCAGCTGCTCTGATCATCTAGGCCCCTGTAAATTTAGTAAAATTCTGGTTGTGCCCCTGTCTTCTGGGCCAATTCCATTAATGTAAGCAATTGAAAAACCTTCCCCGTGAAGGGCTGCCGTTGGCCTGTTCAGAATCTGCAGAAATTAGCATAAAAATGTGAATACTGCAGCAAGGCCCAGTTTATTTAAAAAATAATTGACAGTCCCAGCACGGCACAGTGGCTGGAAATCCTCTGCCAGAAACAGAGCAGCACTTTCCAAGCTCCTCTTGTGGGGAATGGGAGTCCCTCCCCTGTCATTAGCTTGTTAAATAAACTGACAGCAGCATTTTTCCTTGTAATTCATCTCCTTAGAAGCTGTTGCCAATTCTGATCTGGGCGAGGCTGCGACAAATCTCTTCTCATGTGTCTCCTCACTTTAGAGTTGCCAGATGGTTTCTGAAAAAATACAATTTAAAAAAAAAAAAAGGACCCGGAGAATTGTTTAAGCAAAAAAAAAAAAAAAAAGAAAAAAAAGTGGCCCCTTTAAGAAATGCTTTTGAGGCTTTTTGGCCCTAACAGGCTGTTGGCGGCCGCCTGCCATCTTACCTCCCTGCGCCAGGCCGGACAGCTCCCCTGCGGAGCCTGGTAAGCACCCGGGATTTTCGCCTCCTGCCGGGAAAAAATCAGAAAATACCAGACATTTTAGGTGTCCAGTATTTTCTGAATTTTTTTACCAGACAGGAGGCAAAAATATAGACTGTCCAGTTCAATATCAGACAGCTGGCAACCCTACCTCAGTAGTTCTAGTATAGGGCTGGTGTCCTGAGTTTTCCAGCATAATAATAATACTTAGTGTTGTCTGAGCTCAACTCTGCCCTTGTGTCGATCCAGGGAATCTCACTGATTTCAGTGCAGGGCCAGAACCAAGTGTAGATTTCAACTTTCCTCTTTCTCCACATATTGCAAAATCCACACATTCTCCAAACACTCCTGTGCACCAGGAAATAGTCTCATCCCCATTGCAGAGAAAAGGAGACTAAGGCAGAGAGATGCTTGGTGTGCCCAGAGAGTTGGCATTTTCAGATGCCAGGAGTTCATGGCTCTTAGTCCTCTGCTCAAATTGCTAGGTCCCATCGCTGTCTACTGAGATGGCTTTATGATGGATCTTGTCCTCATCTCAGAAGCATGGATGACCCCTCCAGGCAATGGGCCAAATGCCTTCGCCTCCTCAATTCTGCTTTTGCCCACTTTGAAGCTGATTTAACTGGATTTCCTTTATGCAGAGGAATCCCCTGCTCGCACAGACCTTGTTACCTTAGATCTGCCTCCGCCTCCACCACCACCACACCCCGCCCCCCAGCACAGGAGAAGAGAAGATAATGTTGGCTTGATTGCCCATTCACTGCACAGATTGCCAATTGACCAACTCTTTCTGGGAAAGGTTAGGGCTTGTCTCCACTGGGAAATTAACCAGAATAGCTACTGCACTTTCAATTCACATCCTACCTTAATCCAGAATACCTTTCAAGAGTAGATGCACCCTTGAGCAACTGTGGGACTGAAATAGAGTTGAGTGTGGAGGATGGTACACAGAGATTTGGGGGATGGAGTTGCCCCTGAGGTTTTGCAGTGAGCTACAGAAACGATGAAGTGTGTGATTTCCAGTGGCGTTACCCATCTTACTCACAAGATGTCACTAAATATTCTCTCTGCAACTGAGCACCTGGTGGTTTGATGCACATCAGCCTCATAAGCAAGCCCAGGAACAGAATCTGGATCCGTGCAGGTTGCAGCTGGGAAATTTCTGATTAGTTTTGGATGGGGACATATTCCAGCCCACCGCTGACTGCTGAGAGATTGGATGTGATGGAAACGGCCAGGAAAAGGGGAATGCCATCAGCCAGGGTTAATGTGAAGACAGTGGCTTATATAAGTAGTTCAATGCAGCCCTGATAATAATCACTTTTTCTTGCTGTCTGGCTGAGATCCAGTTTAATATCTGTGGGACTGTATCCTCCCCTGGCAGGAAGTGTCTACTGGATGAGTTAATACAGTAGGTGTTTTTTTCCATCTGTAACTAAAATGGTCCTATGCATTAGAAGGGAGCAAAAAGGGGTCAACATTTCAAAATGTCCTAACAAAGCCCCCCTCCCCCTTTGCCAGGCATCATGACTGAAAAGCTGCTTTTATTCAGAACCCCAGGAGCTTTAGCTGGGGAGATCATTTGTCACGCTGTCTGGAGCAGCGTTCCCTCTCATTTTTTCCATCCATATGCAGAATACATGTTATGTGCACCCACATATGTGCTGTTGTGTGCTGCCAATTGAAACAAAAAACCTAGATCTGATATATATTTTTTAAAAGTTACCATATGGATAATTACTCCCGCAGGACAGGTTGTGCATTTTAAAACTCACTACTCAAAGAATTAACCGTAAGGGCAAGAGAAATAAAAATGATGAAAAGCATAGACCAGTCAAAACACCCAATAACACACTTTAAAATAACGCAATTTGAAAGAATAAAATTAGAGAGCACAATCCCCACTTAGGCAGATCTCTCCCTAGCTTGGGGAGATAGGAAGGAGAGTGGCAGGGTTTAACCCTTTATTGGGTTTGCAGCTGGGACCAAACAGCAGATTTTATCGAGATGGGCAGAGGGAGAAGAGAGATTCACTAAAGAAGAAGGGATTACTTTAAGACCCTTAGCTGCAGTTATAGGATGGGACACTTGCAGTAAAAACCCGTAACATTCTCCCTCCCTTATTTAACACTATCCTGTTGGTCTATACATTTACTTACCCTCCTATTCCAAACCGGCTAAAGTCAATGGCAAAAATCCCATTCATTTCAATGGGCTTGGGATTATGTCATTATTCATCAGCACAGCAACAGAGTTGCTAAGGCAGGAACCTTATTTGGGGACTGAACTGGGGGTTTGTGCGTTGCACAGCGGTCACCACTAGGCCCATCAGAAGAGCGACCAGCCTGGCTGTGAAGCTGCGCTCCCGTGTTACTTGTGGCTTAATTCACCACAGAGCTAAGTCATGTAACAGGAGAACCGGAACCATCCAGACTTCCCCGAAGTTTGGTGGGGAGGCTGGATCCTGGATTTGGATCAGCCCATCTTAGAGACAGGGGCTAGGTATGGGGGGGGGGGGGGGTGGAGCAGTTCTGCCTGGATAGAGCAGTTAATAAAGGGATGGACAGAGAGGAAGTAGAGCGTGCGGATGAGTTTAAAACACGCTTTTTTGAGTATTTTTGTGAATGAAAGCCCCAAGTTTGGTTTGCTCCTGGAGTGTTGTTTTAAATATTATTCAATACTAGAAGATTTACCCATTTGGGGCCTGGTTAGAAGCGCCTCTCCACAGCCGCTGCAGCTCCATCAGGCGCAGCTGGGAGAGGGGGGCATGTTTCCCTGGCTGGGGTAGGTGCAGGTTCATTTGCCCCCTGAACTACCCAGCCGGAGTGAAGAATGCAGCAAACTGTGTTTTTTCCCCTCACTTCCTGATGAAGGGGAACAGCCAGTAAAGTTCCTGTATGAATCGGGGGAAGCTTCGGCCCCCTCCTCCCTAAGAGCACCTGGGGGGTTGGAAAGCTTAAGGCTGGGGCAGTCCTAAGGGGGGGGGGGTGCCCCCAGCCAGCTCCTTTTACCTATCTGGTGATTCTGTCTCTTTTTCTGCATGGTTTGATGAGAAGCAATCCCATTCCAGGCACATCCTATTTTCATGGCATAGCCAAACTCTTACCTTGCTTTAAAGTTATGATAAGAGGAAGCTGTGTACTAAATTTGGAGGTCCTAGCTCTTACTGTTTAGGAGGAGTTCTTGAACAAACAGATGGACAGACAGACACACAGACAGGCAAACTCTCAAATATATAGTAGATTTAGTCCCTAGTCAGGTTCAGCATCCATACGCTGTTATGCTAGGTTTGGCTCAAATACATAAGGAGGAATGGCCTCTGCCCCAAAGAGCTTACTGTCACCAGCCAGGACTGCAAGTATCTGTGAGATCACTTGAAGCAGAGGCAGAGAGGTAAAGTGACTTGACTGAGGTCACAATGCTGTTTACTGGCAGAGCTGGAAACAGAATCCAGGAGCCAGATTCTAAGTTAGTGTAAATGGAGTTGCACCGATTTATACAAACTGAGAATATGACCCAAGGTCTTGTGTGTCCTGGCCTGGAGACTTATCCACTGGATCATACGACTTTTGAGTGAGGAACATGCTAACTTGTCATGACAAGCTCTGCATTGGTCAGTCCTCTCTGTTCTCAGGATGTTTCTAACCTCTTGAAAACTTCCTCTCATTGGCAGGAGGCAGAGGGAAGGACGGGGCACCCATTATAACTTTCCCAGAGTATGCTGGCTTCAGCGACATACCGGATGAGGATTTTCTGAACGTCGTGACATATTTAACCAGCATTCCCAGGTGAGCCACAGCACGACGCCCTGCGGTTTCACTTCATGAGTAGGTCACTGCTTTATGTCGTGCTCACTGTTTTAGAACTTTCCAGTTGGGTTTCAGTCCGGTGGCCCTTTGGAACCAGGGCCCGTAATCATCCAGCATGGAATTCAGCTCGGTAGCTTATAGATAAGGAACTAGGGCACAGAGAGTCAATGTGACTCGGGAGGTCACGCTACAGGCAGGGACTTGAACTCAGGTCTGCCACGGCTGAGGGTAACGGCCTGGCCAGTGGACCGTGCTCTCCTTTCTCTACGCTATGTAAGTATGTATGCGTGTTGGACATGTGCAGACAGGGGAGCCAACAGCCATGCCGGGCCCCTGGATAAAGGTGGGGGGCAGCTACCTGCACCAGGAAGGGGCGGAGCCTCAGGTGGAAGGGGCGGGGCCAGAGGCATCCAGCCCTCAGTACCTTTTGGAGCACTCTGTGTCAGCCCCCGCAGCTCTTAGAGCTTCTCAGAGCCTACCGTGTGGCACTCCAGTGTTGATTTAAAGAGCCCAGAGCTCTGAGTGGCCCCTTTAAACCCCACCATAGGCGGGCCTGTGTGCAGAGCTGGGAATCCTCTTCTATTATCAGGTGCTGCTGTTCTTATTAGCAGGAAACCTGGGGTTGGGGGAGAGCCCCAGGAATCTCTTTCAGGCACTAGCCCCTCCCATGGCAGCTCCCCAGCTCGGAAAAGCCCCCAGTGCAACAGCCACTGAAGAGGGGAACAGTGTTCTCCTGAGCTGTGCTCCCCTTGATCTGTGTCACTCTCTCAAGCCATCCGGTCCTGCTTTGAGGGTCACTAAGCAGCTGCTTCCTGTATTGCAAGCCTGTAGTAAGGAAGCAAAGGCCAGGGGTCCTCCCTGCTGCAGCTTGAGAGAGTGGAGATTTCTTCCCGTGGGGTGGGGGCTGGCCATGGGGAAAAATCCTCACCTCGTGGTGAGAGCAAAGCTTGGATGGCGTGCTTCTGGGTTGAATTCCCAACTCGACCATTGTCTTGACCTTTGGCAATGACAACCTCCGTGCCTCAGTTTCCCCATTTGCAAAATGGCAGTAATAGTACTTACCTACCCGCTGGGGTGTAAGCAAGGCCTGATTTCTGCAAGCAGCTTTGAGAGCCACAGTCAGAAAGTGGCAAAAAGTAATATAAACCCTCCATTGGCTCTTCACTGTTCAGAGCCGGGGGGGGGGAGGGGAAGGATGTGGTGACCCTCTAATACTCCTGGAGGAGCATTCCTAAGCTTGGATTGAAGGAATCTTGGTTTGCTAAATCAGTGCTGGATATGTATCATGTTTATTTAAAATCTCAGCAAAGCTGGCTTGTCAGAGAGCAGCACAGTTACAGCTGTAGGAGAGATAAAGAACCCGCCTGTGTGAGGAGCCTGGCAAACTCAACAAGCCCCTCAAAGGTGTGAGAGCTCTGTATTACAGGACTGACCCTGTAGGAGGCATGTGAGGCTTTTTACAAAACCAAACCAAAATCCTGCTTAGATCCTAGTTGGCTTTGAACGACTCAGACGTAAACAAGAATTTTGAGATGTGGTTCAAGAAAGTGGCAGAACATTAGCTGGGGTAATTTGTCATGTCTCCACTGACTCCAGTAGGACTCCGTCAGTGGAGCTATGCTAGATAAGCCTAAGGACCCAGTAACAGAACATCAGCTGGAGTAATCTTAGTAATAGCCGATGAGCCTTTGACACCACCACCGTCAAACGAAAAACGGTAGCGTCTTCAGGAGGGCCAAGAGTTGAGCGTTCTGGTTTTCACTTGGCTGACAGCAATGTGGCGAAGTACATTGTGCAAAATCTTCAGAGGGGTGGCTGAGTTAGTCTGTAATTAGAAGAACTTAAAAAACAACGAATAGTTTAGCACAGTGTTTCTCAATTTTATTTGGCCACCAAACCCTTTTAAACTCAAAAGATTGTTGCGGAACCCCTAATAACAGTCTAATATATGGAGTTGAAAAAGTAGACCACAAATAAGTAAGGATAATAATAAACAAATGCTAAACAAGGTCATGAGATCAGCATTTAGTTTAATTGCACATATTTAAAAACAAAAATCACATCATATTAATTATTATTATTTTTTAAATCATAAAATGTTATTGTAATGGAATTTTCTCGCAGAACCCTTATTTTCACTTTGTGGAACCCTGGGGTTCCATGGAACACCATTTGGGAAACACTGGTCTAGTAGCACCTTAAAGACTAACACAACATGTAGATGGTATCATGAGCTTTCGTGGGCACAACCCACTTCTTCAGATGAATGGAGTTATTAAAGTCCCTGTTATGGAATTTTTTAAAATACCAACAAAAGTTCACTCTGACGTTTCACCTAGTCTTAACCTTTTAGCTAAGAGCTTACTCCAAGCACCCTGAGCTCAAAGAAAAGCTCCTTTTGACTTTTCCTTTTGGCTTGAGTCCTGACATCTCCACCCTGAGATAATAGTTTCATGAACTGCACATAGACACCAAATCTCTCACGGTTTAAGAGGCAGTCCTTGTCAATGAGTAAACACATAAACGCCATAACAGAAGAGACATGTCCAATCAGCCATAACAGCTATGCTTTGCTGCTGGTGCATTGGTGCATCTCTTGTGGGTTTAAATTTGCAGAAGAGAGAAGAGGAAGTGACGCTGTTTGAACTCAAAGCGATGTATGGACTCTGGGGAGCCATTGCCTCATGAGATAGGCATACCAGACTTTTGACTGTACTCTGGAGAGATGCTATGGGAAAAACCGAGTCTCTCATCCATGGTGGGAAGTTGAGTTTGGGGAGGCTTGAGTCTGTGGCTCTGCTAATAAATAAATTTGATGGCTAAAGTAATATCTAGTGGCCTCATGTAGGATGAGAGACTCATAAGAAGTTGGAGGATTGTCTGTGCTCACTCTTCATGGCATTGGAAGCTGGGGTTTATAGGCCACAGTGGAAAAATAAACTGTGGATGGACGTAAGCACTTATATCAATGTAACCATACAAATCTGATTTGTGATACAGAGGGGGGGAAAGCAATGGGACGTACTGGCAGGCTACATAGAATCATAGAAATTTGGGGCAGAAAAAAATGAATCTGTCGTTAGCCCATCTTCCCACAAGTGATCTTGCTGTGAATATTGTATCATTGGCAGGAGATTGCCTTTCATTTTGCTCTCCAAGTTAAGGGAGACATGTAGGTAGACAACAAAGGTATGTCTACACAGCCATGCTATTTTGGGATAACGTCCATTATCCCGAAATAGCGTTGTGAGCATCTTAGCATCATGCCCATTATTTTGAAATAATTTCGAAATAACGGGCGGCTTGTTCCGGCTTCCTGTAAACCTTGTTGCACGAGGAAAAAGGAAGATACAGGAATAACGCTGTATTTCAAAATAAGCTACGCAATTTGTGTAGCTCAAATTGCGTAGCTTATTTCAAGCTATGCGCGACTGTGTAGATATACCCCAATTGCCCAGGAAGAGGGGTTCAGAAGAGGTTTGTGGGGGGAGGGTTACATATGGTTACATTAGATAGCGTGCCATGCATTTTGAAAAAAAAATCTGTTCTGCTTCTGGAGATTCTCAGTGTATAACATGCTGCATCGTCATAGAGAAGAAAATAAAGTCTGAGCAGAGTCCATTCTACACAGAGGAGCAGGTTCTTTCTGCATTTGCGAAGCCAGTTGCTGTGTGTCCTGCAGAATTCAGTAGCCGTTCCATGTTAATCCTGCAGAGCAGATTTGTAGTCAGCAAAGTGAAATGAACGATTCCTTCCAATCAGGGAGTTGGCATAACTGACCGTGTATGACTCTCTAAATCCCCACGTGAATTATTGTACTTCTGTCACGCCTATTGTGTATAGAACCTGCAAGAAATTGAGATATATACCGGCATAATGTAATTATTTAGAAGTATAAGTATGAGTTCACCTTGCACGCTTCTGAACACATGTACGTGATTCACAAACAAAAGGAAGTCGACTTGTGGAACTCCTGGCCAAAGGATGTTGTGAAGTCCAAGTCTAGAACAGGACTAAATAAAGTCATGGAGGATAGGTCCATCAATGGCTATTAGCCACGATGGACAGGGATGGTGTCCTTAGTGACGGGGTATATCGATCCCGCACTGGGAAAGCTGAGCCTAACCAGGCTCACCTGGCCGAAGAAGTCCTGCCTCTGCAACCCTGATACCTTACAAGGCATGCTTTATACATAAGATCATGATGACATAAAAAAGATGAATATGGAGTTTACAGGGTGTACCCCCAAGGTATAAAGCACCATAATCTCTTAGTCATCTCACTGTAAGTCCCGGCATGGCAAAACCTAGACTGGGATGATTTAGTTGGGGTTGGTCCTGCTTTGGGCATGGGGCTGGACGTGATGACCTCCTGAGGGCTCTTCCAGCCCTAGAATTCTGTGATTCTATGATCTCTTTTCTAAGCAAAATAGTCCTAGTCTTTTAATCACTCCTCATACACGTGTCCAACCCTGGTCCTCTGCCTCAGTCAGAACAGAGGAACCTAAATGTAACAGGAGCCATCTTATATGTACTCATTTAAATGTTCATTTAAAAATGGATAGAGATAGAACTAGACTCATTTAATTAGGAGGCTGAGTCTGCATGTTTCAACGATTGGAATGAATGAGAAACTGAGACTGCCCGGCGTTGTTTTGGTGATTACTATGTTGTGACAGCGTTTAGCACCAGAAACATCGAATGTCTGCATTTCAGATTAGCCACTGCCTGGGATATTGCTTTCAGAAGTAGAATTTAAAATATCTGTTGATGAATATGGGCTTATCTTTAACAAACCATGATGCTGATCTACTAGCTAGATCTGTGAGGGATCCAAAATGGTCCATGTATTGGTATTTTAATCACTAGGCCAGTGGCTTGAATGCCCCCCAGATCAGCACCGATAATTAAAACTTGTTACCTTCTAAACAGCTTCTCAGTGCCCTTTTATAAAGAAAGGATTCGAGTTGTTCAATTTGCAGCAGCCGTCTATTAGCTGTATGTGTCCATGAGCATTTGACAGTGCCCTCCAGTGGCAGGAATGAGAGAGGACCAGTTATGGCAGCAAGCTAAGGCCTTCTCGCTGCACGTTTCACTAGAGGTCTGGGGGTCTGTAAGTTAATAGATCGGGGTTTTGACCCCTATGTAATTATTGCATATGTTCTGTGCAGCACACAGATTGGTTACATTGCTACACCATTGAGTAATTATTTGGGAATTTGGTTCCTTGCCATGGTGGTACGCATGTTTCTCTACAAACTACTAAACAAAGAAGAAAAAAGAAATGAATGTGCATTAAGCACACAAAGGAAGAAGTCATTGAAATGGGGTCAAACGACCTTATGACAGGTCAGGCATTACAGTGTCTCTGATTCGAGCAGCAGTTGCACTAATGAACTCTGACCTCTGCAACAGAAGGGGATTCTTCTTTTGCTGTAGTGTCAGAGGTATCCCTGAAACCATTCCCTCGCCTGAAGTTACTATCACTTTCCCAACTTTTTTGTTGCCCTTATACCTCCCCACCAATGTTCCCTCTAATCTTTCATATCCATGTGAGGATTTTTTCCATCCATGTGTGGAATAATTTTGTTGTGCACACTGAGGCATGTGTGAATGTGTGCACCACTCATACAAAAATATAAAGCCTAGCTGTGGGGGCTCTGCTAATCTCTCCTGAGCAACTACACAAGTGCACAGCTCACAGGGAACACTACTCCCCACATGATCACCTCCACCCTCTGCCTTTCCACTGTGGAGGCATTCAAACCTCTCCAGCCAAAGAGCTCACTGAAGTTAGGAGTGTAACCCATTTCCCTGGCATTCCAACTGTGCCAGAGCAGCATCAAACATTGGGGCAGGGAGACAGAGTCAAACTACACACATCCTTGCTCCTCTCCATCTGATCTGATAGGCTACGTCTACACTACGAGTTTTGCTGCAAGAGCCCATGCAAATGAAGCGGGGATTAGCATTTTCTCGTGCTTCATTTGCATACTCTTTTCCAATCTGTTTTTGCGCTAGGTGTTTTTGCGCAAAACCAAGCAGCGTGGATGTTTCCTATATGCGCAAACCCCCCTTTTTGCACAAGATCCTTATGCCTCCAAAAAGGAGGTATACCAATCTTGCACAAAAAGGGGGATTTGTGCAAAAAGGAAACATCCACGCTGCTTGTTTTTGCGCAAAAACCCCTTGCGCAAAAATGGATCGGAAGAGAGTATGCAAATGAAACATGAGAAAATGCTAATCCCTGCTTCATTTGCATAGGTTCTTGCAGCAAAACTCATAGTGTAGACGTAGCCATAATGTGCCCGTGCATAGAGATACTGCAGTGTTCCAGCTGGAAGTTGAAAGATGATTTGATTTTGTCCAGACGTATCAGATCTGATGAACTATTGCAGGGTTTCTAGTCCTAGTTGGCCAAAAGGCCTGGTAAGACCAAAAAACACCGATGCACAGATCTAGGGTTAATTCCCCCATACTCCTTCCTCGACCCGTTTAGCAACAAACAAAATGTCAGCAGTGCTGCTTTTCTGCTCTAAAGCAAATGCACAACTGAGTCTTTCTTGAAAGACTTGGCTGGCTGTTGACAAGAAACAAGTGGTAAATATTTGTATTGCATGTGAGAGACAGGAGGCACCTCAATATTTCGTTCAGCCGCTGCCCTTCCTCTGCATGAATAGATTTTCAGGCTGTTCACTGACTTGCTTAAAGATAAAAGAAAGTCTTGCTTGCTTTTTAAAAACATTTTCTGGCCTTTGAATACCATAAAAGCAAACATGATTCTGGGATGCATTAACAGGAGCGTTGTGAGCAAGACATGAGAAGTCATTCTTCTGCTCTACTCCGTGCTGATTAGGCCTCTATTGGAGTGTTGTGTCCAGTTCTGGGCACCACATTTCAAGAAAGATGTGGAGAAATTGGAGAAGGTCCAAAGAAGAGCAACAAAAATGATTAAAGGTCTAGAAAACGTGAGCTATGAGGGAAGATTGAGAGAAATGGGTTTGTTTAGTGTGGAAAAGAGAGGACTGAGAGGGGACATGATCACAGTTTTCAAGTACCTAAAAGGGTGTTACAAGGAGGAGGGAGAAAAATTGTTCTCCTTGACCTCTGATGATAGGACAAGAAGCAAGGGGCTTAAACTGCAGCAAGAGAGGTTTATGTTGGACATTAGGAAAATCTTCCTAACTGTCAGGGTGGTTAAACACCGGAATAAATTGCCCAGGGAGGTTGTGGAATCTCCAGCACTGAAGATATTTAAGAGCAAGTTAGATAGACATCTATTGGGGATGATCTAGATCAGGTCTGGGCAAAATACCCTCCACGGGCTGTATGTGGCTCGCCAAGCCACCAGATCTGGACACAGACACAATGGGGAGCCTCAGGCAGATTCCCTGCCTGCCCCCCACAAGCTACTGAGAAACACAGGCATTGTGGGCCTCTTTTTGAACAGCTGTGAGCCCTGGGGAGGGGAAAAAGGCTTCATGCACTGCCCCCATCCCCAGCATAATCCCATTGGCCGCTGCCTGTTATCAACAGGCAGCTTGCAAAGCACTGTCCCCCGCCCCCCAGATTTGTAGCTTTTCAAAAACCACATGGCTGCTGTAGCCAGTGCGGGGGTGGGGCAGGCAGGGAGTCTGCTTGAGAAGGCTGATGGCTGGGAGTCAAGCAGGTAAGTCTCCCAGCCAGAGCCTGCCTCTGGCACCCCAACCCTTTGCCCCCCCAACCCCACATAACTCAAACCCTCTGCCCTCCTGCACCCATATCCCCTCTCAGATCTTGTATCCCAGTCCCCTGCCCCAGGTGACAGCCCCCTCCTGTCCTAGGTCAGAACTCAAACCTTCTGCCCCCCTCCTGCATCTATATCCCTTCCCAGCTCCTGCACCCCAATACCCTGCCCCAGGTCATAAACCCCTGCACCCCCTTCTGCACTCCAGTCCCCTGCCCCAGGTCACAACCAAAACCTCTGCGCCTTAGTCCCCTAAGCCAGGTTACAACTGCCTCTTTCACCCAAACTCTCTCCCAGACCCTCTCCTGCACCCCATTCCTTTACTACCTGCTCCCTTCTGCACCCAACCTCCATCCCAGAGCCTGCACCTCCTCCATTAATATGGGAGTGTGCAGCCCTCAACCACTTTCCAAATTTTTGGTGTGGGCCCCCACCATCAAAAATCATTGCCCACCCTGATCTAGATGATGCTTGGTCCTGCTGTGAGTGCAGGGGACTGGACTTGATGACCTCTCTAGGTTCCTTCCAGTTCAAGGATTCTAGGATTAATTCCCATCAGAGGAGAGCAGTAAAAACAATGGAGTTGGGAGAAGAGGTAGCTTAGGGTTCCTTCCTGGGGTTAGTATTACTCCTAGGCTACGTCTACACTACGAGTGTTCTTGGCAAATAGTATGCTAATGAGGAGCTCATTTGCATGAATCACGATCTCATTTGCATATTTTCTGCCGATCCTTTTTTGTGCAAAAATAAGCAGTATGGACATTTTCTTTTTGCACAAAACCCCCTTTTTCCGCAAAGGGGGCATAAGGATCTTGCGGAAAAAAGGGGTTTTTGCGCAAAAAGAAAATGTCCACACTGCTTGTTTTTGTGCAAAAACCCCAGCGCAAACAAGGATCGGCAGAAAATATGCAAATGAGATTGACACATGCAAATGAGTCCCTCATTAGCATATTTCTTGCCAAGAAAACTCGTAGTGTAGACGTAGCCCTAGTGATGACCTTCTGTACAGCATCGGAACTATGCAGGCACTTTTGCTTCCAGCTCGCTGGTTTGCATGCTGCATGGAATAGGCTGTGATTCAACACCATTACCATCCGATGGCTTGCTGGTGACTTATGTGACACAAGTGGGGTGGTGATAAGTCAGGTGATCCCATCAACCACCCATGGTACTGGCCCCCCTTGCCTGCCTCCTGCCCATCGCTTTCTGATTGCCTGGGGAAACACACCGCTGCCAGCAGAGCTGAGTGGGAGCAGCCCTTGTGCTTTCCGGAGCATGGATTGTGCAACGGGGAGCGTGGATCATGCAAGGGGTCTCTTTACAGCCTCCTGTCCCAGCCTGCACCCATGCAAGGGCGAGGCAGCATCCGGCCCTTTGATTGTAATGGTCTTTGGAACAGGGTAATAAGCTCTTTCTCATCCCATGTGTCCTAGCGCACATGGCTAACTATACAGCTACCCGTTTGTGCCTATGAATGGGATCTCTCCAGGACATGGCTGAGGCAGGCTGGTGTGAGGAAGCCTGTACATCTGCCTCCCATACTGTGATCAGTCTTAGACTAGACGAGAGGATTTCAGTCTCTGAGACAAATGTATCCGTCGTTTTTCCCCAGTCAAACAAATTACTTGACTCTAGATGTGGGGTTGAGGGGGCTTGTGGTGCCTTTAATACCGAGGCCTTCCTTGGCTCATACTGACTCAGTCCTGTCTGGCGGGTGCCCCAGATCTGTTGTGATTCTGCGGTAAGGCTGTTCGGCTTGTGACAATCGGGGGGAGGTGCTACTTATGCACGGTGATGGAAACTCACTCATCCACTGACACGCCTGCACGCTGCTCAAGGGGCATCTGAGCTCTCTTGGCTGGCAGGCTGAGAGCAGCAGCCCTACAGGATTACTGGGCATGCCTACACTTCACAGAGGGGGGCTCCGGGCTGGTCCTGAACAGGCAGATTGGCAATTCCATGCCTTTTGTAGCTCAGAACCCACGTTTAGGGACAGTAGCCTCAATTCCAGCTCTTCTGCTGACATAACATCCCTTGAGTGGCTTGCAGCCCCTGGGCTTCCCTTTGTTGGGGTGGATGTCTCCGATCTCTGCTTTGTCCCCCCTAATTATTTGGGCATCCCATGTGGGTAGGGGCACTTGTCCATCATCAGCCGCCTAGGAGGATGAAGCGGAATGCCTTAGAGTGAGGCAGGGTGTGTAATAACAAGCATTATTTTGCAAAGCAAGGAAGAGCTCTACTTCCACCTCAGCCCCAGAACAAAGCAATCTATGATTCTAAACCGTTCACATCACCTAATTTTGGCAGCCAGTAGCAAGGCAGCCGAGAGCTGTAACGGATAAAATATTCATGTTTTGTGCAAGCTGCTAACCTGGTGCTGGGAAGAGGAAATTTGCTGCCTTGCCTGCACACGCACATCAGTGCCAGTTATTCCCTCGCTCTACTGTACATTGCATTTGAGTCATGGGCTTGGGCAGTGGCACGGAGGAGGCTGGCTTGTGCTGCAGTAGGTTGGCTTGGAACTGGTGTCCCTCCACATAACCCGGCATATCTGTGTCATCTCTTTTGCAGTCTGGAGGCTGCCAGCATTGGATTCGTCATCATTATAGACAGACGACGGGACAAATGGAGTGCAGTAAAGGCATCCCTCACACGGATAGCAGTAAGTGCCGGACATTTGTGTTTATTGCCATTTGCCTTCCAGAAATTAGAACCCTCTGCTGCTCCTTCAGCACAGCAAATGATATCCTGCCCTCCTTTCTAGTGGTTCATGCAGCATCTTCCTCCCCCCTGGAGGGCTGTGCCATGCGCACATGCTAACTGGCAGAGACGGTTGAGCCGGGAATCAGGAACGCTACCGCCTTGTCTCCTGCTGAGTTAGAATGCAAGTCCATTCCTGGGGATGATTGTGTGACAAACTGTAATTATGTAAAGAGGACTGCTCTAGATGACTGCGGTAACAGATTGTCCCTGGTGGGCATAGTGTCCCGTGTTCACTCTCATTTTTTCCATGCTTGTGCAGAATAAATTTTGTTATGTGCACCAAGGAATGTGCAGCTGTGCACCACCAGTAGAAACACATGCTGCCGGCTGTGGGCGCTCTGCTAATCAGCTGGGCAACATTGGAATCTCTCCTGGGTGGCCGCACAAGCGCACAGCTAACAGGGAAACTGATAGTGTGGTACTAGGAATGGCAAGGGGGCCCACTGAAGATGTCCCTAAAGGCTCATATTTTCTTGGCGGCAGATCTGACAGCAACTCTTCATTGTTTCTTCTGCTTTCACGCGAGAAAGTCAGATTTAACAAAGTGGCTGTTAGCACTAACGAGCAGCAGGTGAATGCATGTATTTTACGTAACACATCTGTATACTAGACGTGTGTGCTTATGTGCAATGTTGTAACCCTGTATTCTGCAGGAGTTATCATTGTCCGGGTATCTGAGTTTGGTTTAAGTTCTTCCCGGGGATGCAGAACCTCTACAGATTGTTTCCATTCCTTGCTCTCCTGGGCTGCCTTCAGCTAGTGCTTGGTTCATTTTCTGTGCTTTTGCAAGCTCCAGGGAGGACCATGTGACACAGACAAATGTCTGGGTTGTTGCGAACAGGGCCACAGATCTGGGGAAGGTGTTGTGAGTTTATCTGAACAAACCCATGGGAGGATGGAAGGGGGGACGGGGGAGGGTAAAAACCTTTCTGAGATATGAAGGATAGCACTCACACACACACACACACACACACACACACACACACACACACACACACACACACAAGTGTCACCAGAATGCATCAAAGGGTTGCACAGGAAGCCTGGTGTATATTTTGGATCTGCCCCTAAGGAATGGTAGGGCCCGGGGAAGGAGTGAGGTCCACAGACCTAGAGGAGGATTTGCAGAGCCTGCCCTTGCTCACCCCACACCAGTGGTGCCAGTCTGGAGGGGTGTCTGCATTTGGCTCCCTTCTCTGGGCTTGGAACCTGCTGCCCAGGGTGGCAGGAGTTTGCACTGGCTGCCCCTCCGTCATGATGATAAGTGTGAAGGGGTCAACTGAATGGCCAGGGCATTATGCCATTCACACAGATTTGGCCTGGCTAGACCCTGGTCAGGCAGGCTGGGCCAAACCAGAGTGGTGCTGCGACCCCAGAGGTCACAATGCCTCCAGCAGGACAGGAGCAGCCACTGTGGTACACACGGTGTACTTATTAAATTAGTATAAGGCCCGCTGGGGTTCCATTTGCAGGCCGTGCACCCCTGTCTACTCCCTTCCCACATGCTTCTTGTGCACTTCCTACCCCTCCCCCACCCTCCAGCACGTTCAGAGTGCCACGAATCAGCTGTTTGTGGCTGTTCATGTGCTGGAAGGGAGGGGGAGGAGCAGGGATGCACGAATCAGCAGAAAGTACGGCGCTCTAGTGCCCCAGTGTGGGAGAGGTCTGGGGGAAGTGGGCAGAGAGGGGGTTTGCGGGCGGCAGGTAGAATCCCAGTGGGCTGTGGGTTGCCCACCTCTGGTCTTACGGCCCACTGAGAGGAAGGAGGGCCTAGTCTTGGTTGCCCATCGCTGGTTAGGTATTGCTGGTAACAAATATTTCGTAAGCCAGGTTTTAAGCCTCAACGGGCCATTAAGGCTTTCAAACGGGCCATGAGCCCAGAAAGATCGAGAACCACGGTGGTACTGGATGGAAGAGACCTGCTCACGTGGCTGTGACTATGTCGCCCTCTGGTGGCTGCAGCCTAAAGGAGAGAGAGGCCCTGATATTACAGTAGCTTAAGGGAGATTCTCATTCAGCACCAATGGCCTGCGAAGGTCTGCATTCTTTGATGCAGACGGTGCTGAGTTGTGTCCTCTCTATCTGCCCATGTGTTAAGGGCATAGCCAGTGGGAGTCATTCCCATTCACTTCAATCGGTGATGGTCCAGGAGCATAGTGAGTGGACCAGGCGCCAGCCATGCAGTGTGCGCAGCTCCCGAATCGTCACATCCTCCCCCGCTTTGGCCTGCTTCATGAAGAATCTCTGAGGCAGAGGGTAACTCAAATGGTGCTGGGCTCCTTTGTGGGCGTGGGGTTTAATTGCTTTCCCCTGTAACTTTGTTATGCTCTTTCCAGGGAGCATTTCCAGGGAACCTGCAGCTGGTGTTTGTCCTGCGGCCCTCCCGCTTTATTCAAAGGACAATCGCTGACATCGGCATTAAACTCTACCGAGATGACTTTAAAATGAAGGTACCGGTAAGCATGCACTTTTTGCCCCATGTTCTCTTGGTTTCCATGGCTTCTGTTGCTGAGTGTCAGCCAGCTTCTCTTTTAACTCTTATTCCAAGTTGTCATGTTATTGGATTTTAAAGTGAGCAGACGGATCATGGTTGCACCCACGGGTGGCGTTTGCCCCAAATTCTGTACAAAGTGGGCCATGTGAGGTGTCAAAGGAAAGCTTATGCTCTGCTGATGTTATGTATGATACTCCTGTACTTGTATGATTTTTGTATGTGAAGTTATGAATATGGGCTCTGTTCTTGTATTTTAAATAGTCTCTGTCTGGGAGGGAGCAATAAGTCTGGACTGCCTATTGTGGGGAAGGATTGTTCAGTGAATGGCTGTGCTAATTAGCACTGCTCCGTGAACAATGGCTTTCAGAGTGGCCAATACACACCTGAGGAATGCGTCTGGAAACCTGCAGACCAGCCAGTGCAAAATGGCTACTTGCATGTGAAACACAGACACGTCACTTGATCATGTGACCAGCTCCAGTTTGGGAGACACCAGGAATATAGAAGTGCCATGAGGCCATCTCCATCTTGTCTTCAATCCTGCTCCTGATTCCAGATGCATCCTTGCTAGGGACAGAGAGCCGGGAAGGATTTGCTGACCCGTCCTGATACAGGATGTACACCAGAGACTTTTAAGCTGGCAGTTTGTAACATCTCTGCTAAGAGCCTGCATCAAGTGCTTGGTGATTGATGTATGTGATATATTCTCCTTTAAAATCTCACTCTCAACCTTTTCTTTCTTTATTAATAAACCTTTAGATTTTAGATTCTAAAGGATTGGCCCAGCGTGCTCTTGTGGGTAAGATCTAAAGTGTAAATTGACCTGGAACTGTGGCTGGTCCTTTGGGACTGGGAGGATCTGTTCAGGGTTGGTGAGATTGGGTTTTATAACCCAGTGTTTCTCAACCTTTTTTTATAAAGTACCCCTTTTTCAAAAAAAAAAAAAAAAAAAATTTGTAAGTCCCCCCCCATTAAAAAAAAAAGTACCCCCAGTACCTACAGTTTTCAGACACACAAATTTTTTTTCTACCATTGCAACACATTTGTTTAAACAACTTAATCGTAGCCGGGCGGGTGATGAAATGTTTGGGTGTAAAAAGTACAAAAATAATAAAGCGCTGTAAAACTTAAAACAAAAATTCAATTTTCTCCAAATTTCAATTGTGTTGACGTATCCCCCAGACATCTCTCGAGTACCCCTAAGGGTACTCGTACCACTAGTTGAGAAACACTGTTATAACCTCTCACCTGTGTGTAAGGTCTGGGTGTAATGGTGGCACAGGGAGAGCTGGGGTGTGTGAGGGATTTTGCTGGCTAGACTGGCAGCTGAAGTGCTCTATGTGACTGTTTTGTTGCCTATATGAGAGAGGTCTCCAGTCGAGGGCTGTAAGTAGCCCTGGTTTTGAGCAATTCGCCCTGAGCTGACTCCCTCAGCGGTGCCCAGACCCGACCGGGTATATAACACAAGTTTAATTGCATCCGCAATTAGGGCTCCCCCCACTGACAAGCAGGCCTTAGAGTATGTCAATTATCAAAATCCCCAGAAGCCATTCAGACAAGTTCAAACAAGTGATGGTGAATGGGGACATTTCAAATTAGCCCTGTTATCTTGATCAAATGGATTCTTTGTTCCCTTCTTTGTTTCAAGGATAGATTCACATATTGGGAAGGGGAGGGTAAATGAGTTGTAACCTTTGCACCCATTTGTTTAAATAGCATTGATTGATTCTGCTACTATCAGTCATAATACCAATGAGTTAACCATGAGATACCGTCAGAGCTGCCACAAGATGATAAATGGACATGACCTCACATCGAAATGCTGCCCTGCTCTGAAATGTGACTGTGTAAAAATAGCACCTTCTTCCTTAACAGACCTGCTCCTGGAGTGAATTCAGTCATTGTCTCACTCGAGCAATGAAAAGTTCTACAGAGCAACACAGCTGAGAATGGAGTAAACTGGGTTCTGTTCCATCTAGTGGATCACTCACAGATCTGTATACATTCCCATAGGTTATCCTTGGGCAAACCAACTGAAGACAGTGAGGTTTCAAATGTATCGTCCAGAGGCTGATTTGACCTGTAGAACCGTTGTTACAGGTCACAATGTGTGGGAAGGAAAGAACACACCATGACTCTCCGATCCCAGGAAGAGTTTGCAGAGCTGACAGCTACAGAAATTCATTGTCTGTATGTTTATAAATGGAGAACATTTGAAAGAGAAATCCTTGATAATAAATCAACCTGGAAGCCCATAATGTCATTGTTATGGAATCATGTTTCAGAGCAGACCGAGGCTTTCGGTCTTGTTGCCATTAAGTCACAAATGCCAATGACCTTGCATGTTAAGTCAGCGAAAAGATTCTGATGGTATAATCAGCAAAGCAATCTATCACCATAAAACCCCTGTAAAATCTCCTCTCTTGATAAATACACTTGCACTATTTCCCAAGTGCTCCTTTATAAAAGCAAATACTACAAGAGTAGTCCAGAGACTAGATGATTTGAGGTGAATACTGTAAAATACAGTTTTTATCTCTACAAGGGAGGCACTCCTTTTCCGACTTCTGATGCCCCTATAGGTTGTCAACCTTGCTTGGCGCATTTCAGTGGTTCAGTCCTTCGGCTAGGTCACAAAGTCAAATGAGCTCCTTTCAGGGAAGTAAAGAGTCCAGTTAGAATCTATCTGCCTATAATATAGGAAATTTCTGGGACTCTGCTGAGAGGGTCAAATCAGGGCAAATTGTTTTGAGACAAGGCTACCTACAGCCCAAGACTGGGGGTCCTCTACTATAGGGCACCAAATTGGTCACAAAGAGCACTTCTATTCACCACATTCACCAACAAGAAGTTACACAAGCAATTACTTTAAACACTCCGGCTTTCCACTGACACCACCAGTACCACTCCTTACATAGATGAGAGGTTATGAAAACCAATCTCACCAAATCCAAACAGGTTTTTCCAATCCCAAAGGACCAGATACATTCCCAGGTCTATTTATACCTGGGATCTTACCCAAAAGAGCACGCTGTACCAATTCCTTCGAGAAGGAAAGAAGGAAGAAAGGGCAAAGAGTAAAATTGTTAAAGGAATCAAATACAAAATTTCTGGTGCAGGCTTGTAGCAGATATGGAAAAATCTTCTGTTTTATAAGTCTCTGGAATACATCCTTTGTTAGGATGGGTCATCAGTCCTTTTGGGCTCAGTTCATAGCAAAAATGCTCCAGACGTGATGAGCTAGAATGAAGACAAATGGAGGAACCTCTAGGCCCTTTTTTGTACCCTTGCCCACGTGGAGGGAATCCCATTGTTCTCGCTGTGGGAAAGGATGCCCAAGATGGAGTTTGTCACGTCATGAGCAAGTCACCTGTCCATGCATGAGCAAGTCACTCAGTCCTTTTTAGACAGCAGCCATTGCTTACCTGCTGGTCTGAACATTCGCAGCAGAGTTCCTCAGTTTGGATTGGCACCTATGAAGGCCCATTGTCAGTCAAATATTTCTATGCACTTGACTGGCAGCCCTTTCACAATAGGTTGACCAAGTCTTCTTTTGATAATTTCCCAGGAGCAAACATGAAATGCAAGCACAGAGCCAATACTCATATCTTCAAATATAAAAATGATACTTGCACATGCTCAGTAGAAACGGAATCAGAAAAGCACAAGCTTGTGATAGACACCTCATCTGGCCTACTTTACACAAGATTTGGTGCAAATATATAACAGTGGTTGCAACCATGTTTTTGTATGTTTTTATTACAATCCAATAATGTCACACTGCCCACATCAGGATCTGCAGCCCTGGTGTGTGCTCTTGAAATTCAGGCCTTTGGTTTCAGATGAGCCCTGGTCCATTATCAGGGTGTGGGTTAGGCCTGTTCCCCCCGCACCCTGGGTTTATGTCACTTTGCCAGTGAGGGGACCCAGGCCTGCCCATTCCTCTGGATTCCAAGTGAGGGACCTACACCCAGAAGCTACATACGCCTCAGTTCAGATCATTGCTTCTACTTCCCTGAGTTTCTTCCCTCCTGGCCCCTCTACTCTTCACCTGTAGCTCAAGGCCACATTCCCAGCTCCCTGTCTCCCTGCAAACCCAGCGATGCAAGCGCAGCCAGAGGTAATCCTGGCTAATCCCAGGCTCCTTTGTCTGGAGAGGAGCATCCTTTCCTGCTTCTCTAGTCAAGCACTGTCCCACTTCTACGGCCCTGCAGCAACTTTTATCTGAGCCAGCTGGGCTCTGATTGGGTGTCGATAGCCCATGGAGGGCCCTGCCTATGTAGTTTCCAAGATGGCTGCTCCAGTGAGTCACCTGTCAGCAGGCCTGGGGGATCCACCTTTACAGCTCCGTTTCTTCCAAATTGCTGCATCCTAGGGTGGGGTGTAGTCAGAACATGAGAGTCTCCTTTAGGGTGCTATGAAGGCCAGCTGCCCCCGCATCACAAAAGCTTATTATATCTCCCCTGAGAAGGCCTTCTCGCCCACTAACAATCTGTCAGAGTCCCTGTTGTGTGTCTGCATGCCATTACAGCTGTTTATAATGGACCGTGGGCCTCGAGCCCATCCGCAGCCCAAGTCCTTTCTGTTCGTTTCCTTCGTGATGTACGTTGCATATATGTATTTAGGGGTGGGGTGCATGGAGGGTGGTGTATTTTGATGCCATTGTCAATTCTGTGCCACCTCTGGGGTTTATGTATTAGGCCGTATTGCCTAAGTTTCTTTCAGATTTCTTCCTCGTTATGTATTTGCCTTTTGATACGGGGATCTTTTCAAATAAAAATGTGTAATCCGGGGTGGTGACAGACTTTGCCAGGACCTGGGCAGTGGCCGGGGGGGAGCCTCGGCTCTGGGTCCCTGGAAGGGGTGAGGCCTTGGGTGGAATGGGTGGGGCTAGAGGCAGTGAGCTCACAGGGCTGTCCAGACATGCTGTGCCTCCCGCAGCCAGCCCTCAGTGCCGCCCAGACAATGCTGCGTGAGGCTCTGCCGGAGCCCAGAGCAACTGTCCCCCCCATTGCCCTCCCTCTCGGCAGCCCTGTGTGTAATAGTTATTATTATTTCATATTGCTGAAATTGATATTCTGTACACTGCTGAGCCCCCTGCAAGTAAGATATAACAACTTGGTCATAATTTTATCATCATACTTCTATTTAATTGTTTTATGCTGGGCTTTTGGTTTCAATTGATTGGCAAGAGAACCCACCCTGTCCCCGTTAATTGCTAGGTCTGGTTACTGGCTCAGTGATTGGGCCTGATTCAGTGGGGCTGACCTCTAGGCCCCAGAGCAATGTATGGAGGGGGCTGTCTCCAGGCCCCCAGAAGAGGGTGGAAGGGGCAAGGCTCAGGGCAGTCAGCCCTTAGCACCACCTAGATCACAGTGCACCCCCCACTGTAGCCCTCGCAGCCATGTGGAGCAGCGCTCCAGCAGCAATTCAAAGAGACCCAGGGCTCTGGCCACTGCCGCAACTGCAGTACTGGTGGCAGGGCCTGGAGCTCTGGGCCAGGCCCTGGGGCAACTGCCCTTTTTGCCCCGCTTGCTGTTGGTGGGCCTGGCCCAATTCTACAGTGGCAAATGTCCACTGACCTCGTTACATGCAGGAGCAGCACTGATGTTTGTTTATTGATTAGGGGCTGGGTTGTGCCATGTCCTGCAGAGATGTGTAAGGGGCAAGCATTACAGCTGGCACCCTGGCCTGACATGGGGGATGAACTGAGGACCTCCAGAGCTGACACTATGCGGTGGTACAGCTTGAGCTTATGAGCCGAGGCTTTGTGGCTGTCACATAGGCATACCCTGTACAGCAGGGTGGGGAACCTTTTTAGGATTGTGGACCGCTGACCCGCAGAAAACACCAAACCAAACCCTTCCCTGATGTGGCCCCCGACTGAAAAGGAGAAAGACACTCCCCACATTCCCCTCTCATACCAGAGCCCCAGGGGGCCCAGGCGAGTAGATTTTTGTGTGCACTAGCTCTGTGGGGGGCGGGGAGGAGAAGGAGGGATGGTGCACTAGCACAGGTTCCCCAATGTTGAGGTGAAGCCCCAAGCCTCAGGGGCTGGATCCAGGCAAGCCAGGGGCCACATGCAGCCCCCGAGCTTAAGGTTCCCCCCCATGTGCTACAGATTGGCCATGGGGAAAGGGACTTGTAAACACCCCCTCACCAGTGGGTTACTCTAGGCACCATGGGCTACTTTTGGCACAGGAAGACTGGTGGAAACTAGCAGCAGCTGTCCCAGGAATGGATTCCTAAATGCACCAGGGAAGGGTGGGTACAAAGTGGCTCAGTGCAGACCCACAGAGTGGGGCTGGCTTGGAGAGGCGCCCACTGCATCCTATTACTGGATCCTGCATTCCCTCTGTGTGTTGGAGCCTGCCTTAGTCAATCACAGGCCTACGGGAATGATGTCTAGTGCCATCCTCTCTATTCCAGTGTGGGCAGTGTAGAGCCACAGTTTTCACTGAAGCATCTGTGCGGGGTCCTTCTCCCATTGACTGCAGGGGTGCAGGGTTGGGTTTAATTGTTCCTATCAATCCCCCCAAGAGTGAAAGAACATGGCTTGTAAAAAGGCATGCCCATGTCCTCAATTAGCTGCCAGATATTTCCACAGCAGCAGAGAAGCCAAGAATCAAATGGGAAGGAAGACTGAGCTAGTCTCTGACCAGATGCTCTGTGCACATGGCAGCGTGTTGACAGGGAAGCAAGGAGAAATGCTATCGACACATTGAGGATGCTGTGTACACGGGGGGGAGGGGGAAATGAACGTAAACCTCGAGGCATAAAGGAGCAGTCGACAAAGGCTTCCCCTGTCAACCGATCCGCGTCTTGATTCGCGCTCTGTGTCAACGATCAGCTGAGCCGGCACAGCGCAGCGGCCATGTTTATTTTAATGAAGCCGGGGATATTTAAATCCCTGCTTCACTGACTATGTCGGGTAGCCTATTTTACATGCCTCTGCCGACAGAGGCATGTAGTCTAGACATACCCTAGGATATTGGCAGGATCCACTTAACTTTCCCCAAAAGAATCAACACTTGCTAATGGGGTGGAGGGGTGTTTGAGGCAAATCCAGCCAGAGAAAAAAAGAGCTAAAGAAAAGCTAGATTATTACACTGAATGATACAGCAAATAGGGATGTGTGACAGGTTCGATTACAGAAGTCACCTTGGGGCTGTCACCCAGTATGCTGGTCATGCACTTAGCCTACCTACCTGCCCGCTGGGGTGTCCCACCACTCTATCCTTCTGGGCCAGAAGCTCTGGTCTCCCCCTGCCAAGCCACAGAATTGGGGTAACAGCCCCCCCCCCCAACAGAGCCACACAGACGCTTGTCCAGTGCAGCTCTGGGAGGGCTCAATTCTAAAGATGTCAACAGCACCCAGAAACACGGCCCCAAAGAGGACCAAACCCCCAAATAAATCCCTCTTATGCTGTATAAAAGTTTTACACAGAGAAAGCTTGTAAAGTCAGCCCTCTTTATCAGTGAAAGAGAGTGCTGCACAATGGTTGCACCTCTCCTAGTTAACAGTTATTAACATTGGGCTTAATAATAAACAAAAGTGTGTTTATGAAGTATAAACAGTAGGATTTAAGTGATTGCAAAGTAAATTACTACACCAAAATAAACAAAACACACCAGCTAATCCTAATACACTAAGAAGCTTGTTACATGCAAAGTCTTACCCTAACAGTTGTTCTACTCCTCTCTTTCATAAGTTAGGTAGCTTCCTTGCTTGGGCCCAATCCTTCCCCGTGTTCAGTCTTAGGTGTTTCCAGCAGGCATTTTGGGTGGTAAGGGGATCGCCTGGCATTTGACCACTACTTGAAGGCTATGTCTACACTGCAGGCTTCTTGCGAAAGAACTGTTTTGCGCAAGAGTTCTTGCACAAAAGGTTTTGCGCAAGAGCGCATCCACACTGCCATGTGCATTTGTGCAAGAGATGTGCTTTTGCACAAGAGCGTTCATGGCAGTGTGGATGCTCTCTTGCACAAGAAAGCTCTGATGGCCATTTTAGCCATAGGGGTTTCTTGTGCAAGAAACCCCTGTTGCCCATCCACACTAGCCTTTTTGCGCAAGAGCTCTTGTGCAAGAGGGCTTTTTCCTTGTGGGGAGAGGAATAACTCTTGCACAAGAAGCCCTCTGTTCTGAAGCTTTTCTGTAAATGTACTTGCGCAAGAACATGCGTGCAGTGTAGACGCTCTGCAAGTTTTTGCGCAAGAACAGCCGTTCTTGTGCAAGAAGCCTGCAGTGTAGACGTAGTTCTATTGTTTGGTTTCCCAGCTTTATATCCCTTTTGTCCAAGGTGGGAATTCTTCGTGTTCAGTTCAAACTTTTCTCACCTTGAGCTTAAAAGTACAAGATCCAAAATAGATTCCAGCATCAGGTGGCCCGGCCACATGTCTTTGTAGGACCCCCCACAGGTTGGTCTTAAATGGAAAACAAACCCATTTACAGATGATTGCCTTGAGCACCAGGCCATTATGTCCCCCTAGTATTACGAATAGCCTTCGTTAGTACATCTAGAATTCTAAACAGATCCACACTTCATTTTTCTAACTTCTCATACAAGAATGATACATGCACAGAAATAGATTATGCACGTGCTTCAGGTTGTAACTTTAAAAATGACATGTCACATGATGCATTTTACCCAAAGTGTCTTTGAGTTATGCATGTTCACAGTCATAAGCCAATTTTCATAAAGCATGAGGGGACGTGACTGGATGTCTCATGGATTTGGTCAAAATCTGGTATTTCAGATTTCTCATTGTGTTTACCCTTCATCTCCATTTTGCTGCTCAAGTCATTGTGTGTTCCAGCTGCTAAGAAAACAACACTGCCCATTTAAATGTGTGTTATTTGCATAAGTACTTCCCTGTTATCATAGGAGAAAATTAGTGTTGATGTTCTAAAATATGCTATGGGACTTATTTGGGGGAAGTTCTATGGGCCTGTGTTTTACAGGAAGTCAGACCAGGGGATCACAGTTGTCCCTTCTGGCCTTGGAGTCTATGAATCTATGGATCTGCAGCTTAATACAAATTCTTTCTTTCATTATGCCTTTTCTAGTTTTTAGGGGGTGTTGGGAAGGTAGCTCATATAGGGGTTAGAGCAAGGAAGTAGGAATCAGGGCTCATGCCACCACATGCATGAGAAGTAATTTCACTCAACAGTGTTGTAAAAGGGGTGTAAATTAGTGGTGTAAATGGGGTGTAAATGAGGTGTAAATTAGAGAATAATTAGGCCATCAGGGTCTAGTCTCAGCACACCCCTTGCATGCTATATGCCCTCCCTATCCCTCACTTTCACTGTCTGTAAAAGAAATAATATTGATCTATATATCACAGGGGTGCTCAGATGAAAGTGATGGTGTATAATATAAATAAATACAAATTATTAGCTTTGTTGGAACCCACAGGGTCTAACTCAGAACACAGTTTGGCTGTACACTTAGAAAGTAAATAGGGAACCTAGGAGGAAGGATCTAAAGTACAGTGTTCTCTTGCTCTCAGTTAATACATTGGGTTTGGATTCATCATTACAGATCGTCATGTTAAATTCTGTTTCTGATCTACATGGCTACATTGACAAAAGTCAGCTAACCCGGGAGTTAGGGGGGACCCTGGAATATGGCCACAGTCAATGGATACACCATCGAACTGTGAGTATTGTCTTTTCTATTCATTCAATACATTCAATTCTGCATCCTAAGGTTCCAGGGCTATAATGTCAATTTAAATATTAAAGCATGATTCTCCGGTTAGGGTTAGGCCTGTGACTTTTAATAGAGCTGAATGGAAGCTACTCACATAAATCCACTACACAAGGGAAGGAGCAAAGACCTTCCCAAAATCTTGCAGAGGCTTGGCTAGATGGGTGTGTGAAGCTTATATCCCAGTGCTTCTCCATAGAAGGACTCCAGTGCAGCACAGCAAGTTGATGCTGTAAAGCAGGGGTGGGGAAACTTTTTTGGGTTGGGGGCCATTGACCCACAGAAAAATCAGTCGGGGGCTGCACACAAGTGAGAAGCAACATGAGAAGCCCTTGACTGAGAAGGAAAAAGACACTCCCCACATTCCCCTCACAACCAGAGCCTGGGGGGGGGGGGCGCCCAGGCTAGTAGATTTTGTATGTTCTAGCCCTGTGGGTAGGTAGCAGGGGGGCTAGAGCATCAGCGTGGGCTCCCCAATGCTGGGGGGTCCCTAATCCTCGGAGTCCAGATCTAGGCAAGCCGGGGGTCACATCCGGCCCCTGGCCCTGAGGTTCCCCACCCCTGCTGTAAAGCAATGTGACTTGAACACATGGCTAATGTTATGCTTGTACTTAAATGCTTTGCTGAATCAATGCCTAAGAACCTCACTTTAATGACAATCAAATATCCCTATGTATGACAGGGGAAAGCCATGTAAACCATTGGATTTTATTTTCCTTGTTTTCATTTCTTGGCTATATAAAAAGGTATGACTGAGCGGGTCTCATTTCTTCAACGACCCAAGAACAGTAGGTCACGAATAATTGTAGCGGGAAGGCACAAAGAAAGACTTTTCTCTTGACCTTGAAAGAACTCTTCCTGGCTTGGATGTTTAATTCTTCCTGTTGGGTTCATTAGTGCATTCCAGTGGCTGACCTTCTGGTCACCCCAATACGTTATTGTCTAGGAAAGGATGGCAGCCTCAAAGACCTTAGCCGAAATTCAGCAGTGTTAAGATCCAAAGTATTGGTTCATCTTCTTATGCAGAACAGAGCAAGATGGAAAGTTGGACCCTGATCTGGAAAGGGATTGATTTTGCTGGGGCGGTCAGTGACGCAGAGATCCACCCAGGCAGATCTGCTTGTAGAATTGGGACTAATAGGGATGTTTGCAACCAAACCCTTAAGTCTGAAAGTGTTTTGAATGGAGCAGTTGGCTTTGACTGATCTCTGTTCCTGACCCCCAAAGCAGGCTTAAAACTCTCCGAAGAAACGTCTCAGAATATTTTTTCCTGGTTCCTTGTGACAAACTGCATCGCAAAGGGTGTGATTTTCTCATGCAGGATGCCTACCCGTTGTTCCTGCCTCTTGCATTTTTATAGGCTTTTAATGTCCCCCGCTATGACGTTCTGGGTTCAGCCCAGATCAATAAAGGATTGTGTCATCGCCTTCCCTGCAATTCTGGGTGCTTCCAGTGCTGTGCAGCTGTGGCTCACAACCTACAGACAAGCATGGAGGTCACATGCTTGGTACAGACAAGCATGTAGCCAACAGACAAGCATGCAGGTCACACCGTGGCTTCCACCGCCCCGTTGCTGTTTGCAGAGTGACTCCAGCCATCTCCCTCCCTGGGTCCCAAATTTCTCCCTGCAGTGTCTAGCTGTCTCCTGAGTCACAGGCAGAAGCAATTACTTTTGCTCCTCCTTTACAGAGACAGAAACAGTAGCTTATCTTGTCTGGTGTTAACAATCTCGAAGCACTGCCATGCCGCTTTAATAATATCAAAGTGTGCATTTTACTGCCCTTATAAAGCTGAGTTCCTTCTCCCTGAAGTCATGATGATCTTGTTTTCTGGCCATACAGAGCCATGATCTGATTTTCCATTCTCTTAGGGTATGTCTATACTGCGGAGCTATTTCAGGATACCAGAAGTATCCCAAAATAGCTGTTCTGCATCTATTGAAACAGCCCATTATTTCTAAATAGATTTTGAAATAACGGGTGGCTTATTCCGATGTCCTGGTAACCCTCGGTTGGAATAGCGGAATTTCGGAATAGAGGATTATTTAGAAATTTGGTGCTATGAAATAACCTGTTTCGAAATACATTCTAAATAAGCTACCCAATTTGCATAGCATAGCACAATTTGCATAGCATAGCACAAATTGCGTAGCTTGTTTTGAGTTAAGGATGCTGTGTAGACACCCTTATGGATTTTTTGTTTTGGAGAAATTGACCAGAATAGCTATTCTGTGCTTTAAATTCATATCCTGTGTTATTCTGGAATCACCTCCTTGTGTAGACAAGCTGCACTGGCACCCAATCTTTTTATCTTCACTGACTTCATTGGAGCCACTCCTGTCTTACATCAGCATAAGAATGAGATCCTGTTCCCGTTTAAGTCAGTGGGAGTTTGGTCACTGGTTTCAGTCAGGCCAGGGTTCTACCTGAAGTGAGAAAAGGATCAGGCCCCGCATCTCAACTGTATTAAAGACAAGAAGTTGTTGCCCCTTTGGGAAAAGGGAAAACTTGTGGGATTATTTGTGGGCTTTGCAAATGATCACAATCTTGCAATATCATGTCATTTTTTAAATAGATTTTTTTTTTAGCTAAAGGAATGTTTATATTGTAAGACCATAAGAGCGGCCAGACTGGGTCAGACCAAAAGTCCATCTAGCCCAGTGTCATGTCTTCTGACAGTGCCAGGTGCCCAAGATGGTATGAACAGAACAAGGAATCATCAAATGATCCCACCCTTGTCATCCATCTCCAGCTTCTGATCAACAGAAGCTAGGGGCACCATTCTTGCTCCTCCTGGCTAACAGCTATTGCTGGAGCTATCCTCCATGTATTTATCTAGCTGGTTTTTGAACCCTCTAGTTCTTTTTTAAATCTTGTACATTGTGTACTAGGGACAGATGAATAAGTATGTGGTATATATACTGTGTCTGTGTTTGGAGAGGTGGTTATTAGAGTTTTTCTCTGCCCCTATTTATCACTGTCCCCCAAGAGTTGTTTCACCCTCAGCCCATAGCATGCAGCTAGGGCAGTTGTCAGTCTAGAATTCCAGTCTTCGGGAGAGCAGAGACACTCTTACAGCAATCAAGCTAGAAACTCTGGGCTGTGGATTGCACAGCAGGCCTGAGCACAGCTGTAATCAGCTGGGTCAGAGTCTCAACATTTGGGAGAAGCAAAGTAGGAATCACTATCAGCGATAAGAAATGCAATCTCTGCTTGTGACTGAAGAAAATAAGGCAGTGCTCTTATAACTTGAAGGGAAAAAATCCCACACAACTACTTGAGGCTAGATAAAAAAGCTTTTTTGTCACAGGGGATGAGTTGGATCAAAGTATTTCACATTGAAAAACTATGGGAGTGAGTGGTTTGAAGTGTTCACAACCTTTTTTCTATAGCTTTCATAACTCTAACTTTCATCTTTAAAAAAAGAAAAGAAAATATAAGAATATAAGAACGGCCTTACTGGGTCAGACCAAAGGTCCATCTAGCCCAGTATCCTATCTTTTGACTGTGGCAAATGCCAGGTGCCCCAGAGGGAGTGAACAGAACAGGTTAATCATCAAATGATCCCTCTCCAGCCACCCATATCCCGCCTCTGAGAAACAGAGGCTAGGGGAAATGCTACTAAGTATTGATGGACTTATCCACCATGAATTTATCTAGTTCTTTTATGAACCCTGTTAAAGTCCTTGTCTTCACAACGTCCTCTGGCAAGGAGTTCCACAGGTTGATTGTGCATTGGGTGAAGAAACTGATCAGTCTTGATTTGGTGTGAGAAACAGCGTAGGAGCATTCAAGGGATGGAGAGACAACAATACTCAATGTTGTGTTAAGTTTTCAATAACAATGTGGGCATAGGAATGGAAGGGGATGACTGTGGGATATTGTTTCAGGTTCAGATGGGCATTCTGGATTTATGCATCTTGTTTACGCAAAATGTACATAGCTACTTGCCCATCAGTGAGGATCCGATTACAGAGACATTAACCACGAAAAGCCTTGCTAAGTACTTCAATGTCTGCTCAGCCTAAACCAGGCCTTACATAACTGCTTTCAACATTGCAGAATAGTCTAGTTCTAATCTTGGCTCTCACTTTGTTGCCTTGTGGTTTTTGAACAAGTCACATTAACTCTGGGAATTTCCCCAGCAGGGAAATGGAGCATTGTACTTGTTGATCTGCCTCATGTCATGATGTGCTGCCCGTACTGCCAGCAGGACTTGTGCCTGGGACCTTCAGCATGGCAGCACCGAACTCTGCTGCTTGAGCTAAAGGACTCACTCCGTTAGCTAGCAGCACTGCAGTAGTAACCTGTTATCCCATAGTGGCCCGTCCACTCGAGGGAGACATGACATCCCTTACCAGGATGTTACATTCATCACTTCAAAGCACATACACTAAGAAATATTACAGGCTGGGCCTCTATAGTCTGGACTTCCCTTGTCTGACAACATCCATGGTCCAGCTTCCCTGTGGGTGCTCCTGGGCTGGAGCACTCACTGGGAAAAGCCAGCCTGCACTCAGCAACTCCTCCCCCACCCTCCCAGAGCTTCCAGAGTTCCTCAAATACCTCCTTTGCGGTGTTCAAGCGTAGGGAGGGAGTGGGAGGAGCAGAGTCAGAGGGGACACTCGGGGGGAAAGGCAGGGTGGCTGCAGAGCCTCGCAGTCGGGGGCGAGGAGTGCAGAGGCTTCGTGCACTCCCATGGGGCTATGTTCCTGGCCGCTGGCCATGGGGCTCTGCAGTCTTCTCCTGAGCCTCCTGCACCCACCCCTGCATGATCAATGCTGATCCCTCTGCTGCCACCAGCGAAGAGGCCTGCAGCCAGTGGCAGCAGAAGGGTCGGCATGGACCTCCCCTCATCCAGCAAGTTCCCTGCTTTGGAACTGGTCAGGGCCCGATGTTGCCGGACCAGGGAGGTCCAACCTCTTGACCTGTGAACTAACCAGTTTATGACTTTGTATAATGCTGCTGCTGTTCCAGGCCATTGAGAACTTCGCAATGACTGTGAAAACGACAGCCCAGATGCTACAGAGCTTTGGGACGGACCTGGCCGAGACCGAGCTTCCCAACGATGTGCAGTGCACAGAGGACCTGCTCTCTTCCCACACAGAGCACCACAACAAGCTGAAGGTGCGTAACGCCGCGTGGGCCATGGAGGATTTCCCCAACAGCAGCCTTGCTCTCTGCAGAGAGGAGCGAAAAATAAAGTGCCATTCTTTTTTTCCAGTGGCCACATCACTAGTAATTGCCTAAAGCACTTTAGAAAGCTACAGAAGCTTGTTGAATGCTAGAGGCCGGGCCAACAGATGCGTTAGAACAAGCGTCCTGACTTTCTGGGGTTTCCTGGTAGAGCCATGACAGGACTGGTGTTGCCTGTGCTGTTTGGAGGCAGAATGGGTGCGAGGTTGGTTCTGAAAGTCCATTTTGCCTCGTTCCCTTCAGGTGGCCATGCCTGGCTTCAGCTCGCTCATGTAACACATTATGGCTGAGGGGTCTGGCATGAAACTCTGACAATGGTAGCTTCCTTCAGGAAACCTGGCCACTCAAAGCAGGGGTAGATGAACACAGTGGTAGAAAGCTCCAGCACTTCTCTTCTTCTCTGCAGCCATGGTTATGAACAGCAGGGGAGCGGTCCCAGAGCTAATGCCAGAGTCGGAGAGTTCCCCAAAAAAGGCTGATACAGATGAGGCCCCTCAAAACATGGTCACATCCTGGCAGCATCATCCAAGCCCTCCTACCTGCAAGGGGGGATAAAGAACTTAAAAAACAAGGTCTTGTTTGCTGTGTGTGCTCACACAAAGGGTCTGTCTACAAACCAGAATAAATGGCCTCGGGGGGTTGTGGAATTTCCAACACTGGAGATATTTCAGAGCTGGTTAGACAGACCTCCATCGGGGCTGATCTAGATGGTGCTTGGTCCTACCGTGAGGGCAGGGGACTGGACTTGATGACTCTCAAGGTCCCTTCCAGTTCTAGTGTTCTATGAGTCGATGATTGTTAGAACTGCAGCTAGAAGACCGTGAGTTTGTTTACCTAAGGCTTGAGCAGCCACGCTTGTTTGTAACCCCAGGTTAGGGATTGTTGAGCCCTGGGTCCCATCCTGGGGCTTCACCCCATCTACAATGCATTATGCAGCCAGAGTCCAACCACCCCATCCCAGAATTCCTCCTGAAATGTGTCCACACTAGCCTTTAGTTCATGGTGTAGTGTGGGAAAACTTGACCGTCTAGAGGACAAAGAAGGTCATCCCATGGGATTGTGGATATGTTTGGCTGACTCCCAGAACCTGAGTCCAGTGTGGTGGTCTTTACACAAGCTGCACTGGCACCTAATCTTTTTATTTTCACTAACTTCATTGGAGCCACTCCTGTCTTACACCAGCGTAAGAATGAAATCCTGGTCCCGTTGAAGCCAGTGAGAGTTTGGTCACTGGTTTCAGTGAGGCCAGGGTTCTACCTGCAGTAAGAAAAGGATCCGGCCCCTGCATCTCAATTGTCCCAGCTTGACTCAGGCTTAGACCCTTCACCTCTGTGGGGCTCGGGCACCCTGTGTCTGAGCCTTCAGTTAGCGTGATTTCGTGTTGATGGATGTAAGGGGGCGATGCTTGAGCCTGAATACAACACCTCGGCTTACACTGCAGTGTAAACAGCATAAGATCCCATGGTAGATTCCTAAAGAATAGGGGTTTCTCCCTGGTATCTTGGGCCCAAAATATTCTGTCTTCCTTGTAAGATGAAGTATACAAGCTGCTAACCTGCTCACCTGACATAGGCTGTATGTATAAAGGAGACAGTCCCACGTGCCTTCAACACCTGTTGATGTCAGCATGCCATGATGGTTCTCAGCACCTGGCACAATCGGATGGATAGTTTGCAAAGTGCTATGGGACCCTTCAAGCCACAGCCTGTTGAAGGTGTCCAAGCTGTGAATGCATCCAGTGCCTTTGTAATGGCATGTGATGTGTAGGTTTAAAACACGTATAGGTAACGGTAGAAGGTTAGTACTTGTTTGGCTGTACACTGAACAGAAGTTTGCAGCCCAGAGCAGTGCCAGCTGCAGCGGTTAATGTTTGTGCTGCCTTTCTGCTGGGTCAGCATCTTCCGATGCCGACTGGGTAATGGATGGCAATGAAATGTTTCTGAGTGGTTGCTCGGGTTGTATCAATAAAGGCTGATACACCTGCCATGCATATCAATGCACAAAGATTAAACAATAAGAGGAGGGTAGCTGGTATTGCAGACCGACTGCATTCTTACAGCAAGCCATGAAGTCCTGTTACTGGTGGGAATTCTAGGGAACCAAAATCTCTGTCTTCCAGGCTGCATGAGTAGCTGGATGCCTTGAAATTCAATGAGAGTCTCTTTTCCCTTGGAGCTGAGCTGAATCATTCTCCCGCTGCATTTCACATCTTGCATTCTGAGGGGTATTCCCATTGTGTGCGGTCGGGTTTTGCAGCTGCCTTCCCTGGACTGCCAGTATTACAGATTCTGATAAGGTTTTGGGCAGATGCAGCTGACTACAAAGCAGTGTTGTTATTGGTAGAACTAGCCAATTAGCCCGCCATAAGACGGAATTTTCAGGTCTCTCCTCCACGTCCTATTTCCTTTCTATCTCAGTCTTCTCTCCTGAGCCTCCGGTCTCTCGCTCCTTCTCTCTCTCTCTCTCTCTCCCCTCCTCCTCCTGCCTCCCCCTCTCTCTCTCAGCTCTCCTCCACCTTCTGCCTCTCTCTCCATCTCTCTCTTTCTCTTCTCCTCCCCCTCTTGCCTCTCACTCTCTCTTTGCTCTCCTCTGTCTCTGTCGGGATGCACACTCGTCCAGGCCCCGCCCGCTGGGCATATACGTCACTGCCCCGCCCCCCTTTACCCCCTCCGTGGCGCTTGGCTGATTTCTGCGCCGCTCAGCTGGGCTGCCACGGGGGAGCAAGCGGAGCAAGCGGTGGTTTGGGCTCCCCCATGGCAGCCCGGCTGAGCGGTGCAGAAGTCAGCCGAGCGCCATGGTGGGAGGCGAAGGGGGGCGTGAAGGTGACATATACAGCCGGGCCTCACCCCCAGCCATTTACATCACCGCCCCGTGCTGCATGGGGAGCATGGGGCCCAAACGGCCGCTTGCGCTGCTTGCTCCCCCGTGGCGGCCCGGCTGAGCGGTGCAGAAGTCAGCTGAGCACAACAGTGGGAGGCAAAGGTCGTGACTCAGGCAACAGTGCCACCCAGAGGGAACAGCCAGGGAGGCAACAGCGCTGCCCAGAGGGAACAGCCAGCATTTTAGCAACAGCGCCGCCCAGAGGGAACAGCCAGCATTTCAGGCAACAGCGCCTCCCAGAGGGA
This sequence comes from Pelochelys cantorii, assembly GCA_032595735.1. Classification (NCBI taxonomy): domain Eukaryota; kingdom Metazoa; phylum Chordata; order Testudines; family Trionychidae; genus Pelochelys; species Pelochelys cantorii. Next base: position 9,092,732 of record CM064335.1, read on the forward strand.
ACAGCCAGCATTTCAGCGTTACAGACTCACAGACACTGGGCTACTATATATATGATAAGATTAACAGGAGTCTCTCATGCCAGGACTCCCACCATACAGCGAACCTAGAACCACATTGTCTCTGCTCCTGCTGCCAAATTCACTCCTCCATGTTTTCCTTTGTCCTTGAATGTTTGTCTGAGGGCTTATAATAACATACAGATTTCGGCAGCGCTTTAGCTTTTCAAAGCATTAAACTGACAGAAGCTAGTTAGTGGGAAGAATTGAAATGAGACTGGATATGGTTCTTTTTCACTTGGTTTTGTTCCATCCTTTGGCTGGGACATGACAGCCACGAACTGCACCCAGATAGTGGGCTACTGAAATCCACGGGAGCTTTGCCACTGACTTCTGTCCAAGCAGGAGCAGATAGTCAGTGTGCTGTGGAGACGGCTCTAGCAGAGGTAGCTGTGCTAGAAGGATGCTAATGAGCTCTTTGAGTTACCTGAAGTTAACACCTTCTGTCGCACAGCTTTGCCTTCACTTGGCAGACTTCGGAGTTCAGCACTCTGAAACCAGGCATGACGTCAGCGTATCATAGATTGATGAAAGCTAAGGTTGGCACCCACCTGGCTTTCACCCGGACAGTCTGGGTTTTGCTTGTGTGTCTGGTGCCATTTGACAAGCCCCGATATCTGGGGTTTTTTAATCTGTGGAAAAGGTTGCGACCCTACATGCAGGCTGTTCCTGCGGCTCGTGATCACACACGGTGTGAAGGTATAAAGAAGGGGGAAGAGGAGCCTTGGGGAAGAGGAGGAGAAGGGATGGGGTTTTGGGGGAAGAGACAGAGTAGTGCCAGGGTCTGTCCAGTTACCAGCCATTAGAAAGGTGGCCACGCTAATGAAAGTATGAAGTCAATGGAAAGACTGCCACTGATTTCAGTGGGATTTGGATCAGGCCCTTAGTCTGGGGATAACTGAAGATGGGCGCATGCCAAACAAAGTAAATCCATGTCTCAGGAGCTTTGCTGCAGAAAGCGGAGGCAGATTGCGTCAGCTAAACTAATTCATGTGCATCGCTGGGGGAGGAAAGTATATTAGAATTTTGTCTGAAAGAAGGAAGCACTAAAGCCAAATTGAATTTTTATTCATTCACAAAAAGCGATGAAACAGCTTTCTGCCATCCAGGTGACTTTCTGGGGGGCAGCCCAGCTCAGCAGGAGAGGGAGAATGAAGCCCAGTGAGACACAACTGTGGGAAAGTAGCAAAGACTAGCTCACAGAAATCCTCACAGGACTTTAAAATGCATTTCAGAGCAATTTTATGCTCTAGTTCTTTTCCCTGCTAGCCCACATAAAAGGAGCACGCTATAGTTCAAACCCAGCTGCAAATTGTACAGGGCTACCAGTGATACTGAATCAAGCTCCTTCTAATCTTTGGTCCAAACAAATTTTAAACAACTGCTCTCCTAGTGCCTCTACTCTGTGTATTTATCTTCCCCCCATTACTACTGTACCTAAGGGTATGTCTACACTACCACCCTAGTTCGAACTAGGATGGTTAATGTAGGCATTTGAAGTTGCAAATGAAGCCCGGGATATTTAAATCCCGGGCTTCATTTGCAACTTCGAATGCCTACATTAACCACCCTAGTTCGAACTAGGGTGGTAGTGTAGACATACCCTAAGTGCCTTACAGTCTTCAATGTGTTTATCCTCATAGACCCCCTGTGAGGTTAGGGCAATGCTATTATTCCCATTGTACGGATGGGGAACTGAGGCACAAGGACATCAAGTGACTTGGCCAGGATCACACAGGAAGTCTGTGGCAAAGCAGAGAAATGAACCTTGGTCTTTAAGTACCAGGCTGCTCTGTAGTGTTCAATGATCACTTGCTGCTTATGGCACTTGTAAGAGATCTGCTTTATTCTGATTCTAGCTGGCTGTGCATAACAACAATATTCTGCCTGGGAAATTCAGCCCAAAAGACACAGCCGTCAGCACCTCACACCCTAATCATTACACCATCCTGCCTCTCTCGCCTGCCCTTACCCCAGGTTGGGGATTGAGCGCCAGCACTTGTTGAACTTTTTCTGTGGATAGCATTGGAAGCTGCTACTGTGGCTGAACAAAAGTTCAGCAGAGTTCTGTTGTTAGGACGGCTGCATGGGGGCATTTTCCAGCCCTGTAAACAGTCTAACCTACGTGTCTGAAAAGGCTTGTCTGCAGTTGTTGGGCGCCAAGCAATTGTATTTTCAAAATTTCTAAAAGCGTTTAGTTTAGAACTGGAACGGCAGCTTTTCCTGATTATTTTCTTGTTGACAGCCAGCTTGGGGGCATGACTCCCACTCTTTTAGCGACAGGTTTTTTCACAGACTCTCCAGGAAATCCCCATCAAAGCCAAGTGTAATCATGGTAATAATGGACCACACCTCTTTTATTCTTGAAGCAAGGAAGAGAAAATGTTAAGCAAAACAACAGACGTTCTAGAACAGTGTTTCTCAACATTTTTTTTATAAAGTTCCCCTTAAAAAAATTATAAGTACTGCCAGTACCTAGTTTTCAGACACACAACATTTTTTTTCTACTACTGCAACACATTTATTTAAACAATTTAATCGTAGCCGGGCGGGCAATGAAATTTTTGGGTGTAAAAAGTACAAAAATAATAAAGTGCTGTAAAACTTAACAAAAATTCAGTTTTCTCCAAATTTCAGTTGTGTTGATGTACCCCTCAGGGTTCTCATACCACTGGTTGAGAAACACTGTTCTAGAACCCAATGGTAAACTGGTTTGCCTCTGTTATTTGTTATGCCTTCTGTGCAGCCTACTGGGTGTGGTTCACAGTCCCATGTAGTGGCACCTAGACCACTTAAAGCAAGAGATAAAAATAAGTGAGCTCTACAGCCTAAGCTGAGAGCCAGCTGGCTTTATAGCTTAAGCTATGGATAGAGTTACCAGGTAGGTTTAGAAAAAATACCGGACACACTTGATGGGGGGGGGAGGCTGGCCGGGAGGAGGGGCAGGGGCAGCACGGCTGCTCATGGGAGATGGGGGGGGCTGGCGGGTGGGGGGCCGGGGGCAGCGCAGCTGGCCGGAGGAGATGGGTGGGGGTCAGGGCAGCGCGGCTGGCCCAGGGAGATGGGGGAGGGGTCAGGGGCTGCGTGGCTGGCTGGAGGAGATGCGGCGGGAGGGTCGGGGGCAGCGTGGCTGGCTGGAGGAGATGGCGGAGGGTCAGGGCAGTGTGGCTGGCCCAGGGAGATGGGGGAGGGGTTGGGGGCCGCACGGCTGGCCAGAGGAGATGCGGGGGCGGGGCGGGGGCAGCACGGCTGGCCCGGGGAGATGGGGGGGGGGTCGGGGGCAGCACGACTGGCCAGGGGAGATCGGGAGGAGGAGAACCGGCCGGCAGGAAGCAGGGGTGGCCAGGAGGGGGTCGGGGGCAGCGAAGCTGGTCAGGAAGGGTTGAGGGAAGCGGGGGGGGGGGGGGAAGGGGGAAACTGACCTGGGCACATGCAGATCCCCAGGCGCTGTCAGTCCCGCGCACAGTTCAGAGACGTGCGAATGAGTCTGTCTGCGGCTCCACCACGCACTCAGGAGAAGGGACAGGGCTTCTCCTCCTCCCCAAGGCGTCATACGCAGCCAGGGCTCCCAGCTCCGATCGCGCCCCGCCTCCCAGCCACTCTCCCACCCCCCACCAGGCTTCCATCTGGCGCCCAGCCAGAAATCCAGGAAATACCGGACATTGCACATGTCCGGTATTTCCTGGATTTTTTTCCCGGACAGAGGGCCCAAAAACCAGATTGTCCGTTAGAATACCGGACACCTGGCAACCCTAGCCTGTGGAGGCTCATGCACTAAGCTCTCAGGGTCCCAGGTTTGGTTCTGTCTGCCAGTAGTTACACTTGCATGGGGACTTCTTAAGAGAGATTGTGCTGTTGTCAGTGGGCCCTGGGGATTTACCATTTTTGGTAACTTGAAACTAGCCTTTGATTTCTCAAATGATTGGGAGTCCAATCTTGGGGTTTTATAGCTATTTAATTGCTTATAAATAGGCAAAATAGTTGGTGCAGAGGAAGGTGAGACCTATTGTTTACTGGGGATAACAACGGATTATAAAGATGCGAAAGGTTAGCAGTCATAACTAATCCTATGGTTGCCATATGTGAGGTTAAGAAGGAATTTTTTTCCCGGGTCAGATTGGCAATGATCTTGGGGGGAGGGAGGTTCTGCTTTGCTCTGCAGTGTGGATCACTTGCCAGGATTATCTAGGTATTTCTCATTTACTTTATTTCCATGCCATTGTGGGGGGCTGGAGCACTGTGGGTGCACCTCAGTCCTACCTATTCTCTGCCTGTGGCACACAATAACTTAGTCTCCTGTGAGCGTCAGTCTAATTCTGGTGGGTGGGCTTAGCGTGGGGTTGCTGCTAGGTGATGTTGGATGCCTGTGATATACAGGAGGACAGATGAGACAATGTAGTGGTCCCTTCTGGCCTTAAACTCTATGACTGAAGGAGAATTTTGGCTAGTCACAGACCCAGAAAACTCCAGTTGTTCTGTCCCTCAAGAGACATCCAAATCATTATTGTCCCTGATTTGCATCTTTTCATTTCTATGCAGGCCTCCGTGTCAAGTGACCCCTATGTTGTTCCAAAGTCTGACCCCTACAAAAATACCCTCCGTTGGCAATGGCAGTGTGTCTCCGTTACAAGAGAAAAAAAAACTTAACTGGGGATTTGGGAAAACCTCATTTGAAGTGGTGTCTGTGTTTGCTTGTCTCTCTCCAGGATGAGCTGAAGCTGGCTGTGAAGCAAGGGGCCACCCTCCTGACATGTATAAGAGAGCCGGTCACGCGAAGCTCCACCAGCAAACTCAGTCCAGATGAGCTGGAAAATGTTGCTACGGTAGAAAGGTGGGTGCTGTGGGATTGCATCCTCCAGGGGGCTAACTGATCTGCTGAAAAAATGCAGTTGTGATTTCAATCCTAATTTGAATCATTCTTTTTCGGTAGTGTTCCTGTAACCATTCATTCACCCTTAGTTTAGTGGAATATGTGACTGCATGTTCTGTGTGAGGAAGGTCTAGGTAGGAGCCATTAATTGCTGAAATGAACCAGGCCAGTTCCAAGAGACACCTTGAGCCTCCTTGGTCCTATTTGGTGAGGTTATTGACTACAAGGTCCAAGACTTAATGTGCAATTTTACTCTCTCCCTCATGCCCTTCCCAACTCTCCTAATCCAGGTGGGTGATGCCTAAAATACACTGCAGGCACTTACATGCATGTTAAAACAGAATGTGCACGTGTGTGCCAGTGGAAGCAATCAGCGGATAGAGGAGCTCATCCTAAACAGAGGTGCCACCTGCAGTGTTCCCTGAGCTGCTTAACCAGCCCAGCCTAGTCAGGGGCTCAGGGCTCAGTCCATGGAGCTGACTGGCTGGGCGGGGATGATTAAGCAGCTGCAGGCCTGTGCTGCTGAGCAGCTTAGAGGAAACCCTGGTCACCCGTATCTGGAAAGTGTTGCAGCTGAGAGCCATGTCAGGTCAGATTGCCACAGCTGGGCAGATTCTCCCAAACTAGCGGCATATTCTATTATTAGATTTAACCAAGACAGCAACAAATATGTTGCTGGTCCACTGTACTAGCTCACCAGCTCACCAGGAAGGCACCTGCAATCCCCTGGGGTACTCCAGCCTTTGTTATCACCCAGGCAAACTAGACTTCTATGATGAAAGATTATTGCAACAAAAATCACCATGCATTAGGTTCTTCCAATCCCAAAGGATTGGTCACTCACCCCAGGTCAGGATCTGACCAAAGGCAACACAAGCAGCTAGTTACTTCAGTAACTAAGTAAACTTTATTAGCTAAAAAAAAGAAATAAGAGTTATTCAGAGGTTTAAAGCTGGTGAGTTACAGTCCAGGTGAATTTAAACTTGTAAATCTAAAATGCTACCGGGGATGTTATAATCTCTGGCATATGTTATAATGCTTGGTCCTGCCGTGAGGGCAGGGACTGGACTTGATGATCTCTCGAGGTCCCTTCCAGTTCTAGTGTTCTATGATTGGCTAGATTTTGATAAATCTCTCTGGATTTGTGCAAATAGTATTGGGGATCTCAATCCTTTGTTCAAAATTTTTCAGGTCAAAGTGAAACCTCTTGACCCCTCTTCTGGAGAAATCCTGGCTGTGTTAGGAGTTAAGCAGTTTCATGTTGCGCATCAGTGGTGGGCAACCAGCAGCCCAAAGGCTGCATGCGGTCCATTGGGGTGCTATATGTGGCCCAGGAGGCATTTTGTTTACTGTTGCCCATGCACAAGGTTGCTAGATTCTGCTGGGTTTTTGTCTGTGTAGTTTTTTTTTCCTACTAGTATTACAAAGGTGACATGCACTTAAAGCAAGGGTACGTGAAGTGAGGTGCGTGTTGATTGCACACAACAACGTGAGAGTTGTGCGTTCCCTGTGCATCCAATCAAAGCACTGCTATGGGTCAGTCGGCACACGCTGCAAATTCTAGGCACACAAGCACGGTTTAGCAAAATTACCCTATCCCAGGACACCATCTTGGTTATGACAATCTTGCAGCCCACTGAGATGAAGGAGAGCCACTCACTAGCTTAGATTTCCCCTCACTCATGTATATGCTCTGCCACCAGTTCTTAATTTGCTTGCATCTCTGTGTAGTGCTTAGGCTAGCTCCAAAATGACATAGGCTACACTGCACCTCTCTTGCATAAAAGCCTATGCAAATAAAGCGCGGATTAACATATTGCCATGCTTCATTTGCATAATTAATTAGGGGCCGTTTTTGCACAAGAGGCTTTTGCGCAAAAAGGAGCTGTGTAGATGGCTCCTTTTTGCGCAAACCCCCCCTCTTGTGCAAGAGCCGTTCTTCCTCATTTTTTCTAAGTGTAGACATAGCCATACAGAGGCTCACATTCTCAGCTCTTTTTGCTATTCCTGAAGGGCTAACCTGTGGGTGTTTCCCAGACTCACAACAAGTTTGAGAAACAAATATGTAGCAAAGTTTTGTAATGTCACAGACAGTGATGACACACATCTAAATAGGATACTAATACTCAGCAGTTTACAACTTTTCCAGTGCTACCTTACAAGGCATACTTTGCACAAGATTTATTACAATTTTGCAGGTGGTGACCTTATTAGTGTAGATGGTCACCTTCCCTTCTATACAGCATCACATGGGGTAAGGAAGACTCTGCAATGTACCTCATCCGCAGCTGCAGTCAAGATGGAAATGTCCCTGTTCCCTCCCAAAGGGCCCTAGTTAGGGTGGAGCAACATTGTCAGGGCTGGCCCGGCCCTGGAAACTAGCAAGTGGTGTGAAATGCCAGAGATGCTCCGGTTTTGCTGCAGCTGAGGGATTGTGTTCTGAGACCATGAGCCAGAGCACAGAGTCAAACGATGCCTGCGGGAAACACATCCTGCTTTGGAGAGGGGATAGAACGAGGCATAGAACGTGTGTCCTTGCGTTTCATTTTATCCCACGAAGCTTCTAGTGGAACTGGCACTGACTTGCGAGGGATGATTAGGTGCGAATGGCTCTACCTTGGTTTGTAGCTGTTCTGCCTCACTGTTGGTGATTGTTGTTTCAAGCCTCCTTCAGTGTGACTTTTAAACAACTGGCTTATGCTGGGCTGTGAGCTAAAGATGGTGAGGAGGTTTTCAACCAGGCCTGCTGATGGGAGCGGTGGGGAGTTGGGGCTCCTAGCTACTGCTACAGTGGTGGTGGCTGGAGGCCGGGGCCCTTTTAATTTGCCTTTAGCCACGCCCCTTCCACCAAAGGCTCCACCCCTTCCATCTAAGGCCCCACCCCTTCTGCGGTCACAGAGTCACGTCCCCCACCTTGCCCAGGTGCCCGTGCAGGCTGTCAGCTCCCCTATTTTCAACTGACTTCTGCTCACCTCTCAAGTGTTAGTGCAGTCAACAACCAACCTTTGGAAATGAGAGGCACTTGCTGTAAAAGTCAAAAGAACAATATACAAGCAGGGCACATTTACAATGAGTCAGCATCGTGCTAAAATACGGGGCAAATTGCAGGCTTAGAGCATCAGTTAACTGCATTGGGGGAAGGACATTTTCCACACCACTTCCCCCTACGGCATTGCACAGCTGACCAGGCAGGTTAACCTCCAGGTCCTGCCTCGGAATAGTTCCCTGCCACTGGTGGGATACTGGGCTTGATGGGCCAGTCTGGAATGACAAGCTATAGATGCATGAGTGAAATGTACACACGTTGCACAATGGTGGAATAAATTCACTTTGTTAAAGAACTAAGTGGAAATGGGAAAGGAGGGAATTCACCCCCCAAGCCGACCTGCTGTGCATAGAACAGCTTTGCAGCAAGAGGGATTGCAGCAGATTCCATGTAATCACAGACTTACTGGTGAGCCCCTCTCCTCTGGCCCACTGCAAAACTCCCATCCACCCCTGCATTAGCAGAGTCAGTGTGGCACCCAGCTCTGCCTCATAGACATGGTGAAGAGTCACCAATACCTCTGCTGGTCTTAGAGGACCCTTCTGTAATCCCTAAATCACCTGGCTGAATAACTCGTTCTCTGCATAGCTAGCTAACTAACCAACAACGGAGTCATAAATGTCAAGTGATTTTCACTCTCCAATTAATTTCTTAACAGGTTATTGGCTCAGTTGGATGAAACAGAAAAAGCCTTTGATCAATTCTGGTCCAAACATCACTTAAAACTAGAACAGTGCCTGCAGCTCCGACACTTTGAACACGATTTCAGAGAGGTATTTTACTTATTTCTTTAATATAGACTTTCTTTTCTGGTAAATAGTCTCAAATGTCTCCAGATAGCTCTTCTAACCATTGTTCATAATTAAAAAAAAAAAAAAAAAGACATCTTTACAATGAAACAAGAATTACATATTCTAAAATGAAACTCCCACCCAGAGATCAAATGTCACATGGTATCTCATGAAGCCACCATAAGAAAGAAAGAATAGAGAGATGCAGGGACAGGAAGAGCCCACTTAAGAACATAAGAACGGCCAGACTGGGTCAGACCATCTAGCCCAATGTCCTGTCTTCTGGCAGTGGCCAGTGCCAGGTGCCCCAGAGGGAATGAACAGAACAAGTAATCACCAAGGGCATGGCTATGGTAGGAAATTATTTCAAAATAATTACATTTGAAATAATAACTCCCCAAATAACTATTTTGGAATAAGCTTATTCCCCAAGGAAAACAGGAGGTCAGATTTCGAAATCACCAGCCCGTTATTTTGAAATAATGGGCTTGGTAGTTTGGACGCTCTGCTTATTTCAGAATAAGGAGGGTTATTTTGAATAACTTGACCAGGGCCAAGTGATCCATCTCCTGTTGCCCATTCCCAATTTCTAAGGCTAAGGACATCATCCTGGCTAATAGTAATTGATGGACCGATTGTCCATGAATTTATCTAGCTCTTTTCTGAACCCTGTGAAAGACCTGGCCTTCCCAACATCACTACTTAGTAGAATCATTAGGTAGCCTCATGCAAAGTGTTAGCACCTAGAAGGAATTCACATTTGATAAGGAGATGATACAAAGCCCATTGAAGTCCATAGAATTATTTCTATGGACTTCAATAGGCTTTGAGTCAGGCTTTATTTGCACAACTAGAGATGGGTTAATGCAGAATCCTTAGGTTCCACGCAGTGGTGACTGGTGCCTGCAGTGGGAAGGAGGGCCACACAAAGGGTCAGGGAGGGGAAATGTGGGGCACCCCATTTAGCAATTAAAATTTGGGGGGGGATTAGGAGGGCAGTGCACCTCCCGCATGCTACCACGAGTCATCTATGGTTGCACACCCTTAAATGTGAGTGGACCCAGCCCAGTAATGCATCTGGCAAATGAACTGTGTTGTGCATAGCCAGTTGCAGCCCTCTGCCTTGGCAGGTGGGATAGATATGTGAGGAGGAAAGCTGTTTGGGAAACAGGGTGTCACCGAGATATGGGGCACTACTGGGCCCTGCACCCCCATCCGCAGCCAGATGTGACTCTCAGCTAGCAGGGAGAATAGAAGGTTCATTAGCCCACAGGGTTGCAGCATAGAACAGACTTGTTAGCACAGGAAGCAGGAACTGTCAGTACCATCCATCTTGGGGGGAGAGGGCTCAGAGCCCAGCACCCTGCTTCCCCATTTCTGCACCCCAAGCCAGCCAGAGTCCCTCGCACACCCAAGCAGCACATCTCTGCCTCCACCCAGCTCTACCCCCAGCCTTTGTTCAGCTTCCCGGGCAAAAGGTGTCCCTGGTCACACCCCCTTCCCAGGCTCAGGTTACAGAGCGCCTTGGCAATTGTGTCCATGCAGCCTCCCTCAGTGAGAGCCACATCCAAAATTCCCATCTCCATTCAGGCACCAGTGCAGTGCCCAGGGAAACTGAGGCACACACACAGCATCACTACAGAACAGTAGAAATCACATGCAACATAACAAAGTGAATAGAGCGAATACAATCCCCACTTCATCACACAGGGGCTGGTAGGGGAGGAAGAATGTCTAGGAATGGGTGCAAGCACCTCTAGCACATATAGATGGGAGAAGACTATGTTTGCCTGTTCATTGCATATGACTTCTACCACTGCATACAACAGGAGTGGGCAATAATTTTTGGCCCAGAAGGGGCAGGGTCTAAAATAGAAGGAGCGGGGCCAGGATGCTTCTGGGCGTCCCCGCCCACAGACCATGATTGGTCTGGGGATGGAGGAGGCCTTTGCCCCCCCTTTCCCACTAAGTACCCATGCCCCTGACAGGGCGGGAAGAGGCTTTGCACACTCCCCCACCCCCAGGCCAGGGCAGGGGTAGGGTGGAGGAAACGTTGTGCACTCCTCCTGCCCCCAGGCCAATCAGGGTTTGGGGACGGGGGAGCATGTGAAGTCTCCTCCCACCCTGCCAGGAGCACACGACACTTCAAAGTGCTACGTGCTCCTGGCAGGGCAGAGAAAAGTTCATGAGCTTCCCCCACCCCCAGGCCCTAATTGGCCTGGGGGCAGGGGAGCGGCAGGGCCTCCACAGGCTGGATCAACCCATTTGGCTGGCCGAATCTGGCCTGCGGATGTCCTTTTGCCCACTTCTGGCATACAAGCCACTCATTAATCTAGTGCACTGAAAGATGGGTTTCAGATCCCCCATTCAGCAAAAGCCTGCCGAGCACCCCTGCTTCTAATGCACACTGAACATTCCAGGAGTAGGTTGATTAAAGACCCCAATCATCCCATGAAACACCCCAGCATTCTAAGGCTGGATCCATCTCTGCCAAATGTTGGCCATAGGCTAGAGGCGGATGTCCTCAGTAACCAGAGTCCCTCAGCCAGAGATTGGACTGAGTGTGCGTCCCAATGGAGTGGGCAAGAAAACTTCAATTTTGGTAAAAATTGGGGGGAGGGAATGAACAGATCTAGTTTCCAAGGGGTTAGCACAGACACTCAAAATAGCAGCATCACACACAGTAGCCAGACGCTGCATGGCCTGATCCGAAGGAACATTTCCATCTGGCTCATTCAGTAGAAGCCATGTAAACGAGCTTCATGTGGGGGCTGCTCCGTCCTAGAGACCCCTTGTGCCTCTTGGTAAATGAGTGAGTAACGTGGAAATGTAGCACAACCAACTGGCTAGTGTGTCCTCCACCGTCCTCTACTTCTTGGATGGAATAAGAATTGCATACAGGGGCGGGTGCTTGTGAAGCGGGAGGCATGAATTCTGCCACTGCTATCACTAGGGAGTCCTTAGTGCTCTGGTGAACAGCATAGTGACAGCCATAATGCCCTAGGACAGTGTTTCTTAAACTGTGTTCCGTGGGACACCGGTGTACCGCGGAGAACAAGAGAGTTAAAAATGGCCGCTCTTAAAGGGGCAGGCAACTTTTTTTTTTTTTTTTTTGCTCAATAACTTTCCCTCCGACCTTTTTTTTCCCCTTTTTTCTTTCTTCTCAAGAAAAAATCGTTGGTGTTCCTCATTAAAAAAAATTATTGTTTGGTGTTCCTCAGTCTTAAAAAGGTTTAAGAAACACTGCCCTAAGAGGCTGTGGATTTGCTGCAGCCTGAGGTGTGTGTGTTTCTTGTAGGTAAAACTGGAACTGGATAATTTGATGGAAGCGCAAGCTGGTTTCAATGACATTGGCGACAGCGTGGCTCGAGTGGAGCATCTCCTAAAGGAACAGAAACAACTGGAAGAGAAAGGACAGGTTTGTACTTTATTGGACTTCGTATTTCAGTTCTTGTAGATTGCAAGTGTTAGTCCCTTGTAGAATGTGTCCACACACCACACTTAATTGTCTTGTGCTGATGCAGTTAGATGAGCCCAGCCTTTTAAAATCTGGATTCAGATGTCTACTAGTCCAACCTCCTGGGGTGTTAAGATCTGGCAGTTTGATGTGGTCCATAATAAAGACAGAGGCCACTTGCAAAATCTGCTTTTGGAATTGGGGTGGGGGTGGAATCTGTGCTCTGGTTCAGGTTCATCTCTTGGAACTTGAAAGCACAGAGTGAGCAACTTTTGAAAGATTCTCCAGTTTGACATCTTTACATGTAGTTTTACCACAAGTCAGTGTTGTCTGAGCAGCTATTTCCAGCAAGGGATTCAACAACCTTTCTTCTTCAGCCCTACATCTCTGTCAGTCAGCTGTGATGATCAGTTGGTCTGCTGTCATTAGGAAACAGCAAACAAATAAATTAGTTAAATCACATCAAATTCACATGAACAGCTGCAAAAGCCCAAGACAATCTTGTGTCTGAAAAAGCATACAGCTGAGACTCAGTAGACTTAGATTTTCTTCTCCGTTCTACCATTGAAATCTAAATGAATCCAAACTGGCATAGCTTGCATCTTCTTCCTCAGTATGTAATTTATGACCATCACTTAGACATCATACATACTTAGGTCAGGTCTATACTAAAGGGGAAAGTCAAATTAAGATATGCAACTCCAGCTACAATACTTATGTAGCTGGATTCAGCGTACTTTGATTCGAGTTTCCCCGCCATCCCCACAGCGGAATTATATGGGAGCAAATGCTCCCATTGGCTTCTCTTACTCCTTGCAGGAGCAGAAGTACCAGCCACTGCCACACTCTGAGTTCGACTTAGCGGGTCTTTACTAGACCTGCTAAATCAAACTCCGGAAGATCAATCGTAGCAGCATCAATCTTTCCTGGAGTGAAGATATGGCCTTACTGATGTATAACTTCGATATAAGCATCACTTCCGAGCATAGCCCAGTGAGTCTAAATTGGTGTACTGTACACAGTGAAGAGGGAGAAGATGGCATAATCACAGGTGCTGATTTCATGGGCATTCCAAGGCTGGAGTACCCATGGAAAAGAAAAAGGTGGGTGTCTGGCACCATCTGGCAGTCTCTGTAGCAATGCTTTCCCCTCCCCCAGCATCTTTTGCTTGCTGGCAGCACCACCGATCAGCATCTCCCTCCCCCAAGCACTTCCCACACACTGCAGTCAGCTGTTCTGTGGCATGCAGGAGGCTGGGGGTGGGGTGTGGAAGAGGGTGAGGCATGCTCAGGGAGGGGGTGGAGTAGTGGTGGGAAGAGGTAGGGGAGAGATGGGAAAAGACAGAGTAGAGTGGGGCCTTGGGGAAAGGATGCCGTGGGGGACAGGGCCTGGGGCAGTGCTATGGGGGAGCACCCCCGACACATTAGAAAGTCGGCGGGTATTGTATAAATTACCCCAACTGAGAGTCTCTTAGCCTGACTCCAGGAGTTAGCCTACAGAATCAGCTATACACCTGTAAGGCAATTAAAATAAACCTATCTCACTGTTCATGAAGTCAGACTTCAAGGCAAGTATAAAACAATACCAGGTCTCAGTGGAAAGAATGACCCCCACTGCCGTTCTAGTCTTTAGCAGAAACTATAGAGTCACCTAGACCTGGCTCATCGTCTTGGGTGTGACAGCTTCTCGTTTCTTCATGTTAATTGCACAGGAACCTTTGGAAAAGGCGCAGTCACTAGCTCTGCATGGAGACCATCTCATCCAAAACAACCATTATGCAGTGGACTCCATCCGGCCCAAGTGTGTTGAACTCAGGCGTATCTGCGATGACTTTGCCAATGAGACCAAGAAGAAATACGATATTTTGAGAAAGTCCCTCGAGCTGCATAAGCAGTTAGACAAGGTGAGCAAGTCTTCATATTGGAAAGCACTAGTAAAGCACAGTGAAAAAGCAATGGGTGAAAAGATCACATATCTGGGGTTAGAGAAAAACATCTTCCTTACTTTGCCCCAATCAGCAACTATGCACAGCTGGGGCAAAAGAGCTGTGGTGCCAGCCTCAGAAAGGGGAGAGGGAAGGGTTATGTTTATGGTGACCATATTTTCTGAACCAAAATTAGGGACACATTAGCCACACCCCCTGCCACAAGAAGTCCCACCTCTGGAGGTAGTACTCCCAGGGTCAAGGTGGACACATGACCAGAAGTAAAGGGTATTGTGTGACTCCCTCTAAGAGCTCCTCCCACAGTCCTCCTACCAATAGGGATGGGTTTGGCCCCCCACAGGACCCACCATGCAACTATCCTGCAATTGTATTAACCCAACTGGCATTGCTTTAACTTGGGGGGAGAGGCCAGGGGAAGGGTTCCCTCTAATACTTTCCTCCCATGAGCAGAGTGAGTTTTGTCTTGTGCACCAGTATTGGGTTCATGTGCGCTTGTTCGGATGTGTGCCACTGTGGCACCCAAGTTATTAATAAATATCTTATAAACGTCTCCCTTTTCCCTCTGCTGCCATGTCTCCCACCCTCCCTTTGCCTCATCTGTTCCCCTGATGCCCCCTTACCCCTCACCCTCCTCTGCTGTCCTAGCTCCTGCCTCTCTCACTCCCTTCAGCCCTTTGGGGACCTGTCCCCTTCCCATCCTTCTTGACCCTTGCATCCGCCTTTATCTTCCCCCCTGTGTCCACTCCTCCTCTAGCCCCACACTGATCATCTGTAGTTACCCCTCCCCATCCCCTCTCCTAACACCTCCATCTCCCCACCTGCCCTGCCTCTCTCCTCTGTCCTTTGGTACCTGTCCCTCCCCTCCATGAGTCTGCCCCTCTGCTTCACTCCCACAATCCCTGCTCCTTCCCTTACCCCTGCACCTTCCCAGTGCTTTCCCCTTTCCTCACTGCCCCGGACCTCCTTGCACTTTTTCTCCCCGATGCCCACTACCTCACCACCCTCTACCCCAGGTCTCCTTGTGCCTTCACACATGACTTGCTCTACCCCCACCATCCTCTTTTCAACCCCTCTTCTCTGGGTACCCATTCCTCTTCTTCCCTCTTGCCCCCATTGTCCCTCCCCTTTCCTCTCCCAGCATCACCCTGTCCCCTCCCCTCTCCCACTCCCACTGACACTGTCCCTCCCCTCTCACTTCTGCCCTTTTCCTCATTGTCTCCTCTTGGCCCCCTGGCATTTGTCTCTCCTCCCATCCTGCCCCATGGTGCCTTCCCCTTTCTTCTCCTGCCCTGTCCCCCCGTCAGCACAAGCCCCTTTCTCTCCTCATCCTCACCTCCCCCTTAGTTCTCCCCCTGCTCCTCCCTCACCTTCTGCCTTTGACGTGGAAAGCAGTTTGCAGGGGCTGGAGCCGAGGCCGTGGCACTATTTTTAGTACCATGGTCCCAGCCTCAGAAGCCCCCGCAGCCCTGGCCTCAGCTGCTCCCCAGGCGAGACCACATACCGGGACTGGAGAAGAGGCCACCCGTGGTGCTATTTTTAGTACCTCAGCCCTTGTCCCCATGAGCAGCCTGGCACCAGCTGGAGTCAAGCGACAGCCACATTAGGCCCATTCCAGTGAGGCTGCCCCAGCTGGAACAGGCCTCATGCGGCTGCTGCTTGACTCCAGCTGGAGCCGGGGCCACCCCTGGGGCCTGGGACTGTGGTACTATAAATAGCACTGCAGGCGCAGCAATCAGTTGTGGCCTGCTGATCTTTACATCTATAATACAGAGGGTGTGGTTGAAAGTGGATATTAAGGGCCCAGGGCTGAAGAATGAAGAGACTCCTCAGCCCCAATTGCTTCTGATGGGAGATGAAGGTGCTCAGCACGTCACAGGACCTGATCAGCACTGCACAGAATGGGGCTGTGACAGGGATGGGGAGTGACCCCATGGCTTGGGGAGGCAAGTTTCTCCAGCCCCGGCCACCAGAGCCCAGTTCCCCCCGCCACACACACACTGTGACCCCTGCCCAGCCTCCACCATCACTCCAACGTGGCTGCTGGCCCCTGGCCCTGTCTGCCCCAGGGTAGTACCCCCAGCCTCCCCTGACTTCAGAGCTCTGGAGAGCCAGTGCAGCACACCCGTAGCCTCCCCCAGCCCTGGAAAGCTGGTGGGTGACACGGCTGCAGCCTGCCCTACCTCTGAAGGTCTGGAGAGCTGGCACAGGACTGGGGCCAAGCTGCCTACACTGTTGACCAGCAAGGCCTCCCTACCCCTTAGCCGAGCCACCAGCCCCAGCACTGGACAGCCAGAGTCCCCAACGTGCCTGCCTCAGCCTCTGGCATCACAACAGCAGGCTGAGGGTCTGGGTCTGGGGGACTCCGGAGGAGCACAGGCAGGGCTAGGTGAGGTGGTTTGGGAAGGCTGTGCCTCCCCCTGCCTACGATACCCACTGCCCACGGGCGGTGAATTTAGAGATTGTTTGTGGATCTGGCCTCGGGTTCAGAGCATTAGTATACTCAAGGCTATGCCCGTTTCTGATTGATGAGGATAGCTGTGGTTGGAGGGATTGACCCAATGCTGGGTGACAGGACATCTGGATTCCCTTTCCAGCTCTGCCCCGCGGGGCTTTGGACCCATCACTTAACCCCTCTGAGCTCTAGGTCTCCCCACTGTAAAAAGACTCCTTTGTAAAACGGGCTTTGAGGTCTGCACGTGGAAGTTACGTGACCAGATGATTTATGGAGGATTAGTGCAGCGAGTTGCTCTTGGGGACTGGGAATGCAGACAAAGAGGTTGCCATCAGCAGCTCGAGGCTTCATCTGGAAAGAGATTCCGGAGGAAAAGCGACAGATATCCGTGCTGGGCACTTCCCCTCTTGCTCAGCTTCTACCATCCCTTAGCCGGTTACACGTGGGCATGGCAGGCCACGCCACACCCCGGAGAAGTGCCAGAACAAGACGCTGCTGAGGCAGCACTGCATGTAGGCCTGTGTCCTGCAGCATGGGAGTAACCCCTGGATCGACACTGTGCTTGGCAAATCCAGTCTATGGCTTCATGGATGGTTGTTCAAGGTGAATGGAAACCCCGCAGGCAGCAGAGGCTACCTACTGTATCAGCTCCTTACTGTATTCGCATCAGTCACTGCTTTCAAGAAAAAAAAAAGCTGTCCTCCTCACAGTTTTATGTACAAGCTGCGGCCTGGATCTTGACAAATGCCCAGCTTTCTCAGGGTATGTCTACACTACAGCACTAATTCGAACTAACTTAATTCGAATTAGTTTGAATTAACTAAGCTAATTCGAATTAGTGCATCTAGACCTAAAAACTAATTCGAATTAGCGTTTTGCTAATTCGAAATAGCATGACCACATTGAGTGGACCCTGAACCGAAGTTAAGGCTGGCCGGAACCAGGACTTAGAGCATGGAGCTGCTGCCTCAGGCTAGCCAAGGGCTGTGCTAAAAGGGACCCGACCCCCCACCCCAGACAGACAGTTCTCAGGGTTCCCCGCTTGCTGGTCTACCTCGATGAGGAACAGCAAAGCATTTGTGTCTCGGAGTGCTCTGCTTGCCCTCACTCGGGGCACCACGGCACTCTGCAACATGGAACCAGACCTGCCCCCGGGGACTCTGCTGCGTCTCATGGACACGTTGCCGGCAGCCTGGCTGCACTCTATTCAGGCTGCCATCTGGGAGGACCATCGACGGGATGTCTGGATCCAGGGGGCCCTGCGGGAGAGCTTCCACCCTGAGGAGCGCTAACAGTCACCCCAGTCTGCCCCACTGGGGGCTTGTGCCCCATTCCTCCCTCTCCTCCTTCCACTTCCCTAGCCCCCCTCTTCCTGATGTCAAATAAAAGACACGTATTTTCAAAAACAACAATTCTCTTTATTCAACACAACTGGGGAGGGGGAATGAAATTGTGGGGAGACGGGGGAAAGGAGGCGGGAGGAGGCGGGAGAGGGCAGGAGAGAGGGTGGGAGAGGGGAGGGGGAAACCTGGGAGGAGGGAGCTGGAAGGGGGAAGCAAGGGGAAGGAGGGGGAGGGGAAACTCAGGGATCAGGGGTGGGGGTCTTGCCGGGCCAACCGCCTCCCAGCACGGGGGGATGGGGTAGAGGGTGCAGAGGTTGAGGTGGGGGGCGTGGACATTGAGGAGGAGGGTGTGGGGGTTGAGGAGAAAGAGGTGGGAGGGGGGGCAGGAATGGGAGGAGGGATAGTTGTTGGGGGGGGCAGCAGGCGCAGGACGGGCACGGGGCACCATGCTCTGCAGCAGGGCCTGCAGGGTAGCATTTCTGGCTCGCTCCTCAGCCAACTGCTCCTGGCGGAGCTGCAGGTCTGCCCGCATCCAGGCCTCCACGGTGCGATTCAGGGCTCTCAGGGCCCCAGGTGCTGGTCCCAGTAATCCTGCTCCGTGGTGGTGGTCCGGAGCAGGCCGCGGGTGCGGGAGCATGTCCCGGGTGGGGTGTCCTGCACGAGCAGCTGGTGCAGCTGTAGAGAAAGAAGAGAAGTGGTCAGTTCTCCCTGGGGACACAGCGGATGATGCCCAGCCCCTCCCGCGACGTGAGGGCGACCATGCCCTGCACCATCAGAGCCGTTGTGTTTGTACACAGGCCATGGTCAGGATGTCTGGCTCTCCCCGGGACTGGGAGCTGCCCCAAGACCGCACCCATGGCCCTGTGCCGTGTATAGTGTGGCCGGGGCGGGGGGGAGATGTCCCCTGCCTCTGTGTAGAGGGGGCGTGTGAAGGGAGGGCATCCTGCTGGGTCCCGCCCCAGGGTCGGGAGTGTGTCAGGTCTCTTCACACACGCACGTGCCTATTGGGCCACGGCCCCTGGGTGTCACGCAGCTGGAGCCACCTGCCCAGGGGTGGCATGGCACCTGCTCGCACGTGCACAGGTGGCTGCGTGATCCGTGGGAGGCATGGCCTACATGTGCGGTCCCTGGTCTCCCTCCCCGCCTCCCCCCCCGGGCAGGGGACAGTGCTGGCACTTACCTGGTATGGCCTCCCTGGACGACCCTGCTGACTCCGGTGCTGGAACTGCTTGTGGTGGCCCCTCCGGTGCACCTGGGTCAGGGCCCTCCGGTCCCGGCTCGCTGCCTCCCAGGCTGGCGCAGACCGCCCCTCCCCCAAGAGTCGGTCGAGGGTGGGGAAGTAGGGACTGGTGGCAGCCCCTGCTGCGGCGCCGCCCCGGTGGCCCTGGCATACACCTGCCGCAGCTCCTTAACTTTCAGGCGCACCTGCTCCTGGGTGCGCCTTTGTCCCTTTTGGGCCATGGCGGCCACTATGCGGCTGTAGACGGCCGCGTTCCTCCGCCTAGTGCGGAGATCATGGAGGTTGGGGGCCTACCCCCAAACCTCAATGAGGTCCATAACCTCCGCACTAGTCCAGGAGGGCACGCGCCGTCTACAGCCCCTGGCTGGCCGCTGGGGGACTGGGCGGGGGACGGCTGGCTGTCACTGGCTCCCTGGCTCATCGTGGGGCCACTGGGTCAGGGGCAGAGACTGCTGGCAGAGCTGTCTCTGGCAAGTGCCGTCTGGCCAGAGTCTACCCCTTTAAGGGCCCCGGGGCTGGGGGAGAGGAGAGTGGCCACCAGGGGGAACCTGGGAAGGGCTAGCCTCCAATTAGTTCGAATTAAGTGGCTACACAGCCCTTAATTCGAGCTACTTAATTCGAACTCGGCATCATTCCTCATAGAAGGAGGTTTACCTAATTAGAATTAAGTGCTCCGCTAGTTCGAATTAAGTTCGAACTAGCGGTTTGCATATATAGATGCTATGAAAGTTAATTCGAACTAACGGCTGTTAGTTCGAATTAACTTTGTTGTGTAGGTATACCCTCAGTGACTCATCATACGGGAAAGTAAGTCTGGCTGCTTCAAGCTGTTTTTCTAGGCATAGCAAGTAACACATTGTACAATAGAACTGCTCACATAGAGTTACAGGACACAATCTGACGTCACAAGAAATGGTACAATTTACCAGTCTCTGATGGTTTAACTGTTGAAGCTGTGACTTTATGATGCAAACATTTGACCCCCCTCGCTTTTAAAATCAGTTTGGCTTGAAACTTGGCACATATCCAGCCTACTTAATTAGCTTCATTAGCAAGGGGCCTACAATTGCCAGGGAATTGCTGTTATATATATCTTGGATTCTGTATTTCCACTCCAACTCATCTGAGGAAGTGGGTTTTACCCACGAAAGCTCATGATCCTTTGTTAGTCTGTAAGGTGCCACAGGACTGCTCGTTGTTTTTAAAGTTCAGAACCAGTGCAGTTTTTTCCTTTTGCGCATTAACTTAAGTGTTTTTGCAGTAGTAGCATATTTACAGTGTCCCAGACATTTTTTCAGCTAGTTACTCCCCCCAAAATCTCATTTTTAATGTTGTTCTGCTGTTTAAAAAATGAAATAATCTGTAGAGCAATATTTTAAAACAGGTAAGGACGGAATCAGAGTTGAGTGTCCATTTATCCTCTGCCCTGCCTGTTGTGAAGGTGGGATGCTGAAGGAACTGTCCCGAGACCCCCTCTAAAGAGGAGGCAGAGCAAAGTGGATTAATGTCAGACCCTGGACTTCCTTGCTTTTGTTTAAATTCAATAGTGAGTCAGATTCTGTGCTGACATGCAATTCCATTTAAGCACAGTGCTGAGTCAGTGCGGTTACTCTGGGTCATATTTTGCGCAATAGAGTTTATTACAGCTCCTTGTTGCTAATGCACACTGCATCTTCAGAACTGCTTACAGCCTTGACTCTGAATCAACATGGGCATGTTGATTGTACTTGTTGGACTTCCCTGTGGCCCGGCACCCTTGGGACCTGACCGGACCTGGATGAGGGATTTTGCTGGATCAGGGGAGGTCATTTCTGTGTCCCCTCCTCCCCGCCCCAGCATCAGTCTGCCCCAGGCCTGGCCTGAGTGCCAGCCTACTGGCTGACCCCCCATCCTGCCCTGCCAGCTTCACCGGGCTTCCCAGTCCCGCTGCTCTGCCAGCCCCTCTGGATTCCCAGCCACCATTCTGCCACTGGGACTATCTGGTCCTGGAACATCCATGATCGGGATGTTGCTGGACCAGAGAGTCCCAGTTTAGAGAGGTGCAACCTGTATTGAAGAGTGTTATTTCTGTTTGAAGAGTGGGCAAGAAGCAGCAGCAAATCTATAAGGGGCTGAAGCCTCAGATTGTACCATTGTTACAAATCCTAATGGCTCTGTTTGTTTTTTTTAAAGGCAAGCCAATGGTGTGAAGCTGGAATCTACCTCTTAGCTTCTCAAGCTGTAGACAAGTGCCAGTCACAAGACGGAGCTGAAACTGCACTGAGTGACATAGAGAAATTCCTGGGAACCGCTAAGGAATACCAGTTGTCTAACCCGAAGGAATTCTACAACCAGTTTGACATGATTCTCACCCCTGAAATAAAGGTAAAGCTTGCTGAATGTTTACCCTGCCAATTTAAACTTCCTCCAAACCAGCAGTGAATTTCAAAAAACACTCTTCACATATTCTCTCATGGCTTTTGTTCAAATAGAAATGTGAAAGGAGATCTAGGATAGCAAAGCAGTCACACATGTGGAAATTTGGGGCAGTGACCTTTACTCATGTGAGTAGTTTTTACGCACACAAGGAGTTCCCAAAAGCCTGTGTCAGGGATCAGGTAGAGGGAGGTACTGAGTGGGAGTACAAAGCCTGCCCAATGCTGTTAGTTTGCGGGCTTGTCTCCACTACACTGGGGATCTATGCTGCAGCGATTCATCCACCAGCCATTGATTTATCATGTCTGCTTAGACATGATAAATCAATCTCCGAGCGCTCTCCCATTGACACTTGTACTGCACCAGGATGAAGGGAGTAGCCAGCGTTGACAGGAGAGCAGCCCCTGCTGACCTTATTGCACACAAGATGCCTGGCAAGCACGTTGACTTCAGCTACGCTACTTACGTAGCTGAAGTTGCGTAAATTAGATTGACAGCAGGGGTTAGCGTAGATGAGGCCTGAGCTTTGGGTGCAAAGATCCCATCCTCATGCTCTGTCCATTTGTGACTCACATCTGTTCCTCATTTCTTTCCACAGGCCAATGCCCAAAAAGTTCTACAAAAACTAGAAGATGTGCAAGAAATGTTTGACAAGAGACAAGCGAGTTTGAAGAAACTGGCAGCCAAGCAGACTCGGCCAGTCCAACCTGTTGCCCCGCATCCTGAATCCTCCCCCAAGCGAGCATCGCCTAAAAGCACCAGACCCGCAACATTAGGTAGGCCTCAGAGAACAGATGTTTCACACACGCTCCCATTCCGTTCTCACAGTTCTGTTCGGTCCTATAACCAAAACGAAAGCTCCTGAGTCAGATGTGCATGTTCCTGGCTGTGCAGAGACAGGTCAGAGCGAATCAGGCTGTGGATCTCCCAGAAAATGTCAGACTCCCTGCCACAGTGGAGGGTTCCCTCACCCTGGACTCCATATTGCACACAGTCCTCACGTGCGCCATTGGCAAGCTCAACACCATATGTGTTATTTACAACATCAAGTGCTTGTTCCTCACATCATCTTCCAGATCCAGGGAAGAAGGAGGGAGGGCTCTCATCTCCCTGAGATCCTGAGCGTCTCTGGTCTTTTCCTTTCAGCCTATCCCTCTACTCTTATCTTTCCCTGTCTTCCTTTTAACCATCCTCAGCTGATGAGGAAGTCCACCTGTTGGTTGGTTAGTCATTATCAGATACTGAATCAGTTATTTCATCACTTTAGCTCCCAGAGCAGTGAGTCAGTCTTCTGCTATTCTCATGCTGTCACACTCTTCATTCCTGCAGAGTTTCTTCCTTTTAGTTAATCCCCCACCAGGGATGGTCTGTCCTTCAGAGGGACTCCTCTTCTACTCTTCATTCTTCCTTCCACGTGACTACAGATGTCTAATTGATCATTAAAAACAACAAGTAGTCCTGTAGCACGTTAGAGACTAACAAATATATATATAGCTTCAGAGAGGTAGCCGAGTTAGTCGGTAACAGGAAAAACTTAAAAAACAACAAATAGTCTAGTAGCACCTTAAAGACTAACAATACATATAGATGGTATTATGAGCTTTTGTGGACAAAACCCACTTCCTCCAAGGAGCAGAGTTGAAAAAAGGGGGGGATCCTCCCAACTTATAACAGAAAAAGAAGGGAGGGGGAAGTACTTGTCAATTGTAGTGCCCACGCTAATGAGGCTAATTAAGTGGCCTAGAAGTGTCCCATGCTTAGATTTTGATGTCAGTTGGGGGTTGAATATAAGGCAGGCAGGTTTTATAATGGCCCATTCAGTTCAGGTCTTTCTTCAAGCCATGGGAGAGAGTGTCAGATTTACATATGAAGGCCAGTTCCTCATTCTCCTTCATTGTGAGTGTGCAAATTATTCACATGCACGTCTGCTTTGTAAAACTGCTTATAAATTCTTGGCTTTAAAATCACACTATTCTAGAGTCAGACCATGCAAAAGTTAAGGTTCCAGTAACAACCGTGCTCAGGTGGAGTATTTTCTTTCTACTGCTCGCTCTTCTGTATAACCCTCATTTGGGGTTGACCTTAAATAGCTACATTGAGGTAAAAACTACCTCTGCCTTGTCTCCACTAGGATTGACAGTGGGAGAGCTGACTGGAGTTAGCCATCTCGAGTTAAAAAAAGCACACGTATCTTGTCTGGGTGGGGTCTTTTTGCAGTGAAAACATAGTTTCAGTCAAATAAAAACAGTTTAGGTTGTGTCGTGGGACCCTCCCCCCACTTTTTAACAGAACCACACTTTGGGCCCTGCAAAGAAGAACCTCACTATATTTTTAAAATGAAGTTTAAGTCTAAATTAAAGCTTGGTATACACTATAGTTTGCTCAATATAAGGTATCTTATATTAGCCTAATTGTGGCAGCGTACGCACTGCATGGGTTCCCAAACTGGGGGGCATGCCCCCCAATCAAGTTTTGCTGCCCTGGTCAGTTCCTTTTCTTTTTTTTTTTCCCAACAAGTTTTGCTGCTATTTGGGGGGGGGGAGGGGTATGAGGGTTTCTCAGAAATCAAAAAAGGGGCGTGATGCCGAAAAGTTTGGGAATCACTGCACTACAGTCTTGCTCCTGCCCACGTAAGAGCCCTACTAACTGACTGAATAATTACACCCACATGGGCTCCCGTGGGTGGAGTTAGCACAGGGCAGTGCCCATGCAGACCACTGTTACATCCGCTATTGGCTGTCATTCTTGTCAGTTGCAGGGCTACATGCTGGAGCGGTGAAATTGACAGGAAAGTTGGGCAGTCACCCGGGCAAGCAGGGAGCTGCAGCTGGAAGCTGGCTGCTCTTGGGCTTCCTACTCCCAGCGGCATGAGCCCCACTGGGAGCCCAGCTACCCCCCTCCTGGCTCCCAGCTACTGCCCAGGCTCTCCAAACTGAGCTGGGCTGTGCATGCCCAGCTCCCTGCTCCCTCTTGTCCGGAGGCTCCTGGCTCCTTGCTCTCTGCACGGAGCCCAGCAGCTGCACTGAGGAGCCTGGCTCCCTGGCAGGAACTGCTTGGACTCCAGACAGGGAGCTCCTCTCTGGGAGCCATGCTGTGGCTGGGAGTGGAGAGCTGTGAGGCAGTGGGGAGGAGCAGCCAGGCTTCTGGCAGAGAGGAACAGAGATCCTGGGCGGGGGATGCTAGTGAGCCAGGAACTTTTGGCCAGTATCAGGGCTCTCCAGGAAGCACTGGGGCTCCCCACAGGGAACCAGTGGGCAGCAGCCCCGGCAGTGGTGGGGAGCAGGGAGCTGTGCAAGTAGTGGGGAGATTGGGCAGCAGCTGGGCTGGGAGCCAGAGGGCAGTTGGCCTCCAAGTGGGGCAAGTTCAGCCCACCTGTGAGCCAGGAGTCGGTGGGCAGCCAGGCTCTAGCTGGAGGCCTCCACCCACCATGGTGACAGCCCCAGTTTTCTTCTCAGTTTCACAGCTCCAGCAGGGAGTTGTGCAATTTACAAGAATGCCAATCAACAGCGGTTGTAACTAATGCAGTGACAACAACAACACCGCATCACCTCAACTCAACCCTACATAAGCCCTACCTCTCTCATGGGGGTGTAGTTATTATGTCAAACAACAGGAAGTACACACTAACATAATTGGGTTGACATAAGTTACATTACATCAACCTAACTCCATGGTGTAGACCAAGCCATAATTTTGCTCCCTTCCGTTCAGCACTTATAGTCATTTCCAGAGTGCATGCAAATGTATAGCTTTGTAATATTCCAGATGTACAGAAAAGCAGAGAGAAATAAATCTTGGCAGGTGGTGTAAATTGCAACCCTTGAGAGAGTCTTGAGCCATTGTTCACAAGGGCCCGTCTGACGCCATCGGTTCTTTACAAGAAAGCCTAACCAAAATGTGCCTCTGTGAATGTCAGTGCTGTAAATAGCTAATTTTGCGCCTGAGGCAAGAATATAAAATTGCACACCCTCATGTGTATATATTCATAGTAGTTATTTTGTAGAAAAAGGGAAAATACATAAATAACATCAATAATAATAACACAATGTTTATTTATTATAGTTATGAGACTGCATAAACAATCAAGGCAGCACTTGGCGCGGTTGACACGGTGCCCAGCCTCCCACACTGCTCAGAAGCAGCTGATGCGCTGGGTGGCCGCCAGGTCTGGTAACTGTTGGAACGCAGAGCAGCAACATGCAGCCCGACATGTAAACTGCAGGCCGGCCGATGCTAATGGGCGGCGGAGGGAAGCGGCGCGGTCTTAAAATAAGTAGCTGTCTTAAAATAATTAGTTTTCTATATTATTTTTCTGCGCCCCCTCAGCTGTTTGTCCGAGGCAAGTGCCTCACTCGCCTTGCCCTTGTTACAGCCCTGGTGAATGTTACGTGTGAGCTCAAAGTCCAACAGATCAGACAATAACATACGTGTGACTATTGAAGCCTGTGCAGATGGTTGCAAATGATCTAGAACTGTGATATACTAGAGAGATGTGCAGTGGTCACTGGAGATGTGCAGTCACCCTCTGACCTGCCTCATACCAGAGCAGGGTGGTACTATTGAAGCTCACACACTGCAGCAATCAGATCCCATTAAATACGTAGATTGCAATATACATTGTGTATTAATAATGAGCTTATTAAGACTATTTCTACAGATAATCGAGACAGGTCAAACCAAAGACTGATAGAATATGATTTATTGGTAGAGCAAATAATGAATACTGATGCTCGGTCTCTGAATAGTATTGACCCAGGGTGTGCGCCATAAATATAAAACTCACTTATATATTTGGCTTTGTGTAGTATTCCCTGGGCCTGGAGAAGGAAATACCGCAGTTAAACTACCATGACCAGAAAGGGACAATCTAGTTTTGAAAAAGGCGCCTTCTGGTATCTTCTCTAATAGGTGCTCCATGTATACAAGGCCCTTCATTGGATTTCTGAACTGACTTCTGTCTCAGACTCACAAAACACTTCACCAGCATTCCCACATCTCTGTTAAGTACCATTGACTACTTTTAGCACAGCGAAATTAAATGACTAACTCAAGTTTACACAGGGAGCCTGTGGTAGGACTGAGAATAGAACAGAGACATGCTGACATTTGAGCCTTAGTTTGCGACCACATTGCCTTGAAGATAAGAACAAAAGAATGGCCCATTTAACCCACTAACCTGTCTTTGGACCAGGTCTGCTACCATATACTTCAGAGGTGAAGAAAGAGAACAGGGCAAATCAAACAAGCTATCTCCTGCTGTCAGCTTCCAGCTTCTGGAGGTTTAGAGACATCCAGAGAATGGGATTGTGTCCCTGACAGTCTTGGCTAATAGCCATTGACAGATCTATTCTCCAACAACTTCTCGGATTATTTTTTGAACCCAGTTATAATTTTGGTCTTTACAACATCCCCTGGCAAGGAGTTCTAGAGGTTGACTGTGCATTGTGTGAAGAAATACTTTCTCGAGTTTGTTTTAATCCTGCAGCCTATGTTGTTGTTGATCCTCCTCAAACAATTCTAATAGATTAGTGATTCATGCTTTCACTTTACAAAAGCTGGGTTGACTCTTCACTTGCAATTTAGGGCCAGCTGTGTGTTTGATAATTCTGTTCTTTACTGTAGTTTCATCTAGTTTGCCAAGTACTGAAGTTAGGCTTAGTGGCCTGCACTTGCCAGGATCACCTCTACAGTATTTAAAAAAAAAAAAAAGTATTAAATTTTTTTAAGAACAGCCATACTGGGTCAGACCAACGATCCATCTAGCCCAGTATCCTGTCTGCTGACAGTGGCCAATACCAGATGCCCCAGAGGGAGGAAACACAACAGGTAATCCTCTTGTGTTCCCTCTCCTGTCACCCATTTCCAGACAAATAGAGGCTAAGGACACCATTGATGGACTTAACCTCCATGAATTTATCTAGCTCTTTTTTGAACCCTGTTAAAGTCCTGGTCTTCACAACATCCTCTGGCAAGGAGTTCCACAGGTTGACTGTGTGCTGCATTAAGAAAAATTTCCTTTTGTTTGTTTTAAACCTGCTGCCTATTAATTTCATTTGTTGACCCCTAGTTCTTATATTGTGGGAATAAGTAAACAACTTTTCCTTATTCATTTTTTCCACACCAGTCATGACTTTATAGACCTCAGTCATATCCCCCCTTAGTCTCCTCTTTTCTAAGCTGAAAAGTCCAAGTCTTTTTAATCTCTGTTCATATGGGACCTGTTCCTAACCCCTAATCATTTTTGTTGCCGTTTTCTGAACCTTTTCCAATGCCAATATATCTTTTTTGAGATGAGGCGACCACATCTGCAGGCAGTATTCAAGATGTGGGCATACCATGGTTTTATATAGAGGCATTAAGATATTCTCTGTCTTATTCTCTATCCCTTTTAATGATTCCTAACATTCAAGTTGCTTTTTTGACTGATGCTTTTTTGACTGAATGGATATTTTCAGAGAGCTATCCACAATGACTCCAAGATCTCTCTCTTGAGTAGTTGTAGCCAAATTAGTCCCCATCATGTTGTATGTATAGTTGGGATTATTTTTTCCCCAATGTGAATTACTTTACATTTATCAGCATTAATTTTCATTTGCCATTTTGTCGCCCAATCACTTAGTTTGGCAAGATCTTTTTGAAGCTCTTTTTTGTCTTCTCTTGGGTTTTCCTACAAATTAAGAGGTTTCAATACTACCAAAGATAGTAGCTCTCACTGTTTCTTTAAGCAGCCTTATAATAATATGTATCTATAGCTGACCATTTTGCTCCGAATTATGGTCCAGGAATCTGATCTGTGCATCAGAGGGGTAGCTATGTTAGTCTGCATCCACAAAAACAACAAGGAGTCTTGAGCACCTTAAAGACTAAGGCTGTGTCTATACTGGCACGATCTTGTGCCAGAGCTATGCAAATGAGGCTCAGCGTGGAATATCGCCAAGCCTTGTTTGCATAACTAATGAGCCGCCATTTTTGCGGAAGAGGCTCTTGCGCAAGATGGAGCTGTTTATACTGCCCCTTCTTGCGCAAGAAAAACCCTCTTGTGCAAAGCCGTTATGCCTGAAAATAATCAGCATAACGGCTTTGCGCAAGAGGGTTTTTCTTGCGCAAGAAGGGGCAGTGTAGACAGCTCCATCTTGCGCAAGAGCCTCTTCCGCAAAATGGCAGCTCATTAGTTATGCAAACGAGGCTCGGCGATATTCCACGCTGAGCCTCATTTGCATAGCTCTGGCATAAGATCGTGCCAGTATAGACACAGCCTAAGGGTATATCTACACTACAGTGTTATTTTGAAATATCTAATTTCGAAATAGTTAATTCGAAATAACTTATTTCTAAATAACGTGTCTACACACAAAATGCATTTTGAAATATCGTTTTTCTATTTTGAAATAGCGCATCCACACTGAGTAGATGTTGAATCGCATTTAAGGCTGGTTGGAACCAGTTCTGGCAGGGCATCAGGTCAGAAGTGACCTTGTGGTCAGGGCGGCCAGCAGGGCACCTTGGGAAGGGCTGGAGGCCCCCTATTTCGAAATAAGCATCTACATAGTGCTTATTTCGAAATAGCAGTTTTGAAATTGGCACTATTCCTCATGGAATGAGGTTTGCCAATTTTGAAATAAGTCTTGCTATTTCGAATTAATTTCAAAATAACAGAATGGCTGTGCAGATGCTAGGAAAGTTATTTCGAAATAACTGCTGTTATTTCAAAATAACTTTGCTGTGTAGACATACCCTAACAGATTTACTTGGGCATAAGCTTTCATGGGCAAAAACCCACTTAGATGAATCTCTGACGAAGTGGGGTTTTGCCCGTGAAAGCTTATGCCCAAGTGAATCTGTTAGTCTTTAAGGTGCTACAGGACTCCTCCAGGGCCGGCCCACAACATTTTGGCACCTGAGGCGGGGAGCTCAAATGACGCCCCCATACCTCCTCGCTTAGGCCAAAACTTTGAAAGGTCTCAATTCTGTCTTCTTCCTGTTCTACTCCACTCATGGTACTGCTCTACTACCTACACATGCACCAGCAGCAGACACAATTTTCTACACTCTGGGTCCTAGTGCCCCTCCCCCCACACACACACAGTCTGGCATCTGAGGTCACCTCAGTTCACCTCATGGTAAGGCCAGCCCTGGACTCCTCATTGTTTCAGTCTGATCTATGAGGGCAGACCCATGCATCCCCGTGAAGTCCATCTGAAGTCAGTGAGGTTCCAATGGGTTCATGGGATCACACTGCAGGGTCACGGCATATATACCAGAAGGGTTTATGAGTATGAATTGCAGAAGAAAGAAGATAGGCTGCCTATCCCGGTTATGGCAGATACTGTAACTCACCTGTTTAAAGCAAATTATGTCAACAGAAAGTTGCTGCATTCAGAGAGATTTTCTATGTAAATAAGGGGGCAGATGAATAAATAAGATGTGGTTACCTGCTGCTGGAGGCCTGAGAGTAAGGCTTGTCTTCTACAAATTGTGTATCTAGACTGCATAGACTGACTTCTCCTGTGCAAGAAAAAAAAAATATCCAGAGATTTTTTTGCACCGGCCAACTCTCTGGAAAGACAGTTCCTGTTTCCAGAGCAAAATGCTGACAATGTTCCCCACTCTGGTCCTCCAAGGAAAGGGAAAAAAGGGAAAATATACCCAGTGCAGAATGCTCAAAGAAAGGCCATAAGTGATGGTGCTGGGGGTCGTACATGAAATGCTCCTGTGAATTTTATGGTGACATTCCACGCACACACACACCCCAGTACACACACACACCCTAGTAAAAAGAAATTCTTCTGTGTTGTGTGAGGGAAGGGGCAGAAACTTGAGTCACCCTCTCGTGCATGCCAGTGCAGGGGGCATGGCCAGGCAAATGGGGTGTGACCTACACCTAGCTGATCCCCAGCTGTCATAATAGCTGCTGTTGACAGGAGGCATAGCTTAGGGCAGCCTTCAACAGAGGGTAGAGCATGGACAGGTGATTCGTAAGTGGCTTTATCTAACACTTTCTGTACTTGGGGCAAGTGTTCTTCTGCTGGACTGCAGAATCATGTTGAGAGGAAAGAGTTTGATAAAAAAATTAATAGGCTCTTTCTGTGCTCCAGTTCACTCAATTTCTAAGACACCAATGGGTTGGCTAAATTTTTGCTGCCTGCTTTTTGGTGGTTGATGGAATTCCTCTAAATAGAGGGCCAGATCCTTAGCTGGTGTAAAGTGGCATAGGGCTAATGTGGTCAATTTGGCACACCACTTATAAACTACTTAGGGATGGAACCTACAGGTTGAATCTCTCTAGTCCAGCTTCCTTGGGACCTGACCAGTGCTGAACCACGGGAGGTCAAGACTGTCTAGCAGCATTACCTGACACTTCCACTGCTTACTGGGCTCTTAGAAGACATTTAGGGGTAAATTAGAGCCAAATAACAGCACAGAACACTCAGAACCAGGACTAGTGGCTGTAAACAAACTTTATGGGACCGCGGGAAACTTGGCCACACTCGTGATAAGTGGACATCTGGCTAACTAAAATCATGCCAGACCACGGATGTTACCTTTCTAGAGAGTGCCGGACTAGAGAGGTTCAATCTCTACTCAGCTATGAAATATTACAGGTAGAGCTATTGGCACCATCCATAGTGACTATTGCCTGGCTCTTTCCTTATAAGACCCTGTTTTGAGTTTATAATGCTACTAAATATTTTAGCTGAAGTTTTCCCTATAGGGTGTCTGCCTCATGCTGAATTATTTTGGAAAGTTTCAGCAAAACTGGTTTGGCCATTTCCCGAAGGAGATTAGGGAAAGACATATTGGCTATGTCTACACTCGCAGCTTCTTGCGCAAGTAATATGCAAATGAGGCTAAGCGTGGAATATCGCCGAGCCTCATTTGCATACCTAACGAGCCACCATTTTTTTCAGAAGAGGCTCTTGCGCAAGAAGGAGCGTCTACACTGCCCCTTCTTGCGCAAGAAAAACCCTCTTGCGCTATGCCATTCTTCCTGAAAAGTAATAGGTGTAACGGCATTGCGCAAGAGGGTTTTTCTTGCGCAAGAAGGGGCAGTGTAGACACTCCTTCTTGCGCAAGAGCCTCTTCTGAAAAAAGTGGTGGCTCGTTAGGTATGCAAATGAGGCTCGGTGATATTCCACGCTTAGCCTCATTTGCATATTACTTGCGCAAGAAGCCACGAGTGTAGACATAGCCATTGATTTGCCCAGATTAAAAAAATTCTTACAGCCCTTTAGTCCAGAAGCTCACACACCTCTACACTTTGGCTCAAGGGCTTGAAATTAGGCAGGAGGCTTGTCTGGCATTAGGGAAGTGCTCTTTGCTCTTCTCATTTAAAACAAAGTGCCTGCATTTGTCTACAAGTTATAAGACTTTGGAAAAAATTGTTTACACACGTTCAGCAAAGACTTGGCAGTTGAAGTCTCCTAAAATTGTATCCCTTTATGCCAGTGAGTGTCACAGATATTTGCTAGCAAAGTGTGTGTGTCTTCCTTCTGCAGTGAACCATAGAGAGGACGACAACCTACTATTGCTATCAGTTGCCCTGCCATTTGAGCTAATGAAGTATGCATAATTAATCTAAATGTTCCAACCCTGCCAACGTCCCCGTGGATGTAAATGTGATTCCATATAATAAAATAGTTGTTTTTTTAAACACAAGCACACATACTTAGAGCAACATTACAGTGTTGCCAAGTCAAGCACTGAAAAATCAAGAAATGCCAGAACTAAAGTTGCCCGGGCCTTTGAACATAGAGTGTGATATAATTGTAAGTACTGTGGGAAAAAAATCAGGTCTTAGGTGTCTCAGATTTGAGACCCAAAATTAGTGAACACTTTTGATCTGAATCTCTTTGCCTCAGGACCCCCATCTGTAAAATGAAGATAATAGAGTGAAATTAATTATGTTCATGAAGCATCGGATTATGTAGTGAGGTACACCAATGGAAAGCCCAAGGAGGAAATTAATAATTCTGTCTTCTGAGCAGAGTTTGAATAACGTGACATAAATAAGGCCGAGACACACACATCGAACAATGAGGATAAAAGAAAATATTGAATCAGATGGGAGTTTTCCAGTATGATATTATATCCAGATTATAAACCAATGACAAACAAGGTGAGACAGTCCAGGCAGTTTGGAACTCTTACTTCATTTGAGGAAGCAAACCTGACCCATTTTCAGTCCTTTAAGCAACAAAACCTAAACCAGCTACATCTCATCTAGTAGTTGCTGACTGTGCTTTGGAGCCTTTTTCTCATTCCTTACACTCGCTAATACTGTACATACTGTGCTCATTAATAAACAACAACTGGAGCCAGGATAAAAAAAAATATCTTGCAAAACAGAGGAAGGAGAAAGCAGGGGAGACAGAAGGAAGATTATTTGATTGAGGAATATGTGAATTCCATTAGTGGCTCTCTGAGAAACCACCAGCTTCTTACAACCCACAATATTTCTATACAGAGGCAAGAGAGGAAAAAAAGAGACTTTCATTTTTGTAGGTGTAGGGATAGCGAAAGCAAATGGCAATGACCAAGAAACTGATCTGTCTCTTACCGAAGGATACTTACGTGAGGGGCCTCATTCTGTACTCATTCTTGATGGCAATTTTAACTGGGTATGGAATGCAGAACTGGGCTAAAAATCAAGAATCTAGAGGTAGAAAATACCATCTGTATTAGGGCACTTAGGCTATGTCTAGACTGCAGGCTTCTTTCGGAAGAAGCTTTTTCGGAAGAGATCTTCTGGAAAAACTTCTTCCGAAAGAGAGCGTCCACACTGCAAAAGCATGTTGAAAAAGCAATCTGCTTTTCTGAAAGATGGCGTCCACACTGAATGGACACTATCTTGCATTTCAGCTGTGATTATTATGGATGGAGTGGCCGCCAGAACACCTGTGCTTTTTCCTCTTCTTGCGAAAGAACTCCCTCTTCCCCGTTCACACACGCCTTTTTTCCAAAAGAGCTCTTTTGGAAAAAGGCTTCTTCCTTGTAGAATGAAGACTACCAATGTCAGAAAACCCCCACTGTTCTTTCGATTTTCTTCCAGAAGAATGTGATTGCAGTGTGGATGTAATTGTAGTTTTTCAGAAAAATGGCAGTTTTTCAAAAAAAACCCTCTGTAGTGTAGACATTCCCGTAGGCCCAGATCCTCAAATGTGTTAGGTGCTTTCATTAGAAGTGAGGTGCCTTAAGACATCTGAGGAGGTGAGCCCTTGCTGCTTTCCCTAGGCGAAATTCACTCTTTGCCATGGATCAGCACAAAACAAGAGCCTTCCATTATTCCCCATTTTGAGACTTCTCTTCATACACAGCCTAAAATTCCTGGGACTGGAATGGAAAAAACACTAGTCTGTAATCTATGGAAATTAAAATTTACCATTGAGGATGGAATGCAAGATTGAACCTCCTTCCTGAAATTCAGGGGGCTGGTTTTGAGTCTGTGGATTCCTTTCTTCCATTTGCTTCTCTCTACCACCATCATCTGAAATACTAACTGTACTGGTACAGCAACTACTGAGTTATAACACAGATCCTCAGGACTTGCTATGTCAGAGACCAAGCTGTGATAAGATTTTTTAAGACTGTCCCCATAAATTAAATATCCAAGGCACTTGTAACTGAATGAAGTGGAGCTGTCTGAATCTTCATCAAACTATCAAAGGAATAAACGATTTCCCTTCCTCCTCACTGACTTCATTTTGTTATTGTAGGAGTATTCTCAAGCTCTCAGAGCTCAGTGTAGCCAATATTGCCAACACTGCTGATTTAGGCAAAGGTCTCACGTTTCATATATGTGTTTCCTTTCCTTTGAGCACTGCTTTCCTATTTAACACAAAGAACATTAGAAAAATGAACAGCTTTGCAGAGCAATCCAGAGGACTAAACCACTGGTTGAGTTAGGGGGAGTTCAATATGGATATGGTACTAGACTATTTTAACCAAGCTAGTTGAAATGTTTCTCCATGAAACATTTTTTGGGACATAAAATGGCTTTTTGCTACAATCCAAAGAATTTTCACAAAAGTTTTGGTTTTGTTGAAACTTTTGATTTATCAACATGTTTTTTCAAAATGTATTTAATTCCAACAAAACACGCACACGCTGCACTTTTCTACTGCAAGAAAAGTGAATAAACATGAGAAAAAAGAGGAAGGGGATTCCTGAAACTAAGGGGGAAGGAGGTGAATGTCCAAAAAAATTAAACTGAAAGATTTTTGGGTAGTCTTTTCAAAGCTGAGGGGAAATCTTTTTTACGTACTACTACTAAATCTCTATAATTTTTTCCTCCTGCTCCAAAAATTAGTTATACCATTTTCTAAATGAAATCATACCACTTTGCAGAGGGAGCCACTGTTTCTAAATGTCAGTCTTTCTCCAAGTCTGGAGAAGGCAGCTTTTGGAAATGGTACTCAAACCAAATCAAATTCCCACTATCTTACTATATATTTTAGAAATGTGCATCTGTGTGTTCATCCGACAGAGTCCATTTGTTCAAGAACTCCTGCTAAACTGTAAGAGCTAGGCCCACCAAATTTGGCATTCAGTTTCCTCAGATCATAACCTGAGGTGGTGTCAGGACAATGGGATGTGCCTGTAATTTGATTGTTTCTCATAAAATGGAAAGGGCGGGGTCTGGTAGGAGGGACAGTTATACTGTAGAATGACCACAAGAGGCAGCAAAGGGCCAGAGGTGGGGACCGGAACAGTTATAACCCCATAGGGGCACCAGCAGGGAGGGAGGGAGAAAGGGAAAGCTATCTACTATATATTTCAGAGTTTGTCTGTTTTTCTAAGGGACATGCAACCCTTCCCTGGCTGTGCCCGCTGCTGTTGCTGCAGCCATGGACGGGTGCTTCTCACCCGGTCCCAACTGGCTGCAGTGAGAGAGGGCTAGGGTTGTCCTCTGTCTCTGGGGCAGCTTGTATCCTGAACCCCTCATCCTTAGCCCCACCCCAGAGAAATGATTTAAATGAAGAAGAACAAAACTTATTTGAGTTAAGGACCCAAGCAACTCTGGGTAAATCTTCTAGTTCCTCGTAAGGCAGCATTACTGGGCAATCAAATAGCTTCACTGATTGTATTTCACTTAGTCGTGGGACCTGTACAATAACAGTTGTTTTATAGTTATGGTTGGGATGTAAAATTCCGTTTAATTTAATTAGCTTGTAAAATGTTAAATGTTAAGACTGTTCCATACCTGGTAAGCCTCACCTGTTAACCATCCCTAAGGGTATGTCTACACTAGCCCCCTAGTTCAAACTAGGGTGGCTAATCTAGGCATTCGAACTTGCAAATGAAGCCTGGGATTTAAATATCCCGGGCTTCATTTGCATGTTCCCGGGAGGGCGCCATTTTTAAATCCCCTGAGTTCGAACTGACTGCCCGCGGCTACACGCAGCAGTTAGAAGTTAATCCAAACTAAGTCCTTAGTTCGGGTTAACTGTTACTCCTCCTGCAATGAGGTGTAACAGTTAACTTGAACTAAGGACTTAGTTCGAGTTAACGTTTGACTGCTGTATGTAGCCACTGGCAGTTAGTTCGGACTAGGGGGATTTAAAAATGGCGCCCGGACGAGAAGACGCAAATAAAGCCCAGGATATTTAAATAGTTCAAACTAAGGGGCTAGTGTAGACATACCCTCAGTTATGGTCATGGCTTCAATTGTTCTATGCAGGAAGCTTTTTACTGCCAAATCTTCATGTGTAAATAATTAAATGCATGAGAAGTATACTTGCAAATTCCTTACATGTTTTTGGACAAGGTGCAAGGTGAGGAGTCGTACAGAGAAGCGAAGGGTTAGAGAAAGACCATCATAGCAAGTTTTGTCGCTAACTGCAGCGATCATGTAGTTGGGTAAGAGGAAAAGCAGCATTCATCCTGTTTTGATACATTTCTGGGATAGACACGGTATCCTTTGTCTGACTGCATAGTTGTGGGGGACATCATCATGGCTTCTATAAATATATGAAAAATGAAAGACAATTCAGTTCTTCTCTGGACTGGTTTGGTTATGCTGGTACCGCTCCATCCAGGGCTATCTGCCCTGAGCCTCTCACAAAGCAGGATGAGCAGGAGTGAGAACTGTGGGTAGATAACATGTGTGTACATTGGTGGGGTAACCACCAATACCTTTTCTACATGGTTCACCCAGAACTCCAGTCACATAGAATCACAGAGTCATACGGCTGGACAAGACCTCAGGAGGTCATCAAGTCCAGTCCCCTGCACAAAGCAGTACCAATCCCAACTAAATCAACCCAGCCAGGGCTTTATCAAGCTGAGACTTAAAAACCTTTAGGAATGGAGATTCCACCACCTCCCTAGGTAACCCATTCCAGTGCTTCACCACCCTCCTAATGAAATAGTTTTTCCTAATATCCAACCTAGACCTCCCCCACTGTAACTTGAGACCATTGATCCTTGTTCTGCCATCCGTCACTATTAAGAACAGCCTCTCTCCAACCTCTTTGGAACCTCCCTTCAGGAGATTTGTTGCCTGACATCACTCAGGTTTCTTTATTTGGCACACACCAAAGCTATACTGAGATGATCAACCTTGAACTTAGGGAGCAGGTACAGAGCTAACCACGTATCCAGAGTTACAGACACCTCCTTCCTTTATATATATTGCATCATATGTTTTAGGATTGGTTTGATTACTTTGCAGGAATTACTGTCTATACAGCATGTTCTATCCATATGCTGTTCATGTTTAGCTTTACTTTACCTCATCTGTATGCCTCCGATTTCACTTGCCTATTGTTATCTTGTTCGTAGAAAATGGTTCCCTGGATGTTTTTCTTATATTAACTAGCTCACGCATTCTGCCTTTTAACTTATTGACTCCTTTATTTATCTTAGGATAGACATTACATTTTTCGCCTGCTGACCTAGTTACCTCCCTCATACCTCCCTATTGTCCAAGAAGCCCTACCTCCCCCTGGTTTAATTAAACATTTCAAGACAGACCTATAGGCCTCAGGCATATTTAACATCATTTTTAGGAGCCCACATATGAAGGCACTCAAAATTAGTAAAGACAGCTGAAAAAAATTGACTTTTTTCCCCC
Organism: Pelochelys cantorii; assembly: GCA_032595735.1. Lineage (NCBI taxonomy): Eukaryota > Metazoa > Chordata > Testudines > Trionychidae > Pelochelys > Pelochelys cantorii. The sequence continues at coordinate 9,130,420 of CM064335.1, forward strand.
GAATGTCTTTTGGTGAATTAAGTAGAAAATTTCCACAGAACAAATACTGAAATGGCTGCATTGTAGAATAGGACCAAGTTTGGTCTTTGTTGCCTGACAGGCCTGCTTTAAGCATCATATGTGCTATATAGATTTATTTCTAACAATATATGTAACTATGCCTTTGTCGATGTGTTGCCATGTTTATCCTTGATCTAATATTTACCTTGCATTTTTAAATGCACTTTCATGTGCTGACAGCTGAGTTACTTGTTTGTCTAGTTTATTTTATTACTATTACATAATAAATAATTGCATGCTGGATTCATACGTATTAGGGATTTCCTTCCCTCAGCACATTTTAAACACATTTTCTTTCCACTCCAATGCACCTGATGAAGAGGGTTTTAACCATGAAAGCTTGTACCCTAATAAATCTGTTAGTCTCTAAGCCCTGCTCTGCACTTGAGTTATTTTGAAATAACTAGCAAAGTGTCCTCACTACCAGGCCTGTTATTTTGAAACAACAGGCTGGTTATTTCAGAATAATAACTTCTGCTTTCTACGAGGAATAACACTTATTTTGAAATAGTTCTTTCAAAATAGTGGCAGTATAGATGTGCCACTGCTACTATTTCAAAATAACTACGCCCTAGAATCATTCAAAGTAATTACTCCCCAATGCTTCCTGGGGGGGGTCTAAGTCGAAGCTGCGTGTCTACATTAAGGGTACAGCTACACAGCAGGGCTAAAGTTGGAATAAGCTATGCAACGCAATTGACATAGCTGAAGTTGAAATAGCTTAACTCGGCTTTTAGTGCTGCCTACACTGCAGGAAATCGAAGGAAGAACTCACTTCCTTCAACTTCCCTTACTCCTCGTAAAATAAATGTTACCATGAGTCGAAGTAAGAAGTCCTCCAGCTCAACATTGTTTCAAAATAAAAGCTTGTGGTGGAGACGCGCTCTTTGTTATTTCGGAATAATGTCAGTTATTCCAAAATAACGCTGCTGTGTAGACACACCCCAAGGGAGCCTGCCTCGGACTAATTGTTGAGGCTTCCCTGTAGTGTGGACACTATTTCAAAATAGTATTTCAGGAATTATTATTACAAAATAAGTTATTTCAAAATAATTTCCTAGTGTAAACATGCCTCAAGGTGCCACAGGACTCCTCGTTGTTTTTGCAGTTGCAGACTAACACAGCTGCCCTCGAGACTGTTAGCCATAGGAGAGACAGTTCAATTATTCTTGATGATTTGCCTGGAGCAACAATTGGCAGCTTTGCTCACTGTGAGTGAAACTAAAGAAGCTTAACACAGTGGAGTCTCTTGTCAAATTGTGGTCTCCAAACACTGAGCATTAGGTATTTCCATTCCACTAAAGACTTTTATTCCAAGCTCACAGTAAAAAAAAAAAAAAAAAAAAAAAAAAAAAAAAAAGTTTATATTCTGACTGGCAGAACATCTGTGGCAGCATCCATTATTCACTGGTGCATAGATATTTTGAGTGCAAAAGAAAACAAATCTTACTGCTATGTACCGAAAACCTGTGAAAGTATTCAGGCCGTTTGGGACCAGTTCTACTGTACCCAATTGGACAAGATTCTTGTGCACTTTCATGACAAAAAACTGAAAATAGTTGGGAATTCTCTGGTGACTGAAACAGATGAGCAGTCCTGTGTGTGTGTTTAGTTAAATTAGATGTTTTTACTCTCGTGCTTCCTATAGTTATTAACAGCTCACCAAAGACAATGCTCTTGTTTAGTCCTCCTAACATTACGCATAATGATGGAAACTAAAACTACCTGTCACTGGTCAATTTACTAAAGAACAAATCTTAGTCACCATGGGAAATTGGAACTTTTCCCATTGATTTCAACAGGAACTAGGCTTTCAACATGCGAGTTTTCTAATGTTTGTTTCTATTGATTCCCGCAGCTACCAATAGGAGATCAGCTGAAATTCCCTGTCCACCCAAGTCCATCTCTGAGGTAGAATTATCGAAAAAGAAAAGTGTTAAGAAGACTAAAGGTGGAATTAAGGTAGGAGCATCTTTGTTTGTGAAACAGTCTCTACTGTGACAGGTGCAACAAAAACTTTTACAAATACCTTTCTTACCCTCCAACCACTCCCATGTGTTCTACCTCACGTTCATACTGGATTTAATAAGCATGCATTCAGATGAAAGCTGAAAATTCCTTGTTTGACTAAAGTATCTGGCCATTTATGTATTGGATATGCATCTTGAATACTCCTCCCATATTATAGTCCATTTTCTCACAGGTCTATAATGTCAGTATAGCTGTGCTGGGCCCTGAAGAAAGGCTCTACATGGCTCAAAAGCATGTCTAGTAAAAGATATTTCCTCACTCACCTTGTATCTCTTAGCTCTCAGGTGTCAGACTGTAGCTTTTTGCTTGAATTGGTGAACTTACTCAGATGTCACCTCAGTAAAATGAACCCCCTAAAACTGGTGTTCTGTTCTGTTCAGAATCTCTTCTCGCACCCACTGTGGTATCCAGTCCTTCCAGAGATAAAAATTAAATAGGATATATTAAGTGGGCTTCCTGTCTCCCGCATCCCAAAAAGAGACATTTACTCATTAAATACTTTTCAAAAATAAAAACAAACTAATCCAATAACTACTGCTGCATGGCAAAGGAAGGTCAAAGAAGTACAAAGACATCACATATTTACAGGAAGTGTTAGACATATGCACTATCAGTCATTGAACATATAACTTTGTAACATTGCCCTGTTCCCCTACAGTGCCCTTGTCCTTTGGTCTTCCTTCAGTGTCATTTTGCTTCTTAGGCCATGTGTTCACTAAATGGAAGATCAACTCTGCTGTGATCAATCTTCCTAAGTTTAATTTAGCAAGTCTAGTTAAGACTCGCTAAATCAAACTCAGAGGGTGCCCCTGCCGGCAGCCGGTACTCCTGCTTCTGCAAGGTGTAAGGGAAGCCCACAGTAGCATTTGCTCCTGTCTGCTTCCTGGTTTGGGTATGGCAGGGAAAAATCAAAACAAGATAGGTTGACTCCAGCTACATAATTAATATAGCTGGAGTTGCATATCTTGATTTGACATTCCCTTTTAGTGTAGACCTGGCTTGGAGAAGAGACAGCATTTAGTTTGTATGGCATCTCACACACTTATGGGTACTTGTGGGATAAAGAACTCTGCTAAAATTTCTCACCTTAAACTTGAGAATGTCAGGACTTGACTGAACCCAGCAGCAGGCATCTCTTACTTGCCTGCTCAAACTAACATCTAGAAAAACCACCATCCCTCCAAATGTGTTGGGAAAGTGGCTCCTTTGTGCAGTGATTATAAGCTGGAAATAGATTTCACTAGTATTAAATTAAACTAGCTTTGCAGATAAGTCCATGCCTATCTTTACTTTGTCTTAAGACATCATGCAACCGGCAATCTCCTTAGGCCTCGTTCAGATTTGACATGACACAGACTAATTTTATTCTTTACATGCTAATAAAAGCCCTTTTATACAGAGCATGCTCAAAGTTGCCTGTACAAAGCTCCGCCTGCTGGGAGGCAAGGAATTTTTAATTTCATGTTTACCTTCATTGCCTGATCGATTTCTCCATTAACTGTTGGATTAAAAAAGTATGGAGGCAGGGCAGGGGATGGGGATCACAAGGACAGCTAGGCTGTGCCTACATTGTTAAGATTTTGCGCAAAAGCGGCCACTTTTGCGCAAAATCTTGCCGCCTGTCTACACTGGCCGCGAGTATTTGTGCAAGAACACTGACGTTGTAATGTACAAAATCAGTGCTTCTTGCGCAAATACTCTGATGCTCCCGCTCAGGGATAAGCCCTCTTGCGCAAGTATTCTTGTGCAAGAGGCCAGTGTAGACAGCAACGTTAATTTCTTGCGCAAGAAAGCCCGATGGCTAAAATGGCCATCAGAGCTTTCTTGCGCAAGAGAGCGTCTACACTGGCACGGATGCTTTTGCGCAAAAGCAAATCTTTTGCGCAAAGGCACATGCCAGTGTAGACGCTCTCTTGCGCAAATACTTTTAACGGAAAAACTTTTCCGTTAAAAGTATTTGCGCAAAATCATGCCAGTCTAGACATAGCCCCCTAAAGTTTGGAAGGCAAAAGTGGGAAAAAGAGCTGGTGGTGGTGGTCTTCATCTTGTTTGGATCATGGTCCCTAAAAGTGAGAGTCCAGTCACAGTTGTTTCATTTTTCCCTGTTAGCTGATGTTTCTTTGTACTTTGGACTGCATATACATTTATCTCTGAACAAAAACCTAAAAATAGTTTTATAAAGGAGGTTATTAGACACGTTAGCACACTGTTGTTTTGCAACTAGATGAAAATGATTAACTCCTGGACGTCTTTCTAACAGTGACCTTTGCTTCTTACATCCATTCTTTGACCTGCCCTGCCTTCTAGATATATAGTAGTCCATAACTTCTTTCCTGCTGCACCCACAAGCAACGACAGCTTTTTCTTAGACACTTACTAAAGTAGTCATGCCAGCTGCATTATTGAAATCGTCCTAGAAATGATTCACATTCATGTGCTATTAGTTGTGAATTAGTTCCTGTTTTCTTTTTCCCCAAACCATTAGTTGGCAGGAAAAAGTATGGTTCACCACTATGATCTCACTTGTTACAAAGGTGAAAGGCACTAATAGTGAGTTCATCTGCATCAGGAAACTTTGTCCTACATCTGACTGGATATAATTTTAGAAGCTGGATATTAAGCAAAGAGAAGAAGAGATTCCTTCTCCCTGAGTTTAGCTCAGTATACAATTAACTATTACTCTGCTGACAGCCATCTGTTTTCTCCAGTCCTTTCCCTGACCTCAGCTTTATGCCCTCTCCTGTGATCCTCTAAATCTATAAGACAGCCCATGTTTTGCTTGCTAGGTACATGGTCCCCTCTGAGTGGCTCTTTACCATCCACATCATCCTAAACGTTTCCTGTAGTAGGCTTCCCAAACATGCCCGTACATGTCCTGTCCTCTCGCAGCTAGTAAGATAGCTCTTCAGGGCAGGTACCATGTCTTATTCTGTTATTGTTAATAGGCTATGTATATTCCATCACTATGGAATTTACTCTTGCAGACTATAAAAAGAGTCTGCTTACCCCGACTTTCTCTTCTCTCTTCCACCCTCCTTTCCTGCCACCCATTCAGGGTGCTAGGTGCCAGCTCTAGGCTGGGACAGGGGATTGGGGAACAGGAGGGATGGCAGGATGCAGGCTGTGGGAGGGAATTTGGGGGCAGGATGGGGGATGCAGACTCTGGGAGAGGATGTGGAAGAAGGGGATAGGAATGTAGCACTTACCTGGGGCACCCCCTCTGGCAGCAGCTCCTCGGTGAGGGGCGGCGGGGGTCTCCAGGCATTGCTGCCTTCAGGCACAGTCCCTGCAGCTTCTCATTAGCGCAGGAGTGCTAGAGACAGGAGCAGCACACGGAGCCCCCCCACGTGCCTCAGGGACACAGGGGTGTGCCAGAAGCAAAGTGGAGCAAGCAGCCCTACTGCACTGGTGGCGGTGTGTTTTAAGTCTCACAGGGGCAGCAGATGGGGCAGAGGGAGAGACTGGGTCCCCGAACTCTGGTGGAACTGGGTCCCAAGCCAGGATTATTCCTGGTACCTGGGCACTACAGGTCCATAGAACTTACCACCCATGCCTCTAGTCTATTTAACATGAAGTGTGCCTGCCCCCAATAGCATCCCCTGCTGGCCAGTACAGGTTACTCTTCTCTCAGAGGCGCTTACGAATTCCATAGGGTCCCAAAGAGTATACAACTAAATTCCCTTGCTGGGGTGTTTTATTCAAGCCAAGTTATCTCAAAATACAATCTCTCCCTTTGGTGTCAGGGAGTTGCAGCCCTCCGCCTTGGGCCCTGTGATCTTCAGGGAGGTCCTTGCTGAGATCTCTCTCTGGGTACGTCTAGACTACGTGCCTCTGGCAACAGAGGCATGTAGATTAGGCTACCCGGCATAGGAAAATGAAGCGGCGATTTAAATAATCGCCGCTTCATTTAAATTTAAATGGCTGCCGCGCTGAGCCGATCAGCTGTTTGTTGGCTCAACGCGGTAGTCTGGACGCTCCGCGGTCGACATCAAAGGCATTTGTTGACCTCCCAGGTAAACCTCATCCCAGGAGGCATACCTGGGAGGTCGACAAATGCCTTTGATGTCGACCGCGGAGCGTCCAGACTACCGTGCTGAGCCGACAAACAGCTGATCGGCTCAGCGCAGCAGCCATTTAAATTTAAATGAAGCGGCGATTATTTAAATCGCCGCTTCATTTTCCTATGCCGGGTAGCCTAATCTACATGCCTCTGTCGCCAGAGGCATGTAGTCGATGTACCCTCTGTGAGCACACCTTTGCAAGCGAGGCCTACTGGCCTCTTGTCGGGCCCAGGTGCTCATTATTCAACCAATAACCTGGCTGGGCTCATACCAAGATGTTAGAGGGCTTATCCTTTCACCCTCCCACTTCCCTGGTCCTTCTCACATGAACAGAAAAGAGCAATACCCAAAGTCCCGAGATGCAAACAGTTCAATGTTTATTGGGGTTAGCTTCCAGCAAGCATGAATCCAATTCCTTTCTTTTTCCTCTCATCCACTTACTGTCTCTCCCCAATGTATATAGCAAAACTTTCAGATATACCTTAACCAATCATTCTACAGAAATTTAACAAAACAATCTTAACCTACTGCAACATGATTATATAGCCAGTCTTATCCTGCCACCTTAATTGGTTTACACCCAGCAAAATTAATTACACAGGAGACAGAAACAAAGAACCCAACAGAGATCATACAGATAAACAATAGAGAGATGAGGAATATAAAGAAGCAATAAACAAATGAGGATTTCACAACCCTCACTATTGGTAAGTGGGTCCTTGCCAGACAGAAAGCTATCAACCTAAGTTTCCTTTAGATCTTCTAGACTCTTCCCTTTATCTAGAGGAGATAGATTGGATAGCCTTTGTAACAGCCCCAAATTGACTTATTGCAGCATAGCTGGTTTGGAACGGGCAAAGACCTGACTGCGTGTTTCCCAGTTTATGGATGCTCTTGCTGCTTAAATCAAAAGCCTTAGCTTATCAAGAACAAGGCCTCAGACCATCATATACAGATAGTATGATTTTGATTCTTTGTTTTTATACCCCTATAACAATACACCTATATATCTAGATCCTAACTATTACTTTTGAGAGTAAGCACGATTTGGCTCATGTCTTCAAAACCAGAAAAGGACAAAGAATCCCAGACTTCCACTGAAGCTGATGGCAGAATTTGCAGGCTATTTATGTAGCTGGGTAGAAAGTATTTTGATATTTATCTGCACTGTATAAAAGCTACTTCATAGTGTTTATATACACCACAAGATCATTGACAGTGCAGAGCTTAGGCACTGGATAGTTTCAGTATCCACCCTTTACTGTTTTATAAATCCAAGGTGTTAGAAGCCTGCTAACTAGCATCATAATGAAAAGAAAGGCAAAACAATCCTTAAAAGTTCCAAAAAGAACAAGAAAACCCTACAGTTCTCTGGCATTTACTGTATTGCATTGTATATAAAGTTTGGAAATACGAAGACATGCTTAAACTGCATTTATTTAAAGTAAGGGAATATTTAGGAAAGACAAAAAAAAAGAAAAAAGAAAGAAACCCCACCATGCCCGAACATGCTAAGCAACCATAAAATATGGAATTAAGTTTGTGATACTCCTATTCAAGGAGATAAGTATGAAGAGTTGCTCCTTATATATGAACATAGATCTCATATGTTATGAGCTAAGAATATAGTGGCACAATGTCTGAGAGTCTGTAATGGTGATGTACACGGCCCCGCCCCCTGGCCGTGTACATCCCTGCCCTGCCCCCTTTCCCCTCCCGCCGTGGCGCTCGGCTGAGTGCTGTGCCACTGAGCTGGGCCGCGGCAGGGGAACAAGCAGGGGCAAGCGACCATTTGGGGTCCGCAGTGGAGCCAGCGGATGTTTGGACTCCCCTGCGGCGGCCCAGCTGAGCGCGCAGCACTCAGCCGAGCGCCACGGCAGGAGGGGAAGGGAGGCGGGGAGAGACAGAGTGGAAAGAGAGGCAGGAGAAGGAGGAGAGCTGAGAGAGAGGGGGGGAGGCAGTAGGACGACGAGAGAGAGAGAGAGAGAGAGAGACCGGAGGCTCAGGAGAGAAGACCAATGTGGAGGAGAGACCTGAAAATCCCATCTTATGATGGGCTAATTGGCTAGTGAGCTAAGAATGAAGATTATAAAATCTTTATAAGCCGCCAAGAATGTCTCTGGTGTTAAGAGCTGTTTTCTACACAATAAGATAAATGGAACAATTCGGAGCCAAAATAGATAATACATATTACCATAAAAATGTAAGAAGTTAGCTTTAAATAAAAAGTTCATTATGTTAATTATTGGATTCAAAGTAGTATTGAATATATACGTTGCCACTTGCTTTACTAAAAGAGAGCATCAAATTCAGCCTTTACTGCCTTTTTTAAAAAACAACTGAAAGGTGAGCCTTCAGTCCAACTGCAGCTATTCAGTTTTTTAAAATTGATTTATTTTTAATTCAGATTGAAGTGATGCATGAAGCCAGTCAAGGTGGGTCCAGCAGAGTCCTGGTGATGAGTGAAAGTGAGGAGAATCTTTGCACTCGGAGGAGGTAAGAATGCAGATGAGTTTTGTTGGTTATAGAAGTAACTTTTTCATTTTGCCTTAATAGAAGATGGGTGTTTTATCCAGTGCCTCAAAAGTACATAACCACAAGTGATACTGGTTTTCTCTAAGACTAGATTTGTCACTCACTGGGAGAGTCACTCAATCACCCATGCTCTTAAAAAGATTTGGGATTCTGCCCAAGAAGTCACCAAAACCAAAGCATGAAGGAGGGTATATTTTTATGAATAAAACATTTTGCATTTGATTCAGTTACATTTAAAATTAGGACCAGTGTTTATATAAAATGACACTTGTGGTCTTAACTAAGAATGAGCTTGCATATTCACCAATAAGAAGCTTATATATAAACATTTTGAAGGATCCTGGATTTAAATAACTCCTTAGCAAGAGACGATTGTGTGTGATCCGAGAATTGTTGAAGGTATGTGGGCATTTTAGTATCTTCAGTGCATATGGTGCTGGTTTGCTGTCCCCTGACCTTTAGCTTTTAGGAAGACTTGTGAAATAAACTTGGAATTAAGTTTGAGTGCATGATCCTGAGCACAAACCATATTTACAGAAAAAACAATAGTTCTGTGTGAATTAATAGAATGAATTTCATTAAATTCCATGGTGTGGAAGGATGTGCTCACCAATTAGCCACAGAAGCAAGCAGTGTCTGAAGTGACAGGTGGATAGACTGGTAGAGGAGAAGTGAGGGGTGGGGACTGGGAGCAAGGACCGTCTCTCTCAGCCTCCCGTTGAAGAAAGACCTCTGCCCTGCTGCTGCACCACTTCCTGGGTAAGAGGCCTGCCCCCTTTAAGACTAAGAACATTCCGCTGCAGGTGTTGCCTGCAGCCCTTGTCAGGGGCAGGCTTAAACCCAGAAGGCTATTGCCAGTGGAGGGTCTGCCCTGAAGAGGCGAGCCAAAAGGGGTTGCCATTTGGGGCAGCCCTTTAGGGTAGACTGAGGGCAAGGGTGTATATTACATTGTGGTGGTGATTTGGGGGGTGTGTGTGTGTGTGTGGGGGGGGGGGGGGGTATAATTTGATGTTTTTTTGTTTGCGCTGGTGAGACCAGTACATTTGTTATTCGTGTGGTGATCTACTCGGTGCCTGGTGTGAGCAGGGAAGACAGAGAAGGATTCTTGGTGAGAGAAGAATCTGACGAAGTGGGTCTTTGCCCACAAAAGCTTATGCTCCAACACTTCAGTTAGTCTATAAGGTGCCACAGGACTCCTTGCCGCTTTTGCAGATTCAGACTAACACGGCTACCCCTCTGATACTTGGTGAGAGAAGGTTCCCTCTACCTACCCACACTGACGGTCAAGGAAGGGGTGTGTTGTAGGTCCCCCCCCCCATTACTGTGTCGAGGCATGGGTGGAGTGGTAAATGGGGAGGGTTCAGATGGCATAGTGAGAGTTGTGACAGGTGGGGGACATATAGCAGTGGGTTCAGTATGGGCCAGCTGAGGGGAATGAGGTTTAGACGGTTACGTGCTAGTCCTCATTCCAGTCCTGCTCCCAGCCTCAATGACCCTGGGTACCTTAACAACTGTCCATCGGGCCTGATGGTGCTGTTGCTGAATGCCAGGTTGGTATCCCGCAAGACAACTATCATCCAGAATTTAATCCTGGATGAACGGGCAGACCTGGCCTGTATCACTGAAACCTGGCTGGAAGTGGAGGGAGGCTTTGACCTCTCCCAATTGTGCCCAGTTGGGTTCTCGGTCCAATACCAGCCTCGGCTTGACAGTCGGGCAATTTTCTATAAGGATACCATCTCACTGGCTAGGGCCCCAGTCCAACAAAGTGCTAGATTTGAGTGTTTGTACCTGGTGTTGGGTGGCTGGGATAGGTTGGGTGTTCTGCTGGTGTATTGCTCACCTTACTGCACAGCAGATGTTCTGCTCAAGTTGGCCACGGTGGTCTCAGATGTGGCGTTGAGGATTCTAAGGCTTTTGGTCTTGGGGGACTTCAATGTTCATGCTGAGGCTGTCCTGTCTGGTCTGGCTCGAGACTTTATGGCCACCATGACGACCACGGGCCTATCCCAAGAAATAACTGCCCCAATGCATGTGGCAGGTTATATCTGGTCTTTTGGACTAGGGGTGAAAGGGATTTCAGGATAAGGGATATAGTTACGCTCCCTTTGTCATGGACTGATCACAACTTGGTCAAGTTTAGACTATTTATTGACCTTCCCTTCCGCAGTGGCGGGGGACTGATTAAGATGGCCCATCCTCCGAGGGTTTCCGGAGGTCCTTGAGGGATTGTTCGGTTGTTATGGCTAGTGATCCTGTTGATGCCTTGGTTGATATGGAACATTGAGGTAGCCCAGGTGGTTGACAGACACAATCACTCCTAAGTGCCTTCTTTGGGCCGGTCAAGCCAAGCTTGCTCCCTGGTTTTCCTGGGGATTTGTAGGTGATAAAACAGCCTGTACAACATTTAGAGCACTGCTGGAGGAGAACTCAAGCTGAGTCCGATTGATCATGGGTTGGGGCTGTATTGTGAGCCTACTCTATAGCGGTACTGACGGTGAAGAAAAGTTATTTCTCCACCATCATCGCAGCTGCACAGTGCTGTCTGGTGGAATTGTTTTGAGTGGTGCGGGGCTCTTTACGGTCATAACGAGATAGAGGAGCCCTCAACAATCCACCATGACTTGTTTGTGAAGCATTTTACAGATAAGAGCATTTGCATCCAGTCCAACTTCCACTCTAACTGTCATGTAAGTTAGGTACGGAATGTGTCGAGAGCACTGCTTAGTCAGTTTTCTCTGGATTGATTTCAGCTTTTGCAGACCGAGGATGCGAACAAGGTGGTTGGATGAGTGCAACCACCCATGTGCTTGCTCGACCCTGTTCCTCATGGCTTATTAAATCAAGTCAGGAAGGGTTGACTAGTTGGGTCCAGGGGATTCTTAATGCTTCTTTTAGTTCTGGGACAGTTCCTACCACTTTGAAAGAGGCAGTGGCAAAACCATTCCTAAGAAGCCTTTCTTGGACCAACATGATTTGAATCACTCAGTTGCTAATAATTCCTTCCTGGGCAACATACTCGAGCAGGCAGTGACGTTGCAACTCCAAGCTTTCTTGGAAGAAACGGATTATCTGGATCCATTTCAGTCTGGCTTCAGGCCCGGTTTTGGAATGGAAACTGCCTTGGTTGCCCGGGTAGATGACCTATGCCAAGAGACAGATGGGGAGAGTGCACAGCTGCTGATTCTCTTGGACCTCACAGCAGCTTTTGATACCATCAACCATAGTGTCCTTCTGGAGAGCCTGATAGAGTTGGGTATTGGAGGCACTGTTTTGTGATGGTTCCAGTCTTACCTGCTGGGACACTTTCAGAAGGTGGAGCTAGGGGGATGCTGCTTGAACCCTGTGGCAATCATGCGATGGGATTTTGCAAGGTTCCGTCTTGTCCCCTATCCTGTTTAACATCTACATGAAACCGCTGGGAGAGATCATAAGATTTGGAGGATGGTGCCATCAATATGCAGAGGACACCCAACTCTATTTCTCTGTGACATTGGATCCAGGTGTAATGGCAACTAATCTGAACTGGAGTATGGCGATGGTGATGGACTGGAGATTAAATAAGCTGAATCTAGATAAGACCGAAGCCCAGTGGATCAGGAAGTCATCTGACTGAGACACTGATGCCTTACCTGTTCTGGATGGGGTCGCACTCCCCCTGAAGCAACAGATGCACAGCTTGGGAGTCTTCCTGGCCCCCTTTTTAGCATTGGAGAACCAGATTGCCTCAGTGGCCAGGAGTGCTTTTGGGCAGCTTTGAGTGATCCGCCAGCTGCAGCCATTCCTGAGTAAGAATGAGCTGGCCATGGTGATTCATGCTTTTGTCACATCCCAATTGGACCCTGCAATGTGCTCTGGGGGCCTGTCTTTGAAGTTTCTGAAGATGCTTCAAGGGCTCTTCAAGTTCTTGCTAATATTCCTTATACAGAGCACATTACACCAGTTTTCTGGCAGTTGCACTGGCTTCTGGTATGTTTCCGGCCACAATCCAAGGTCCTGGCCTATACAGACCTATAAAGCCCTAAACAGTTTTGCACCAGGGTACTTGAAGGACCATCTCCTCCTGTATTAACCTCTCCGGGGATTAAGATCAGCTGGAGAGGCTCTGCTCCATGTTCCTCCACTTATGGAGACAAGGCAGACATCTACATGGAGCATGGCCTCTCTCAGCTTTTGTTCCTAGGCTATGGAATTCCCTCCCCCAGGACATCTGCTTAGTGCCAATGCTGGCATTGTTTCCTGGCCAGGCTAAAGCCACCCTTTTTACAGGTGCTTGAGTTTTTGTTTGTGCATGTGTGTCACCCTTCTTCTGTCTGTGTCTAATAGGTTTTATGCCCACCTCTTGACATCTTTTAAAAATTTTGCAAGCCACTTGACTATTTTAGAGATGCAGCGTAATAAAAAAAAAAAAAAAAAATTCAACTCATCCATTCCCCCTTCTCACTGTTTTCCTTTTGGTATAGGCTCATTGACAATTTATCTACTAGGCCTTTAGATAAAATTGTAAATCCATCATACAAAATTCATAGCAGTTAGCCTAGATTTAGGAGGAAAAAAAAAGTTAAGTATTTAACCTGAGACACAGTTTTAGTATATTTTATTGTGAAACACACAGGAGGTACTGGTTTGAAACTTTATTTGGAGAGTCTGGTTTAGGTTCCCTATGAATTTTTCAGGTGTCGACTGTATGTACTTTATTACTTCACACAATCACTTCTGCTGAAAATGCTACTATTCTATACAAAAGCATTTTTAAGCATCTCTTAAAATTAAAGTCTTGACTATTAAGCCTCTAGAAACAAGTAGTAATCCTGAAAATAAATGTGATAGCTTGTAAGAGCGGAATATAAACAGAACACTAGTTTGAACACTAAACTAGTTCCATGATCAGTAATCTGAAGAAGTAGGTTGTGCCCACGAAAGCTCATGTTACTATCTACATTTTTGGTTAGTCTTTAATGTGCTACTAGACTATTTGTTAAGTTTTTCCTGTTCAGACTAACTTGGCTACCCCTCTGAAGTAATTTTTGAATTTTCAAAACTAGCCCAATTTTGTTTCTAATTTTGAGAGAGATAGTTTTTGAAAGCTAGCAGCAGTATGGATCTTTAGCTCTGTTCCCAATGAGGGTAGCACAGACATCCTCTTAGAAAGCAAATAGCACTGCTTTTGGAGTTGAGGAGCCCGCCTTCAGATCATTGAAGCCTAAAAATTCCACTTGGGAGGAAGTTCTCTTCCAAACACTAACATTCATTTGTTCCTCTTACTTACAGGCTCTGCACGGCTTTAAGATAAAGCAACTATGAGGCATTCCATGAAATGAAGTTGTAGAAAAAGTTAATTTTATTGGGAAGAAAGCTAGAGGAGCTTTCAGATTCTAGGGCAGGAACACATACTAAAAACTGAACAGTTATCCCTCTTGTCAGTTAAAGATACAGGTTTTTAATTTCTTGTTAAGCGAGTTTTCCAGAGAGTCCTTCAGTGGAAAACAGGTGAATGCAACATGGGACCTCAGGAGTGAGCAAAAAAAATTCTTTAGTGATCAATAAAAGAGATGACACACAAAACAGGAGAAGTTTAAAAGGTGACACATTAAAGAGAACAGACCAAACCAACCAAAACGAACCCTCCCCCCAACATTAATTTGGAGTTCAGATCTTCCCTAAAGTGACTCAACCAGGGATGGGCAACCAAAACGAGCAAGTGGGCTACGTGAGTGGCCCTCCTTCCTCTCAGTACACCACATGACCACTGGTGGGCAACCTGTAGTCCACAGGGTTTCTACCTGCCACCAATGCACCCTATCTCCATTCCCTTCTCGTGTCCTGGAGCCCCACACATCCTATTCCTCCCCTTCCCTCCACCACTTTCGGAGTGCCACAAAGCCACTGATTCACACTCCATCCCCACTCCTTCCCCTCCCTCCCAGAGCTTGAACGCCACTAATAGTGATTTTTGTCTACTTGCAGGCAAGAGGTGTAGGGACCAGAGGTGGAACCCTAGGCTAGGGGTTTTTTTTGCAGAAGAGGCAATGCAAATGAAGCACAAGAAAATGCTAATCTCTTCCAATGCTTTTTGCGCAAGAGGTTTTTGCGCAAAAAACAAGCAGTGTGGACTTGTCCATTTTGCGCAAAACCCCCTTTTTGCGCAAGATCTTTATACCTCTATTTTACAGGCAAAAGGGTCTTGCACAAAAAGGGGGTTTTGCGCAAAAAAAGGACATGTCCACACCGCTTGTTTTTGCGCAATGAGCACTTCGTTTGCATTGCCTCTTCCATTAAAAACAAAACAAAAAAAAAAACAGTGTAGACATAGCCCTAGGAGGCTGCATGCAGCCCACAGGACGCAAGCACTGAACATCAGTGTCTTAACATTTGAATTCTGAAGCACTGAAATGGAGGATATCAGGTACAAGACGTGCAATTCTGAAAGGCAAAAAGGCTTACCCGTTTAAAAAAAAAAATACACAAACACTGTTTATTCAAAACAAAGTCTTACAAAACAATTGTCTTATGATTGAGCAAAGAGTTCCAAGAATAAATATTTCTTTGTATAAAAGTTAGTAATATCAAAGGAAACTTGATGCAAACCCAACAAAGGTAAAAACAAAATTTCAGCATTAAACATTTTGTGCAACAGTGTCAAAACTGCTAACTGAGAAGCGACCATTCAGGCTGTTGCATGTTTTAAATTGTGAAAAAACATGGACAGCCCAGCATTGGAGCACTGACATTCCTCCCTCTCTCTCTCAAAAAAACAAAAAACAAAAAACCTAAATGGAGTACACATTAAGTCAATGTTTAGAGCCAAAGGTTAAGAAATTTTCTAGCTTCTCCATTCTTTGAAAAGAGTGCCATCATATTTTCTTCAAGTTTATAAACATTCTCTCAAACTGCAGCAAAAAATAAACCAACAAATTACAAACATCAAAGTCCTTTAAGATAAGGAATATTCCCAATAAAACAGACCTGCTGTAAACAAAAGCATTTCAATAGTCAAGAGAGACATTGATCTTTTCATACAATGGCAAATTAAGATTTTATATAAAATTACAAGTTATAGATGGTAAAAGACCCCAGTCCTGCAAAGACTTAATAATATGCTTAATTTTACTTACATAAGTCAAGTTATGCACTTACATTTGCTTACAGGATTAGGACCTTAATTGTATACTGCATTTTAACTATTTTATGCTAACTGGGATTTGTTATGCCATTTCTGCCACAGGTTACTGTCGATTCAAAGTGGCTAGTGCAATAAAAATTTCCATCAGTTATAAGAAGTGTTTCCACAGCGTGATGTAGATCTAAATTCCTGAGAAATTTTAAAACTACAACTTGTAATTTTAGTTATTTTGCCATTATAAAGCAAAACTAGTTTTCTGATTACAGTAAATAAACCTGTTTTCTAATTAAAGAGCCTGGACTAACTATTTGTTTTGCTGTAATAATTTTAGAGCTGCAGAATTAGAACATTATCCAGAAGGATAAGATACAAGTCATTTCTCATTTTTCAACCATTGCTTTTGCATTGACGGTAATAGACTAAGTTTCACTTGTTGGTTTCTCTGTGTAGTCAACACCTGGATCCAACAATAGCCAGTCCAGTGGTTCTCTTACACTTTCATTCTGGACAAACACTTAAAATTTGTATGATTACCTCAGTAAATAGTGAGCTCTTATTCCAGCTGGAAGTAAGAGTGGCAAATATCAATCATGCTTTAATAACCATCTGAGAATAGTTCACTCCTGGGTCTTGACTTCCCTCCCTCCCCCATCACTGGTGCAGCCCTACAGATGGTTGCAATAGAGTGCACATTAGCTTAAACAAAGAGGATGCATCCAGATGACTGCATTTTAAAAATCAGCAGATCATCTAGCCTGCTCCGAGCAAAGTTTAGACACCACTAGAGTTAAGTACAGGTGACTGATCTATTTTAGCGCTCCCATATAATCATTTACAGTATTGGAGGTGTCGATGGGAAATTTAGGAAAAAAGGTGGACATTTCTCTCATAAAACAAGAAGCCTGTCTCCTAGAACACAACAAAGCTCCACTAAAAGTGGCAGACTTTTTTTTTTCCCAGCCTTTGTTTTTGCATTTTTGCTGCTAAATTCCACTGGGTGAAGATATGAATTCAAGCATTCTGAAGTGATTTTATGACCTTGTTCACACTGGAACTCATATTAATTTCAAACAGCTCTCAAAATTGAGACAAACACAACTTATACCCACAGTATCCAAACAGCTTTGGCTACTCCTGGTAGTTTGGGGGGGGGGGGGGGGGTGTTATATATAAAGTAACACACTTGTCCACAAAGTACAGGAAACAGTGTTACAACCAGACTAACAACAAAGACTGAATACTTCTTCCAAACATGTGCTTTAGAGGTTTTGGACATAGTTATGAGCTATCAGATTACAAGTAATGGTGGTGGCCAGAGTCTTGATTTCACCTATGACTAGCCTTTGTAAACTGGAAGTTTAGCTATTTGCTCATGTTGAAGAGGCACGAACGAGTAAATGGAAACTAGAAATAGAAAATCTGTATCTTTCTCTTCAACCAAATCTAATTTTGACATGGACTTCTTCACATGGCCATAAGACAAAGATCTGTGCATGAAACCAATTAGATTGAGAGAGGACAATTTAGTTGATTCTTTGTAATTCTTTTAAAAATGTTGCATTTTAACATTACTATCAATATTTTTATCCCATCACTTCTTTGTGCAATCTACCCTTACTTTCAGCTCCTTGACTCTTCCTTTGTTTGTGCTCAAGTTTGAAGCCAAATTTGTGCATTTTTTTAAAAATAAATCTGAACTACATTATGTTAGATGAAGTTTAACCTCTCTTCCCACTTTAAAATTATTAACTAGGCAAATAAGTATTTTTGGAAGTTACAACTAGAAGGCCATATTTCAATACATGTGCTCTTAGTTTACTAAGATCTGATTGGAGTGTTTAAAAATACCACTTCAGAAAATGTGTTCAGATTTAAAAAATTTTAATTACTTAATTTCTGAAGTTTTGCTGTTGTTGAAACAGTGTTGCATAAGTTATCAGTGTCCCTTCCCATGAACTCCTATTCTAAAATAGAGCTCACATATTACCCAAAAGCACAAGTTAGCATGACAGTGTGAATGCCATTTCCCCTCGCCCAAATATTGTGCAGGACTTACATGACCTCAAGAGAACAAAACATTTTAGCAAGCTTTCACCTCTAGCACTATTTGTGGATTATTTTGATTTTTAGAGTCATTTTGTTGACCTGTATTCAGAAAAATGGTGACCATTTGATTAGTTTACCTCTTAAAATTGCCATCATACCTTTTTAACTCATGGTATCAGAAGTATCATTTCCTTTTGTTTGGGAAGTGCTATTTATGGAAGTTTAAGTGGCAAGCCATTTCCTTGAAATGATGTGCCTTAATTTACACACTGGTTTTCAACTGGATACAACTAACAAGGCTAACTGACAAATTCTGTACTCTCACGTTCAATTACTTTTCAATATCTAAAAAAAATGAAGTCAGTAATAACTATTCAAATGCCTTGAAAAGGAGTATAAAAATACAGGCTTCAGTATGTGGAAATTAATACAGCCAGAGAGTATTATTCTGGTAAAGTTCCTGAGCAGAATAATTTGGGACGTAACGCTATTCACATTTTAATCTTACCTCTTCTGTTTATTTTATCTGTATTATGGATACCAGTTAAAAGTTGTCACTCCATTTTGGCTCAATGAATCTCTATGCAGATATTCAAGTATTAGGAAAATGCAGCTGAACAGGGATATGTGTCCTCATAGTGTAGTTTGCAAAGAAGCATAATATTAACTATTCTGCAATATGTTCTACCCCAAAATCCAGAGGAAAAGTTTTTAACTTTTGGATCTGTTGCCTGCTTCCAAAGGTGATGAAGGTCTTCTATATGTCCATGAGAGGTTATCATTTTGTCATAAATGCAGGGATGATATGGAGCCTTTCCTTCCCCAGAAAAGAATACATGATATTGTGGAACAATTCCCATTTTATTGGCACAGAGACCCATGAATACATCATCTATATAAAGACTCGTATTAAGGGTCTGTGAAGCTGCATATACTTTAGCTGCTACATCACTTGATATTACATATGCGGCTCCAGCTGTGTAGTCGGGGTAAGAAGGCCACTGATACATTTCATATGGAACATAGTATTTGCTCGTCTTATCTCTCACGGGAGGAGCACCACGATGGACACGCCCAATCCAGATATCCTGAACACCAATTTCCACTAGCCTTTGGAGATATTCAACCAGATTTGGCATGTGAATAAAAATATCATCATCTGCAGACATAATGAACTTGGCATGAGAGCAGTATGCATTCACCCATCCAAACTGCAAAAGTAACTTAAGGGTAAGATTGTGAAAAGTATCCAAGAAGTCTTGTTGGATCAAATCATTGTATTTCTGGTTTTCCATTAGAAGATTTCTTTGCATCTGTACTCCCTGCATACGATCTGCTGGTTGTCCTAAAGCAAAAACAGTTTTAATGTTGGCATTAAGATGAGAATGTACATATTTTTCGTTACCCCAGGTTTGTCGAATTGCATCTCGTCGATGCCGGTTTTCTGGAGAAGTCTTTACAAACAATAGAAGTAGAACCTCTTGCTGTTGACATTTCTCCTTGTGGTTGATCAAGTATCGGTAGCTTGCTACCCTGTCTAAGTTGTCCCTGTTTATGGACAGGCTATTATTCACAAAGTTGTAGCTATTTATGAGGTATCTGTAAGAATAGGACTTCATATGGCTCACAATATGATTATCAAGTGGTGTCCAGAAAATCATGAGAGAGAGTACAAAACATGTGGCAATTATCTGCATAAACTGGCATTTTCTGCCTTTTCTGGCACTAACAAACATTCTGATGCAGTTCCTTTAATACTTGTTCCAGTTACGGATCAGTGCTTTTCGGGTGTTGTTTTCATTTGAAAACAGAGTCTCCTGTTCACAAGAGATGTCCATTGGAATGCATATTGCCTCTTGTACAGTATCCTTGTAATCTCAGCTTTGTGTACAGATTTCACAAGTTATCGGATTTTAAAAGCCATTTTGTTAAGAGTGAAGGAGTGCAGAAATATTTAAAGGATACCCGCAGAACAGATTTTTTCTGCTGCACCATCTTGAGCTGAAAAACTATAAGCTTCCAAACTGAAGTTGTCTACATACTTCCGTGCTTCAGAGAGGTGTTTTGCATCTATCAAAAAGGTGGGAAAAAGGAGAACAAAAAGTTTAGTAAGGAGCTATATATTAACCTAAAAAGCAATTCTATGCCTTTGTGTACTACTAGAGCAGGGAGAACCACCCTCTACATATATTCAACAATTATAAGAAGGAAAAGGCTAGAGAAAGTAAAAAAATCATTCCTCACCTCAAAAATTTACAAGGAGTCCTGTGGCTTGACGACCAATAGATTTACTTGACATAAGCTTTCATGGGCAAAACCCCACTTCACAATGGTTCTTTTGCGCAGTAAACCTATTAGGCTAGGTCTACACTGGCCGCTTCTTGCGCAAGAACAGCTATTCTTGTGCAAAAACTTGCCTGCTGTCTACACTGCACAAGCGTTCTTGCGCAAGTAAATTTACAGTATAGCGTTGTAGAACAGGGCTTCTTCCGGAAGAGTTATTCCTCTCCCCACAAGGAATAAGCCCTCTTGCGCAAGAGCTCTTCCACAAGAGGGCTGTGTAGACAGGCAACATGAATTTCTTGCGCAAGAAGCCCCTATGGTTAAAATGGCCAGAGCTTTCTTGCGCAAGAGAGCGTCCACACTGCCATGGATGCTCTTGAGCAAAAGCACATGGCAGCGTGGACGTGCTCTTGTGGAAGATTTTTTGCACAAGAACTCTTCCGCAAAAGAGTTCTCGTGCAAGAAGCTGCCAGCGTAGATGTAGCCTTAGTGTCTAAGGTGCCCACAGAACTCATTGCTTTTGCGGATACAGAATATACACATCTACCCCTCTGATACTGGTAAATTTAGATAAGCTTCCAGATCCTGGAAGCAGGGTGTGTGCGCTGAAGTATGTATACCTGTCTCATTCTTAGCTCCCCCCAACCTCCTCGCTGTTCTTCTCTTCAGAAAATAAACACCCACTGGATTTCAAGGGGAAAGGGGAAGACAGCAAAACTGCTGTCAATGGTAGTGTCAAATACAGAAGGGGGGGGGGGGAGGAGAAGACAGGGAAAGATTTCTCATCTTTCACTTACAGTAATTTTACAACAGTGAGACAGAAGAAGATTCAGGCAAAGGTAACGTTAAGACTAGCAACTGTTGGGGGCGGGGGGGAGCTCTGATAGCTATCGAAAGACATCACTGGTAAAATACCCCAGCTCTTCGCTACCATCCGCAGCCACATGCACAGCCCGCCCTTGGGCTTCTCCTTTATCCCGCCTGCAGGAGGCAGGGCGCTACCGGCACGCCCACACAACAAAGGCTTCTCACCCGGGGGAGGGGGGGGGTTAAAAAAGGTCTCCATCGCAGCAGGGCGCGCCTGAACCTTGCCTGCCGCCCCCCCCCCAGCCTCCACGGGGGATTTAAAGGTTTTTTAACTCCCCCCCCGCCCCGCACAGGGTCCCAGGCGGGGCCAGTGGTGGTGGACGGCGACACTCCCCGGCGCTGGGCCAGGCCCCCCCCCCGGTGCTGCGGGCTTTAGCTGAGGAAAAGAGCGGAGGGGTCCCGCGCTGAGGAGGCGCCGCCGGCCCCGCCCCTCCCCCCTCAGTGCGCGGGAAAAAAAAAGGGGGGGGCGCGCTCTGAGGTGGCGGCGGCTCGCGCTGCACTTGCCCGCCGGGCCGGGCGCTCGGCCACAGCCTCCGCCCCGTGCTGCGGGGGGCTCCTCACGGCCGCTGCCAGGGGCTCTTTGGGCAGCCCGGGGGCGCTTCCAGTGCCGTCGCCCCCTCCCTCAGCACAGGGGGCAGCGTTTCCGGGCCGGGGAGGGGGGGGTACCCTGAACGCTCGTTGGGAGGGGGGGGGGAGATGCTGGACGCTCACACTGAGGGGCAGCCCGGCAGTTGGCCACACTCCCTGCCCCAGAGGCCCAGCCCGCCCTGTGGCCTCCCCTCAGCACCCCCGCCCAGTAGCTTGGCTCCCCCTCTTGAACCCTGCCTGCCAGGCCTAACCGCCCTCCTTGCGGCTGGGCAGCGCCCGCCCTACCCCCCACACTCCTCAGGGTGGACCGCTAAACGTGCGCCACCCCAGCACAGCAAGTTACAGCCTTGTAATGGGCCCCTGTGAACCAGTCTCAGCCCATGCCTGCACTATGGGGTTTTGTCCCTCCCCCCAAAGAGGCTTTTCCAACATTTGGCCTGTCTACACGGGGCCAAATGTGGAGAAAGCCTCCCCTTTCGGAAGACCCCTTATTCCTCCTCGTAAAATGAAGAATAACGGGATGGCAAAAGAATGCGCCTGCTTCTTCAGACACTGTTCCGAAAAGGCGGATGCGTTCCGTGGACGTGGTAGAGTTTTTCCAGGATACTATCCTGGAAAACTCTGCAGTTTAGACATAGCCCCAGAGGGCACCCATGTTAGTCTGTAGCTGTCAAAACGAGTCCTCTGGCACCTGAGTGACTGTCAGATTTATTTGGGCATACACTTTCTTGCGCAAAAAAACCACTTGGTCAGATGCACCAAAGTTTAATGCCTAAATAAATCTGCTAGTCTTTAAGGTGTCACAGGACGCCTCATTTTATTTTTTTAAATGTCAACCAAGCTACTCCCCGCATAGAGGTGGTTTGTATAGGAGTGGTGGAAGATCACTTTCAGCTCTCATGCTGCAGCCATGCTTTCAGTTTAAAGCACTACTGCAGCTGCGCTTCCAACTTTTGAAGTGTAGACAAAGCCTGAGTGGAAGCAACATCTGGTATTGCAATAGCAGAGAAAATTTGGTGGCTTTGGGGGAGACAATTTTTGGACTGATGAAAGGATGAGGCAGTGGCTACACCCACTTGGCACAGCAAGGAATCCTGTGGCACCTGAAAGACTAACACATTTCCTTGGGCATAAGCCAGCCCACAAAAGCTTGTGCACAAAGACGTTAGTCTTTCAGTGTCACAGGACTCTTCATTTTTGCAGCTACACACCAATAAGCTTACCTCTCTAAAACTGGTCACCACTTGTTTGTAAGTTTGTAAGCTCATCAACTAATAAACCATCTTGTTAGTCTTTAAAGTGCTACATAGTCCTGTTTTTTGTTTCAGCTAGACTAGACTAACACGGCTACATCTCTATTACTGTTTGTAAGTTAGAATGTGTACCTGTTACATTATCCTTGTCCAACCCTGTTCCATGACTTCAAACAAGATTTCTATGCCTATCCCTCTGGCAGGGATTCCTAAACCTAGCAAGCCAAATCATACTAACTGATGGGCATAAGGGGGCCTGTGCTACCTGGCAATCTACAGACCTGATAGAAATGGAGTTTTGGTCTAAACAGCTGCTATATCTGAAAGCATTCTATTCCCCCCTAGGAAAGATTCAATCACCACCATTTTTCTATAGGCGCATGTAGCTTTTGTTCATTTTAATAATATGCATTTCCTATAGATCTTTAGATCGAATTTTGGAAGCAATATAGTAGTTGCCACTGATATGCCACTCCTTTATTACAATTATATAGCATAGTAAGCTTGCCTGCCTGCCTGCCCTCCCCTCCCCCACATGATTTTTTTTTTTTTTTAATGGAGAGAAATATACAGCAGTGTCTCTACCATATAACAAACAAAACAGGTATACAGTTCTTGTTTCTTACCACAAGTACAGATAACCATTCGGTAAATCAACAGCCACCTAGTCATCTAACAAATGGTAAGTGTGTTCATACCATGAAGATTTACCAGCTCTAAATAAATGAATATAAAAAAGGAACAACTCTGCCCAACCACAATACATAACAAATGCAGACTTTTATTTCTACTCCTGCAAGCGTACATTACTACCTACAACACATGCATTTTAGCTTTCAAACCCTCAGCTGACAAACACCACAGTCAGTCATTTGCCTCTTAGCTAGAACAAAACTTGGTACAATTCCGTAGCTTAGTTTCTGATGGAAAGGACAGGTTACTAAATGAGAGCATGGGATGATAGAACTAAGGCTTGCAGACTGGGATGCACAACAAAAACAGCTGTATGAGCAGTCTGATAGATAATACAATCAGCACTTTTTATGGCATCAGTTTAAACCCTTTTTATTTTGGATACGTAAGTTACACAATGCACCTCCACTGAGTTAAAAACTCAGCAACTCTGTATAACAGAATGCCATTGCAAGGCTTATTCTTATTTCCATGTGTAAGCAGAATGCACATGAGAAGCTAGAGAGTTACTGAAATCCAGATATTAAAATGAGCTAGGGTTTAAAATTGAGCCAGAGCTGAGCTCCAATAAATATTTTTAACCCTTCTGGAGTTTTTATAGCATAGGGTATGGGGGAAGGGGAGAGACTACAGGAAACACTCTTACGTAAGCCCTTATCAGGGGAAAGGCAGGAAAGAAATGGTATGAGTAAAAATTGCAATACGTCATTTTTGTTCCTGTCTTGATAAAGGTTGCAGCATGGTGTGCAAAATGTCGCCAGTTGATCAGAAACAACTAAATCTATCCTCAATAATATGAATGAAAATGTAAACTTCTTATATATTTATATTACACACACACACACACACAGTCATGATGTCAAGACTCCTTTGTCCACTTCCCTCTTCCACCAGAAAAAAAAAAGTGGACTGTAACTAAGCAGATAATAGTGTTTTCAAGAAATTGCTAACCTCCTGTGCAACGACCTAAAAAATCTCAGGGTATGTCTACACTACAGTGTTATTTCAAAATATCTTATTAGCTATTTCGAAATAAAGCGTCTACACACAAAATAGCGCGTCCACACTGAGTGGACTCAATCGCATTTAAGGCTAGCCGGAACCAGTTCCAGCAGGGCACCAGGTCAGGACTTACAGCCTCAGGCAGCAGCCCCACACTATCTGAGGTCTGTGCTTAAAGGGACCCCCCCCCTCCCCCATTCCCCAGACAGCCAGTTCTCAGGTTTCCCTGTTTGCTTGTCTACCTCGATGAGGGACAGCAAAGCATTGTATCTCTGCGTGCTCTGGTTGCCCTCACTTGGGACAACACAGCACTCTGCAACATGGAGCCAGAGCTGCCCTTGGGCACTCTGGTGCTTCTCTTGGATGCGTTGCTGCGAGCCTGACTGCACTCTCTGCAGGCTGCCATCCAGGAGGTCCATTGGGGGGGGGGGCAGCGTCAGTATCCAGGAGGCCCTGTGGGAGAGCTTCCACCCTAAGGAGCAGTAAGAGCCTCCCTGGTCTGCCCCACTGGGGGCTTGTGCCTCATTCCTCCCTCACATCTTTTCACTTACCCCTCCCTCACCCCCCTTTCTGATGTAAAATAAAATACACGTATTTTCATGAACACAAACTCTCTTTATTTAACAAAATTGGGGGGGGGGGAATGAAACTCTGGTGAGACTGGGGAAAGGAGGCGGGAGAGGGGAGGGGGAAACCTGGGAGGAGGGAGCTGGAAGGGGGAAGCAAGGGGAAGAAAGGAGAGGGGAAGCTCAGGGTTGGGGGTCTCGCCGGACTAACTTGATTGTTAAGCAAACCTGCTCCTGGGTTCGCACGTGGCTTTTGGTGGCCAGGCTGGCAGCTACCCTGCCATCGACGACCGCATTACTCTGTCTAGTGCAGAGATCATGGATGTTGGGGGCATCCCCCCCAAACCTGAATAAGGTCCATGATCTCCACCCTGGACCAGGAAGGTACCCATCTTCTCCGGGCCCTAGCAGGCTCCTGGGAGCTGGCAGACTGCTCCTGGGGAGCGGTGGAGGGCTTGCTGGCTCATGTTTTGGGGCCACTGGCTCAGGGGCAGTGACTGCTGGCTCTGGGCTGGCAGGCTTGGAGCTGGCACAGGCACTGTGGCCAGAGTCTACCCCTTTAAGGGCTCCGGGGAGGGAGAGAAGTGTTCTTGGTTGAGGCTGGAGTAGCAACCAGGGCACCCTGGGAAGGCTGGAAGCCCCCTATTTCGAAATAAGTGTCTACACAGCACTTATTTCAAAATAGCTATTTCGAATTTGGTGTTATTCCTCGTAGAATGAGGTTTACCAAATTCGAAATAAGCACTCCGCTATTTTGAATTTATTTTGAAATAGTGGTTTGGCTGTGTAGATGCTAAGAAAGTTATTAACTTAATAACTTTACTGTGTAGACATACTTAACACATCTACCACTCTGAGGGTAACAAAGAGTAGTCTAGTGGCACCTTAGAGAATAACAAAAATATATATAGTATCATGAGCTTTCGTGGGCAAAACCCACTTCATTAAGCAGGTGACACTCCGATTTCAGTGATTCAGGAGCCAAAATAATGAAAATTGCCCAAAAGAGAGAGAGAGACACACACACACACACACTATTCTTGCAGCAAAATGACTGACCAATTATATCATATCAACTACAATTGGTTAAACATAGTAAAATCATCTGAACTGGTTAATAATTAAGTTAAAATATTTTAATATGTCCTGTAAAGAGCCAAAAGAGACCTCAGTCTCCGTGTCACTGCATGAACAATTTATGTACTATGAGAAGCTTTCTGGTGAATATGGGAAATCCAAATCTCCATTTCCAGTAGAGTATAAGACTTCATAAACAGCTACTCAAATAACCTTTGAGCTATTTGCATTGCCTTATCAATTTAGTGTCTACCAAGAAGCAGCCTGAAAGTAACTATTCAGGTCTGAAAAAGAGATGATGAAACTGATCACTTGTAAACAAGGAACTGTCAAAGTCAAGTTCATATTTCAACTTCAAACATTAACTGAAGGTGGAGAATCACCCTCTCCCTCCAAAAAAGTAGACCGTAGGGAAGTGATAAAATAAGAGGCTTCTCCCTTCCATCTCCCTCACAATAGTCAGGAGGCTCTGGAGATGAATACATGAAAACGCTTCTCAGAAAGCTAATGGGTCAAACAGCAGATGCCTACTAAACCTACCAGGCTACGTCTATATGCAGCCTTCTTCCACAAAAGCTTGTGTAAATGAAGCGTGGAATAGAATATTGCCATGCTTCATTTGCATAATTAATCAGCATCCGTTTTTGCGCAAGAGGCTTTTGCACAAAAAGGAGATGTGTAGACGGCTCCTTTTTGCGCAAAAACCCCCTCTTGTGCAAGAGCTGTTCTTCCTGAAAAAATGAGGAAGAATGGCTCTTGCACAACAGGAAGGGTTTGCACAAAAAGGAGCCATCTCCACAGCTCCTTTTTGCATAAAAGCCTCTTGTGCAGAAACGGCTAATTATGCAAATGAAGCACAGTGATATTCTACTCCACGCTTCATTTGCGTAAGCAGGCTGCAGTATAGACATAGCCTTAGGGTGCTGGCCCTTGAAGTCCCACGTAACCTAGCTCCCAATATGCTAGGAGGATGATAGATATACTGTGGAGGGGCTGAGTTTATTCTTTGATTGTAGGGGGCAACCCTTCCACTTCATATTTTCTATGAATGAGAGAAGTTTATTCTTCAAGCTAGGGATGCAAGCGACTAGTGGACTATCCAATAAGCATATGCTTATTGGACAGTTGACTACAGATTTGACTAGTCGCTTTCTGATAGAGGCAGCAAGCCGGGGGGGGGGGGGGGGGGGGGAAGGGGGGGGGAGGGGGGAGTGGCGAAGAGAGGCAGCAAGACGGGCGGGGAGAGCAGGAGCTGATGCTGTGGGGAGCCAGCTTAAAAGCCAGATACCCTCAGCACCGTCTTGGTGGGGACAGGGAGCCAGGGCCCACTGGGGAACTGGTGGCGCCTCAGACTCTGAAATGTAGCAAGAGTCCCACGTGCTCTTGCTACATTTCAGAGGTGGAGGCGTCCTTATCAACTAATAGATGCAAATTCCATGGACTATTCAGTTAGTTGATTAATCTAAAATTTAACATCCCTACTTCAAGCTAGTAGAATTTTCAAGACCACTCTTGCTACAAAATAGACAGCTTCAGTTTAGATTGTTGGGCAGCTCAGTGCAGTAGTGGATCAGAGTTTGGTCTTGAGCTATGTTGGCCAATATGGGCTGGAGGTAAGTGATCAGATTCCTGATTTTTGCAGTCACTATACTTTTCCCCTGCAATTTCAATATAGTTCTTTATTTTTTTCCAGGAAATTAAAAAAAAAAGTGTTGCCACGCATATATAGCTGATTACCCTTTGGAAGCAAAAAGTATATAATTTTTTTTTAAAAGGGACTCTAGGATGAAATTACTGTGTTATCAAGAACTCTCAGTGTAATGACTGCTATAATCATGAAAAAGTAAAAATTATCTCAGCAGGAAAAAGTCTGCTTAATAGAGAGTTAATATTTAGAAGAAACTATTTTGAAGGCGAGACAAAAAACTTTAAGATTAGCCACCTGCTTAATACAGTTTGGACCCCCCTCATCTGGCACCCTCAGGACCTGAACAGTCCCAAACACGGGGATTTGCCAGACCAAGGGAGGTCTCTCCCATCATGGTTGCTGCTGAACTGCTGCCCCTGCCCAGGGCTCCTGCCCAGCACTGCTGCTGCTGGAGCTCCCTGGCTGCTGCTGGGACCAGAACCAGCCCCCCACTACTGTCCAGCCACAGGGCCAGAACTCCCTGCTGCAACACTCACTCCTACGCAGGGTTCTCAGCTGTGTCGCCAGTCCTCCTTGCTATGCTCCTGCCTCGCAGCTCAACCTCCCTATACCAGGGCTTTGTGGTCCAGGAACATCCATGGTGCCGCTGGACCACGGATGGTGCCAGACCAGAGAGTCCTGGTTAAGGGAGGTACAACCTGTACTGCAGAGCCACTAAATAGCAAGTCTAAAGATAGTTAAAGACAGAAAAGCTAAGTGTGTACAAATAATATTTCTAATTATTTTCCTGATTTGGAGACAGAGTGCGCATTAAGTTACAGTAAATTTATAATTACATCCTACTAGGCTAGGGTTAGTCTTAAGTATTGGACAATACTGAACACATCTTGTCTTTTGCTACATGGATTGAAAAGTCATAGTCTCCCCACCTCTTTCCCTCTCCATTACCACCATCTGAGGTTGGAGATGATAAAAAGGGATATTTCTGTTTAATCCTTGAAGCTAAAAATACTACTTCCATTTCTATCCCATTCTGCAGGAACCAAGACATCCACATAGGAGTGGTTACAGCTTGGGGTTTCTAATTAATAACTTCCAAAGCTATAGAAACAGAATCACTGATACTAATACACAAATGAGTACACTGAAGACAGATATTGCAGGAGTGAATTTAAAGCACACAGAATAAAAATCTTCTGAGAAAGAAAAAAGGCTGACAGGAGGGAAGACAGAGACAGGAGGAGTTATACCCTGTCACCACCGAGTTTTTCTCCCCCTCCCCCCCCACTTCTTTTGCTTGTGAGAGTTATACCAACATATTAGCGCTACCTGTAAAAACAGGTAACCTTTGCCTTGCTTGATTACAGAAGATCACATTACTCTTGCTATCAGAGATATTACCCTGGGTAGGTCCTTCATGAGATTTACTTTTATTGGAGTTTAAGGGGACATTGTTAACACAAAAACCCTCCATCAGGCTGTTAGCAAAGTTTATTTAGCAGATAGATGTAGATTAGCATTGGAATTTATAGAGCTCTACTGCAGCACTTGGGTGCACTTTACAAGGATTAAACAAACAATAAATAAGTCTGATGGGGTGAATCACCAAATCCCTTTTGGAGTTATACCCTGATGTGCTGATCATGCTACTGACACCCACCTTCCTGCTCTGTGGGGCACCTTACCACTTTGTCCTGCTGGGCCAGATTCTCTGGTTCCCCCAGACAAGGCAAAGAGTTGGGATTACTCCCCTCCCCTTCAGAGCCACACAGACATTAAACCAGCTCAATTCTTGGAGGGCTCAGCAACTAGGAAACCAACCCCAGAAGGGACCAAGACCCCAAATAAATCAATTTTACCCTGTGTAAAAGGGTTACACAAAGAAAGCTTATAAGGTCAGTCCCCTTTATTAATGAAAGGGGTATGCATCATGGTTTCTTCCCCCACCTCCCAGGTAACATTATTTACACTGGACTTGATAATGATGATAATAAACAGAAGTGTTTTTATCATCAAGTACGAAAAAAATAGAATTCAAATGCGTAGAAGTGGGGAGAAAAATATCAGATGAAAGTAAGTTACTAAATTAAAAATGCTAATTCTAATCCACCAAGAAACTTGTTCCATGCAAATTCTTACCCTAAACAGCTGTTCTTAGCTCAGGCCTTGTCTACACTAGCATGTTTTGTCACCAAAAACTGCCTTTTGATGACAAAGCAGTGAGCACGTACACTCTGCAATGCAGGTTTTGTCTGGAAAAAAACAGAGTTTTGGTGCAAACCAATTCCACCTCCGTGAGGTGTGCTGTCTTTTCCCCTCCCTTTATTGTCAACAAAGAGCCAGTGTGGACTCGGTTTTGTCCGGAGAACTGGCTTCCACCAGTATCCTACAATGCCTGCCCTGATGGCGGTGCCCAGTGTTTTGTGATCTCTGCTGCCCTGCAGGCATCCACCCCTCCCTTTTCAAAGTTCCAGGAAGTATCTGACAGCTGAACGTTCCCCAAATGGAGCAGCTCAAAGAACAAACCATTGGAATGCTTCTGTTCTGGCCTCCAGGCAAAACACAACAGCAGGCAGACTGCTGCAGCAAGGGGGAAGGTTGGAGAGACTGCTCTGCTGCTTTGACACTTCTCAACATGGAGCGCTCGCAATTCTAGAAAGGAATCCTAACAAGCACAGGCATCAGTTCTGTCTTCCCATAACACTGAATTATGGGATGCTTACCCACATTGCTTTGCTCTGTCCACAGAGTGCTAGCGATGTGGCCATGAAATGTCAACAATGGGAGGCAGAAAAGCCATTTTTCTCTTTTGGCAATTTTTGCATGTCAACAGCACTTTCGTTGTGAAACTTTCCCAGTGTAGACACAGCCTCAAAGCTCTTTACCCAAGTCATAGAGAGCTCTACCCAGGCTTGAGTCTATAGCGCTTCACAGTTCTTCATTGTCAAGTATCCTCTGAGGGAGGGCCAGGCAGTTTCAAAGGCCAGATGAAGACAAAAAAGACTGATGGCTTCTCATTCCTTAAATAGACTTTTCTTGCTGGATGGGAAACCTTTGTTCAGCACTCCTCATCCCCATGGAAAAACCACCAGGTTCACAATGGATTCCAGTATCCAGTGACAAGGTCACATCTCTTTCTAGAACCAACCACAGTTTGGGTTTACAGGCAAGCACAACCATCCACAGATCATTGGTATGAGTCATTAAATACCTGAAGTACCACTAATGCAGTGGTCAATCAATCAGTAGTTCAGGATCTAGCAGTAGATCCTGGAGCCTCTGACAGGTGATCCTGCCCAAACCAGTCAGGAAGCTATCAAGTGCTGGCACTTCAGTTTCCCCTCCCCCCACTGTCATGCTGCTCCTGCCCTCTGCCTTGGAGCTGCCCCCCAGAAGCCCTCTGCTTGCTGTGCAGGGCCCCCACTTCTGTACCAGATCTCCATAGAGAAGGGGGTGGAGGGAGCTTAGCAATGCAAGTCTGCAGGGGCAGCCCTAGACTAGCTGCCAGCAACTGGCGCCCTAGGCGAACTATGCAATCAGCGCCCCCACCTCCAAACCCCTCAATAATATTGCGCCACCATTTGGCGCCCCATTTAACTTGGCGCCCTAGGCGACTGCCTAGTTCGCCTATATGGATGGGCCGCCCCTGCAAGTCTGTCTCTCACACACAGTGTGCGTCTGTTATTCTCACAAACACACTGTCCTTCACTCATCTCCCAACCCAACATGTACGTGGGGGGTTGTTCTTTTACTGCTTGTAATGTATAACAAGTGTTATTTTTGGTTTTTGACTGATCTGTGCATTTCATAATTTTCATTTCTCTCTTACACTTTAAGTAGTGAATTCTAAAATGCCTAACCAGTTGTGGTTGGAGTAATTAGCCCTATGGCAGAGCAGAGGGTCTCCACATGCTGTCCCTGCCTGCAGACATCACTCCTGCAGCTCCCATTGATTAGTAATGGGGAACAGTGGCCAGTAGAGGCTGTGGGTTCAGTGCCTGTGGGTGAGGGGCAGCACATGGCACCATGGAGCCATTGCTGTCCATTCCAGCTGCTTTCAGGAGTAGTGCAGGGCCAGGGCAGGAGTAAGCCTGCCTTAACCCCACTGCCTCAGGGTGTATGTGGCCCACTTACAACAGTTGATGAGGTGATGTGAATACCAGAGAGGGAAACTTGCTTTTGTAGTGAGCCGGCCATTCCCAGATTAATAATGTCAAGTTTGCAAGTGAATTTCAGCTCTGCAGTTTCTCTTTGAAACCTGTTTTAAAAGGGTTTGCTTGTTGAAGGGCAGCTTTACTGAGTGTCTGGGAGATTGAAGTGTTCTCCTACTGTTTTTTTGTATGGTACCATTCTTGATGTCTGATTTAGGTGAATTTATTCTTATATAGAGACTGTCTGGTTTGGACCATATATAAGGCAAAGGCGCATTGCTGGCACGTATATTAGTAGATGTGCAGGTGAATGAGCCCCTGATGCTGTGGCCAGGTCCTAGGATTAGGTCTCGAGTAGATATGTGGGCAGAGCTGGTAATGAGGATTGGTTCCTGGGTTAGTGTTTTTGTGGCGTGTAGTTGTATTCAAGATTCTAGGCGTGCTCAGAAGGGATGCACCACTTCTGGATGGCCACACAAGAATTATTGTATTTAAGGAAGTAGCACAGAATGAGAGTTGAGTGCTTTGGGGACACAAACACTACTCATTTTGCATATGCTGCCTTGTTTCACTAAATCACTGGGCTTCAGTAGGTTTAGCATGCTTTCCTGACCTCAGAAACATACTGCAGGAGAGGAGGCGCTCTCACATACAGCTTAACTTGAGAGAACTGCACATGGGAGCATTTTTTAAAGAGTCCACATGGAGGGCTTGTCTTTTGAGCATTGATAACATTTCCTTTTGAGAAGTGGGGTGTTGAGCCTTATTCTTATGATGTCAATTACTGCTTCTCACGAAAAACCTTCACCTACTTCTGTTTTGGGGGGGGAGGGGGAAGGGGGGGGAAGCGGAGGAGTTACTTCATGTTGGTTTCCTGCAAGAAAAGTTTTCCTTCAGCATTTCCTGCCCAAAACCATTAAAGGTTCCTACTCCCCTGCTAGTGAAAAGGTTCTAGAAACGGTACCTTTCATAGTCTGTGAAAAAGCAGCCTCTTTCATAAAAAGGTCAAAACAACTCTGTGTCCTGAGAATGCAAGCTGATTTGGTTAACTTCCTCTCTCACCACGCCAATTAAAGGTTTTGCAAAATTCATCTGTAAACGAAGCAAAACCAGAGACAGTGCTATTGTTCATGTTCAGAACTCCAGGTACTTCTGCTTTTCCCACCCCTCAGGTTGGAGTCTTACAAAAGTAGCAGGCCTAGGAGAAAATGAGCAGGACCATTTGGAAGAAATACTTCCCTGTACGATTTGAAAGATGATCAGAATTCACCTCTCCCTCCTTCCCTGGCTTGGTCTAAACTACACATACACTTTTAGCAGAATATACTAGCAGCAAATGTTCCAGGAGTGATTTAAGCCATGCCCCTATTTAAATGTACACTTGACACATTTATGAAGGGATTCCCATACTGGCACGTCAGACTTTTACAACAGGTCTTCACTCAGAGTAGGTCTACATTGCAATTGGCAGTCTGTACAGGCATGACGCACTAAGGATGTAAAAGACTAGTCAACTATCTGGTAAGCATTTGCTTATCAGATAGTATTTTGACTAGCCGATATCTCCCCCCCCCCCTTTGCTGCCTCTATGAGATAGAGGCAGCGGGGGGGGGGGAGGGGAGAGAAGAAGGGGTACTTCAAAGGGGCAGCCACTGTCCCTTTAAAATGCTGCCTCCACGCCTTTCAAAGGGGCAGCTGTGGACCCCAGGGTCAGCTGGGGACTCCCCAGCTGACCCCGGGCTCCACGGCTGCCCCTTTGAAAGGCAGAGGCAGCAGTTTCAAAGGGGAAGCTGCAGCCCTGCTGATCCTGGGCTCCGTGCAGCACTTCCCTGGAACCCAGGGTCAGCGGCATGCAGCTTAGCATGGAGCCTGGGGTCAGTGCGGGACTGAGTCCCCCGCTGACCCCGGGCTCCATGGCTTTGAAATGCACAAGAGCCCCTGCTTGGGACTCTTGTTCATTTCAAAGCAGGCAGGCGGAGTGCAGCCCTGAGTCAGAGGGACTTCCCGCTGCCCCCCCTCCGCCCCCCCCCCCATGTGCAGAGTTCTTCATTCCTCCTTTGAAATGTACAAGAGCCCCAGCAGGGGCTCTTGTACATTTCAAAAGGAGGACTGCGGAAGTGCCTATTGACTAGTCAATTAACTGCATTTTAACATCCTTAGCCAGCACTAGCTTTAAACTAGCTCAGTAAAAAGAGCAGTGGCAATATGGCAGCACACACCAGCAATGTGAGTATGTATTCAAGATTCTAGGTGTGCTCAGAAGGGCTGACAGCACGCGGACCTGGGGTAGGGGTCTCAGGCAGTTAGCCCTTAGCACTGCCCAGAGAGCAGTGCTGGGCCCCTCGTCCATCCCTCAAAGTCACGTAGAGCACTGGGCACGGCACTCCACCGGCAATTCAGCAGGCCTGGGGCTCTGGCCACTGCCGCAGTAGCCGCAGCCAGGCGCTCTGGACCCCTTTGAAACATCGCTGGAGCACCGTTCTGCAGGGCTCTGGGGGCAGGTGGGGTGAAGGGAGGGTACAGCACCATGATCTGGGCAGCACTAAGGGTTGACTGCCCTCAGCCCTGCCCCTTCTTGAGGCTCCACCCCCTTCTGGGGACACAGAGCCACCTGGCCCAAAGATGGGCCCAACATGGCAGTCAGTCCTGCTGAAATAGTGCAATAAGAAGAGCATTTAGATGGCTGCACTACTTTTTAAGCTTTGAGAACAAAAATGTGGCAGGCTTTGTGAGAGCTACCACACATCCCTTTAATGCTAAGGGATTGAGCTCCTTTGTGTAAACTGAGAAGAACTGTGTCAACTTCCTGTTCCACTACAGAAAAACAGCATGAAACAGACACCACTGTCTAGTCCCAGGGCAGCATTCCTAAAATACGTATTAGGATTTGTAGTGCATTTGTTTTCCCCTTCTTATCCTCCAGGGTGCTGATCATGTTCTTGAAGTAGCTCTGGCTGCCTAATAACTGACTATTGTTATATGTTAAAATACCAAGTCTAGAGGTGGCTATGCCCACTTAAGTTGCTTTGCTCATGGCAAAGGTCAGCAACCTTTTCAAGCCAAAGAGACAAACTACATCAAATTTCAGAACAAGTGGTTAACAAAGCACCAGTATAAGAATGCCCATTTGCATGACTGAAAATATACAGCTTGATATTGCTAATAATTGATATGATGATTAATAATAGCATAAATGAAACGTACTCAAGGACTTTATTTAAATGGGTCTTCTGCTGCTGCACCTTTTTGCACATCTTTGAAATTTCTATCATAACTGGTCAAATTCAGCTTCATGCACGCATTCAGGCTGTCTTCTGTCAATCTTGAGCACAGATTACCTTTGTTGCGATTCAAATGAGAGAAAGCCTGCTCACACATATAGGTGGAACCAATCATTGAAAGTAAGGCCAAGCTGCCATTCTGACAGGAAGTTCCTTCCAAGTTTGCAGAATCAGATCATCATTGTGCTCCAATTTCTTCAGGTCAGCTCATTTATGCAGTTTTGCCAATTCTGCACATTGTCAAGCAAGGCATTCTAAGTCATAACTCAGCTTGATGAATTTTTCCACCCAGCTATCTGACTTCTTGAAATCAGCGATTTCCATATCTCTGACTGAGATGCCCGGAATGACTGTCAAATCCAGTTCTTCAACGGATGCTTTATGTGGAGGAATCAAACAAACGGAGCACTGTGTTTGCAAGAGTCAACAAAACGACTTGAATGCCATCAGGAACTGAGAAACAAACATGGCAAGCTGCTGCAAATCAAGGCTGTTATTTGTTTCTCTCTCCAATACGAATCATGAAACAGTAATAATCTTTCAAAATGTGCCAGTCTGCCCATCTCCATATCTTTGATGAAGCCAGACAATTTTGACTCAAATCCAAACACTAACTGCTGCAGAGTCAGGACTGTATTTTCTTGCCCTTGTAGCTTAAGGTTCAACTCATTCAAATGACCAGTGATGTCGATGATCTAGTAAATCTTGAGTGGAGAGGATGGATGGTTGTTAAAATGAACAGTTAAAGGTAAAATGGACCAAAAACAAAACAAAACACACACACACACACACCCCCCACACACCTTGACATGAGTAAATATGCATTTTTTTAATTAATTTTCCAGTTTAATTTAAAAAGTTGTATGTATTTTGGGAATGACAAAAGAGCCATATTTACTGCTGTACTGAGCCATAAGGTTGCAGACCCCTGGTTTATGGCATTCTACAGTAGACTCTGAAACCTTGCATTATTGTTTGTAGTATTGCGTGTACTTTTTGAATGGCTGCAGCGAATTTGTGCAATTCGGGTAAGATATAAGCTGCTATTCCACAATCAAATTACAGTTTTGTGTTCTCTATACCTCTCAAACACTGAATATCTACAAAATGCATAGGATGTCAGAACAACTGACCACTGCAAACCAAATATCTGTAACGGGTAGGCAGGAGAGAAAGGAACAAAGTAGTAAGTGCATTGGTGTAGGAGAGAAAGCAGAAGAGAATGATAGCTTCCTGTTACACTTAGTTATTTATCAGTTAAGTAGGTTCTGCAGAACTTGCTTCTGTCCCCATTAGAATTCACCTTTACACTGTAGCAGGTTAAGGATCCAAGCGCAAAACAAGTTTTCAGACGTGTGCATCTGAAGCTCAAAATATGGCATTAGCCTAACTTAAAGCTAAAATGTCAAATCTAAATGTGCTTAAAGTCACATTATCTGGTCTTTCCAAACAAGACATTTATAAGAGGATACCCTGCCTCATGACTTCAGTGGGACTATTTTTGGGAGTAAATATTTGCAGGGTGAGGATCTGACTTTGGACGTTAACTTTTTATTAGCAACCTTCAGCCTTATATGTAGTGACAGTGAAATTTCAGGAGATAAAGGCTATACTCTATTATCCATATACTCCACTAAGTATTCTCTCTCTTTGGAAGGGGAGGGTCTTTTGGTTTTTTTTTTGATTTTGGATTTCAAGAAGCATTACAAGTTTTAGGTGTTTAAGCTACATTTTGTCCTAAACTAGTTTGCATCATTTTCAAAAAGCCATTTCCTGCCCCAAGTCATAGCAATGTTTTTTATTAAGTCTACATAAGACTTGCTAAAGGTAAAAGGTTAGCACATTTTATCCTGTTCCAGATAATTTGAGATTGTGTTTATGAGAAGAGGAAAATGGTGAATATTTCTATCCTCCAGGGGAAATAGAATCAGCTCTTTCAAAGCAGTAGCAGATTTCCTGGCCACAAAGGTAATCAATTAGTTTAACTCTGCTGGCTGTAGTCCCCTCTGCCCTGACTTTTCTGAAGCAGGAGCAAATTGTGTTAGACCCAAGCATGCATTTGGAGCAGACAATTCTTCTAAAAATTTAAAAAACAAGACTAAATACAGATAGAGGATCATTGCTTGATAACCCTCCCCCCCCACCCCCAAATGGTAAATGAGTGAGTGCTGGAGCTGAACTGCATATTTCTCTAGAAGAAAATTTTAAATGAATGCTTAATAGCAGAATTGCAATAGTAAGCTTGCACATGTGCCAGTGAAGTGCTGTTTATACAAGGAGTCTGAAGACCACGTGGGTGCCCTCTGTTCCTCCTCCTCAATGCTTTGCCAAGCAGCAGCAGAAAAGCAAGTTAACAGCTTTACTGCTGTGACTCAGAACTCTAAGAAGTCTCCCATTTAGCTGTTCATTTCAAACACCAGTTCATGGAGTTAAGTGGTTCCCATGTGAGAGTCTCTGCTTTCATTTCAAAACGTTTCTAGCCTTTGTGGCGGCAGAGCAAAGTTTGAGAAACATGCCCTGCTTTCCAAAGACTGATATGAAAATTAGAGTACACCTCCCCAATAAGGCCTGGGTGTAGCACCCAGATAAATCATTATCCTCCTTAACAGATCGAAGGACAGTTTGAGCACCGGGATGTTCACAGTTCATTGTCCTCAGATTTCTCTATTGGGTCAAACCCATTTTGTTTTTGTATATCTTTGGTTAGTTAGCATATTCCCTCACCCCACAGCCCTGGATACTTTTAACTCTGTTCCATCTTCAACAATGAATTCCTGCTTTAAACTAAGATCGGGGGTAGGGGGGATTTAAATTCTTACAACTCACATACAACCAAGGTGGTAAAAGCATTTAAGAGAGCAAAACACAAACGGCAAAACATTTAAGATAAACATATGGACATAATGTGTCACTCAAGTATGGACAGAACTTAGCCCAATATTACCTTCAAAATTCATAAGATCAGGAGTAACCCAAGTTCAGTTGGGCATGATCTACACTAGGCCCTTAGTCCAAAATAACACCCCCAAGGTCGAATTTGTAAGCGATGCATCCATACTACCAAGCCCCTTATTCTGGAATCATGAGGAGCAACACTATTCCCGAACTTGTAAGTCCAAAATAACACCCCTTGATGATTTAAAGGAACAAGCTTGGTTAACTGTTCCAAACAGGCATAGTTGAGAGCAGGGCTTAGTTTCTAGAGCAGTGGTTCCCAAACTTTTCAGCATCACGCCCCCTTTTTGATTTTTGAGAAACCCTCATGTCCGTCCCCCGCCCCCAAAATAGCAGCAAAACTTGTTGGGGGGGGGGGGGGCGCAAAGAAGAGAGAAAAAAAAAAAAAAAAAGAGAACTGACTGGGGACAAAAACAAAAACAGCAGCAAAACTTGGGGGGGGGGGGATTGACGGGGGCGGGAGGCTGGGTCGCCTCGCGCCTCCCCTGGAATTTCTTCATGCCCCCTCCCCAGGGGGGCATGCCCCCCAGTTTAGGAACCCATGTTCTAGAGACTGTATTCTATTCCAATTGCTGCAAAGTTTAAATGACCTGCCATAGAGTTCTTATCTGAACAAGTTAACTGTGTAAGTCAGTTTTATCAGTGGAAAGTTACTAAAAACAGATAGGTCACCTTCTAAAGAAAGCAAAAACAGTACATTGTCTGTTTAAGCTACATTAGTAATTCTTTTCCTTCGCTTCAAAATTCTTTTTAATCAATTTACAGCTTCTCTTAGTCCTGGTCTACCCTACAAAATTAAATCAACCTAAGTTACATCAATTTACAGCCATTGCCATAATTAAACTGCTTTTGCACGTCCATACTACTTCCTGGTGTCAGCCGTGCTAGTCCTCGGAGGGCATGCTCGCACCAATTTAACGACTCATGTGGGGCATTGTGGAATGGCTTCTGATAGGCAGCAAGAGTGGATATAAGCAATTCAACATCTACTTTGACACAGCATTGACCTAAGTGTGATGTGTCTCCCAGAGGTGGGGTTATTAAGCCATTGTAGTGGACAAATTATATTGGTGGAAACTGCATTTTAGCATAGACATTTACAGAGTTTGGGCCATGGAAGACCACTTAAAAAAATCGACCTAACCCTGCAGTGCTGCCCAGGGCCCAGTGTAACACGTGAGAAAGCTATGCCCCCGAGGGATGCAGTTGTATTGACTGAACTCCCAGAATAGAGTAGAGAGCACTATGTCAATAGGAGAACTTCTCCCATTGACACAGTTAGGGTCTTCACCTAGGGCTATTGGGGAGCAGCTGCAGTGCTGTAGGTGTAGACAAGTCCTGACACACTTGACTTCTGAGTTCCTTCCAAGCTCAGGGTCTTCCAACTGTACCTTATCTTTTTCTCCCAGTCCTAACTTCACTGGGCCCTCTTTCACGATGCCTTATGCTTGGACCCATTCCACATTTGCAAGCTTCCTCCTGCTTTTAAGAAGTCCAGAAACCTTGCATGCTTCTATTCCCTGGAGCATTCAAACAATAAATCACAGCCCAGTTCCACACCTGCTTGTGTGGTAGATCACCTTGTATCCACTTATGCCATTTTATATGGCATGCTTTGAAGCAAAAATTTTTGCACAGGCCAAGAATGTTTAACCTTCATCCATAGAGGTAGCATTGCTATGGAGTAGCCAGCTCTCTGATCAGTCTGCTCTTTATATTAACACTGAAGATGATATCTGCCCAGGCTTCAATTGGTTTTCAGCACAACTACTGGTTTTCTTCTCCAGCTTTCTAGCCAAACCACACTCCTCTTTAATCCGTCTAGAACAGCAGTTCTCAATCTATGGGGCACAACTCTGTTTTAATAGTCACCAGGGCTGGCTTAGATTTGCCAGGGCCCAGAGTAAAACCAAAGTCTGAGCCCTACTGCCCAAGCCTGAGAGCTTCAGCTGTGGGTGGCGGGGCTGAGGTTACAGGGCCCCTGACTGGGGCTGACATCCTCAGGCTTCAGCTTTGCATCCCCTGTCTGGGGTGATGGGGCTCAGTCTCTCATCCCTCCACTGAAGCCCTGCAGCCTTAGATGGGCTCAGGCTTCAAGCGTCCCTCCTGGGATCATGTGTTAATTTTTGTTGTCAGAAGAGGATCACGGTGCAATGAAGTTTAACAATCTTGAATCTAGAAAGCTTCTACTCTTCCCACAACAGTGTTCCCTCTGAATTGTATATGTCCATGAGTGCAGTGAATTTTATGTGCACCAATATAGAGACGCTATGAGACATCACCTCTGTATTGGTGCACATAAGAAAATTCATTCTGTCAGAGATCATTCATGTGTAGGTGTGGGGTCAAGGGGTTTGGAGTGTGGGGGAAGGAAACTCAGGGTTTGCTGTGGGGAGACCTCTGGCAGAAGGTGCAGGTTCTGTGGTGGGGCCTGGGATGTGGCATTTAGGGTGCAGGAAGGGGCCAAGGGATTTGCAGTACAAGGAGGCTGCTCAGGGCAGGAGGCTGAGATGCAAGGTCTGAGCAGGAGTTAGGATGCAAGAGGGTGCTCAGGGTTGGGATGTGGAGTCCAGGAGGGTGCAGCAGGCTCAGGGCTGGGGCTCTGGATTGGGGTGCAACAACGTCTGGGAGGAGCTCAAAGTTGGGGACTGGGGTGCAGGGCTCTTTCTTGGGGCAGCTCCTGTTTGGTGGTGGTTGGGGAAAAAAAAAAACACACACACACACACACAGAGCCAGGTGGCCGCAATTCCTAACCAATGGGAGAGCTTCCTGGCACGGGGGAGAAAAAATGGCAGCATACAGAGCTGGTGCAGAACACAAGAACTTTAGGGGCTGCAATCCCAGGCTAAGGCAACTCCCCTTTTTTTAAATTTGTCCTGCTGCTGGGGCCAGAGGAAAGACCTTTCCTCCAGCCCCAGCAGGGAGTTCTCCCACGGCATCTCCATGCACAGCAGCCCTGAACAGGAATTATTAGGCAGCTGCACACCCACACAGCTTAGAGGGGAAACTTGCCCTCCAAGCCCCTCTTCAAAACCCCCTGTGAAGACACCGAGGAGCAACAGCTACTATGCATGGGCTAACAAGGTAAAATCCTGATTTGTAATGGTCTCGCCTTGTTAGCAGCAGGACAAGGTAAACTTGGGGCTCTTGCATAGTCTCTCAACCCACTAATGACAGGTAACAGGAGGCAAGACTTTCCTTCCCCTAGTGAAAAGGCAGCCTCATAGCTTACCCTGGCTTACATCTGTCTCCAAGATCTTGTCCAACCTGATTCCCTCCAACTTCTTCTCTTTCAGCCTCTTGGCTTGGTGGGAAGGAAGGGAAGGACAAGCTATGTGTCCTTCTACCCTTGATCTCTGCATATTTGATATAAGCCTCTTACATATTAAACCCTCCTTCTCCTGAGCTTCTCCCTTTGTACAAAGATCTTCTTGAAGGCTCACTACATCCCACATCCTCTTATTGTGGATTTTTGAGTTTTTGCATCTGTCTAAACTATAAAGTATGCACTGCACACAACTCATGAGGTGGCCACAAAAAGCTACCCCTTTCTTTTTCAGTTTAGTTTTTACAATTTCTCCTGTGTGTAGAAGGAAGTGAATTTTTTTTTGAAGAACCTATTTTTAAAAAAGCAGTATTGCATTAGCAACTGAGTGTCAGAGGATGCTAAATGATTCCTTTAGCATTATATTTACTGTTACCATAATAGCATACATGGTCCAGTAACAGCAGATATAATGCTAAAGCAATCATTTAGCATCCTCTGACACTCAGTTGTTAAAAAAGCAGTATTGCATTAAAATAGGTGCTTCAAAAAAAATTTCATTTCCTTCTACACAGGAGAAATTGTAAATGAG
The DNA here is from genome assembly GCA_032595735.1 of Pelochelys cantorii. Taxonomy (NCBI): domain Eukaryota; kingdom Metazoa; phylum Chordata; order Testudines; family Trionychidae; genus Pelochelys; species Pelochelys cantorii. The sequence goes on from CM064335.1 coordinate 9,172,497, forward strand.
AGGAGATTTGTTCTGCAATTCCAAGTTGCACTCCTGTAAGATAGCTCAAGTAGGGCAGCCAAGAGAGTGTCAGGCACTTACAAGGAAAAAAAAAATTACTCCCCATTCATAAACATACATACCCTCAGAATGCTTTGGGGTGGGGGGTGGGGGACAGGAAACTATCAACATGTATAGTACACGTCATATGGCCAAATTATGGTGGCTTTCCTTCCCGACCCCTTTACGCTCTTCAGCCATTCTTGCTACAGTCTTCTTCCAAGAGGCCCCTATGATATCCATCTTGCTTCCACCCTTTCCTTCAAAGGAATTCTTTAAAGACTAGAACACCCCAAAATTTGCCACAGAGGCGTAAAGAAAATCCTAGTCCTCCCATCAAGAAAGCACTGAATAGATAAGCACAAATAGACATTGAACATCTATTGCTTTTTGTTGCGTCCCAGTGTAAGTTTGGGGTCAGATGATCAAAAGAAGTTAGTCAGACCTTTTCTGCGAACCAACAGCAACATGGAGATCTATAGACAATTTTGTGCACAACCAAAGGACTGGCCTTCGGCATATGCAGTACTCACAAGGGATTACTTTGTCTCCTATACTTTTAATGTTTCATAGTTGTTCATTGGCACAGCTACTTCGTTCTCCATCTGGCATGGCTTGTAGGTGAAAGAAACACGACCTTGAACCATTTCCTAAGCCATTAGATGGAGGCCTCATGTCTAGTAAGGACAACATTCTTTGCCGGTTTAAAACAAGTCTATGATGTCACTTTATTTGATTTTAGTGCTGGCATTTAATACACCTGATCTCTTAATAAAGCAAGATAAATACCCCCTCTCTAGGAGAACCTGAGCGAGTTGCATTTGAAACATGGATGCTAAGATGTTTTTGAACAGACACCCATGAATTTGAGTGGATAATCACATGAAATATTTTTTCAAATATGTTTTTATGCCTTAGCTGTACACAAACAGCTGTTTCCTTCCCCCACCACCCTGGCAGTTTATAACATCATATGCACAAAGTGCCATTTCAGACAGCTCAATAACCAGAAATACTACAGTGGCATTCCAATTAAAACAGGTCTTCAAAACACAACCGTGTCACTGGTCTGGAAACCAAGCCACGTTCAGCGGCAACCTTGTCGTCTATACTGAAGCAACACTGCAGACATATCAGTAAGGAAGATGGATTTTTGAGGGGTTGGGGGGCAGAGGGTTATGTTACAGATCTGTGCTAGTGAGGCACAGCAACACATTGCTTTGGCCATAAATCATATGTCTTGTGTGTGTATTGAGTAGTTATGGCTTAAACTGTAAGCAAAAAGTGACTTCTTGTCAAACAAAAGCAAAAAATTATGCACACACAGAGCTATTATAAAGAACAGTAACACTCGACTATAGTTTTGACACAGTGGTTAGTGTGTGTTGCCATAGCCGTTGCTGTGTCATATTTGCGATTTGCCTACAGACAGTTCCATTTTTAGAGCTTTTTCGATATTTATGTACCCTCCAGGTCTCACCACTCAAGGCGGCTACAGAAAGTGTTTTTACAACAACATTGAATTTTTACAGCTTTTTCCAACCTTCTTTAGCTCAGAGTTATGGGAGTTATGCTCAACACTGTTTGTCCACTTTTTTACCACCCTTTACGCCACTTGCCCAGCCCTGCTCTAACAGGTGCAGGGCAAGATACGGCCCCTAGGCCGGATCCCACCTGCCTAACACTTTGATCCAGGCCAAGGACTGCATCTCACCACTTTCTATTTTATATCCGTACCTGTGCCACCGAATTTCCAGGCTGTGGCTAAGGCAGCAGGATCCTATTTAAATGGCTCCTGGTCACAGTGCTACCCCTGTAGGAACCTGAGCCCTTTAAACAGCTGCAGCAACGCAATGGCAGTGGGGTCAGGAGCTGCAAACCCCTTAAATAGCACAGATTTAAAGGGCATATGGTTACCAGCCCTGACACTACCGGGTTGCCTGGCAGGCACCCAGGGTTGCTGTGGCTATTTATAGGGCTCCAGGTCTCATAGCTGCAGCAACCCCAGGTAGCTGCCAGGCAACATGGTAGCGGCGGGTATGGGAGACTCAAGCCCTTTGAGGTGTTTAATTCAAAGTCTCCAGCCCAAGACAACTTTGGGGGGAGGCTAGTCCTCAGCCCCACCCCTTCCTCCCCAGGTCCCACCACTGCCATGGGGTGAGGGAGGAGATGGAGACGGCCCGTGACTACGTACTAAAATTCATTAAGTGGCCCTCCTGCGAAAATTATTGCCCACCCCTGTGTTAGATGCACCCATTCTTAACTTATTTTTCTAGTGTAACATCATAAGGCTCTCTGATGCTGGTACCATTAACTTGTCTTACAGGGACTGTGAGCAGAATTATGCCTCTAGTATCTTTTTAAAAATAAAAGCTAGCAGTAAACAAACCCCATTCATGCTCCCAGGACTAGGCTTTGTGTCACTCAACAGGGATATCGACTTACTATACTTACAGTAGGTGACACTGGGTATATCACTTTTTAATAAAAAAAAAAACAGTCGGAAAAAAAGTCATTCTTTGGCTTTGCCTGCATGAGAAAGTTGCACCAGTTTTTAATCATTAAAGTGAAGTGAAACTAGCACACAGAGGCTGTGTTGGCAGCCTTATTTTAAGTTTAAACAAAAAACAATCTTGTTTAGCTTCAGTCAGTAAGTCACTCCAACTGATTTAAGTCACTCAATTACATTTTAAAAAAAAAAAAAAAACCTCTAGTGTTGATAAAGTTAACAAAAACAAACTTTAAAAGCAAGCTTTCCAATTTTGGCAAGACTTCAGTTTTTTGTAAGTATTCCTACAACTTCTCAAACAGAGTTTTTCAGAGGCAGTTGCTTATATTTAAACTCAGTGCAGCGCTTCAGGTCTGGGACCTGAAGAAGAGTTACATGTGGCTCAAAAGCTTCTCTCACCAACAGAAGTTGGCCCGATAAATGATATTACCTCACTCACCTTGTCTGTCTAGTATCTGGGACAGACATGGCTACAACTGTATTGCATACAACAATGTTAATTCGAAGACAAAATGGTAGGCTTAACCAGCTTAAGGCTGTGTCAACACTAGGCAGCTTTTAGACACAGCCCTATCACAGAGGCCTTGTCTACACTAAACAGAAGATTGCCACTGCCACGACCAATCTTCCACACAGTTTGATTTAGCTAGTCTAGTTAAAACTTGCTGATTTGAACTCAGAGCACCCCCGCCCGCATCCATTACTCCTGCTTTTGCAGGAAGTAAGGGAAGCCGACAGGAGCAAATTCCAACCCTGCTGTGGGGACGCCATCAAGCTCAGCTTTAGGTAAGCCAACTCCAGTTAAATATTCTACTTAGCTGGAGTTGTGTACCTTAAGCCAAGCTGCTGGGTCTAGCGTATACCTGGCGTAAAAGTCAGGTGGTATAAATACTGTTTGTTGGCACTTCTCCAGACCAAAAAAAAAACCCCAAAAAACTTTCAACTCCCACAAGCAGTATTTGCTTTGTTGGCAGCACTGTTCATACCTGCACTTCTCAGCAAAACTTGTGTATTCCGGAGATAAAGGGCAAGAGATGCGTGAAGGTGAGGGTTAGCACTTCTGAGCCACAGAAGTTTTGTTGCTCAATTGCCATTTTAGGCTACGTCCAAACTATCCTCTCTCAGGGAGAAGACAGTTTTCATTTCTTCCCTTTCTGAGCCAACATGTCAGTTAAAGCAAGTATCTGCTTCTCAGAATTCAACATATTTAGAGTTCCAGCTGCTAGCTCTGACAGCTAGTTTCTCTGCAACCACATTCCCTCAAAACTATCTGCTTCTTTTAACTATCCAATCTTTAGTAGTGTTGCCAGATGGTTTAACCAAAAATACCGAACACTCCCTCCCCCCCCCCCGCAAAAAAAAACAAACCAAAAAGACACTGGGGGAAGAAGGGGGGGGGGGGGAAGAGACAAAAGTTGTTGAGAAAAAAAAAAAGACCCCAAGAGTTATTCAGCAAAAATAAATAAATAAAAAATAAAATAAAATAAAATAAAAAAAACAAAACAAAACAGCATTAGAACAGCGTTGCCCCTTTAAGTGCAAGAGTGGAGAGGTTGAGCACTAAGTCCCAGGGAAGGCATTGCTTCCCCTTCCTTCAGGTCTTTAGGCTTTTTGCCAGCAGCCATCCTGTTTTCTTGATTGAGCCCCCACCCAGGTAAGCAGGGGGACTTGGGGGGGAGGAGGGGGAAGAGGGGGCAGGGGAAGAGAGAGGAGGCTGGGGGCTGGGCCCAGTTGCCAAATGTGTCTTAGTGTTGCCAGGTGTCCGGTATTTTCGTCTCCTGGCTGGGAAAAAAATCTGAAAATACTGGACATTTCAGGTGTCCAGTGTTTTCTGAATTTTTTTTTACCGGACAGGAAGCAAAAATACCGGACTGTCTGGGTCAACACTGGACACTTGGCAACCCTAATCTTTAGGTGCTTACAGGTTACCAGTTCTGCCTACTTGTTTTTCCCTTTGATATTTTCATACCCTCTGCTCCTTGTTTCCCGCCCCCTTCCTTTTTTTCCCCCTCCCCCTTCTCCTATTTATTTTAGGTCTGCACATCCTAAACTCAAAACTCTGGTCATCTGAAGAAGTGGGCTGTGCCCACGGAAGCTCATGATACCACCTACGTATTTTGTTAGTCTGTTAACAGGATAAACTTAAAAAACAACAAATGGGCTGGTAGCACTCTATAGACTAACTCAGCTACCCCCTGAAGCTTCTGTTTAAAAAAAAAAAAAAAGTTAATAGCGCTAGATAGAGGGATTTAGTAGATAGTAATGTTTTGCTTTATTGGCTTACAAGACCCGAGCAGGGTGATAAGCATAAGCTTATCGGATAGTTCACTAGCGATGCAACTAGTTGCTTCTCCCCCCCCTTTCTGCCTCTATCAGAGAAAGGCAGCAAGGTGGGATGAGCAGGAGCTAGTGCTGGGGGGAGCTGGTTTAAAAGCCAGTTCCCCCCCCCCAGCACCATCTCTGCGGGGGGGGCAGAAGAGAGACAGGGGAGGCAGAGGCATAGTGGGAAACGGTGCAAGCAGGGACTGAAACGGTCTCCGCTCGCACATTTCAAAAGCAGAACTGCAGCAGAAGCGGTGCAAGAGCCCCATTGGGGCTCTTGTACATTTCAAAGGCTCAGGCGCTGCAGAGAGCATGGGAGAGTCCCCTGCTGGCCCCCTGCTCCCTTCTGGGCTTCCGCTTTTGAACTGTAGCAAGAGCCCACCCACTGACTATTGGAGTTGTTAATTAATCTAAATTTAACATCTCTATCCCTGAAGTTCCTTCATGCACATCAAGAGAAAGCTGAGAGCTCTAATTCTTGTTTTTAAACTCTGTGCTTATATGCAAGCCTGCCCCCATCACTTCCTATTTACCTTGAAATAAAACACAGAAAAACTGCATAGCTCAGGAAGTTGCTGATGGTAGACCAGGCGGATGTTGAGCACAATTAAAAAGGCTGTTATTTCAAATAAACGAAGCGTAAAGCTGCAGAATCCACTGCAGAACTAGCTAGACGTAGGGAAGTCAAGTTTTTCACTAGACAAAAAGAGGAACAATTGAAGAGCCAAAAAGTCAGCCATGTTTGTTCCAACTTCACTCAGTTGCTGATTTTTCCCTTCTACAATGGGGATCGTCTGCCAGGTATTACCATAACACACAACTGGAATCCCAGAGGAAACTCTTACAAATTAGCACAGCTAGAGTGGAAGAATTAAAGATTCATATTTTTATTCCAATACCACTAACCTACAGCTTCCAAAACAAATTAGTACAATATTATGTACACAAGGAATCTGAATTTGTTTTCCCTTCAGGAATGTAGAGTAGGCAAGTTTTTCTTGTAGCCAAAACCAATTGGTTTTAGCTATCAATTCAGGCTTTTTCATGCTAACTAGTGATGTTAGATATTGGGTAATTGAATAGCCGTGTAACCACATGAATTCTTATTGGTTACACAGCTATTTTATAGTCCCCAGGGGCAGGGCCAGCAGCCAGCACGCTCCAGCCCCACTCCTAGGGAGCCCCCTGCCATCCCACACTGCTGCAACAAAACACACAAACCACCACACACACACACGCACAGCCTCTTTAAATGCTGCTCCACTCGTCTTCCACTCCCCTTCCCTCCCGTGTACGCCACGCCAAAAAAAAAAAAAAAAAATGGCGGCCAGCCCTGCGCTGCAACCCCCTTGGGGGTTGTGACCCACAGGTTGCGCACCGCTGCACTAGGGGACCAGTTCTCCTTTGCACTGGACCTCATGCAGTTATTTACATTAGGTATGTAACTGACTAGTCAACTACAGCCTCTTCCCGACTTACGAACCGGTTACGGACCAAGCAATTGGTCGTAACTCAGTTTGTTCGTAAGTCAGACCCCATTGAGTTACATGCGACCGCGCTGTTCGTAAGCGCGGATTGCGTTCGTAACTCGGGGTCCGCCATTTACGACAGTTTGGGTCGTAACTGCGAACGGTCATAAGTTGACCGTTCGCAACTTGGGGACCGGCTGTACCCGATAAGCATATGCTTGTCAGGTAGTAGAGTAGTGACTCGACTAGTTGCTCCCCCACCCTTGTTGCCTCTATCCAAGGGCTCTTAATACATTTTAAGAAGGCACAGCTGCAGCAGAGTTAGCTCCTAACCCTGCTGCGGCTCTGCAGTTCCCCCTTATCAGTGAATCGAGTAATCGATGGACATTCCATCGACTACTCGATTAGCTGATTACACGCAATTTAACATCCCTAATTTACGTCTAGGCAAAGCTGGTTCCAGACACCTTTTCTAGTATGTGCAGTAAGGTTCCATACAAGGGGATCAACTTCACAACTACTTCATGTAATTAGGAGTGACTAGACTACAAGGTAAAGAATCAAACCCAAAAGCCACAGTGAGAAGGGACTTAAAAAAAAAAAAACAAAAAACAAAAAAAAAAACACCAAAAAACCACAAACCACACAGACACAAGGTTCCTGCTGCTCCACTTTCATGTTTTGCATATCTGCACTAGCAAGCTTCATAACTATGAAGTTCCTTTACATAGAAAAGGTCACCATTCACCCACACTAGCACTTGATACTGGCTTCAGCAATACCATGGAAGATGTCCTTAATGATCTAAACGTATGTTTTTGCCCCCCACTAGATTTGTCAGGCACGTTATTTCCTGGCCATTTTCCCAAAAATGTAAGCAAGTGTTTCTCCAGGGAATTAAGATGGCAACCAAAACAAAACAGGTTGTTGGTTCACTTTGTTTTTAAAATAGTTGCAGAAGGTCAGAGTGAGTTATGTAAATCAAATGTTGGTCCAAAACTCACAACCACAATATTTAATTTTTAGTTGTGATCTCTGGGGTTGAATTAAAACTTAATGGAAACTAAAAGAACTTGATGCTCTGGAATTTCCTAGTTCAGTCGTCACCAATCCGTAGACTGGGATCCCCTGGTAGATCCTGGAGCCCCCGACAGGTGATCCTGACTGGTTTGGCCAGATGGCTATCAAGTGCCTCAGCTCTGCCTTCCCCCACTGCTGTGCTGCTCCTGCCCAGGAGCTGCCCCCAGGGGCCTCCTACTTGTTGTGCAGGGTGAGGAGGGAGAGGAAGGGGTGACTGATGTCAGGGGTGTCTCACAGCTGCTGGCACATCCCTGCAGCCCCTGAGAGAGGCAGGGCATGGAGTCTCTACATGCTGCCCTTGCCTGCGAATAGCCATTGGTCGGGAACGGGGAACCATGGCCAACGAGAGATGTGCAGGCAATGTCTGTGTATGTGAGACAGCGTGTTAAGCCACCCGCCCCTCCCTCCCGGAGCCACTGCTGGACATGCCAGTCACTTCCAAGAATGCAGCAGGGACAAGGTGAGCCTGCCTTAGCCCCACTGCAACACTGCCCAGGAGCCACCTAAGGTAAACAGTGCCAAGCCAGAGAATGAATCCTGAACCCGCCCTCCAGCCCTGAGTCACACCTGCACGCAAACTCCCTCCTAGAGTAGGGATGTAAGAGTAGTCTAGTCCACGAGATACTGGCACCTCTTTAGGATGGGGAGGGGGTAGGGTTAGGGTTTTAAAGCAGGGAGTTGAATGGAAAAGGGAGTTTTAAGTTGGCAGAGAAGCAGCAGGGAATTGAGCAATAAATACAAGAGCGGGGGAAAGGGGACAGATGAGAAAGCCGAAGGATAAGGAATGGGGGAAGGGAAAGATGAGGGAGACAGCAGGAAAGGAAGGAGGATTAAACGAGAGCAGATGTGCATTATATCAAAGTCAGGCTAGCAAATTTAACATCAAACAATGGTGTATTCACTTTACTCAAGACAAGTGACAAGTCTTAACACTGAAGCAGCTATACAGGCACTGGGAAGTGAGTCACTCCCATATAAATCAGTAATTCAATTGGGAAAAAAAAAAGTGTCTCTCTGTATTTCTCTAGTTCAGTGGTCCCCAACGCAGTGCCCGCGGGCGCCATGGTGCCTGCTGGGGCATTTATGTGCACCCGCCTAGTTGGGATTGCGATGCAGGATGGCCGGGGGAGGACGGGCCACACGCGCTGTGGGGGTCGAACTTGTGCCTTGATGGGGCGTGGGGAAGTGCCAGCGGCAGGAGAACCTGCCGGGGAATGCGGCAGGGAAGCCACGGGAGCAGGGCGGCTGGTCCGGAGCGGCGAAATGGCCGCAGTGGAGGATCTGGTGCCAGCGCAGGCGCAGTTGGCACGGGGCCGGTCGGGCAACACAGCAGGATGACATCACCCACCGGTGCGGCGCCCGCCACACAAAAAGGTTGGGGACCCCTGCTCTAGTTTGTAGAGTATCACAATGATTGGTGCCGTATTTATATGTAGATACCAGTGGAGCAATCTAGTACAAATTAGGGCTGTAATAGTGTAGTCGATAGCCTACAAGCTTCTGCTTCTCGGTTAATGCTATATACTGCACGCATTCCCCCTCCTCCAGTAAATTTTTTAGCAGGCTGGCCAGTAGCCCAGCTCAGTTCTGGCTTGCACTGGTCTGGGAGCTCAGCCCCAGCCCTGGATAGCACCTGCTGCCACCCTGCACTGCTGCCTTTGTATCAGAGGCAGCAGCATGGGGTGACAGGCAACTGGTCCGCAAGGAGAGCTGGGTTTTAAACTGGTTCACGGACCAGCTCCCACCTGGCACCCGGCGCTGCTGCCTCGGATACAGAGCAGCACCGCAGAGAGGCAGTGGGCTCCTCGGGAGTGGGGCCAGAGCTCACTGGCTCCCCCCTCACCCCTGCCTGGGGACTACAGAATAGTTACATAACCAATAAGAATTCAAGAGGCTAATCAACTATTCAATTAACCGATATTTAACATCCCTAGTACAAATGTTGTCAGATGTGCACAGCAACTTTTACCTTGGGGGGTGGGAGGGAAAAATCTTCCCTTGCATTGACTGTGCAATAATTGGCAGTTCTTTAGCAACTGAGAGGAACAACAGTAGCAAGGGATCTTACATTTAAGGTAATTAATGGTAGCCTGTGCTATATCTTGTGAAAACTATTTGGGGACAGAAGTGAACTGACAGAACACACAGAGAGACAGTATTTTACTGAATTTGAGACTTCAGACTGAAAGGTCTAAAAAGTGATTGATTTAGAGCGCTTCTGCCCACGTCACAGCAGTCCCTGAAAAATCAAAGATGCCAGTGGACTTGTAAGTGAAGGGACATCTCCCCCTACCACAGTGCCAGCAAAATAGGACAGTGCTAACGGTGGCGTGAGGACTATTGCTGAGAACAGAACCACTGAACAAACTTGGAAGAGGACCTCACATCCCGGAATGTTTGCAGAGCATTAGTGTCCCGAATAATTTCACAAGAACAACCATGTTTTGCCCAAGCTTTTGTAAAGAAGTCAGTGTCTGAAGGACCTACTAGCTAGCCAAGCCTACCGGGTGAATTTGACAGACTGGACTAGTACACTGTACATCGGGACTGGCTAAACTCACTGACCTCTCTGAGCCCCATATACTAAATCTTTGAAGTTCAAGAAATGGGGCATGCCTGCCAGGGCTCGGGGCACGCCCGCCAGCAGGGCCATCCCTAGGGGCCATGGGGCCTGGCGCAACCAGCCAGTATCTCAAGCGTGACACCCAGGGCAACCCCCTGCCACAGGTCCCACCCTACTCTGACCCTACCTTGCTCCACACCTTCCCCCAAAGCCTGCTTCTGCTTCCCCCCCCCCCCATCCCTTGCCCAAAGCTTCCCTCTCCTGAGCAACGTGAACCAGGGGATTACGGAGGGAGGGGGGGTGCCTGTTGCCAGGGAGTCCTTTTTCCCCCACCCTCTGCACTCACTGTGGTGACAGCAGCCTGATCTGCTCCTCCGCCCTCTCCCAGCCCACTGTCCTCTGCTTCGCTGCAGCAGTGGGAAGCCAAGTGTAATGGGCTGGGAGAGGGCAGTGGGACAGGACAGAGCAAAGCAGGCTGCTCCATCTCCCGCCGCTGCGGTGAGGGCCAACCCCTGCTGCTAATCTGCACCAGGCCCCCCAGTAATCCCCTGGGCCGCATCCAAAAGATGTTTGGGTGGGGAGGGGGGTGGGGAGGCTGCAGCAGCTTTCCCAAAGTGCAGGGCCTAGGGCAGCCACCTTGAACTGTCCTCTATGGATGGGACAGCTCAGCCTGAACCCTGTTCCTGCTGAAGTCCTGAGCCCCAGCAAGTCCCTTGACACCCCACCCTTCCCACTAGGCAGAAGCCCCAAGACTCTGGCCCAGTTTGGTAGGTGGAGAATGGGGCACAGTATGGGGTGGACTGTACAAGCCTCACTTTAAGAGCAAGAGCTACATGTGGCCTGCAAGCTACAGCTTGGCCACCCGGTACACATGCTCCAAGATGCCACAGAACACCTGAATGTGTTGTGCTGCACAACTGGCCTAAAAATGTTGGTATCATGGAAAGCCTGAGGTGATGCTGGTAGGAGCAAAGTGCTCCTAAGAATTTGCCTTTTCTAGAACATTCCCACACTTGAGGGCAAGCATCCTCAGGCTGCTAGATCAGGCTGCAGCAGTGGAGTCCTCTAGGGAAACAGTTTCCAAGCTGTGGGTGGTGACCCCCATGTGAGGTTACCGTGATTGTGGCAATCCCGAGTACGGAGGATGCCAGTTTACTGATGGCGATTCCACGTAGGGCGGCCTCGCACCCACCAAGCGCCCACCTCGCATCCACCAAGGCCATGCCAGGCAAAGGATGCCATTTTGTCAAGTAAAATGCCACTCCTCGTGCAGCACGGGATTGCATGAAGCAATCCATCTGAATATCGGGTCATGCAGGGACATCATTTGGGAACTGCTGATGTAGGACTCTTTCACTGCTATTTAGGGACCCACTCCCATCTGTCACTCACTACCATCTGTGAGCAGCCAGGAAGTTATACTCCCATCCTGTCAGAAACAGATGTGGCCACATGCCCGCGCATGAGCACCAAGCTTTGTTACAGTAACTCAAAGCAAAACCACATGCCCTGAAACACTATCAGGAGTGGGCAATAATTTTTGACCAGGGGTCACTTCAGAAATTTCTGAAGTGGCCCCAGGGCTGCCCCGGAAGGGGTGCGGCTAGGACACTTCCATGCTTCCCCACCCACAGACCCTGATTAGTCTGGGGCGGGGTGGGGGAGTGTATAAAGTCTTTGCCCCCGCCCCCTCCAGAGAGAACTGCCTGTGCCCCTGGCAGTGGGAAGAGACTTTGCGTGCTCCTGCCCCCAGGTCAATCAGGGCCTGTGGCTGGGGGAAGCATGCAAAGTCTGCCCCCACCCTGCAAGGGAGCGTCATGCTTAGAGAGTCACTCACCAGCTGAGCAGCAGCTGGCGGTTGACTCCAAGTGCCAAGCCCATTGCAGGGTGGGAGGAGATTTCATGCACTCCCCAGGCCCCGATTAGCCTGGAAGTGGAAGAAACATGAAGTTTCTCACTCCCTGCCCTCTGGCATGCAGAACTTACATCAACCACCAGAGTTAACTAAGTGCCACGCACTTCCCCGTCCCTATGCCTGGATTGGCCTGATGGTGGTGGAACGACAGGTGCTCCACAGGCTGGATCAACTTCTTTGCCCACCACTGCTCTAAGTGGTACAAAATGCAGCACCCATTTGCTTAGTGAACATGCCATCACCACCCCCTGCTATACACCAGCGATGGGCTAGTGAGCAGGCTGCAAGATTGTCATAACCTAGATGGTCTCCCGGGATAGGGCAGTTTTGCTAACTGCGCTTATGTACCTCGCGAACAGTGCCAGTTAAACTGTAGCAGTGCTTTGTTTGGCTGCAAAGGGAGCACACAGCTCTCAGTCAATATTGTGTGCAATCTGCATGCATCACATAACCTTGCTTTAAGTGCATGTCATTAGTAATACAAGAAAAAAAAAAATCTACACAGACAGAAGCCAGCAGAATCTAGTAACCCTGCAGCTGGGCAGTGGTAAACAAAACATCTCATAGGCCACATAAAACCCCAATGGGCCTCTTGCAGCCCCCAGGCCACAGGTTGGGCCCCACTGCTATACTCTGCTGTATTTCATGAGAAGCCGGAGCACATTCAGTTTAAGGGGTCCCATTCATAGCTACTGGAGACAGACACTCCAAATATGCAGGCATGTAAGTGGACAGTAAGATACTCAGCGATACCAAAGCCTTGCCAGTCTGTACTTTGCCACTCCTGTGCTTCAGTTCTAGCATCAACAGTAGCAATAGTTTTGGCCAGCCCAGCGACAATGCAACAGTGGGAGGATTTGAGAAAAAGCGCAATCCAGTCAAAACCAGTAAGCTGGTGCCAGATGAAGCCCTCCATTAGTAGGATCAGTGGTTGGAGAGCAAGTTCTTTAGGGCATGGATCTCACTTCATTTTCATATGTGAAGAACTTAAACTTGCTTTGGTTGCTGTAGAAACAAACAACAGATCTGGCAGGCCAGTGTTTGTAGTGTTCCTGGAATTTCTACCTACTCCTCCCCAGCCTTTGGATAATTAGTAGTCTGATTTTTGTCCGTAGTCACTAGTCCAGTTTGCCAGGATCAGGCAGCATGTCCTGACTCCCACAGTAGGCAGCATCTGACAGCAAACATCTTGCTTTCTAACTAAAACATTTCTATAGCAAAGTCAGTCACATCTCCATTCCACTAGGAGGAGGCTCAAACTTAGATTTTCTTAGTGTTTCGCAACCTTTTTTTTTTTTTTTTTTTATAAAGTACCCCTTTTTCAATAAAAATTATAAGTACCCCCAGTACATGCAGTTTTCAGACTTTTTTTTTTGTCTACCATTGCAACACATTTGTTTAAACAACTTAATTGTAGCCAGGTGGGCCATTAAATTTGTGGGTGTAAAAAGTACAAAATTAATAAAGCGCTATAAAACTTAAAACAAAAATTCCATTTTCTCCAAATTTCAGTTGTGTTGATGTACCCCCCAGACTTCTCTCAAGTACCTCTAAGGGTACTTATACCACTGGTTGAGAAACACTGTTCTATCTTACGAAGTAAAACCACTGGAAAAGTTAAGGGTATAAAGCAGGGTTGCCAACTTTCTACTTTCCCTTGCCCTGTCTCCTGCTCGCTCTATCCCCCCGCCACTTCCAAATCGCTTGCTCTCCCCATCCCTCATTCATTTTCACCAGGCAGGGAGTAGGGGGGGGGCACCAGCTCAGGGTGTTGGCTTTGGGTATGGGGCCAGGGATGAGGGGGGCTCTGGGCTGGGACTGAGTGATTTGGGATGCAGGAGGGGGCTCCAGGCTGGGGTTGAGGGTTTTGACGTGCAGGACGGGGCTCTGGACAAGGATAAGGGGTTAGGACAAGGAGGAGTGGGGAGGCTTCTGGCTGGTGGTGCAGGCTCTGGGGGTCAGGCTAGGGATGAGGGGTTTGGGGTGCAAAAGCATGCTCTGGGCTGGGATTGGGCCAGGGTGCAGGCTCCAGACGGTGCAGCAGCTCCCAGAAGCAGTGGCATGTCCCCTCTCCAATTCCTATCTGGAAACATAGCCAGGCAGCTCTGTCTGCACGCTGCCCTATCCACAGGTACTGCCCGCGAGCACCCACTGGCCCCTGTTGCTGGCCAATGGGAGCAGCAGAGCCAGCCCTTGGGACAGGGACAGTGTGCAGAGAGCCCTTCCCTCCTCCCCCCTCTCCCCCCCCCCCGGCTGCCCCACCATAGTTGTGGTGGCAGTCGAACAAAAAACCCATCATTTTTGCCTTTAATGTGGTCTCTGTAACTAATTTAATAGCAAAAACACCCCAAACTTCACATTGATATCAGTCCAGCCTTGCAGAAAACTGATCTCCAGCCAGCCAGAAGTGCAAGTGAGCTTTTTCTGTGCTCACTGCATGAAACCATGCCACCCATCCATCAGCTAGGGGTTAGTTGCCTTTTGTTCCTGTTTATGGGCTAGCATTTACACGCAAATTTAAAAAAAAAAAAAAACCCACACAGCAATGAATATTTGATTTTTAGAACTTTGCTCCTTCATTTTCTAGGATGACCCTTTTCCAACTGCAAAGTGAAAAGCAAAGATTGGTGGGGGTGGAAAGGTGATTGCAAAGGATTTAGAATCATAGAATACTAGGACTGGAAGGGACCTTGAGAAGTCATCGAGTCCAGTCCCCTGCCCTCATGGCAGGACCAAGCACTGTCTAGACTATCCCTGTTAGACATTTATCTAACCTACTCTTAAATATCTCCAGAGATGGGGATTCCACAACCTCCCTGGGCAATTTATTCCAGTGTTTGACTACCCTGACAGTTAGGAACTTTTTCCTAATGTCCAACTTAAACCTCCCTTGCTGCAGTTGAAGCCCATTGCTTCTTGTTCTAGCCTCAGAGGCCAAGATGAACAAGTTTTCTCCCTCCTTCTTATGACACCCTTTTAGATACCTGAAAACTGCTATCATATCCCCCCTCAATCTTCTCTTTTCTAAACTAAACAAACCCAGTTATTTCAGCCTTCCTTCATAGGTCATGTTCTCTAGACCTTTAACCATTCTTGTTGCTCTTCTCTGGACCCTCTCCAATTTCTCCACATCTTTCTTGAAATGCAGTGCCCAGAACTGGACATAATACTCCAACTGAGGCCTAACTAACGCAGAGTAGAGCGGAAGAATGACTTCTCGTGTCTTGCTCACAACACACTTGTTAATGCATCCCAGAATCATGTTTGCTTTTTTTGCAACAGCGTCACGCTGCTGACTCATATTCAGCTTGCGGTCCACTATAACCCCTAGATCCCTTTCTGCCATACTCCTTCCTAGACAGTCGCTTCCTATTCTGTATGTGTGAAACTAATTGTTCCTTCCTAAGCGGAGCACTTTGCATTTGTCTTTATTAAACTTCATCCTGTTTACCTCAGCCCATTTCTCCAATTTGTCCATTTTTACATAAGAACATAAGAATGGCCGTACTGGGTCAGACCAAAGGTCTATCTAGCCCAGTATCCTGTCTGCCGACAGTGGCCAGCACCAGGTGCCCCAGAGAGGGTGGACCGAAGACAATGATCAAGCGATTTGTCTCCTGCCATCCCTCTCCAGCCTCTGACAAACAGAGGCCAAGGACACCATTTTATCCCCTGGCTAATAGCCTTTTATGGACCTAACCTCCATGAAATTATCTAGCTTCTCTTTAAACTCTGTTATAGTCCTAGCCTTCACAGCCTCCTCTGGCAAGGAGTTCCACAGGCTGACTACACGCTGTGTGAAGAACTTTCTTTTATTAGTTTTAAACCTGCTACCCATTAATTTCATTTGGTGTCCTCTAGTTCTTCTATTTAGGGAACTAATAAATAACTTCTCTTTATCGGCCTCTCCACACCACTCATGATTTTATATACCTCTATCATATCCCCCCTCAGTCTCCTCTTTTCTAAACTGAAAAGTCCCAGTCGCTTTAACCTCTCCTCATATGGGACCCGTTCCAAACCCCTAATCATTTTAGTTGCCCTTTTCTGAACCCTTTCCAAGGCCAAAATATCTTTTTTGAGGTGAGGAGACCACATCTGTACACAGTATTCAAGATGTGGGCATACCATAGTTTTATACAGGGGCAGTAAGATATTCTGGGTCTTATTTTCTATCCCTTTCTTAATAATTCCTAGCATCCTATTTGCCTTTTTGACCGCCGCTGCACACTGCGTGGAAGTTTTCAGAGAACTGTCCACGATAACTCCAAGATCTCTTTCCTGATTTGTCGTAGCCAAATTAGCCCCCATCATATTGTACGTATAGTTGGGGTTATTTTTCCCGATGTGCATTACTTTACACTTATCCACATTAAATTTCATTTGCCATTTTGTTGCCCAATCACTCAGTTTGGTGAGATCTTCTTGGAGTCCCTCACAGTCTGCTTCCGTCTTGATTATCCTAAACAGTTTGGTATCATCTGCAAACTTTACCACCTCACTGCTTACCCCTTTCTCCAGATCATTTATGAATAAGTTGAACAGGATTGGTCCTAGGACCGACCCTTGGGGGACACCACTAGTTACCCCTCTCCATTCTGAAAATTTACCATTTATTCCTACCCTTTGTTTCCTGTCTTTTAACCAGTTCTCAATCCAAGAAAGGACATTCCCTCTTATCCCATGGCCATGTAATTTACACAAGAGCCTTTGGTGAGGGACCTTGTCAAAGGCTTTCTGAAAATCTAAGTATACTATATCTACTGGATCCCCCTTGTCCGCATGTTTGTTAACCCCTTCAAAGAACTCTAATAGATTAGTAAGACAGGATTTCCCTTTACAGAAACCATGTTGACTTTTGCCCAACAAATTATGTTCTTCTACATGCTTCACAATTTTATTCTTTACTATTGTTTCGACTAATTTGCCCGGTACTGAAGTTAGACTTACCGGTCTGTAATTGCCCGGATTGCCTCTGGAGCCCTTTTAAATATTGGTGTCACGTTAGCTACCTTCCAGTCATTAGGTACAGAAGCCGATTTAAGGGATAGGTTACAAACCACAGATAATAGTTCAGCAATTTCCCATTTGAGTTCTTTTAGAACCCTTGGATGAATGCCATCCGGTCCTGGAGATTTGTTAACATTAAGTTTTTCTATTTGTTCCAAAACCTCCTCCAATGACACTTCAATCCAGGACAGTTCCTCGGGTTCATCACCCACAAAGGACGGTGCAGATTTGGGAATCTCCCCAACGTCCTCAGCCGTGAAGACTGAAGCAAAGAAATCATTTAGTTTCTCCGCAATGGCTTTATCGTCCTTGATTGCGCCTTTTATAGTTCGATCGTCTAGGGGACCCACAGGTTTTTTAGCAGGCTTCCTGCTTCTAATGTACTTAAAAAACATTTTGTTATTTCTTTTTGAGTTTTTGGCTAGCTGTTCCTCAAAATCTTTTTTTGCTTTTCTTATTACATTTTTACACTTGATTTGACAGTGTTTATGTTCCTTTCTATTTATCTCACTAGGATTGGACTTCCACTTCTTAAAAGATGCCTTTTTGTCCCTCACTGCTTCTTTTACATGGTGGTTAAGCCACGGTGACACTTTTTTAGGTCTCTTGCTATGTTTTTTAATTTGGGGTATACATTTAAGTTGGGCCTCTATTATGGTGTCTTTAAAAAGTTTCCATGCAGCTTGCAGGGATTTGGCTCTAGTCACTGTGCCTTTTAATTTCTGTTTAACTAGCCTCCTCATTTTTGTGTAATTCCCCTTTTTGAAATTAAATGCCAGGGTGCTGGACTGCTGAGGTGTTCTACCCACCACAGGAATGTTGAATGTTATTATATTATGGTCACTATTCCCAAGTGGTCCTTTAACGGTTATTTCCTGGACCTGATCCTGCGCTCCACTCAGGACTAAATCGAGAACTGCCTCTCCCCTTGTGGGTTCCTGCACCAGCTGCTCCAAGAAGCAGTCATTTAGGCCATTGAGAAATTTTATCTCTGCTTCTCTTCCTGAGGTGACATGTACCCAGTCAATATGGGGATAATTAAAATCCCCCATTATTATAGAGTTCTTTATTTTGGTAGCCTCTCTAATCTCCCTCAGCATTTCAATGTCAGTATCACTGTCCTGGTTAGGTGGTCGGTAATATATCCCTACTGCTAATTTCTTATTATTGGAGCATGTAATTACTATCCATAGCGATTCTATTGAGCATGTTGATTCACTTAATATTTTTATTTCATTTGATTCTACATTATCTTTCACATACAGTGCCACTCCACCACCCACCCGGCCTGCTCTATCCTTTCGATATATTTTATATCCCGATATGATTGTGTCCCACAGATTTTCCTCATTCCACCAGGTTTCAGTGATGCCTATTATGTCAATCTCCTCATTTAATACTAGGTACTCTAGTTCACCCATCTTATTAGTCAGACTCCTTGCATTTGTGTAGAAGCACTTTAAAAATTTGCCACTGCTTATTTGTCTGCCCTTCCCTGGTGCATTGGATTCCTTTGTATGCGGTTGTTTGTCTGCTCTGGCCCATGGTTTGCCCTCTCCCCTCTTCTCTTTCTAACTACAGCTTAGAGAATCTCTATCAATGGATTCTCCTCTAAGAGAAGTCTCCCTCCGATTTACGTGCATCTCCGCACCAATCGGCTTTCCCCCATCTCTTAGTTTAAAAACTGCTCTCCAGCCTTTTTAATGTTTAGTGCCAGCAGTCTGGTTCCACCCTGGTTTAGGTGGAGCCCATCCTTCCTGTATAGGCTCCCCCTCTCCCAAAAGTGTCCCCAGTTCCTAATAAATCCAAACCCCTCTTCCCTACACCATTGTCTGATCCACGCATTGAGACTCTGAAGCTCTGCCTGCCTACCTGGCCCTGCGCATGGAACTGGAAGCATTTCCGAGAATGCCACCATAGAGGTCCTGGATTTCAGTCTCTTTCCTAGCAGCCTAAATTTGGCCTCCAGGACATCTCTCCTACCCTTCCCTACGTCATTGGTACCTACATGTACCACGACCACCGGCTCCTCCCCAGCACTACGCATAAGTCTATCTAGATGCCTCGAGAGATCCGCAACCTTCGCACCAGGCAGGCAAGTGACCATACGGTTCTCCCGGTCATCACAAACCCAACTATCTATGTTTCTAACAATCGAATCACCCACTACTAACACCTGCCTCTTCCTAACTGGCATTCCCTCCCCCTCAGAGGTATCCTCAGTGCGAGAGGATACCGCAACATCCTCTGGGAGGAGGGTCCCAACTACGGGATGGTTTCCCTCTGCTCCCATTGAATGCTCTGTTTCCTTGAGACTTTCATCCTCCTTAAGAGCACTGGGGCTCTCAGACTGGAGGTGGGACAGTACTACAATGTCCCGGAAAGTCTCATCAACATATCTCTCTACCTCCCTTAGCTCCTCCAGTTCAGCCACCCTGGCCTCCAAAACCCGAACCCGGTCTCTGAGGGTCAGGAGCTCCTTGAAACAGGTGCACACATACGCCACCCGCCCACAGGGCAGGTAATCATACATGTTACACTCGACGCAATAAACAGGATAGCCCCCACTCTGCTGCTGGGCTTCTGTCTCCATTTTTCTAATGAATACGTTTAAGCAGAAACTGGGATTCTTTTTAAACCTCTGGAATATAGATTATTATAAGAGTTATGTTTTAAAGAAGGTCAGAAGTCCCTCGTGCTCTCTAACCTCCCCCTCTAAACTCCCTCTCCGAACTCCCTGTTAGCTGTTCCTGTTCACAAGCACTTACACAATGCTGTTATGAGATACTACATCACCTAGCATCCAGGGTACTGTAGGTCACATGACATGATGTTCCTGCACATGGGAAAAGTCCATTAGGAGCGGAAAGCTCATGGTCCCAATCTGCCACCGTTGCATGGCTAACTTAAAAAGTAGCTCACTACAACCATTTTGCACAACCCTGTAAATAAACTCCAAAATGCAAGTCAGTAGAGAATCAGGCTTTGGGAGTTTAAATTGACTAGTTTCCTAACCCACTAACCATATCATTACAAGGAAACCCAACTCTTCTTTTCCACCCCACCGCACTATGATGAGCAAGATATCAGACTCTCCAAAAACTCTTACCTGTGGCTGCCTGCCCACCTTTCACTGCAGTCACAAGAAAAAAAGCAAGGGCCTCCACCCAGACCGGCCTCCAAGGGACACCCCTTTCTTTCACAGAAGTCTTGCCTCTCACCTGGTGCCTGCCAGCCATTTCACTCAGGATATCACTGAGCAGAGGGGAAAACTGTAGGACATTAGCTCAGATCCCCAAGGACCTGTAAGCAGCCTTCCAAGCCGCAAAGACCGAACGCAGATTAGGATTTAAGAGAGATACTCCACAAGGTCACCATTTTCTATTTACCCAGACCAAGAATTCAAAACTGGGAGATGCTGCCCCGCCCACAACTTTTTCTGATTCAGATCCCCCAAAAAGGAGGCACACAAATGTCCTTCCCCCTAATCTGAAGCCACGAACTTCAAGGCTTGTCCAGAGGTTGGAAACAAGTCGAAATAAGATTGACCATCTGAAGGGGCACCGCCTATTCCTATGCATTTAAAATGCCACTCTTTGCCCTTGTGGCTGCTGCTGAGTTTCAATCAGACTTGCACGCTCCCCCTTGGTGGAAAAGGTCCTAACAAGAGTATCGCTGCCCTGGAATGAGATGGGATGGCGGGGAGGGAGGGAAAGCCTGCAGAAAAGTGTATCGCTCTGCTAGGTTCCACCGGCTTTTCCAGTAAGTAGCCTCTCTAGCAAGCCCGTTCGTTCCACGCACGGGAGGCTCACCAAGACTTCCCAATCAAGGGAGTAAAAGCCCCCGTCGGAATCCGTGGCCAAAAAGGAGCGAGGAATCTAGCTCCGGAAACCGGACCAACTGCAGGGAGCAGTCGAGCCCGCTACGGCGTCTAAGCAAATTGCAACCACGTGGCCAGCCTGCTTGCAGTTTTCCCCCTTTTTTCCTCCCCTGAAGAAACAAAGGAGGTTACTGTGGGACGGCCCGCCCTCTCTCCCAGCTAGGTCCACACACACAGGCGGGACTGCATTCAAATCTGGCCGCATGCAACCACCCCACGTTCCCTTCGCCTTCCTTTTTTGCCATGCCACTTTAATGCTTTGTAGTTGGGAGGCGGGATTCTTTTGTCCAGCCCGCTGAACCGGGGGGGGGGGGGACCCAGCTTCTAGGGATTACAGCAGCCTCTACAGGAGAGTGAATGACTTTCTCTGCTGAGGCTCAACTTGGTGCCTATTTGGAAGGAGTAGGCAGACGTGGAGCTCTCTGTTGCAACCTACCCAGCAGCAAAGAAACTGTCTGAGCCGGATTGGCTTGTTTCACGGGGTAGACGTGGGAACAGTCGCTAAAATGTCTTGCAGCAGAAGGAATCAGAAGAGCTAGGAGGCGGAGAAGGATTCGGAGGGGTGGGGAGGAGAGGAAGCGATTTTCTTATTCCACCACTTTGAATGGCCCGGGTCACTGAGGGGCTACGGATTTTCGCCTCCATGAAACAAAAAAAATCCACCAGGAGACAGGGCAACGTTTTCCTTGTTGTTTTAGAAGAAGGACGAGCTTAGCTCATCACCAACGAAGAAAAATAGCTCTCAGCTTGATTAGCTAACCTCAATCGACTATATTACGTCTCTGCTTTAGATACACGAAATAAAGTTCTGGAAGAGATTCGCTCAACATAACCCAGCTCTGCTCAGAAATAATCCGAGTGGAACGCGGCTGCAATCAATTTAACAGGAGGAGAGAGCACTTTTTAAACCCAGATAGCCACTTAAGAACAAAAAGACTTTTAATACAAGGGAGGACCCCTCTTGAATAAGCAAACTGTAGAAATGACTCATAGACGGAGCCTTAAAAAAGTAGCAGGAGTTTAAAGTGG
Organism: Pelochelys cantorii; assembly: GCA_032595735.1. Lineage (NCBI taxonomy): Eukaryota > Metazoa > Chordata > Testudines > Trionychidae > Pelochelys > Pelochelys cantorii. Next base: position 9,194,313 of record CM064335.1, read on the forward strand.
TCCTTTAAGAGGCTTGTTTTAAAACAAGGAGCTCAGGGCTCGCTTGAAACAAAAGTGGTCTTTAAAAATAAAATCATTTTCATAAACTATGCTCATGTAGAGAGAAAAGATAGACACTTACCCAACAACGAGTCAGAGACCGTCAATCAGCGAAACTGGATATTAGGGTTTTTTCTCCCCCTTTTCCTCCGTCCTTTCCAGACAAATCGAAATAAAGCTGACCAGCAAAATTTCGAGCTCCCTATAGTTTAACTATCCGCAGCCGGTCTGGCTTGTTCCCAGAGATCCAGCCTACAGGATCAGTCAGTGAGGTCATTAGCCAATCAGCTCGCACCGGATCGGAAACCTCAAGAATTTAGATGACTATCTCTTTCTTCTAAAATGTTGCCGCTTCAGACTAGAGTTGTGCTTTGCGCGGCGAGACCTTAATCCCTTTCCCCATTCTCGTAGAGCCTTGAGTGTTTGCAATTCTGGGATTCTCCTGCCTGGTGGTGCTCTTTGAACACACTCCTCAGAAGAGGCAGGAAGAACTCTATACGTGTTCCCTTTCGAGGTGAAAAACATATCTGAAAATTGGCATTCCCGGTGTAATTGACCATAAATTAGATCGTTTACACGGTAAGACTTTTGACAGTCCGATTGGTTCCTTGTCATTCGTGGGTGGTTTCTTATTGCATTTCTCTGATTAGGCAAGGAAAGCAGTTTAACTTATTCTGGCTTTGGGGTACTAGTGGGCTGTGTCTAGACTGGCCAGTTTTTCCGCAAAAGGCCGCTTTTGTGCAAAAACTTGCCAGCTGTCTACACTGGCCGCTTGAATTTGTGCAAGAGCACTGACATTCTAATGTAAGAAATCAGTGCTTCTTGCACAAATACTTTGACGCTCCCGTTCGGGCAAAAGTCCTTTTGCGCAAAAGGGCCAGTGTAGACAGCTCAGTTTTGTTTTGCGCAAAAAAGCTAAAAATGGCGATCGGGGCTTTCTTGTGCAAAAGCGCGTCTAGATTGGCCACAGCATCCGTGCCAATCTAGACGCTCTCTTGCGCAAATACTTTTAACGGAAAACTTTTCCGTTAAAAGCATTTGCGCAAATTCATGCCAATCTAGACGCAGCCGTGTGGTGTTGCAGTGTTTGGGTTGCAAATTGTGAGAGAGGATTGTTTAGAAAAAAACCATTCACATTCAATATCGTAATAATCTGAAAGAAATAAAGATAGGGCAACATAATGGCTATGTCTACACTCGCGGTTTCTTGAGCAAGTACGGCCGTTCTTGCGCAAGAATCTGCAGAGCATCCACACTGCCTGCCCGCTCTTGCGCAAGGAAATTTACAGTACAGCGTGGTAAGAGAGGGCTCCTTGCGCAAGAGCTATGCTCTTTTTTAACAGATGTAAGCCCTCTTGCGCAGGAGCTCTTGCGCAAGAGGGCAGTGTGGACGCTCGGCAGGGGTTTCTTGCACAAGAAAGCCCTATGGCTAAAATGGCCATCAGAGCTTTCTTGTGCAAGAGAGCGTCCACACTGCCATGGAGCTCTTGCGCAAAAGCACAGCACACACATGGCAGTGTGGACGTTTTCTTGCGCAAGACTTCTTGCACAAGAACCCTTGCGCAAGATGTTCTTGCACAAGAAGCCTCCAGTGTAGACATAGCCAATATGCCTCTGCTCTTATGTCTTGGCATTTTATCGCACATCTCAAATTACCACATAGATTTCCCATTAAAACGGCTGGCATGGTTTTATAGAGACAGTTTAACTGTGTCCTAATAAGTCTCAGAAGGGCAGCCATGAAAAAATTTTAAAAACAAGAATAGTCTAGCAGCACCTTAGGGACTAACAAAACATGCAGATGGTATCATGAGCTTTCCTGGGCGCAACCCACTTCTTCAGATGAATGGAGTAAGGGGTCCAGGGTACAAACAAATAGCCCAGAAAGAGAGGGGATGGGGAGGGAAAGAGAAGGCAAAAAAAGGGGGAAATATTGTCAATTAGTGTCCATGCTAAATGAGCCTAATAGAGTGGGTTCTAAGTACCCGGTGCTTGGCTTTTTATATCATGTGGACTGTAGCAGCCCATCCAGGTCAGGTCTTTCTTCAAACTTTGATTACAGGTGTCAAACTTGTAAATGAAACCAGGCTCTGCAGCTTCTCTCTCAGGCTGGTTTTTGAAATTGCTATAGTCACTTTTAGATCCATTAATGAGTGCTGTATTAGTCTGTGACTTTAAAAATGAGTAGTCCTGTGGCACCTTAGGGTATGTGTACACAGCAGCATTATAACAAAGAGCAGTCTACACTGCAAGCCATTATTTCGAAATAATGGTGAGCTAAGGACTTCTTACTCCGACTCCCGTAACCCTCATTTTATGAGGAGTAAGAGAAGTCAAAAGAAGAGTGCTCTTCCTTCTACTTCCTGCTGTGTAGACCGCACCCCAAGCCAAATTAAGCTATTTCAACTTAAGATATGTCATTGATATAGATCAAGTTGCGTAGCTTAGTTTCACTTTTGCCCTGCTGTGTAGATAGAAGTGCCCTTCAAGACTAACAAAGATATACGTATAGTATCATCTGAAGAAGTGGGTTTTGCCCATGAAAGCTTATAATACAATATATATTTTTGTTAGTCTCTAAGGTGCCACAGGAGTACTGGTTGTTTCATCCTAATGAGTTATTTAGTTCCCCTCTGTATTTTTTCTTCATGAGAATATTTGGGTCCGATCTTGTAGTGTCTTTTTGTTTCCTCAACAAAAATCTGTATTATGGCTTTATAAAACTCCACAGCATCTGAAACATGTATATGTATTTTTCTTTCTTTAAACCCGTTAACCCAAATTGATCATTGTATGCGATTGGTTTAACTTTTACCTACAGGAATTAGAAGTGACAACCTCAGGACAATTTACATTTAGTTTTTTGTAAAAACCAGGGGGAGGGGATTTTAATTTCAAAAGTGCTTGGCACATACTGTTACTAGCAGGCGACACTCTTGAAAATGATGCCCAGAAAAGATCAATAGAAATATCTCCATGTACTTTTAAAATCAATTTTAAAATATGTGATAGTGCCAGTGATTTAACAGAGAAATTCATACTGGATATAATGATCTTTAGTGCTCATATACCATTTTATAATCATTAACTGATTAATCTCAACCACATTTTTGTGAAATAAATAATATCCTTGTGTTACAAATAGATTAGCTGAATCCTAGGCTTATCATGCCAAGGACTCAGAAAGGCAGGTGATGAACCAGGGTTAGGGATGTTAAATAACAGTTGACTGAATAGTCGATTAACCTCATGACTTCTTAGCGGTTACTTGACTATTCTATAGTCCCTGGGGTTGGGGCTGGCAACCAATGTGCTCTGGCCCCTACTCTCATGGAGCCCCCTGCCACTCCATGCTGCTGCCTCTGTATTAGGACCTAAGACTCAGTTCATTTATCTTCTTTAATGGGTTATCAGATTCAGGGTATGTCTACACTACATGGCTCCGTCGACGGAGCCATGTAGATGAGGGTTGTAGACATAGCAAAATGAAGCGGTGATTTAAATAATTGCCGCTTCATTTACACCAAAATGGCTGCCACGCTGTGCTGATCAGCTGTTTGTCAGCACAGCACGGTAGTCTGGACACTCAGCGGTCGACATCAAAAGCCTTTGTCGACCACCCCGTTATGCCTCGTGGGATGAGGTTTACTGGGGCAGTCGACAAAGGCTTTTGATGTCGACCGCCGAGCGTCCAGACTTCCAGACTACCGCACTGTGCCGACAAACAGCTGATCGGCACAGCACGGCAGCCATTTTGATGTAAATGAAGCGGCGATTATTTAAATCATCGCTTCATTTTGCTATGTCTACAACCCTCATCTACATAGCTCCGTCGACGGAGCCATGTAGTGTAGACATACCCCCAGAGATCTGGTCTATCGCCGCCTCTGCTTGCTTTCACAGTGGAAAGTAGTACTGCTTTGTGGTATAGTAATAGAAATGTAGCCGTGTTAGTCTGGTCTAGCTGAAACAAAAAACAGGACTATGTAGCACTTTAAAGACTAACAAGATGGTTCATTAGGTGATGAGATTTCGTGGGCCAGACCCACTTCCTCAGATCAAATAGTGGAAGAAAATTGGCATGACCATATATACCAAAGGATACAATAAAAAAAATGAACACGTATGAAAAGGACAAATCAAATTTCAGAACAGAGGGAGGATGGGGGGGAGGTAAATGTCTGTGAGCTAATGATATTAGAGGTGGTAATTGGGGAAGCTATACACCTAGGTCTCAACAAGGACGCTAATTATCTTACCCATTACAAAGATAGCTTCCCCAATTATCACCTCTAATATCATTAGCTCACAGACATTTACCTTCCCCCCCCCCATCCCCTCTCTGTTCTGAAATTTGATTTGTCCTTTTCATACGTGTTCATTTTTTGATTGTATCCTTTGGTATATATGGTCATGCCAATTTTCTTCCACTATTTGATCTGAGGAAGTGGCTCTGGCCCACAAAAGCTCATCACCTAATAAACCATCTTGTTAGTCTTTAAAGTGCTACATAGTCCTGTTTTTTTTGTTTCTGCTTTGTGGTAGATTTCTGAAGAGTCTCAGATCAGTAGTTTCTTCACTTGTGATACCAATTTGTCCTATTTTCACCTTCCATTTAAGTAGGTAAACTGAGAAGAAATTAAAACAGCAAGATGGATTTTTTAAATTTCAACTGTGGAAAACAATGTGACTCATTTCTAATTGCTACTTGTAATCCTAACTACAACACTGCATAATAAGACTCCTTACACCTAGGGCTGGAAAGGAAGAATGTAAAAGTCACCGCAGCAGTCCTATGTCACTAATAAAGGGGGAAATTTTCTACTGTCTGGCAAAGCCCCCTGTTAAGGTTGGTTCTGCACCATGAGGTTAGCAAAGCAATTTAATGGGCCTGAAGGTCTGGCAACTGTATGCATGTAATGTGACTACGTTAATGTAGGAACCTAAAGATGTGCATTTCTGGACTTTGTCTCACTGTACTACCTCATCACATTGCATTACTGTAGAAGGTCTGGTTTTTTAGACTGGCAGTTGTGTCATGTTCCTGTTTTTCATCAGTGATTGCATAGTTGCACTGACAGTTCTGGGAATCCTTCAGGTTAGGTCAGGACCAGTGCCAAAAAAGATCTACTAGTGCAAAGGACCAATGAAAGCATTCTGCTCTAATGCTTATAATAGTCACTACCAGTTTTTGCTGTATGCGTGGGTGGCCACCCAGGAAATATTCAGGTGCTGCCTAGCTGATGAGCAGAATTCCAACAGCTGCCCACAGCTGACAGCAGGTGTTTCTATGGGTGGTGCACATCTGCACATGCCTTGGTGCACATAACAAAGTTTATTCCACACATGGGTAGAAAAATTAGAGGGGACATTGGTCCACTACAGTGTTCACTACTAATTTTGTACTGCAGAGAGAAAAGCTAGGCTTGAGCAAAGAAAGCTGGGCCCTCCCTTCTACCTGGAAGAAATGAGATCCCTGTGGGGGGGGGGGGGTGGAGGGGAATTTCCCCAACATCCAGATCTGGGAGGATATGGAGCAATGAGATGTACACTTTAATATAGGACTGATTTGAATCTGGTTAGACTTAAGATGACTTTTCTTGGGGGGGAGGGATGATTAAATATTGGAGACAGAGGCTTCTAGGTAGAGTCCTAAAAGTTCTGTTTTTATATCTTGTGAAAACCCAGGTGCTCGAGAGTAAAAACTTGGAGCCTCAATCTAATGTAAGAAATGCACTGTGTACTTTTTTGTATGATCCAGAAATCATCTTCTTTCATAAGCCAGTCTCAAAGAGCAAAGGAGATACTTTGAAGCCCACAACCAAATGTAGTATATTCAAGACATTGCCTGCTCGCCAAACCCAAAGCTTTGGTACTGCGGGGGGAAGGGGGGCAGGTTTGTTGGTTGGTTGGTTTTTGTTTTTTTCAGATTGACTCCACCATTGGTAACTCTAATTACAGCCTAATGAGTTAGGGAACCCTTTGAAGTGAAGAAAGTGCTGCAAGTTTGAGAGCTCTTGAGAGAGATAGAGTTAGGTGTACAATAGCTATGGGACTATATTCTGGTCCTTGAGAGGGTGAATTTCCATACACAGAGGAGACGATGGTGGTGGTGGTATTTTATTTATTGGTATTGTGGGAGCACCCAGAAGGTACTAGATGCTTATTAGGCCAGAAAGTCGCTGCACCAAAAAAGTTAACAGTGTGAACAATGGAGGACACTTGACGGTCTCACTATACATGATATTTCTTAGTCAGACCATCTTACCCCAAAAAATCAGGATATCCAGAACCATTAGTCACTTTTGCTCTTTACTGTGGAACCCATTTTCTGTTGGACAAGGGGCTTATTTTTAAAACACTTCGGAAATTCCTCCACCCATCGGTCATGCAAATGTGCTGTGGATAAGGTGGGTCCTTGCAGGCTGCATTCAACAGTGGGCCATACAAACACCAGAGAATCAGGCACTCTGTTTGCAGAAGTCACACCAGGAGATTAGGATCAGAACAAAAGAAGTTTATGCTTTAACCTATGTCCCTTAGATGTTTGGGTTTACACGTAAGAGGCAGTTGAGACCTCACCAAGTACACAGTCCATAGGGACATGCTGCTTAGGGTGTGGGATGTCCCATCCACCCACGATCAATAAAGCATATAGAGATGAAGCTCCCTATTGAATTCAATACCGTGATTTCAGGAGTTACTCAATAACCAGGGACATACCAGGCTGGGTTGGGAAGAGATGAGCCATCTAATATGGTTAAAATACTGTATTCCCTTTTCAGAGACTCATCCACTCTATTTCAAACTATTTCTCTTCTCCTTTCAGCTTCAGTGTATTATTTGCCATGCACCAGTCATAATATTGTTTTTCAGTAAAGCATAATTCACCCAGCCACCAGACACGTGCCAGATTTCACTTAGGGTTTTAACTCTGTCAGCCCAGTAAATATCATAGAATCACAGAACTGGAAGGAACCTTGAGAGGCCTTCAAGTCCAGTCCCCTGCACTCGTGGCAACTGTAGTGTTATTGTAGCTGTGTTGATCCCAGGATATAAGAGAAAAGATGGGAGAGGTAATTTTTTTTTGGACTGGGCCCTCATCTGTTGGTGAGAGAGACATCCCTGCAAGCCTATGCAAAGCTCTTCTTCAAGAGCTCTTGACAGAGTGTGCAACACACATACGCTCACACAGATCGTCAGCAACCCAGGTCTCCTGACCTTTCCCAGCTGGCCATAGCTGAGGCACAGTATCTATGTCTGCACTTGCAATTGTTATGAAATCTCCCCTACACAGCAGGGCTAAAGCCGAAATAAGCAACGCAACTTCAGCTACGTCAACTGCGTAGCTTAAGTCAAAATAGCTTATTTTCGCTTTTGGCGCAGTCTACACAGCAGGAAGTCTGAGGAAGAGCACTCTTCCTCTGACTTCCCTTACGCCTCGTAAAATAAAGGTTACAAGAGTCGGAGTAAGAAGTCCTCCGGCTCGCCATTATTTCGACATTATGTCGAAATAACAGCTTGTAGTGTAGACGCGGACTGTGTTATTTCAGAATAATGTCAGTTATTCCGAAATAACACTGCTCTGTAGATGTACCTCTTCTGATGCAGCTCTATTGCTGACAGCCACCTTTGGTAAACTAAAGTAGACAGTGTCTAGGTGTTTTTAATTTCATGCTATCTAAATAAAAATATCTGTGACTGCCTAAGTCATAGCACTTCCACAAACTGCACTGCTGGGAGTGCAGAGACTGGAGATGTCTGAAGTGTACATGTCTTGGGTTAGATCTGCACTCCCTCTGAAACTGATAAGTCAGGCTTCCTGGCCTCTGTCTTGTTCTTTTTTTTTCAGATCCATAATGAACTTAAACTTTGTAGCATACATGACTTGGTTCAAGTGACTTCTAAGTTTAAGAAATCTTCATTCCACTTATACCTTTGCAGTCTTAACAAAGGATTCCTTTTTCCTCTTTATCTAAGTTTGCTGTTAAATTCTGAGAGCTAAATTCAGGTGATGTGAAAGGTGATAAAATTCTGTGTCAGCAAGTGGATGTTGCTTATGTATGGAAGCTGCTGCAATTTACATGCCAAGAAAAAGGGATTAGTTAAAACAAATATTGTGACTACTTTAATGTACAACTTTGTGCTCTCTATTATTAGTTATTTTTCCTGCTGCTATGCCCTGTTTTGGGCATGTAAATTACACTTTTGGACTCCTTTGACTCTTCGGCTATATCTAGACTGCAGGCTTCTTTTGGAAGAAGTTTTTCTGGAAGAGATCTTTTGAAAAATACTCTTTCCACACTGCCAAAGCGCATCGAAAAAGCGATCTGCTTTTTCAAAAGATAGCATCCAGACTGAATGGACGCTTTCTCGCATGTAAGCTGGGATTACTATGGGCGGAATGGCCACCAGGGCTCCTGTGCTTTTTCCTCTTTCCTCTTCTTGCAAAAGAACTGCCTCTTCCCCATCCACACACGCCTTTTTCCGAAAGAGCTCTTTCGGAAAAAGGCTTCTTCCTCATAGAAAGAGGTTTACCAATGTTGGAAAAACCCCTCTGTTCTTTCAATTTTCTTTTGAAAGAACACAATTGCAGTGTGGACGTAATTGAAGTTTTTTCGGAAAAGCAGCCGTTTTTCTGAAAATAATCTCTGTAGTGTAGATGTACTCTTATTGATTATCAAATCACGTTCAAGGATTGGGTCCTTATGTTGTTGGCTCTCAATGTCCTTGGCCCATGGTATCTAAAAGATTGTCTAAAGCTCTGGGATGAAGACTTTGACAACTCTACTCCTCAGAAACCTTCCACCATGATAATAAATCTCCTCTATGCAGGAGACAAAGCTTTCTCAGGGTGTGTCTAGACTACAGGGTTTTTTCGAAAAAAGTAGCCTTTTTTCTAAAAAACTTCACCTGTGTCTAGACTGCAGCTGCGTTTTTTTCAAAAGTAAATTGAAAGAATGCGGCAGTTTTTTCACTCGTAGTAAACCTCTATTTACGAGGAATAACGCCTTTTTTCAAAAGCACTCTTTCGAAAAGAGGCGCTATTGAATGCAAACTGCTTTTTCGAAAGAGAGCATCTAGACTCTCTTTCAAAAAAGCGGCTTGCTTTTTCAAAAAATCTGCTTGTAGTCTAGATGCTCTCTTTCGAAAGAAGCTTTTTCGAAAGATTCTTTCGAAAAAGCTTCTTTTGAAACACGGGTCTACAATTTTTTAGAAGTCGTCTGCTTCAGAGATAAAATGTGCTATTTATTATGTATTTTGATGTGCTGAATTCAAATATGACAATTAAAACAACTGATTGGCTACTGTTTCCAAGATATTTAAGTTTTTACATTTTACGTCTATGTATATTGTGTAGATAGTAGAGTTTTAATCATAAATTGTAAACCTAGGTCTTTTCATGTGTTTATGGTTGCTTTACATGATAATATTTCACCTGTCCTGTTTATGTAACACTTTAAAAATCAGCAAAAGGGTTATATAAATAAAATTTATTATGAAACAAAAGGCAAAAAACTATTATGTACATAGTTTAGTCCTATTCAGTGTCTACTCGGCGCTTCTTGGCTTGTCTCTTGTATTCATTAAATGGAGCATCTCTTGTCACTGTCCAGCAATAGTCTGCAAGCATTGATGGGCTCCATTTGCCCTGATAGCGTTTCTCCATTGTTGCAATGTCCTGGTGAAATCGCTCGCCGTGCTCGTCGCTCACTGCTCCGCAGTTCGGTGGAAAAAAATCTAGATGAGAGTGCAAAAAATGTATCTTTAGTGACATGTTGCAACCAAGGCTTTTCTATGCCTTGAGGAGGTTTTCCACCAACAACCTGTAGTTGTCTGCCTTGTTGTTTCCGAGAAAATTTATTGCCACTAACTGGAAGGCTTTCCATGCAGTCTTTTCCTTGCCACGCAGTGCATGGTCAAATGCATCATCTCGAAGAAGTTCACGAATCTGAGGACCAACAAAGACACCTTCCTTTATCTTAGCTTCACTTAACCTTGGAAATTTTCCACGGAGGTACTTGAAAGCTGCTTGTGTTTTGTCCATGGCCTTGACAAAGTTCTTCATCAGACCCAGCTTGATGTGTAAGCGTGGTAACAAAATCTTCCTTGATTCAACAAGTGGTGGATGCTGAACACTTTTCCTCCCAGGCTCCAATGACTGTCGGAGTGGCCAATCTGTCTTGATGTAGTGGGAATCTCTTGCACGACTATCCCATTCGCAGAGAAAACAGCAGTACTTTGTGTATCCAGTCTGCAGACCAAGCAAGAGAGCAACAACCTTCAAATCGCCACAAAGCTGCCACTGATGTTGGTCATAGTTTATGCACCTCAAAAGTTGTTTCATGTTGTCATAGGTTTCCTTCATATGGACTGCATGACCAACTGGAATTGATGGCAAAACATTGCCATTATGCAGCAAAACAGCTTTAAGACTCGTCTTCGATGAATCAATGAATAGTCTCCACTCATCTGGATCGTGAACGATGTTGAGGGCTGCCATCACACCATCAATGTTGTTGCAGGCTACAAGATCACCTTCCATGAAGAAGAATGGGACAAGATCCTTTTGACGGCCATGGAACATGGAAACCCTAACATCACCTGCCAGGACATTCCACTGCTGTAGTCTGGAGCCCAACAGCTCTGCCTTACTCTTGGGTAGTTCCAAATCCCTGACAAGGTCATTCAGTTCACCTTGTGTTATGAGGTATGGTTCAGAGGAGGAGGATGGGAGAAAATGTGGGTCCTGTGACATTGATGGTTCAGGACCAGAAGTTTCATCCTCTTCCTCTTCCTTGTCTGACTCAAGTGAGAATGATTCTGGTGCACCAGGAACCGACAGTCCTTCTCTGGGGTACTGGGCATATAGCTGATGGAATGTTTGGATAATGCACAGTCCACTTTTTCTTCTTTGACACACCTTTCCCAACTGGAGGCACCATGCAGAAGTAACAATTGCTGGTATGATCTGTTGGCTCTCTCCAAATCATTGGCACTGCAAAAGGCATAGATTTCCTTTTCCTGTTCAACCACTGGCGAAGATTTGTTGCACAAGTGTTGCAGCATATGTGTGGGGCCCACCTCTTGTCCTGATCTCCAATTTTGCAGCCAAAATAAAGGTGATAGGCTTTCTTAACCATAGTGGTTATACTGCGCTTTTGTGATGCAAAAGTCACTTCACCACAAACATAGCAGAAGTTATCTGCACTATTCACACAAGTAAGAGGCATCTCTGCTCACTTTGGCTAAACAGAAATGTGTCCCTTTGCAAAATCAAACACTGACAAATAAGAGAGCACGACACTGCATGATTTCTAGAGCTGATATAGGGCAATTTGTTCAGCAGAGTGATGTCAGCTTCGTTATGATTGCATCATCCATGACTTCTAGGAATAACATGATGCAATTCATATCATGTATGACGCAATACCAGCTTCAGATTGCATCATTCATTGTTTTGCCTAAAAAGCAAGTACTGTCCAAACCCAGTCATAGATTTATTCATAGATCCAGTCAAAGATGTATTTTAGTCATTTCTGGTTTAAATTGAGATCCCTTCCCTTTATAACTCACTTATCCTCCGCCATACCCAAGTCAAGGGTCGTATATACTGACCCAATAGCATATCTTGAAAACTAGAGCCAATCAACAATTTTAAGCATCATTTTCGTTCTCAGTGACCCAGAATTAGTAAAGTTTGACTACATTTATTTCAGAAGCATTTTGGCTGTAGAGCAGTGAAAGAGGTCTGCAGTCTAGACGTAGCCTCAGGGTCAGGACTTCAGAACAAACTCCTAAGGAGCTACACCCCATCAGACTCCTCAGCACCTTACATTCCAAGTGGAAGGTGCATTTCTCCAATCTTTTTTCTCTAAGGCTATGTCTACACTACATTTTTGTCGGTAAAACTTCTGTCGCTCAGCCCTGAGGCACAAAAATTTTATTGAGGAAAAGTGCTGGGGTGGACAGCATTTTGCTAGCATGAGAGGCTCTCCCGCTGACAAAGCTACCGCCCCTCGTTGGGGGCAGATTTATTTTGTTGGCAGGAGAGCGCTCTTCTGCCGACAAAGAATAGCTACACTACGTGCCTTACGACCAGGCATTAGCAGTACAGCTGTGCTGCTGTGAGCTGAGCAGTGTAGAGATAGCTTAATATAAACACAGAGCAACAGGTACTTAAAAAACCCCAACAAAACCCTCACGAAGCCCTACGCGGCACGCATAATTCTTCCCCTGGAGAGAGAGTGGTAGAGAGGATAAGCCACTTGTTATAGATGTCAGTCACACCTCATTTAATGCAGTGTTTTTCAACCTTTTTGATGCCAGGGTTTGGCTTAATGCCTTCCTAAGCTGTGTCAGGGAGATCTCAGGAACCAACTCCAATCCGCAGACCAGTCATTGAGAAATAAAATGCACTACTAGGAGGTGGTAAAACACTGTCTAATAAAAGTGACGTGAGAACCTCTATGAAGTGGAATAGAACTAGTTCCTCTGATACTGACACCCACTCACTGACATGCCGCTATGTCATCTTAATCAGTATCTCTGAAGTTTGCTCTGAGTTTGTGTTCTAAGAGTGATTAGAGCCTCAACCTGTATGTAAAACAGTCATTTCTACTCATGTTGTTAGCTGTACACCCTGTTACTGGCCCTATGGTTTTTCTTTTGCTATTTTTTATGTACCAATATGAAATGTTTAGGAGTTGTTGTTGTTGTTTAACTCCTCCTCCTCCCCCCTCCACCCCCACTTCAAGCTTTTCATTTTTGTCAAAACTCCCTTTTCTTAAAGAGAGCAGTTGTTCTTTAGACTGAACCTCTGTGGAAAATCCCCTCATGCTTCAGTTAGGGCAATTGCTATATAAGAAAACAGCATACTGTGACTACAATGGAATGGAAACATTCACTGGGTGTGACCAGGCAGAAGCATTTATGACAAGTTCGCTGTAAGTGTGGACAAATAATTGCCACACACTTCCTGTAGAGCTCTCACACTGAAAACCGTCTCAGTCAGTTAACTTCTGATTAAAGCACTCACACAAAAAAAATTGCTTTCAATACACAACTACTCTAAGTGTCAAGTATCAGAGGGGTAGCCGTGTTAGTCTGAATCTGCAAAAGCGGCGAGGGGTCCTGTGGCACCTTATAGACTAACCGAACTGTTGGAGCATAGGCTTTCGTGGGCAAAGACCCACTTCGTCAGATGCATGCATGCATCTGACGAAGTGGGTCTTTGCCCACGAAAGCCTATGCTCCAACACTTCGGTTAGTCTATAAGGTGCCACAGGACCCCTCGCCGCTTTTACCCTAAGTGTGAGGAACATCTGGGTATGTCTACCCTACAACATTTCGTCAACAAAACATATGTCAACAGCCAAAAATCCTGAAAGGGTGTTCATACTTGCTCCCTCTGTTGAGAGATCATGCCCACACGGGGGACACCATCATCGACAATGGGAGCAATGTACTGTGGGTATGTATCCCACAGCGCAGTGCTGTGGGAAGGCAGAACTGATCCCTGTGCACAGAGCCGGTCTTAGGGGCAGGCAAGCGAGGCGGTTGCCGAGGGCCGCCATTTTCAAGGGGTCGCCGACAGAGGGGGCAGGCTGTGACTGCATTTTGGCCCAACCTCTTGAATCCTCCCTAGTTTCCCTCTAACCCTTTTTTTTTTTTTGGCCCGGGGCCACCAATTGGTTAGGACCGACCCTGCCTGTACATCCTGGGATTCACTCCAAATTCTCCCACAGCCTCCTCAGCTGTTTGGAGAGGCATCATGAGTAGCTTTGTGAGCTCTCCATGCTGTACCCCTCCATCCGCAGCAGCAGTCAGCCTGGTTCTGTGTTCCTAGTACAGGGCAGAACAGGTGCATTCCAATGGTTTGCTCTGTGTTCCCCAAGTGAAGCAGCAAGCTCAGCTGTCAGACAAGTCCAGGAGCTTTGAAAGGGGTAGGGGGCATCTCTGCAGAGCAGCAGAGATCAAAACATGGAGCACAGCCAGCAGGGCAGGCATTGTGGGATATTGGCACAAGCCAGTTCTGTCAACAAAACAAACAGCAGAGTTCACACTGGTGGGTTGTCAAGAGAGGGGGAAAGAAAAAAGCCCTTCGTAGGTGTGGATGTTTTTTGTCACCGACACTGAGCATTTTTCCTGACGAAAGCTGCATTGCAGCCAACATTCCCTCTAATTTTTTCCATCCTTGTTCAGAATAAATTTTGTTACGTTATGTAGAAACCTAGGCTGCCAGCTGTGAGCGCTCTGCTAATCTGCTGGGTGATACCTGAATCTCTTCTGAGTGGCCGCCCAAGTGCACTGATTGCCGTGTGTACGTTGTTTGGTTGCCAGTTTATGGCAACAAAACCTTATATACTAGACAAAGCCTTGGACTAACCAGAAGGTTGGTTTTCGTCCTTCATGTAGACAGGCTCACTGACGGGTGGGGGAGGAGAGCAAAGGGGCCTGGAACAACTGCCTCAGTGGCTGGAGCCCCAGGCCCCTTTGAATTGCCACCAGGGCACCGTGCCAGACGCACCATGTGGTTTTGAGGATTGAAGGGTATGGCCAGCACCACACTCCAGATGGTACTAAGGGCTGACCCCACCCCTTCCAGGGGCGCAGAGCTGCCCCCTCGCTTATACACACACCTGGTCCACGGGCCCATGGTGGCTGTCAGCCCCGCTGCATGTAGCGTCATAATTATGACTCAGAAAGGAAAGGTCTGGTAACCTTAACTATGGACCCAGCACTCTGGTTCAAGACACCAGCCTCCCAGTGTCTTTTGGGCTACTCTGTTCAGAGAGAAGCCAGATCAACTCCATCGGGGGAAGGGGATGTGTGGACACTGCACTTCTATGGTATTTCCCACCCTGCCCTTTAGCCCCAAGGAAGTTCCTATTCGGTTTGGACTTCATAAGCCAGAGAGCGTTGGACAATAAAACTGGCTCTTCGTGGGAATTCAGGAGCAGCTGGCTGCAAGGGCTGCAAGGTAGCACGGTTCCTGAGAAGGCCATCCAGCTGGGGGAGGAACAGGCAACCCAGGCAGTGAGGGGGGAGGGCTCGGACCGCTGAGTGGATGGCGTACACAGCTTTCACAGGTATTCCAAAAGGTCCAAACGGGAGGCCTCCTGATTGCCGTTCAATCTTTATTTCTGTGCTTCCCAAAAGAAGCAAGTAGGACACTCTCCCTGTTGGGAAAAATCCATGTGTTGAAGCCTATGGCCATTCTGCCCCTCTGTGGTTTTTGCTTGTTTGTTCGTTTGGGCACCGTAGGGGCAGGATGACCCAGTGCCTAGAGCACTGTGCTGTGTCTTATGAGACCACCTCAACCTGTCTGCACTTGAGCTGAGGGCTCTTCTGCTGACCTTTCCTTTGTAGGTCATCTGTGTTTTACAGATTAAACTATGACTGAACTATTTTGTAAAACAATCCTGCATTTATACCATATGCCCCAGTCCTATAAAGGGATCTTCAAACTCGGACCTTCATGCCCGCATGGATGCTGGGTTGAGAGGCATCATGCAGTGGGTGTGATACTTGTGGCTTTGTCAGCCACTCCATCACACATTCCTGCAGCCCTGCTGGGATCTCAGCCTGTGGTGGGAATGGGGATGCTGCAATTACCACTCCATGTCTCTCTAGACATGGGCCCCGGTAATGGGGGCAGGGAGACTGTCTCCTCTCTTCTCAGTTCTCCTCCAACAGACACCCAGCCAGCTGGAATGGCCAGCCAAGGGGAGGAAGAGGAAACAGGTGGTTAAACAGTTGGTTGCACAAAGGGCTAGCTGGAAGGGGAGGGAGATGAAAGGAGGAGGAGAGGAAGTGGTGTGGTTAAGAGCCCTATAACTGGGAAGCAGGCTAGGGGAATAGGGGACAATATAAGACAGGCAGCGGTAACATTGCAGAAGATTGGGACGGCTAGAGAAGACTGAAGGGGGTAGACTGTGTGGGTAGAGGCAGCAGGGGGTGCGTTGGATCAATTGATTTTTTTATTCAAGGGCATAAATAAAACATTTTAACAGGGACAGATGCCAGCATGAGTCAGCACCCCCCTCTTTGAGCTGTGCCTTTTTGTGCCTATAGATGGGATTGTTCATTTGTTTGTGCTAACGTGGCCTTAATCTTGCTATTTATATAGCTTTCGTGTACAAAAATAGCAACTAGTGATGCTTTAATCAAAGTCACTCTTCTGGCCTGGTTTGGGTTTGCTGAATTAGCAACATGTGTCACCGGGTGTGCTATGCACTAGTTTTCTCTTGGAACAATTATTATTATTTATATTTTATTTCCATAGTTGTAGACATAGTGCTAGGCACTGCGCAAACTGAGAATAAGATGAGCCCTTTCTAGCATGGTACTAGGAAAGCCTGTTCAGCACAAGCCACCCAACATGAATCTGTTTGACGAATACACACAATGGCCCTTTTTACATTATTATAAACACTATTTGCAAGAAAAGCATGTCTGATAGGCGTGCTGATAAAGACAACCCACTTTACATGTCAATTTTTGGGGGCTGGTACCCCTGTCACATGGCAGGAATCAGTATCTAATAACACCAGTGGTCCATCTTCACTTTAAAAAAATTCAAATCGCTACACACCGACACAATCAATTCATAATTTCTATCTCTAAGCTTCATTGGATTTCTGATCAATCAGTCACTGCTGACTCTCAAAACAGTTTAATCTGCCTGCACAGAGCAAAAGGTGGATCTGTCATCTCTAGCTTGTGTTGGCTGCATCTGTGGACAGTCCTATTGACTTCCTTTCTAGATATCGTGATGCCTTTCACCAGCCTTGTTTCACCATGGGGATTTTGCTGGCATAAATTCCAGTAACTGTGTGGAATCTCCTGAGCATGGAATCAAAAAGACCAAATGTAACTCACCAGAGGAAGTCAATAAATTGTATCATGTAGCATATGTTGCTGTCTCCATTTCCAGTGTAAAGCCAGAAACAGACGGATGGATACACCTTCTAGTAGAAATGAACAGCTTTTAGAAAATGGTTTTGAAAAGGTAAAAGGCTTGGTTTTCATATTGACAGTTCATAGAAAAAAGCTAGTCCTTGTAGGTTTAAGAGTTGGAACAGATGAATCCAAGAAGCTGTGGCTGCAAGACTGAAGATGATTCATTAAATCTATTTTTATTAACAAGTGTGAGATCATAGACATGAGTATTAAGGAAGTACTTTAGCAACTCCCCCCCCCGCTTTTTTTAAATATAATATGGAAATACCAGACTGGAAGGAACCTTGATAGGTCATCTTGTCCAGTCCCCTGCATTGAGGTGGGACTAAGTATTATTTAGACCATCTCTAGCAGGTGTTTGTCTAACCTGTTCTTAAAAACCTCCAGTGAGTGAGCTTCCACAGCCCTTCATAGGTAACTTATTCCAGACTTTAACTACCTTTTCGGTTAGAAAGGGTTTTTGTTTTTTTAATGTCTAACTTTATTCTGCTTTGCTACCACTTCTTGTCCTGACCTTAGCGATTAAGGCAAACAATTTATCACCCCCCTCTTTATATCAACCTTTTACATACTTGCAGATTTGTTACCATATCCCCCTTAGTTTTCTCTTTTCCAGACCAAACACCTCTCCTCTTTTTTGGCTCTTCTCTGGACTTTCTCCAACTTTTCCACGTTTTTTCCTAAGTGTGGTACCCAGAATTGGACACTTTCTCCAGTTGAAGCCTTATCAATTGCTGAGAAGGGTGGAAGAATTATTTCTCCTGTCTTTCTTACAAGATTCTTGCTAATACATCCTAGGATGGTCTGTCTTTCTTTCTTTCTACAATAGTATTATATTGTTGATTCATGTTAAAACCCAAAAATGTTGACTTTTAAAGAAATGAGGCTTTGGCAGCAGGTATCGAAACTGAGAACTGAACAAGTAAGGCTATGTCTATGCTATGGGGTCTGCCACATCCAGGGAACACGTCTGTTCTTCTGCTTTTTTTTTGCGGAAGAGCAGATGCACTCTTTCAGAAGCCCTGTCTTCCTCCTTACACGAGGAAGAAGGGCTCTTTGGAAAGAGGAGGCTTTTCTGAAATTTGGCCCAGTGTAGACAGGCCAAATTTCGGAAAAGCCTCTTTAGAAAAAACTATTGGAAAAAGGTATGCAAATTACGGAGCGCAATTTGTGTATCTTTGTCCGATAGATCATTGTAGTCTAGACATAGCCTAAGAGTGGGAGACAAACGAATGAAAGGAAAGAAGTGCAGTGTAACAGAAATAGAAATATCCAAAATGAATGTAACCAATGGGATGGAGTTGGGCTGAAGTGGAATACTTATCAGCTTTGGTCCTAAGAATGAATATCCATTCTTTTTCTCAGCTGATTGTCCACAGGTGGATTATTCAAAACCTGAGTACAGACTGAACCTCTCTGGTCCAGCAACTTCTATGGTCCAGCATCATTGGAGACCCTGTGGGTGTTTAGGGGCTGGAGCACTCGAGGGGAAAACCAGCACAGAAGGACCACAGATGTTGCTGGACTAGAGAGCAAGGCTGGGAGCAGAGCCCTGGGGCCAGAGGCTGGAACTAGGGGCCATTGCCCGACTGGGGCCAGTGGCAGGGAGCTGAGCCAGCCAGGGCAGGCGACAGGTTGCTAGGCAGCCAGGAACAGAGCCCCAGGATTGGGGGCAGGGAGGGCCGGAAACCAGGAGCTATGGACCAGGAGCCAGGCCCAGTGGCCGGGGCTGGTGTCTGAGGGCTAGTGGCTGGAGCAGAGCCAGAGACTGGAGACCGGTAGAGCAGAGGAGCCAGCACTGACCTTCCCTGATCTGGCAAACTCCCTGGTTTGGGACCAGTCAGGTCCAACCTAGATCTAGATTTCTTGAACAGGGCCAAAACCAGGTGGTCTCAGGTTTCCAATTAGGGAGTCAAACTGAACTGAAACCTCACCCTGATATGGGTTCAGAGAGAGATTTTTCAGTGAGCTGGAACGGCAAACTTTAGAGTTTTATTAAACCCAAACTGAAATGAAACCCAAATAACAGGTTCAATAATCAGGTGGGAGGGGTCTTCTGTGGATGCTGCAAAAGGGTTTCTTTCTGTTCCAACCCTAGAGAGAGGGGAACAGAGACTGCATTTCCTGGGAAGTCATTTGACAAAATGGGCAGAGAGGAAGAGAACAGTTCTGGGATTGGTAGTCCTCCAACACTTTTCTCCCTTCTTGTCTCTTCCCTGCTCTCACTTCTCCCCAGTGTTTGTTCCTGCTATGCAAGTCAGTGTAGAGATGGCATTTTTCTGGGCTGAAATTCATTTTCATCTTCGTAGGCAAACATGACTGTTCGTATATGCAAATAACTTGTTGAAAAGTAAATAATTTTTCTACTGGGAAAGAAATATTTCTCACTGTATTCTTTATAGGAATTATAATGCAAACATAAGAGCATCTACAGGCAATGTCTCTGAACTGGTTCAAAGTGGTTGGACTGGTTACCTTACAAGTTAGTGCCTAAGCTGGAACAGAGCTGGAGCATTATGAAATATTGATTAAATTCAAACTGGAACTGGACCAAGGTTTTTAAGAGTTTGACTCCCTGTTTCCAATCCTGAGATGCAAATGCAGTTTAATGAGGTCAAAGTTTTTGCAGAGGGATGTCTTTCTTATGTACAGTTGTTTGGCAAAAAAAACATTGGCCTGGTCTTAACTACAGAGGTAGATTGACGTAAGCCATAAGCGGTGTAGCAAGTAAGTCTATGTAATTAGGTCGATGAAGGATCAGCATAAACACTATTGCTTGTATTGATGGTCTCAGCCTTTTAGAAACCATCCCACCATACCCCATGCTGGCAGTTAAATCAGTGCAAATGCTTCTGGCGAGGACTTGCACTGCCAACATGAGGATGTGTAAAACTGAGTCAATTATTATAGTAGCTGTACATCAATATAACTTTAAAAATTAATCTGATCTTGAAAACTCTTAGTCTTCTGCACAAATGTGGGAAAGAAGAGATTTCAGTTTTTTCAGCTGCTGCATGAGGAAAACTTCTGTTCCACCCAGATAATTGCTTTTTGAAGGAATATTTGGCATTTTCTCCTAGTGCTAAAAATTCATCTCCTAGTTCAAAACCACTGTTCAATGTTCAAGAGACACTTGTGTCATGGATTAGCCTAAATAATCTCCTCCTCAAATAGGGGTAAATGATCTTCATGGCTACCAGCAAATTCATTCAAACTTTGACTTTGGTATCTTATCATTATAGTCACAAAACACATCTGAAGATCTTTCTCTAGAACTTAATTCCTCTTTCCAAATGACAGAGAAATTTTCTTAAAGAACAATGTCTATTCAGTACAGACCATTCCTGGTGAACCGGAACATTATATTAACAAATATACATGGCTGCAACTGAAATTTGAATGAGAACAAATAAATCTCTGTTGTAACTGAATCTTACCATGGGTGCCACTTTTTTTAAAACTCACGATGCTTTGCCTTTTCCAAAGCAACCTGATCCCTTTTCATATAAGAAGTTGCCCCATATACAATGCTCTCAAACAACCAGCCAGAGGGAACTGTTTTATATCTCATCATTATCTGACCTAATCAGCAAATAGTTAGGTAATAAGCAACCAAATTACAGCCGGTCCCCGAGTTGCGAACGGTTGACTTACGACCGTTCACAGTTACGACCAAAGCTGTCATAAATGGCGGACCCCGAGTTACGAACGCGATCCGTGCTTACGAACAGCGCGGTCGCGTGTAACTCAATGGGGTCCGACTTACGAATGAACTGAGTTATGACCAATTGCTTGGTCCGTAACCGGTTCGTAAGTTGGTAAGAGGCTGTAACTATATCACCTGAAAAGAGGATGGGGAGCTACCAAGTCCTTATCACGATTCTGACACTGTGATCTTGATCAGAGGGATAGCTGGAGGGATAGCTGTGTTAGTCTGTAACTGAAACAACTTAAAAAAACAATGAATAGTTCTGTGGCACCTTAGAGACGAACAAAAAATGTAGATAGTATTGTGAGCTTTCATGGGCACATGTGGCCACGAAAGCTCATGATCTTGATCTGTTTACCTCAGTTTTTTCATCTGTATAATGGCGGTATACATGGGCAGTGAGTGACTCCATGGCTTGGGGGGGGAAGGGAGGGGGAATGGGGGGGAAGCCCCCCAGCCCCACCCAACAGAGCCCATGCTTCTCCCACCCCCCATCCACACTGTGGCCTGCTAGCCCCTGCCCAGCCTCCTCCCCTGATCTCTGCAATGTGGCTGATGGCCCTTGCCCCCTCCCACAGGGTAACACCTCCCCAACCTTCTCCAGCCCTGGAGCTCTGAAGAGACAGTCTCTTGTGGCCCCGGAGCTCTAGAGAGCAAGCAGGCGACACATCCCTGGAGCTCTGGAGAGCCAGCAGGTGGCGTGGCCCCAACCTGCCCCAGCCCCAGAGCTCCAGAGAACCAACGGGTGGCGGGGCCCCAGCTGGCCCCAGAGCATGGAGCTCCAGAGAGCCCCCAGCAGGCATGGCACAGGACTGGACATGGGCAGGACCAGATGAGGCAGTTTGGGAAAGCAGTGCCTTCCCCTGCCTAGGATACCCGCCACCCGTGGTGATACAAATATTTTCTGACTATCTAAACCATATACGGCACTGTGATAGATGAGCATTTAGTAATTAATTAAAGTCGGGGGGGGGGAGGGAATGGATATCGAAAGTCCTGCCTATTGTCTTTAAATATCTATTATGCTGAATACCACAGTAAAGCTTTCCTTGGCCTTATTAGGTAAGCCACACATTCATGCTTGCCTACTTAATCTATGCTTCCATGTAAAAAACTGAGAGATGATGAAAGGTCATTTCAAGTGTTGTGGCCCTATATGCCCTATTCAGGCAATGTCTGGATCCTGATACTTTAAGTATTTAAAACCTAAAGCTAAGGTGGGGGGAGGGGGATTTTCATAAACATTCAGTATTGGCGTAACTGTGCTCCCACTTTTCATCTTCAAATTGCACATATTTACGACTGCACAATGGACTTCCCCTGGCATGCTGATGCTCTACCCATCTGCTTCTTGAGGGCTGAGGACCAGGCAGCTCTAACACAACCAGATCTTGCAAATGGGGCCGTTGAGACAAAGTGAGGTTAAGAAACCTGTCCAAGGTTACAAAGGGACTCAGTGTCAGAGCTGGGAATAAAATTTGTGTGTTCCTGACCCCAGTGGAGATAAGTTCAACCTGCAGATCTCTTGGTCCTCTGGTTCCCAAAGTGGCTAGGGTGCATTGTACAGGGAACTTAAAGTAAGGACTCCCATGTATATGGCTATTCTTTAGCTCTCTGCTGAAGCACATAATGTCTCTCTCCTTGTTTTCGTTGGTTCAAGCCCTTAGATGACACCTCTACTAATAAACTTTCCTAAGTAAATTGACTGGGTCATTTGTCCTTTGAATAAACAACAAGAATTTCCCAAATCCTCCATTTGGAACTTCACATTGTTCAAGTTCCCAGAGCTTATTTGTATGTAGTGTGGCTAGCACAATCAGGGAATGTCTACACTACAATGAAAGGTTGGAAAAAGATATGCAAATTGTGAACCTCAATTTGCATATCTTTTTCTGCTTTTCTTCCGAAAAAGGCTTTTCCGACATTTGGCCCATCTACATGGGGCCGAAAATCGGGGGGGTGGAACCCTCTTTCAGAACATCCCTTCTTCCTCGTAGAATGAGGTTTACAGGGAAGCAGAAAAAAAGCAGATGCATTCCTTGGGTGCAGCAGAGCTTTTCCGGGATACCTGGTATCCCAGAAAAGCTCTGCAGTGTAGACATAACCTCGGTGTCAAATTCTGTATCCATATAAGCAGGTGGTAAAGCATGTAGTCTTTGAGTCCAGTCTGCTGTCAACTGATGGAACCTTTCAATAGCAAAAGAGAGAAACCGTCAGCCCTGTTTAATCCTGCTTACCGCTGCTCTGGTGACAAAACACTGTATGTATCTGGCAAACATTCTGGAACAAACACTCGGTGAGTGCATGACTGATTTCAGTGGACCCACCTTGTTAGAGAATTAGGGAAAGAACGGGTTTCTTTAATAAAAGAATTGCAAGAAGGTGACTTTGCTGTTCTCTGGGGACCTGCCTTGTAAATAAATCCAAGTGCACACTGCAAAGCCACTTGTCACAAACTCTTTCCCTGACAGGTTTCCACTATGCCCCTGTTTGAGGATGGATTTATCTTTCAGGCTGAAATTATTATGGACTCTCCAGTTTATTACACCAGAGAGTATACCCACTGGATTATTTTACTTTTAAAATACAGGAATGCCCTCGGTGCTCAGGTGTGATTCAGACACCCGCCTATTTGTTCCAGCTAATGAAGACTAACACATTCTCCTTTAATGTGGCTTGAAGAAGCCATGAGTGAACTCTCTTAAATTGTGCAGTGAGAGAGGATGATCTCAATATAAGATTTATTTACAACTCATCAGGGAAGAAATAACAGAAGAATGTAAGTGAAAGGAAACACTGAGGAGTTGTCTGGCTTTACGCAGTTCTTACTTTTGAAGAAATAATCCAAAGTATACACAGAGTAAAACATCAGGGTGAGGCCACCTGGGGACCACTTTCTTTTTATTTTTTAGTAGTTCATGTTTAACACAGTAATATGCTGTATTTGTTCCCTTTTTTGTCTGTTGTTGCCCGATTTCATACTTCTGGTTCCAAATGAGGTGCATGGTTAACTGCACAGTTTGTAATTGTGATGTTTATAACTCTGCCATTCTACTGTTAATAATGGTAAGTTCTAAATTAGCTGTTGCCAATCAAGAAAGAGATCTTGGAATTAATCATGGCTAGTTCTCTGAAAACTTCAGTTCAAAGTGAAGCGGCTGTCAAAAAAGTTAACAGAATGCTAGGAAGAATTATGAAAGTTATATTGTAAGCCCTCACCTTGAGTACTGTGTCCAGTTTTGATTTCTTCCTCTTGAAAAGGATATAGTGGAACTGGAAAAGATTCAGAGTAGAGTAACAAAAATGATCAAAAGTATGAAATGGCTTCTGTAGGGGGAGAAATTGAAAAGATTTGGACTGTTCAGTTTAGAAAAGAGGCAATTTAAGGCTGGTCATGATAGAGGTCTATAAAATCATGAGTGGTGTGGGAAATGTGAATAGAAAAGTGGTTTTTACCCTTTCCCAAAAAACCAAAACCAGGGTCATCTGATAAAATTAATAGGAAACAGGTTTAATATAAATGAGGAAGTATTTTTTACATAGTGCATAATTAACCTTTGGAACTCATTGCATGGGGTGTTGTAATGGCCAAATGTACTAGACAAATTCAGGAAAATAGGTCTATCAGCCCTGGTCTACACTAGGGAGTTATTTTGAAATAACTCCCCTTATTCTGAAATAATAACTGGAGCATCCACACTACCAAACCCGTTATTTCAAAATAAGGTGCTGGTTATTTTGAAATAATAACTCCTGCTTTCCACGAGTAATAACATTTATTTTGAAATATTGTGGTAGTGTGGACACGCCACTGCTGCTGTTTCAAAATAACTACTCCCCAGAGTCATTCACAATTGTTACTCCCCAGTGCTTCCTGGGGCTCTAAGTCAAGATAGCGTGTTTACATTAAGGGAGCCTGCTTTGGACTAATTTCAAGGCTTCCCTGTAGAGCTGACAAACTCTGTAAACTATGATCCAGAAAAGAGTCAAGCTTTTCAAACCATCATCTTATGCTTAACCATTTATGGATAGTCAGGCAACATGTTTATTGGACTCTAATTTATGCCTTTTAAAGGCAACCTACACTTGTTTGTCTTTGGCAGTTACTAGGAAACTAGCTTGCCACATGACACATTTATGCAGTGATCTCTTTAAATAGTGCAACAATTCTTTTAAAAATATCTACATTGTGAATATTAAATAAAGCCCCTGACACGCCCAATGCTGCTGCAGAGATCCGCTGCTTGATTCTCTCTTTACCATGCAGTGACTTTTTATTCTATTTTTAGGTCTTCCCTAAAAGTGAGAGAGAGAGAGAAGTGGAGAGAACTAGAGGTTTCTTTATAATGAGTTAGTCTTCTAAACGGATTTAAAATGATTTTTCAAAAATCTGATTTGTGGGGACATGTTTCAAAACTAGAGTTCAACTTCTACTCTCAAAAGTCCACCAAAAGAAACTTGGCATAATTCTGCTGACTTTATGAAGTTAGTCTAGATGTACACAAATGTTAAGTAAGAACAGTCCATGGATCTTGGCCTGTAAAGTGTGCCCAGAAAAAAAAAACATATTCATGTGTGGGCCTGGATGTGCAAAAACCCCACAATTGTGAGTACAAACTGTGTGAGTGCACATTATAGTAGGAGTTTGCATATGTAAGCACCATTTTGCTCATACAAGTATAGGGTTTGTACATGCATTTAGCCATGAGTATGATGTGTGTGTACACTTTTCCCAGGCCATATTATCAGTTCAGTCTTCATGGACAAATTAATCCTTAGCCACAGATGCCAAATGTGATGCTGTCCAGTGTGAACTAAACAGGGACCACCCAACTCCTTTCAAATAGGCGACCAAGCAGCTATCAAATGCTAACAACTTTTAGCTAAGTGACGGATCTTAGATGAATTTTAACCTCTCCTTTGAGACTAATAATTTATATTAATTAGGCTTAGTAGCCCATGATGTGGACCTGTCTTTAATGATTGTCTCCAGGAACTATCCATGTGCTGTCTTTGTTATTTCTTTCTAATTTTATTGTAATTTGCAACGTTAAAAAGCTAGCAAAATACCAACGTGCATGACAGTAGCTGTTTGCATCTGGATAGCACAGCTGTTGAAAGGAAGACCAGTATAACCAGAAACAGCTTTATTTCTTGGTAAGTAAAGCAAGTCACTCTGTATTTTTAAATCACTTCTTGGGCTAAATACCACACTCAGTGCTCTGTATGTAACCCATGCACTACTGGCTGTAGTTCACTGTCCCATATAGTGGCACTTACACCACTTACAGTGAGAAAGCTAGGACTGTAGAGCAAACTCTGTCTGAGTGTCAGCTGGCTTTAGCTCCAGAGGTCCCAGGTTTGGTTTCGCCTGTCAGCATTACTTGTGCATGTCCCTTTGAAGTCCAGCGGAATTGCACATGTGTATCTTGAGACAATACTTGGTGCTGAAACCTGGCACAGAGTCCATAGCTCAAGTCAAAAGCTATGGGCGCTCAGGAAAAGATGCATGGGGCTTAGAACCCTTTATAAACAATTACTGCCAGATTCTGCAGTAAGTATTCAGAAGAGTGGCATAGCTCTAGTCTAAGAAGGGGTGTTTTATATCATCACTGCAATGCAATGATATTTTGACTGAGGCTTGCGGGCAGCAAGTGGCTCTTTAATGTGTCTCCTGCAATTCTTTGCAGCACATGATGTGAAAACACTGTGTGATATAATTATTAACCAATCAGGATAGTTTTTATTGTATTATTTACCACTTGCAGTTGATAAAATAGTAATACTTGGTCAGTTGTTTTTCTGAGAGAATAGAATCATAGAATCATAGAGCTGGAAGAGACCTTAGAAGGCCATCAAGTCCAGCCCCCTGCCCAAGGCAGGACCAATCCCAATTAAATCAACCCAGCCAGGGCTTTGTCAAGCTGGGACTTAAACACCTCTAGGGATGAAGACTCCACTACTTCCCTAGGTAACCCATTCCAGTGCTTCACCACTCTCCTAGTGAAATAGTTTTTCCTAATATCCAACCTGGACCTCTCCCACTGCAACTTGAGACCATTGTTCCTTGTTCTGCCATCCATCACTACTGTGAACAGTCTTTCTCCAGCCTCTTTGGAACCTCCCTTCAGGAAGTTGAAGGCTGCTATCAAATCCCCCCTCACTCTTCTCTTCTGTAGACTAAATAGACCCAGCTCCCTCAGCCTCTCCTCGTAGGTCATATGCGCCAGCCCCCTAATCATTTTGGTTGCCCTCCGCTGGACCCTCTCCAGTGCATCCACATCCTTCCTGTAATTGGGGGCCCAGAACTGGACATGATACTCCAGATGTGGCCTCACCAGAGCTGAGTAAAGAGGAATAATCACATCTCTGGATCAACTGGCAATCCTCCTCTTAATGCAACCTAGTATGCCATTAGCCTTCTCGGCTACAAGGGCTCACTGTTGACTCATGCAGGGCAGGCCTGAGCCATTTGTGCGCCCCGGGCCCCGGGAGCGGGGCGCCGCCCCTGGGAATGTGGCGTATGTGCGGCCCCGCCCATGGGCGTGCGGCCCTGCCTATGGGCGTGCGGCGCCCCCGGGTGCCCGGTGCATGTGCGGCCCCATCCCCGCATGATCCGGCAGCCCCGCGCGGTGCCCCCTACAATGGGGCACCCAGAGCAGTAGCCCGGTCAGCCCGTACCTTGGGCTGTCTCTGGACTCATGTCCAGCTTCTCATCCACTGTAACCCCCAGGTCCTTTTCTACAGAACTGCTGCTTAGCCAGTTGGTCCCCAGCCTGTAACAATGCTTGGGATTCTTCCATCCCAAGTGCAAGACTCTACACTTGTCCTTGTTGAACTTCATCAGATTTCTTGTGGCCCAATCCTCCAATTTGTCTAAGTCATTCTGGACTCTTACCCCTTCCCTCCAGTGAGTCTACCTCTCCCCCTAGCTTAGTGTCATCTGCAAACTTGCTGAGGGTGCAAGGTCATTAATAAAGATGTTGAACAAAACCGGTCCCAGAACCGAACCTTGGGGCACTCCACTAAAAACCGACCGCCATCCTGACATCGAGCCATTGATCCCTACCCGCTGGGCCCAACCTTCCAGCCAGCTTCCTATCCATCTTACCATCCATTTATCCAATACACATTCCCTTAACTTGGAATGTTGTGGGAGACCGTATCAAAAGCCTTGCTAAAGTCAAGGTATATCACATCCACTGACTTCCCCATATCCACAGAGCCAGTTACCTCATCATAGAAGCTAATCAGATTGGGCAGACACGACTTGCCCTTCATGAATCCATGCTGACTATTCCTGATCACCTTCCCCTCTTCCAAGTGCTTCATAATGGATTCCTTGAGGATCCCCTCCATGATTTTTCCAGGGACTAAGGTAAGACTGACCAGCCTATAGTTTCCTGGATTGTTCTTCTTCCCTTTCTTAAAGATGGGCACTACATTTGCCTTTTTCCAATCATCTGGGATCTCTCACGATCTCCACGACTTTTCAAAGATAATGGCCAAAGGCTCCTCAATGACATTTGCCAACTCCCTCAGTACCCTCGGATGTATTAAGTCTGGACCCAGGATTTATGTACGTTTAGCTTTTCTAAATAGTTTCTCACCTGTTCTTTCCTCACCAAGGGCTGTCCACTTTCGTCCCATATTGTGTCACTTAGCACATTAGTCTGGGAAATGACCTTGTCTATGAAAACAGAGGCAAAGAAAGCATTAAGTACTTCAGTTTTCCCCACATCGTCTGTCACTAGGTTACTGCCCTCATCCAGTAGGGGCCCCACACCCTCTCTGATCACCTTCTTCTTTCTAACATGCCTGTATAAACCTTTCTTGTTATCCTTCACATCCCTTGCGAGTTGCAATTCCAATTGCGCTTTTGCCCTCCTGATAACCCCCCGGCATTCTCCAGGTATACATTTATACCCCTCCCTAGTCATCTGTTTCCACTTTTTGTAAGCTCCATTTTTGTGCTTAAGTTCACGAAGGATTTCCCCGGTAAGCCAATCCGATCTCCTACCATATTTGCTTCTCTTGCTACGCATTGGAATGGTTTCTTTCTGTACCTTCAATAAGGGTTCTTTAAAATACTGCCAGCTGTCCTGGGCTCCTTTCCCCTTCATGTTAGCATCCCAGGGGATTCTGCGCATCCAGTCTCTGAGGGAGTCGA
This sequence comes from Pelochelys cantorii, assembly GCA_032595735.1. NCBI lineage: Eukaryota > Metazoa > Chordata > Testudines > Trionychidae > Pelochelys > Pelochelys cantorii. The sequence continues at coordinate 9,223,196 of CM064335.1, forward strand.
AGTCTGCTTTTCTGAAGTTCAAGGTGTGTATTTTACTACTCTCTTTTCTTCCTTTGGTCAGGATCCTGAAATCTACCATCTTGTGATGACTGCTTCCCAGGTTGTCACCCACCTCTGCTTCCCCTATTAGCTCCTCCCTGTTTGTGAGCAGCAGGTCAAGCTGCGCACAGTCCCTGGTCAGATCCTGCAGCACTTGTACCAAGAAGTTATCCCCAACATTCTCCAAAAACTTCCTGGATTGTCTGTGTACTGCCATATTGGTCTCCCAACAGATGTTGGGGTGATTAAAGTCCCACGCGAGAACCAGGGCCTGCGATCTGGAAGCGTCTCTCAGTATATATATACATTAAATATTTCCCCATCAAACAGTTTAAATCTAGATATATAGCGCTATAGTGAATGAAACAACACATTTGCACGCCGGTGGGTCTTTTGGGTTGTGTTGATTTGCTAGTTTTGTTCCTGAACCACTGATATCTGAGTGTCACTTCTCTAGCACTTTTCTCGATAAGAGAGGGATGGAATTTGAACTCCAGCATGCATCCAGTGATGAATTGCCCTATAGCCACTATCACAGGCACTGAACGAGATTAGAAGAGCCCGCTCATTACTTCCCATCCACTGTGGCCAGATCATCCACACCATGGGCGGTGGGTGAAGGTAGGGCTGGGGGAGACAAGCGCCTAGTCCTGCCCCAGCCCCATCCATTTTGCCCCAACCCCCGCGCCCCACAGGAGCTAAGTGCCCCCTCCACAGCCATGGAGCACAAGGAGAACGGGCAATGCACTGTCCCAGCCCCCCAGAGCGTGGGGAGGATGGGCACTCGGGGGCAGCAACACTCTGCCCCCAATACACCTACAGTAGGTATTCTGGGAGGGGGATATGGGTGGGGCGGTTTGGGAAGGCAATGCCTTCCTTCAGCTCTTATACTTTCCACCCAGGATCCACATTGTGTGTAGAAGATCATGTGGCTCCGTTCCCAATTCCCAACCTCTGCTCTGTTGAGCTCTGCTGAACTCCATTGCAGTGTTGTTGGGTTTTTTTTAAAGGGAGCTTTTTATTAATGCCTGCACTAGCAAACATGATCAAGATACATGGTAACCTCCGGACGCAGGGTGTCCCTAATTCAGGAACACCTATGGTATGGACCTGGGCTGGGGGAATAGCAGTGAGCTTCATGCTCTGCTAGAGGTTTTTCCCCACCATTCCCACTGCGGTGGGGGGCAGTGCCTGGGAGCGGCGGGGGATGCGGAGCCATCTCTGCACCCCTCCCTTATACTCTCCCTGGCCTGGCCAAATCTTTAATCTGGTAAATCCTGTTTCCCAGGGTTGCCGGATTGAAGGGGTTCAAGTCTACTACCATATATAGGATGGCACTGCAGGGACTGCAGCATTAAGGTGGCATGAGAGTGCAGCATAGCTGTCATGGCTCGCCTAATATATCAGAAGAGGTAATAAACCTAGAGACAGCAAACACTTTTGGCACCAAAGCAGAAGTCAGAAGAGGTGTGAATAGTTTCCAGTGGGTGTCTGATCAGGTGTAAAGAGCGCTCTAATTCAGATGCCAGTTTGCCAGTGGCACTTTAGCACAGCAGGATCTGGTATATTGGGCATTCACTACAGCGACATCTTGTTCCATGCCCCAGATCCCTTAGCCACAGCAATAAAGCTATTCAGGGGAGCCAAGAGCTATGCTGGGCCCCTGGGCAATGTGTGTGTGGGATGGATCCTTTCTTGTGGAATGGGTGGAGCCTCAGGCGGAAGGGGCGGTGCAGGCAGCCCTCAGCATCTCCTGGAGTGTGCCACACCAGTTGCCCCAGCCCTTAGTGCTGCCTGGAGCGCACTGTGCGGCACTCTGGTGGCAATTTAAAGGGGCCAAGGCCCTTTAGAATTGCCAGAGCCTAGGGCAGCTGCTTCCTTTGCCCCTCCCCCCACATTGGCAAGTCAGAAGCTATAACAGATTGGGAGTTGCTCAGAGAGAGCTGGTTATCCACATGTTGGGTCTCGAACCTGGGTCTTCAGGAGCAGCCATGGTCCTACTCTTTATCTAGCAGCCTGTTGATGCTGGCTTACCTAGGACCCATGAAGCTTAGCCCCAGTTTGAGGCTCCACCCTTGCAGCCCTATTGGTCGAGTACAGAGAAGCTGGCTGGCCGGCTGGCCCTAGGAAGCCATCAGCAGAAAGAGGCAGCTCTCTGAACAACTGGGCTCCATCCTGTTCTGGTTTGTGTGTTGTGAGCTTCTTGCTCTCGCTGCTTGATTTCCAGGTGTGATTCCTGGCATCTGAGCTGTGGATTCTGACCTCCAGTTTGTCCCCTGCCTCAGACCTCCTGGCTTAGGTGCCGACTCTGCCCACCAACCGCCAGCTCCCCCTGTCAATTAACTCCTCTTCTGACTGCCGCGATTAGCTGTTCTGCAGCACACAGGAGGCATTGGGGGAGAGAGCAAGGAGTGTGGACAGAGCACTCGGGGAGGGGGTGGAATTGGGCCAGGAAGAGGAGGGCCGTGGGCAAGAAGAGGCAGAGCATGGGTGGGGCTTTGGGGGAAGGGGTGGAGTGGTGTCAGGGCATGGGGCTGAGTGGGGGTTGAGCACCCCTGGGAAAAGGAGGAAGATGGCACCTCTGCCTCCTGGCATCCAGACCCAGCTAACTCCAGTCTTGTGACTGCAGACGCTCGCTCTGACTGCTAGGTCTGGTTGCTCAAGCCCTGAGTATGGCGACATGGGTTTATTTGGGAGAAAAATCTAGTTATGCTTTGTTAACAATCTGAGTGACAGTCCCAGTATATTTTGTATTTTATTTCCACAGATATTGGTGCACCCCCTTATAAACCATGTCTTTACTGGTGAAATGTGGCAAAAAGAGTCCCAATATTGCTCGCGCTGGTTCAGCCTCACTAGTGTTCTTGACCTTAGGCCCACACAGCCGGACAGCTGGCAGTCTGTCCTGAGCAACACCACCGATTTCCCAGAACAACAAGGTGTAGATGGGCCACCATCATTTCAAGCATTGTGATCTAATCACCGCAGAGAAGGTGAAATTAGAACTTCCCCTTTCTTTGAGGTAGTGGTTCTGGGAAATCTGTACAGTTGCTCAGTATAGGGACTGCCAGCGGTCCGGTTGTGTCGGTTCAGGGTTATTCTAGAGGTCCTGTTTTGTTTTGTTGTTTAATAACCCAGAGATGGCAACACAAGGTCAAATCAACACACTGGCAGCCAGCTGCATATGTACTCTAGATTAGGGGTATGTCTTCATTCGGACGGGGGGAAACGGTGGTCTTTACTGTAGGATATCGAACACCTGTTTGCAGTATCTCTGCTCTGGTCTACACTAATTCCCCTTATTTCGAAATAAAAAGCAGAGCGTCCACATTACCAAGCTCGTTATTCTGAAATAAGGGACTGGTTATTTTGAAATAATAACTCCTGCTTTCCACGAGGAATAGCGCTTATTTAGAAATAGTTATTTCGAAATAGCGGTAGTGTGGACGCTCCTCTGCTGCCATTTCAAAATAACTAGTCCCCAGAATCATTCAAAGTAATTACTCCCCAGTGTTTCCTGGGCCTCTAAGTCGAAGTAGTGTGTCCACATTACCAGAGCCTGCCTTGGGCTAATTTCGAGGCTTCCCTGTAGTGTGGACACACTATTTCAAAATAGTTATTTCAGAAGTTATTATTTTAAAATAAATTATTTTGAAATAATTTCCTAGTGTAGACATGCCCTCTGAAAAAACAGAAAAAGGCAAGATCAGCCCTGGCTGGTGGGAGGGGTAAGTTAATACCACAAGTGCCTTTTCTTCATTGAAGCCATGTCTACATTACAAACTTATGTTGACGTGATTGTTTCCATGTACCATGAGGGAAAAAATATAATTTGTTCCCCTTCTTATTTTATAACAAGGAAACAGAATTTAAATGAGTCTGACCTAGGAAAATAAAGTTCTCTGTCTTATTGCCTGCTAATACGTTAGCACTAAAACTTCAGAGGGAATCTATTCCCCCCCCCCCCCCACTTCACTCCAGAACAACCTCCAGGTGACCCAGCTAGATCTAAAATTGATGGAAATAATCAAGGTGTATTTTAAACAGCAGAGAAAATAAAACGGAATTGGAAAATATACTACCCCAAAGGGGTACTTGGCCCTTCTAAGTGTATCTGCCACTTCTAGTGTTAAAGAGTGAAGGTAGGCTATTGATACCATAAATTATTTGTGGATAATCCTGAGGTGGTGATATAAAAGGAACAGATATTTTGCATGTTATAACATTGATAACTGTTATAATACGCTCTCTCTCTCTTTCTCTCACTTTTTCTTTTAGCCACATAATAAATGAACTAATAGAAACAGAGCGGGTTTATGTAGAAGAACTTCAAAGTATAATAGAGGTAAGGTGAATGCTTCTGTACCAACTTTCAGTATTTATCTTCTGAGTTATTTATGACTAACTCCCATTCCTTGTTTATACGTCACAGGTTTTCCATTATAAGACCCATCAGCCAAAAAAGTGAAGAATTAAGGCAATTCTACATATTTTACTTTCATGAGTTAGGTGAAGGGGGAAATCATGGTGCCCTGTTCAAGTTCTACCCCCAAAACTGGGGAGAAGAATATTTCTCATTGAGGCTATGTCTAGACTGCAGAGTTTTTGTGCGAAAACTCACAGAGTGTCCACATTGCAAGCCCATTTTTGCGCAAGTAAATGTACAGTAAATCAGAAGCAGAGAGGGGGTTTGCACAATAGTTATTCCTCTTTCTACGAGGAATAAGCCTTTTTGCACAAGAGTTCTTATGCAGAAAGCTGTGTATAGGCGGGAAACGGAGGTTTTGTGAGAAAAACAGCCTCTCGAAAGAAGCACAGGTGCTGTGATAGCCATTCTGTTAATGATAATCAGAGCTTTCTTGCGAGAGAGTGTTCGTGCAGTCTGGACGCTGTCTTGCACAAAAGCACATTGCTTTTCCAATGCGCTTTTGCAGTGTGGACGCGCTCTTGCACAAGAAGCCTGCAGTCTAGACATAGCCAAAGGGATCAGCAGTGAAGTAGTTAACAATGTTCACTTGGAAACATCATGATTGGGCTTCGAAGTTTACATCCTGGTTTTAGAGTCCAGTGCCTGAAGGAAGTGTGATTATCACTTCTGATCTTCCACAGAGCTAAACTTGGCAGAATTTCATTTTTTAAATTAATTTTGATGGATAATATTGGTGCTTTATTTTTAAGAATTGTTTGGATTTGTATCTATTTAAATGTTCACAGTTACATGAAATTATGTGGTTCAGGCAGTTATTTAATGACAGTTGACTGTGACATTAAAAAAATAATGTCTTATAAACCATAAAACATAAACTGTCAATATCATGTCAAAATATACAAAGTACATTCCTTAAATCAACAAATTGTATTTTTTTAAAAAAACTTTTCATTTGCTGGTCTGTTTGTACCAAGCCCAATTCAAAAGTCAAACTCTCTGGATTTTAAGTCTAATAAATTCTCAAGCAGCATTTTTCTTACTTTGCATATCTGTACATTTTGATTATTATTCATGGATTTTTTTTTTTTTTGGTCTCTGGCTGGTGAAGTCAGTGTTTACTGATAAAAATCAAATCCTCACAACCCTATGTATATAAAACATAGGCTATAGAGCTTTCCCAAAATAATTCCTGGTGAATTACAGCTTCTCATTTAAAAACCATCTTTATTGAGATGAACTGAGGTCATTCACATCTCTCTTAGGACAAACGCTAAACATAATTTGCACCCAACTTTAGAAAATGAGCTTTGTGCAGAGGATCTAAGTATGGATGAAGGGGAATGGGGTGGAAATCTTGCCCCCAATCCAGTATCTAAGCACAAAGCAGCTGTATAGCCATTCTGGTGCTAATACATGACATGGATCCCAGCTATTATTAAAGCCTCTGTGTGGGGCTTGGGTCAACGTGTTATCTGCTTAAACGAAGCACACGAGATCTTTTATAGGGGAAAAGGCAGTACGTCGCATTTATTGAGATGTTTTTCAATCACTTACTCGCACACAAACACCATGCATACACAGTCCCGCCAGACGATGTCATAGTTACCAGTCCAGATTCTGTATCAGTCTAGTGGCCAACTAGATTGAACACACAGGGAGAGTAGGGCCTTTCTCCATCAATCGATCCAATGCTCCTCTGGAGTTGGTGGCAAGACGAACCCAAAGTTCCATAGCAAGGCACCCTGCTTTTATAATCCTCTCCTCTATGGATTTCACTGTGTCGGTCTGCGACTGGTTACTGTTATCTTGTTGATGTTAATCATTCCCAAAACATCTCAAAAGGCTCATCCTGTCCTGGATTGTTGATCAGTTGTTTTTAGGGATGCCTTCACCTTTAGAGCCTTCAATCTGCCAATCTGATCAATTCTTGACCGTGGGAATGCACTGATGGTTTCTCTGACGCAGATATGTCTCTTCGCAGTCAGTCTTTTACAGTTTGTCTTCACCTCGCATTCTCCCCCTTCTCTCTTGACCACGTGGCTCTAACAATGACCTTCACACTGTATCTCATTCATATAAACAGTCTTTCATAGAGTTACAAACAGCAAAGTTTTATATTAAACAAAAGCAAACAGCATTGTAAATTGCCTTACTAAATTTTGTAATTAAAAAAATTCACACTGAAGGCTCGGGCCTTCAACACTCCTCTAATCTCATTGACATAGACACAATATGAGATCCTGTGTCTTTACTTACTAAACTTTAAATATATATATATATATATATATATATATATATATATATTTATATACTAAAGGGCTTAATTTAAATGTAATAATAGGTTACCTTACATTGCTACATTATTAAACCTAAAAATACAAATATAAATAGGATAAAACTTTCAGTCCTAACAAGTGGAGTCACATATAGTGGCAGATCTACATACTGACTGCTTCACAACTGGGCAGCTGATTGGATGTTGTCTTCTCGGGCCTTGGACTCTAGCTCCTTTGGAACTCACTTCTGCCTTAGGTCTGGAACAGCCTGAGTGGTTGGTGGCCTTGAGAGCCCACTGAGAGGCCTACTGTCCTCCATGGTCTGCGAGGAGATGGGTTCTGGGTAGGCCTGGTGTTTGTGCTGGGATTCACTAACGTCTTTCCTACCTATGTTGCCTCTTCATTATTCAGTCTGAGCTGGGGGAATTGACGCGTCTGTTTATGAGTTGATTAGTATATCTTTAAAGGCCTGAGAAGTGCTCCCAGAGTCTCTTATAGTTGGTAAAACTCCAGATGAACCCCAATAAATGTAACCCTCCTGTGTGGAGATCTACAAGGAACCTGCTGTGTTCAAGGCCTTCCTGTCCCACAGGGGAGGGTCAACTTTTGACTCTTAGGTTATGTTATGTCTTAAGCTGGAGGCAATTTCCAGCTCAAGGAGACATACCTTTGCTAGTTTTGATTGAACTAGCACGCTAAAAATCGAAGTGTAGCCATGGTGATGACAGTGGGAGGAGGGGATACCTGCCCAGATACATACCTAGCATCTTGGATGGGATCATATTCAGGTGGCTAGCCCTTTCTGCTGCTCCCATTGATGAAGCTACACGTCTGTTTTTAGTGCACTGTAAGTTGAACCTCTGTAGTCCAGTTGTCTGGTCCCACAACATCCGTGGTCTGGTATGATTTTAGGTAGCCGGATTTCCACTTACCAAGAGTGCGACCAAGTTTCCTGTGGTCGCATAAAGTCTGTTTGCTGCCACCAGTCCTGGCTCTCAGTGTTCTGTGCTGTTATTTCACTCTAATTTACCTCTAAATGTCTTCTAAGGGCCCAGCAAGCCGTAGAAGTGTTAGTAATGCTGGTAGACAGTATTGAGCTTCCAAGGTTTGGCAAATTCTCTGGTTTGGCACCAGTCAAGGCCTGAGGGTGCTGCACTAGAAAGGTTCAACGTGTAGCAAGATCAGGAAATTATACGTCCAGCTCAACAGCTCAAAGCACAGATGTACCCTCAGAACTGTTATTTCTTTGGGTGCATCTACAGAGCACCCTAAACGCAAAATAAGACACGCAATTTGTGCCACACAAATTGCGTATCTTATTTCGAAACTAATTTGAAATTTGGTGTGTTTACACAGAGCCAAAGCTCAAATAATACGCTATTTCGAGCCATCCCTTATCCCTTGTGAAATGAGGTTTCCGAGATGGCGAAATAGCGCTCCCGTTATTTAAAAAAATATTTTGAAATAATGGGTGGCTTGTGTAGACACGGGGTAGCTATTTCGGGACACCTCCTGTATCCCGAAATAGCCATGCAGTGTAAACGTGTCCTTTCTGTCCTATAGACTCAGCCCCAACTCTGTTGGAACAGCATCATCACAACTCTAAGGTCTAGATACTTAATGGAAGCTTAAAATCAACAGGAACTGTCAGGCCACTAGAGAAGTGTTTGGTATGGGAAGCCATGATGAACCAGCTCTATTTGACTCCTGCCGTACTCAGAGAACAAAGTACAAATAGGAATTGGGTCAGACTGTGCAATTAGGAGCAGTACATAGCCACAGTATCAGCATATTAAATGTCTCTGTGAATCAAGCACTGTATTTATTTTTCCTGATGAATTTTTTTTCACTTCTATAGGGCTACGCTTCAGAAATGGACAATCCTGACTTAATTCATCTGATCCCGTCGGCTCTTCAGAACAAAAAGGAAATTCTTTTTGGCAACCTCCCAGAAATCTACGAATTCCACAACAGGCACGTGCCTAGTGTTTAGTAATCTGCACTTGAATGTACAGCAGTGAATAAGCTATTACATACCATGTTCTCTATCTTCCACAAATAAGCAGATAAGAAATGTAGTCTTCACTTTACCTGTGCAGGCACCTCACAATAAAATCATGCACAATGTAAAAGACCCATGAGGTCATCTAATCCATCTCTTTGTTGTACCTTGTTGTGCATGTACTAATGATGTATCTTGACTTCAGTGGTTTTAAATGTCCCTAATCCCTAGGTCATCTATCCCTTTCCTTGGGACACTAATAGCTGTTGTGGAACCAAATCCTGCAGAATTTTATCAGAAAAGACTCTCATTTTCTTTGGCTATCAGGAAGTTTTTCCTAATAGTCAGCCAAATTGTTCCTGTCTTTATGTCGTCCCATTACTGGTAGCTCTAATCCCTTTTGTTGCATTCCTTGCTTGGTGTTTACATCTGTCAAAGTTCATCTACAATGCGCCCTTTAAAATCCTCTCAAAAATCCTTGTTGACATTGGGAATATACCTGTTGCTCACATCTGTTGCCAGCAATCAGTGCAGCTGAATTCATGCTGAAAACACGCATTTAATGGACATGGTTAAAGTAAGTTCAAGGTCATTTCAGTCCTTACTAAAAATTTCCCAATATTGCTAACCCCAGTGCATCAGAATTGACATGAGCATCAGTGGGGATTGCAAAATTCCCCTGTATGGAGGAGGCATGTGGAAGGTATAACAACTGGATGAGCAAAACAAGAAAAGTCCCTTCCCTTTTCCAAGATAAAATCATTATCTCAATAAAACTCCTACTCTTTTCCAGTTTGATCCAGCGTTCTTTAAAATAAATGTTCTTCCCCTTCTGAGGTTCAAGCAGGAAGGAGACATTCAGCCATCTCCTAAGCCTTGTCTCTCCCCATACGTAAAGGCCTGATTTAAAGTCGGCACTCTTTTGAGCTCCCCCTGTCTGCTCCTACACCCTGTTAGAACTGAAAAACAGAAGGCAGGCCACCCAACTGGAACTGGACACTCAATGTCTATGGGGCCCATACAGGTCATAACTCTATTCCTAGCAGATTAAATCATGGTCTGATTCATGCACTAAACTCTGAAGGAGACCCCAGTTCTCCCAAGGGCCTCTCCCACCCGTGTTGCCTCTAATTTTTCCGCACACACGTGTGGAATGAATTTTTGTAATGTGCACCAGTATGGAAGTGATGTGTCCATATTGGTGCACGTAACATAATTCATGTGGTAGGCGTGTGGATGAGGGGTTTAGAGTGTGGGAGAGAGCTCAGAACTGGGGTTGGGATGCGTGGTGGTAGTGAGTTCTAGGGTGGGGCCAGAGATGAGGGTCTCAGGGCTGGGACAGAGAGTAGGGGTGTGGGGGAGTCAGGTCTTTAGTTGGACTTGCAGGCTCTGAGGTGAGGGGTTCAAGGTGCTGGCTGCCTCAGGGTTATGGCTGGTAGAGAGGACTACCCCTCCCTGCCCCATGGTGGTCACCTGGGCTGGGGCAGAGAAGTGTCTCTCCATGTTGCGGTCGCTCCATGGTGGGGGACACAGGATAGGCGCCTCTCCAGCACACCACGGCAGGGCTGGGCTGGCACTGGATTGAAACCAGGAGAGGGGCACCTCTCCCCCAGTCACTGCAGGTCCAGGGTGGGGATGGTTCCAGCAGGAAGAGGTGCCATTTTTTTCATACTCTCAATTCATGTGCCTGGGAAGACACTGACTCTTAACATGGAGTCCAGCATCCCATGTCCTGACACCTTGCTTAGTCACGCAGTTAAACAGTCCTCAAAGTGTTATGCTTCAGCAACTGTCTTGTATTGAACTGTAAACCTCTTGTTTACAATTCCCTGAATGATTCATTGTCCATGGTCACTTAACACCTGTCTGAATGTGGGCCAGCTTCCTTGTGGCCACTGGAGAGCTAGCTATGGGTGTCTCCCGGACACACCGCATATTTCAATGACGACCATACAGCATTAGCTCATATGTAGGGATGATACACACGTGCTGACAAGCCGTGAGTTTCAGCGAATCGTAACATTTCAAATGCCACCTCACAAAACACAAAACCTAGCCCACTCCTATCCCAGGGGTGCAGATGGGGGCTCCAGAGTGTCAGATCCCCCATACAGGGTAAAGGTATTGATCTTTCTGAAATGCCTTTCCTCTCTCCCCCTCAGAATTTTCCTGAAGGAGCTGGAAAATTGCATTGAGAACCCTGAGCTGCTTGGACGGTGCTTTTTAAAACGAGTAAGTAAACAGTGGGTTGGTGTAAAACCACAAGCGTGGACCTGCTTGTGTGAATGAGGCACGCTCACAGGAGTGGACGCTGCCAGATTATGCCGGGGTCTAGAAAAAATGGATGCTGTTAATTAGTGTAGTTATTTTTTAACTGGAGCCTTTTGGTTGCCATAGTGACAGGAAGGGGCCTGACACTGGCCCCATGGGACTCTGTGGTCACACTACCGTTGTGCACCCCAAACACAACCCCACTGTGGATAAGAGAATGGCCCAGTAGCAGATCCTCTGGCCCTGCCCACACCCTATCTCGTCAAGCTCCACAATGTACAGGAAGCTCAATCCCCTATGATGTGCTGCAGTGTTCCCTCTAATTTTTTCCATCCATGGGTGGAATAAATTTTATGCATACCAAGACATGTGCGGATGTATACCACCAGTAGAAACACATGCTGCCAGATATGGGCAGCTGTGGGCGCTCTGCTGATCAGCTGGGTGGCACCCGATTCTCTCCTGGGCAGGTGCCCAAGCGTTCAGTTTACAGAGAGCACTGCCCCCCTGGAATCCAGCCTCTTCCCCTGTGCACTGGAACTTGCTCCCTTTGAAGTCAGTTGGAGTTTTACCATTAATATAAAGGAGATCGGGTTCTTATTTGCTCACAGGACTCAGCAACTCAAAGGAACGAAGGACTGGAAGGGAATTCCTGGGTCACAGAATCGATCAGATTATCAGAGGCAACCCCCATTCCATCATCCCCTTTGTACATGTGTCAGGTTACTTAGATTGTTTGCTCCCACTGCTCTTGTTGGGAAACCATTCCACAGCCCCTCTGCTCTGAGGGTTAGGAACTGCCTCCTAATTTTATTCATGATAAGTTTATACCCATGTGTTGTCATGCCAGCATTGTCCTTTAGCTTCAGTCGCTCTTCCCCCTCCCTGGTGTTTAACCCTCGGGTGTTTTTATGCAGAGCAACCATAATCCCTCCCGGTCTTTGTTGCGCTAGGCTTAACAAGCCAACCTCTTTTCAGATATGTCTATGCTGCAGTTAAAACCACATGGTTGGCCCCTGCCAGCTGATCAGGCTTGTAGGGCTTGGGCTACTACTGTGTGGTTTCCCTGCAGTGTAGATATTCCAGCTCTGGCTGCAGTGGGAGCTCTGGGGCCCTGCCACGCAGGGGTGACTGGTTGGAAAAGATGCAGGGGGGACACTGGCCATGTGGCCAACCCCCCTCCATGTGGCTCCTCCCCGCGCCACTGGGGGAGGGCCGGGACAACACTCCCCCCATGCCAGGCCCCGCCTCACCTCTCTCCCCCCAACCTACCTCCCCTGAGCAATGTGGCCTGGGGGGGGGGTGTCCTGGCGCTAGCAGCAGGGATTGGGCCCCTCACACTCACCAGCAGTGGCGGGGGGGAAGCGGAGCAATGTGGCTCCACCCGTCCAACTGCTGGCCCTGTTGCTGTGCTTCCCGCCGGTGTGTGAGGGGGCAGTCCTGCTCCTCCCATGAGTGATGTGGCCAGCAGCTGCTGCATTGCTCGGCTTCCCCCCGTCGCAGCCAGCAAGTGCGGGGGCTCCAACCCCTCTGAAAATCCCCAGGACCACTCCGATTCCCTTGTCCCTCCTGCCCACAGAGGGGAGTGTGGCCCCTCGTCCGCAAGTGCTTCCACCTCACAAGATCCTACAGCAGGGGGGTCCAGCCCGTGCTCAGAAATCTTCCCCACAATGAAACAGTTCTGCAGCCCCAGCCCTGTGAGCCTGAGTCAGTGGGAATGGGCCAGCTGTGGCTTTTTAATGGCAGAGTAGATGTATGCATAGGCTCTCCATTGCCCTCACCATTCCACTAGCCCTTCTCCACCCCTCTTCCAGTTTGAATGCCTCCCTCTTGAACACGGGTGACTGAAAGGGTACACGCTAGTCCAGCTGCATCAACAAGGAATCTACCCATCAGCAAGGGTCTCCTGTACTTCTGTATTGTGACTAGCAGACTTACCCAGCATTGACCGGGTCCTTCAGGGCAGGGTCTTGGGGATGTGTGTGTGGGGGGGAGTGCAGGAGGCTGGGGGCCAGAAGCGTGTTTTCTCCCCCCCCCATGTCTCCCCTGCTTACCAGTGGTGTGTTCTCTCCCCCTCAAGCCCCCTTCTGCCCATCAGGGGGATGTGTTTGCTCCCCACACAGGTGCCTCTGCCTTTCAGGGGCCTGTTCTCTCGGCCTCCCCCTCACTTGCCCTCCCTCAACCACCAGGGGCCTGTTCTTTCCCTCCCCTCCCCCAGCCACCCTGAACTGCCAGAGGTCTTTTTTCTCCACTTACTGACTTCTTATAAACTTAAAAAACAAGTTTATCCTGTACAAACTAACTCGGCTACCCCCTGAAGCTTTTGAACATGCAACAACTTTTTATAGTCAGTGTTAATTGTAATGAATGAAAACAACCACTAAAGCATAAAGCAATCTATAGTGTAAGGAGAATATTGAGGTTCTTAACTGAGCAAAACTCCTCCTCAGGTCAATATAAAAAAATGAAACAAATCCAAACCTCAGGTCCAAACAGGCAAGTGTTCAAAAACCAGCAAAGGATCCAAAGTTTGCAAATCTCAGGTTTTATATATATTTGTCCAGAGCAAAAGCTCTGATCTGAAGACCCACAAACCACAAAATATGGATTTAAATTTTGGAGAATGGGGCTCCTCCCTGTGAACAATAAGACTTTGGACTTGATTCCTCTCTCATAAATCCGTGATAAGCCAGTGATGTTAATGAGGTTACCTGGTGAACTTGGTGTGAAGTGAAAAGAAAATCAGACTGTTTTGTCTCTTCTGTCCATTAGCTTCTATGAACCAATTGAATAAAACTATTCAATCTATTGAATAAGAGGTCAAATTAGACTTTTTCTCTCCATAATTCAAATCCCTCACTAAGAGCAAAAGCCTCAACCTGGGACCTCCTTTGTAAAACAGTAACTCTTCTGATTCAAGGACTTTCCTTGGTGTTGGGCTGTTTTTAGAAGCCACATCAGCTCCAAGAAAATTGGTCTGCCCTTGGGCATACAGAAGCGGGGTTGTATGTTTGTGTTCCCTGCAATTTGGCAGCTTTCTGCTTCTTCCCACTGAGAGAAGGCTTTATGGCTTGCTCCTGTAGTTACAGACATGTTTGCTTTGGCTCAGGGTAAAATTCGAAAGGGCTGCTATTGAATGTGAAGCTCCTTCTGAATAGAAACAAGCCTTGTTCTTAGCCATATGTGAAGCAATACAGAAGGTCTGATCCTGCACCTACGAAAGTCAATGGTAAAACTCACAATGCCTTTAAAGTGAGCAGGATTGGGGCCAGTGTTCCCTGTAAGCTGAGTGCTTGGGCGACCACCCATGAGAGATTCAATTGCTGTCCAGCTAATAAGCAGAACACCCACAGCGGCAGCATGCATTTCTACTGGTGGTGCACATCCTCACATGCCCAGGTGCACATAATGTATCCTGCACATGGATGAAAAAAATTAGAGGGAACATTGATTAGGGCCCAAATTATGTGCAGTTAGTGTACGTTAATGAACTAAGATTTCAGTCAATTAAAGAAGAGTTCATTAGATTTGTTCAATGAGCCAGCTACCATTCTTTATTCCCTCCGAAATCATACTTACATAACTGTGGGGATTTGCACAGAATTTAACAGACAAATAAAACACAACACATGCTGACCAGAAAGTGTTGATTGCAGATTATTGAGATTGTAAATAGTCAGGGCCAGTAAACCATGTGCTGACTCACTAGTGTTTTACTGCAGATTTACACTAGTGAAACCCCATGAGGAGTGGAGCGATAGCTGGAGCCAAACACTAGCAAATCAAGCCTGATGAGCAGATGATTTTTTTTTTTGACTAGTGTGGTTTGAAGAATGCTCCCTGTGGCCCTGCCTGAATACATGACACCTTTTAACTTGATTTTGTAACTAGTTAAAGGCTGCATCACTTTGTAACATGGCTGAGTTGACTACTGGGCTGCATTTGCATCAAGGGTGGTGAAAAACCATGGTCCCATAATAGGCCAGCCTGGGAGAGAATGCCCAGGGACATGCACATGGCCGGTACTCACCACTCTGTCCTGGACCTAGCAAAGCATTAAGCATGAGATGGAGATCCTCAGATGCTTAGAGTTAAGCAAGTACCGGAGTGCTTTGCTGGGTCAGGACCAACGTGCTTAACATCTTACAGGGTTGATCCACAGAGCAGCATCAACGGCACGTGGGGCAGTGAATGCTGGAAGGTCTGTTGAAGTCAGGGCTAAGGGTTTGCTTACCCTCTGAGAGATGTCCTACCAGCAGGCAAGAAGGGAGCATGGTGGGATTCCCAAGACACAGACATGGGGAGCGCTCTGTCCATACTGCCAAATAAACCAAAAGCATGTGGCCATTCAGAATCCTGTGCCAGCCAGCATCTCTGGAAAGGGTGGAACACAAGTGACTGCTGTTGAGTTAGTAATGAGTGATAACCATGTTTGGATAATGTTTAGAGCTGGCCAGTGCACTACTTTGTTATAGACACATGACTAAAAGGGTTAGTGCTGGTTAATCCTTAGAGCCTGTCCCTGGGGAAATCAAGTAGAAATGGAGGACATGCAGCAATTGGCAGGAGATGCCCAGAGCCTGGTCTGAGTGTGTCCTTACTGACAGCATTACCCACCCTAGAAAGAGGAGGATTTGATACAGTGGTGAGGAACCTGCAGTCTGGGGGCTGCAATGCGGCCCATCGGGGTTCTATGTGTGGCCCACAAGTCATTTTGTATACTGTTGCCCAGGCGCATGGTTGCCAGATTCTTCAGGTTTCCCTCCGCATAGGGTTTTTTCCCTCCCTACTGGTTTTACTGAAGTGACACACACCTAAAGCAAGGGCATGTGAAGTGAGGTGCGTGTTGATTGCACACAACGTTGGCTGCAAAAGATGTGGGCTCCCTCGGCATCCCATCAAAGGGCTGCTACTGTTTAATGGCCACCCCCTGCAAATTCTAAGTACGCAAGCACGGTTAGCAAATCTACCCCATCCTAGGAGGCCATCTTGGTTACAAAAGTCTTGCAGCCCACTGAGATGAAGGAGGGCCACTAAAGCAGCCTGCTCACTAGCCTCGGCTGCCCATGGCTGATTTAACAGGAACCAGCAGTTGCAGTCGGCAGGTGGTCGTCTCATTTGGGAGAAGAAGCACCTATAAAATGAAGCTGTTTGTGAAAGGGTTTTGTCAGCTGCAGAACCTCCAAGGACTCATGAGGGATATAGTAAGGGCCAAATTCCTACCTCGCATAGAGGCACTCATCACCTGCCAGTAAAGTTAACTGGAGCTGTGCGTGTGTCGCCCTGAACTAAAGACTGTTTGTAAAGCACGTTGAGATCCTTCGGTAGGAAGCACCAGAGAAGAGCAGAGGCAACAGTGGTGAGCATGATAGAAATATAAAGGCAGAACTAGAGTTGGAAATGCTGGAGCTGAGCATTCTTGAGATTCAAGATGTTCAGTATCGGGTTCTGAATTGATACTCCCAGCCACTAATTATTCGCCTGTGGAATGCTCTGTCTCTGACAATGAGACTTTATCCGTCCTTGCCATAATGAAAGGCTCATTTTAAGGCAGGAGTGGGCAATCACTAGCCCGTGGGCTGGATGTGGGGGCCATTGGTGTTGTATTTAGTGCACATCCACTGATACAGCTGCTTACTGACCCTGCTGGTCATGGACCACCATTCCCAGCCAATGGGAGCGGTGGGAAGCGGTATCCCAATCCATGCCGCTTCCTGAAGCTCCCATTGGCCAGGAATAATGATCCATGGTCCATGGGGGCTGCGAGTGGCCGTATCTGTGGATGCGCAGGTAAATAAAGCATCTGGCAGCCCACTGGGGCTAACCCTAGCAAACCACGTCCAGCCTACAGGCCGCTTAATGCACAGCCCTGTTTTAAGGACACAGTACGTTTGTGAATGTTGCCTTGATTTGTACAGTGCTGTACACGATGGTCACAAAGACGGCTGCTCAATCAGGACTGATAGGTTAATAATTGTTTTCCCTTCTTCCTCCATTTTGAACACAGATTTTTTTTTTTTTTTTTTACTGTCCCTTTGCTGCAGCTTGTGAATTGGCCCATCGCCGTCTCCCTCACTGAAGCGTGTCTGTTTTCTTTAGGCAGGGGCAAAGTAATCATACTTGATTACCCTTTTTTGTTCCTGTGTTCTCTACCCACTGCCACTTTCCCACCATGGCAACATAGATAAACAAAGCTATTCAGGCCAAGGAAGTTTTGCATGTCCCTTAGAAATTGCACCACTCCCTTGCTTTACTTCCAGTTGTATAATCGAGGGTACATAGTGAAGGGTGGCATTGGCCCTCCCTTGCCCCATCCCATCCCCTTTGTATCTCATCCTAATCAGTGATCTCAGCTTAGTGCTACAGGGGAAGGGGACAATCCCACAACATCCCTGCCAAAAGCTGTTCCTTGGAGACGAAATCCTTGCCAGCCCCAAAGAGGCAGCATTGCTGAGTGGGCTAAGTATGGGACACTGACCCAGGAATTCCTGCATTTTACTCCTGTTTCTGCCCCTGATTCCCAATAGTCTGAACTACACTTGCAAAGTAAAGTTGCCATAAGCCACCTAGTTGGCTTAGCTGTGCCTGTCTCTACACTGGCATTTGTCTCCCACCAAGGACAATGGCTCTCCATTAAACTGACATAGGGACATCCCCTCCCCAAGCAGCTTTGAGCCCTGGTCCATGTTCTCAGGTTAATGCAGCATGGATATAAACAATGAGTTGCCTATATTGACCCTAATGGTTCTCCCCATGGGCAGCAAGTGAAGGCTTAACTGGGGAAGACAAGCCCCAGCCCCACCCCTTCCACCGGAGGCCCCACCCCTTCAGGAACCCACCTGACCCCAGACTAATCCTTCCTGGCCACCCTAGCCTTTCCTGACAGCCGGGGAGCATAGGCAGTTTTGGGAAGGCAATGCCTTCCCTTGCCTACATTACCTGCTGCCCACGGTTCTCCAGCAGCTGTCCTAGAATGCCCTATACTGACTGCTATGGGCAGAGGTGTGAACTCCACTGCCTAGGGGTCATAGAGACCAGAAGCCTCCTCCCCCACCTTTAAAACCCTGTGACTTTTTGAAATGCCTTTTTCTGATTGTCCACTCTAGCAGCTCTCCGTTGCTGCGTGCAACACATGATGCCCCGTTGGCCATGCTGGTTACCATACACACTCCAGATGTGCTCTGGCCTGGCATAGGCAGGAGCTATTGGATCTCTTGGGCCTGTGGAGAGATGAGGCTGTGCAAGGATAGACCCGGACCAGCCATAGGAATGTGGACGCCTCTGAGCTGATTGTACAGGAGAAGGGGCTCCTCAGGGATCAGTGGCAGTACTGCATGAAAGCCCAAGAACTGCGGCAGGCATATCAGAAGTCATTCCTGAGCTGCAGACCTGCCATACTTAGAGGAGACCTCACCACCATCCTACAGCCCCCCCACCAATGTGTGCGAAACCATAGAAATGTTGCCCTTCTAGTTGGTGGGACTATGTGGGAAGGTGGGCCAGTGCCAAAACAGGGATGTGCCCGTCGACTGTTGCCCCACCATGGGTCAGGAACCCTATTGCTGCAAATCCATGCACTGTGCCAGGGATGGACAATTTCGTTCTATGCAATTTCACTCGGATTAGTTCTTCCAGTTGGGACGTCAAAAGCCAAGCTCTTGTCTGCACGAAGTAGCTATGACAGACCCCACATCACTTTTTGTAAGAGAGGAGATTTGTCCTACCACCTTTGTCATAATCTAGCGGGCTACCACTCCAGGAATGGCAAACCCCGGCCAACGGGAGCTGAAAGTGGCTGTCCCTGTGGTTGCACAGGTAAATCATGTGTCTGGTTGCCTGCCAGGGGCTAACCCTCGTGAACTGCATCCAGCCTGCGGGCTGCTTATTACTCACCACTGCAACATGCCCTGCATGTTGCAGGGAATTACAGTCCTACAGAGTAATGGCCAGGAACACCTGCGTGACACTGGGCCCCGGGGGTGATTTGCCAAATGATTTCCCACTGACAGGTAGCCATGCGGCGTTGCAAGTTTCCACAGTGTGATCACCACCTGCTGCGCCACAGTCAGAGCTCTCATTCTGGTGTCCCTGCACCGAGGGGCTGGACCACGCTTGACACACAGATCCAGGAACGCAGCCTTGGGCATCGGAAAGTTCTTCAGCCACTGCTCATCGTACCAAGACTGCATTATGTGGCACCCACCAGTCAGTGCTTGTTCTTGGGCTCAGAAGTGGCACTCTGCCATTTGAGACAGCTGCTCTGTGAACGCCAGTAAAAACCTTGTATTTGTTCCCACTATGTGCTACAGCAGTCTCCACTCCAGGAGCAGGTCCTGCTCCCCACTGATCTGGTGGTTTTTGCAGCTGGCCAATACTGCAGGATTGCACACCATGTGCTTGCAATGCCCATGACAGTAACACAGAGCTCTACAGGCCCCATCTTTCTGTTAGGGTATGTCTACACAACAAAGTTATTTTGAAATAACAGCTATTTCAAAATAACTTTCCTAGCGTCTATACAAGCCGACGGCTATTTCGAAATGAATTCTAAATAGAGGAGGACTTATTTCGAAATTGGTAAACCTCATTCCATGAGGAACAGTGCCAATTTCAAAATTGCTATTTTGAAATAAGCGCTGTGTAGACACTTATTTCGAAATAGGGGGCCTCCAGCCCTTCCCAGGGTGCCCTGCTGGCTGCCCTGGCCACAAGGTAACTTCTGACCTCATGCCCTGCTGGAACCAGTTCCAGCAGGCCTTAAATGAGATTCAGTTTCCAATCAGTGTGGACGCGCTATTTCGAAATGCATTTTGTGTGTAGACGTGTTATTTCGAAATAAGATATTTCAAAATAACTATTTCAAAATTAGATATTTCTAAATAAAGCTGTAATGGAGACATACCTTTAGAGATGGCAGGTAGTGATGAGTCCCACAAGGCTTTGTGGGATCTTAATAACAGGAGCAAAAATTACGGGGCAGAGATGACATTATGGGGTAGAAAAAGTTTGCAAGGCGAGAACTTGACTCTGCAGTCCCAGTCACCTCTGCGTGATTCGTTTCTGCCCCATTGTGCATTGCTAAAACTTTCTAAAAGAGAGAGCACTGGACAGTCGAAAATTACATACTGGGATACCTAGCTATGGTGCACTACGCTGTGCATTAAAACAAGCACGCCTCATGAGTATGAGTGCAGTGCTAACCCACAGAGCCACATTTGCATGTTCACAAATGATATACAGGTTGAACCTCTCTAGTTCAGAACTCTTTGGTCTGGAAACATCCATCATCCAGAATGATTTTAGTTAGCTGGATGTCTACTTTTCATGGTTGTGGCCGTTCCATAAAGTTTGTTTACATCCACCAGTCCTGGCTTTCAGTGTTCTGTGCTGTTATTTAGCTCTAATTTACCCCTAAATTTCCTCTAACAGCCCAATAAGCAGTGGAAGTGTTGGTAATATGCTAGAAAATACTGGTGGATTCAACCAGGGGCCGTGCGCAGCTTGACCTTCTGCTCACAAACAGGGAGGAACTAATAGGGGAAGTAGAGGTGGGTGACAACCTGGGAAGCAGTGATCATGAGATGGTAGATTTCAGGATCCTGACCAAAGGAAGAAAAGAGAGTAGTAAAATACACACCTTGGACTTCAGAAAAGCAGATTTTGACTCCCTCAGAGACCTGATGGGCAGAATCCCCTGGGATGCTAACACGAACGGGAAAGGAGTCCAGGACAGCTGGCAGTATTTTAAAGAAGCCTTATTGAAGGCACAGAAAGAAACCATCCCGATGCGTAGCAAGAGAGGCAAACATGGTAGGAGACCGGATTGGCTTACAGGGGAAATCCTTGGTGAACTTAAGCACAAAAAGGAAGCTTACAAAAGGTGGAAACTTGGACAAATGACCAGGGAGAGGTTTAAATGTATAGCTCGAGAATGCTGGGGGGTTATCAGGAAGGCGAAAGCGCAATTGGAATTGGGACTGGCAAAGGATGTGAAGGATAACAAGAAAGGTTTCTACAGGCATGTTAACAAGAAGAAGGTGATCAGAGAGGGTGTGGGCCCCTACTGGATGAAGGAGGTAACCTAGTGACAGATGATGTGGGGAAAGTTGAAGTACTCAATGCTTTCTTTGCCTCTGTATTCACGGACAAGGTGGGCTCTGGACTAATGCGCTAAGTGACGCAAGATGGGATGAAGATCGACAGCCCTTAGTGGGTAAAGAACAGGTTAGGAACTATTTAGAAAAGCTAAACGTACACAAATCCATGGGTCTGGACTTAATGCATCCGAGGGTACTGAGAGAGTTGGCAAATGTCATTGAGGAGTCTTTGGCCATTATCTTTGAAAAGTCGTGGAGTTCGGGAGAGATCCCGGATGATTGGAAAAAGGCAAATGTAGTGCCCATCTTCAACAAAGGCAAGGACGATCCAGGGAACTATAGGCCGGTCAGTCTTACCTCGGTTCCTGGTAAAATCATGGAAGGGATCCTTAAGGAATCCATTTTGAAGCACTTGGAGGAGAGGAAAGTGATTAGGAATAGTCAGCATTGATTCACAAAGGGCAAGTCGTGCCTGACCAATCTGATTAGCTTCTATGATGAGGTAACTGGCTCTGTGGACATGGGAAAGTCAGTGGATGTGATATACCTTGACTTTAGCAAGGCTTTTGATACGGTCTCCCACAATATTCTTGCCAGCAAGTTAAGGGAATGTGTATTGGATAAATGGACATTAAGATGGATAGAAAGCTGGCTAGAAGGCCGGGCCCAGCGGGTAGTGATCAACGGCTCGATGTCAGGATGGCGGTCGGTTTCTAGCGGAGTGCCCCAAGGTTCGGTTCTAGGACCGGTTTTGTTCAATATCTTTATTAATGACCTGGATGAGGGGATGGATTGCACCCTCAGCAAGTTTGCAGATGACACTAAGCTAGAGGGAGAGGTAGATATGTTGGAGGGCAGGGATAGAATCCAGAGTGACTTAGACAAATTGGAGGATTGGGCCACAAGAAATCTGATGAGGTTCAACAAGGACAAGTGCAGAGTCCTGCACTTGGGACGGAAGAATCCCAAGCATTGTTACAGGCTGGGGACCAACCAGCTAAGTAGTAGTTCTGCAGAAAAGGACCTGGGGGTTACAGTGGATGAGAAGCTGGATATGAGTCAACAGTGTGCCCTTGTAGCCAAGAAGGCTAATGGCATATTAGGTTGCATTAAGAGGAGCATTGCCAGCAGATCCAGAGATGTCCTTATTCCCCTTTATTCGGCTCTGGTGAGGCCACATCTGGAGTAGTATGTCCAGTTCTGGGCCCCCCACTACAAAAAGGATGTGGACGCATTGGAGAGGGTCCAGCGGAGGGCAATCAAAATGATTAGGGGGCTGGAGCATACGACCTATGAGGAGAGGCTGAGGGAGTTGGGTCTGTTTAGTCTGCAGAAGCAAAGAGTGAGGGGGGATTTGATAGCAGCCTTCAACTTCCTGAAGGAAGGTTCCAAAGAGGATGGAGAGCGGCTGGTCTCAGTAGTGACGGATGGCCGAACAAGGAGCAATGGTCTTAAGTTGTGGTGGGAGAGGTCCAGGTTGGATATTAGGAAAAACTATTTCACTAGGAGAGTGGTGAAACACTGGAATGGGTTACCTAGGGAAGTAGTGGAGTCTCCATCCCAAGAGGTATTTAAGTCTCGGCTTGACAAAGCCCAGACTGGGTTGATCTAATTGGGATTGGTCCTGCCTAGAGCAGGGGGCTGGACTTGATGACCTCCTGAGGTCTCTTTCAGCTCTAGGGTTCTATGATTCTATGATTCTATGACCTCCTGTGGTCTGGAAAATTCTCGGTTTCAGAACCAGTCAGGTCCTGAAGATTCTGGACTAGAGAGATTCAGCCTGCACTAACTAGAGCTGTTTTATGCAAATATAACTTTCAATGGCAAAAGTTTGTCCTGTAGACATGGCCTGTGTGACATTTGGAAAGAATGACTTACCTCATTGAGTTGAGTAGGGGTCTGCTGCTGACTTCACTGAGAATAGGACTGGGCCCTGTAATGTTTTGAATATGTAAATCCCTACATAAATACTATGTATTATTATGTGCCAGTCTATTTCACGACATGCCTTGTAATTATCCATCTTTTTCCCTGTATAATCCCAGAAGAATGGATTCTTCCAGCAGCATTCAGGGCAAAGAATTCTGCAGGCTGGCTAGGGAAAAGTTTCTTGAGAGGAAAAGCCCCCTTAAACTAAACTGTTAGATTTCTGGAGTGTTCAGATGTGGCTGTTTAGTTCATTTAGATCATCACTCAGGTCATGGTAATTCCCTTTTAGAAACTTATAGAACTATTGGTCAAGATTTTTGAAAGTGTGCAGTGGTTTTGGATGCCCACTTGAGGCAACATAAGGGAGCCTCATTTTTCAGAAAGTGCTGAACATCTGTCCTCTGAAAATCAAGCCCCTTTCAGGTGCATTAAGTTGAGTATCTACAAATAGAGATACCCCCTCCCCAAACCCTGAAAAACTTGGCCAAGATTGTTAGGTTTGTGTCAAAGTAATGATAATACTCGCGCTTCCAAAGATCTCAAAGCACGCTGCAAACTTTCATGAACTCAAGGCAGTATTTTTAGAAATGTCCACTCATAATAGGCCATTTTGGCGCCCAGTCTACACAGCCTTGGTCTACACTAGGATTTTATTTCAAAATAACACCCTTAGGTCACATTTATAAGCAGAGCGTCCACTCTACCAAGCCCGTTATTGCAAAATAATGAGCCGCTTAATTTGAAATGTGTACTTCTGCTTTTCATCAGGGATAACGCTAATTGCAAAATAGTCATTTTGACATAACGTTAGCATGGATGTGTCGGTACCACTATTTCGAAATAACTACTCCCCAGAGTAATTAAAACTAATTACTCCCCAGTCTTCCTGGGGTTCTAAGACCAAGGTAGCATGTCCACATTAATGGAGCCTGCCTTGGACTAATTTTGATGCTTCCCCATAGTGAGGACATGCTAGTTCAGATTTATTAAATTGAGAGTTAATAATTTCGAAATAGTTTCCTAGTGTAGACATGTCCACAGGATCTGTTCTTTCACAGGTGAAGTCAATGGGAGCTGTATGTGCCCATGTGACAGCTGTCTCAAATTCAGCACCCAAAAATTGAGGAAGCCAAATTTAGTTGCCACTTGAGAAAATATGGACCCACTTGGCTTGCCTGAAGTCACACCGAGTCTGTTGAAGAGCCAGGAATCAAATTGACATTTCTCAACTCCCAGTCTTGTATTCTAAGCACTCATGTGCCCATCCCTCATGCTGTAGCTTCCTCCTCTCAAGCAATCCACCCAAGCTAATCTTGCCAGTGTCATGAAATCTGAAAGAGTAAAAATAATGTATACAATAACCTTTTTCACAGAGACTTATTAGCAGGGACTGGTTCAGTCTCATGGATTTGAAATAGAAGACAGAGAAGATCTGGGTAATGATCTATGTTCCATGACTTGTTTCTTCCTGAGTGACTTTAACTTTTCTTTCTGTTGCAGAAAGAGGATCTCCAAGTATATGAAAAATACTGTCAGAACAAGCTGAGATCTGAGGCTCTCTGGAGACAATGTGGAGACAGCCTCTTCTTTCAGGTAGAGTTTAGTTACAGACTAGAAATTCAAGTCTGTCCAAATCTCTTTTCCCATCCATCTCTCTTTAGAAAGTTTCTGTACGGTATTCATTCCTATTTTTAAAAGTAATAGGGGAAAATATATCTGTGTACACACTTTATAATTCTGGGAGGCACTTGGCAACCATGTCAATGAATGTTGTATCAGAGATTCAGTAGACTAGTAGATGAAATCCCTGGAGATCAAGAGCTTTATCACCTGATTACAGAGGGAGACAGCTGAACTAGAGTACAGTACTCAATGCTTTCTTTGCCTCTGTCTTCACGGACAAGGTCAGCTCCCAGACAAATGCACTAGGCAATGCAGTATGGGAAGGAGGTAGACAGCCCTTGGTGGGAAAAGAACAAGTTAGGAACTATTTAGAAGAGCTAAACGTACACAAATCCATGGGCCCGCATTTAATACATCCGAGGGTACTGAGGGAGTTGGCAAATGTCATTGCGGAGCCTTTGGCCATTATCTTTGAAAACTGGTGGAGATTGGGAGAGATCCTGGATGACTGGAAAAAGGCAAATGTAGTGCCCATCTTTAAAAAAGGGAAGAACAACAATCCAGGGAACTACAGACCAGTCAGCCTTACCTCAGTCCCCGGAAAAATCATGGAGGGGATCCTCGAGGAATCCATTTTGAAGCACTTGGAAGAGGGCAAAGTGATCAGGAATAGTCAACATGGATTCATGAAGGGCAAGTCATGCCTGACCAATCTGATTAGCTTCTATGATGAGGTCACTGGCTCTGTGGATATGGAATAGTCAGTGGATGTGATATACCTTGACTTTAGCAAAGCTTTTGATACGATCTCCCACAATATTGTTGCCAGCAAGTTAAGGGAGTATGGATTGGATAAATGGAGTGTAAGATGGATAGAAAGCTGGCTAGACTGTTGGGCCCAACAGGTAGTGATCAACGGCTCAATGTCAGGTTGGCGGTCGGTTTCTAGCGGAGTACCCCAAGGATCGGTTCTTGGATCGGTTTTGTTCAACATCTTTATTAATGACCTGGATGAGGGGATGGATTGCACCCTCAGCAAGTTTGCAGATGACACTAAGCTAGGGGGAGAGGTATATATGCTGGAGGGCAGAGATAGGGTCCAGAGTGACCTGGACAGATTAGAGGATTGGGCCACAAGAAATCTGATGAGGTTCAACAAGGACAAGTGTAGAGTCCTGCACTTGGGACGGAAGAATCCCAAGCATTGTCACAGGCTGGGGACTGAATGGCTAAGTAGCAGTTCAGCAGAAAAGGACCTGGGGATTACAGTGGATGAGAAGCTGGATATGAGTCAACAGTGTGCCCTTGTAGCCAAGAAGGCTAATGGCATATTAGGGTGCATTAGAAGGAGCATTGCCAGCAGATCCAGAGATGTCATTATTCCCCTTTATTCGGCTCTGGTGAGGCCACATCTGGAATACTGTGTCCAGTTCTAGACCCCCCCACTATAGAAAGGATGTGGACGCATTGGAGAGGGTCCAGCGGAGGGCGACCAAAATGATTAGGGGGCTGGAGCACATGACCTATGAGGAGAGACTAAGGGATTTGGGTTTGTTTAGTCTGCAGAAGAGAAGAGCGAGGGGGGATTTGACAGCAGCCTTCAACTTCCTGAAGGAAGGTTCCAAAGAGGATGGAGAAAGGCTGTTCAGAGTAGTGACGGAAGGGAGAACAAGGAGCGATGGTCTCAAGTTACAGTGGGGGAGGTCCAGGTTGGATATTAGGAAAAACTATTTCACTTGGAGGGTGGTGAAGCACTGGAATGGGTTCCCTAGGGAGGTGGTGGAATCTCCATCCCTAGAGGTGCATAAGTCTCAACTTGAGAAAGCTCTGGCTGTGTTGATTTAGTTGGGATTGGTCCTGGCTTTGGCAGGGGGCTGGACTTGATGACCTCCTGACGTCTCTTCCAGCTCTATGATTCACAAATTTAATACTATCAACTTAGGCTTGAATAAATTTCTTAACTGGTTAACACACTACAAAGACAATTTCCCCGCTTTTATTATTCGCATCTCCACATCAAATGCTGTGATTAAGACACAGCCATCCAGATTTAATTAGCCTCGTTAGCACAGGTCCTACAATTGAAAATGTAACTTCTTTTGCTGATATACATAACCCAGATTCTGTAATTTCCACTCCAACTCCGCTGATGAAATGGGTTTGTGGCAGAGTCCCCACTGAGGCCCCTTGGTCTGGGACACCTTCTGGTCCACAAATCAGCCAGAGAGCCTTCTGATGCAGTCACCTGTGCTTTTATTGTCAGTTCCCACCACCTTCTATTTACAAAGTTTACAGTCAAGTCAGCCAACTCCTCCATGGGGCCAGGGCCCTTGGCCTCTCTTCTGGCTTCCTTCCTCTGCCTTATATAGCCCTCTGCTCATGAAGCCCACAGCTGTTTCTAATAGCCCTTCAGGCCTGGGCTTGCTCAGCTGTTTCCCCTCAGCCTCTTTAGCCAGGCTACAGTGGCAGAGTTCTGGCTTAGCCAGCAGTCTGTCACAGGGTTTTACCCACGAAAGCTCATGACCTAATACATTTGTTAGTCTCTAAGGGTGCGTCTACACAGCACCAAATTTTGAAATAACTCACTGTTCCAACATTCCCTTTAACCCTTGTGGAACAAGGGTTACCAGGATGTCGGAACATGCCTCCTGTTATTTCTATATCTATTTTGAAATAACGGGCTGCTTCAGTAGATGTGGAATAGCTATTTTGGGATACTTCCAGTATCCCGAAATAGCTCCGCAGTGTAGACATACCCTAAGGTGCCACAGGACTCCTCACTGTCTCTTTGGTTTTGGTTCCAGGTCAGCTCTAGTACCAGAATGGGGCTTTTTCACAGAACCTGGTTAATTGAAATCTTTCAGGAAGGTCTTGCAGGATATCAGGACCATCTAATTTGAATTCAGAACTTGGCTCTCATTCAGAGATGTTTATATTATACCCAGAATGGCAGGGGAAATCTCTTTGCAAATTGACTAGTGAAATCCGGAGTATGAGGAACTGAATATATGTCTTGTTCAATCAACAGACATTTCAGTTTCAAATGATCTTAAGCCTTAGTTCCAGGCTTGTCCCCTGTTTTATTTCTATGAGTTGCAGTATGATTTCCTCATTTTTTTTTCTCCTACAGGAATGCCAGCGTAAACTGGATCATAAACTCTCCCTAGATGCTTATCTCTTAAAGCCAGTCCAGAGGATCACTAAGTACCAGTTGCTTTTAAAGGTAAATAAATCTCAAGGACATTCTCTATGATAAGTGCAGATTGTTGTTGCACTTGACTCTCCTATTGATTATCTCTTTTGTTAAGGAATTACATAGCAGTACCCATTTAAAAATGACACCTTAAATAAATTAGATCTACTTTTGCAATGTTAAGGTAGTTGACCAGGTAGATGAACACTCATATTTAAAGGAAGGACTCTTTACTGAACTGAAATAAGAACCGAATCTTGGGAGGTCCACATGCTGGAGGGCCACCTTCTTAGGCCACATCTCCCCTTGCCGCACCAGAGACTGATCTTCTGGCGTTCAATTTAGTGGGTCTAGTAAAGACCTGTTAAATCGAATACTGAGGGCACCCTTGGCCACCGACAGTGTTCCTCACAGTCACGAGGAGTAAGGGAAGCGCTCCCGTCATCCTCCCACTGTGAAGTTGGCACCAAGATCGGCTTCAGGTATGTCGACTCCAATTACGTTATTTATGTGGCTGGAGTCATGTATCTTAAGCTCACCTTCCAGGTCTAGTATAGATCTGGCCTTACTAAAGTCAGTGGCAGTTAAGGGAACTTTACGGGACTATGTTCTAAAAACAGGTATTAAAGACCATTAAACCAGAGCTTTCATCGTGCACCATGATCCTGGATTCAGCACTATTTCACTATAAACAATGAATTCACTTTTCAATTTTCCATAACAGAAAATAAATTATCTAGTTCTTTTCTTTAAAGTTTACAGAAGCCGTTAGTTGGCAAGAAGTAAGGTATCACCACCTGAGTGTAGGCCTTCACTGGACTCTCCTGAATTCTATCAGTGGCAAAACTCCCTTTGACTTGAGTGTGGTCAGGATTTCACACTTCCTGCACTTCCCCTCTGGCTGTGAATAAATTACTCCAATCAAAATTCCCCAAGTATGTCATTTTGGGTGTTTCCCCTTTTCCAGGTCCCAAACTGGGGCAAATTGGCCCTAATTATCAGACACGCTAAACATCCGCAGCTCATATTTGACTTCAGTTAAAGTTGTGGGTACTTCACATGTTTGATATTCACGTCCAAACCAAACAAACAAAATTGAAGCACCAAAACCAGTGGCCCCCTTTGAAAATGTTGGTCTTAATTTCTGTTTCCAATGCCTCATCGCTAAAATGGGGATAATATTTTCTTGCCTCTCATACAAGGGCACTTTGAGGGCTAATTGGATGACGTTATAAAGCATGTTGACTGTAAAAATAATAATTAGCGTTATGAAGTCCACTATACTATCGAGAGCCGGAGTCATAGTTGGTGCAAATGGACATAGCTCTATTAAAATCATTGAAGTGCAGGGGGGCATCAGGCTTGCTGGGCCTCATGGAAAGTTGAAGGAGGCAGCTCCATGAAGGGGCAGGACCTTGGGTGGAAGGGGCAGGGATGTGAGCAGCCAGCCCTCAGAACCACCCGGAGTGTGCCACACCTCCCGTCAACTCCCAGCCCTCCCAGCCACCTGGAGCACACCATGTGGCAATTTAAAAGGTTTGGGACTCCAGCCCCTGTGCTCCTGAGTTAGTGGCAGCAGCAACAGTCAAGAGCGCCAGGCCCTTTTGAACCACAAGGCCTCAGGGCAATTGCCACCTTTGCTCCCTCCTCTCCTCTCCTCTCCCCTCCCCTCCCCCCCCCCTCATTGGCAGGCCTGGTAAAGTGACACCAATTTGTTATCTGAATATCTGGCCAATTATTTATCTATTGAGTGCCTAAATGTCAAGGGGATGGGCTACATAGGAAACCGTAGGATAGATAGATTGAAGAATCCTCAAATGGACCAAATTTCATCGTGGTGCAACTTCATTAATTCTTATAGAGTTGCATCTCTTGGTAGATTCCACTTATGAGCTTCCAGCAACCGCAATAGCACAAGGGAGAGAGAGAGTTCAAAGGAAGCATTCAAGGTCTACAGTCCGGCAATAATAAACTGTGCTTGCTTTTTAATTGGAAAGGTGCAAATAAACAAAAGTGAGATTAGATCATGGAGTACAATTCTGAAGCCGAACAGGCACAGCCATTCAGATCAAATCCGTTCTGACCAGTTCTGAACACACCTCCCAATATGTTTGGAAGGACGCTTCACACAAAAAGAATTCTGAGAGCACCATAGAAGCTATGCCCCATTGGGAAGGGGCTTCTATGAGGTTGGGGGAGTGGCAGGTGATTCCAGAGAGCCTTTCACAATTAGAAATGGATCAGAAGGAAGAGGCAATGCATAGGTCCTGGTGAGCTATGGACAGATCAGCTTTCAGCTCTTGGATCAGTTAAAGAAAATTCTATTTGGTTTCAGTCAGTTCAGCTAGTTTTAAATGGCAGCCTCCTAACTAAATGGCAGTCATAGACAGTGTTCCCTCTAATCTTTTCAATCCATGTGCGGATGTTTTCTGTCCATGTGCAGAATAAATTTTGTTGCATGCACCAAGGCAGGTATATGTGCACCACCAGTAGAAACAAAACCCTAGCTCTGGGTGCTCTGCTAATCAATGGGTGGCATTTGAATCTCTGTTGGGTGGCCGCATAAGCGCCCAGCTTACAGGGAATACTGGACTGTGGTGGGGATTCCACCACAAGTAGCATAAAATGCATTTGCTCTTCCCCTCTGAGGCATGGGCAGCTACGTATTGAAAGGCAGCACTATATGGTAAGAGCAGGATGGGATTTGTTTGAATCCCTTTTCTTCAGTTTCCTTTTCACCTGGATACAAGCTCCTGGAGCTTTGTCTCTGAGCAGTTTCAGCTGCCTTTTGCTCCAAATTTGGAAAATAGCCATAAGCCTGAGCCAAAAATCACAGATCTGAATTTCAGAGGGACTCCAGTCTAAGTCTTTGCATTGGTGGCATATCTCTGCTGAGTTTTGACTGAAACAACTTGACCGTTATATGGTTTCTATCTAACCTGTATTACGCACAACTTTACTTCTGCTCACCCGAGACTGGGCCCACATTGGCTGAACTTGGACCCTGTTTTGTGAAAAAGTTCCTAAGTCTGGCCTGAGTTTCAGGTTTGTGACAAAACCAGATGAAGGTTCACACCGCTCTGGTGAGGGAATCCATCTCCTGCCATAGTAAACAGAAATTAGCAGGGAGGAGGCGAAGTTTCAGAAGTAGCCATGAGGTTTTGATTTCCCTGTGGCATGTCCGCTCTCAGCAGCCCTGAAGAACAATGAAATGAACCAGTGTCTTTATTCCCAATTCCTTTAGTAGATGCAGTGCCCAGACTGTACTGTTGCTGGCTTTGTAGCTGGCAAGTTGGCAGACAAAACCAAGCTCATTGGAAGTGTTGTTTGTTTACTAGTATGATATTTAGTTCAGACACTGCTGTTCTGTCATTCCATTGTGCTACACTGCTATTTGTGCTAGAAGCCTACCATTACCCAATCAAGCACTCATGTCATAGTGATAATAAATTCAAAGCGGACCTATGAATGGTTACCAAACAGGAACCTGCCTGAGCTTGTTGAGTCACCAGACATAAGGTGAGTCACTGAAACTTTTGTGTTATCACTTGGTAACCAAAATACATAGTCCTGGGAGCCAACAGGTTAATAGGTGAATCCCCCAAGCAGTATGGGACCCAACAATTAGGCTTTATCAGCTCGATCCTAGGGGCTTCTGAGCGGCTGCTGCAGACCCTTAGTGGAGTTAAGGGCTAGAACCTCAGAGGTTCAATACTTCCAGACTGACCCTGACATTATTTTTAAAAACTTTATAAATGCTCCATCTATTCAACTTTTTCTTTCTTAGCCACTTTGAGTGAAGGGGATGGGGGGCTGACTCTGATCTCAGTTGGGTGTAAATCAGGAACAACCCCATTACACTGGTGCAAAACTGGGATAAATGAGGTCAGCATCAGGGCTACCACTTCCACATGTGCAGGAGCAAGGGGTTGACATGGGGAAAGGCTCAATTTAAAATAAAAAGGCCTGAGTCTCCCCTCTGTTTTTACAGAGGTGTGACTTTGGTAAGTAAGTGAGAAGAGAATTAATCCCCAAACTTTCCTTAGAACTTTTCAGGGATAACCAAGGAAGAGTTATTGGTTGATGAAAATGAAAGACAGGAGTGAATAGAAATGTGTTTGTATGGGACCCTGTGAGCACTGTGTTCCCTAGATATTTGGGGCCCAAAGCAGAAGATTGATACTTGGAGAGACTGCACAGTTTGGCCTTTTCGTTGTTTTATTTTTGTTTTTCTGTGCTTTGGCCTTCTGTTCCTCAACAGGTCTGTGACTTTGCCTCTCATTGCCCATGCTGGGGAAATACAAAGGGGTGATCTCTGATCTCAGAGAATGACCCCATTTTAAAAGTACAAATTTAGTGCTTTTTTTATTGGAGTTTAACATTGTCCTTTGAAGTGATCATCCTTTAAAAAGACATTATAAATGTGGGTTGGTAAATAGTTGGCTTTGCGGTAGGGTTTAAGTAAACTGGAAAATTTCTCTGCCTCTTCCCTGCTCCTATTAAAAAATCAACATCTGGAAAATAAACCTTTCAGAAAGAAACTCAAGAAGCTCAATCTACAGTTTATCAAGAAGATGAAGAGGTGATTTAATCATGGTCTGCCAGTACACCGATGGAAGAGATTACTGATAATAGAGGGCTTGTGACGGATTCAACGGGTGCGAGCACCCCCTCTCGGTGGGGGGGGGGGGAGTTCAGTGGACCCACCGTCTAAGTCCAGCGTACCTTTGTCCCGGAGCCTACGCCCCAGGACGGGGGGGGGATGGGAGTGCGATCACCCGGCCCGACAGCGGTGCCGGGGTTCAGCGGACTCCCTGCCCGGCCCCTTCAGGGGTCCATGGGTCCCATGGGGAACAAAAAGGGGGGGGGGTTTCTCCAGCAATCTGTTCACAAGCTTGGTTGCCCAGCTCCCTCGGGGCTACGGGGTAGCCGGGTGACAGATTGGGGGAGGGGGCCGGAGCGGCAGCCAAAAGGGGGGTGTGTGGGGGACCCGGGCCCGCCCTCTCCACCGGGTCCCAGCCCGGGGCCCTAATGTGGGGGTAACCACCGCGTTCCCTCCACGGCAGGTGGGGACTATCCCCGTAACTCACCTGCCCACGGGCGCCAGAAGCGCCCAGCCCCAGGCTCCTTCCACTCCCTGCTCCCGGCTGCCCCGCCGGGCAGTTTGCCCGGGCCACTTACCGCACCCGAGCCGCCGACCCCGTCCGGCTGGTCTCCTGGGGGCTCCGGCCCCGGCCTTCTTGCCCTCCAGCGAGGTGGGCTGTTCGTTCCCCTGCGATGCGTCCGGCGGCTCCTTCCTGCCCCCCTCTCCCCAGGCGTCCCCAGCCCCTTTTGAACTGGCCCGGGCCGGGACACCAGGGATGCCTGCCCCGCCCCCTTGGCGTCCCTCCGCTTCGCGGTGCCCTGTCCGGGGCGGGGAGCTCCACCCCTGACCCTGCGCCGTCCGGCGTACCCAGCGCACTCGCCGGACTCCCGGCGCGCCTGCCGCGGGCGCGTCTGGCCCTGTCCCCTTTGGCACGGGGCCGTGCGCGTTCCCCCGTGCCAGCTCTTCGCCCGGCCGGGGTTATTATGGCCGTCCGGGCCGCCCACCTGTCCTCTGTTTGCCGGGGGGGGAATCCCCCGGCGCTGATCAGTGCGGACCCCGCCGGGTCCGTCACAGGGCTCCTTAAGGCAGCCATTGGAGGCATAACAAGATCCAGAGTCTGGAAGCTGAAGTTAGACAACTTCAGACTAGACACTAGATGCACACTTTTCGTACTGGCGGTTACAGTCTACCTAGGGCAGTGGTTCTCAAAATGTGGTCCGTGGACGACTAGTGGTCTGCGACCACTTTGCAGTTGGACCGCAGGCTTGGGGCTCACCCCCCCTTCCAGTGGGGAGCCTGCACCAGTGCTCCAGCCCCATGCCACCCGCTCTTGCGAGGTTGTCTTTCCTCTGCAGGATGGAGCCCCAACCCTCATTGGCTGGATCCAACTCAAAGGGGGAGGAGCAGCTCTGCATGCTGCCAATCCCCTCTCCCCCAGCTGGGGAAACAAGCAGCGCAGGAAACTGCTCATCCGGAGGCTTTCCCCGCTGCTCCCATTGGCTGGAATCCTGGCCAGACTCCCACCCTCAGCCTGCACCCTGCACTCCCACCCCATCCTGCATCCATTTTGTCATCATGGGTGCCTGGCTGGTGGTCCACAGAAAGGTTTGTGTTGAACAGGGTGGGCATGGGCCAAAAAGTTTGAGAACCACTGACCTAGGATTATGGTGGATTTTCCATTGCCTGTTGTCTTTAAATCCAGACCAGATGTCTCTCTCAAAGAAAAGCTGTAGCTCCGGCAGAAGTTATGGGCTTAATGCAGGAACCACTTAGGGGAAGTCTGTGGTTTGTGTTACAGCTGGAGAACAGACTAGATTAACTCACTAGGGCCCGGGTTTGGGTCATAAATGAACTTGTGAAAGTTAAAAATGTCCAAAAGCTTAAAAAAATCAATTTCTGATGATAGTTAAAGAGACTCTCCTACCACACCGATAACTGCACTCTTCTGTGTATACAGCACATGTAGTGGTCTCATCATAACTCCCTGATCAAGGCTATGGATGTTTTAGATGTCCCCTAATATGGCTGCCTTTATGCTTTAAATAGGAAATGCTGAAATGCAGCAAGAATTCCGAAGGCACCGCAGAACTGGAAGAGGCACTGGCCACAGTGCTTGATATCATCAAGTCGGTGAATGATTCCATGCATCAAATAGCCATCACGGGATACGAGGTATTATTGTTATTTATTATCTGCACTCTAGTCACAGATCAGGCAATGTTCCAGCAGGCTCCCATCATGACACACATACCCCACTTTTGCATGTTGCTTACTTACTCACAGCCTACCCAGGTAACATGTCTCTGACAGAAAGACACAGGATGAGACGTAGCAGTGATCAAACATTCAGGACAAAGTTTCACCTGAGCGAAGTGTGCGGGGGTGGGAGTGAGAGGATGTGACAGCAGGATGCAGCTGCTTTGAGCAATGGGTCTGACGTTGACGTTTGTAAATGGGAAGATGAGTGATCCAGAATAAGGCAGTGGTTGAAAGCTGTATATGACCACAGTACAGACCCCACAAAATTCCAAGGCACTAGCTATGGGTCAGGAAAAACTGGTTGACATATGAAAAGGTCAGTAGAAACCTACACCTATAGCTGGAGGCCCTATTCCTTCAAATATATTGATGACAACAACCATAGTAACAGTCTACATCAATGATAACTACAATGCAGTAATTCAGTCTACAAAGAGAAGTGAGTCACTGATTAAGAGGTAGGGGTGATTACCACATGAGAAAAGAATGGCTGTTAAAAGAATGACTTTAAGTAACACTGAGGGGATATACTCACCATTTTGAAATATCAGAAGGATGTAAACACTAAGGGTGTGTCTAGACTACACCTCTCTGTCGACAGAGAGATGTAGATTAGGCACATCGAAATTGCTAATGAAGCCGGGATTTAAATATCCGGTGCTTCATTAGCATAAAGATGGCTGTCGCTTTTTTTCTAAATGGAGGGTTTTTTTTAAAAAACGGCAGTCTAGACATGGATCTGTCGAAAATAAACCCTTTTTCGACAGATCCTGTATTCCTCAAAAAATGAGGTTTACAGGCTCTATCGAAAAAGAGTTTATTTTTGACAGATCCGTGTCTAGACTGCCGGGTTTTTTTCGAAAAAAACTCCATTTCAGAAAAAAGTGGTGGCCATGTTTATGCTAATGAAGCGTGGGATATTTAAATGCCAGCTTCATTAGCAATTTTGATGTGCCTAATCTACATCTCTCTGTCGACAGAGGGATGCAGTCTAGACGTACCTAAGGAAGAATTCATTTAGTCTGGTTCAAGCCATTTTAAATAGGAATAATGGGATTGGCATTAAAGTAAAATGTAGTCTGAATACCTGGAAAAACAAGAAGCTTTGTTGGGTTGCGGAATAGTCTCCAAAAGAAGGTTGTGGAAAGTCTATTAGTCTCGTGTATGACAGGACAAAACACTGAAGAATATGCTAGTAATGTCTGGATAGGAAAAGTAATCTTTCTTTGTGCCAGGGGATGAACTAGATTCCTCACATACCATTTCTAATTTTTAGGATTCTGGGATTCATATATAATCAATTATATATGTATCTGAGCACCAGCTGCTATTGTAATGAATTAGCTAGGAGGTTTTCAGACTAAAGGTCATGACCTTCAGGGGGTTGCAAGGTTATTATGTGGGAGGTTGTGAGCTGTCAACCTCCACCCCCAAACCTGGCTATTTATAATGGTGTTAAATAAAAAAAATGCATTTTTAACCTATAATGGGGGGGGTCACACACAGAGACTTGCTGTGTGAAAGGGGAGTCACCAATACAAAAGTTTGAGAACTGCTACGTACAAAACATCACCGACAATGCTGCTCCTGAGAGGACGGAATTATATCTGCTCAGCTGTGTGTCCTAGATATACTATCCTGTAAGCACCTAATGGAGATGCTCCTTTAGCTCAAGCAGCAGAGCAGGAGGATTTGAGTGCTAGCCCCAGGGTTGCAAAGACATCCATGATATGTAGAAGATGGTGCAACAATAGTCAAGTCCTGGGTTGCAATGGATCTGTTACAATAGTGGCAAACATACATGCTATGTAATAATGTCTCTTCAAAGGGTCAAATTCCACCACTGGACGAAGAACCAACACAAAGCTTATTCACGATTTGAGTCCCACATAAACCCTCAAAGCCTGAAGTACTTCAGTGGTGCCCTGTGAATTTCACCCAATATCAGGCCAGGTCTACACCACATGAGAAAGTTGACCAAAGATACACAACTCCAGCCACAAGAATAGTTAGCTGGAATCGACTCGCCTTAGATCCAATTTCTGCGGCATCCCCACTACAGGGGTTGATGGAAGAAACTCTCCCATCAAGTTCCCTTACTCCTTCTGACCCAGTGGAGTACCGAGGTCGATGGGGGTGCCATCAGTGGTCGATTTAGCGGGTCCTTATTAGACCTGCTAAATCAACCCCCGGGGGATCAATCTCCAGATTATCGATCTTGGGGTAAGTGAAAACAAGCTGTTAGTAGAGTAACAGATCTAGGCTTATTATTGAGCAATTAGAATAGGAATAATTTCTAATTACTGTATTGTAGTATGCATCTTTGGGCTGAAAAACAACATTGACACGAAAAACATCATGGGAATTTCCTCTCCTGCTGTATACAGGAGAAGGCCATAATATAGCTATACAAGTTCTGTGTTGACAACATTTCTAAGGTGGCTTGTGCGTGTTTATTTATTGGAGCAAAGATGTGGAATAAATTGCGCTCAATAAATCCTTTTCAGATTGTAGGCTATGATGACTAGTGAGTACTGGAAGGCAGGCACCTCCCACCTCTAAGCAATCTATTCAAGAAAACGTTTGGTAGACAGGACTAGCTGGTCTGGCCTGACGTGCTTTTTGAGTGTGGCAATATCCCAGGAGGGCAACAGATTGGAGCCCTTGAGTTATGTAGGCCATGCTACTTTTTGGTGACATACATGTGCAGAGCTGAGGGGCAGAACTCCTGTGCAAGATGCTGCCGGGACCTAAACATGCTGCTAGGAAACCATCCTAGAGCGATTGCAGCTCCTAGTGGCCGTGGATCGCTGTTCTCGGCCAATGGGAGCGGTGAGAAGTGGTGTGGACCAGGACGCTGCTTCCCATCACTCTCATTGGGCTGGAAACAGCGATTTGCAGCCAACAGGAGCTGCAATTGTCCATACCTGCGGAGATGCAGGTAAATATAGCAGTAGCGGCCCACCAGGGGCTAACTCTGGCAGACCAAATCTGGACCGCAAGCCGGTATTTGCCCACCCCTGGCATAGGTCCAACTCCTGAAACATTCTGTCTCCTGCACTCACATGTTTCCATGTTGGCATCAGTGTCATTGTTCCAGGGCAACATTACTGTTGTGGGCGGTCATGGGTGCAAAGAGAGGCGATATCTGAGCCCTCTTGGGGCAGTCCCACTGAGAGCTTTGACTATCCAGTCAGATGCCTTGAACTCTGTGTCTTCAAATGGGAGCCAATGCAGAGAGGAGAGCAGAGGGCAAAGTGTTCATGGGCTCAGCAGATGGACTCTAGTGTTTTGTGCCCATGGAGCTTATTTGGGGTGTGCAGCTCCATTCTGAAATGCAATTATTTCCTGATATTATGGGACATTGTTTCTCTTGTTTAAGGAAGGCTGGAGATACGGTTGAACGACTGCTGCATCTCACTGCCATTCACCATTTTATTGCCCACCCCATAGCTAGTCTGTAGAACTCACGGCAATAAGACATAACAACACCATGGAGGCACATTCAGAATTATGTGCAAGGTTCATTGCCTTAGTTTAGCTTTCCCTTTCTATATTTTTATACACGCAGACACACAAACAATACTCAAGTTGTGTGTTTGTACACACATGCTCACACATGCACAACACATACACTCATGCACAAGAACATACACAAACTCAAGCCTATAAATTAATCAAGCTGTTTCTCTTCTAGGAAGGAAAGGAAGGGGAAAAGAGTAAAATTGTTACAAGATATATTTTATTATTGTTATTCTATTTATTCTTCCGAGCATCTCAGATACTTTGCTGATGTGGGATTTAGAAGTACCTACACAGGACCGGATCCTGCAGTTGAATCCAAGTGTAAGGGGGAAACTTGTGTAGACACCTCAGTATAGCCAAAAATTAAGCACTTCCATTGCAAATCAAGGCCTCAATTCTGAAATTATCTCCACGTACAAATTTTAGGATTGGGGCCAAAACCTACCCTTGTTAATGTAATCATTGCTTGCTCCATAATCCTGTATCACAGATACAAGTTATTTCTTATAAAATACTTTACAGGTGTCACTGGGTTCATCTGTATTTCTTATTGTCCATTAACACATAGCTTTGACACTCATTTTACTCCGACATTCTTTAGTACTAAAATATTTTATACGTGTTTTGTGCTTTTGGGGTCTGACCAAAGTCAATTAAAGTTGAATCAAATACTTCCCCATTGACATCAAAGGGCTTTGGATCAGGCTTTTAAAGCAGAAGGTCTGATGCTTATTCTCTCTCTCTCTCTCTCTCTCTCTGGTATGTCTCCTGCACCCATCCCCATAGTGTCTGAGGGTATGTCTAGACTACATGCCTCTGCCAACAGAGACATGTAAAATAGGCTACCCGACATAGTCAATGAAGTGGGGATTTAAATATCCCCGGCTTCATTAAAATAAAAATGGCTGCCACGCTGTGCCGGCTCAGCTGATTGTTGGCACAGCGCACGAGTCAAGACGCGGATCGGTCAACAGGGGAAGCCTTTGTCGACCGCTTCTGTAAACCTCGTTTCATGGGGCATAAGGCTTCCCCTGTTGACCGATCCGCGTCTTGACTCGCATACTGTGCCGACAATCACCTGAGCCGGCACAGCGTGGCGGCCATTTTTATTTTAATGAAGCCGGGGATATTTAAATCCCCGCTTCATTGACTATGTCGGGTAGCCTATTTTACATGCCTCTGTCGGCAGTCTAGACATACCCTGAGTGCCTCACAATCCTCAATGTATTTATCATAAGAACATCCAGACTAGGTCAGACCACAGGACAGTCAAGCCCAGTATCTTGTCTGCCGACAGTGGCCAATGCCAGGTGCCCCAGAGGGAATGAACAAAACAAGGAATCATCAAGTGATCCATCCCCTGTCACTCATTCCCAGCTTCTGGCAAACAGGGGCTAAGGACACCATGCCTACGCATCCTGGCTAATAGCCATTGATGAACCTAACCTCCATGAATGTATCTAGCTCTTTTTTGAACGCTGTTATAGTCTAGGCCTTCATCACTTACTCTGGCAAGCAGTTCCACAGGGTTGACTGTGTGTTGTGTGAAGAAATACTTCCTTTTGTGAGTTTTAAACCTACCTCACAAACCGCTCTGAGATGGGGCATGGCTTTTATCCCCATGGCATCAATGGGGAACTGAGGCAGAGAGAGACTAAAGACCAGACTTTTTTGAAAGGATTTAGGTGCCTAGACATGCAGATAGGCAGGTGAAAACCTTTACAAATCTAGCCCTACCTGACGTGCCCAAGGCCAGCCTGCATATCTGAAGTAGAGCAGAAATTGGGCCTTCATCTCCCACAGCCCAGGCTTGTGCTCAAATTACTGGCCACTAAGGCTACCTCTGTACTGCCCCACAGCTCCGATTATGGGTAAGAATAGTTGTCTGCGCCAAAGTGCGGCGCTGTGACTCCCCCGCGTGGGTGTGTCCGGCATGGACTGACAGGTTCCTAATTGGTGTTAACAGTCCTCTTCAAACAGGGTGAGACTCACACATGCTTGAAGCCTCTTAGTTTGCACCTTCAACTTCCACAGCATTTGGGTGCACGCTGCTGTTCAAACCCATGATGGTCCACCCTGTAGGATAGTGTAGACAAACCCTAAAGGCCCTGAATGCTGCTCTTGAGGGACAGGCTGTGGAAGCCCAGGTTGTCTTGGTAGAGGCAGCTTCTCCCTCCCATGAAAGTTCCTGTGGGTATCAGACAGGACCCCTGTCTGGCAGATTGGACAAAATCCCTCAGATAGGCTGGAGCTGACTGTCTTAACTGGGAATGTTCAACATAAGTGTTGTGGGCATGGAAAATGGCAGGGTGAGAAAGGATAAGCGAGGGAACTTGTAAACTGATTTTGGGGGAGTCTTTTCAGGGGCCCCAGATTTTTCCTGCCTGCTCCCCTTTCATGCACCTGCAGTTGGACCAGTCCTTAAATTCTTAACCTCATTTGAGTCTATCAGCCCTAAAACTCCAGGCTTGCAGGCCTCTTTTGTCCTGGTATCAGTGTCTTAGAGGCAGTCTGACCGGGGCTCTTGCCGCTCTGCTGTCCCTCCCTTTCTGTTCCCCATTCTGCACAGACAGTCTTGTTTTCTTCATTGGTCACAGCTGCA
The DNA here is from genome assembly GCA_032595735.1 of Pelochelys cantorii. Taxonomy (NCBI): domain Eukaryota; kingdom Metazoa; phylum Chordata; order Testudines; family Trionychidae; genus Pelochelys; species Pelochelys cantorii. Next base: position 9,264,026 of record CM064335.1, read on the forward strand.
GGTGCATGTCTCCAGGATCGGCTGTTCTGGCAGCAGTGTTGGGGTGTGGTCAGCCTGATTGCCTGTAAGCAGAGAAGATGTCCTGTCCCTTCCATCTGTGCCCAGTATTGGGCTTGTGAACCCCATTACCAGCCACAGACATTACAACTAGGGAGTAGAACTGGGCAGTAAAACACCCAGCTGACCCCTAAGCTTAGCTACATGTTGGTTCCCAGCACCCTAGATAGCCCAGTGCCGTGGCCACTCTGAGCATCTTTGGCTCCCAAGTCACACCCCTCAGTCCTTTGGGGGAAGTGAGTCTGCCCTGGGTTTTGCTGCTCTGAATGTCACCCGTGTGAAAACCCTTCTCTCCCCCACCCTTGTCTGACAGGGAGATGTGCATGAGCTCGGTAAGCTGCTGATGCAGGGCTCCTTCAACGTCTGGACTGATCACAAGAAGGGCCACAGTAAGGTGAAAGACTTGGCACGGTTCAAGCCGATGCAAAGGCACCTCTTTCTCTACACAAAGATCCTACTCTTCTGCAAGAAACGGGACGAAAACACGGATGGACACGAGAAGTCTCCATCATACAGCTTTAAGAATTCTTTAAAGGTAACGGGCATGGTATAGAACGAGAGGAGTTGTATATATCCACTAGCGAAGCAGGTTTAAAATAGCACAGAGGTGAACCTTTTCAAGGCAAGATTAGACATTTGAAAGACCTTTTCTATGAAGGCAAGTTGAACACAGCAGAAGCCCTGGGAACAGTCTTGTTTTTGAATAGGGTGAAACTCCTGCTGGAGATGGGCCAAGGAACCCTGGAATGTCAGGCGTCTTTGAAATCCTGGATCTGAATTTGTTTAACTGGCTGCTCTCAATGATTTGGTGAATCTCCCACAAACCTGGAAGCTTTTGAAATCTGGATCTGAATTTCCACTCAAACCCCTTACGTCTACTGCTGAAAGGGCCCCTAATTCCAAGGGACATTAGTTAGCTCAGTACAGAGTGTTCTGCACTGGCTATGTCCTATAGGTTCCAAAGAGGATGGGAGAAAGACTGTTCTCAGTAGTGACAGATGGCAGAACAAGGAGCAATGGGCTCAAGTTACAGTGAGGGAGGTCTAGGTTGGATATTAGGAAAAACTATTTCACTAGGAGGGTGGTGAAGCACTGGAGTGGGTTCCCTAGGGAGGTGGTGGAATCTCCATCACTAAAGGTTTTTAAGTCTCGGCTTGACAAAGCCCTGGCTGGGCTGATTTAGTTGGGATTGGTCCTGCTTTGGGCAGGGGTCTGGATTCGATGACCTCCTGAGGTCTCTTCCAGCCCTATGATTCTATGATTCTCTAATTCTATAGTGAGTAGCAGAGATAAGCAGTTTGGGGTTCATCTCATTGTTCCAGACAGAGATAATGTCTCCGTGATCGGCTGTTCTGGCAGCAGTGTTGCGGTGTGGTCAGCTTGATTGCCTATAAGCAGCAAAGATGTCCTGTTCCTTCCGTCTATGCCCAGTATTGGTCTTGTGAACCCCATTACATGCCACAGACGTTATGGCTGGGGAGTAGAGCTGGATAGTGAAACACCCAGCTGAGTCCATGGCTTTGACTACATGTAGGTCCACAGCACCCTACCAATGAGCAACTTTGGTTCCCTAATCGCACCCATCGATCCTTTGATTTGAACAGTGAGGAAAACGAGTCTGCCCGGGGTTTTACTGCTTTGAACATCACCATGTGAAAACCTTTCTCCTTCCCTCCTTGTCTGACAGGGAGATGTACATGAGCATGGTGCTCTAGTTTTAGGCACGTGGTGTTTTCCTATTAATGTCAGTGGAGTAGGATGGAGCTTTGAGAACTACAACCTATGTTCTGTTACAAAAATGTCTACAAATGACTCACAAAAAAGTTGATTCTTGAAATGTTCCAGCCCCATAATCCTGACACTGTTAACATTAGTTACACTACTGGGGACAAATTCTTCCATCAAATACCACAGTGTGATCCTTTGGCAACATTTGAAGCAACATTTGGCTCAGTGTTGTAATGTTGCAATACACTAGCCATTAATAGTGTCTGTTTATGAAGGCATGAACTGTTCAAAAACATAGGAGTATAAAGTATTTGTTTATTGTATGCTTCAGAGGGGTAGCAGAGTTAATCTGTAACGGGAAAAGCTTAAAAAACAACAAATAGTCTAGCAGCACTTTAAAGACTAACAAAACATGTAGATGGTATCATGAGTTTTCGTGGGTACAACCCACTTCTTCAGATGACTGGAGTATTAAAAGTCCAGATCCATGAATAAATAAGGGAAAGTGGGGGGGGGGGGAGAAGGAAGGGGAAAGAGAAAAAAAGGAGTGAATTAGATTGTTCAAGTTACAAGAGGCTGATAAGAACAATTTGCACCTCTATAAGTACCCGTTGGTTGGTTAAGTCATTAGGATGTGGCAGGTAGTGTGGGAGCCAGACAATATCTTTATTCATTCCTCTCTGATAGGAATCAAACTTGTAAATGAAGTTAAATTCCAACCCTTCCCTATGTATTTGGCTTGTGGAATGAGCCTGAAACAGTACAGTGACTTAGAGCTCCATTAACGAGTGCCCAGGCAGGTTAAAGAGTTCTCCAACAGGTTTCTGTGTGTTGCCTATTTGGATATCTGATTTGTGTCCATTAATTCTTATTGTATACAAGGTTGGATAAGAATTCTAATTTGTCTTCTCCCATAGCATGTGAGCAACCTCATGCTCTTTGGATGCATTTGTTCTTAAATTTTTATCTATTTCGTTTTTTCTGTTGCTCAAAATTGGGGGGGAAGCTAATAATTATGTCATGATAATAGAAATTGAGATTCAAACAGTTAAAGCTTTGTAACCATTAAAACACAAATTGTCCTTCGTCACATGTCAAAATATACAAAGTAGATATCCTTAAATCAAATACCAATGGCTTGTCAGGCGAAGTTCAGGAAAAAAATGCTGTTGATCTGTAAATTTCAGTGATCGTTGATGGAAATGGTTTTCAGTGGTTTGGTTGTGGATGGTGAAATTGATGTTTACCGACACTTACTGATTAAAAATTGAATCCTTCCAAACCTACCTATAAGGGATGGAGAACCACCAGTTTTACTATATATAAGCTGTAAAATACAAGCCCCCACTCCTGCAGCCCTTCTTTTTGTTAGTCGGGTCACCCAAGTGGGCTCTTACTTACTAGGCAATAATCCAGTTAAGGTTGTACAACCAAGCACTCAGAAGTTAACTGATGCAGAATTAAAGCCGAGCACCCAACTTTAGTCCTGTGTAAATATTTTAAAACTAGAAGATTAACCCAGTGTTGCTTGGGTTCTAAATACAAATAAGTTTTGTTTTTCTTCATTTAAATCATTGTTTTGGGGTGGTGCTGGGGTTGAGGGGTTCAGAATGCAGGCTGCCCTGAGAAGAGAGCACAACCTCAGTTCTTTCTTACTGCGGCAGCTTGGAGCCAGATAAGAAGTGCCTGTCCATAGCTGCTGCAGCAGGCACAGATGGGGGGAGAGATTCATGTCCCCTATCTGTGGGACAGACAGACAGAGAGACACACAACCAGACAAACTCTCTGAAATATATAGTAGATAGCTATCCCTTTCTCCACCCCTTCCCCCTGCTGGCCCAATGGGATTACAGGGGGACTGGGACAGCTATCTGGCCCCTTGTTACCTCTGTCCCTCCTATCACATCCCTCCCTTTCTATTTTCTGAGAAACAATTGAATTCCAGGCACATCCCATTGTCCTGGCACAATCAAGCCCTGAACTTGCTCTAAGTTATGATAAGAGGAAGCTGCCTACCAAATGTGGTGGTTGGTCCCAGCTCTTACCATTTAGGAGTTCTTGAACATATGGACTCATGGACAAACAGACAGACACACATTTCTAAAATAAATAGAAAGATATGGCCTCCTTTCTATGATTGCATTTGCCTTGTCCAATAATACAATCTGGGCAAGTGTTCAAACTGAAATTTCTGATGCAACCTTTTATAAAGAACACTCACAGCATGTATCTACCTGGCAGCATTAGAGCTGTTTGAAATACCATCTCTATCTAACCTGATTACCTAGGAGATGAGAATACAATATAAGAGTTGATAGAATTACAGGCCTTAGCATTGTTGTGTTGTTGTTTTCAGTCTCTTGTCCTCATGTGTTTGGAAACTCTCAGGATTGCAGTTTTGCCCTAACTCCTGGTTTTGGCCTGCAGATTCTTATGTGATATCACTTGCCAAGATGCAGCCTTAGGGCTTGATCTATGGAGATACTGAACACGGAAGCTAATGGGAGTTATAGGTGTTCAGCATTTTCGTCCTTACCATGAGCACCGTAGACCCCTGTTCCCCAATAAACTTTGTATGTGCAGAGCCCTGCAACAGCATGGAACACCCTGAAGTTAACAGGTCTGCGCATAGGAAGAGAGTTTATTTCATAGGGCCTTGGGGTGTAATCCTGCAGGGTCCTGGTCCTGATCCAGCAAAGCACTTAAATTTGATTATGGAATTGATGGGACGATTCACATGCTTCAGTTCTTTGCTGGATTAGGACCATAGTACAGTAATCAGTATCTCATAGGGTCAACATTTGAATTTAACAAATGTGCTGCTACTAATTGCTCTCTGTAATCTGTTAGAGAGAAACACTGACAGCTAAAAGGATGCAGAGATGAACTTTATGTTGATTCCAAAAAAAAAAAAAATTGGAACACATCATGCACTCTCTAAAGTTATCCAGAATAGGACATGTCCTTTTCATAGTGTCCTTCAGAAGAGATATCATTTAAAAATAAGTTAACATTAAATTCCAAGTTTTCCTTTTTTTTATTTTGAAACAGATGAGTACTGTTGGCATCACAGAAAATGTAAAGGGTGATAACAAGAAGTTTGAGATCTGGTATAATGGCCGAGAAGAAGTCTATATCATCCAGGTACAGACAATGGTTTCTATGTAAGGAAATTCACTTCCTTCCAGCTGTTTCCTTTAAGAAGGCTGTCATTTCCTTGTTGCTCTATTCTGGGTGCTACAGATGCTGTAGTGGGGGAGATAGAGACACTATGAATAAAACTAGTTTGTGTTGTTAATGTTACTCCCATTCTCATAATAAACACATTATGAAAGTGTACCTCAGAGCAGCAGCGATTCTTAGGGCTGCTAATGAAATACTAACCCTGCCTATATCTTTAAGGAAACTAGTGTGGCTCTGGTATGAATGAACTTTTAGACCCAGTGTCAATTGTTCTTTTGTAAAGTTCCCTTTGCTTTTTTTTGGTCCCAGTTCTGGTCATAGCGATTTATCACAAGGAAGGGCTAAAAGCAAATTTTAGATTAAAGCATCCCTAGGGTTGCCAACGATATTGAACTCTATCTGCTTATATCTGCTTTGCACCTTTCCTATGTTTACAGGCATCTTCTGTTGAGCTGAAAAACATCTGGGTTTCTGAGATTAGAAAAGTCCTGACAGGACAACTGGAAGCATGTAGAGGTAGGACACTGTGTGTGAGCTTTGTGACGTTGCATTGACTCTGTATCTGACATTCCAGAAGCTAAAATGGGTTATTGAATGGGTATGTGCTGCCAAGTACAATCAGCAAGAGCAGACCCAATATGTGGAAAATCAACATAATTGCAAGTGAAATACATGACTGAAGGTTGACCCTTATTCAACTAGTGAGCACTAGTCTTTTGTCTTGCTCATAAAACATGACACTGAGGGTATGTCTAGACTGCGGGGGTTTTATATACCAGAGGTATATAAACACATTACGAAAGTGTACCTTAGAGCAGCAGTGATTCTCTAATGAAATACGAACCTTGCCTATATCTTTCAGGAAACTATTGTGCCCATAGTATGGATGAAAAAGAAAACACAATGATGAGAAATGATGTGGGAGTCCAGTTAGAAAAATAATAGGAACTTTTAGACCCAGAGGTATCCCGGAAAAACTCCGCCACATCCAGGGAATGCGTTTGTTCTTCCGCTTTTTTGTGGAAGAGCAAACATGCTCTTTTGGGGAGCCCTGTATACCTCGTTCTATGAGGAATAAGGGCTCCTCCGAGAGAGGAGGCTTTTCCGCCATTTGGCCCTGTCTAGATGGGGCCAAATGGTGGAAAAGCCTCTTTCAGAAAAGCAGTCGGAAAAAGCTAGACAATTTACATAGCTTTTTCTGATAAGAGGCTACAGTGTAGACCTAGCCTGAGAAGGAGGGTAGTCTCGTGGTTAAGGTGTTAGCCTAAGACTCTGGAGATAGCTGTTCAATTTCCTACTCCACCATAGACTTCTTGTGTCACCTTGGGTGAATCATTTAATTTCTCCAGGTGTTTTTCCATCTCTAAAATGGAGGAAGTACCACTTCCCTGCCTCACAGGGTGTTGTGAAAGTGAATGCAGGAAAGGATGCTAGGTGCCCCAATACTGTACTAATGGCCCATTGAGGAACCAAAAATATGTATGAAGAAACATTGAAAGAGGCCTTGTGATGCTGGGCTACACAGTGGGGTCCTGTATAGTTCTTCCTTGCAAACTATTGGCTTTTACCTGGAGTGCTGGAACAATTTGCATAACAGGACTGCTATGCCATTGACACCAACTGTAAATCCTATATAAGATGCCCTTTCTCTGGCCATTGCAGCCTTGCATGTCCCAAATCCTCACCATCCTACCTACCTATTTCCCTCACCACACCCCACTGTCCCCCTGCATACTCCCTATTTCCTCAAGGACACCACGCATCTTATATATGAGAATCCAGAGTCTAGGTACCTAATTAGTGGAGCCATGCCTGTGGGCCACTAATTAGTGGGCAGCTCTTCATTCTCTTTTGTGTGGCTGCTCAGATTCATGCCTTAGAGGGAACTATCCACAGAGCATCTGAATGGGGGTCGTGGACCACTGGTGGTCCATAGACCAGAGTCTGAGAACCTTTGCCAGAAGATACAGTACAGGAAACCTGGGCTGAGCCATACACAGTTAGTGTAATAATATATCTGTGTCACTGAGCTACCCTTCCTTCCTGTTTTATCGAAATTTCCTTAAGTTTAAATGATGCATCAAGGTCAGCAGAATTTCACTGATTCTCTAACTTGTTAGTGAAGCTGAAGCTCCCAAAATATATGTTTTGACTTGAAGATTTTCACCTGAGCAGCACATGTGACTTTTCAGGTGTTGTTGTTTGCCATGTTCTCTTATGTCTCTACAGAAAAGAAATAACCAGTGCAATTTGAAGCTATTTTTTTTCTTTCTCTAACAGAAGCGAGCCAGCTACACCAAAGAATCACCGAAAGTGTGTACCATGCACCGATGAATTCCTCCAACTCAACCAGGTAAGCACAGCCTTAATGGTGACCTATCATAGAATATTAGAACTGGAAGGGACCTCAAGAGATCATCAAGTCCAGTCCCCTGCCTTCATGGCAGGACCAAGCATGATCTACATCCTTCCCGATAGATGTCTGTCTAACCTGCTCTTAAATATCTTCAGTGATGGAGATTCCACAACCTCCCTAGGCAATTTATTCCAGCGTTTAACCACCCTGACAATTAGGAAGTTTTTTCTAATGTCCAACCTAAACCTCCCTTGCTGCAGTTTAAGCCCCTTGCTTCTTGTCTTATCCTCAGAGGCCACGGAGAACAATTTCCCCCCTTCTCTCTCTCACCCCCTTTTAGATACCTGAAAACCACTCTCATGTCCCCTCTGTCTTCTCTTTTCCAAACTAAACAAGCCCAATTCCTTTGGCCTTGCCTCATAGCTCATGTTTTCTAGACCTTTAATCATTTTTGTTGCTCTTCTCTGGACCTTCTCCAACTTCTCCACATCTTTCTTGAAATGTGGTGCCCAGAACTAGACACAATACTCCAACTGAGGCCTCCAAATGAGGCCTAATCAGTGCAGAGTAGAGCGGAAGAATTTCTTCTTGTGTATTGCTCACAACACTCCTGTTAATGCATCCCACAATCATGATCCCTTTCTGTAGTACTCTTTCTTAGATAGTCACTTCCCATTCTGTATGTGTGAAACGGATTGTTCCTTCCTAAGTGGAGCACTTCACATTTGTCCTTATTAAACTTCATCCTGTTTACCTCAGACCACTTCTCCAGTGTGTCCAGATCACTTTGAATTATGACCCTATCCTCCAAAGCACTTGCAACCCCTCCCAGCTTGGTATCATCCCTAGTCTATGCCATCATCTAAATCTTTGATGAAGATATTGAACAGAACCAGTCCCAAAACAGACCCCTGCAGAACCCCACTTGTCATGCTCTTCTAGCATGACTGTGAACTGTTAATTACTACTTTCTGAGAATGGTTGTCCAGCTAGTTATGCACCCACCTTACAGTAGCCCCATCTAAGTTTTATTTGCCTAGTTTATTGATAAGATCATGCGAGACCATATCAAATGCCTTACTAAAGTCTAGGCATACCACGTCCACCACTTCTCCCTTATCCACAAGACTTATTATCCTATCAAAGAAAGCTATCAGATTGGTTGGACATGATTTGTTTTTTGAAAATCCATGCTGGCTGTTACCTATCACCTTATTTTTTTCCGGATGTTTGCAGATGAATTCCTTAATTACCTGTTCCATTATCTTTCCTGGCACAGAAGTTAGACTGACTGGTCTGTAGTTTCTGGGTTGTTCTTATTTCCCCTTTTAAAGATGAGCACAATATTTGCCCTTTTCCAGTCTTCTAGAATCTCTCCCGACTTCAATGATTTTTCAAAGATGATAGCTAATAGCTCAGATTCCTCCTCTATCAGCTCCTTGAGTATTGTAGGATGCATTTCGTCAGGCCCTGGTGACTTGAAGACATCTTACTTTTCTAAGTAATTTTTAACTTGTTCTTTTTTTATTTTAACTTCTAAACCTGCCCCATTTCCACTAGTATTCACTATGTTAGGTATCCCTTCATCATCAAACTTCTTGGTGAAGACCGAAACAAAGAAGTCATTAAGCACCTCTGCCATTTCCAAGTTCCCTGTTATCGTTTCTCCCTCTTCACTAAGCAATGGGTCTACCCTGTTCTTGGTCTTCCTCTTGCTTCTAATATATTTATAGAATGTCTTCTTGTTATCCTTTATGTCTCTAGCTAGATTGAGCTCATTTTGTGCCTTTGTCTTTCTAATCTTGCCCCTGCATATGTGTGTTGTTTGCCTTTATTCATCCTTTGACCTAATTTCCACTTTTTATGTGACTCCTTTTTGATTTTTAGATCATACAAGATCTACTGGTTAAGCCAAGTGGTCTTTTGCCAAATGAGGAGTAACGTTAGTTTGAACTAAGGGGTTTGGTTCCAACTAATGCATCCCAGCGCGCACTTTCACTTTCAAAACAGCTGTTGATCAGAGTAATGCGCCGGTGAGATCATGCTAATGAAGCGCGGGATATTTAAATCCCTGCTTCATTGACTATTCTGAATGCCTACATTTGCATCCCTAGTTCGACCTAGGGTGCAAGTGTAGACATACCCTAAGTTTACTAAAATCTGCCTTCCTGAAATCCATTGTCTCTATTTTGCTGTTCTTCCTTCTACCATTTCTTAGTATAATGAATGCTATGAATTCATGATCACTTTCACCCAAGTTGCCTTCCACTTTCAAATTTTCAACCAGTTTCCTATTTGCTAAAATCAAATCAAGAACAGCTTCCCCCCAGTAGCTTTCTCAAGCTGCTGAAATAAAAAAAAATTGTCTCCAATGCAGTTCAAGTACTTATTGGATAGAATCATAGAATCATAGAACCATAGAGCTGAAAGAGATCTCAGGAGGTCATCAAGTCCAGCCCCCTGCTCTAGGCAGGACCAATCCCAACTAGATCAACCCAGTCAGGGCTTTGTCAAGCCGAGACTTAAATACCTCTAGGGATGGAGACTCCACTACTTCCCTAGGTAACCCATTCCAGTGTTTCACCACTCTCCTAGTGAAATAGTTTTTCCTAATATCCAACCTGGACCTCTCCCACCACAACTTGAGACCATTGCTCCTTGTTCTGCCGTCCGTCACTACTGAGAAGAGCCTTTCTCCATCCTCTTCGGAACCTCCCTTCAGGAAGTTGAAGGCTGCTATCAAATCCCCCCTCACTCTTTGCTTCTGCAGACTAAACAGACCCAACTCCCTCAGCCTCTCCTCATAGGTCATATGCTCCAGCCCCCTAATCATTTTGGTAGCCCCCTAATCATTTTGGGCTAGATAGATAATCTGTGCCCTGCTGTGTGTGTTAGAGAGTAGATAATCTGTGCCCTGCTGTGTTAGTTTCCCAACATCTGTCCAGATAGTTGAAATCCCACATCACCACCAAAGCACTGATTTCAGAATATCTTTTACCTGATGCAATCTTAGTATCTTTAGGTGCCAATGAATTATGAATCTGTTAAGTTACTTCCCAGGCATACCATAGTCTTCAATATTGTCACCCCGCATAAAGTCAGACAAAGATTTTGCCATAATCTCAAAGCAAAATGCATTCAATACACTGGAGTTTGCTTTTGCAAAGGAACCAGGGGCATCTATGAATTTTTACTGGAGTCAACTGAAATTGGGCCAAGCCTCATTGAAAAGGATCGTGGACTTCAATGAGGCCATCAACAAATATGGCCTGCATTTGCAAAGGACATGCTGGCCTGATGTTCTGTGGGTAGGGTTGGGGATATTCTTTTGAACATTTCCTGCAGCTTTTGATTGTGTTTAACTTTATCAACCAAACCCAAAGGTCCTGTGGGACACAGCCAGCCTGTTGGCTGCTTGTGCTCTGCAGTACCATTTCGGAGACTATCAACCGAAATGACTTTGTCTGAAAACCTTGGAATGTTCCAGAAATGGTGCTTTATTTGCCTGAAACGTAACCACAATGAAGATCTCTGGGTGAACGTGCCCAGAGCACAGAAAGAGGAAAGAATTCCAATGGAAAGTAAATTGCAATCAGAAAAATTTACCAAACCAAGCTAGATATGTAACCCTGTGCCATGGCAATTTTCAATGACAGAACTTCTGAAGCAGAAGCACTAGGTTTAATACTTCAGCCAACAGTTAATTAACTTGAGGAGACACTGGCTATATATGTTAGTTTAATCTCCAACAGATGAAACAGAAGGAAAAATAAAGAGCTTACTCTCTTGACTTCCTAGGGAAAGAGGATGTTGGACATAAGAACATAAGAATGGCCGTACTGGGTCAGACCAAAGGTCCATCTAGCCCAGTATCCTGTCTGCCGACAGTGGCCTGCACCAGGTGCTCCAGAGAGGGTGGACCGAAGACAATGATCAAGCAATTTGTCTCCTGCCACCCCTCTCCAGCCTCTGACAAACAGAGGCCAAGGACACCAGTTTATCCCCTGGCTAACAGCCTTTTATGGACCTAACCTCTATGAAATTATCTAACTTCTCTTTAAACTCTATTATAGTCCTAGCCTTCACACCCTCCTCTGGCAAGGAGTTCCACAGGCTCACTACACGCTGTGTGAAGAAGAACTTTCTTTTATTAGTTTTAAACCTGCTACCCATTAATTTCATTTGGTGTCCTCTAGTTCTTCTATTTAGGGAACTAATAAATAACTTCTCTTGATCGGCCCTCTCCACACCACTCATGATTTTATATACCTCTATCATATCCCCCCTCAGTCTCCTCTTTTCTAAACTGAAAAGTCCCAGTCTCTTTAGCCTCTCCTCATATGGAACCCATTCCAAACCCCTTATCATTTTAGTTGCCCTTTTCTGAACCCTTTCCAAGGCCAAAATATCTTTTTTGAGGTGAGGAGACCACATCTGTACACAGTATTCAAGATGTGGGCGTACCATAGTTCTATACAGGGGCAGGAAGATATTCTGGGTCTTATTTTCTATCCCTTTCTTAATAATTCCTAGCATCCTATTTGCCTTTTTGACCGCCGCTGCACACTGCGTGGAAGTTTTCAGAGAACTGTCCACGATAACTCCAAGATCTCTTTCCTGATTTGTCGTAGCCAAATTAGCCCCCATCATACTGTACGTATAGTTGGGGTTATTTTTCCCGATGTGCATTACTTTACACTTATCCACATTAAATTTCATTTGCCATTTTGTTGCCCAATCACTCAGTTTGGTGAGATCTTCTTGGAGTCCCTCACAGTCTGCTTCCGTCTTGACTATCCTAAACAGTTTGGTATCATCTGCAAACTTTACCACCTCACTGCTTACCCCTTTCTCCAGGTCATTTATGAATAAGTTGAACAGGATTGGTCCTAGGACTGACCCTTGGGGGACACCGCTAGTTACCCCTCTCCATTCTGAAAATTTACCATTTATTCCTACCCTTTTTTTCCTGTCTTTTAACCAGTTCTCAATCCAAGAAAGGACCTTCCCTCTTATCCCATGGTCATGTAATTTACACAAGAGCCTTTGGTGAGGGACCTTGTCAAAGGCTTTCTGAAAATCTAAGTATACTATATCTATTGGATCCCCCTTGTCCGCATGTTTGTTAACCCCTTCAAAGAACTCTAATAGATTAGTAAGACAGGATTTCCCTTTACAGAAACCATGTTGACTTTTGTCCAACAAATTATGTTCTTCTACATGCTTCACAATTTTATTCTTTACTATTGTTTCAACTAATTTGCCCGGTACTGAAGTTAGACTTACCGGTCTGTAATTGCCCGGATCGCCTCTAGAGCCCTTTTTAAAGATGCCCTTTATCCAAACTGTCACAATAGTGCAAGGCCCGTGCATGGTGATTGTTCATATGGGCAGTGAGGAGAGGCCTTTTATGAAGGAATAGTGATACAATTTGCCCCGCCTGCTATCCTAACAAGGGCGAGCCTGGGGCCTATCTGCTGTGTTGACCAGTAGGATTAGAGACACAGGAATCTGGGTACAAAATATCATAAACCAACAGAAGAGAAGGAGTGTCACCAGCCTTTTGCTGAGTTTTCTGACGTCCATAAATAGCCATTCTGCATCGTTGGGGTTCCCTGGATTTTCACGGGTGGAGCCAGAAGAATGGAAGTGTGCATTCAAAGGACAGCTACACCCTGTGACATGCTCCTGCAGAGAGGATGATCTTCCTATGACTGTGACAAACCCGTGATTGGAAAGGATGCACGGGTTCAGTCAAACTCAGCAGCAGTATCGTTTGATGAGCAACCTATATCACTAGTGCTCCAGCTGCGGCTAGAAAGTAATTAATTAATTAGACTGTATTACAGTCAGTGCATATGCAGTCCATCCCAGGTTGCTCAGACACAAAAGGTACCAGCAGTTGTGTTGTTCACAATGATACTGTAAACCTTCTTTGCAACATCAGAGAAGTCTGATGGGATGAACCCATCTCTGTGTCGCTAAGCAGTGTGCTTTCTTTCATCCAGTCATATGCAGACACCCCTTCTTTGTGCTGTGAGTCCACAAGATAAAGCAGAGCTGGGCTGCATCAGTATTTAGAGTGGATACCTGATAGAAAAATCCAGAGTTCAGCAGGGAGTTCCCCAAACCAGGGGCTCATTGGGCTGACCAGAGGTGAAAGTAAGGGATGCACCCCAGTGTGCTGCTCTGGCAAGAGCCAGCAGGGAGCTATTTAAAGAGGGGGAGCTATTTAAAGAGCTGTTAAAGGAGGTATTTAAAGAGCTAAGGAGCTATTTACAGGTTGGCTACGTCTACATTGACATGATCTTGCGCAAATACTCTTTAACGCAAGAGTTCTTGCGTTAAAGTATTTGCGCAAGAGAGCGTCTACACTGGCATGTGCCTTTGCACAAGAGATGTGCTTTTGCGCAAGAGCATCCATGCCAGTGTAGACGCTCTCTTGCGCAAGAAAGCTCTGATGGCCATTTTAGCCATCGGGCTTTCTTGTGCAAGAAATTCATGTTGCCTGTCTACACTGGCCTCTTGCACAAGAACAGTTGTGCAAGAGGGCTTATTCCTGAGCGGGAGCATCATAGTTCTTGCGCAAGAAGCTCTGATTTCACACATTAGAATGTCAGTGTTCTTGCGCAAGATCTCGCGGCCAGTGTAGACAGGCAGCAAGTTTTTGTGCAAAAGCAGCCGCTTTGGCGCAAGATCGCGCCAATGTAGACACAGGCTCAGTCTCTCACACTGCTGCTGGTTTCCTTACATCAGTATCCCTACATAGACTGCTCACAGCTCTCTTGTGGCCAGGTAAGGATACCTGGCCCCACGCTCCCCTCCCTCCGCCCCCGTATTCTCCCTCCAGGGGACTCCAGATAAGGGATGTAAGCAATTAGTTAACTATCTGATAAGCATAAGTTGGATAGTCGACTAGTGATGCAACTAGTCATTTCTCCCTCCCTTGCTGCCCCACTGGGGCTCTTGTACATTTCAAAGGCTGAGGCGCCACAGGGAGCGTGGGGCCAATTCAAAGGCAGAAGTGCCCTTATAGACTAATCGAATAGTCAATGGAAATCCAATCAACTATTCGATTAGTTAATTAATCTAAATTTAACATCTCTACTCCAGATCAAGGAAGGATGTGAGGTTGACCTGATCCTATTTTTCCCCTGTCTGACCTCCATGTTTTTCTTCCCCAATCTATGCCCACAACTGTTCTCCCTTCCCTTATTTCTCATCCCCATTTATCCCCCTTCCCTCGCTGCAGCCCCAGTTCCTCCCCACATATTCCTCTGCTCCCTTCTCAGCAAGTGTTTGCATGTGTGATTGTTATTTTCTTTAAAAAAAAATGTTTTAGGGCTTTCTGAGACCCCCTGGGACACACTGGCTATGAGTAAGGCTGGCTTTCAGCCTTCTTTGGCTCTTTCTCTGTACATGCTCACTCTAATCCAATGGCATTCAACCTGTGGCCTGCAGACCCTTGTGGAACTGCAGACTATGCCTACGATTTCCAAAGGGGCCTGCATCTCCAGTCAGAATGTTTAGGGGTCCTGGAAATGAAAGAGAGACTGAAAACCACTGGTGTAATCCATTCAGCATCATGATCCGTAGGAACAAGGCTAACTGAAGAAGTGAGCTATTTTGCCAATAACAAAGGGAGAGTGGGTGCCATGCACTTGCTGAGGGCAAACCTCAAGTGGGTAAGACTCTTGTATTATGATCAAAGCCAGGGTTTGATCCCCAGGTCTGGGCAAAAATATATTGGTCGACGAGGTCACGTAAGAAAAGTTTTTGTTTTTTTTTCCCTAGGGGCTCTATTTAGGCAACTCTTTACTTAAATTACCCCAGATTTGGAATATTAACCGTACCCACCCCTAGCCCCCAGCCCTGACTCCTGCACCTCGCGCACACACCCATCCCCCTACCCTGAGCCTCCTGCATCCCCACACTGTGCCCTGAGCTCCGCCTCCACGTCCAGCCCCCTGCCCTGAGCCTCCTGCAGCCCCACCTTCTGCCCTGAGCCCCCCTCCACACCCAGCCCCCTGCCCTGAGTCCTCGACACCCTGCCCTAAGCCTCCTGGACTCCCAGCCCCCTGTCCTAAGCTTCCCCATACCTACATACATGCCAGTGGAAATGAAACTGCATTAATAACAGAAAACCAGAGTTATTGCTTCAATTACATATATTTTACATTCAGAATATTTTACATTACAAATCCTCTTCAGGTTTCAGTTTTCACTCCTTGCCAGGTGGAATATATTCACTTCTGGTCTCATGTGATGTAGCTGCACTGTCTGGGCCTCACTCAAATAGACAGTAAAGATGGATCCAGTTTTATATTCAGTATATAAACAGAGATTGGGACAACCCCACCCTTATTAGATTAGTCTCTTGT
Organism: Pelochelys cantorii; assembly: GCA_032595735.1. Lineage (NCBI taxonomy): Eukaryota > Metazoa > Chordata > Testudines > Trionychidae > Pelochelys > Pelochelys cantorii. The sequence goes on from CM064335.1 coordinate 9,279,731, forward strand.
GTCAGGTGCACAATTTACAGTAGAAAGAAAGTGAAAAAAATGCCTTCTAAGAATGGGGAGGAGGGGCAGGTTGCGATAGGACAGAACCTGTAAGAAAATTAAGTTACTTTCACCCCTGGGGCTGACACATCATTTCCATAGCCACCAATACACAAGAGAGCAACCTGGCCAGTATCCCATTCAATTGCCTGTGACTGACCTAACCGGATAGACCAGGTACCTATATTGCATGTGGAGGCAAACTCTCCAGCTACGTCTACACTGCAGAGGTTTTGTGCAAAAACATTTGTTTTTGTGCAAAAACTCGCGGCGCGTCCACACCTCAAGCGTGTTTTTGCGCAAGAAAATTTACAGTGAATCAATGGAACAGAGGGGTTTTTGTGGTATAGGTGTTACTCTTTTTACGAGGAATAACTTATTTTTGCGCAAGAGTTATTGCGCAAAAAGATGTGTGTGGATGGGCAGCAGGGGTTTTTTGCGCAAAAACAGCCTATCGAAACAAGCCCACTTGCTCTGGTGGCCATTCTGTTAATGGAAATCAGAGCTTGCTTACAAGAGAGTGTCCATGCAGTCTGGACACTCTCTTGTGCAAAATGCACATCACTTTTCCAATGTGCTTTTGCAGTGTGGACGCGCTCTTGCGCAAGAAGCTTTTTGCGCAAAAAGCTTCTTGCAGAAGAAGCCTACAGTGTAGATGTAGCCTCAGTGTAAGAATCAAACCAGCAACTTTCAGGATTATAATTAAATGCTCTAACCACTCCTGCAGAAGAGAGAGGTGTGCAAAAGCACCAGCATATTTAATAACATCTTGTGCCTTCTCTGTGGATATTAAAGCACAGCAATTTGGGAAGCACTATATGTTTCCCAAAGGCCCTGTAAAGTGGGTAATTATTATTTTCCCCATTTTGTGAAGGAAGTTGAGGCACACAGATAGCATATGACATTGCTCCTAGACATCATTGGGGCAAAGCCCTTAGTAGGATTACAAAAGCATAGCTATGTGTAAGGATCATGAGAATATCCACAGTTACGTTGGGTGGGATAAAACATATAAACCTAGATTTACCCGGTGTGTCTCAGGTCATTAACTCAAATAAGTTTTGTTTTTCTTCATTTAAATCATTGTTCTGGGCATGAGGGGTTCAGTATGCAGGCTGCCCCAGAAAGAGATGACAGCCCCAACCCTCTGCCACTGTAGCAGCTGGGGCCAGGCAGGCAAATACAGGGGAGGGGTGCATGTCCCCTGGCTGGGGGATAGACAGACACACAAACTCTCTGAAATATAGAATACATCTAGAGTATGGAGTTTTTTCAGGATAACAGAGATATTCTGAAAAAACTCCACCGCGTCCAGGGAACACGTCTGCTCTTCCGCTTTTTTTGCACTCTTTTGGAAGCCCTGTCTTCCTCCTTCCATGAGGAAGAAGGGATCTTCCAAAAGAGGAGGATTTTCCAAAATTTGGCCCAGTGTAGATGGGCCAAATTTCGGAAGGGCCTCTTCCGAAAAAACTATCCGAGTGTCATTTGCGTACCTTTTTCCGATAGATCAGTGTAGTCTAGACATAGCCATATAGTAGATAGCATCCCTTTCTCTACCCCTGCCCCATGCTGGCCTAATGGGGTTATAGCTGTCCCAGTCCCCATCTCTAGCCCCTTGCTGCCTTCCTGTGATCATTCTGCAGTATAACTCACTCCTGCCAGACCCCTCCCTTTCCATTGTATGAGAAACAGTTGAATTCCAGGCACATCCCATTGTCCTGGCACAACCAAACCCTGACCTTGCTTTAAGTTAGCATAAGCAGGAAGGCGCATTCCAAATTTGGTGGGCCTAGCTCTTACCATTTTGGAGGAGTTCTTGAACAAACAGACTCATAGACAAACAGACAGATTTGGAGCCAGATGAACATCTCTAAAATATATAGTAATATGGTATAATCCCTCATACATCACAGTGTAAGCCAACATTGATCTGATGTGGTTATTTCAAAACTTTCCTAGCCTAGGTTATTCCAGACTTGTGCACTCTTAGGTCATGGCACCATCCTCCCAAGCAGCTGGAACTGGCCACGGTCAGGAAGGAAAGTGTCCTAACAGAGCATAGTGTAGAGCGGGGACCCCTTTGTATCCAAACACTCTGGTCTTCCAGTAGAATTCTCATTCTGCTATTAATAAGCACTCTTAAAAGTCATAGCCTCTGGTGTCACTTGCAGAAGCTAAGTGGGCAAAAAGGAGTGATTTGGATCCAGATCTGGATTAGGTTTGGTCTGGTATTCAGGGTTTAGGTTCATAAGTCAAATCAGAGACTGAGCTTCCAGTCAGTGGCATCAGAATCTCCCGAGCTGCTTTTGATGAAATTCTGGCCTGGAATTCTGGAAATCTCACATGTTCTCCTGGGATTTCCCACCATTTTGTGACAAAATCTGTCAAGAACAATTCTGGTCTTATCTGTACCAGAAATGAGACTCACTAAAAGCATACGGGTGGGTTTGAACGTAGAGATTTCTATCCAAACAAAACCCCTCCCTTCACATTTGAACGGGTTCTGATCTGAGGTTTTCTGATTAATGTTTCTCACCACCCGGGTTTAATATGAAAGGCTTGGAGTCAGTGCTCAGATTATGTGTGTGGGCAAAAGAGGGATGGGATTGTTGGTTATGCCATTGTTCCAACACCATGGTAGCCAGTTGAGGATTGTATCAACCTAAAAGTGCACCTTAAATCACTGTGTGATATAATAATCTGACTATTGTTTTGTTTCCTTTGTCCAAAG